>CANUEZ040000142.1:18899500-20203500 GCA_948099385.1 Fasciola hepatica
TCAGCTACTGTTGATTATTGATGCCGGCAATCAAAGGGACACGAAGTTGCGTTTCTAGTTAATCTCCAAAATTACAACGCGAAGCTTGCGTCCAGATCTGAAGAAAAAAGCCATGCATATCCTGCGAATCTTCCCCGTAAAGCTGGTAAAATTTCGCACGTTCAGCAATTACAAAGTTGACTGATTGTGTATGACGGAGTAAAAGATTCCTAACTTCCTAATATTCCTAGGAAACAGGCTACTGAGGGAAGGGAAGGTTCTTGATAATAGAATATGCTGACTTTCCAACAAAATTAAAGAAGATATCCTCCTTGCGTTCATCCGAAATTTTCTCACAAGCAGTACACCAGAATCCGATTCTTTCAAAAAGATCCTCTGTCTCACACATAAGAGCATTCAAATTCAGAAATTCCATATTACAGTACTGCATGATTTCCAATGACTGCTGTGAGGCCGTGTGAAATTCTGGTGCAGTGAATGCATAGTAGTAATTATCCCAAGTCTGGACGAAAAGCGGAACACAACAGTTTGAAGTACGAACCACATTTATTTATTCACACAATCCAGGGTCGTATATGTGTGTAGTGATACAAAAACGTGATAATGAATATCTGCATTATGGACCGTCATCACATTATCCCGCACCGGATACCACAGAATCAGTACACAGATACAGCATACATCTTACCGTAGCATTCAGTGTGCTGTGCAGAAGAATATACGATGGCGTAGTAAGTGAATACAACGGAAATGGTATAAGTCATATTTGTAGTCAGTCACGAATAACACAATCGATATAAACCTCTCGGAAACCGTTCAGAAACCACTCGAAAACCGATCAGTGCAGTAGAGAAAACTGCTAGAAAACCCGCCAAAACCCATCTGTTTCCGAGCGGTTTTGCTCCAAGGGTATTATGTGACGACTGGGTAAAAGGGTGAGTGCCCTATATAGTCATTCTATTTTACTCTTGTAGGACGAGATCGTTCGCGTTCTTCCCAGCTTTACTGAGACGGTTCAAAACATTCTATTGTTCCGCTCTTCTGTCTCTTCGGAAAATATGCACAACATTTAGATACGGCTGTTAAACAGTCGTAAGCTTCCAATGCGGATTCTTTCCGAATAGTTGTTCAGTTGAATAAATAACGCTGTTAGACCAAAACTGTGAAATACTTGAGTGTAGAAATATCCCCAAAACCAGTTTCATCCAAGTGATGAAGTACTTTAATGTGCTTTTTTTTATAGACTGCCTTCCCAACGGAGTTCAGGAAAACCCATCGAATGGTCGCGATGCACTTGATGCAGGGCAGTTTTATGCTCCCGTTGTAGGAACACATTGGGGCAAGGCTCGTTTATCTTGGATGACTGGCGGTGCAGTTTTAATTTAGGGTAACAAAATAAAAAACAATGAACTCGACTCAAAGCACCGAAGTTTACTTCATTGCTATCTGATGGAGAGATTCGTTTTGGGGTCGGACAAAAACATGCCAGGCATTTATTACTTGAGCCTCCAAACGTCTCAGTGTGGTCAAAGGTGGGTGTTTCAGGCTCCCAGATGGCTACTCGTCCTAAACTCTTCTCGAAATGCTCTCAAGTGACTGTGCGTCTAACGTAGTCTCTACTGAGGAAGTCCTACTCAGTGCCTTCTGGTGGAGGAGGTGTTCCCAATAAAGACAGAACGAAAGGGAAAGCCTGGCTCTCTACACTGGGTTGGCTGACTGACAGTCAGTCTAGGGGAGATGGCTAACCCTGATTCCCAACCAGCCACTGACGGCGTGTGAGGCTTACAACGGTACGCCCTCCGACATATGCGGCGGGAACGTGCACTGGGCACCCAGGATGTTTGGCCTCATCCGAAGGACTCACGAAATGAGCAATTAGTCAAACGGCAGTCACTGGATTACGGAGCTCACGATTCGTCCAACTGCCCTGCGGGTTAAGCTTTTGGTAGCTAAAGGCTCCGGTTGTGGGTCCCTGAGAAAAAGCACTTTCTTTGGCTTGGGCAATCTGGCAGTATCGCGCTTACAAACAAATCATGGACTCGAACTATCTACCCATTCCTCCCAGACAGTACAGTGTTTTATTGGCACACAGTCTGGAGCCAGACAGGTGTGAAATATATATATATATATATATATATATATATATATATATATATATATATATATATGAACAATAATCAAACGAACGGTTAACTAGTCGAGCTAGTTCGGAGATGTGACTGGAAGTGTAAAACAAAGCGAGTCTTTGATAAAAATGCTTATTTTGCTGTTAAGTTTTGCTTTAGAATAAGGAAGAATGTGCTGATTTTGAATAAGTACGTGTCTCAGATGTAGAACAGAGTAGAGAAAATGTGCATGACAGTTTCACTTCTTCCGGTTTACGGTATCAAGGCGTACAATGCGACCCTCGACTTTTGGAGCAACGCGACAGCACTCTTTTTCCTTCTCCAACATGGCCTCGCGGATCTTGCCCCATCCGCGCTTATCCGCGCTAGCCTCGTTTTCACGTCCCGGTCCAAATTCGGCGAAACTGGAAAAAACCTTTTCTCTCAGCTTCAAACCTAATTGCTCTTGTGTCCGTTCAGCCCATCTAGCTGCTGCTCTTTCTGATGGATTGGATTGACCACCTGCGGCAAGATTTTTTACGGGAAACCTTTCAAAAGAGGCAAGAAGCGCTTGGGTAATGCGGTTCCGTTGTTTCATATTGATCAATCCAGGACGGAATTTGGATTGGGCCTGAGTAAATCCTTTAAGGACGCTAATCGTTCGAAAGTAGTTGATGACTGCTGTGCTCAGTGGAATACCAGCTTCCTCGTCAACTATTCTCCGCTTGTTTGCCAGAATGTCATATCCGTCCTTGCCACTGGAGTACAAAGAAAATACTCAGTAACTGTTAGTTTGATAAAACTAAAGAAATACTGTTAAGTATTATATCACTCTTTACAGTGACTAGTTGTGGCACAAAATGTGACATGTCTTCTAAGAACTCAAAATTTACCAGCAATTGAATGTGGCTTTACGTTGGCATTGTCTCAAGTGTAACCAGATACTGAGCAATCACATTTTCTTAAAGCCATTCTGTGCTTTTAAGGACCACGTGCGTTAAGTGACTAATAACCTAATGTTTTCAACACACATTGTTGATGAATGTCAGAAGAGGTTTGAATATATACTGTGCAACGAAAAGGTAGTGCAAGAGAAGAAACATAGAAGACTTCCACTAGGAATATCTGGATAATAACGGACAATGCGTAGAAATAGATGAAAGGTACTTGCACCTGTAGTAAAATATCACCCATTCGGGAAAAGATGTACCTAGATTGTCAATATTGTTTCAACGGTTTTCTAAAATGTAAGCCCAACGCGCACCCAACTGGGCTCTCATTGAGCCAAGTTGGGCTAACTTCGGGCCAAAACGTCGGAAGCTCTGGGCAACGCTACCTGCACTCAATCGGGAGCGCGTTGGGCTAGCCCAAAGTTCGAAAAACAAATCGCTGGAAATAAGTACTCTTTCTTTTCCCAATCCATCTTACCTGCCTGCTTCTAAGTCCATTTGTCCATTATCCATCCTTCCGGCCGAAACCACCAACTTACCACCGATAAAACTTTGCTTGTGAAAATCAGGCAGTTTATTATGAAAGTGGTATACTGAGAACTTCTAAAACAAAATATGCCGTCTTTGTAACGCATTTATATTATAGTAAATATTATGTTACTTTTATTATTCTCATTCTTGTAAAATTTTACAAACTTCTGTGCAATCTTTGAAGGCACGTGTCATGAGTCATTTTAGCCCAACATTGGCCCACGTTCGCCCAACAGCTTTGGGTGTTTTACTGCTTGGGTTGCTTGCTACGTCGGATCAAGCTGCTCCGTGATTAACCGGCGGTATGACCGTTCGTCCCTTTTACTTTCTATTCTGCATGCTCTCGACAAAACTTGTGTGGCTCGTGCATATTGTTTAATTATTTATTTCAAGGCACAAACCGACCCAGTTGTACAAAAATAGATAAAGTCCCAAAGTCGTCCACTGCACACTGAGTATCCATAACACAGTTTACTATTCTGCAACGTTATAGAGAATGGAACGGCTGTAGATTTGGAACGTCGTATCCTTTATCCGTTTAGTAAGAATAGAAAAAAACACAAAGAGATGCAGGCCTTTTGTTTAGTCTTAGAGATCGCGTAAATAAAACATGTTAGTTTACATAGATACATTACATGGAATGCACGGTGGGGAAAAGAGGCACATGTTTACCGTATAGTTCCCATGTGATAAACATTTTCCCTTATTTCTCCGTTGCGTATCCTAAGTACTTGTGTACGTGATTGCAAAGAGAGAATGGAATGCGTGAATCTCACAATATATGTCTTCCTTCTGTTTTTAGCAGCTGAAGATTCTTGAAACAACATTCGAACATTGTTGTTCTTCTTTTACTTACTCTGCCATAAAGGGAGTGCAAGCTAGTCGATATTGGCGGCCCGGAACCAGTGGCTTGTCATCAATTTTTATTGATTTGTTATCCACTCGTTCTCCTTTAGGACGATCTGCGCGGTACGTAAAAGTGATCCGCGAGACCTGTGGAAATCTTCCTTCCAATTTGGGAATCTCATTTTCAAATACGAGACAGAAAGGAATAGAGCTGAATGAAACTGGCGAATCTTCAAGAATTATCAGCATAGAAGAATTCATTGAAAATTTAACTACATCATCAGGAGGAAATTGAAAGCAGTTTGAGAGAATAAGTACTTCAAGGCAGAACTGAGAAAAACCAAACCCGGAGTAGTTCAGTCACTTCGCGAGACGTAAGCCGAGATCTAGTGAAGTAGTATAAAACGCCAATGAACTGTTACCACAAAAAAAGAAGCGGCACAAAAAGCTGATGTGAATCACCAAAGTTATGATAATTTAAACGGTATTTATAGACATTCTATTGATATTATTCGAAGTTCCTTACAAGTATACGAGAATGGACAAAAGGAACGGATGAAACAATGAAGATCTACGGAAGGAATAAAGACGAAGGATAGCCCAAATCGGTATAAAATGAAATGATATCAAGAGCATACCAAACAATATTACATGTATTATTTTTGTATATTACAGTCTTTGATATTTGAACAGTCGTAAGCAGTGTGATCAAGTGATCAGTCTAAACAATTTTCATCAATATCCAGGGAACTGACGCTTGTTTGAACGAACACCACTTTCACCATTTATTATCACTCTCGAGTCCCATTGGGAGATTTTTCTCATTTTCTTTGCCTGCCTTGCTTTACTTTATGTAGTGTTTTATAAAACTGAATATATAGTTCGTGTTGCTTCAGAGCAAAATATATGTATGTTGTTTGAAGTAAGTCTAACGGTTTCCATGAATTTTCTGCGGTCGCTTGTTTGGTAAGCACTTCTTCACATCCGCCGCATATGAGACAGACTAAAATGACTGTCAGGAAGGATAACATCTGAATAAGCCTAACTAGGTGATTTGGATCAGACGACTGGGAGCAGAGTGGCTTGGTGGCAACACATGCACCTTCTAGGTGAAAATTCCCGGGTTCAAACCCTGGGGGCGGCAGAAGGTACGCACGGCTGATTAGCTCTAACAAGAGCAAAACTCGGATCTGGTGCTTCCCAATGCAAGGCTAGTTGGGTGAACTGAGGTTTGTGCGTGAAAGGTGGAGTCCAAAGGGTAGTCGGACAAAAAAAAGATAAAACTCATTTTTAGTTCATCGTCGCGAAATAAGCACCGTCTGATGGAGCTCTATGTACAGATTTCTGAGTGATTTCCGGGTTTTTAAAACTAAGAACTATTCTCGAATCTCCGGAACTTCAGAAAACTTTAACAAAGTCTTGGGGAATGAACTCGAACCAGGTCTTAACTTTGAGTACAGTATCCAGGAGAAATCACCACTAGAATCAATCTCAGAACCACTAGAATGGACAAATATTTGGTCTTTTACGCATCTCAACTAACTACGTTTACCAGCTTATGTCGGCTCTAAGAAGCAAAGTTAGATGACAGATGGAATGAAATTTTAGATGACAGAATCTTTTATCCTTTTTCTCTTCCTCTAATACATATCATTTTTTAAGTAGACTTGTCGTACGAGCTGAATCTGTGTGAACCGGTGCTTATGTTGAACGTGACGATGATTGATAGACGATACGGTTCCATGTGAATACGTTCGCTCTATTTTGTCAACCGAAATGCCTACAAGAGGTGAGTTATGAAGTTGTGAATTTGGATTTGACAACAGCCAGACGGTTTATTCTCCGAAGTTCGAAGAATGTGATAGATTTGATTGGGTGTTATTTTGCACGGCTTTCGAAGGCAGTATGACCTGGAATAGACTCATTGAAAAAACAACAATGGGAACTTTTTAAGAGGAATTTTAAGTTTAACAAGGACCAAACACGTGCTACAAATAGGCTTTTCAGTGACGGAAAAACCACTCCTGTCTGTCGTAAAAGCACACTTACATTGATCTTCTATAACAAGTTCATTCTTAAATCACCTTTCAAATCAGTTAGAAAAAATGAAACTGTCACAATAAAGCTTCATGAAAGATCATCATGCTTTGTACTTAGGAATAAGAAATACTTCCAAGCAGTTATTACTTGAAATTTCTATTGATTTCTCATTGGTACGCTTGCCCTAGATCTTAATGGCTTCGTAAGAACTTGTTTTCAGGTTCGTTTCACTGAGACGTTTTCGCACATGTCCCTGATTATTCAGTTAGTGATGGTAAATCCCCTACGGTATCTTTGAATTTTGTATCCCTTATCGCAGTGTTCTTTGCTCTCATCCAAATCCCCAAATATTATAAAAGTGCCAATTATTTCTATCCTGTAGCCACCTACTATAGGTACACAACAGACCGTTTGTACAAGATGTTCGCTAATCTTAATCTAATCTTTGCATTAAAACCTATTCGGCCACTTGATATGAACTGTTCTTCTGACTGGTTGATCTGGTTGCGCCTGGATTGATTGATTCGGCTCCGGTCGGCTGAGACAACTGACGGCCGCTCATTGGACTATTAATCGGATTGGCTTGTTCCACTCTTGTCTTAAATCCTGAACAGCCGACTGTGTGTTTTCTGTTTCGCCGACTTCAACCTTGCTCTGGATTCTGAATGAGCCGTGGCTTTCTGTATGCGCACCGGACCAGGACATCTATGGACGTGTTTGCCACAATCCTCAAGATTTTAATATAAATATTCTCACTTTTCGAAGTCATACGATGCCACGTACTTATACTATACATTGTATTCACGTCACACAGCATTATTTCATGCTTAGCCTTAGGTACGACAAAAGGTGCTGCTGGGGATCTGAACAGCCCCACGGTATCATTGTAAATAACGGATGTCCTGAAATATAAGACTTGTAATCATGATCCATTTGAAACCCGAAAAAGAACGGCTGGGCCTGGTACGAAAAATCCTAACATTTGGGTATCCGTAATAGTTAAAAACAGACTGTTCGTTTCCACTTAATGGAGAGTAAAAATTACACTTAACCATCTGACCTGTCTCAGTTCCATGTGGCCGTTTGAACTGAAGTCGACATAAGTATATGGAATAATTTATTGTCTATTCCCATACATGGAAAGTAAATTTCTTCGAAAAATCTATTCAGTTGAAGCTAGCTGATCAGATCACAGGAAATTTTAAATGGGCATAATTAAAAGCAGCTTGTTTTGAACCTAGATGATTTCTGGTTTAAATATCCAGTCTTGCTTTAACTTACCAATGGATTTTTGTGTATTGGGGTGTCTCTTTCAACTTGTATAGTATGCATGAAGCAGCAATCTTCTGTCGGGTGGGGGAAGGTTTTACATGTTCGCTCTGTAAAATACAAAAAACTCGGAAGACTTTGTGTGCCTGAAGCTTAGTGCCTCATCAGGAACCCACTCTTACATTAATCGAACACCAGTACAGCTTCCTACAACCTGACCAATACATTAGCAAGTAGTTATAGGTGCACCTCAAGCTCTATAAAATTATTGACGTAAAGTAAGAAAGGTTCCAGTTTGTAGTCGCTAACAACTTAAAGAGCCTTTCGTAAACGGTAGAGAAGGAATGTGACGACATTAGACAGCGACCGGAAGTATTTGAAAGCCGAGTAGTCTGGAAAATCTGAAGTTGTTTCTGCTTTCTCTCTTAGCGGTGTTGACTGCGTGGTTGTTAAGTGTCATCCTAAATTCTCACTTGTTCGAAGCATTATGCTCAGTAATCTGTAAACTGCCCCCTTTTGCTCCCAGAAGGACATCAACCAGTTCTTTGAAGCTTTCAAACCCATTCTGATTCCACTACCATCTGACTATTCATGCATTGTTGACAGAGATTCGAATCATTGACTTAAGTGACTTCTGTCTTATCCCAATTATGGGGAATTTGGTTCTAGACAAAATTATCACCAACTATCCCGAGCTCTTTCAATTACAACTAAAAGCTACAGTTTAATCGAGTGATCACACTCTCGTTATCATCGGACCCGAAATTTACTCAGGTTCAGTGTACCGTCCGCTCGTCAGCACAAAACAAATAGGGAACACGTCAAGGAACTTGTCACCCACCAACATTACCCTTCTTCTAACATCCCTGTCCGTTGTTTTTCGGTGGTTTTCTTTCGACTGATCTCTTTCCTCTCTAGACATCAAAGAAGATACTGAGTTCAGTAATTCATTTGTATTGCTCTAAGCAGACTGTATATTTTACCAACGGCAGAATAACTTCTCCATTGTTGAGATCTCTGAGAAGGAGAAAAGAACGTGCCTATAAACTATACGACCTGTCTTCCGTGGAAAGATCCCCCGTCTTGATTCAACAAGAGATACCACGGCCTAATACGACATTTGCCTACCAGCTCTACTGTACTACTAATAGCAAACTTCTCTGGCACCGAATCCGGCTTCTGTGATCAGCGGGCCCTGTCAGAAAACTATGATACATACGCCGACAGCCTATTTTCGTCCTGTTCCCTCAGATATAGAGCCTTTTTCCTCAGTAGAAATGTTCAGCTTGCTTCGAACCTCGAAGTCAGCTTCTACTTTGGGTCCAGACGGCTTGGCCTTTACAGTCCTCAAATTTAAAGCAAGTCGACCGTCAGGAATAAGGTCTTCCCTCATCAACAAATCTATTAGTGCCGGCGCTATATCTGTCTCCCGGAGACGCGGGACAGTAGTACCTGTTCCGAACATTTTACTACCAACATTTTGTCGAAACGTTTTCGTCCCATTGTCATCATTTCCCATGCTCTCAAGTTAGCCGAGAGCGCCATCCTTTGTCGATTTCATTCTTTTTTTGTTGTTCCAGATGATCCCGATTGGTCTGTGTACAAATCCAACAGGTACACTCCAGGAGCAGTTGATTCAGTTTGCTATTTGATTTCAGAGAGCCCATATAATTCCATGAAGTCCCTTTTTTGAATTTTCCTCGACTATTCTGCAGCTTTTGATTCGTTTCCATGTTCTGTACTCCTTCAAAAGCTTGAATCATACGGCTGTCCCTTTTCTTCACTCTCATGGTTGAAAGACAGCTTATCCAATAAAACTCAACGTACTAAAACTGATCCATGCTTATCGAGTGCTTTGACTATCGACCCTGCTATTCTTTATGGAGCTGTTCTTTTGCCCCATCTTTCAGACGCATACATCAGCGACTTGATCGTTGCATAACCTTCACAAATTTTTAAGTACGCCAATGAAGCGGTACTCTGTCAATCTGCCTCCAACCAACCAGACTTTAACTGTTTTCCAGGGAATTTATACAATATTCAGAACATCGTCACTTACAAATATTCTGAGTGTACTTTCTCCTTTTCTCGTTCCTCTTACCCTAACGTGCTATCAGTCATCAAAGCTTTTCCTTTTCGAGAGCTGGCTTGATCAAATACCTAGGAGTCACAAACAGCGCCAATTGCCAATGGTCTTCTCATATTCTTGACTGGGTTAAAAACTAAGCTTACTGTCATTTTAATTTCGTAAGCTAAGACCGTTTGGTGCCACATAAGCTGTCATCTTTCCTTTTGTCCAGCAAGGTATTCACCTAATCTTACTCTACTGCTTCCCGTAATCTTTCCTGCTCTACTTGAGATAGAATTTATCACTCGGCTTCGCGGCCTGCCCATTACTCGTAGTGTTTATTTTATTCCCATCGGCTCTCTTATCTCCAAGGTTTGCGATTTGCACATTATAGCTTGTAAAATTTAGCCATGATGATTCATGTGGACCCCACCCACTCCCTGAACTAACTCTGTCTGCATGCAGTTCGCATCCCACCCCACATTTTGCATTCAGACTTATCCTTCTCGTTACTAATATCTATCTCAATTCTACTATGCCGTGTTTAGCACGTGTAATGGTTGGCAAGACGAAAGTCGTGAAGAAACTTCGCATGAACCTCGGTGGTTGAACCAGTTTAGTTCCTACAGTATTTACCGTTAGGCTTATTTCAAAGTGTCTGCGATCGTTTTTCACCCATTTGGATGAAATGTGAGTCTTTAGCTTAATGGAGTCCTCAATACGATACAACACAATACCATTTTCACTCTAAGCTTTGAATTATACGTTTTTCGTTACCGGAAGAAAATATTCCGTGGCTAGGACATGTATCATCAGTATTTTTCTCTTCTGGAACATTCAAAAGGTATCTAATACATTAGGACGGCCGTCAATCACACAATCAGATATTTCCTTCCTAATCATGAGGTAATGGTTTTTCAGGAGTTTTTACACCACTGTGAGGTACTTATTTGGATAAACACTAGCATAACCAATAAGATCCACTATCAATTCAAAAACTGGGTGGTAGCGCAAAGAATCACCACTTTATGACTGCTATCACCGAAAAATGATTGTATGTGCTTCTCCTTCCCTTACATTGTGCTTATCAACGCGTACGAGCCTACAGGTAATTTACTAATGACATATGATTCGGTATATTATTCTAAAAAACTGTAACTATCTCACTTCAGATAAACTGAAGGGCAAGAAAGAGTAACATCCCATGAATTCCTTCTTTCGTATTTTGCTTTGATCCTGTTCATTTCTGTGATCAAGTGATTCATATCTTTTCAACAACAATCAAGATCTGCCAAGCCTAAGCCTCTTATATGACATTTTCAAGATGTTTTACACTTGATTAAAACTGGTATTTTTCAATGAATAGATCTGTTTGGACTACTGGTTAGAGTGAACGGTGATCATTGCGGCCTAAAGAGCATTACCACGATACTTTTAACATCTCTTCCGTCATATTCAGATGAAATAAATACCACAGGAGATGAGAACGATCGCGAAGCTACATCGTAGACTACTATACTGTGTACTGTGAAGTAGGTACAGATCAAAAGTTAAAATACTGATATTTTCAAAGATTGAATTTAGAACAGATTTGGCTTCCGTTGATAAGAGTAGGGGATTTGATCAGAAAAAGAAGACAGCAGAAAGACCATTTAGACGAGAGTATACTGATAACCTACTGCTAACGTGTGATGTACCCCTAGGACATTATTGAAAAAACTGGTTTTTCATCCAGGTTTTTGTGATGTAGGTTTGAAATCCAGGCAGTCGCTTTCTGAATGCACACAATAGACGTACTGCAAATGGAAAACTGATAACATTGAAAATAGCCAACATCGATCTCATTGTTTACATTTGAACGCAGCAGTATCATCCGGAGCTCCGATAAACAAGTCCACCTTAATGATAAACAACCGCAGTTCAGGTTTTGTTTGGTGCCAAGTGCACCTTTTGTGACAGTGTTTGACTATTTTGTTCTATCTACAAAACTTTACAATTTAACCACAGTTTATAACTCGTGTATCCCATAAAGCTTTATTTCAAACCTCGGCAACTTATCTTATATGGTGAGTGAAAAGAATGCAAAGTCGTGGTAGTAAACTCGTTGAATAATAATTGTATTAGTTGCCGGAAAAATACCACGGAGCACATTTGAGAAGCACAGGTTGGCAAACAGGCTCGCCCTATTCATAACGTGAGATTCATCATGCAGTGCGAAAGTACAAAATATTGAAAGCAAAGGAAGTACTGTATAACTGTTCCATCCTCGTTAGGAATCATCAGTAGTGCACATCCAACGAGTCCCAACGGGGACTCGAACCCGGGGTGAACAACTGTGAGTTGAAAACCTTGACCACAAGGCTCCTCGGGCTGGCTGTCAACAGTTTACTGAATTTATACACTAAATGATATAGAGCCCTTCCACCAATGGCTTCGAATGTTAACAGAGCATTTCCCGCACAGCGAGCGCCTCCTAAGATGGACGGCTCCTGCTGATGGTTCCTAACAGAGAAGCAACAGCTATGTGAATCTTCCATAGTCTTCAAAGGTTTGAACATTAACACTGTATGGTTATTCTCTTACTATGCAATATCGTATGTCTCACAACTCACTTAGGTTCTCAGTCATGACAATATGACACACACACTCTCATATATATATATATATATATATATATATATATATATATATATATATATATATATATATATGGAACAAAATACACGGGGGATACAGTCAACAAAACAGTGTTATGGATCTCTGTTCATACCCTCTGTGGTACAGAATTATCCAAGGACCAGTTGTGAGCTGATTAACACGTTTTCAGCGCATAAGCTTTCGGATGCTGTGAACCTGACGTGGGGTGGCGAGTGGGTCCGGTTAGGCTGAGAGCATGTACAAAATATCTTCCGAGCACATAAATGGCGGGTTGTGAAGGTGAATTTCGACCGCTTCCACTGTGGCCAAGATGAGCATTCTAACCGATTACGACAGCTGACCATAGACCCTATACAAGCGACGGGAAAAGTTTGATCCATGTTCACCAAGTGGTCAGTCTCAGCTAGGTAAGAAAAGACTGTGTTGAAAATTGACTGAATTACTCCAGTCCTCAACCTCGCTGGGTGATACTCATGCATGCCTTCAGACAATTGCCTGATCGTGCTGCCGATATACATTTTTCCACAGGAACGAGTGAAAGGATACAAAAAATGAAGCTACAGAAATGAGCTCATTGTGTTTTTAACAGCAAACACAGCTGTAGCCTAGATGTGAAGAAAATACGCAGTCTAGCAGCATGTCTTTTTCACAACGCTTGCCAGTCTTCCGTGGGCTACATCAGCCAATGGCAGACAGGTGTACACTGGTTTCTTCCTTGAAATTTCTGTATCCAACTTCATCATACGGTCGAGTAGGCGTTCCGGGTATACGTTTAGCATGAAGATATTGTGCACCTTAAGAAGTTCTATTTAATGGTATTTCGGTGAGTACCTTTTTCATCCTGTTTATTAGGCATATCATTAGGTTCCTTTCCAATCTAAGCGGAATGAAGCTACGAAGTGGATAAACCGCCCATTCAATGTTGGTTCTCTCCGCTCTCGCAGCCGTGGTCAGCCATCTTCTCAACGAGTAAAAATGTCACATTTCCTAACTTCCTGTATCTACTAGACGATGAGACACAAAATTTCTGAAGGGGGCCAGCTCCAATCAAAGGCCACCGAATTAGGAAGTGCTCGGCGGTGAGAATAATTGATCGTCCGATATCAAAGTCTAAGGCAGAGGCGTACGGGATATGCACACTTGATGAGCGGCTATAACCACGAAACCGGCAGACAGCTTCCAAGGAACTTTGTCCGTCTATCTGTAGATACTACTTAAATCGAAAATATTATCTACAAGATGAGTTTACCCAGCTTACCCATATTATAAATGGGGCATAAATAGCCAGTCATCCACAACCTTTTGCAAAACATTTTCGCTTGAAGTTATCAGATTTCAGATAAGGTAATGTGAAAAGCAGATTACTATGATAAAGCACCAAAAAAGCCTTAACCCAATAGATGTGTCCCAAATCGCCGGTGCACAGGAAAAATCTACCTTGGTTCTTACACTTTCATTCTGTTTTGGTCAGACGCATAGACTGATCTACAGTGATACACATTTTCTTCAATGTTACGTAAAATTCACCCGGGAGGAAAAATGATCTGTCACCAAAAACCAACAAAATCGCTCTCCCGTTTGTTGGCTGTGACACCCAAACAACCATCAGTACTGCCATTAAAACTTCCCGAATAAGTTTCATTCCTGAAAAGGTTGTCACATTAAAGAGTGGAGATTGGGTTTTGTGATCCTTAACACGTTTTTTTGTATTCACTTTTTCAGAGGTTTCGGTGGTATAGAGCTCACTATAAAGAACCGTATGTTATCATAGTCCCTATTAAACAACCTTTTCCTTCAGTGGATTTTGGCCGGTCAAATCAGAAATACAGCAATATTTTTCAGTAATAAACAATGAAAAAATAAAAAGCACGACATTTTCAAATAATTAGGCAGTCTTCACTAGTACGGTGACGATAAACTGAGTGAAGTGACGCAGCTTGTTCGTGTGACTCACCGTGTGTGCTGCCTACATTCTATGAGATCCAGATTCCATTTGTTCACTTCAGTTACTCTATTCGTTTCCAGTAGTATATGCTGAATTTCTCCCACCCAGCCTAGTTCAGTTCTTTTGACCATGTTTCTCCACATGCATTACCGAGCCTTGAAATCATGTTTTATTCGTTGCCATCTACGAATTTACCTCTGTCATTGACCCAAGTACTTGAACCACATGGACTGAACCGGTAGCTGTCCTGTATTTATGCTCACGTTGTGCTCTAGTTTCGCATCCCAACTACCACTTTGCCGCTCGTTTATTGATGCATTGTTTTCGACGCATGTTCAGTGGACGCCATTGCTGTTTATGCACTGGCGCTTTGTGGAAGATTTTGTTCGCCATACTGCTGGGATTATGTTTCACTCGGTAGCTGCTCTTCAGTGGATATTGGTAAGAACCATATTAGTCCCGGTCAAGATTAAATTTGCAATCATCTTTCTCCCTCATCTCGCAAGCCACATCAGTTTAACCCCCACCCCCACCCCCACCCCCACCCTCCGTTTTACTTTTTTATACTGCCCGAAGCCAAAACTGACTATGATAGGTAACCCTTTTCCATAAGTCTCGCATAAATGTCAACCCTAAGGTCAATCCTGAGAATTTGCTCTCTGTGTTCGCTTGCTACCCCCTATTCGAAAAGTGTTGTGATGCCCCACCCCTTGCGTGTATACTGTGGTCGGTTTGTACACAACTTGAGTTATTTTCTCAGGCATGTGATGGCTGAGTGTGGAGTTCAAGTCGCATACCTTTCACGCCCAGCGACTTCAGTGGGCTTGTGATGGTCTCCGCATGCACCCGCATTTATTGGACTCTTACTCTCAGATTTGTCCTTCATTCAGGAGACCTTGACATTTCACATTAACTAATTATGTTACTATAACCTTTGGTCTTATTTGATTACTTATGGATTTAGAAACTTAACCCTTGACCTTTTGTGTGGTTGCTCTAATTTCATAGCCTAAGCATTAGGAAATCTCAAAAGTCAGGTCCCCTAGATGTGTTGACGTAAACAACTGGATTTATCAACCATGGCCCAGTGGGAGTTGAGCTTGAATTGTTTATATTTCTTGTACATTGGGAGACCTTATAAAAGATAAAGTATACAACTTCCATGTCTTGAATTTTTGATGACAGCTAGGATTCTACAAAATCCCCTCTTGTTCAGTTGATCCAGAATGTGAACCTCATCTAAACTGAAAATATTTCCTTCTTGATACCCATGGACTGATAAGACACGAAGTGGGTTGGGTCACTTTGTATCTAGTTTATATTCGGGCATTCGAGTGGTAACCATTCTGCCAGTTTGGCTATCATCCTGAACTATGAACAACACTATCATTCAAAATCATGGAGATTTTGAACTATGGTGTCACCTGCGCTCGACTCATCATGCCACGGGACATGTATGGTTCGTTTTTTAATGGTTACTCAGTCGTTGGACGAACCACCGGGGCAGATATAACATTTGACACTTTTTGTTCAGAACGAGAACTCAAGCCACTGCTCAGGCGGAACAAAGGAAAATGCAGAGACAACGGCAGGAATAGATTAGTAAGTGTTTGCTACGGATGAGACAAATGAAAGCAAATTTGGATAAGTAAGATTAGAAACCTATCTTGATTGTGCATATCAAGACGAAGTAGTTTGCTTCTAGGCAATGAGCCGCGTGATAAATCCCTTGTTTCGTCTCAAGAATCAGGAGTAAATTTAATGGATTACCATATGACAAGAGAATAGACCAAAACTAAATGACCGAATAAATTCGCTCCAAAGAAGAATACGAATCCCTTGACACGGAGGTAGATAGTCCTCGTTTTACGTGGGTAGCGACTGATTAAAAAGGACAAAAAATTACGCATTTGTGTGTTTGTATGCATACCTGCTGAGTTCAAATTCTGAGCTGGTCTACAGTACGTGCAGGAAGCCATATTGTAGTGTTTGACGGCTTGAGCAGATGAACCACGGAAAGGCAAACACACTTTTGTCATATCTAATTGACTAGAATCACTTATTGGGAACAAGTTTTTTGTGAAGAACGAGGTCGCGTTTGCCGCTCGGGACTCTAGTGCAACAGGCAGTGAAGCGTATTCTTAGTGCATTCCAAACGGCTATTTAATGAACAGGCTCGAACTGTCACATTTGGGATAAATCGAAAAAGAGAAAAGTGCTTGCTCGCATAGTGAGTAAAATCTTCGAATGTTTGAGCTTTTCAGAATTCACAACTGAAATACAAATTACATTTGGAATTTAGGGTCAGCTTGATAGCGACACGACTGGTATTTTTTGAAGCTGAATCAGAGAGAAACAAATAAAAAGACATGCTTACATCCTGATGACAAATAATGCTCAAAACAATAGTTAGTGTTTGACCTGGTGACGTGGTGAGAATAAAACCTAAATGAGAACAAACGTCTTACATACTAAAACAAGCGGATGATCAACTGTCACTTTCTTAAGTAGGGAAAAATCAACAGAGACATAGAAAATAGGACTGGCAGAAATAAGTTTAATGCTGATTAACTGTAAGTTTGATAAATATTATATTTCAACCTAGTGATAATAAAATGTACTCTAAATACATCTGAATGTGAAAAACTTTGACCGCGACGAACTTAAGCTACAAACCGAATATGTATGACAGACACTACAATGTAATAATAACAGTTCAGATAAGTATGTAAGTAGTGATACGTGTTCACCACCATTATAACCTTTACTTTATGAGAGTATATGGGTGTAATTGCGGATGACAGACTGCGAACCGATGATGAAAGTGAACACTAAAATGCACTTTTTTGTTTATAGGAATGTCTTCTACTACAGTCCATACAAAACTGCACAATAACGAAAAACCATTACAAGAAAATGAATTCAAGCACAGTCGTTCTTGTTTTACGTGAGTCTTTTATGAAGCTTCGCCAAGTTCTCGCTGAATTGCCTCCTCCTCTCTACCTTTTTTGATTTTCTTTTCTAATTCTTTTCTAGTTATGTAACTGTTGCACAATATTTTCAGGAAGGAGGTCGCAGCGAGTTACAGGCTGCCGCTTGGGGAAATTGACCAGCAACGGGAGCAGGATTCGAATCGCGGACAAGAGGGTTGTAAGGCCACTGGGATGACAGTTTGATCACTACCTGTCTAAGTGCATCTGTTTCAGCCAAACGTTTCCGTTTCCTACCAGTATGGAATCAACCGAATGGCTCCCTTTGTGGTATCGACCGAAACTATTGCGTGGTACATCCCCCAAGCCAATGTAGTCCTGTGTTGGATTCCAGTTTAATATTCATAACACGTTCGGGTTTTTCCATATGTAACCGGACCAAAATATCATGGCTCCGAAAGATCCGAATTGTGATTCCACACCTTAACGTACCTTGTGGTTCAAGCGGGGCAGTATATCCGTTACTGAAGTATGCTTCTTGTCCGTTCATCGACGGGAATGTCACTCTTTATTTGGACAACATCAGTCAGTAAATTTTGAAAATGATAAAATTCACTCATTTGAAACAGTCATCCCCTCAAGGCTTACGCATTAAGGTTCGTATTCACCATGCCCAAGTTTTTATCAAATTAGGATAATAGTGATTCATCATGCAGCTATAATGTTACAAGTATCACGTCAACTAGTACGACTAACCCACGACTGTCGTGCGTCAAGAAGAAAAAGTGTTTTTCACGGATTTCTGTTGAGGAGCTACTGTATCCAGTCAGAGTTAAACGCTCTCAAGTTTCAGGACATCTTACATAGGTTTTTTCTGCTATCTGCTTCTATTTTACTATCGAGTGATTATCTTGTATAAACTTCCCAGCAAGTGAGTTGTGAGCACACCAGTAGATTCCCCTATTTTTCGAAGGCGTGTAAAGCCCTTGGGGCAGCACTTGCTTGTTGTACCGACTTTTAATATGCAAACTCGATGCACACTATCAACGACCTGTAGATAAGTCGTTCTTCCTGTTGCACACTCACTAACTGACTTGGATTATCTTGAATTTTATTCAGTCAGTGAATTGATTGTGATCAAAACACTCTTCAAAAGCCTTCAGGAGGGTCACTGACACACGGCCCTATACCATCTCTATCTAGTTGGTTGACATTGGAACTTCTGTACTCGAGCTTCTGAATAAGGGATTGTGAACCATTAGGAGTTAGTTTTGAGCTATTCGTTGTATTTTCATTTAATTATGCCTACTTTTTCTGTCAATTCACCTGACCACTCCTGCCCGCCTATTTTCGTCTGCTAGACATATCAGATTGTTTGTGACACTGACGCGTAGTACCCCTGAAAAAGATAACCCACGCGATAATCAAAACATAGACTGACTGTCAGCATTCCCGACAGTTTTGCATCACTGAATATCAAAACACCTACTTTCAAGAGGAAACCGACCCCCGAACTTTAGTGAGTCATAGGCCCATGCTCTAGGAATACATATACATCACAGAAATAATTTAACAAATGCAATAGTTTACCCAAATCATGGAAGCAGCCTACAAATTATCTTCAATGACCTTCTACCCACCACGTAATCAAAGAAACTGAAGACGCTTAAAGTTAGAATTAATAAGATTCCCCAGCCCAATGGACTGACACGGAAAGCTGGGCATAAATACTGATCGTCCTGCAAGGAATCTTGTTGAGGTGGAGGATTTATCACGCGCATCGATAACCGACAGCAGGGCTCAGTTACCATCGGGCTTTGAGGACTGAATTAAGGTCATTTTTTGCACTTTCGGCAGTTTTAATTCCATCCCAACCTTAAAGGATATGCTTTGAAGATCGGCGGAGAAATGAACTTGAAGATTTTCAAGACGATGGCCTCAATGTGCCTTGGGACCGTGTCCCACAGTGCCCTTAATAAAAAACGCTGGTTGTAAATTTTTTTAATGGTTCATCACAAAATACTGAAGCTCTCAGTAGTGAGTGGATCTAACTGGAAAATGCGCAACACTTAATATGAAAATTATTTGGATAATACACGTCTGCGTTTACAGTGTCAAGTAGCAAAACAGTGGGAAAGCTTAGCTTCAAGGAATAGTCATCTGTTGTTTGATTTGATTGTTGTCAACGATAGTTACTGAACTTTGGTTAGAGAAAAGATCTTCCACAGTAATGAAATATTCGTCAAAAATACGGATTAGAAAAGGCTTGATTGCCTGGCTGTGTACTTTAAAGTCAGTTTTACATGGCCGGCAACTAATAGACGTCTTTTATTGTAACAAACCGGAGCAGTTGGATGGTTACCCTTTGAACTCTCAACGAGTAGCTTATTCAAGCAATGAAGATCGAATAGGTTCACTGACTGTACTCGCTTCTGATTTTTCGTCAAAATTGGTAGTGATTTCCTTCTATAGTTTATAACTGACGTGCTGCATGATGTATACAATGAGGAGTGCTTTCTGCTGAAATGATAAATTTTTGATCGTCCAAATTTCTTTAGGAGCATCTTGTGGCAATTGCGCCCATCATTAATTAATCCTGACATATTGAAACCGGATCTTTGGCTTCTGTCACACTTCACCTTGCGAAGAAAATATTGGCAAACAACAGGCCGGATACCATGCAGTGCATGGTCGCTTTGGTCAGGCTTTTACGTACCTCGGAGTGCCCAAACTGAATCACACAAATCATCATCTGACCATTGTGGTTCCTCTCAATCTCAGTTGGCAGTTAGACTCGGAAGACTACTTGGCGCCAGTCTATTATCTTCTCTAAAAATATATGCCAGAAAATAACGTGAACTTGTGGCAAAACATAGCAATTGCATGCTACCAGCCTGGTGGGAATGAAAGGTGAACTGTCTAGTTCATTTGATTATGGTGGACGTATTTTTCTCACTGATTATTTCCGTCCATTCCGTCATTGACAAGCTATTGGGAGGCAATCTAGAAAAGCTCCGATACTTTGTTTTAAAATAACAAACATCTGGAATCTGTGCATGTCGGAGTATGCCGAAAGTATCTTGGGACTTTCAAATCTATTCATGAGACCTGAAGCACCATTAAAAGAATCGAAAGTGTCACGATTCCATCAGGGGTTCTTTTCGCACTAACCAAATGTAAAGTAGTACTTCATGAATGGACGGTGGTTTTTCCGATTTCGATTTTGGGTAGTTAGGACCAGTCCGTAATCAACCACTTCACACAAATAATTGGCTGCATAACGGATTGCAGTAGCTCGAGTGGCTCACGAATCCCTTGGCGTCGTCCTGACTTTCTGCTAGAGCGAAAACATAGTGTACATTGTATTTCGGTCATTTCCGACTTTTGGTTATGGGACTTGAAATCTGCTTATGCTGAGCGTCCACTGATCAGAGTTATTCGACCGTGGTAATCTACGACAAGTAGCACGAGTGAGTTGAAATAACGAGGCTAAAATAAGCTGCAGGTCAGGCTGGTATTTGTCGTAGATAACTTAGTAATTCAACTAATGTTCAACTTTCCATAGTCGGATGGTTAAAAACACACATCCAGGTTAGCAGGTAAGACGGGGCAAACGTGTGAAGGGATGCACATAAGACAAAGAAAAGTCGATGTTCATTCCCTTCCCGATTACATTCTACGAAGTTTTACCGCCAGCCGACGCTGATATACATGGCACTGAACCATGACCATTATTGATCTATTTTAGAATACTTGGGTGCACAAGGTCAGACAGTGCATTTTCAAAGTGGCAGGATTAGCGTTCCTTTTTTGTCTCATTTCCATGTGCGCACTATTTCAACCTATGAAAAGGACCATTTCTTTCTATCATTAGCGATTAGCACAATAATCAATGAAGAACCACTCACAGTCTATCACTATATAGTGATGATACAGTGAATTCACCAGTTAATTGCCCATTTCAAAAGAACTTCCCGTGAAGTCGGTGTTGATTGAGATAATGCGGCCACTGCGTAGAAGTGAGGAATAAAAATGCTACTGGTGACTGTCGTCAACCAGCTCAGCAAGATAACTCTCTTGACCTCCAACAGAATTCACTGTCTTATATCGACTCATAGTTCGCCTCAGAGGAAATAGACTTGAGCACTAGTTTTTAAATCACTAGTGATGAATATGTACTCAAAGTAAGCAACATTCACATTTTTCCGGTGCAAAATTTAAATTACAATCCCTGAATGGAATAGTGGCTGTCTTCGTTGAATGCACTTGAAAGCATAAGTGTATTCGAATAGCTGGTCGAAGTTATCGCAAGACAAATGATTAATGAACATCATAGGCAACTGAGTGATGGCACCATAATGCCAACTCGAAACAGCTTTTTTGGCTGTGCCGCCTGATTTGGAGGAAAAATCAGCGACCATGGCACAACAATCTCCGGATTGATTTTGATCACTTTTGTGTCCGTCCCTGCAAAATCTAGGGAACTATAGCTCATTCAAA
This sequence comes from Fasciola hepatica, assembly GCA_948099385.1. Classification (NCBI taxonomy): domain Eukaryota; kingdom Metazoa; phylum Platyhelminthes; class Trematoda; order Plagiorchiida; family Fasciolidae; genus Fasciola; species Fasciola hepatica. The sequence continues at coordinate 18,921,343 of CANUEZ040000142.1, forward strand.
TGTTATCGAATTATTTCAGACAATTAACCAATTAAAGACGTTGTTGAACAGCTGAATAAGTATTATTTGTCAAAGTTTGATAGCATAGTCAATGGTTTAACCTACTTGTAAAGTGTAATACCAACTGTGCTCTGCTCGTCAGTTTTGTTTATAATATCTAGCCTTCACTAATAGTTAATCAGTGAACCTTATCAGACCGGTTTCTCCTGTTCAGTGGTGAAGTTAGAGAACTTCAGAGGAAGTTGCTTCCGACTCGTCAGCTCGATTCATATCAGTTTATTGGTCTATTGGTCAGTAAGAGGGAGCTGACTGAATCAACCACGTAGATATAAAGCCGCAGGAAACATGTCTCCGAAACATCTGTCTCCATACCGGCGCATCTGGTCAAAAGCTAGCCATCTGTCACAAAATTCACTGTCTGGTAATAATCCAAAAGCAGACAGTCCACTGCCAAACTATATAGCAGCAGTTCCTGAGCGCATACTTAGACCACGACAAAAATGATTACGCTTGAATTTGCCGTTTGTTCTCGCAAAAACAAGACAGCAGTTTTGTGCAAAGGGACTGGAGACCACATGCAAAACAAAACTTCGAGCGCATTTTCCAGTCTCAATCTACACATCTCCATGAAGCCGAAATTTTGCAGACAGATGGCGCTTTTCGCCTCCACAGGCGACCAACCAGCACTGTTTTCCATGCAATAACTAGCTTCTTTTAACTGTTTCGGCAATTTTTGATTGTAAAATATATATCTGAATAGAATACAGCGTGCATGGACGGCGAGCCCATTTTTAGAATCACACGGTCATTCTTCCATAGTTAACTTGTCGGTTGTCCTGTCATCCACATACAATGCCATACTACTCATATCGAAAATTCTTACTTGGGACCATGTGTCCTCGTTCTGAAGCTTGGCTGTGTTATCCGACGAATTAGCTATGGAAGCATCACCGTGTGATTCTAAAAATGGACTCTCCGTCCATGCACGCTCTATTCGATTCAAATGAGATTACAGCTGTAAACCAACTGTGCTGTGCTCAAGTATAGGGATGATTAGGCAGAGGAGTACCGGGTACGCATACCTGATGGGCGGCAATAACTGCGAAACCGGTAGTGTGCTTCCGGGGGGATTTTGTCCTGTCATCCAGATACAATGCCATACTACTCATATCGCAAAATAATTATGATTTTTGATGGTTTTAAAAACGCTCGTCCCCAGTACGATAATATGTTCGACAAATCAATAACAAAGCTTACTTTTGCTAGGGAGACCACGTCAACTTCATCGTCTTTCGCAAATTTTAATAAACTACGTCAATGAAATCAGTGTATGCTAACGGCTTTCTCCATTTAATTCACTCAAAAAAGAGAAAATAAGTTGTGAATTTCGGGGAGTCTGCACCCAAGCAATTTCCCGTGGAACATGGCAATAGAATACGACACCTAAATCTGTTATCTTGAACGCTATGGAAACGAGGAAAACGCGTGAAATGTTTTGAGACAACAACTAGCCAGGGAAGTAAAAATAATTGTAATATATATCGAGCCCTATGACAGATACTGTTAGCAATACGATCACTATGGAAATCGAAATTATCAAGGATAGTTTTCACAACTGAATGGACGTACCCACTATTGGACTGAGAATAATCGTGCCCGCTCTAATTCCTATCACGTGATCAAAAAACCGTTGCACGCTAACACTGTACATAAAAATCAACAAACCTAAGCAACGCTCGGTCTTATTTGAGATATCACGAGGTCTTCACCTTTGACACTTAGCCAGTTCGACTTTTCAGTTACAGCGGTCTAAAAAATAATTTAGTCTAGCTATCGACGATTCGGAAAGTGATACTCCTATTGTGGTTGATACCCCGAATAAAATTGCTCAGCTAAGTAATGATCAGTATCTTTGGTTGCAACACTGTTTTAGGATGCTCGGGTTTCTGAATCTAAGATAAGTGAATCGTGTTTGAATAACCCTGTCTGTAGAAGTTGTGACAACCATACGGCAATGCGTATTCCATCACAGAGCATATCATTCATCTTATTTCGAAGAGGTAACTGCGCACTCCCTAAAACTGCATACTGGTAACAATTTTTTTTCGCTAGAAGTAACACTATGTCTTTAGTACACTTTTAGTGTTATCTGTCAATCGTATGGGATAAAACATTTCGGAAACAGCATATACAAACTGGAACTGCAGTAATGTTCAGAACAACTATGAGCATTTTATTTGAGTACAAGTGACAAGGAATGAGACGACCAAATGACTAAAATTCCAAATATACAGTTTCCAGTTTTCGAACTACCAACTGTCAATTATTGATTTATCACGAAGTAAGATATGTCTCCTGGTTGCCAAAAATATACAAACATCATAAGTTTCTATGAAATTGGATTCATATCCTAGAGAGAATCTTTTTTGATTTTAAACGATGACAGCTTTTCGCAGAGCGACATTTTTCTGGAAGAGTCGAGGTGTGATGACAGAATAATCATCTTCCGTCAGAGATTCAGATAAGTCAGTTGGTACAAAATTTGCAGTTTTTGGTAATTTTGGCTGAAATGTCTTCCCGTCATTCCTTGACAAATGTACGGTTTGTACGAGCTCTTGCGCCCAACAGGACATTCCAAAAGTACGCTGATAGGTGGAAAATCCTCTGACTGGGATAGTTCCTGTTATTAAGTGGATTAAGTCCGCGAAATGTAGAGTTTGGTGTAATTTTTTATTGAATTTTTAGAGTCATATCGCTGTGTGATTTGTCCAGTAAAGTGGTCCGATTTCGAGTCTATACAGCCGGTTGAACTATTCACCTTCGAATTTTAACTTCATGAATAATAATGTGCTTTTGAGAGAGAAATATTCGAACGCAGTCGTCATTAGCTTTATCTGCTCATCGCTTTACTCTCGAAAGCGACTAGTCAAGTTAACCCAACGGCTCTTGCCTAGAATCGGTGTCGGTCCACAAATGCGACCCATTTCGTGACTCGGTGACGCAACTGGAACGTGTCAGGCCAAACCACAAGTGGGTCAACCTCACATCATATTATTCCCTTTCAGTGTCATCTTTTCAAAACCACAACAAGGCTATTGCCGTTTCCTAATCCCTCAGTACATACTACCTCAAAAAGCAATCATTTCATTGTATTGACAATCCGTCAGTGGTATACCTTCATATGCAACCCATCAATGTTTATGTGACCGTAGTAAGCAGAAAATAAAATTTGTGATCACCATCGCCAACTGTTTGCTATAAAACCTGTCTTCTTTTGGGTAAGCTTCTATTAATGTTGACTCTTAGGATAGATTACAAATGTTCTCCTGATAATTTTTATTTTAACTTCTCAATTAACCGCTTACCGTCTTTAATATTCTTCTGTGTATTTTACCGTGTGTTAGCTGCACGAGAAATTATCCACAATATTGAAATTCGTAACTAGAGCAAAACTCAAAGGCAAAATAGAAAATACATTTTTCACCACGGTTAAAATTGACAGCCCGGTGAACAGTGTACTAAAACCATGGAGCCAGAAGTATGGTCACGTGCTATCATTGTGAATCGTGTCGCTGTAAAAGTGAAGCTCGCATGGGCGGATTTATTGACCAACGGAAAGTTGGCCATGCAAGCACCCTCAAAAATTTGGGACCCACCAACTGCTAACATAAAATCCAGGTCGCTTGCTCTCCTCAGCAAAAAGCATCCGTTTATTTGTGGATGAAATGAACGGACATCGAGGAGTAAGAGGGAAAAACAGACATCGTGTGAATCTTCACTTTGCGATAAGTATATGCGTACATTGTCCACTAGTGTCCAACTTGATCTGCTACGTTCGTACTTGCTTCTGGAAGTCCATGTTAAGAAGATTACTAACACCGGCTAGCATCAAGCTGTGCAAGAAGATATGCTTTGCCGAGGCTGGCATCGAAAAGAGAAATGTTTTATTTGACAAACTTCGTTCCCACGAGTGTAGATCCTTCTTTTGTCTAATGCCCTGATGCATGTAACATGCTTGGCACGCTATCTGACACGGAGTTAATCGGGTTTACAACTCTTGTTAGGGATGCAAGAATTCAAGTTGCGAGGTCTACGCTGAGGAGGAAGACACGATGTTATTGAAGTTCTGTGTTGGTAACACCTAGCTTCTCAATAGGCATCAGCTTTTTGCCGCCTTTGGTTGTAATTAACTGAATAATCTAATATTCAGAAGCCTTCAATCCGAGGCGTGGCAAAATATTTCCCGGAATTTCGTTTATCCGTTGCCATAGAAAGTTTCCCTTTTATGTTTAACTTGATACAGACCTTTTTCTACTTCATGTAACATACGTTGATTGATAAGACTTGCTTGATTTAAGAACAGCTGTGTATTCTAATTTGTCAGGTTGCACCTAAGAAAAGACACTTGCTTTGCTTTTCTTTGAATCTATCAGTGGCCACTTTACAGTCCCCAAATAAGTGTGCAATCTAAACCAAACGACTATATTCCTTGAGAAAATGATATATCCTGTAGAAACTTATTTCCGCTTCTGATTATCTTTAGCAATGAAGTGTACTTCGTATCGTGGTAATTGGTCAAACAGTCGCCAGTGAATACAAAACTCTAAGATCAATGGGATGTTATAGAATCACGAATTTGGAGAATGTTGCTGTAGAAGCTGTCAGTATGAATCGGAAAAACGCATGGCCAATACCTTCAATTTTAGTCACTTTTGTATTTTATTAGTTACAATACGAGACCTCCCTGAAGGACTCAAAAATTATCTCGATCATGAAAGTACGGTTTGGCAGACTGAGCGAAAGCTGACTTGAGCTGCATGCAAAGAATAGTTGCCCCGGGGGTGGGATTCAAACCTAAGCATGGACTCCACCGACTCTTTGGTGGAACGTGATTGATTCGACGGGAAATCCGGTGGTGGAAAGTCATTTTAGAAGTTAGTTCACCGTGGCGGATGCTTTGCGCTGTTGTGGTTTGGGCGACTAAATAGTACGACCCATATACGAAATGTCCAAAGCCCTTCGACGAGGCTTCTCAGCTCAGCTGGTAGAGCGCACGTGGCCCAACAGCATTGGTTGCGTTCATGCGCGTGATTCGTAACCAGTCTGGGTCAACGACTTTTCACGTTTTGACCAACTTAATGTTTGTCAATCGACCACACTCCAGTGAATCGTGACATTTACCAGTGAAAGTCAAAATTGAACGGTAGGGTACCAAAAGGTACTTACTTTTTATCAATATTTATGAGTAAACTCTGAAATAGAAAGAAATAGAAGCAAACCAAAAGTAGACAGATTGTCTACCTACCTGTCTGGAAATTCTGAACAACTGGAAATGAAAAAGCTTGATAGCTCAGTGGCTAACTGTAAAGTATCATGTTTCAAAAAAACAATCCAATTGAATTTTTGAATGATTTGAGTTATTCTTGAGATGAATCACTGATTGGTTTCAACACCTAAATCACTACTGATATTTCTGAAGCTCATTCGTGGTTGTCATTGATGGATTCTATGACCAGTGCGTAACCGCTGCATAACAAAGTCAATTTAACTGAGACCAGTAAGACTACGCAGGACCGTATCTGTGATTCACGAACAAAATAATGAATATTAATTGCGAAACGAAAAAGGTTGTCTATTAAATTCTGATTTTGATATTAATCAGCCTAATCGGCAGTAGCAGTGATATTTGATTCTACCGGTGATAAGTTTCCGGTAGTCATGAAATATATCCTGAAAAATTCTCCAGTATAATCCGAACATTTTGTAAGAATGGTGTGAATAAATTAAACGTTCAACGTTTATTATTAGACGAATAAATTTTGCAGTTTCCTCTCCCATATTCATTACACAGCTTTTTACAGTGTTTTCTATGGCTACTTATATGGAAACAACTTATACTAGTATTTTGAAAAAGTGCCAGAAGTCAATAACTCGTTTTACGAGATTTGCAAACGAAAGACTATGAAGAAAAAAACAAACAAAAAAATAGTCTGCACAGATAACAACGCGTCGGGACAAAATAACTGGCATACAGGAGAGACACCAGAACGATCCACTGAAAGTTTCCAAACTAGGCCCGCAAACTACCAAAATTATAGGACAAATTGTTACTCGTGACGGCGAAAACCATAGTGATCTAATTTTCGTGGCCAAACTATACAAGTAATACAATCTCGTCCAACCATCGACGTTGATTTGACCATGGAGGGTGGTTCGTTTTTTCCACTTTCATCTACAGACTCTCCCCAGGCCCTTTCATTTTTTCATCGGTAGACGCGCATCGGGTTAGCACTTACCCAATGCTGTTGTAAGTATAAAATGATTCATCAGAATGCTATCCCGTGTTGAAAGCTGGTGTGAATCAATGGGCACATTCTACAATAATACTTAGATTTTTTCTTCAACTGACCCTAAAAAGTACACAATCTCAGGCATTAGCAAGTATAGAACAGGGTAAATGAAAGAGAATGAACAGCCAAGGAACAATGGGTGAGTATCTGTGAAAAAATTCCGTTATATGACAGCATGTCCCTGGTATGAAGGACATTGTGTGTGGAATTTGTGACCCCATGGCCTATACAGGCAGGTGTAAGAAACAAAGGTGTGATAAAACGAAGGGACTAGGGAGAGTTTGCACATGGAAACTACAGAAGAATCACACATTACTGCCAGGGCAACAACAACTGCTGCACGAGGTTTCACTGCTTTGCACAGTTCCGGCTTCAACCATAAAACCGCTATGCCTTCTGAAGCCATGACCAACCACTTGCATAGTTCTATGGTGTTAAATTTAGTACCACGTACAAGGATCACTTCTTTCTAGCATGTTGTCAGGTTATTAAATTGTTGCACAATTATTAACCCACTGCTGTCTATAGCTGCACATACACTTGCTTTTACGCGGTACTATACACATAAAAGCAGGAGTTATTAAACAGCAAAGAAATTTATTTTGTGTTACAGTTTTCTCCTGAGTCCATGAAACGTACGCTGCTTTCCGAGGTTTTTGTGACAAACAATGTTGACATTCATCCGTGTCACTTGAAAGGTAACTACGGTTTACCTTGCATAAATAGGACCATAGTCCATTTTGTGGTAGGAGTAACTGTCAGAGGTGATGCAAAGCTGACGAAAACAGTACAGTGACCATTTTGAATTTATGAGATAGTGGAAGAATAACAGGTGACAGAATTATTTCTTGACAGAATATTTTTTCAATGTTGAATAAGATCGCTTACAGAGGAAAGATTTTTAGATAGCCGCCCCACTTGACGGGATTTTGCTCCATTGGCGTCCATCTGTGATTAGTGGTTTGATCTTTAAAGTTATCTATTAAACTCTGTTATCTCTGTTCATAAAATAATAGAGTAAATGCGTAGGTTTTGGCTCAAACTAAAACACCCATTAGTGCCTTACTGACCTCCAATCCGCCAATGCAGTATTCCTTTGTACCATCATTTGCACACCATCCTCTAGTGAACTACGCCTAAAAGTCACCCACACTCTCTTCTGTTCTTTTTACGAAGCTTTGTGATTAAACCACCTTTGTGTCTAGAAGAAGCTCCTATATTCCAGTTCCTAGATGATGGACAAAATGAGCACTCCTATAAGAGGCGTGCTCAAGCCATTGAAAAGGTGATTAAATCATGGGAGAAAAATCTTGGAATGCTCTTACGGCTTAATTTTCATCGAAGTTAGTTTAGGCAACCACATCTTGAGGTAAAATTGTGATCACAATAATGGAAAGTGTGCAAATGATGTTTCTGAGTGAGATTTAAAGTGCACCGTCGTTTTTATTCTTTGAAACAAATACTGTACTTCTTCAGTGTTTGTGTTAAGATAACTGAACAATTAGAAACGTGATTCATCTTGCAGTGTCGTTGCTCAAGCTGACTTCAAAGCCACGAAAACTGTTTGCGATTTTGACAATTCTGTTAGCATCCATCATCAGTGAACAAACCCTGAGTGCCAGCAGGGATGTGTGAATATGAGTCACACTGGTGACTATCGCGGTATCCGAGCTAGCTATATCAGCAGTATTTATGAGGAACAAAGAACCTTTGACACTCACCTTGAGTAGTCTATTATTAAAGCAAAGGATTCTCATCATCTATACCGGGCTCGTATCCCAGCCGAGACTCGTTGGAGGTGCACTGAGCTGATGATTCCCAGAAAGATGGACATGGTGCAAAGTACTCCAGTTTTTTCCAATGCTTAATTGAGGGTTTATTATGCACGAGTTTATCTCTGAGTCAGTTATTGCAGTTGAATAAATTAGATGAGTGATACTGTTTTGGTAACTGCTTGTGATCGAAAAGTCGAACAGCAACTTTACATTGTGTACAAGGAAGCCGGTTACCCGGATTCCGATATACAGTAAGCGTTATGTTTACCAGGAGTTACAACAAATCTTGTACTCGTATCAGAAGGTCACTTCAGTACAATACTTCTAGAAGCAGTGTCTGAGTTCCGTATAGAAACGAATAGATGGAAATGGTCATGCCTCTTTACTTCTTTTATTTAATTTCTATGTTTCCATATTTTCTTAATGCTTACCGGAACTAAGATGCTACCAGTCAGATGCTGCAGAACAAACAGGTTGAGTACAAGGGTTATTTGTGACCAAATCGGTATGGGGTATTTGTCTGCCATCTAAAAATGATCTTCCGGCTCGGAGAAATGTGACAGCCGGACGAAATCTTCACATTTTCACTACTCACTGTTTGAGATGCAACGAAAATGCCCGTGGACTTCCCTGTCTGCCCGTTTCATACAGCTTTACGACTGGGTTTCCTCTTTTTTTGAATATAACAGTACCAAAAATAGAATCCTTAGGGGATTCTTCAGAACCTTTCAACAAGAACTGATAACGTTTTATTCTGTGCCAAGAATTTCCGATTTATAGTTTGTTCGTTCTACTGTACAGTTTGTGAGGTTTTTTGCCAGTCCGTTTATTTGCAAAGAGCCGTGCTCTTTTTTAATATAGCAGTAGTGGTGAGATAGTGATGCGAACCATGCCGGCCTTAGAGCTCGTTCCATCAAGGTCTTCTGATTCGCACCGGATTAGTTTGGCTTCCTTTGATTAGTCTAACCAGCGGTGGTTAAGCGGTCACCGGGGTAAGCGTTCAACCCTTCCGTCCCGACGTTGAATCCTGCTTCCACCACCGGTCACTCCCCGGTTGGCATCCTCTGATTAGGTGAGAGCCCTTTCTCGAAATATTGTACTCATATTGCATAGTACAAAGAAGTAAATAAAAACTAAAATATAAAAAGATACAAGGTGTGATGCTCTGAAACGTGATCATTTATTCAAAGTTGAGTTGAACAGTTAGTTTTCATGATAACTTTATTTGGATAGTTGGATAAAGTAGTAAGAATGTAAATTAATGATTTGCGTTATTTCGCTTCATCAGTTAATACCTACAGACACACTTAAAGTCCGCTATCAGGTGCTAAAACATCATTCTTCAGCTGTAGCATAATCTAATACATCATATAATCCAAAAGACGATATAACGTTCTGTGAAGGCGTGGTCTGGCACAAATTCGATAAACGGAGAAGCCTCGGTAACAGACAGCACGTCAGCTCCTGTCCAGAATCAGGATGATGGATTGGGCCAACCGAGTTGCGAACGCAAGGACAACGGGCCGATGGTGCGGATCGATGCGACCAGAAAGGACTCCCATGAATCGGTAACTGGTCGTGTCATCAATCAACCAACCAGAAGAGAGGTTAGCCGATGCTAGTTCGGACCAGTTAGTTTGGAATGCAAAGATTTGTGATTGTGACTCTTTCATCCTAAATAAGCAGCATATTCCGAGCTAATAAAGTGAGATGGTTCGAAGGCTAGGACACATCTTGTCTCATAGCTTATGCGGATGTACAAACTCTCGCAGGCTATTTATGATGTGGCATTCAGGATGAAGGCAGATATCGAATTAGAAGGATTCTAAATAACACCAATGTTTCCAAGAAGTCGTTTGCTCCTATCAACTGAAACAGATGCCGAAATCATCACCAACTAAATCAGTAGTCATATTATTTATTCTCCAAATTGGTGTTCATCAATTTTGGAGAGCAGTTCTCCTAGAAATTCGTCACAGAAATTTACTTTTCAAAGAACGTTTGTAAAATTACTTCGGTTTTTTCAAGTTATCTCTGGTTTTAATGTACTGTACGCATGAAATATCAGTAACACTGAAACTGTGTTTGTGGAATTTAGACATCAGCATAGAAAACAAGCACTCACTTGTGAGACGCCATTTTCCAGCACTCGAACAATATCATTTCCCGTAACATCTAGCACCATGGTGGAGTTCAGCATAGGTAAAATCAAACCAAGCTGTTTCAAAGTAAAATCGCCTTCGGGAATAATCGCATCGACCCTCATGGTGCCGGAATTGATAATAGCACAATCGGCTTCGGTAGCGGTCAAAGCGACATCGGCCAAAAAGTTACCCAGGTTCGTTTCTTGCGACCGAATCGTGGCAAACCTTCCATCCAATGGAACGTGGATTGTACCAATCACACGTGCTAGGCGCTTGTTCACTTCAGTACTGGCCACCTCAACCAGTTTTGTCACTTCGGGATCCGGGGCCCATGATTTATTTATTGAAATCAAGTCAAACTTCACTTGGTTCAAACGTTTTGTTTTGGAATCCAAATACATATGCACATGTCCTAAATTTCGAAAATCAGTCCCACTTTTAATAACCCAACGACTGTTTCCGTCTTTAGATCTCACAGTCTCACATCCGTAGTTATGATCATGTCCTCCAAGAACCAAATCAATCTCGGGCACCTCTGTTGCTAGTCTGATGTCATTCGGCCAACGCATGTGAGTTAAAGCTATAACCACATGACACTCCTCATCTTGTCGTAATCGTGTGGCCATCCGACGGCCTTCGACACAAAAGTCTTTCACCAGAATGTCATCGTGGTTCACTACAGCCAAAGTATCCACCCAGTCTGGTTCTACAAGGCCAATCAAACCGAAACGTATTCCGCCTCTCTCAATAACATGCCACGGAGGCAGATCACACAATAGTTGCATCGAATGCGAGTCGTAGCAATTTCCATTCAGCCAGGGGAAATTGGATTGTTTGATGCAACGTAGCAGATTGTCAATACCGAAATCAAAATCGTGATTCCCGATCACGGAACAGTCCAAATTTAGACAGTTAAGCACATCGATCATGTGCGACCCTTCGGTTGTCATGCTTAGAGTAGAAGGACTAAGAGCGTCTCCAGAAAAAAGAAGCAGTGTGTGTTCAGGTGCTTGAGAACGAAGGTGTGTAACCGCCGTGGTAAACCTGGCTGCTCCACCACAGGGATTGCTACCAGATTCCTCAACATTGTACACATCGTTAAAGTGCAGAATTTCAAACTGGATCGAATCCTTCTGGGGACTGATTGTAGTTGATTCAGTGTTACCCATATCAGATAAAATCGGAAAATACACTAATGATCTATAGTGTTGCAGGAATTTCCATTCGCACACTTGCGTCTGTCTGTCTGCTTAGGCTCGAAGTGGATTGGTCAAAGTTAACCACAAGGTTGATTGGTTCATTAAAACTGACACAATCAACTCACCGCCCAAATAGATAATTATTAAAAAAACAACGGAGATGACAGCAATACTAGTGCAGTGTTGGGTATTTCATATACTAGAACTTGGAACCTCTTGCAGTCTCACTGATTATCCAGGCTAAAGGTGGCACTATTTCAATGTTCATTTCTGGACCATTTTTACTCATTATTTTTACCACCTAAAACAATTTATCTTGCTAGAATGCGGCGTGTTTGACCCTAGTTGTTACCGGAAGACGGAGACATTTTGATCTAAATGACCATATTCAACAAGTCAAGAGAATTCCAATCCCATGCGACTGCGTGACAAACACGTTAATCTAGCTTTTAAAACGAAGATGATCAAAAGCTGGATGCTATTTTCGGCCGTCTGACCTAGAAAACGCTAATCTATTGCAAGGTGATGCACTTGGATAAGAATAAGTTGGCTTCGGAGAGGACTACCAGGCATCTCCCTGCGGCACTCTTCAATCGAGTGGCTGCTTAAAAGATCGACCTTGCTTTCAGTCGATCATATGCTGTTTGGCATCTAGCTTCTGCTGCCCACACTAGTTCCCACCCTACCCTAGGACTGATCCAGAAATTTATCAATAATTACTATCAAGTGGATTTTAGAACGAGTAAAACTATATCCTGGAAATTATTTCAAAGAGTTTCCAAACACCACTGGCTTAACATATATAAGTACGTACATGGTACGCACTTGTTACTCCTTTTAGGTCAGGTGATTCCATTTACAAGTTTAAAATGGAGGGTCCTCTAGGAAGAATCTTGGTACATTTACGAGATTCTACTTTCACTTACTTGATAAGAGACGAATAAGTTTGGGAACAGGGAAACGTCACTTGGTTCACCTTGAGACAGCCGACTTTCTGGGACCGTTGAGCCACAAGATCTTCCTGCCGATGATAAAGGTTCTCCTAATAAACATGCATTTGCAGTTCATCTATCTTCCTGGGCTGCACTAAACATTTCAGCCCACAAGTGAGCATACTACGTCTTGATACAGTTAACCAGCAGCCGGAAACATTATCATCATATGCAGCTGTGTTTATCAGAATTTGTGACCCTTCTTGCCGGGTGTACATGCTGTCTTCGATATTTTTTATTGTTTGTAGGACGAGTTTTGCCATTTATTCACGAAAATCGATCTCGAATTTGATTTGCACATAAAAGATATGGGTGAAACCTAGATACTGATCGCTTCGGTGCAAGCTTCCACGGTACTTACAATAATGACGTTGACCATTGGTCAAACTTCTTGGGAAAAAGTGTTTCACGAGTTGACCTGTAAAACGGAAGATTATTACACAGTAACTAAAAAACTAATTCCCGTACTAGTGGAAGGTCGCAAAGTCATTTCTACCAAGAAACATTTCAGAGAGTAAGTTGATCGCAATCTTCATCCGTGTCCTATAAAGTAGTCCAAACTCTGCTCCGCAACTCAAATATCTCTTCTAGAGACCAGTCGGTAAACTAATTTATTGTTCATAACAAGAAATGCTACAATTACCGTTAGGAAGTAGCACTTTTCGATTTGTTACTTTTTAAGTTTTGTCAGTTTCTCAATCAAATTCCAATCCTGAATTAGTCAAAGGGCCAACTCACGTACTGAATGTAACTGAAGACTGCATGCAATCACACTGGGTTTTGGTTGTTTCAAGTGTGAGAAAATCCGTTGATTTACCCATTGGGATTCGGCTCATAACATCAACCATATATTTTGCGCATACAAAGAATGGTAAGGTGTAAACTCTCTCATAAGATCTCTGGCCCAGCATGTTACACTGAGCTGAACATTTGCATTCGCTATAAGCAACAGAAGGTCCAAGTTACCCAATAATTAAAATAGTTCTACTCGTGCATTCTGAAGTCTCACTCCTCGTCAGCTAAATTGCTGTCACGATCACCTGTACTCGAGCAGAATATGGCTCAATATGTTTCGGAATACGGATCCAAATGACTGTCAAAATCAAGGACACGGTTCACTATGCTGTTATGCAATAATCCAAAATATCTTTGACTTCTATTACGAAACATGAGATTGACAGTATCAGGCCGTAACGTTTACTAGCCCAACCCTTCATAACGATGGTTCGCAATCCGATGCTGATGTCTCCGAGGCTCAACGAAACGAAGCGATACATAGTACTAGTCATCAGCCAGTGCAATAAGCATAAAAACGTTAGACAGAAAATGGGGTAAAAGTAGATTTTCTACCCCCTTAGTCTGCTAAATCACAAAGCACATCAATTTTAGAAAGATGCTTTGGTCAGTCTATGACTGCTGAATAGACACGTGAAAGACAGTGGCAAGTTTCGAAGTTTCGACCGCAAGCCCGAAGTCCGTGATGATCACCTTTTTTTGACCAGTATCTGTCCCAGCCCAACAGACTGCCCCACCACTGCCGAATGTAGCATGTGGACAAAAGATGACCCTAATGAAACAAGATTTGAACAGCCGCTGATCATTTGGCCAGACCAACCGAAGGAGGTCAATCCGTAGGTTTTACGTTGTGTGAACTTACAACTGTTGTTCGGTTAACTGCATGGGCTTAATGTGTAGGTATCATAAACTGGCCACAAGTGGTCGGCTGATATTCATCTCTGCTGCGCAACGTAATAACTAACACGTTTTAGGTTCACGGTATAAAAGAGTAAACCAAGTACTAGCATATAGCAATCTACATATCCTTTCTGTAATCATGAATCTGAGGAACATTTTTTGCCAAATTCGGCCGTCGGAGAAAAAAGACATGCCTCATTTGGGGGTTTGATGCAAATACCGGTAATATCAGGACCGACGAAACCATCAATCGCCTAATATATTAAAATTCTGCCGTTCACAGTGAAAGCAATGATGTTGTAACCATGCACATCCGCGGAAGTTAGTAACTTTATCAGATTATCAGGAAAACCCGATCGAGAAAGTCCTCTGAATTGTAATCTTTTACATTTTAGAATAACAATGACCACAGATAGCTTAAATTTTCATCACGAGATTTTATACTTGCAGACGTGAAGCTCCTAACTCAAAGATGGCTCATTTTTATGTTGCTGTTAGGTAGAGGGACTCCCTAATATGGAGGCTATGATTTGGTTTCGATTATTTTTCATCTGGAAACGTTTGCTTTTAGAGTAATTCCAACTTCCCTGTAGTTTTTGAAATCTAAATGTTACTTCTTGACACTATCTTTATGATACTCGTAACTAATTCATTCTATAACATATCATATTGTTATTATTGTCGAACTATACTTTTCCCCTTATGGAGCAATAGTCTACATTGCGCACTGACTTGGAGTTCTTATTTTTAGGGAGTTCCGGGAAGGGTTCTATCAAGTCATCCCATGAAATACCACTATTTGTATTCAGAAAGTGAAAACTCTCATGGTTGTTTATAAAGTGGAACTCCTCGACGTAAATTCCACATTCAGAGAGGTCAATGACTAAAGGAAATGGTTTAAAATTTAGTGTGTGACCAGAAATCGTCTAGATGACGCAAAGACGCCATTCTTTTGACATTCCATTAGAAATAAGCCTATAGTCTTGTAAAAAATGACTCACTTCCTTCTACTCCCATCACTGTGTAATATAACTGAGTTCAGTCTAGGTTGCACAGGACTGGTAGTGGCCGGGGCTACTCTAGTGCGTCCAGAAATTTTTTAGTGCTATGCACGAGGGTCTGCATCCATTACGGCAGGTTCATCAGTTTACTGCTGTTGTGTTGCATGTAATCAGCTCATTCCCTAGTTCTTATTGCAGAAGAAAAAGATTAACACCTTTTTTTCATATCCAGGGCTCGAACATCCCTGATTTGTGTTGTGTAAAATTTAGTGCCACCTTTCGTAGGCAGGGACATCTAAGATAACTGATGCACCGTGAGCAGCTTAACTTTTTCCACCTCTGGGAATGTATCATCCCACTTTGCATCCATCATCATTTTAAAATTTTTGACACAGTATATGCTTACCATTTCTTCAGCTAACACATTTCACATTCCCACTGCTCAGCTGATGAAGAAGTTCGGTCACATATTTATTCTAGAAAGCATGTTTTGCAGTTTTATACTATTTCCACTCGTTCTCTGATCACTAGCTTACTCACGGATATCATCGGTCCGTATTCCCTTTAGACTTTTCAAATGCCTCAATAAAGTCCCCTTCGAGTCTTCTCGCTTCTATGGAGAACAATCCTATGTCATACAGCTTTTGCTTGTATGACTTCCTATGTTTTCCACTACCATACAAGTGGCTAGTCATTGAATTTTCTTAAGAAAGCCACGTCTTGTTAGCAGTAGTCCAAACCTTTACGCAGTGTCCTAAATTCGAGCTCACTACTGGGCTGTACGGAAGAAAGACAACCACTGCCTTGTCAAAGGAAACTGCCGACAGCAGTCGAAAGAGATATTTTCTCACCTTGTAGGCAGCCAGCTTACACTATCCAGCCTAATTTTAGTCGGAAGACTTTGTGACACCCAAGTTCACTTTCAGTGCAGCATCAAAGGTAAACGTTCTACTTCCTCCCCTTACTATCAATCTAACCGAGGTTTCGGTCAGTAAGTTACTTCTGAAACCGCTTAAGGACACACCTCATTAGTTTCCCACACCACTATCCGCGAAATTTCTTTGCTAAATCATTACGGTTTCTTGATGCTACAACTTTGCATCGTTTGCAAAAATGAAACACGGTTCCCATGGATCCATCACTAAGCCAAATAAATAGCCCACAAACGGATCATTAGGGTACTCCGCCGATTACCTCGGATGTTTCTGAACTTCCATTTTCTAGTCTTAAGTAAAAGGTCCTGTTAGTTACCTGATGCCCGCTTATGCAGTTGCCCTTCGATCTTAAAGATTATTAGTTTGTGCACCGGCGGACTATGTTTACCAGATTCATATGCCTTGCTGAAGCCTAGATAACAAACTTCCACGACGTTCCTCAAATTCAACTTGTTCTTAGAAGTCCAAGAAGTTCGTTATACACTATCTACCCTCCACAAACACCTGGTGGGCTTCGTAGAACAGCATGTAATCAGTCACTTGGTTACATATGGGCTATTGCGCCATTCTGGCCCGGACACCAAAAAGGAATGCAGGTAAGACCAATATGACGGGGGTTTTGCTTTTGTGATCCTAGATCTCCTAAGTGGATAGCTACCACTACCACTACCTACTAGTTCGGCGGTAAAACTCCTTAACAAAGTGTGGTACAGCGGAGAAAACACACATGTCTACCGATCACAACAGTCGAAGGTTCTTCGATGATTGGATGTATAAGTCCCCAAAGACTTGTTTATTTCTAGAACCAGTAGTAATAACAGTGCCTCCCCTCCAGTTACCTGGAATTGTGGAAACATGGGCGGTCACACTAGTGATTCAGTCAATGTCTGTCTCCCCAATCACATCCGCACACACCCTTGAGGGCTTCCGCTTTACTTTAGTCATCATCACACTGTTCTCTCCCATCCCTCAAAACCAGAGGTCCTACACCATTCCTAAGTGAACTATCCAATTGTACTTAGCGATAGTGCCTCTTCGAGTCTGTTGAACTTATTTAGCCACTGCTAACTTGAAGGTTCTATTAGCTTTTTGGTGAATACGCTCGAGTGAGTTTCTACTTTTCTTATATTGTAGTCAGGCTGTTTCCTTCCAAATAGCTTCGAAGGTCAGTCGACTTAGGTCTCCATAATTGATTTTTCGTTGGACTGCCCGTGTCCATCAATCTGGCTTACCCCAATACTTCTTTTATTGCAGCTGGGCGAACCTGTCCAGCACCACCAGAAGTTTTCCCTTTATTCTGTGTTGTATTTCATCTACAACAGCGACTTCCTTCTCTAACTACGAACCTTGTTTTGCTTCCCTGGTGTCGAGCACCACAACCTTTACGTCCCGAACTCAGAAATATCTGAGACAGAGTGGAGATTTTATGATGAAGTGATCACTTTTGCACAAGAGGCTTATAAAATAGAACCTATCTCTTTCTTTTTCAAGCTTTATGTCCACTAGGTCTGAGAGTATAGGGCGATTATCTCGTCAGTATCTGGAGTTCTCCTTTATGTGCTGGACCAAAGCTCAGTGAAGCTTCCAATCGATTTGATTTTTCTACTCTAGCTTAGATACAGCTTCTAATTGGCCACTTTGGGCCTAGTAGATTAAATCATCCAACTATTACCACGGTGTTATTCGTTGCCCCTAGATTTTCCATTGCTCGTGACTTTTTTCAAGATCCCGGAGCATAGTTGTGTGTTTGCCGTACACAATCTGACATCCGATCCAATTTGCGCTAACACTTCACTGACGAAGGCCACTTCTCCATCCTCCTTGTTGTTGTCTCTCTTTTGTAAAAATACAAAACAGTGGTCTTCCATCCACGTGGAATATCGTCGTTCTTGGAGGAACAGGTTTTTGAGATTGCAACTGTTTCAGAGTCGCAGTCCTGGACCCTAGGGATCAATTCCATGTACGTTTTTGTATGGCATTGGTGTAGAACACCACTGAAGCCTTCGTTGAGGAATCATTTGTTTCTTTTACTTTCGTGTCTGTCCTCGGGTGGAGCACGCAAGAAGCTGAAAGAATACTTCGGTCATCATTGTTTGGTTGTTGTGTGCGACATATTATAGGTGTGACCAATTGGTCCTCCAGCTCTACATCCTACGACCTCCTCAATATCGTTTTGCTGTTTAAAATTGTTCTCTTTATTTGAAGACTATTAGAAAAATTACTTAGTGTACCTTAGGATGCAGCTCTGCCAAGTTTCATTCTTCAATACATCCCATACTACTACCATCGCTTGACGGCTCGTAGTCGGCGGACTTTGCTGACGATATGGGCCCTGTGCTTTTTATGGTCCGGTCAGTTTCTGATAGGCCTGTGAGTTGAAGCGAGGGTTTTACTTGCACTTTGACTGCGTCATCAATAACTTTATGTGCCCACCGTCCCCTAATTGCGGCATTAAGCACAAACGGTTTTCCTCCATTGTAAGACATTAGACTTCATCATTCTTGCTAGTAGTTGGTCTTTGGTATTCGCAATCAAAATCTCGACCTGGACTGATCTCTCTAGTCCACCACCGGGTCCAGGTTCCTTACACGCATCGATCCTGCAAACCATTTTGAACCCGACCCCTGGGATATGACTAGAAGCATTAGTATATCACTTACCCATTTGTTGTTCAAATCTCACCTAAATTTTACTCTTTGATGATAAATTCCTCATTAGCACTTTTTGGAATATCAGTGTGGAGAGTTTCCCTCCAGCTCTCATTCCCAGTGTGTACCTCGTTGGATCCCCTGTTTGGAGCTCAAGGAGGCACAGATCAGAATTAGCTATGCCCTCGATTGCACCTGTCAGTCTGGGTTCAATAAGCATTTCGTGTTTACTTGGGACTGCCTTAATTGCGACTTTTGGCATCAGAGTTAAAAAGAGAGGACCCAGCATTTTAGATTTTTTGCGTGTCCCTTGACCTGAATCGCTCCAGCTTTCTCGCTGTGCTTCCTTACTCCGTCCCCGTAGCGGAGTTTCGAAGGTTCTTTTTTATTGAGAATGCTAAGACCACTTTTGGTCCCCCTAAACTTTTGTTTACCTTTTCCAATATTTCTTTTAAAATGGAAGATTGGAAGGCATGCCTGATAGCGGCCGCACAATAAGTGCCGATCCATTCTATCCAGATACTCCAACAGTAAGTAGGGTAGCTTTCGTCCTGTATGCTCGGACGATTTAATTGTGACCTTATTTTCCGCAAACTGCATACTAAGTCGATAAAAACTTGTTTGTGTCGTGCAAGAGTAGGGCGCTCTGGTCATGATGTCACAGGACAAAATTTATCTTCAAAAAAAAATAACTCTCCCAAAAAGTGCCAAGCAGCGGTTTCTTAATAATTAGGTACTACGAAAAATTTATGTCGTCGAACTGAACAGGTATAGGAAAATTGCAACAAAACATTTTAAACACGTGAACAGCATAAATACATCTGAAATGCCAAATGGATGCTTCTAAAAACAGTTGAGGCGGAATTCAAACCGAATTCAAGCTAACCACCACTTCGGTTTCAGGTAAATCATTGTTATTGTTAAGGAAAAAGTCATATTTGACTCTTAAGTAGTTCCTAAAACAAAACTGTCCGTGGATGCTTTATTCCGTTGGAAAAACAGCGTGGAAGTTTTGAGTACGGTACTCATCTGAAAGATCATCTACACAATCACTTGGTTGTGGGAATAAACCTACCGAGTACATAACGGAATTTGTTACCTCAAACCAATCAGATTATTCATTTCACCCCTAATGTTTGTAACAATTACAAATACTTGAACTCTGATTTAGGATGATTCGGGAACAGTGTCCTTCAACTTAACTAAATACCAAGGCAATCGATCCAACAGAAGTTCATCGCACACTAACTGATTGATAAGTTGTCGTGAAAAATTATGCTTCAATCCGACGGTCATATTGCTCAAAATCAATTCCTAAAAGTCCAACTCTGTGCACAGAGCATTTTACGTGGTTAAGTTCATTTACTCCTTTCTTGTCCACGCAGACGGGCAACAAGTTTTTCCCACGGTAAATTTTATTGATGACACGTTCACAGTCCGAGATTCCTTAGACTGAGCCTATTTTACCGTAATTTCTTCGGCTGCTTTATCAGAATAAACCTCAGACTTCATGCGGATACTACTTATTCCGGAAGGTAACAAACACAATGGTACTGTTCAAAGAGGAAGTGTATAGTAGACCATTTCGTGACCGTAAGTGCACTGATTGATGAACAAGCTCTTAACGTGATGATAGGATTCAGCTAGTATCTTCACGTGGTTCATTTGGGACTGAATATCGTGCCTGGGTGATATCGCTAGTAAGCTCCAGTATCGCTGATCATTCCGACGGTACTGTTGCACATACTATTTTTCTGTGAACAGAGTAAACAGTTAGCTACTTCAAACGCTTGCCGTAGTCAATATTGAAACTCGTAAATATTCAGTCGAAAACAGCATGTCACCGATCTCATAAAACGGGCATTTTGAGATGAGACATGTTTGATGAGACTCTTTTCCGTGGATAGCCTTAGCGACTGTTTTACGAGTATCCAAAGCGCCAAACTAATTATAACTGAACACACTTCATCCAGGTAAAGCAATGCTTGAGGATTAAGTTATGACAGTGAAATGTTTCTACGATATACCAAACAACAATCCTCATTTCAATAGCCGGA
This sequence comes from Fasciola hepatica, assembly GCA_948099385.1. Lineage (NCBI taxonomy): Eukaryota > Metazoa > Platyhelminthes > Trematoda > Plagiorchiida > Fasciolidae > Fasciola > Fasciola hepatica. Next base: position 18,942,139 of record CANUEZ040000142.1, read on the forward strand.
AACGAGTCATTTGACAGTTTATCGACTTCTGTAAGAGAAGGGTATAATGAAGGAAGCATCATCATAAATATTATATCATGAGAACCGAATATGTGAATAAAACCACTGGACCAGAACTTCTGCTAATCCTAGTGTATCAAACGAAACTCGAACGCCAAAAGTGGTTAAAAACACGAGGAGTGCATATTAAACAAGAAATCGACAGCTTAATTTTCTGACTAATCAGCTTGGTTCTTATGACAGCGTATGCATCATACTAGAATGGTTACAAGTGCCAACCTAACCACGATACTTTCATTTAGTCATAGGCTGCAGTTAGGTTTTAATGACCTCAATTTTTCCGATAAAACTAACATTTTCCAAAAGCCTTTTTCGAATAATTTTCTCCATGATCGGTTATGGCTTTCGAATTTGTTTTGAGAAGCTTCCTTGGTTGCATACATCGTATTGTAATGACCTTCACGAAGTTTCTGTCGACTTCGCGTGCACATTTCGATTTCCGCCGCCTGTAATTGCATGAATAGCTTTTTTTTGCCGCCCCGTTTAGGTTTCCTCTCGTGTGTTGTTGATAACGGTGCTGATTCGGTGCCACAATATACACAATACGGTCTCGTATCTGTCGATCGATTCGAGTCTATTCTGCTCACTCGAACGAAAACATCCGTTGACATTTTGTTTCGTGACTCAAAAAAGTCTTTCGGAAGTCCATAGCTGTTCGTCTTCTTCAGATTAGAAACGTTGGGTCCCCTTTATCCGATTTATGAGAACAGAGGGAAGACATAAGTCGCGAGATGCAAGCATTTCGTTTACTCTTATCAACCGCGGACGTAAAACGTGTCAGTATATATACATGGTACAGTAGGGGGGTAAGTGCAACAGTAAAGCAGGCACGATAGAAAGTTCTTACAGTACGTACGTTGGGGAGAGTGAAGTCTATCGTGTTAACACCAAAGTAAACAAACATCTTGGGTCAGTCGTTTTTGTGCACAGAGTGCTGGCTGATGCATTATGATTAGAATAGCTTCACTGAACGCTAATAGTTTCGGTGATGGATTGCGCAACAATGCTTTGAAACACTGGGTCAGGTAAACTTTGTGACTTGATGCAATCAAGTGTCTTGCAATGGAAGAAGCTGGCGGTTTCACGTCGTTGTGTACTGCCCCAGCAGGTTGCGTCATCAAGTTTGACAGCCATTTGGGTATGTGTTCTGACATTCATTGAGTCAAGCAACGATCCGTCCTGCCAATGTATACGTCACCGCAATTGCAGGTAGACTGATAGACAATATGTGAGACATTGGGATCAGCAAGACTGTTTGAGTGATTTTGAAAACATAACCTTTTTGTCGTCTGCAGCAAACGCAACTGCGCCGCTGTTTATGTGTGCCTTATAGCAGACTTAAGATTACAATTTATTTGATTGAATAAATTATCTCTTTTAAAAGGCAAAGTGATAAAAACTTGTTTCTTCTCCACGTTCATTGTTTTCTCGCGCACATGTCTCGGCTTCTGATGTTTTCTGATAAAGTTTTCCGAATAACCGTTGGCCAGTAGCGTTCCTTTTATGAACTCCTCTTCGTTTTGTATTTGATCTTCTGTACAGATTTTCTGAGCTCTGTTGAAGAGAGTTCTGACCAATCCACATTTGTAAGCCACTGGAGGAAAGCTGGAGAATCGTAAATAACGTCCACCCCACGTTGTTTTTCGGTGGATTCTGCTCTTCTGTACCATGTATATAACTGACACGTTTTACGTCCGCGGTTGATAAGAGTAAACGAAATGCTTGCATCTCGCGACTTATGTCGTCTTTTTGTCCTCATGAATTCGACGGATTTACCTGATTTAATGGGGAAATGTGGGCCCCTACTCTCTGCAATCACAGCCACTGTTATGCCTCTGACGGGGACTGTGAAGTACGTAAATCTACCTTTGGGCAGTTAGACTAAAATCCGCTGATATAACACTGTAGTCCCACTGCTTTCCACCGTAATCTCGACAAAAGTAAGTAGCAATTTTAGAGCGCTTGTTGATTACGACACAAAAGCAACAACATGTTGCTTACTGTGATGGAAATCTGTGTTTTATGAAGTTAATACACCAACAACTAACGCATCCCCACGTGGTTTACCAGGAGGATTATGCACAACATAGCAGGGATCTGTTCCTCAAAATCTTCAAACTGCATCCACCTCTCCGGTTAAAGTACTAAAATCTGGTCAGTCTTTTTACCGTATCTTCATTGCCTGCGGCGGAAAAATTACTGATTTGACTACATTTGAAAGCTATCTTTTTATATTGTTTTAGCATGATAGATTGACTATACGAACGATATATGATCACAACTACCCAATAAAGAATGCCTTGCCAGTAATGAGAAGCACCGATTTGCATGCCACGGAGACTTTATTAATAACCTACAGAGCAAGCACTACAGAGCACCAAGAGGTCAGGAAGGGCTCACAAAAGCATGCTGTATGTAGCCAAAACAGGAACAGTTTGATTCGGAGCTGTAAAACAGATCTCACACACAGGTGACAGCAGAGTTGATTATTGTCAGAAATGAATGTGGTGTAACCCCATCGATGCACTGAATACACTTTTCGCATTCATGAATGACTATACACGTCGCCTATCATTTCTATTGTGTTTAAGCACTTCTGCGAACTTAAGGGAACTCTACGACTTGTTGTTTGCCAAATTCGTCCTGTGATTTCATGGTACTCTGAGCGGGATGGTAATTCATAAACTCATAAAATATCGTAGTACAGTGATGGGTATTGAATGATAGGTTTAAAACGGATGAACTATACTTTGGTGGTACCTGGACTGAGCAGTACGAGTCATGGTTAAAATAAATCTTCAGAAAATAAGGTGACCTATTTACTGGATAAAAGACGTAAACATGCATTTACGCAAGTATTTACGTTGTTGAATCCAAATACTGAAATCTTTCAGATCGATGGATACCAAAAGCGGAAATGGCATGAAAAGTAGTCTTTTAAAATATCGACTCAGTTGGATACACTTTTATCCAGTGTAACTGTCTAGTGGAAGAATTCGGATATCCAGTGCTGATAGCCTGGTGGATAGATTTTTAATTCAGAGTCATTCACTCCAAGTTCGACCCCGACAGGGGCTCTGTGGACGAGCACTTCGGATGATTCCTAACGAGAGTGAAAAAGCTGTGCAATGCTTCCGTGGTTTTCAATGGTGAGGTGATCACTGACAGTGCATGATAAACCTTATTATAATTAAATGGAAGTTGTTACTACCCAATTTGCACAGTTCCCAACACTGTTCCGGGTGCAATAAAAAAAACGATATCTCTCAGAAGAAAGTGAAACCAGGACCATTTTTTGGAGGAAGAAATTGACCTCAACAAAGGATAAGAACCTATTTTTGTACACGTTACAATGATATTTTCATGTTACGGAACTATCTCAGTTTTTTCAAATACCACTCACTTTTTACAGATATGTTCCACGAATCCCACATACTACTCGCAAGTAGTCGAGATGTGCACAAATGCTGAATATTGTTCAAGTTAGAAGGGCAACATTTTGTGTGAATTTGAAATTGAGTGACCATGACTGAGACGAACATTTTGACTGATGATTAACGGACAAAAATAATAGGCAGTGGAATGTGAATAATTTTTAGAAACACGAAAGAAAAACTCTGCGCATGAGGTTTTCGCCGTCGAGCATATATACTGGACCCATTAAGAACATATTCCATTTTCGAAAGTGTCAATGATATTTCCGTTTAACATAGATAACAGGAGCAATGCAAAATGATTAGAAAAATATTGTATGATTCGCTGGTTAATTAGAAATTTTGTTGTTGATATTCGGTTCACGATATGAAGCTATTGTAGTTTCGGAAACGTGACCTTGAACCCAAGGTCTAAAGATTTTTCCGTTTGTAGCATGGGAGCTCAGTAAATATGGCTGACTATTATCCTAATAAGCTAATGCTGACACAATGGTGCATATGAATTTTATCCGTCTTTCTTCCTTCGTATTTTAGGAACACCTGTGAAAACTGTAATAGATGATTCTGATCACCCCTAAGGAAACCCAGCTGACCAGCAATTACTTTCGCATTCAGATATCTAATCTGCCGATGAACTAGTTGGTGCTGAACAAAACAGGATGAATATATATATATATATATATATATATATATATATATATATATTACCGTGGGGATTATTGATGACAGTATTTCATGTTGCTTTATTGCATCCGCATGTACATGTGTATTACGATTGCGCTGAATGCGAGCTCGAGTGTGTGCCCATTCAGGCGGCGTTCTTGATTCTCAGTGGCGCGCAGTTCGGACAGGAGCTATATTGCTTTCACTGCGAATAGCACGGGTACTGTTATCTAATTCTTAATTATCATTATCACTTACAATTATTATATATATATATATATATATATATATATATATATATATATATATATGTACATTTGCCTCCTAGGTAGGTCATACAGTGTTTTGTTTTGCAAAATGACTATGCTACTGAGTACAAACTGCTACGTAAAGATGACGATTCACCTTCTGATTCTGAGAGTTAGGATACATTTCTACGCCTAAACGGATCAATCGGAAAAGGCATCGAAGGCGGAAGAAGGCATTCTGTGCAGTGCCTAAGTGGCATGACATGAGTCACAATATCCGTCGATTTCCAGCTCATTATCAGTGGCTTACCTTTATATCAGGCTTCAAATCTCCGGTTACGTCCGCCTTTGTCATTTGTACTTCGAACCACGTGCTTACCTGTATTAACCGTCCGAAATACTGTGGTTCAATAAAACGGTTTCCGTTCGATCTATATTCACAACAAACTGTCAACTGAATTGGTGAATATCCTTCGAAATGGCATACAGTAACGTATTTTCACTGCAATATGTCGAACCACGAACATTATATATGATACACATAATTGCGTTTACACTGACCTAGTGAAAGTCCGGCAGGGTATTTCTGCAGTACTAAATGCATCCAGCCTGCATTGCATACGGCGGTTAGAATGACTTTCCGCCTCACTGATGCCAGTGGGCAAATAAATACTGATTTTCGTGAGAAAAAATATCGACATCACCACACAGGGGACAGTACTTTCATAAGCCTTCCTATTATTGTGGTCAAAACGTTTCCTTTGGAGAACGTGTATCGATAAGTTTTGAGATAACTCAGAGTCTTCTAATTGCCAAGCTAAAAGATGAGTGTGTGCTGCGTTACTGCTTGGGTAACACCTCTGTGGATGGACAGCACGATAGATGAGTTCAAACGCAAGCATTCATTTTATCATTTTCAGCTTTTGTGCCGTCACGTGCGTGGTGTAGAACGTTAAAACGCTAGTGAATAGGGAAAAATTCTCTTATGCATAGGTCCGGTTTGTTTGCGTGACTTATTGCCAAATGACGTGTAAGCTAGCTTATCACTTTTATTCCTATCCTTGTATATATTTTCACTTTCTAAGCTACAAGTACCTTATGCTGATTTCGCACATCAAACTTTGCTGGTTTTTGCGCAACAGATGTCCCATTTATACGGTCCAGACGAGGTTTGTACAACATTCATTACCTAACGCATCTGGCGGATGACGAATTGCAACACAGAATGTTGAACAATTTCTCCGGTTTCCCTTATAAACCCCGTTTGAGAAAACTTGAGTCCTTCATCATGGGACACGCAAGGCCAGCGAAACAAAAACCCGAAGAATTCACAAACGGAGCAACATGTTTTCCGAAAAGAAAGTTCATGGGTGATACTTTAGTTCCCGTCTTCGGTTTGCTTCGTATGTATTCATCCTGTGTTCCGTATAGAGGTTTTCACTCCACTATAAAGTTAAATCACTTTATCACTATCAAAAAGCCACCTGCAAAACTCTAAACACACTGAACGAAAATATATATTTTTCAACATTTCAACTTTTTGGGCAGTTTTCTCCCTCGGTTTGCCGTCAAGCCTTTGTACACATTTTCCGTGGATAGCGTACTTCGGGACAGGTTTACTGAAGTCCAATAGCTGCTACGTCGTTGCTTCAATTTTGAATACTTTCACTTAGATTTGGCTTTCTTAACTTCACTTCTCTAGATTCCGTATTAGTCTTTGAGTGCGACGATAAACAGCGTCCTCTGGAGACGAAGAGTCATGAGTCTCTTTCTGGTCTGGAAATGCGTAATAAACAGCCAATCACAAAGAGGCACTCTGTTACTGTCAAGGATAAGTCAACGAAATTCCTTGTCTTTGGGTAAACCTCAGGCGTTGTTTGTCCCATCCCAAGGTTCCCAGGAGAACCAAAGTCTGTCATTGAAAGACGCAAAGCTTTTGTCTAACATTGCCAGGAATCGTGGCGATGCAAGATGAGAAAGCAAGTAAGTGAAGTATTATTCACTACAAAGCAAATCTCAAACTCTATTTTCTTTTAGAAAGGTTAACTTCATATGCCATAATCAGCTCCTCTCAGGACATTATGAATGCTAGTGATAACCCATCGTAAATCGCACCTCTATTTGTTTCTCAATTAGTCGTTTATACATAGTTGTTTATCAGCTCAGTTTCTGGTTAATAAGTATCCCAGTTGTCCAACATAGTATTTCCCTGTTTCCATTTTTTTCTCTTTAACTGAATACAGCTGCTTTGATACGAATTCTAAGATGTTTATCTGTTTTGACAAGAACAGTTACCGGATAAACTATTTTGTAATCTGAATGTGAACACTTTTTGCTACAAAACGTACTCATAAGAGCAAATGTCTTACCTTTCTACGTCTTAATATTTCACATCTTCTGACCATAAAACGCAACAACAAAAAGAAATCCGCTTGACGGTTCAGAATGAGGCAGTCATAGCGTCAGGAATTTGTACGAAAATTCGTTACACCGTTTCCATAATAAAGTTACTGATTTTCATAGAGTGTTATTTTTCAGAACTGGTAAACTGGTGGTTTAAGTCACGGTGATGATTAATAGGTAAATTTTCTACGAAAAGGGGAATTACTATTGAACAGTAAAACGGAGGTACCCATTTACCGCGATTAATTCACACGCTGGGCTGGGCCCATAGCTCTCCCGATGAAGCGCCCGCAGTGTGGCCCCTACATCTCTAGTTAAGTAGCCCAAAGCTGGCTTAACCTGAGGTAACGCGCTCCCAATTAGGAGCTCTTCGGGTGTGTTACTTCATGTATCACAGCGAGATGCGGTAGGCAAAATCTGACACAATGGAATTGAATAACGGTGTTTCCTGTTTTTTTAATGAATAGGAACAGTCAAAAAGCTCCAGACATGTCTATGAAGAATATATCTGCGCCTTATTACGAAAAAAAGTTGGGACTAATTGCGCTGAATAATTTTATGGCCGATCAAAAGCTAGCTTCGTACGCCCAGCAACAGTGCAGGGATTCAAGTTTTATCATGATTTGTCTTGTTTTCATGCTTATAAGTCGGAAGTATACTTTCTGTGATCCGCGATGCAACTTTGAGGCTTTCATAAACGTTATTCATGATATAAAATTCAAAGAGAAACCCTTTCTAGTAAAGTCCAGGATGTTAAAATCACCACACCTGGTAATATGAGCTGGAATAAATCATGATCATCCAAGTTTTGGGAGTATTATTTACGACATTATTAACAATCATTTTTCATCGGGCTGAAACAAGACATGTTTCCAGTCTGTCAGATTGGAAGTTCTTCTGGAACAACTAACGCGTCATGTTTTTGCTTTCTATGGGAATGGTAATCTCATTATTGTAAGTTTACCTATTTATTTATTTATATGGTTCTATAGCAGCGAATCTGCTGACATTTAAAATGTTCGGTTACAAAGATTGCCCCACAAAAAGCCATGATCGGATTTAGGCGAAGTAGGTTGATACACGTCTTTCAAACTTTCATAAAATGTTTGCATCAGGTTGTGACTCATAAGTTCAAGGACATATTAATTCTAAACACAACAATTTCATTCGAGTTTTGGCATCACGCGACGGTCGTCAATGGAAAATATTCAGCGAATAAAATATCGCGTAGCGACGATGTGAGAGCTTCGGTATAGTTGTCTGCCATCCGTTTTGAATGGTGAGATCAAGTTCACAAAATGTGTGATCCCTGAAACGTAGAGGCCCCTTGGTATAACCTCCACCCGTAACAGCACCACGCGCGCCACCAAATCTCATACTTCCTATATCCAGATAAATCCACTTCATGTTGGCATTCTTTTTTTATAAAGCATGTGAAGTACTACTGTTTAAGTATGCTCAATATCGACGGTTATGTGCCAAACATAAAATGGATCTGTAAGCTCTGTGGATTGCTTTTATAATCTTTTATTGCAATTATCTGCAAAAAAGAACCTCGGTTACTCATAACCGCAACTTTGACATACGATTGCACTCAACGGTAACACTAAATTGTTCATAAGTCATCCGTAGTTTTTGATACTAACATTTCTCAGTGCGTTTATCTGCAAAAGAAACCCAGATTACTGCGGTGAATCTTTAAAACGGTGCTTCATGTTATTTTGTTGTATCACCATGTACGTGCGCAGAGTACAGGTTCTCTTGTGTGCTTATTCAGCCGGTATTCTTGATCCTCAACTACGCTTAGTTCGGGCAGGGACGTTATAGCATCCTTTGGGAATAGCCTAGGTAATCACGTGTAATTCTTAGTTATCACATCTGGCGTCATGGTCATACAAACTGCTCTGGATTCCAGTGTGTCTTGGAACCTTTGAACACTCATGAAGCTTCCTGTGAAGTTAAGGATAACCTTAAACGTTTTTAAACCCGGTGTCTGACACAGACAAATGTGAATTCCGAGAAGACCGTCCATTTTTTCTATCTGGAAGGACGCTTATTCTCTTGTGAAAAATTGACCGTTTGCTAGTTCATCCAATTCCGGGCCATATAAAGTCTTCAGAGATTTGATTGTTTGACATTTTCACTCAGCCAAATATGAAAATTTCTGAAACAGCAAAACTTCTTTCATTAGGTCGTGAGGATCAGGAGCCCATCCATGATTCGATTTTCCAATTGCAAACTCAGGCCTCTTGGTGTAATTTTGGCCACCAGTTACAAACTCATTCACGTGATTGGTTGGTTGCCTGAATTAATCGAGACGTTTACTCCTGATTCTGAATTGCTTTTTTCATTCCGCTGAACTTTTGTGTGAACGATTTCAGGATGTAAACGCAGCTGTTCCAGAAAAGCCATTTGCGTTGTCTGATGCTGCTAATGTTCAGGAACTAACAGCCCAAAAGCCACATTGATACAAACCACTTTGTCAGAATGTATCCACACCCCTCATGAACTCCCAACGATTTCTCTACTTTTTCTGGTTTACTCAAGATTGTGGACGATGGTTCAGTCCATCGGTCTCTGAATCAGACAATACGAGAAATTTGTCTCCACCTCACCCGAGATCAGCAGAGATGGAATGATTGTCAGCTACGTGGTGCGAAATATTCACGTTTGCCTTGTCGCCCTCGAAACTTTGGATGTCATAAAAGCGATAGAGATGGTCATATTCAATCTGTTTGTCGAAGTGCTAGGGTTTGTTTAACTGACAATTTCTGTACCCGGTTTTCAGTCTCTGTCTTCGGCTGTTTACAGTTCGTATTCATCTTGTTGTATTACTCGCACCTGTTACTAATCATTCCAATAAACATCCCGTCATGCTGGATGCGGAAATGTAGATTCACTCATTTTTAATTCAGTCATTCATCTTTTCCAACCCCCTGTAAATAGTAAACTTGTTGACATTTCAGTGAAAGGTATTACTGGTCATGGTTTGTATGTATTAGGGACACGTGAACTATCTCTTGCTGACTCCATTTCCACTACCTTTTGTGTTCATTCCCTGTTACTAACTCTCAATTCTCCGTTATGGGTTTTAATTACATGAATAAAATTCACATTTCTTGGTCGTCCTTTTCTAAATGTCATCATTCCCGTCTTTGAAAATTGGTTTTTGAGTACTCCAGGGTTTCAAATGGCATCAAGATAGCGCCCATAGTTCTTGAGTTGTCAGGGCCGCAAGTATTTCTTAAACGTCGGATACTATCTCTGGGATCGCTTGAACCAGTGAAAGAAGCAGTCAACTAGTTGGTCGTAAATGGTATCCTGACACACTTGAGTGCGTCATCTTGGGCTACTTCAATCATAACCCCAATATAAAGGAGTGGGAAAACTTTGAGGATTTGTAAAGATTATCGTATAACCGTGGATAAATTGTTGAAGAAAACCAGTTGTTCTACGATGAAACTGCAAGAGATTCTGCATCAGTTTCATGGTTCGAAATTCTATTCCAAGTTGGATCTTAAAGGTGCATAGCCACAACCACCACTTGACAAAAAAATCGCGTGAGTTTACAACAATCACTACACCTTTCGGAATATTTCAGTAGAACTTTCTGTCTTTCGGTTTCATTGTGTCATCCGGAGTTTCCCAAAATGCCACTGATTGTCTTATTTCTGGTTAGCAAGGCGTCGTCGCTTACCACGACGATATCATTGTTCACGTTCCAACAGGGAATTACAAGAGGAACTTTTGTGTTTGTTGCTTGAGCGGTTCCACGTACACAATTTCGCTATTAGTTCAGACAAATATATTTTTTCAGAAACTCATTTCACATGTTTAGGATGCTTAGCAAACAATTATGGTTTTCGACCCCATATTGACCGTTTTTTCTCTTTATCGCATGCTTATTCACGTGTGTCTGCAGCGACCTGGAGATGCCTGAGTATGAATGTGTAAATTTGTGACCAAGAAACAATATAGACAAACATAACTGATTCATTATTAGCTCTAGGCAGTTTGTATATTGTGTCGATGCCACAAAGCTGTTCGTTGTTTGTCTATTTTCTGTAAGGGCTGTTGATTTCCACCAATTGAAAGGCATATTTTTGGCTGTTCTACTTGAGGACTGTTGAACCTTTAACTCCCTTATCTGGTATTGTGTCAGGTATCCCTCTACTACGTACATCTGATCGATATTATTTAAATACAAACCACTGATTACTTATTCCACTGCTTTTTGCGTCTTTCGGCGACCTTCTGGACGTATGGATTGTTGTCCGTTCCCTAGATTCTAGTGATCTCGATCGTTCTGAGAAAATGACCTTTTTCTGGACACCAATTTGGACTTATTTTCTTTTCTGACGTTTGGTATCGACCTCGCTGTTTTGTTCGGTTGCTTATGTTTACCTGGACTGACTTTTTCGAGGGGTTCCGTCGATCTCGTTTCGAATCACTTTCACTTTCGGTCCTTCGCTGACTGTACGCGCTCGCGGTCCTCTTTCTGCTCAGCCGCAGCGTTCTTTTCCATCTGGTGTATTTTTCGTATCGGTACTTTTTTGGTGCCACGATGTATAAAATACAACTTCACTTATGTCATCTGACTCACTTCCTCTCTATTCGTCCGATAGAGAGGATTACGTTGGTATTTCGCCGTCAGACCAATGGAAGACACGTTCTTTAGCCGCGCTCGAAAGTCTTTTATTGGGTCATTCTCGGGATCTAGTTAGTAACTGGTATCCGGAGTACTGAATATCTCTTGTAGGACTTCATTCGCAATTGGGTTTTCTGCAGCATTACTCCAGATTAATTCCAAAATTTTCCTCGAGAATATAAACTGTGGGGTTTATGACTGACTTTACGTGTGATTATTGCCAATTCTGTTGTATTCACTTACTACGGTATTGTATATTCTGCTGAGCAATATACGAAATACTATGGTACTTTATGTACTGTATCCGTGTCCCAGTCTCACAGCATCCGGTGCAGGGTGGTATCACAATCATCCATACCGTGTCTTCTTTGGCTTCGAGCACGAGAATTTCACCATGCATCCAGCTGATACGGAACCACTGGATGTGAATTATGCCTCCAGAGAACACGTGCACTATTTCAGGCGCTTCAAAATTTGGTGCCTGACCAAAAAATGGATTGAGTGCTGAAAAGAAAAAAGCATTTTTCCCACATTTCATTGACAGAGGTGCGTAAACGATGGCGAAAAATCTTGCTTTTCCTGATCCTTCGGTGTATTCCCCCTGTGACAAAGTGAAGGCCTTCCAGCTACATCATTTCAAAGCCAATTATTTTATTTCAGCGAAACCGGCCATGTTCTGTTCTCTCGTTCACACAGAGAATCCGTCCGTTTGTATATTAATTATCCAACCTCAGATGCAAGCTTCAAAGTCGACAATTTCCTGCAAACAAACAAATGTGTTCTTACCTCTGTACGAAGAAACAGTGGAGCTTAAATTTGAATCCTGTGTACAGGCTTGACACATTTCCTCAAAAAGGATGCGGCCTATCTTGGAAACGTCCAGCTGCTATAGCGGCCTGGATGGTGTAAGTTCAGTGAGAAAAAGACCCACAGACAAAGACTAAGGGATATGAGACAAAGGGGAAGACAGGGACGGAATCTCACTGATCCCTTTAAACTAATGGGAGTCTTAACGGGAATAAAAGACGTGGATATGTCTGAGAGGGCTCCCGACGAACGGACAAGAGGGGACAGCTTTAAACTATGGAAGGCGTGCTGAAAGCTAAGTGTGAGGGACAACGTCTTCCGCAATATAGTAGTTCGAATGTGTGACAGGCTGCCCGAAGCGCTGGTAAGCTTGAAAGGTGTAGAATCTTTCACAATATGCTGGGTAAAAGATAACAAAAACTGTTGCCTCAAAAAAGGGGAGCAGCCAGATTCAAACCAAACCAAGCAGTTCTTTACGTCCAGCTTAACGTCCGGATTCTGATTTCCCGGTGTCTTGTGAGGGGTAATACAACAATATATATATATATATATATATATATATATATATATATATATATATATATATATATATATATATATATATATATATATATATATATATATATATATATATATATATATATATATATATATACCATCGTTTTAGCAGGAACAGTGGGCACCTGGAAAACCCATGTTTGATGTGGATGGATATTTGTTTTTAGTTGTTAACATTTTCGGCTTTATAATGAAGAAAAATATGGTTTGGTGTCTACTGTTTTTCTCTGTTTACAATGGAAAGCTAACTCGCATGGATCATCCAAGCAAGTGGCAAAATTGCCGTCGGCATAAGCGGGCGTTGGTTACTCTACCGCGTACTGGATGCGGCGAGGCGTCTGTGTGGGGCCATGGATATCGATGTCCGAAGATGACGTCAACGGGAACATAAACATTTGAAGCATAAGGTAACGTTTGTTATGCATTATTATATCTAGAGTCAACGGTAACTGTGTCATCTAGTTAGGAGGCTTCGGATAGACATCAACCACAACTTCTGTACTCCTCATCAAAAATGAATTTACAAGCGTCAACATCAGATTCGATGGCTGATATCGGTGAGTATATTTTCTCTGTGACTTCATAAAAAGTGTTCTTCGCAGGTGCCAACACTGAACTGGGAAACATTAAATCCGTGAAGATCAACATCGAAGCGCTGGTACGTTCGTTTGCCGCTTTGTTTGTTAACTGCAGACTGACAACCCTGCAATGCTGGAGTGTACTGAACGTGGCTGGGAAGAAGTAAAATGATAGCCGTTTGCGATCATGGACCCATCAAAGCAATAAAAAGTATATCTGTTAATTATTGGTCTCACCGCTTACTAGACGCTATCAGATTTAGTTCGTTTCTTGCCCAGGGATCAAATATCACCGTCGACAAGCACATCAAAGATTGATTCCACAAGACTCGTGATCGTGGAGCAGGTAGCAGGTATAATAGGTAAGTAGAATGAAACACGGTTGCCACATTTCACAGTTACCGTTAACAGAAATGTGCTTATTGTAAAACTAACATTTGAAGTGGAATACCCGGTTAATGAATTACTTCGAGGTTCTGCTTATTCTCCCGTGAGCCCCTCCCGCTATCCGTGTCATAAATGTAACTGTAAAAAGGTAGCAGCTATCTGCAGGCATATGCTGCTCGGTATACATCGACAGACCGCTCTATTACGAAATATCAAAGTAGAATAATCCCTTCCGTTCAACTTGCAAACTTCGTTGAAAATGCCATGCTGTTTATTAAAAATATTCATATAAAATGCGGTTATCACTTATTACGTAATGGTAGATTAATTTATTGGCAGTTTTTCAATAACAGTTTAATATTTTATTTTCATTTCTGCAGATATCGCGACCAAAGGTAACCGGATACAAGGTTCAATGAAAATGTACTTCCATGGATTATTTTAAAGTTGCACGAAATGCACATTTAGTGCACGTAAATAATAATAATAATAATAATAATAATAATAACAATAATAATCTGTCGTACTACTAAATTGGCTTTCGATCTTCAGTTATTAGTTCGTCAGAAATTTGTGTATGTTGGAAGCGTAGGTAAACGGCCTAATTAGAAATGAACACTAGTAGTAATCTACGAAGCGGCAGCTAGAACTGGTTTCTTTTAGCGTATTACAAAGGTTGAGGCTAGCCCCAAGTTTGCCCCATGGGGCAGCCACAGGTTGGGCTAGCCCCAGGTTTGCCCCAAGCTTTTCAATAGTAAGCTTGGGTTAGCCCCACGTATGCCCCAAATTTACTCCATGCTTGCCCCATGGGGCATGCTTGGGACGAGCTACTTGGGTGAAAGCTTGTAAAAACTTGCCATTCGAGGACCACTCCATTCAGAATTTTCGGAAGGTTTTCATCCTTCTAGTATTATGTGGCCACCGCATCTAAAGTATCATGCAGAAAGGTAGAACAGTAGCACTTGAAGAAATGCAGGACGACAAAACATTTCCGCACGCAGATTTCAAAAAATAATTTGACTGAAAACCGTTTCCATCAAAACGGATCCCCACATGATAATTTACATATCAAAACCATTGTGAATAATGTGACAGGAAAATATCAATTAAACTATGAACTAGATCAGAGCAACATCTAAAGTCGTGACTTATGACAAACTGGTACTAAGCTTCAGAATGCCTGAAGAGGTGTTCATAACACCAAATGATGTAAAAGATTTCAATAGAAAAAGTAGCCTGTAATTTATTGTGAAAGAAATTGTAATTTACGTACCCGAATTCTCGTCTTGCATCGTCTTGGTTTCCAGCACTGAAAAACGAAAGCTTTATGTCTTTCAAGGACAAACAACGGTTCGTCTGCAAACCGTTGCTTCAAGACTACCCCCTCAGGGCTAGCCCTAAGTTTGCCCCACGGGGCGAACTTGGAGCAAACCTAGGGCTAGCCTCAAACTCGGGGCAGCCCCATGAGGCAAGTTTGGGTCATTCCCCAGGTTTGCCCTAAAGGTTGGGTCAACGTGCTACTGGGGAATCTTTCAGTTCAGTTTGCACTCGACAGGTAATGGCCATTACCAATCGAATGTCCAGAATGCTGTTGATGGTATGCACGCGAGTTATGCATCCACCACTGTAGAGAACTTCACGTCAAATTCCCCCTAAAAATGAGGAAATGTAAAACCTCGACTTCTCCTCTTGGGGCGAATCCCAGGTTTTCCCAAAAATCGAGCCAACTTCAGGCACCCTGCTCGGCGCGAATACAAACATGTGTAGCTGATTTGTTCACCACGGTCTGTATGAATCTCATGATAAACACGTGGGATACCTGTCAGAGAAACTACGCCCACTGTCACGTGAAGGACGAAACCGAGAGCGCCCAAGACTTCGTGGAGGTCGTCCATGATGGTGATGTAATAAAACAAACCAGGCCACAAGAGGAGTGCCTTGCGATGACAAATTATGTACATATATATATAATTCTGGCCATCAAGTTACAAAATAGCAACTTCCCCCATAGGAACTAATTTCGAGGCAAGCTTCGGGCATGCCCCAGGTTTACCCCAAAGGTTGTGGCAACTTGGCTTCTTGGGAAGTGTGCGGAAAAATAGCAATCTACCAAGATTTAAATAAACTGCAAGAATGGGAATCGGTTATCTCTTAGATTGATGAACCACTTTTCTCCATTGAAAGACAGTGCATCAAATCCAGTACGTCGCCGCCTGGTGTAACAGCCAGGAAAGATCAACCGATGCCACTAGTGAGGACGGATTTTTCTCAGCCAACCGCAGCTCTTACACATCCTCAAATGGGAATGCTCCTCAGTGATAACCCCACGGTTGACACAGTGGCCGACAGGGTGTATATTCCGAGAAGGAGAACTTGCGTCGAAACGTAGAGAATATATTGTTACATTGTTGTGGGTGGAAAAATTGGCATGAGAGTTCGAGCCGAAACAGCACGTGCAGACAGTCTCGCAGTTACGTACAGAAATTGGTTCAAACAAAGAGGGGTTCATTTTCTTGGTTTGGTCACTCTTTTCGTGCCCTATCATTCTCTTTGGGCTCGGTCACCATTGGGACACCTGGAATGGCAAAAAGGGAATAAAGGGGTTTTGGCTGTCTTTTTAACTCTTCAGGCACTACACTGACCACCGGGGTATTCAGTATAACAAAAGGTGCTGTTTTTGTTAAGCAAATATATAACAACTAAATATTATATCATTCTTGTCATCATACTTCAGGAAATCTCATGGGTTTCAATGCAAGCTTCACCGCTCATGCCAAGAGTCTTCTCACCCAACGGTAACCCAACTGCGTTGGGTATTGTGCTGCTTAGGATTACCCCTGTGACTCCCGCTCTTGCTTTTCTGACAGCTGGCCACGCATCACTTGATTCATGAACGTAGTTATCAGCCAAGTCCGCAGGCTTTTTGTCTTGTCAGCCCTGACTGCCAAATAATCCTTCCTCGCCGAAGGTCTTTCAGAAGGTACTGTGGGAACTGTTCTGGGGAAAAATAGTTCAAGACTATACTGGCAAAAACCGTCAATTTGTAAAGGCGCGAAAAACAAAAGTTTAATGAGACCGGAATAATCTGCATGCAAATGCTGCCGGAATGGGTACTGTGTACCTTGTATCCCCGAAACACGGAAATCAGAGGTTCGGTGCAGTGACGGCAATAAACTTACTGATTGAAGTTCTCATGTATTGGGTGTGCTAGAAAACAGGATATTTCGCGCCTGCATAACAAAGATCCCAAGAATGGCGAATCCTAATGACCCGTCCTATATATTCAAGCTTGATAATTTTAGCGGACAATAAGAATCTCTGCTGATAAATGGAACAACTATTGGTCTGAGATCCGTGCGAGACAAACTCGATTGGTGAATGATAAAAAAAACACTGGTCCGAGGTCCAGCACGCCTGTTTTTCCCCACTCATAGACAAGCTCATCAGACAGAGAACCCGGGAGAAAGCATGTTTCAGGCAAAAGCCGGCTCGCAGCCAGCATCAGTAACATCAACGCTTCGGTTGGGGCAGGGGAAAGTTCACGGCCCATTCTGTGTCCGGGGTTCTTTGCTTTGATGTATCTGGTCGTACTTCAGTTACGCCTGCGGGACCATACAGAGAAGAAATACAGTAGTAAGTATGAAGAACAGAAAATAATCTCTCATTTGCGGCCGAAACACCACAGTTGTCTCTAGAGAAAGCAATAGTATATTAGCAGCTATCTAATGGTGGGTGAGTTAAACAAAGTCAGTACAGAATATGAAAGCCGCGTTCGACAACATCAACGGTAACAGATGCAGTGCCACCTGTTGCGCCGACGATCCGCACCCAAACTTGGCTTCCACTCCGATCAGCTGTCAACAGGCCCCCAAAAAGGAAAACAGGGAGAAGTCAAGCAATCTTCAGAGGGCATTGTGTAAAAGAATAGGGTCGACCAATTCTTCGACTGTTTGCTAGATATCCGCAGTACAGGCGGAAAAAAGGAGCTCGCAAATGCTGCCCTGTTGCTGACAGCAGGAACCAAACAGGCCAGTTGAAAATCGGATTTCGCGGGTTAAATGACACTGAATCTGCTTCAGAAAACCGCCATCTTGATTGTCTTCCTAGGAGTGAATTAATTTTGTCATATGGAATTAAACCACTCGCTGTTCGAGCATCAATAGGGTACACTCTGTTGTGAGTCCTATCTAATCCCTTCTCGTTCCGTACCCGTTGCTGTGCGGGTTAGGGTTTTTACCCTCGTGACTCGCGATATTGTTTTCCTGATCACTGGCACAGCAACATTCGATTCGTGAATGTATTTATCAGCTGCTTCAGCAAGCCGTTTTTCCGTTGGCACTGCCACCACGTTTGTAAGTCCAACCATAACTCATCGCACGGGCGCGGCTTTTGAACCTCTGGTAGAATTTTTCACCACTGACAAGAGTCCGTTTCATTCTCTTTTTTTATCCGCTTCATTATTCTTTTCCACAAAAGTTTCTCAGAATCTCATTTAATAGCATGAATATTCTCCTCGATCCCTATATAAACTTATGCTCATTTCACTTCCAGAAATAGCCGGTCTACCGTGGGCAGTACTCGCAGACTTCAAAGAAGTGGGGAAAGTAAAAAAGGCCAGGAACTTCCTCAATGCACATGATGAATATGGAGTCTTTATCTGCGGACCTAGAGTTATCGCTGGTTCAGGTCGAAGCACAATTCCGAATGACTAGCAAGACCAGCCAACCTACTGGGTTTACGTATCTTTTGGGGCGCTTCCTAATGGCTTCGGTTCCAACGGTTGGGATATTGTATGCATCCCATTGGAGGGGAGCCCGTACAATAGGTTGCGGTAGGTCTTATCAGCAGGACTTGTTTTGTGAGCACAGCACCGGCCCAAACAACTGGTATCCGGCGCGAAGCTCAATGACCACCTTAGCCAAACACCGACGCTACCTCTGTTTCATGCAGGGGCAGATTTCCTTCCCTAAAGTGGTTGATTGAGTGGTGCATGTGTCTTGGATGTAAGCACTTTTAAATAACCTCCAGGCCATCTTAGCTGCTTTTGGGGATAAACCAACTTTAGGTGAGCAGGCGGAAGCCGCCGATTAATTACAAGCACGTGTCTTCATCATGGCCCCAAAGTAGATAAGGACCCTGTATAACGTGGCCAGTGGTTGACAATTCCTAATCTGTCGCTTTATAAATTTCTTTACAGATTTCAGACTACTTTTCCCCGCCTCACTCGTGCTGATACTGTTTTGTGGTCGTCATTCTTTCCACATTTGAGGCATTTGCTATTTTCTTTCTGCGTCGCTCTTTCTTCGTGAGATAATTACGGATATTCATTGTAGTAATGAGACGCAGTAAATAAAGCCAGTTTGTTTTTTTGATGTTCGGTCCTACAATTTTACTCTCGTTGGCAAGCCCTAGACTGTAAGTTCGGTTAAGTTGAGTTTTTTGGCTCCAAGCCCTGTAAATTCTTCTTTAGATCAGATTGAGTAAAGAACTTATTCTATTTGCTCGGACTGCAGGACAGGTACTTTCTGTTCATTCTTTTTGTCAGCTGTTATCTTTGTACAGATTTTTGTCCCGATTTCAACTAACTTTGGGACGGATGGTGACAAAGGCCCACCGTCAAAGGTATGATCAGGCGAACCATATATTTCCGATGAGCTGAGTTTATATTTTTCCTGTGGAACAGTTTAATTTATATGCCTGTCTAAGAGATTTCCTGCAGGTGTTTGGGTAGTAACTCCAATAAAACGTCAGTGAATCTGCACAGTGCATTTGGCACCATCACCATCGTCGCACGGCGCCAAGCTTCAGAGCGGGCCCGAAGGGTCACCGCAATTTCCAACATATCACACGAGGAGATATGCGGAATGAAAGTACAAAGTGGGCAGGGAGCAGACCTGCGGAGGTTGGAGAAGAAAAGAACTCCGCGGTAGCCAGCTAGGGGATTTCAGTCCAACTTTCGCGAACACGCATTGATCAATCTTTTTGGTTTGACGGAAAGTGGCAGCCCTACCTCCACGTGAGGCATCTACTTTTTTTAAGTCCCCACGGCCACGTCATCCGCTGACCTCTGCAGGGTTTCTTCCACTCCTTATGAGGAACGAAAAGCGGGACATGGTATGAACGTCGAGTGTTTGCCATGCGTGACGAGTGCTGTAACCGACGAAGTCTAACAGGCTAGATAATCTGTGGTATATTATTCTGTGAACAGATACCCACTTCTCGACTTCTGACTTCATCTTTGCCCACCGAGGCATTTCTAAACCATCTTAGCCATATTAGGTGGGCACTGGTGGTCCAAAACCTCAAGATGACTATACAGCAAGACTGGGCGCGCCGAGGCGCAGTAAGCACGATCCTGCAGCTTCAGTGAAATATCATGCCGGAGCCACAGCTGATACAGTCAGAAGTACGCCGCTCGAGCGATGGATAAACACGTGTTCACCTTTTGCTGTGGTGTTCCCATCTTCCGTCACTATGGTGCCGGGGTGAGTGAGACGAAGAACAACGGCCAGCACCTCTCATCAAGCATCAAGCTCGTGGCAGCTGATGTTCATCCTCGCAACATCACTTTACGCTTTGAAAGTGCAAAGCGCGAGTCCAATGGAGCTACTGCTCTCGCGAATCCACCTAGTGCACGCTGAGATTATTCCGTGGGTTTCCATCACTGTATGAGGCCATCTGCGCAGGTTAGGTCATGACTTTTCTCTATTTTATAGTTTGAAAACAACTTGAACATTTTGCAAAGCATTCTCCTTCATCTCCTGCATGACGGGGGTTGAAAGGGAGCGGCGAAGTGAGACGTCCCTGTCGAACCCCGCTGGTCGTTTCGGACGGACTGGATGGTTCACCATTCACCCCTATGCGGCCAGAATGATGACGGTATAATGATCTCGGTAGATTTACAAACTTCCGTAACACTCCCTTCCATGGAAGAGCAGCGAATAAGTTCGTCTAGTCAACTGAACTGAAGGAGTCCTTTAAGCTGAAGAACGCCAATATTGTCCGTCAGCGCTGTGTGTGACAAGCATCAGTAAAAAGCGAAGAGTGAAATCTGGTCGGCGCACCCTCGGACTTGGCGGAATCTAGCCTGTTGTTCGCTAGCTTTCATCCTTCCAGCCTATGTCAGGAGTTGCAACAGAGTCAACGCAGAAACCTGAGTGATTATCGGAATACAACTGACCCCACGATGATCACTGCAAACACTGCTCATTCCCCTCTCAGAGTGAGTGCAACCAACCCTGTGGAAAATGAATGCACCCATAGTTCCAGATATCACGGGAAAAGATGGCTGATAACTAAAATTATGACCATCCTAAATACAGCAAGCTGTTTACTTAGCAAATTTTGAATAAAACGTCACTGATCCAGTAACAGCAGAAGGGGCGTCGTCAATTAGTCGAAATGAATAGTGTATACGAAAACGGTAGCGTCACTCGTCAGTCTTTTTTCACGTGGGAAACGTTACACGAATTCACAACAATGTCGCGGTGACGCTAAAAGGAAAGCAAGTAGAAAGGGCCATCAGCATCAGCATGCACCACAGCTCCCGTCAACTTTAGGCAGCAGACGCAACCCTGACCGATACTTGCATAATTTACTGGTCATCGAGTAAAACGAATTAACTTATTGCCAGACCCCATCAAACTCAGCTTCTACATATACATTTTTATAAGTGACAGTGGTTTTCCTAGCGGAGCTGCCATAAAGTCAGTCGGGTAACATTTAAGAACATGGTGTGCGCTATCATTTCCCATTTTTGTGAGCTTCGTCGTCCGGTTTCGCTGAATTTTTTGAGCTTTTCTTAATTTCTTGTGTTTTGTGCAAATGTCGCAAATAAATATTTTGCAGGTGGAGTTCGAAAAAAGTTCATCATGATCATGAAGATGCCGAACAAGGCAAATAAATCTCCAAGCTAAACGGCGTCGGCGTTTTGGACTGTCTTGTTGGGAGATCTCAGATCCCTGTATTACTCTCATGTAATGTGCGCTCATTTTTCAGGAAAATCGGCAGTATTGCAAAAAATAGGGCGAAAGAAAGTTTTTAGAGCCTAAGTCATCATGCTGCAAGAGTATGGGTTGCCCGAGGATGAAGCTGATGAAACTATACGCCCAAAAAGCTTTTACGCTTTGGGAACCAACATTTAACGAGGCTCAAAACTTAGGGTGCTTGCGGTACCACTTGCTTAAAAACATGGAGAAGTGGGACTGTTAGGTTAGTTTACGAACACCTGATCAAAAACATGTTTTCACATTGCCAAGTGCAAATCCGGGTGGATCGATGGACTGCACTCTAAATGACTTCTACCACTGTGTTTCGTGGAAATAGTCTGTGATTTTTCTGATTTTACTGTAGTTTATTAGTGATTACGAAGTCACCCACCTGCACTGATCGGTGGGCACATGTGTTTTGCAGGTAAAATATCGGCTTCCGAGCAGAAGCACCGATGTTCGATCATTTTGAAGTGGCTGCACATAAAGCGTACAAAAGTTAATGAAGATAAGTGTGTACGGCTGTGTTGTCAGTGCACCTAATAATATTAACGGTATATTTCTCGGCCTTTGTCGAGAAGCACGCGCAATCGCAAGATCGTTGTGTACCACGCTACTCGAAGAAATGAAATATTCACAAGATTCAAGAACAAAAGTCAAAAGTATCAGCGATGGAAAAACAACCAGCAGCAGTTTGAACGGGTCACCGAACAATGATTTGCGCAGCAATTAAGAACCAACTTTGAGTTAGAGCTGGGCGGTGGTGCGCCGTAGGGGTACCCCCGCACGGGGAATTAAGGCATTTTAATGTGATTTACACACTTATTACACCGGATTGAGAACAAACACCTTGCCAAAGCCTCAGCAACGGGAAAAATCACAGGGCTCGGAGGTGCGAGAGTTAACATTGAGATTACAGCCAGTGAAGCAAACTTTTTCAACATATTTGGACGGTACACATCTGGTAAATTTTTGTCCGCATTCAAATAGCTTTAGGATATCGGTAGGTGAACAGACCTTCCATAGACCTTTCGCACTCATTAGTTCTGTTCTGAGCCATCCTTCTCAGGGCCTCTGGTTAACGGCGATCTTTATCTCGTGGGCCCCAACCAAGAAGGCGCGAAACACCAACCAAAGTAAAAGCCGAAGCTAATTTCTTCAAGCCACAGTGTCATTTCATAGCCTGACCCCAGGGTCGCCTTCTTAAAGCTCTGACCACCTCTAACCGATCACTACTAAGGGTGAGTGCAGGCAAGAGCTGGAACCTGTCTTAAAGTAGTACCTTGCACTCTGAGGACACAAAGCACATACCACATCGGGACATCTCTATCGCTAAGTGGCCCAAAGCATGTTCAATCAGCGAGGCAGTATAATCTGCGCACTGTTAACTAAAATCTCTGTTTCCTGGGAAGATTACCACTCTACAGTTTGGAAGACCAGATAAAACTCTCTGCGGGATAACCTCTACAGCAAAGTTAAAGGCAAAGACGGTTAGAGGAAAACCTTGTCTTGTTCCATGGGTGACAGCAAACGGCTGCGAAAGCTGGCCACGAGCCCCAACCCGATCTCAGGTGTGACGATGCAACTCTTTGGAGACGGACACAGTTCTCCAGTATACCATTCCTTAACAAACAGTGCCATAGTGCAGACCTAGCGACGCTGTCGACGGCAGCGTAGATGTCTGGCAACACAATGATCTTTGGCCTTTGGAAGACGTAAAGGTGCCCTAACAGCTGTCGGATGGAGAAGGTGTGATCGACGCATCCACGAACTGAGCGAAACCTAGCCTGTTGTGCGCAGGTTTCCCCATCAGGCATGCTGTGTAACCTTCGAAAAATGGCAGACTCCAGCTGCCTAGACGCCACAGATATTAGACTTGTTTCCTAATGCTAGGCGCACTCACTGCGCGCCTCTCTTGAAGATGTAGACAACGATCGCTTCTGTCTAAGAATAGGGAACTCTCTCGGAGCGCTAGATCCTAAAGAACAAAGCTAGGGGAGCTCCGACAAGCTCTATTCAACAACTTCAAATAAATCCTGGGAAAGCCATCAGAGCCGGGTGCTCTAGGACATCCTAAGGTTTTAATTTCTTTGTGTATCTCCGCCTCAGAAAGTGGATCCACCGGAACAGACCACGAAACATTTGCCTGGACAGCTTTTTGAGGGGCGGACACCAGCAGCCGACTAAACTGTGCTTCAAAATGCCCAGCTCAATGTTCCATGCATCTTTGCAGACTGCTGATAGACGAATTGTTAGCTTCGCGGGTCGTTCCACCCATACCCAATGTCTTCCTACTTTTTACATGGGTGAGATCTAGTGGCTTGCCGGAATTTATTTTATCAGCATCAGGTTCCTTCTTTGTGCTTTCTGGAATCGCCAAATTCCAAGATCCCAGTACAGGCTCTGGTCCGTCTCTTTTTGTTTCAAACCGTGCTTTGTTGTGCGTACTGCCAAGCGGGATAGACTGGCGCACCTTAAGAAGGCACAGAAGCTCAGCGAAAGTTCCGGGTCCGACAACACTAGGAAGCGAGCCACAACTAACCATGCCAGAAGAATAAAAATCATTTCTTACAAGCCACCAGTGATTGTTCATGTCATCTAGTGGTTTCGATGCTAGCTCTTCAGCTAAAGCTTTTCGGAGAGGTGAGAGGCAGTGTTGATCAGACAGTTGATCGCAGTCTAACCACTGCTGCATGGCACGTTTGTAAGCCCTCGAAGCAAGTGAACAGCTTCATGCAGACTAGCTTGTGGTCGAAGTCAGGGTGAGTGCTCCAGTGCGACCAAGAGTCTTGCGCGCAGTCTAGTCATTCATAGTTAACTGCGACGTGATCCATCCGGGTCCACTGCTAGCTCAGAGAGGGGGAATTCCACGCAGCATACCGATGACTACAACGTATGAATTTTATACTCACGAGAAACTGGCGATGGTCTGAAGACAGAGCACCCGACAGTTCCTTTCTTCCAAAAGACAGGAAATTGGGCAAAAATGGCCTCTCAAATGCGCCCAGTTCGAAGCCAGCCGATCTACTTTGGCTTCCATATCTCCAGCCAAAGTGACGGTGTTACTTCGTTTTGCCTCGCGTGCGAGATCGTGTACCATCTGATTGGAGGCATCTTTGGTTGAATCTGGGCTGGGTTCCGTGAGAGTATAAGCCGAGACAACAAACAAGTTGCATCTACCGAGACGGCGTTCGCTGATTTTTCACAGACATCTAAGACTCACGGAACACAACCGACACCCATTCTGGACCCAGTCAACTGGTGCAGCCCCAAACCCCCTCACTGAGTACTATAGCTACTCCGGTATGATCGTGGTTTCGGAAAACGTCATGAACTTTTCGTAAGTATGCCAACATTTGTCCTACTCTTAAGGTTGTGGACTTTTGTGCTGCTCGGTCATCCGGTCCGGGTTAGGCGCATTCTAGAATGCGCCTCCAGCGTTTGCATATCCGAGCTCCTCCTGCTGGGCGGCAGCCTTGGTCCGTATGAGATTTATCTCTTCCTGGAAACTCTGGAGGCCGGTTACAGATTGCCCTGTTTATATGCCCCTCGGACGGATCCATATATCAAGGGCATCCAGAGCATCCCTCCGCCATGGATTCCGGTGAACATAGTGTTGTACACTTCATACTCTGCCCGTGGCTGGCTTGGAATCAGGGTTCAGTCAACTCGGTGAGGAGCCTCCAGCCTTACCTTCACCCTCATACTCTTCCTTCGTCTTATGTGAGGCTGTGATTGAGGGCTCCCCTGATAGCAGGACACGCGTCATTGTTACGAGAAATACGTGGATATCCCACTACTAGGAGAAGAAAACAGATCATGGTTATCTGGTATTAGTAGTCATGGACGGTTTTGCAGCAACCACTGGCCGTTAGGAGTTGTCAGCTACATTCGTCATAACAAGGCTAACTTGGTTAGGGAGGCAGTGTTTCGATAGAATTAAGGACGAGAAGCCTGCAAAGCAAGTTTGTTGGAGAAAGTGTTCAGTTAGAGGGAATTCAATTATAGCTTCTGTGTATACATTCAGTACGTGTGGATCATTCGTGTAATCACTCTGGCATTTTACAACCCGTGGTAATCTATCCATCTGAGGTTGATAAGCCTTCTGCTGTGTAACCTTAACGGAGGCATTGTAGTCACAAGATTCGCAATTGAACCAACAGTGATTGTGAGATGAAATTGGTTTTCTTGTTTGGTTTTTGTACAGCGCAACTCTAGTCCCCACTCCCGTCGGTGTATCAGGTTGGATAGGTCCGATGTTTGACTGCATGTAGATACCATGATAAACCAGTTCCTTATTTGCGATCATGTTTGGTTGCTTGCTCCCCCTGAGGAAATGTTATCGTCGATGGGCGAAAACGTGCTGCTGTCCGTCAGCTCTACTTGTGCTGTAACCTGAGGTCCATTTCCTAGTCCAATTGTGGCGTCACTTGGGGACATTCGTAGCTAACACAGCTCAACTCCACCGCAAAGTGCAATCCACGATCGGCCGCGATGTGGGATCTTTTGTTGTCCTTCAGCCGTACCTACGTGGACCAGAGCAAAGGGGACTCTTCGCAACCTAGAATCGACAAGCGCCAAGTACAGGTGACTATTCTAAGACGCCTCACCACTGGTAATTGAGACCTGTGCTGCCACCCCTGGTCATTGACAGAGTAGGCGAGAGGTAGGTTCTTACACTGATGGACCATGTGAATGGTTTGCTTTACACTGGCTGGTAGGAGTTTTCATCATCATCATTGAGTAATTTAAGACAGAATGGACGGCAGTTCGGCCACCGACATTGCACAGCATGGAGAAAGTTAGTGTGGTTCCCCTAACTGAAAAGTTCACTATGAGAAGGCAAATATTGTTATTACCTCTGGGAACGGTACATAGAACGCGCTTTAGGTAAACACATGAGTTTACAGCCCGGGAGTGTGTTACAGCTGCCAAAGCGTCGTGATAAGTGATCCTTATGGATGCAAGCTGTCAGGAAGCCATACATTGTGAGTGAAATTTGCAATTTTACTTTATCGTTGTTCTTGTTTTATTTGACCGCTCACATAAAATCTCTGGTCGAGGTCAGCTACCATAAATTTTGTTTTCGCTACTTTGAGTATGAGGTTGATCGCTCAATATTTTACTTTCGCTTATGGTTTGATTGAAACCATTCTTGTAGCGTACTACTTCGTCTATGTGGTACTTCAAACGAATGTATACAATATCTAAAACGACACTAGCAAACTGAGATGGGGGGAGGAGGGTGCTGTGATAAAGGACCAAAATGGTATGTACATTACAAACTAAAATGAAACAAAAGGTGTGACACAAACTCCCAGTTGTTTGCTGTTCTTGTGATCAGGAAATGAGCGCCAAAGAGCCAATATCGGCCAATAACTTTAGTTCAGTTCGGTCTGACAGCCATTCATTGAACATAACAGGATGGTATTGAGAGAAGCGCCAAGTGACACCGTGGAAGCTTCTAAAATGTTTTGTTTCTCGCAGTTAGTTCTAACCGAAATAATTCCAAGACACTCCAAATCAGAAGCTGAGACCGAGCCAGAATGAAAGGTTTGTTGACAGCCTTTTTGTATTTCGCGGTAGTGATGTTCGAAAAGAGGTGCGTGTTTTACAATAAAACGTCGGAAAAACAAAGGTTTTTTGCACCAAGGGAAGTTGAGAACCATGGAAAAAGTCGAAAATGCACGGGTATCTAAATAACTCCTCCGCCAGAGCGTTCGTTTTACGAAATAAAAGCTCGATAGCAAAGTACGAAGTGAAAACGGTTGGCGAAATAAAACGTTAAATAACAGAGTCCTGAAATCTGACGGGATGTCGAACTTTTCTGCTAGAACGGCTGGTTATTAGGGATGGTTGTTGCTGTGGTGATGCTGGCGGGTGTGGTGTAGTGTCTATGGTGATGATAGAGTGTGGACCATCAACAGAATATTTGGTGGTTTGTCTGTGGATGGCGATGGTGTCGGTGTTGCTGGTGATTGAGGTGTATCAAAATACGCTGGTTTCAATCTGCCAATGGAATTGGTGTCTAGCTTATTGGCTTTGCGAACCACAAAATACTTCTCTGTGCGTCTAAGTGCCTTAAATGGACCTTTATACGGTGGTGTCAGTGGTTTACGAACGGCATCGTTACGAATAAAAACGAAAGGTGATGTATATAGATCATTATGTACAAAAACGTGTGTGGATGACGAGCGAGTGGGTACTGGACGTAGATGTGATATTCGGTCTTTGAGTTGTTGGACAAATTGGGATGGGTTAGGACTGGCATCGGTGCTAGGTTGAACATACTCACCTGGAAGGCGTATGGTGGTACCGAAAACGAGTTCAGCCGACGTGCTGTGGAGGTCGTCTTTGACTGATGACCGGAGACCAAGGAGAACTAGTGACAGATTGTCGCTGTAACAATTAGGGTTTGGCTGTGATATCAGTGCTGCTTTGAGTTGATGGTGTAGGCGCTCTACCATGCCATTGGACGAAGGATGGTATGCATTTGCTCTGATGTGTTTACAGCCAAGCAATTTAGTGAACCCACGAACAAAGTCGACTGGAATTGGCTGCCACGGTCTATGGTGACGGTAGACGGTACACCAAATATAGCAATCCAGTGTTGAAGTAGTACTTTCGCAATATTTTCTGCTGAGGTGTCGGAAATCGGGACTGCCACCGGCCAGCGTGTGAAACGATCAACAACGGTTAATATGTGGGTAAGTCCATTTGATGGTGGTAGTGGACCAACGAAATCGACGTGAACATGTGTGGAACGGACATGGGGATCGGTGAATGCACTGGGAGGAGAAAATTTGTGGCAGTGGACCTTGCTTTTACTGTCACTGAAAACACTCTTTAGTCCATAATGTAATGTCAGAATTCACACCGGGCCCAACAAATCTGGCTGAAATGAGTTTGCGAGATGCACGAATATCAGTACGGAAACCAGAATGAAAATGATCGAAAAGGATTTTCCTGTAGGAAGTTGGAACGACTGGACGAGGGTTACCTGTAGACCAGTCACACAGGATTGTGCCATCGGCTGACGGTTGGGGAAGAATCCTTCAGCTGGAGTGTGGAGGATGTGCGCAGTTCAGGCAAGGATGGATCATCATGCTGGAAGTTTGCCAGTTCCGAAAGATCGAATTTGGTTTGCACCATGTTAACGTCAGGTCTGAATGAAGCGTCAGCCACAACATTATCAGCTCCACGCATGAAGCGGATATCTGTTGCAAACTGAGAAATATAATCCAGATGGCTGATGTCTCTGGGCGAATGTCTGTCAGACTTGGTATGAAGTGCGTGTGTCAGGGGTTTGTGGTCAGTGTGCACACGAAATTGTTGTCCTTCCAGAAGGTGGCGGAAGTGACTGATGATCAAGTAAATAGCCATAATTTCCCGAGAAAACGTGCTGTGTCTTGTCAGTGCCACCTGGAGTTTTTGCGAGAAGGACGCTGAGGGCTGTATTTGATTGTTCACAACTTGGTGAAGCACTACACCGACCGCAGTATTTGATGCACCAGTCGTCAGGATTAACTCGATATTCGGATCCGAATGTGTATGGTGTAGCATGGTGGCATCTGCGAGAGCTTTTTGGCTTCCGCGAAGGCTGTCTTGGCCCCAGGAGTGAAACTGATTGTCTTGACGTTGAACTTGAGTAGATCGAATGAAGATGAAACGATGGTCGCACAATGGGGTGGTAGTCCAAAATTCCCAAGAAACGTCGTATTTTTATGATCGTTTGAGGTGCGGGAAATGAGGGGATGCTGCTTACCTTATGTGGAAGGGATGTCAAACCGTTCTGATTAATATGGTGCTCAAGGAATTCGACGGACGGGACGTCGAACACAGCTTGGTTGTGGTGTCTACCAGCTTGCGACTTTTGAGGTCTACAGTTAGGCCAAAGTGTGAGAGGAAATCCGGGCCGATATTAGGAGTCTGAGCATCTGCCTGGATGAAAACCCATTGAAAAGATCGTCGGAGGGCTAAATCAAGAGTGATGGACCTTCGGCAGAATGTGACAACTGTAGTTGTATTCGCTGCTTGCAGTGTAAAGTGAGATGATTCGAGGCGATGATGTTTGGGTGGGGTGATTACACTGATCTCGGCGCCGGTATCAATGAGGAATGGAAGACCACTGGATCGGTCAACGATATAAAATAGGCCACTTCCACGTGGAGGGCCAGCCGTAGTCGTCGCCGTTACTGGCTGGCCTGGTCGTTTGACTGTGGGGTAGAAGTGCGGAATGAACATTGAGGATCACAACGGCGTGCCTGGGAGCCGAATGTGCGGTGGTACCAACACCAGGTTTGTAACCGGCGATTTCTGGACCGTGACCTAGATCGAGGAGGTGTTTCGGTGGACACAGGTAGACGAACAGTTAATGCGTTTCATATTGCACTGACCTGATTGCACAACATGCGAACGGTTTCTCTCAGGTCCGTTATGTTCTTATCGACCTTAGAGTGATGAGATAAGGGACCAGGACTGCGAGAACCATCGCCAAGCCGATCTGGGGCGGGTATTGGTTATGTCATAGGGGATTCGTGAGTCGGAACGGTTTCAGCGGGTGATGTCATGTGAACACAGGGTCTACCAGCTGGGTATCATTCTATTATTCTGTCGGCGTGTTGCGCAACTTTGTCAAGAGATGTAGTGGGCCCCAGCATTGACGTCCAGCCAGTAGCGACCGCAAGTGGCGCATAAACTAGGACGAGGTTCGGTCTCCGAGCTCTACCGACGCGAACAGCTCGCGGATCACTTTTCCGGCTGATTTTTCGGTAGGTTGAATGACTGCCTCCCTAAGGTTCGTGTAAGAAGCTTCTCGTGGAATGGGATCGAGATCTTCCAAGCCAACGGCGGTGTCAAGAGAAAGCGCTTGGACAACGTGAGAGTATTTCAAACGCTCGCTGGTTATACGTCGAGGGGTAAATACGTCTTCGAAAGCACACTCGAGGGTTGATCGGGGTAAAAATGGGCAGTTTAACATCAATCGCGTGAATGTCAATATGCTCGGTGTGAGACATGGTGAGTTGTGTGGAATTTGGAGGAAAAGAATGAAAGCTAGTGTCAAAGAATGGAAAAACAGTCCGGGCTCACCATTCTTTTTGTCATCTTGGAAGGTTGTTCTTGACGGCTCATCAGAGAAGGAGCATTGTCAAAAGAGCTATGTGCGCAAAAGTTTCTACTTCTTAATTCTCATCATAAATAAAGCGCAACTTGAAACATGGACGTTTTACCTGTCTCCGTTCAATCAGTGTTGTTGTTTCATAAATCTATTGTGATCGGACTTGCGATAAAACGAAGCTTGTCTGTTGGCATGTATACCACTAAAATTTGGAATCCGTAGTGGTATTTGACATCCAGAGAATACTGTGTGTCTCTGCATACCTACGGAAAGTTGTTCAGTCTGACTTCCAAAGAGCATCTTCAGATCAGACCAGGCCACAGAACTCGCGGCTTTGGCCAGGGTACCTCCAGGTTTTGCACTCAAAGGCTGCAATGTTTTCACGGTGCTTTGACTGCCAAGCGGTCCTGATGTTGTGATTTTTGGGTGGTGGACGGCAAGAAACAGAATGAAAAGCAGGTTCGCTCTCAAAGAACCGGCCATCGTGTTGAGTGAACAGGTTCGCTGCCTCAGTTAGCCGCCAAGTTTACTCTCGAGAATCTCCCGTGAGGACATCTGAATAAATAGAAATGGCCGTAGTTTGCAGTATTTTATCGCGTGGAGGATAGACATGTATTGCGTCTTAGAAAAGAAGGGAGTGAATGAGAGAGGTGTGACCTGTGGGCATGCTCGAATGCCCAGTCACGGTCCGGGAAAACCCCATTCCAGCAGTCATTCAGCCGTCGCTTAAAAGTGACGACACTATTTGCTGCTACCACATGGGGTGACAGTTTGTTCCACGGGTTCGTAACGCGGTGAGAGACGAAATGTGCTCTTTCGCTTCTGATGGCCCTGGGTTTCCTCAGTTTGTGTTCATGTCTCCTGAGCGTCGGGTTTTGCTTAGCCTGTTGGCTGAAGATAACCCATGGAGCTTTTTGAACTTTTCTATCGGATCCCTCCTTACTCGTCGCCTATTGAGCGAGAACAGGTGGGGGGCTTTGAGGCGTTCCTAGTATGTCTCGTTCCTCAACACATTGGTCATATTTTAAACAGTCTTTGGGAGGTTTTCAACAGCTGTTCCTCTCTGACTAGTTTCAATGCCCAGGCCTGAAAGCGGTACTCTAGGTGAGAACGTACATGCGTCTTGTAAATTGGCAATATTATTTCGGCATCCCGAGACCCGACAGTCCGATACAGCCAAAAAATGGACCTAAAACCCTTCGCTGTTGCCCCAAGTCACTGCTTGATAGACATAGAGGTTTCGTGCACTTGAAAGCCAAGATCTTTTACGACCCCAGTGGTCTCAATCATCCGAGAACTCCTTCATCGAAGCGCCAAATCTCTCCTGCTTCCCAGCCATGGAACAGCTGTCTGCACTTACCTCGGTTTAATTGGAGCTCCTATGTTTCGGTACACTCTCGTATTTTTATCAGGTCTTCCTGCATCCAGTTCGACGATAGTTCCCCCACAATCTTGCGATCATCCGTGAACAGGAAACCAGGACAACTCAAAGTGTCAACCAGGTCATTTATATAGGTCAAGAACGACAGAGGCTCCAAAACCGACCCCTGCGGCACCCCAACGCGTGCCTTAGCTGCGCTGGATGTTGCATCTTCAACCCGAACATGGAATATCCTACCAGTGAGGTATGCCCTAATCCAGTCTACCGTCCCGTGTGCAATCTTGATGCCCTGCTTTTTGTGCAGCAGCAGTCTGCGGTCTACCGGGTCGAAGGCCTTCTGGAAATCCAGCTAACTCGGGCAAGTTACCCGAGTGCAGCTGGCGTTTTTTGCCGTGTTGACCTTGGTGCCGCTGGCTGGCCTAAGTCTCCAGTCTCCGGATTCATAGCAGGTGAGGTTTCGTGCTGCGCTGCAGGTAGGTTGGCATGGCAAGCTACAGGTACCCGGGAGTCCACCTGGACTGCGCCAACCCGAGCTGGTTCTGTGGCAACACCTCTTTATCGGTTGCTTTTCGAACTGATAATTGATTCCCCGGTATTTTGCTTACTCTCGGTCTGTATTAGCAGCATCAAATTTACCCCTGTCGCCTTCGGTGGATTTGTCCCGTGAAAACCATTTTCATTGGAAGCTGAATGTGGTATGTCCCCCGCACTCCCCCGTGGTAAATCACCACTGGCATCCGATTCCTTTTGCCTGAAGGCATATAGCGCTTCTGATTATGCCGCTCTAAAGTAAGAAAGCGAGCGGTTAGATAAAGGAGCTGCCGAAGCTGTGAAGAGAGCTGCGAACGCAAAAGGCGCGCGGGAGTAGCTTTGAGGAAAGGAGGGGCGAGTAGCCTTGCTGATGATGTGTGCGGATCAACAGAGGGTCATGGCTACTGGTCTCCACCAAGTGGGAAGAAACCTAAACGTTGATGGGGCCCTCGGGTCAGGTAACGGCTGTCTTCTAACACAGTCTAGGACCTCTAAGACCTGGGAGGGTTTATCTGACCTCACCATTTGATGACTCGGTTAGAAGTGCCTGGATGTACGTTTTCGTGTTTTGACGGTTTTCCGGTGTAGTGTTATATTTTTCCTTCTGTACGGAGGTCAGAGTGAGTCGCTAATCCCTGACGGTCAGCTCCCGACTGATTTTTTCCGTTGTTTTAAAAGGAAGGCACGGGATCCAGTGAAGAACTTTTAATTACATTCCACCTAAGTGGGGTGTAAAAGAGCCAAAAAGAAGCTGGAAGGATTATTTGGTCAGCGACATATTATAGTGAGGGCCTTTTTAGAGGAGGTTACCAATTCTGGCACCATTGCTTTAGACGATGAACAGATTCCGACGAACAGCAACAAGCTGGTTAGTTGTGCCGACTTTCTGGATCAGTTACGGTATTTAGTGATCTGGGTTCATTTGCTGTCGTAGAAATGTTTCTCAGTATGTTTCCGTGTCTCATTGCTCTAGGTTGGGTTTAAAAGTCCCAATAAATGTGTGATAATGATCCTTAACCGAACTTTTCCGACCTCTGTTGTTTTGTCAGCCTTCAAGCTGGATTGCATCAAAAGCATTACAGCCATTTGCTTTCAACCTGCAAGGCGCTGAAGGACTCCTAAGCAGGGGCTGTACATGTGGTAGAAGAGCTTGTGTTCCGATCACCAGAAATAGCACTTGTCCCAGGTAAAAAAGGGACATAGTCTCACGGGCTATGTCAGAATCCCTGAGTGCAACCGTCAAAAAGAGGTGTGAGGTAGTAATCAGGCTGAAACTTTGTTTTGTATGTCTCCGCCCTGGGCCAAAGCCCCAAGGAATTTCCAGTCAAGAAACACTGTTGTGAAAGGTTCTGTAAGTAGTGGCGTCATCGCCTGCTATTAACACAACCAGGAAGCCGGCCTTCAGCGCTTCTTGTTAACAGTTCTCAAGCAGTCACGGGGTAATCCGAGGCTTTGTGGTGGCCACCGTCGAGGGGCTGCAAGTTTCTGTTCTAGTTAATATGTCGCTCGACGCGGGAGTTAAAACCCTCTATCTCGGATCGATTTGGCCCCTAGGTCTGGTTTGGTTGGCAAGGGACGAAGAGCACACTAGAACGCTTCCGTAGTCAGCACAGTTAGACAGTTTGCCACGGTCTCATTCTATTTACAACCGAGCAGCGAAGGAGGTAAATACGGTGCCCTCCATTCAGGAGGTACCAGAAAAGACACCAGACACGGAAACCGTTTCAAATTCAGGCCATTCAAAGGGTATCGACCTTAATGCCATTCCTGAGTTAGCTGTTATAGTCTCGTTGGGCCTAGGTGCCCCTGGAGCAAAACGGGCCTTTGAACGACAAAGAGGCCGCAAAGGGGATCCGTATGCTTATCGTAATCCATGGGATTGGGTCTTCCAATGACATCTAGACCACTTTCATCGAGGTGGTGCAAACTCATTTCCCTTTCATACAAGACCGCGTAAGATTGAGTTGGAACTAGCCAAATTTTACGACTAGGACATTAAGGGTAGTGCCTTAGGTGAAGCTGTACTGTCCGTGGAGGACTAGTTTGCCGTGGATATGTTAGAAAGGTCATTAAAACGTAAGGACGGAAACGTTTGCGTAGACAACCCATGGAAGGGTGGAAATAGAAGAGTTGCTGCAACGAAAAGGCGGCTTCGCTTCACCTGCTAATACCAGGCATAAACCCAAGGCAGAATGAAGAAATGATGGAAAGATATTCGTATTCCCTATTTCAACACACAAGATTCCAGGCCTCGTTCTGATGAACGAATCGCCACAATCGATGTGGTCTTCCATAAACCATTCGTCGAACTACACATAAGTATTTGCCCCCAGTGTCGCCTATTCTCGCTTCCTTGCTTTTTTGGTAACTCTCACTAAGCCTCACAAGAATTAGTCGCTAGTACCGGTCTTCTCCGCTTTCCGTATGTTGTTTAATCCAAAAAACAAGACCTCAACGTCGCGACCACCCATTTCTGTTACTGGCATGATATTGGTGTTCTGTCTTTCTCCCCTAACCCACAGCTGGTAGAATTGCCAGACTGCAGCCCTCTCCGTTTTGTTTTCAGAACCTGCACCCTAAGGACGATTGTCGCCTTACACTTCCCAGGAATAACTTGGACCCTCTCTTGCCGGACAGGACAAACGAGATTTACACACAACTTCATTTTCGCCCGTCTCACGATCGCTTTCCCCAAGATTCCCGCCATCGGACTTCTTGAACCTGGACTACTCGATCTCACTGCATTCATACAACTCATTTTAATCCCATATGTCATTATGCCCGTTCCGTGTTAGAACCCGCTAATACTGTTCAAACACTGGCACCTTTATTGTCACTGTTCATTGCTTCATCGGTCACCAAAAAAAACGTCCGGCGCTGACATAACTTTCAGTAGTCCTCCAGTGGGCAGCGAAGTAATTAGTAACTACCTGCACTCTTCATCGGTCCATCCGATCGCATCCGCAATGCTGTTTCATCGAGTGTTCGGGCTCTGTAGATCACTGCGTTCCCTCCACGATTGAACGTCTTCGATACACTTCCCATGCTGCATCGCCGCTCCGTTCCCATAATTTGTTACACCTGTCAAATTGGTCATTAGAAATGTGACACTCACCGTCTACTTACTATACCATCACCGTTATCGAGACCTTTAATAATAATAATAATAATAATAATAATAATAATAATGGTTTATTTCGGAAGCGCC
The DNA here is from genome assembly GCA_948099385.1 of Fasciola hepatica. NCBI lineage: Eukaryota > Metazoa > Platyhelminthes > Trematoda > Plagiorchiida > Fasciolidae > Fasciola > Fasciola hepatica. The sequence goes on from CANUEZ040000142.1 coordinate 18,978,151, forward strand.
CGAAGCATGCCAGATGTTGCATTCGTGTTATATTACCGAAACTGACCCCGTATGCAGCCTCTAAATCACACCACTATCTGCACCGGCTGATACATTTTATTTCTATATTCGTTGATCCACGGCCGCTTCCCGCGATATACCTGTGCAGTTTTATTGATCTGTCATTTTTGCATGGTACATACCACACAGCATTCATCTATTGACAAACAATTATCTGTGGATTACTTTACCTTTCCTCTCGCAGAACTGAACACCTGTATAATGGATGTAACCACACGGTCAATATTGATTAGTCTTCCACTTCCGCTTTGACATTTCATACCAACCCTACATAAAGTTAACAACTTGCCGCACGCTCACCTGTTTTACTCCGGCCGTTCCCTGCCACCATCACTCTGGTAGTATCCCTCCCAAGAAATACGCAATTGTTTGCAACATATATGATTCCTCCAGTATACAGCCACCACTTTATATACTACCATCTTTGCAGACTGAAATATTTCCATGTTAATACTTCTTGACATACCTGTAGTAAAGTGAATAATTCACCGAACGCTTCGACGAGATTTCTATCCATATGCCTCTCATATTCTGTAGCGCACCAAAAACATTTCCTTTCAATATGTTCGAATTTCCACTAGTGGTAATTATTTCATATACCACTTATGCATGTACTCCAGACCAACTGACATCATTCGACCTTGAACTTCACATTTTCCGGGCATTACTACAGTTTTAGTTCACTGTAACACTCTCTCTGATACTCTGCATGCACTTGTTATACCCTTTTGTGAATTGTCATTCCGGCATCACTATAATCATCTGATCATGCATTCCAGCATGCTTCGGGCGCATCCGAAATATACAATTATTATTATTATTATTTTAACCGTAGCCGGTTGGAAATTGACTCACCACTTCTCGAGGACCTTCCAGTTGCGCTTTCTCATTTCTGAATCGTACATGTTACTGATCTTGAATCTAAACTCACCTTTTTATGGACTGCTGTTTCTCCCACATCCACCAGTGTTCACTTTCACGAAATTGGTCTCGGCACCGTTTCGACACTCACTCCATTTATTGAACTCCGGTAATCCGACATTCAGGGTCTGCATCGTCTTCATGGATCGCTATCCTCTCCGCATGCACCGACTTTCCCGATAACACTTCTTTACAGTTTTTTTTCTTTCCTTTTTTTCTTTTTTTCTTTCCTTCTTGTTCAAAATTTACTCCATCTGTAGAACATCAGCAGGCCTCCGTTTCTTCAGCTTGCATCATTCTCACTCATAATGCGTCTTTGACACTGCGCTAACGGTTTTTCGATATCCACACCGCCCAGCCCGGATTCAAAACCGATTTGAAACTGCCGCGCAAACCATTAGTAAAATGATCCATTCAAACTGTTGTTGGCTATGTCCATCTATCGCTGATACTCTCGACTTTCATACTTTGAATTTGTGAATATTCCACCTTATTGAGTAACGTGTCACACCGTGATCATGCGCCAGCGCGTGCGTCTCGACAATGGCCGAGAAATATACCATTATCACCATCACTATTCTCTCCATCGATATTGAAAAGGGGTTGTGCAATTAGGGCTGTCAGTGAAGTCAAAGATAATGGTTGAGTATGGTATTTACCACATCGCGCTGCGGTAAACCCGAAAAAGCCTGAGAAGCTGGGAGTTGTGTTTGACCGCGCTGCTTTTTCTACTGGGATGAATCTCCGAAAAGTCATTTATTGTAAGGTACTAACACTACGACAAGTTTATTTGGTTTCTCAACACTGTTCCAAAAAAGAACTACGACAACCACAGAAGATGTCGAGGATATGTTTTGCATAGGTATTTTTACCGGTAAAGGACAAAAAAGCACTCCGATTCTTGTGGTGGCTGGAGACAATACCCTGACGCTGCTTTTGGCCTTTGAGTTGAAGGTTCGTCCGTTTCGAACAGCTTCTCTGCAGCCCTTTGTCCTCAAAAAACTTGTAGAGGCATTTTGCTACGAATATGACCCTAGAGTACTAGATGCGGTGAAGAACAACTTTTACGTAGATGATTGTCCTGTTTTCACAAGTGGCGACTCTGATACATTGATATAAGTGAAAGGATAGCCACACCTGTTAGCTAGGGGGATTTGGGTTGACCAAGTGGGCGAGAAAATACATTACCATCCCTAGCATTACCGCCTTCAAGGAGTGAAACGATTCAATTGAGGAGTTATATGTAGAAGCTCTTTCGACGCACCTCGCATTGAGATTACCCTGGGACATGGAAACTGACTCGTTTTTTACTGACTCAAATATCGAGATCCTCCAGTCACTCGAAAGTTGTTGTTGCCTCTACTGGCTGCATTATATGACACTTTAGGCTGAGTCAGACTCTGTGCTTTTTCGCCAAAGGTTTCTTTCAGAAGCTTTGCAAACTGGGCCTTGAATTGGATCTACAGTGAGGATCCGAGAAGCTTGATTAGCGAAAACGGCGCAAAAACATCACTGATGGAATAAGGCAGGTTCGTCTTTCACGATAGTATGCCCACAAGACTGAGTCAGGTATGATTTTTGAGCTTCTTTTACTCTGCTGCACACCGAAGATTGGATACCATCCGGTGGCGTATCTGTGGTTTGCAGGTATGAGCGTGTGCCACTGCGACCAAGCTGAGAGGGGCGCCCCCAAAGTCGATAAACAAGCTGCGTCTGGAACTGTCTGCGGCTGTATTGGCGGTTCCAATGGCGGAGGTTATTGGGAAGGAGTTAGGGCTATCTTTGTTTGAGTTGTTCTTTTGGACGGATCCTGCAAATGTTCCGCTCTACACCAAAAGTGAAAGGAGGCTTGACGCAACTTTCGCGGCTAGCAGAACGTTTAGAATCCGACAGTGTTCTCTTCCGACACAGTGGCACCCGTGAGTCTGAAAAGGACAACCCCGCTGGTCTCGCTTCTAGCGGTGTGGCAGCTCTAAGCAGTGATAGTGATTCATGGTTCCACGGGCGTGTGCTTTCCAGGCGCAAGGACTCACGGAACCCGTTGGGCGGTAAGGTTCGCAGGTCCCAAAATAACTGCTGGAGCTTGAGAAGAAGGCGACCGTGAGCGCGCTGACCGGCTTTTCAACTCGAGTACACATATAAAGGTTCTCATCAAGGTGCATGACCCTAATTCAGTGGCAAGGATTGTACTTTCAAAAAGTACCCTCTGATGGGAACGACTCCTCGTCTGGGTTCTCTGAAGGTCTTGGGGATCAAGAACAGTTTAAAGAAGTTGCTCAAATTGGCTCAGCGGGAAGCATTCCTACTGGAAGTTGGGAGTGTACCTGGAATCAGTACATCTAAGGAGGTAGAGATGAGGGGAAGTCGATCAGATAAATTAAATAGGGTTACCAACTGCGACCATCTGTGCTTCAGTGTGTGGGTACAAATGTATTCAACTTTGCTAAGCTTCCTGTAGTTCTGCCGAACAAGCGTCTTGTAACGAATTCAACCAGTAGACATTATCATTTACTAAAAGGCCACATTGTTTGTAAACAGGTGCTTGCTAAAATTTCCCAAAGGTTTTGTATTTTACGAGACAGAGCAGCAGTTCTTTTGGTAATTAGCAGACGTTTACCATGCAGGAGAGGGTCAACCCCACCATGTTATTAACAAATGGTCCCCTCCCCCTCGGAGCGTACCTGCTTCTCGGGTTATGCGTTTGCTGACTTTGGAGTCGACTCTTTCGGACCTTTTTACGTTAAGCATGGCAGACTGGAACAGAAACTTTACCGTTGCCCATCTACATGCCTGAATATCAGGGTGGTACTCAACGAAATAAGGCATTTCTTCACCATGGAGTCCTTCCTACATGCTTCAATCAGTTTCCTGGCTGAGAGAGGACAGCCGAAGCTAATATTTAGCAATAACGGTACCACTTTTAAAAGAGTGTGATCTGAACTAAGCCTCAGTTTTCGCGACCTATCACAGACTGGAGTTATTAGCCTTTTGTCTGAACTCCAATCAGGGTGACATTCTGGCTCACTTAAAGCGTGTAGCCTAGGAAGCTTATGGGATCGGCTGACGCGGTCGGATAGATGAATTTACGAGCCAAAGCCCATAGCCCGCGCAGGACGGAAGAGGCGCATCCGGCTTTTCTAGCCGAAGTCGAAGGAATAATTGCCGATCTACAATTGCCTCCTTTGACAGAGGAGGCCAAATAGCTAGCAAAAGTTTAACCCAATAATAAAACGGCAAATGTTCAGCCTTATAACACAAGGGTTCAAGGCAGGCTTCTCGCACTCGCTCAACCAAATCCGATGAGTAGGGCACAAATCTTCGCTTTCCCCTTTCCAAGATAATAGTGCGTGACATTCATTGTGGTGACATCTAGAATGTTAACCGTTCGGAATGTTAGGTAATGAACCATCGATAATTATTCTACACAGCGTCAATCAATGATAGTACGAAACAACGGAAAGATGGAGTCAGCCAGAACATCGGGTGAAGCAACACGTTCACAGTCGACTTCCGCGACGGCATACGTGCCGGTTTTACCGGCCAACACAATGACGATAAAATCCTAGCAGTGTGTTGGTGGGAATGAAGAATAAATAAGTCTCTAACGTTGGAGTGCCTGGTGGGTTTCCTTCGATCAACCGAACCTTAGCAGGTGGCCCACCAATTACCACAGCGTTGTCGGGTTTAGGACAGAACAGTCGCAGAATTTCTTCATCAAAACCGGATCTGCGCAGTCTTCTACAAGTAATGGGGATAATCGTTTGATTAGGAATATCATTTATCGGTGAGCAAATTCTGGTTTTGCCGCGCAGTGCTCGGTGGACTTTATATAATAAGGGCTTGAAATAAGATGGGCTGTAGGCATCTAAAAGACACAAAGAGCTCCCATTGTCAGCACTATGGACAAGATAGCGCAAACTCAAATGTTGAAAGCACAAGATAAGTAAAAAAAGATTGTTAACATTCCACTGAATATTGAAGTTTAATGCTTCAAGCCTAAACACAAGAAGAATCGCCTGAATTAAGTGGCTTCCCATGAGCAGTAACCTTCTCACCCTCGACTCCACGTAATGGACACACAAGGTAGTTAATTTTCCAGCTGCCTCAATCTTCCATTTATAAAATAAGTTTGCTGCCCTGTGGTCCGTTTTCGTTCCTCTATCCGCGAATCTGTCTACTACGTGGTCAGTGTTCGCAATTCACCTGAACGAAAGCGGTGCATGCATTTTATTGGAAACGTTTTACCCACGTCTACCTCTAAAAACTCAAATGGCGATTTAAGAGCAGCGGCGGACGAGATTAACAGAACCTATGATCATTTAACAAAGCTTTATTAAAAGATTAAAAAACAAAGCTTGCGTCCATGGTACACGCAGTGCACTTATCATTGTAAGACGCCTTTGAGCAATACGTAGCCTAACTCAAAACGGATCCAGGAACCAGAACACGATCATCCATGAAATTCGACGGTGCTAGATTATCAAATGAACGATGACACGGAACAGGTACAAACCTGAATTAAGCGATCACAGGGACTCAGAAAACAAGAATCAAATTGCGGCTTGCAAGAAAGGAGCACGTGCACCACTCGGGTCCAGAGTAAGGATATGTCAGAGCAGTGCGCTGGACGCGAACAAACAAACGTTGGTTCATAAGAACATACAGTGCATGAAACAAGCCAATGATGTAAATAAGTGAGTGATGTTGAGGAACCATGAAGCTGCATTGTTTTAAGGGAGGGATTTTTTTCATTCGTTCGTTACAGTCGTAGATATGGACGCAGAATATGACATCCTAATTTTCACTCACTACCGTTAGCCAAAAAATTCGCAAATAGAACGACGCGTGGTCAATCCACACGAATCCTAAGATCGGAACAAGATTGAATCGTTTCTTCCGCGAAATTCAATAAAAGTTTAAAAAGTGTGCAAATATATGCAAACCTCAAGCATTCGGCAGAAAATATTTCACAGTAAAACCCAGAGGTTCAGCTGCCTGCTGCCCAGGCACGGGGGTGAATGATTTTCAACGGCCGTATCCAAATGTCTCGCACAAATAAACGTGCGAAAGTGTTCTCTATGAGTGAGCTCAACAAAGCAATGTCAGATATAGTCACATTCACAAAGCACGGAGAATACTTGGGATGATTTTCATTATTTGTCCCTCGCAACTTTTGTGCCGTGTGGTCGTGCATTACTGCTCCAGCATCCAGTAGCGTGTAAGCATTGTCTACGCTGAGGATACACTGTTGGCTTGGAACTTTGCTTCAATTACCAAGGATTCCAAGAACTTGGCCGCATCATGCGATCGTTTTTCCCGGAATAGATATCGGTTAGGAAAAGTGTTGATTTGATAGGCTGAACCAGTCTACCCAAGACCGACCAGGGCCTCTGTTTAAAAAAAGTGAATAGATCAGCGGCGTTGTGATTTAATTAAATCAATGGCCTTCTCCTCTCCGCCCTTTTTTCCTGGTAGTAACCTCCATCAGCCCCTTCAGCGGATCCATGTGCCAGAGCTGACCCAGTTCAAAGTCGAATAATTGTGTTGTTCTCAGAGTATCCATGAGTGTCCAAGCGTCCTCTAGCATATGAGGATGGAAATATCGCCGTCCTCCCAAAAAGTCACTTCTTGCTTCCATCGTTATGTCCTGTCGGAAAACGTATGGCGGAAAGAGTTCTTCAAAGGGTGTAAAAAAATAATGAGTCGTAAATTGTGAGTAGCGTCTCACTTTTCTGGGCAGTTTGCACTTAAAGTAAACGGGGTTCCATTTACTTGCCAGGTAATTCTGTCACATCCTGAAAGGGCCACCGGGCGGTCACTGCATGAGGTTCGCCTTTTTTGCCACTGGAGTTTTTGCCTTATTTCTCCACTGATCAGTTTCGTGAATATGTATTTGGGTAAGTCACAGTTACGCACGGTAAACATAATGCAAATGAGTGCAGATAACCAATAAAAATTGCCCGAGATAGATATCGTAATTTAGGGCGCTCCCCAGGTAGCCGTGGTTGGTAGGTAATCAGGTTTATATTTTAATGCAAATTGCATTGCTTTCTATCATGTAGATTCCGATAGATCACATTAGAGCGGCTGGCTAGAGGTCTGGCGGGTTGTCTTTTCGCTGCAGACAGGGGGGCTCTGGTGCTTAGCGTAACCCACCGGCGGAAGTTCCATCAGTCACTGCCGGGTAGGACAACCTGGCACATCATTCACGCAATGGGAACCGTCGGTCGCCTGCTTTACGTGATGACACCGATGGACTCCCGGGGGAAGTATCGCAGTCCTTTTTGTAAGAACGGTTCACGGACCTGGCTGATGACTATGGTGAAAAAACGATTTTTGTCTCGCTGGTAAACTTGCGGTCTGAGAAAGCAGAAGCACCGGCACCAATGCCAACCTGCCGAGTGAAATATAATGCAATGAAGTCTTAGTCAGCATTCGAAGCTCCGTACGGGCTACTGTGGCAGCCCTTATAAGGGCTGTGTGAGAGCATATTTTGGGTAAAAAAGTGCTTTATGCCAAGCAAGCTCAATAGGCAGTTTCCGTCTCAGGTGAGTGTTATGTTGGACGTAGAATTGCGCGTAGGTAGTGCTTCTTATCAGATAAGACTTGTGACCCCTTTACAGTCTTGTCTGATGTAACTTTCTAAAACACGCGTCATCAAATGTTGGTTTGTTTCTGACAGCATCCACAGTTTACACAGATACGAAGCATAAAACTCTGGCGATGTGTGCACAGTGATGACTGTTATCACGGCGTGTGTCGGTACCTTCCCCTTCAAGAGGTAATTTCACCGCAGCCTCGTCCCCACTGGCAATATAGTCCAGCAGCGATAGAGATTGGGGAACATGGCGGCTCAGGGATGTTAGGTTAGCTCTTTTCATCTCTACTCACACTTGGAGCACAGAAACAGTTTCAACAGCGAGTGACCGCCATGAAGCACGATCCTAATTCTGCTTTGCCCCCAATGGACCACGAGTCCAAAAGTAGGCGAAAAGAGCACCTAGGTTTTTTTCCTTTCCAGCTTCCAACAACACTTATCATTAAGATAAAACTTTTAGAGGGGGACACGGCAGACCGTTTGATTCATAAAGATATTATATTTTGATCTGACTGTCATTAGCTGGAAAGGTTATTCGCTTCATCCAACTAGCCCACTAGACTTTCCATGAGACAAGTCATAATGTCTACCAGACGATATTATGACGGTTCCTGACGGTCCTCCGATATTTATGGTGACCTTGATCCCTCATCGAAGATGGACACTTTCTTGACACCTTTTCAGATCTATTTTCTCTGCAATCTCCAGTGACGTTTTATTTCGACCACACCGTTTTGCTTGGTTGCACACTTTTAACTGGAGTGGTTCTCCGAGGCTTCCGTCAAGCCTGTTTCTAAAAGCTTTTACTTCCGGTTCTCCGCCGACTTCGCACGCTTGTGGTTTACTCCCTGTTTTACCGCTGCATTCATTTTCATTCAGCTTATTCCTGGTGTCAGTACTTTTTCAGCGCCACGATACCTGGATCACAATTTCACATCTGTCCGCAGACTAGCGTCTCCTCGAATCTTTCGATGGAGAGGATTTCGTTGGTATTTCACCGTGAGACCGGATAGAAGACACGTTCTTTAGCCGCAAACGAAAGTCCTCTACGTATTCACTACTTTTTCTTTCACCATCAAATTTACTGACCTTTAGGCACGACAGGCTGCTTGCGGTGCTTGGTTCAATGGGAGTAATAAATAATCCTGTTACTATCATGAAACGTAATAAGACGAACTACATTTCTAGTGTGGGCGGTGTTTACAAACAGATGTTCTCGCTAAAAAAGCTGACTTACCTTTCAGTTGGTTGGGTTTTGCTTCGTACGTTATTCTTAGTTAACGTATTATTAAGCGAGTTGCACCCAGAAATAAGAAGACGGACACTGATTTGTTTGTTTTGTTAGCCCCTTTTTCTCTACTTCCCAGACCACGAGCCGACGGTTGTATCCCGTTTCGTATAAGTGGCCGCTCAGCGAAACTTGTGTTCAGCCATTTGCCTTTTAATCACGTCTTTACCTCAGGCTTAGTTCCGTTCAGTTCAAGAAGCAATCCACTATTCCTTGCGTGAACTATTTGCTTGCCTCCGATGTGGCAGCACCTCAACTGTTGACGAGAAAGCGGATTACAACAACTTGAGGCGATCGCTACATGCTCATAGCAGACTAGTAGTCATAATCTGATAGGCAAGTACGAGAAGGACATCCCGCGGGCCAATAAACCAACATAATATCTTCCCTCTCTTAAAAGCAGTAAGTATTCATCAAGCTTCTATATATCTCCATAAAAGATTCATCCATACATCCTCCACTTTTCCTCGATGATATTCGTTGGACATTCATTCCAAAAATGAGTAAGCGGAAATGAACAAGGTAGACGACTGAATATCCGGCTACTAGCCCGAGGTTCTGCGTATCACAGTTACTGATAACATCACACACTAGGTAGACGCGGAATACATTAAGCGCATATGCCTCCTTTCACTTACCTTTAGGTATCGGATTCCGTGATAGGGGGTATATCATCGGTTCAGGATACACGATTTAATGGACTCGGTTACCCTAATTCAAACATAAGTCCGCTCCCTAAAACAGGCTTTTTTATTGCGGTAAGTTAAGTGCAATAAGTACACTGAGCTTTATCAATCATCTCTTATCTTTTGTCTCCGTGTTGCGGCCCATCAGGCGGCGTCTGCGACAGAAAAAATTGCTGAGCAGAGGTGGCCAAAATGAGATGTAAAAATTGGTTCACTGAAGTTTGACAACCCAGCCTACTTGGAGGCCGCTTGGTGCAGTTAGTGAGCCTATATGCCGACACTTTATTTATCAGTTGTCACTGCTTTGGGTCATTCATTAGCTGCGGCTCATCTAAAGAAGGAAGTAGTTTTCAGACACGTCGCGCTGCTAACCGTTGTTAAACTACAATAGCGGCAGCCTATATTGAGGTCTATTTATTATGAACATTTGTGGGCACGGTTTGGCTTGGATCAGTTCCTCCGTAGAGTACAAAGTTTACGCACCACCTTGCGTAGATGACCGACCTAGCTGCGCAGCTGTGCTCAAGATAAGGTTTAAGATGCGCAAACACCACTCATTGGAGAGAGATGGCAATCGACCTTTTTTCTGACCACGAATTAACCAAAGGCCGCGGCTAAAGGATGAAGTGATAAAACTCGATCAGGTTGCCTTAAATTTCGGCATATTTTGGCCCCGTGGGCAGGCTGAGTGGACTTATCAATTAGGCCAAAAAATCCCTGTACCCTGGCCTTACCTGGCCATTAATGATCATGTCCTTCACAGTTGCAGAAGTAAACTGCCATAAGTGACAGAAACCACGGCTCTTTAGGTGATTAGTACAAGCAGGCCGGTCCGGCACAAGCTGTGGACATTAGTATACTTATGTATTCATATCCAGCAGCAGGTGCATCAATGGAATTACAGGCTGTTGTTTGACGTCGAATGCCCAGTTTTGCAGCCGGCTTGGTAATGTGTGCCAGAGACGCCAGCTTTGATGGTATATCTTCCACTGATAACACCTGTTTGCCCCTCTGAATAATCTTGGTTCCAACATTCAGGCTTTTTGCTGGCCCCATCAAACAGGTCTGCCCGAGCTACGAGCGAGTTTTGCCGTTGAGCTCTGCACTGGACAATGTATGCATTCGCTCACGGTTCGTGGTAGCAGCAAACTAATCACCGGGGTACTTAGGGAGCTCTTTCACCGGTCTTGATGTCATGCTCGTGGGAGCAGATTTTGAAAATATGAGGACTAAGTGAGCAGCTGTGCAACTAATTCGGCTACCTTATGGCTTAGGAGCTTCATCCTATATGCCAGTTGTTTATTAAGGCTTTTCACTTTCAGGTGTGAAAATTTTGGGCAGTCCGAATGTCACCGACGTATTCCACAAATTTTAACGAGGGAGAAAGCCTGCAATACGGAAGAAGTTGCCCGGGCAAAAAATTACTTCGAAGAATTCACCGACGTCATAGACTGGGGTTCCAGAAAATATCGCACAGTCAATCGCAGGCTGGAAGCAATTGAGCCGAAGGTGCTGTAGGTCTTCCTCAATATGGCCACGCAGGAGGATTCCAAAAGGCTGCGTTCAAATTTCCCGAAAAATGCTTATGTAGAGATTTCGCGGTGGTAGATCACGGCCCCCTTGTGGGGGACAGAATCGGTTACAAGTCCAAACAGAGAGGTCACAGTATTGAAGGAAAAGTTGAAGATTTCACTAAATTAAGTCCAAGTGAAAGAAAAAGCGAAAATGAGAAGACGGCCCAATGTAGTATGTTGGAGATGAACTCTTGAATTCCGCAGTGAAACTTGCAATATGAAACAAGTAGCGAAACCAAGGGGCAATCGAACGATAATAATACAAGCGGTACCATTACTAGAGGGATTTTCTGTCCGGCTTTCACAGCAAATAAATTCTGACTCAGAATTCAAAGAAAGGCGCGTAGCTTAGCCCGAAACATAACGGAGGAGAGGCGGTTAACAGTAACCGGATGAGTCTTTCACTCCACAGAGGTCACTTTCGACTTTCTCCAACTGTTCTCCATTTCCTTGGAAAGCATCGTCCCCAGCCACTTCTCATAGTCTCGTCCTCTCGCATTTCTAGTTTGACTGCAAATTCAGGTTGGTCCACGATGATCTTTGCGTGATTCACTTCCGGCTTCCCGGCTGGTGCATATGATTTGGGCTGACCGAAGTGCATCGCAAGGAACGGGTTGGACTCTGATGTCTTGAATGACACAGTTTGCTTTGGATAACACTTGTCTGACGGCATAAGGCGCAACCATTTTTCGTGTACTTTATCCGGTGTTCCATGGCCCTATTGGGTTTTGTGGGGCCAAACTTGGCCGCCGGCCCGTAAGGGAATTCCAAACAACGCTGTATAGTAATAATCCCTTTGATGCATACGCATTGCCTCCAGTTTAATACGGACCGTTTGATTCACCCTTCGAAAGGCCTCCATCGTCTTGGAGACGTACTTCGCGACTAGTTGGCTGCATGTAGACGATTGTCACTTGGAAGCCTTGCTTTCATACAGGTCGATGGAAAGTGTGATGTTTGTCAGATAGAACAGTGGGCCGCACTTTTGTAGGTGAGATGGCAGCGTGATAGTGCCCACTGCCATTCGTTGGGGCTGGATCCTACGAGGGCCCCCAACAGACTTTCAGTAGGAGGATTTGTCTTTTCCACTCGACCGTTGTTTTGAGGGTGAGAGGTTGTCGTTAGGGTTTTACCAAATCCCAAAGCTTTACACGGCCTTTTCAGCAGTGCGCATTCGTAGTTTGAGCCCCGATTCGAATGAATTTGACCAGGTGAGCCCCATAATCATATGAATCCATCCACGATGGCATCTGCTACCGTCATGGCATCAACATGTCGCGGTGGGACGGCTTCACTCCACTGCGTGAAACAGTCTACCAGTAGGATGGTGCATGAGTATTTCTACAGTATGTCGGGTAGATGGCCTATTCCAATGGCCAGTTGTGAAAAATCTTTCTAGGCCACCGCGATAACCTGATTCCATGAAAATACTCAGTTACGGACCTTAATTGTATGTTTTGCACCACTTACAATTTTGTGAACCAACCTGCGTTCATTCACATCTAAGGCTCCTATTTGTCATATTCTGGTTAAACCTGCGTGACTCACATGCTTGTCCGTCTCACACCCTAAACTTGGCTCTCCTTCAGAGTCCTTGTGGTTGCATATCTGAGGCCTAACTATGTATATTTTTCGAGATAGTTCGTTTATTAATTTAGTATCACAAAAGCTGCAAGCCAGTCCTTTTCTGGTCCCCGAATTGGTGAGAATCGGCCACGTATTGCTCAAGGGCTTTTCACCCCCAAACATGTCCGCACCGGCCAGCTCATTAGGGCACTCGTCGACTGGTGCTCGCAATGAAGCCCGGCAACCTTGTTTTTGGGACCACGCACAGTGGGAGGCCTTGTTAACTGATTGACGTTTGGGCGCAGTGGCCAGTAGCGGTGTTGCGAAATGGCCTGCCCGACTAGTAGTCCCCATGAACCTAATACTCTTGGTTTGCTTGTGACAGCTGAGTATGTAACACTGCGGACAGTGTTATTTTGCTGAAAAAAGCAGTGAGGTGCGCAGGCCGTTGGCTGCCATATTTGTGCTCCAATAATATAAGTGTAGGATCCTGTGATGCACCGCCTGGGTCTCGGCTGAGGAAGTTTCTCTATTTGTTTTGCAGACCGAACACAAGGTACCCCCGGGAATTTTGCTTATCCTACTCATAATACACTGATTCCAAATTCAAGCTGGACCTCAGAATGGCTTCTTCAACAAGCTTTCAAATATGATGGTATCTACCGTAGGTCATGCGAAGACCAATCAAAATGGTCGCTTAGTCCAAAAGTTGCAAGTATGTGACAGTCTTTGAGGAGAATCACTACAAACGTACAATTGAGCGTATAAAACGGTTTACAGGAGAAAGTTTAAAATGACCAAAATGATAACAACCCCGGGCTGCAAGTACTGCAGTGGGGTGTGGAAAGCCCTGAAGTATAGTGCCATGAGAAGCTAAAACCGAAACTAAGAGTCAAAGTTTTGAATCACCATTTCGCTGTTAACTCCAAAGCATCCTCACCTGTCCGTCCTTATCTTGACTCCCGTGAGCCAAACCTCATTATATCTAGCTCTTTCCTTAGAGCTTTACAAAACGTCAAGTGCCGCTTGTCCGGTTGCTCCGACTTGCCTTGTCAAATAATACGACAATCCAGCTCTTGAGGACTCACACCTTATTGACTGATCTATTCATTTTTGGAATGAGTTGAGGTGATTCCTTATTGTTGGACCACTTGTACGCATCACTTCTGAACACAAGAAATGCTCCAACAAACATTTTCCGATAGCCTGCATATCTGCCTTGCGGGGAGTGTTCGAGAACGTACTTCTGTGCAGCACAAGTCCGCATTTTCAAGCTCTTGATCCGGGACTATTAGCCTAGAACCTCCTCCGTAAACCTTGAGCCTGCTGGCTACGCCTTGAATTTTATTATTTCTAGGTGGCGGTAACTCAATCCAGTTCTTTTTCTCCCCGTGAATGTTTTCGTTTCTCTTCGTTGCAGTGCTTCTCCGAATATCCTGTATGATAATTCGGTTCAGGGTTACTTTCTGAACACTCTTCGTAACTGTTTCTTAGTCGCAGGGTCAAGTCGTTATGTCAGCGGGGGCTAGCATTTTCTTCGAGTCCACTGTGTTGCTTTCCAGGAAGCCTTTCTGTTCCTATCTCTCTTCTTCATTTACATTGATAAACTCCGCACTTTATCTTGTCTCATAGGTTGTATATACGCCGACGGTGTTGCTGCCGGATGCTTCTATGTCAAAAAAGGTTTTAAATTTCCTCAAAACAGTCCGAATGAACTTGGCCACTGATCCACTTCCCATTCTCATCCCTTGGCGTTTCGAAACCCGTCGACTCTCCCTTCAATGATCATTGTTGCTCGCGCCAACGAAGGGTTTACTATAACCCTTTGGTCCTACTGCTCTGCTGTTATTTCGCTCAATTTAAAAGGAAATGATTTTAGTCTTATCACCAAATATCTGAAACCGCTGGCCCAATGAGGCAAAACAAAAAGAGCCTTTCTCAATGGTTCTATCGTATGCCGGAATGCTGATGCCTCTGCAAGATTTGCAAGTGGGTTGCCCTTCGACCCGAATCTTTTCACCACTCCTTATCATCTGAAGCCGTGGCATTCTCTTCAATGTCCTCGAAATTGAAATTATTCACTTATACACTTCTACTCACAGAAGCAGTCTTGTCCGTTACCCTTCCTGTTTTCCCGGGTACAGCGACCAAGTCCAAAGACCTCGTTAATCATCTGCTTTATGCATCATATTGCAAGAACCGCCACGCTTCGCTTCCAGGCATTCACCTGCACCTTCCAACAGCCCATAAATTATTTTCTTTTGACTTCCTCCGCAGATGATATGTGTGCTGGAGGCTGACCTCACTTATGGTGCAGAAAAGCTTTTCTGACTTCACGTGGTTAGCCCTAAAAAGCTAACACGTTACATCTCAACATGGCCAGACGCACCCTGGCAGGAAATGTGTGACTTGACCACAACAGGACTGGAGCTTTTGACGTCATCTTGGGAGGCAATTATATCTAAATCATGTCAAATTACCTTCCGATTGAATTCTTATTCTCTCACAATTGCCCAATCTCCTCGTTTGGGAATTTCAGTAGAGTCTACTTTTCGAGTTTTGACCTGGTCACTGAAAATCACAGGAACTGAAGCTTCAGCGACCCCCATCCAGTTTACACGGATCTCAATAATAAAACTAGGTTGATTCATAAACGTTGACGGCATTAAATTTGAGAAGACAAAAAGCACAGCCAAATGCGATTCTTAAGTACGCAGAGGGAACTACCTCAAACCGAAGCTCAGGGGTTGAACCTCCAGAGATCCGAACGCTACAATTAAAGTAACTCAAGGCAAAACGAAATGCCCCACACAAGCAAAACTTGGGCACGCATGGTGTATAGGAGTGCTCATTAAAGTACTTTTGAATTTGGCCAAATGCATAAAGCGTGCAAATACACGGAAGGATATACACCACAGCTTTACAGTGCATTAGATGCAGTGAGATTCTGGTCCGGTAGTTTAAGGACCAGTTCTTGGCCTCTTATTGTCTTCGCTCTTTTTTAAACACCTTAAAAAGATACTGGGTGGCTCAGGCTTCCAATTCAAAGAATTAAAACTATTTGGGTCAACGGCAGACATCACCGTACAAAGGAGACTAGACAAAGAATTCAGCCTGACTGTGGCCTTTAACTTCAGTCTCAACGTAGAAAAGAGCCAGCTTCTCACTGACGACAGGGTACCACGGGCAATCGTTATGCAGACCCGCCTGTGGACCAGGCAGAAATGGAGAAAATAGATAGAGCCATGGATTCGAGGTGATTATAGAGTGGAACTAAAACCAAATTCTCAAATGCCTCCAAGTGATGGATAAATCAATTGTTGCTTATGCCAACTGGAAAGCGCAGTGTGCTAGGGGAAACTGAGAGCTCTCCTGCTAACGTGTAGGGCTTTGGCTGGATCCTATCTGCGATACTGCCTTCGCCCCTGGAGTTGGTAAGTGCTGAAGAAAGTCAAAGCTCTGGAGGTACAACGGCACTGTGGAGGGTTGAAGTGTGTACTAGCTTTGGAAGAACTGAATTTACTTGCACCAGAGGGAAAAAGGTGTCTGACAAAAGTCTTCAAACTACCTAAAAGATCACCGGGTCGTTTGGAAACAGCGAGACCACTTTTAGTACTTCGGATTAACAGGTACCAACTGAGTCCTGAGAAGCGCTTGGGCAGTGGGCAAAAAGCCGACGGCCCCACTGGTTGTAAAACGTTGGTGAAACTCGATGGGATCGGACAAGGACCATGTCTGCCTCGTTTACTTTAGGTTTGCGCAGGTCTCGAAGCTAGCTAGGGGAACTCAGTTCAACGGCCCTCAGGTGGAACAGAAAAGTTATGCTTTCCAACAGCCGAAGCCGGTTTTCTCAGGAGCAGGCGGGCAAACAACGAGCGGCTTTGTAGCGTCGAACGACAATAAAACCGTACCCAGCTCGGTAATCATTGGCTATGTTTATCTACAATAACCATTTCCTTGAGTTAGCACATCAAGACCTAGTAACCGACAGAAAGCTTCAGCTTTTTAGGCTCACAGGACAAGCTGCAGTGCAATGGCATGCTTGGGGGTAATGAATACAGAGACCAAGAATGGAGATTAGGCGAAACTCGTTCCGAGTGATAGTGGTGAATGAATGGAACAAACAGTCGAATTTGATGATTGAAGCCTCACCCGCTGCTGCTTTCAACCAAAGTCTTTGCGCGGCATGGAAAGAAGTGTTTGTGGGCCGAGTAGATAAAGCACTGCACAGCAAAAAAGGACGGCTAAGCTGACCCCAATTTCTCCCTTGATCATGGAATTACAATCAGAAAGCTTTAACACACACAGAGATGGACGTTTGACACGCGCTATCGTTTAATTTTTTTCTCTGCCTCCAGAAATCAGGCGGAGACTAAGTTGATCTCCTTATCGATGCACGGCCGCGAGATTCAGTATGCTCACTTGAGCGAGAATTTGACCGGTAAGGCGCCTTGCCTCCAAATCCTTGATATCAAGCTAAAATTTAGAAAGTCAAAGAACGGACTAACAGGTGAGGGAACCTGAACTACCATTGGAGCAGGCAGACAGTCCTATGCTGCGATTTGTTTCTAAAGCCGGTGGAAACCACTACAGTCGGTGGGGCTCAATAGTATGCATCCAATAACCGTCCAGAATCTGGTGCACATTTTGGTTCAAACGATGACCACTCCATTCAAACCATCCCTCGATGAAGGTCGCTGGCCAAGAGGTTGGCTCAAGCTGACGGTCACCCCAATCCACTAAGCTGAGGACAGTGAAACCTGTCCCAAATGCAGTAAAGAGGTCTTCTATCCCTGCTCCCGGAAGGCGTCTAACTAATTTAGTCACCGTTTGTTGCTCGTGAAGTCTAGTGATTTCGGCCTGTCCCCGAAGACTATCGGGTGAACCCGTAAGTTACTCAAGAGTAAGCATTTTTAAGTCAAGGTAGAGGATGGCACATCTCAGGGGGGGGGGTGTTTGCCGGGCCGTGTGCTTCAGGGCTCCTTTCTTTAACCTATGTTGTTTGGTCATAGGTCTGGAAAACGCAAGCTCTGCCTTTTCAGACGGCACAAATACAGTTGGCGCCATAGCAACAGATTCAGTGGATCATGGGCCAAATACCTGAGACCCAACACCGAGTGCCAACAACAGCATCCATCTGGTAGTCCTGAGGTCTTGAGGTAGAAATCGGGTGCTAGGCCCGAGAAAATATTCTGCCGGACCTTCCGGCTATCTTGTTAACTTAATGTCAGCTGTGAGCCGGAAGGTAGCTCACGGGGTATTGGGGCAGTGGTAAAGTCGGATGGTTCAAAATATCAGCCTTGACGGTAGGTTGCTTTTGTTATTGCCTTTGAGCAGGAAGGTAGATAACTGGGCAAGGGTGGAAGGATAAATATGCCGCATTCGGCTTAGCTAGAATAGGACAGGCTTAGCCCTCCCTTCCACTCTATCTACCGTTTCGAATCAGGTGCACCGCTCGCGGTTACTAAATCCGCTGTTCATGGATTTTAGGGAACGACAACCGACTAGGTGCCTTGAAGAGGCAAGCTAGAGCACTGAAATCATGAAAGTGACAGCGGTCAAAGACCCTGGGGTGACCATATTGGATAGGTTCCGATCTACAGAGCTACGCTACTTGGCCACTTTAAAAGCCTCCAAGGAACTTGGCCTGTTTTAAGAAAACGATTGCATCCGGAAAATCCTGGGGTTCACGGCGGATTTGCGAGGCAACTGTCCCGCCACATCTCAAACACTGTGCACGGGCTCAGCGGCTCTTCTTGACAAAGAACACTACACTTCTCGAGCCGATTAAACGGAGTTTCATCAGGTGGTTTACTAGTCTGGGGAGGCTTGCCTATGAGCAGAGACTCCAGGCTTTGAGTTTGTTATAGCTCAAGCTCAGGAGGAGCAGAGGCAACCTGACAAAAGCTTTTAAGATCCACGTGGGACATGCTAAACTCCAGGGGTCAGCTACATCTCTGTTGACCCTTAGCTATTGAACATCATGCATGGGGAGCTCACTGAGCTGACGGAGGAGAAAATTCTAAGTAGTCTGAGGGAAAATGCTTTCGATCTTGGTGTAGTAAATAACTGACATCGGCTCCCGATGTAAGTGGAGACGGTTGAAAGAATTGTTAAACTTAAAAATGCGATGGGC
Source organism: Fasciola hepatica (assembly GCA_948099385.1). Lineage (NCBI taxonomy): Eukaryota > Metazoa > Platyhelminthes > Trematoda > Plagiorchiida > Fasciolidae > Fasciola > Fasciola hepatica. The sequence continues at coordinate 18,996,980 of CANUEZ040000142.1, forward strand.
CTCTGCCGGGACATTGTGTTTGTCGGAAATAGCTGACAAGTAGTTTTCCTAACTATTGACCACCTTCACTTCTGTCCCCAATACCCCCGTCTATTGTTGTAATTCCTCGGTAAAGTTTTGTCTTCGGTCTTTTTCCTTTCCTTAGATCCTACTTTTCCGCCTTCAAGCTTCGTCATAACACCCCCCATTTCCGGTTAACCAAAACCTTCCTACCAACACAGTCTCGAGTCTCTTATCACCAATGACATTTCATCCTCTCTGAGGGAGATTGGGCGCCGGCTGGAAACTATCAAGGACCAGTAGCCCTAAGAGTCTCCTGAGATTGAGGCACAGCTGTGGAAGGTCCGCATTGCTACCCATGTGACACGATTGCGAGGACTTACAAGGTTTTTTTCTGAAAGACTACCGAATTTGGTGGCCCCACATGATCCGTCAGTACCTATTCAACTTCCCCAAATACACAAGTCATCCAGCTCTGGAGCTTCGAGTTCCTCTCCTTTGAGTACTTCCGAGCACTATCGTTACCTTTTCACAAAACAGGGATTACAAGCTATAGACTTAATACGGCAACGGGTTCTGGCTCAAGACGAGAGAAGCCTTTATCAAACATGTGTGACTGCAACGCTCACCCGACAGAAAAATGAGCCACTAAACTTTGTCACCTACATGGGATTTTTGTCCAGCACCGAGCAGTAATTCTTTTTTATCGCTCGCTCGTGCAAGGGGGCAGTGGAAGGGCCATTTACCCCATAGCCACGAAGGCCCACTGCTCTAATGGAGATAACCGACAATCAGACCGTAAAGCTTACGGTGGGGAACCACATAAGGTTCCAGTAGGTCAGGCGTGATACCGATCCAGACGACACAGAAATGCTCTCCACCACCAAAAAAACCGGCGGTGGTGGGGATTTGAACCTCGGATCTCTGAGGTGGTAATCAAAAGCTCTAGCCTCCCGTTACTTTAATTATTTGAAAGACTGTCATGGATGGATGGGAGGCAAACGGTGCTTCACTTGTTTGCATGGAAGGAACGGCGCCCTGGGTAAACTGTAGGGAGGGCTCTGGAGAGAGACAAAAAGCTACCTCGATCATTCCAAGGAAATGACCACCTTCGTGACACTATTTTAGATCTGTTTTCACTACAATCTCCAATGAAGTTTTATTTCGACCACACCGATTTGTTCCGTTGCACACGTTTAACTAGAGTGGCTCTCCGAGGCTTTCTTTGACCTCGTTTTTGAATCGCTTTTATTTCCAGTTCACGCGCCAATAGATAGTTGAACAGACAAGACTGACTCGGAAATCGTGCTGCTGATGGTTCAGCAGTTTATGAATCCCCGAGTATTCTTGCAATTGAGCAGAAGCGAGCCTTCCCACGACTTCCGACTACAAGCGTGAGGCTGACTGGGCGGTAGTTCAGCAGTACCGCTTTGTTCCTGCCCTTGAACATAGTGATGACTACGGCTTCCTTCCAGTCAATCGGCAGCTGACCTCATTCCAGCGAGATGGTAAATGGCTAAGTGAGTGGAGATGTGAAAGCGTCCGCAAGCTTACGTGGCACCAGTGGATGAAGCTCGTCTGGGCCACAGGGTTCGAATGACGCCAGTTACTTCTTCTAGTTCGAATGCGCGTGTTGATGAGAATAAGTCGCTCCGGGGCATTTGAGGTGTCGGCATCATTTCTGAGGAACATACTGTGAAATAATTCCGGGCCAGTAACTCCGCTTTCTCGTCGTTTGATTCCGGTACTACATCATTACTGTGAAATGTAGGAATATTTTGGCAAGACTCGATCCTCTTGCACAAGTACGCAGACAATCGCTTTGTTGCTGTAACCGAGTCGGCTGCCAGTCGCTCCTCAAACGCATTCTTCATTGAGATTTACTCCACTGAACACAAGAAAAATATTATCTATAACGACGGAATGTTATTTAACCGTCGTAAACCAACATATTGCCAAACAAACATTTGCTTTTCATTTTGTTCTTTATTTCTTGCAGATTAAGAGCAGCGTCCGGGAAACCTGTCCCATTCTTTCAATTTGTAATTCATTCTGTAATTGATGGTGCCAATAATTGCTGATTTTGGTTCCATCGGGGATTTAGCAAGGTAAAGAGGAAGGTCTTGGTGCTCTATAAAACGCAAAATGGTCTGTCTTTTGTATGCTCAAGATGTACAGCAAGAGGCGAGAACGTGTCTCACTCTACGGCGGGAGAATTCTCGGCGTAAGAACGCTGGAAATACCACTCACTATTGGATGCACATGAGAAATAAGCTAGCTTTTTAGCCCATAATGCCACTACCGAGGCCTCATTACTGATGATGACAAAGAGACAACCAAAGTAATGCGAAAAGGAAGGAAAAAGCCTGTAGGAACCTCGGTCGTTCCCAGGAAATGGCCGTTTTCTGGACACCATTTCGGATATATTTTTCTCCACGATCTTTTCTGACGTCTGATATCAGCCTCACTGTTTTTTTCGGTTGCCTACGTTTTACTGGACTGATTTTCCCAGGGTTTCAATCAACCTCGCCTCTGAATCATTTCACTTTCGGCCCCTCGCCGATTGTAGGCGTTTGCAGTCCACTTGTTTCTCGGCTGTTGCAATAATATTAGCTCGATGTATCTCTCGAATCCGTACTGTTCCGGTGCCACAATATATAGAGTACACCATTGCATCTGTCAACCAAAAAACGCCTTCTCTTTTCGTCCGATAGAGGGGATTACTTTGGTATATCGCCGTGAGACCGAATGGAAGACACGCTCACTGGCAGCGCACGAACCTCTTCTCTAAGCTTACCAAAAAAGGAGTCATGTAAAGTTGCAGTAATTCAAACTAACTCCAGAATCAGAACTCAGTGATATCGTCCGCGCCTAGATCTGCGCAAACGAAAGTGGCAAGAACAAGAAGCTGTGAAATAGCATGTTAGTTGCACTGCAAAACCGGTTAGTATGAATACGCCAAATTGGAGGAGTTAACTGCTGGACTGGAAGGTGATTATTCACAGATAGCCTTTGTTGGACTTATTCGCTGCCATCCTGATCGGTTGAGGCCCATTCGCGTTGGTCGCCACGAAGCCGCACCTGGCCGTATCACGTGTGACAGCTGTTGAATCACCACGAGTCTACCTTTTCAGAGTTCCTCGTCAGTGCAGCTGGCTTTTCGTACGGACCTTCAAACTGGAGACGATGGCCATGACTCGGCCGCTGCGGCAGTCATTTCAGTGGACGGAATAAGTCTATCGTATTTCCAGCACGGTCACCGTCTGGATCCTCATTCGTCTCATTCGTCCCGTTGGTTCCATCGCCGGTTGCCACTTTGAACTAGATTTGGCTCAGATGGTGCTGATGCACCGGCGCATCATCCAAGTCCGTGATCTCGACCACAGATGGATCAAGGTTTCTGGCAATAATTCTACTAGCTGGTCAAAGCTCGTTACCGAAGAAGTATGTGACATCGCTGGAGTCGAGATATATCAGCAATGACCGTAGTCTGCTGGACAAGCAGAGGACGTCTGGACTCTCTCTAGCGGTTCTATGCCCTGCTTTTACGTACCGCTGAAAGAAATTGTCGAGGACCGCCTCGGGCCATGGCTTCCAGGTTTGATCTCGACTGAACTCTGTGTAGACAAGCATTGCGGTGGTGCAAACATCCGCTTCCACTTCCGGCCACCAACACATCTATCGAGCTAACGGCTTCACTATATCCATGCCCTAGTGGCCTTTGAACAGCTCATCCAAAACCGACTTGCGCAAAATAGGTGAAATGACAAGCTTGCTACCTCGACAATGAAGGCGGTCCGGTTAGATACCGAATTATTCTCACAGTACGAACAGCTGAGGAAGCTTCTGCTTTACCTAAGGCTGCCATCCTGTTCTTTATCGCTGAAATCACAGACGGGTAGTATCGTCTTGTCTGTCTGCTCAAAATTTCCCTCGACACAGGCGCAGCCGGCGAAATGCAGTGGAATTGGTCCGTCGCCGCAGATTGTGTTTATCCAGACAGCGAGTCTGTCTGCTGGGTTGCTTTGCCGGGTTGATGAAGGACGTTATATTTATAGGCTGCCAAAGCAGAGCTGCTTTGCAGGACCGTAGCCGCCGTAGATTTGGCGACGGATTTATCCGGGTTATACAGGAACCGGAAGGTTTGGCGGTCGGTGCGAATCGTGAGCTTCAGTCCAGACAGGTACTTCTGCAGCCTGCATACCTCCCGAAAAGCGGCTGCAGCCCCCCTTTGCGTCTCAGAATAGCCTTTGTGAGCAGCAGTGAGAAGGCGCGAGATGCTCCTTGGGCCTCCATCTCGTTCCGGAACTGCTCCCTTCCCCACTTTCGAAGCTTCAGTGATCAGCATTGTCCGCTTATCTGGAGCATATGGAGCCACTTTTTGAATAAGACAGTGTAGTGTATGGTAACACTATTCGTTCGACTAACACAAACCGGCCAGGAGAGCCAGAGGCCATGTTTGGGCTCTTGTTGCAAAGTTCGGGGTGAGCCTGGAGTAGTATTGCAGGCCTCCAAGAATTGATCCTAAGTGAGCCTGACTACTCTGTGACTCGATGCCAATCAGGGGCTTGAAACGATACCGACGGGGTGGGTACTTTATTACGTTGACGGTGAAACCAAGGAAATCTAATTCGGCAGAGCCGAACAAAGGCTCGAGAGTTTTGATCGATACTTTCTTTTCCATGAACCTCACCACCAACTTTTGCATTTGGTGGCTATGTTCTTCTTTCTTGGATCCGAAAATAAGAGCTTCATCTTGATATGCCATCACCCCTTTCATATCATGGATAACCCAGTCTGTTGCAGCCTGGAGTATCCCGGATGGCACGTGCCAACCAAAAGGCAAACAACTGTATCTAAACATGCCCCACGGAGTGTTAGTAGTAGTTAGTGGTTTGGACTCCATGTGCAGCGGGATTTGTAAGTACGCATGAGTCAGATTAGTTTTTGAGAAACGCTTTCGACCGACCTGGCATTCCACGGGGTTATCGGGTTTTGCTTTTGTGGCTGCTCATTTTCGTAGCCGGGGATTTGAGGTCAGTCGGTAATCATCACAGATGCGGAGTGTCTGTCCGTCACTCTTCATTGCCACCATAATCGGAGTCGCCAAAGTGGTTGGAGTCTCTTGCGTAATGATACTTTCTAGCTCTTTCTGATGAGCGCTTTCAGTGAGCCCTCCCTCTGGCCATACGGTAACACTCGACGTTTCAAAAATGCTGGCGCACCATCCGCATCCAACTTCGGGGGCCCAACCACCATGCCACCTTCTTTGCTGGAGCACTTTGTGATCGACTACCGAAGGACAAGCTGATTCACCGGATTGTCAGAAGTCGTTTTCAGAGTTACTGATTGCTTTAGCACACGCAGGGCCTTCAAGCCCAGAATGGATGGACCGTCTATCGAAATCAGGAATCGTACGGGCGTAAAACTGCTCTCCAACAGAACCATTGGTGTAGCCCCTCCAGCGGTGAAAGTCGATATCCAGTAACACCTTGGAAGCGCACGACAGGGGGCTGTACGAGTACATTGGGCTAAACCAATCCGAACACTGAGCTCGAAATGATAGACTCTGACCTCCCTGTGCCCGCAATAAACTGCTGTTTCAAGCGGCACCGGAACTGGAATGATCTGTACAGGAATTGGTTGAGCCCGCTCAAAGGCATCAGTGCGCAAACGGGACCGTTGTCAGTTTTGGGATTTTGGGGGTTGCATTAGGTAAACTGCACTTGGATTGACGGCACACCTTGCGAATATGACCAGGCTTTCCACAATAATGGCATATCGTACTAAGAGAGCGGCTGGCGGAGAGAAGGTGAGATTCGCCGGTCAAAAAGTTCCGATTTGGTAGCACTGGTTTGTCTTCGGGAATCATTTTGTAAGCTGGCTTTGGCTGATACTTCTGATTGGAAGGGGCTAGTTTACGTGGAAGAAAGTGTTGGTAGTGCATAGAGGGATATACAGCCATCTAATAGGCCAAGCCGTAGATTTGTTTGCCAGCTGGTTGGGCCTCAAAGAACGTGAGGTCAAACTCCAGCAATAGCTTCTTTTGCGACTTCTGATGATTTATGCCTGCAATGAGGTGGTCAAGCAACTGGGTCTCCAGTGGATCACCTACATTACGCTTTGCAGCCCGTGTCTGTAATGTCAGGATGAACTCGCGAAATTTCACTTCTGGGCCAGGAACCAGCGAACGAAATTTGGTTTGCTTGATAGCCTGGAAATTGACCGCAACCAGGTGGCCCAGCAGTATGACCTTCAGCTACTAGAACGGAATCGCAGCAGAGGCTCTCGGATACGCAAGGCTTCTCATCGACTGGTACAGTAAATGGCCGCCAGTCGTTGACAAGAATACAGTCTGTTTTTCCTTCCTCACATCTTTTCGTATGCCACACCATGGCCCGAAACGTTCAATCCAGTCTTCAGTTTCAGGTGCACTAGCATGCAGGTTCAGCTGTTCACTATCAGGCAGCCACTTTTAGATTAACCGTAATGAACCAGACTAAGAGGATGTATTGATGTTTCCCCCACCTAGATCTACGCAAACGAAAGTGGCAAAAACAAGAAGCTGTGAAATAGCATGTTAGTTGCACTGCAGAACCGGTTAGTATGAATACGTCAAATCGGAGGGGTGAATTGGTAGACTGGAAGGTGATTATTTACAGATAGCCTTTGTTGGACTTGTTCGCGGCCATCCTGATTGGTTGAGACTCATCGGCTTACATGACTACGGAGCTGTACTTGGCCGCATTACGTATGGCAGCCGCTGAATCACCACAAAAGCCTATCAAGGTCGGGTTCAATTAGAGTTGAAAGGCTTGTCCGATCTGGTTTAACGGCAGGCTGCCCGAGTGGAAAAGCTTCGAGCCCAGACAGATTATATGATAAGTGTAACAAGGAAGATATATGCAAGCCCGGAAATAATATCGAGATGCAATAGAGGTTCCGTTATAAAGAGTCTAACCGAACCGTTTTGTAGGGAAACACAACAGAGGAACCAGGATCTGCGACAAAAGGGTTGCTGATCTATTAAGACGAGATAAGGTGCTACCTCTTGTTCTTAATAACAGGGTTTTACTTCTTGGGAGATGGGGGCTAAAAGGTGACGTGAAATTACCGAGAAGGCTTACCCTGGTGATTTCTAGTCGCGGCGGACAGATTCAGTGAAACTCCCAGGAAAGGTTTCAGTATAGAACCAAATAACTCGGCACCCTGGGGGGTCACAACGGGTTCACGCGAAAAAGAAGTGTCCTGAGCAGTCCAGCCAGAGCAAGGGGCTGGGTCACCCTATTCTTCGTCGCCTATTGTGGGCCTCACACCAATAGTAGTGCGAAGAACTGGGGTCATAAGAAGTGATCAAGTGTTAGAAAATGCCCCGTGGAAAGAAGTGGTAGGTAAGGCTGTTAGTGAATCACGAATCAGAGACCCGAGTGAGGCAAGAAAATGAAAAGGGCACTCAAGTTCAGGGCCCTAGTTTAAAATAAGTATATCAGCGCTCAAGAATAACAAGGAAAAAGGAGTAATAGCGGTGATACGGTGTAGCACTTGCAGTATCAGAAAAGAATGTGAGAAGTCGCGGTCGAGCCCAAGGTAGTGGACTGCATAGCTATCACTGAGCCACGGCAATAAGAGTGCGTTGGATTAGGCCAGGCTTGTCCTGAGGGATTGAGAGTGCGCAGAGCTGACCGTGACGATGAAATAATACAAGTATTGCTGTTGCCAGTAGCTCAACACATGATTCCAAATGGGAGTATTGTGTATACTACACCCAGTATACGGGCAGTTCAGCCCAAATAGAAATTTTGAGTAAGTTGGTGGGGTTAGCGTGCGTATACATGAGCCCACCCTCTGATGCGGAGGAAGGCGCAGGTCTGCTAGACTTCCCGGAACTAGCATCCAGAAAGGCGGAAAGGTGTTCAGTCCTGGGGATTTTAACACGCCAGAGATAGATTGGCAAGCTAACCAGGCTCCGGCGGGGTTTTTGGTCAGGAGCTGCATGACTACTTTGAGGACAAGGCAATGTTACCACATATCCACCAGCACACTAGATAGGGGGGGGGGTGGTCAGAAGCCAGGGATATTGTGTATGGCTACATAAAAATTTTGTGCGGAGGTAGATGAAATCCGTATTGGTGTCCCTCTGGGGCAAGCTACCGCGGGACCTTCAGGTTCAGGTTCCTCGGTCAGAGGAAGCCCTACCAGACCATTGGCTCAGGACCTTCAGTAAACTGGAGGAAGGGAGCCTGATGGCTGAGTTGCCCCCTTAGGACACCAAGGGCAAAGTGGAAGAAATGCGGTGGGTTGCAAGAGGCAACTTACTACGTGTGACGGAAGAAGCACCTCCGCTCGCGAGGCCGGCTGTGGTGGAAACGCAGTGTGACTCTTGTACTGAAGCGGAAACACCTAGTATGACGGAGATTTAAGGAAACTAGTGGATATGGGCGCTCCCTCCGGCGAAACAAATACTCCCAGAAGATAGTGGATCAAATGACGCCAAAGAAACTAACATGCGAATTGGGGCTAGCCAAAGTAGAGAAAAACACCGGAAAGTGTTGTGTGACTACTTCCGAGAGAAAGCGGCAGTGGCTGTTGCCGCGAGAGGAATGAGGATTGAAAATTTGGACCCCGCTGGGGACAACAAGCAAAAGCCAGATGGTCCCAGGAAGTACTTCGAGGAGATCCACAGGGTGGACCAAGGTGGTCTTCCGCCGTCTCTAGGGGTCCAGGTCTAGGCTGGTGGAGGAGCTTGAGATTACGCCGGGAGATCATTTACTGGCCTTAGGGGTACTTGACCGAAGGAAATCCCCAGAACCAGACGGAATACCACCGGCAATCATAGAAGAAGTTTTCGGTATATCCGAAGGTCCTTTGGCTGAGTTGTTCAGCAAACCTCTTAGGAAAGCTCTATTGTCTGTCGGACGAAAAGCGGCAGAAATCATCGGAATTCGCGAGGGTGGTGGAGGGGCAAATTGGAGACTTATCAACCTGTTAGCTGCCCTCGGTAGTCCTAAAGGTAGCGAACAGTTATTGAAAATTCACCGGTGAGGTATTTGGAGATGAATAACCTGGCTGCGGTGGAATAGCACGAGTTCACAAAACCGCGGTTCTGCCTCAGTAACCCCCTGAGCTTCATTGAAGAGGCAACTTGGAAACTAGACCAAGGTGAAGAAGTTGAGTTCCGCTATCTCGACTTTCGCAACGCATTTGACAGCGTGAACCACAGATTGCTGCTGCGTAAACTAGGTGGGATGAATGGGTCTGCAGAGGTAATGGACTGGTTGAAAGGCCGCCTGTGCGATAGAAGGCTCTACGTCAACTTGGAAGACTCTAAGTCCACAATGGCGACGGTAACCAGTGGAGTGCGGCAAGGATCAAAGCTGGTTCAGAAGCACGCGCGACTCGTGGACTCGATTCCAGTCCAGCAGATGGAGACGCAGGACGATAAAAGCTGACGGGTCTTATTAATTATATCAGTTACCCTGTATAAATGACAGGAGATGGGAGACTGAACGAGCTAATGTCGAGGGCTGACAAGCTGGAGCGCGCCTTTCCGCTGCGTAGCGTGCCGTAAGCTTTTTCGATGTCGTCGACCTATCCGGTACCAGGTGGACCTAAACAGACCAGACTTTAAGCAACCAGGCGATTGAAAGAACCGAGGCCAAACCGAATTCCTGACCTATCGGAAAGCCTGGTCCATGTTTGCTAAGCCAGTTGCGTACTGTAACAGCCGGTCGTGGAAAATCCCCCTTTTTCCCTCGCGATTCAGTGTTTTTCTCAACATCACTCATTTCCATACACTATTGACTTGTCTTTACGAACTGGTTGTTTTTCTGGACCAATTGTTGTTTGTTCGCGCCCAGAGCGCTACTTTGGCACATCCTTGTTCAGGACCTGCGTGACGCACGTGCTGTCTGCTCGCACGCTGCTATTCGGTTTCTCGTTGTTGAGTCCTTGTGATCGTATTATTGAGGTTTGTATATTGTTTATGTCATTGTTTATTGTAATAATCTAGTATCGTAGAATATCACGGATAATCGTCTTTTGATTTCGGGATCCGTTGCGAATTTGCCTACGCATTGCTCAAACGTTCGTAACAATACTCAATAGATCAATTTAGAACGAGGAAAAATCACGCAAAATGCCAAGAAAATAATCAAAAGCAGTCGAATCCGGACAGGAAGTAATACGGCAAGTCTCTGGGGAGGTTTTGGGTGCATATGATTCTTTAGTTAATGCTAGATCGCCTAGTCCTGTCAGTGCTAGTTCATGTGTTATTGAGAACAATATTGATCGTAAGGATGTCGATTTATATAAGCTGGGAATACTAGAACTAGAGCAATTGTTACTATCGGCTAGACTACAGGCGCAGGAAGCAGAGAAGTGTACACAGAAACAGCGAGAGCATGAGACCAGTGACTTCGACACTTCCGATAGATTAGGGTGCAATAAGATAGGGAACCCCACGCCGGTCGCCGACTACAAACCACCATCGATCGATCTGCCTAGAGTGGAACTAACAGTTTTCGACGGGCGAGCTGAGCAATACTGCAAGTTTGTCAAGCAGTTCGAGACGTTCGTTGAAAATAAGGTAAACGACCCTGGGCAAAGGCTTCTTTACCTTACTCACTACTGCCGAGGCCGAGCAAGAGAAGCTATCGACGGGTGCACCATGCTCGACCCAGAACAAGGCTACACAAGGGCACGAAAGATTCTAAGGGACTTGTTTGGCCAACCTTTCAAAGTAGCCCGTAACCTAATAGAGGGCGTGATGGCAGAGGCAAAGAGAACCAAGGGCGACGTCTACACCGTGGCCGACCTGATTAAGATGCAGAACTGCTCAATAGCCCTCGACCATTTAGGTTACAGGGCTGACCTAGACGCCATGCACACTTTGGAAGGCATAGTCCGTCACCTCTCTCCCGAACTACAGGGTCGGTGGGCGGAAGAAGCTGAACGGATAAGCCGAGGCGACAGAGAAGCCAACTTCGAAGACCTGACTGAATACTTGGACAGGCAAACGAAGATAGCTGACAGCAGATTCGGCCGACTCATCCGGGACAGCAACCGAGCAAACAAGCCCAGTACTAGCCAAGTCCAAACCCCTGTACGGGAACATCCAAAGTACCAGCCTTGGACCAATACACACGTCATTTCACGAGATGCTACGGCGAAACCAAATTGCAGATCCTGTGGTACTAGCCATGGCCTACCAGAATGCCCCAAGTTCGGCAACGCCACAATAGACGAACGGTGGGGAATGGCGAGGATGGCAGGAGCATGTTTTATCTGTCTCAACACCACGCACCGGGCAGCAGCCTGTAGAACAAGGAATCGATGTGGTTACGAGGGCTGCACGGGCAGACACCATCGGCTGCTGCATCAGGCGAGAGTAACCATATCCGAGGCGGGTGCCAAGCCCAGCGTGATTTGTTCAACTTCACAAGCTGCCAGTAAATCGGTACGTTTAGGCGTAGTGGCCGTGGGAGTAGTGACTCCGACTGGGATAGTCAAGGCGTTGGCTTTCGTTGATAGTGGATCCGACACCCCTTTAGTGAAAGAGCGGCTTGCCCACAAACACCAACTGGCTAAAGGTGCGACGCCGTTAGCGGTGAGCACGGTGGGCGGAACACAGGTAATGACTGCTGGTAGATTAAGGCTGCAACTCATCTCTCTAGACACTAACGAGGAAATTGAACCAACGGAGGCATTCACGTTAGCGGATCTCCCCATGCGAGCACCAATGTCGTTGAAAGCAGTCTTGACTAGGTGGCCCCACCTGCAGGATGTAACCGTTGTAGACTGCGAAGATGATGAAGTGGATCTCCTTATCGGCTGCGACGTGCCAGAGGCGCATTGGGTGCTTGACCAGAGAGTTGGCGACCGCCAGGCACCTTATGCCGTACGCACGGCCCTGGGATGGATGTTATACGGTCCAGTAGGGGTACGCGGCTCCGTGAATTACTTATCCGCCGAAACGGACCGCATAGAGTATCATCTGCAACGGCTGTATGAAAAGGAGTTTCATGACATTGGAGACGAAAGACCGACGTTGTCTCAAGAGGATCACTTCCCTCTACAAACGGTGCGGCAAGGCACTAGAGGCCTCAAAAAACAGTTCGAGATTCCCCTCCCATGGCGCACACCGGTCGACCCGTGGGCTGACAACAGAAATTATGTTCTCCAACGATTACTACGACTAAAAGAACGCTTCATTCGAGACCAGAACCTGTGGGAACGATACGCGGATTCGATGAAGCGAAACGAGGCCCTCGGTTACGTTGAAAAGGTGCCTGTTAACACCGACAGCAAAAGGGGTATCTGGTATCTGCCTCACCATCCAGTTATCAACCCCAAGAAACCCAATAAACTGCGCGTGGTTTTCGACTGTGCGGCCAAGTTCCAGGGCAAGTCGTTAAACGATCGCCTACTACAGGGGCCTGGCTGGACCACACCACTGATCGATGTTTTGTACCGTTTCAGAGTGGGTGAAGTGGCTTTGTCTGCTGACATTAGGGGAATGTTCCATCAGGTGAAGATTCCGGTAGGAGAACGAGATGCTTTGCGTTTCCTGTGGTGGGAAGGGAGCGACCGGGACAACGCAGTGGTGAATTATAGGATGACCGTCCACCCCTTCGGAGCCATATCGTCACCATTTTGTGCAACCTACGTCCTCCGAGAATCAGCGAACAAACATGGCGATCTAGTACATCGGACGGTGGTAGAAAGCGTCAGCAGGAACTTCTACGTCGACGACTACCTTGGGTCATTCGATGATGTGGAATCAGCTCTAGAGCAGTTCAGGGGTCTGACGAGATTGCTGGAAGAGGGCGGCTTCCATCTAACTAAATGGATGTCGAACGCTTCAGAAGTGCTGAAGGTCATCCCGTATCACGAAAAGGCCGAAAGGGTAAGGGATTTGGACGGCTCTCCACTTCCTATCGAGTGCACCTTAGGGATACAATGGGACGCGGAAACGGACGATTTTGTTTTCGAACTAAACGTTCCCGAGCTGCCAATAACCCGTCGTGGCATACTATCTGCCGTCTCAAGTTTGTTCGACCCGCTCGGTTTCGTCTCACCATGGCTGCTACCCGGAAAGATCTTGCTGCAGCGGCTGTGCCGTAAGAAAGTTGATTGGGACCAGTCACTGGACCGAGGGGACCGGCTGGACTGGGAAGAATTTTTGAACACCTTGAAGAAATTAGGGGACATAAGAATCCCACGATGTTTGACTCCTGGCCATACGACACGGACTGGAGAACTACATGCCTTTTCCGATGCATCCGAAGTCGGTTATGGAGCTGTGGTGTACGGACGATGGTGCGCAGGAGATGGACAATATACCACGAGGATCCTGTTCGCCAAAGCCCGCGTTGCCCCACTGAAGTCGGTCTCAATCCCACGCCTTTAACTCAGCGCAGCCGTGTTGGCAGTCAGGGTGGTGCAAGCTGTGAAGAGATGTTTCGATCTCTACATTTGGTCAGTGAGCTTCTGGACGGATTCAACGATAGTACTTTACTATATCAAAAACGTCCGGAGCCGGTTTAGTACTTTCGTTGCTAACCGGCTCACGATTATCCACGATGAGTCAGCCACGCACCAGTGGAGTCATGTCAGGTCTGGCGATAATCCGGCCGACCTGTGCTCCCGAGGTGCGAACAACTTCAGGCAACTGGACACGTGGACGAGAGGGCCACACTTCCTGCAATTGCCCAAACAGGACTGGCCCGTGTTCGAATTAAAACCCCTTGCGGAAGTAGAACTGGAGATCGAAGGCGTAGCGGTAGCGGCCAACGTCGTCGAAGCGACATCCACTCTATCGCGATTGGTAAGGTTTTCTTCCTGGATGAAGACGCTTCGTTCGTTAGTTTGGTTAACCAGTTCAACAGAAATTTACTAGTCATGAAAGGGCTACGCCCCTCAGGCCGGATACGGGTCGGCCCGATAAGTCCCGATAAGTTAAAAGCGGCAGAACACGATATTTTCAGAATGATACAACGCGAGGCTTTCGCCCGAGAACTCAAGAGGGCGGAAAAAGTGGGACCAACCAATAAAGAAATATTATCTCTTAGAGGCGAATTGAAGCGTTCAAACCCTAAACTCATTGATGGACTGCTGCAGGTGGATGGGAGGCTGGACAACGCCCACCTGAGCTTCGACACAAAGTATCCTATACTGCTGCCTGAGAGACAATCTGTAGTAGAGCTAATGATCCAACACGTCCACGCCTTGGAGGGACATGCCGGGGAAAGTCACGTGAAGAGCTTCATTCGAAATCGCCTTTGGTTGCTGAGAGGACGAGAGACTGTAAAACGCGTAATCCGACGCTGTGTGCAATGCAGGAGACGCAATGCCACAGCAGGCAAACATCTCATGGCCCCACTACCAGAATTCAGGGTGACTACGGGCTGGTGGCCGTTCAGTGACACCGGGTTGGACTATTTCGGGCCCTTGTGGATCAAGTGCGGGAAAAGATTAGAAAAGCGATACGGATGTATCATGACGTGCATGAAATCACGTGCGGTACACCTAGAAGTCGCACATTCGATGATGACCGATTCGTTTCTACGGGCCTTGCAAAGATTTATCAACCGAAGAGGCGTACCGGCCGATATATACTCAGATAGTGGATCGAACTTTGTGGGCGCTCACCGGGAATTGCAGCGTTGGCACAAGAACATAAACAGGGACGAACTGCAGAATCGAACCGTGGCCTACTGCATACGATGGCATTTCAACCCCCCACGGGCCAGCCACCGAGGCGGCATATGGGAACGCATGATCCGGTCCGCCAGACGGATATTGCTGTCAATCATGAAGCAGCAGCCGCCCGACGACGAGACCCTGAACACCGTCATGACTGAGGTGGAGCGAATCCTGAACAACCGCCTCCTGGTTCCAGTAATGAACGGCGACCCCACCCACCTGGCGCTCACCCCGAACGACTTATTGACGTTAAGGTCGAACGAGGGTTTCCAAGGGCCGGTAAACCGTCGTGGGAGCTACCTCCACGGATGGAAGCAAGCGAACTATCTGGCCAAGGTCTTCTGGAGGCGATGGCTGCGGGAGTACCTACCGGCTTTGCAGACTCGACAGAAGTGGCTGGCCAAAACAAGACCATTCAAAGTTGGGGACGTGGTTATGATCGCCGACGAACGCGCACATTTCAGCGCTTGGTCTTTGGGAGTGATTAGGGAAACCATCAAAAGCACTGACGGAATGATAAGAACGGTGAAGGTAAAGACAGATAACGGAGTGCTCATTCGTGACATACGCAGTATTAACCTACTCGAGAGCGAAGACGGAGGAGCTGATAACCCTGAAGCCTAGTAAACCTTTTTCACACCAGTAATCGAGGTGGATAAAGAAACACCATATATACCACACGGTCTCCGTCAAACACGTTAAGGTGCTCGCGGTCTTTTCGTTGACATTACAGAAAGTTCTTTCCGATATGTGGTGATGAATGCGATTCCATTGTACATCCCGATACAGACACGCATGCACGACGCACTCTACATCCCGTAAACCCATCAAACATGTGACAGTGTTCGTTGTTTTGCCTTTTGTTGGCGCTACCGAATGCCCCTTGCATATGTGGAAGTAGCGGAGCTCAGGTCACTAACACATGCTACATTTTACTCGTTTTCTTACCACGCGGTCTTTTGTTGACATTGCAGAAAGTCCTCCTTTGATGTGTAGCCATACCTGTGATTTCATTGTAACCCCGGCACACACACACACACTCACACACACTCAAGCACGTACATCCAGGACCGGACGGCCCCTTAAGAAGACAGCATCTACCTGATCCTTCACGCCCGCCATCGGTCATTTGGTTTTGTGGAAGATGTAGACTAGCCTTACGTCTATGTATCCAATGGATTAGGTGCGGCCAGTAGTAGAACGTTGACGACGAGCATTAGACGCGCGCACTGACAGCAGGGCCTAGGCAGGTAGGAAGAATCAGTACCTTTATACCGAACCTTTGACTCTGCTAAGGATCCAGGAGGATTTTGGTGGGCGGTGTAACAGCCGGTCGTGGAAAATCCCCCTTTTTCCCCCGCGATTCAGTATTTTCCCCAACATCACTCATTTCCATACACTATTGACTTGTCTTTACGAACTGGTTGTTTTTCTGGACCAATTGTTGTTTGTTCGCGCCCAGAGCGCTACTTTGGCACATCCTTGTTCAGGACCTGCGTGACGCACGTGCTGTCTGCTCGCACGCTGCTATTCGGTTTCTCGTTGTTGAGTCCTTGTGATCGTATTATTGAGGTTTGTATATTGTTTATGTCATTGTTTATTGTAATAATCTAGTATCGTAGAATATCACGGATAATCGTCTTTTGATTTCGGGATCCGTTGCGAATTTGCCTACGCATTGCTCAAACGTTCGTAACACGTACCTCAATGAATGACTGACGAGGATCACCCAAATGTCCTACAAAGTTTCTAAGGTAAGTTGATGTGTCCGGCCGAAGATTATTATACTGCACTGTGCAAATTGGTTCCGGATGAGTGGACGTGATTTGGAGTACTTTTGTCCTGACCATAATCCACTTCATGTGACTGAGAAGAAAGTTTCGAAGATGAAGTTTGCCCATAGCTAGAGGAGGGACTGACACCGGAACTGGAAGCTCCTGGGGGAAAGGTTGTCATTTCCAAGTAGATCTGAGTGAAAATACTTATTAATAAACAAGGCGCACCTAAGCTTTAAGCTCGCAATTGTATTTTAATGAGTTTGGTGTCTGCTAAGCCGCTACCCTGGGACCAGTGCTCTTCCTGGTGCATTCCAACGACCTACCCACTGTTCTCAGAACCTCACGCTTTATTTTCGCAGACGACTTGGATTGTGTCGGGCCTCCTGAATCCATCCATATCCAGGAGGACCTAGGTGCTATCCATAACTGGGCCGTAGCCCGGGACCTACGCTCGAACACAGGGCAATTTACACGCCCGCTAGATGGCACATCCAGGGAGATGGGCAACCACCTGAACCCGAACAGTCCATAATCAATGGCCCAGGAGACAGAGATCCGTAACTTGGGCATAATTGTAACAAGCAGCTTTAAACCCTCGGTGCAGTGTCTGTAAGTGGCCAACTGGGTGAACAGAGTCATGTACCATCTGGAAAGGACAGTACCTTCGAGGGGCCATAGAGTTATGCTACCCATTTACACTGATCCGAAGAGTCCACCTAGGGCACACAATCCAAACTTGAGCTCCCCTGATAGTCTGGGGCACTCACAAACTGGAGAGGGTCCAAAGAGGTTCACGAGAGCCACTTCTGATCTAAAGGGACTAGAGTACGGGGATAGATTGGCATCGCTGGATTTGTTCTTGCTAGAGCGTGGGCGCGCAAGGGGTGCTTGATAGAAGCTATAGGTGAACTTAAAGGGTGGTCAAGAAAGAACCGGCTATTATTCTCCCGTGGCAGGAACTAAGGCTTGTTAAGCCAAGGGCCAATAAGAACATCAGGGCTCATTTCTTCTCATACAGAGTTACAAACTACTGAACTAAACTCCCTGCGGAAGCTGTGCCAGCAGATATGTCGTCGATTTCAAAAGGAAGTCGGACCTGGCCTGGACACAAGCACTTCCGGAGTGCCAGTGCGAAAGGCAATGGAGCTAATGAAGCTTCCATCCCCACTTATCACCGCAGACATTCTTCTTCTTCTTATTATTATTATTGTTTTCCCCCTCCTTCCGTTCTTTCTCTCTTTTGTCTTCCTTTCTCACTGATCTTCATCCACGCCTCCATGGTGCCTTCTAGGCCCTATAATCTTCCTCTTTCACAGGTGAGCTGATTATCGGGTGACTAACTTCTGTATGACAAGAGAACACACCGGCAGCGAAGGCAACCGGAGTAAAGTAAGGCTACACGAATTCCCATTCTCCGGTAGACAAGGATTCCGAGAACTCAAAATTCGGTAAAACACGGGGGCTCGCGGGGGCAAGAAACTGGGCTACTGTAATGGCGTTAGCTCCTTGGGGCTAGTATGTGAATACGACATTATCATTCTCATTGCTTCATACACACTCTGTCACCGTTTCATTACCTTTCAGGCCTATATGCCAGCCAGTCCGGTCCACAAGAACCTCCCAACGAGACTGAACTCCAATGGACCTTTTCTTACATTTCGTGTTACGCCTGTCCCTGGGACTACTGTTGCCCAGGACGTTAATACACGTTTTGCCTAATATACGCGCTCTGCTGGTGTCTGTGTCCTTCCTGCGTGTGAGCGGCCTGGGGACGGTGTGTTGGACGTTGGCTCAGTGTTTGTTTACTAAATACTAACACCGAGTCTATCTCGGATTCATTTTAAACCGATCGCCATCTCGCCTATTCACCCAGATCCGCCTTGTCTGTTACGAATTTGGCGAAGGGGCTGGGATCCCCAATATCAGAGAAAGTGGAGACAGACAAATCGATGGAAGAACAGCCAGTAATTTAGACGCGACTGCCGTCTGAGACAACTACTTTCGCGATGGTACCCCTGAGAGAGCCGCCGCCACTCTTTGTAATCCATTCGGAACTCCCCTTATGGAAATCCGAAATGACCCGATTTTTGTCACGAGTACCTGAAGGAGAACGGAGTGGATACTTTCTGGATTGACTTACCGACGACGTTCTCAAATTGGTCGTCCAGGAGGGGGTTGACGAGATGACACTCGCAGCGGTCATTCGGAGAACGTCGGAGGAATTGTTCTTAGTTGTCCCAGATGTTTCTGAAGAGCAACACGAGCTTTGGACGCGGAGGCGACTTTTTAGTGAGAGCCTACCGACTATGCGAATCACATACGTTCCTTGGTTGCGACTGGATTTCCACACCAAACCCCAGAAATTCGAAGAGCATTGGTTCTCGAACGGTTTATCTCGGGATTTCCAAGTGATAAAGCCCGGTCCCAGCTGCAGCAGGAGCCACCCAAGTCTTTATAACAAGCTGCTCAGGTAGCGGCTGAGTTCCTCCCCAGCCGGGGAATAAAACGCGATACGACCGACCCTTCAGTGAACGACATCCTGCGGGAGGAAACCAAGACCGATGAGGCTCCAGGTCAAGAAGATGGACCCATGAAGGTGAGTAAAGTCAGCTGAATGACCTTATCCCCATGATATGTGTGGTAAACCACTTCTAATAAACTTTGTGATAAGGGGTCATACATACTGGGCAATAATTGAAACGGGAGCTACACGTGGCAAAATCCACCCAAGGATCTGCAGTCAGGGCAAGAATAGAGCTGTGGCACCGAGAGTTTTGGCAGTAAATGGGGCTCCTGTCAAAACCTGTGGCTCCTGTCAGATAACTCTCCATGTGGAATGAAAAACCGTTACGCACCCAGTTGTAGTGTCCCCCGAAATTCCATAGGATCTGATCCTTCGACATGACTCCCTGCATACAAATAGGTTTTGCCTGGACTTGGGTCTAGGCATGTTGATCTTCGGAGATCAGAATATCCAGTTCGTAGAGAGGAGGAGGAGGAAAACGATCACACAATAAACTCCAAGTCGCACCAGGCAACCTAGCAGGTTCGACAAGAACCGACATTGTTGCAAGCGGGGTAGGTGGGCCACCATGGGAAATCCTTGATGACAGACACACGAAAGGGCGGAGACTGGATTCCGGAAATACAGCCCGAGGAAACATCAAGAAAATTCCCTTATTGCCCAACCAGGCGGAGAGTTCTCTGAGAACTCGCGCCCCGATGGAGGACACAATAACAACTCAAAAAAAGCATTTGCCTGGGACGGTGTTCGTCTAGGACGAACCGGAGTCGTTCATCACCGTATCGACACACAGGGAGCGACCCCTGTGAGGCAGCACCCGCACCGAGTCCTCGCCCAATACCGAAAAGGATTGGCCGATATCACCCAGGGAACGCTGAGCGAAGGAGTGATCAAACCCTCACAGTCCCCTGGAGCATCACTGATAGTGTTGGTAAGGAAGAAGTCCGGATCGCCACAGCTGTGTGGACCATCGCAATCTGAACCAAGCGACCACGAAAGATGGCTTTCCCCTTCCTCGGATTAACCATACACTGGAGGCACTCGGAGGTGCAAGATATTTCAGCACTCTCGACTTGGAATGCACCCCGATGACAGGGAGAAAACCGCCCCCTGTATCCCGTCTGGGGTGTACGAGTTTCAGACGATGCCTTTTGGGCTGGTCAATGCTCCTGCGAAATTCAAACGTTTAATGAGTGTGGTTTTAGGCGACCTGGTGCCGGCAAAATGTCTGGTTTATTTGGACGATGTTATCGTACATGGACGTACACTGGCTGAACATCTAGCTGACCTGGAAGAGGTAATTACGGCAATTGAGGATACCGGGTTGAAACCGAAGCCTGGAAGATGTGAACTGATAAAGCGGGAAGTTAAGTGTTTAAGCCACATCATCAGTCAAGATGAGATTCAGAGTGATCCGGAAAAGATTCAAGCCATTAAAACCTGGACGGTTCCAACGCGCGTAGCTGACGTCAGGCAATTCATTGGATTAACTTCGTATTACCGTCGTTTTGTGAAGAATTGTGCCCGAATCGCATTCCCGTTGCATCGACTTACCGAGAAAGACAGGAAATTTCTGTGGACTTCAGAGTGTCAGACAACGTTCGAAACGCTCTAAAAATGCCTAACCCAGGCTCCGATCCTCGCATTCCCAGATCTCGCCGAAACAGCAAGTACCTTTATCATGGACGCGGATGCCAGTGAGACGGGGGTCTGCGTAGTTCTCTCCAAACTGGACCGCGATAATGAAGAACACGTGATCGCATATGCCAGTCGTTGCCTTAACAAGCCGGAGGGGAATTGTTGTGCAACTAGAAAAAAAGATGTTTGCACTAGTAATGCACGTACGCCATTTTGAACATTATTTGCTGAGGAGACGGTTTATAGTTAGAACTGGCTATCATTCTCTGAAGTGGCTACAAAATTTCAGTTCCTGAGGGACAAGTAGCCTGTTGTCAAGACTGGTTGCAAGAATTCAACTTCGAATGTCAAAACCGGCCTGGTCGAAAGCACGTGAATGCTAACGCCTTGTCCCGACATCATAATCAGCATGGTGATTGCCCGGCCTGTCAGGTGGCCACAGTTCTACTGGAATCACAGAAATCGCAGTGGGCAGAGATTCAGCAAAATGATCCAGACGAATATAAGCTGTGACAAGCTGAAGAGCGGCCAGCATAAACCCACCAAAGCGAATGTGGCGGCAGCAGCTGGGAGAGCCTCTGTCTCTGGTCCGCTTGGCCACGATTATTAATTCACGAGGAGACAATGTATTATCAGTATGGAGAAAATTATGGCCTCAGAATGATCGTTCCCCAACCGAAGGTACAATGTGTTAGGAAAACTGCATTCCAAGTTGGGGAATACGGGGCAGCACAAGATGGACCATGCCCCAACAGCGTCCAAACGTGATAAACTTTTGAAAGCGCTCCCTAGAATGTATTCATACCAAACCACCGCAAGAAGCAACATCGCGCTCCATTACAAGCAATGCCGACAGGATACTTTAACCAAATTGAGGGGATGGATGTCGTTGGACCATTACCCTAGATCCCCAGAAAGAATCGCTACATTATGATGATGGTAGACTACTTCACCAAATGATATGAAGCAGTAGCATTGCCCTCCGTTGATGCCATCACAATTGGAGAAGCTATTTTTGACCAGTGGATATCTTGCTGGGTTGCACCGCAGCAGGTACATTCAGATCGGGGCACACATTTTGAGAATGCTGTGGTCATAGAGCCGTGTCAACTCTGTGGAATAAGTAAAATACGTACAGCTCCGTATCATCCAGAGGGTAATGGCCAAACCGAACGGATAAATCGATCGCTAAAGGGACCATTGAAAGCGTTTGTTGATGATTATTCTACTCGGGATTGTTGCAAGGCAATTCTCCGCTGTTTGTTAGCTTACCGAGCAACAATGCATTCGTTAACCGAAAACACTCCTTCTGTCATGACGTCAGGGTGCGAAATGCAGCTACCTTCGGATCTCAAGATTTCTGTGAGTGCTCCGGATCCTCTCCCATGGACAGTGAGCGTGGAAGCTGAAGCAAGATCTAGGTCATGCCCATTTGCCGACTTGTGAGCGATTAGAAAGCGCCTTCCGACACCAGAAGGAATATTATGACCAGTGGGCCTATATGCCAGCCAGTCCGGTCCACAAGAACCTCCCAACGAGACTGAACTCCAATGGACCTTTTCTTACATTTCGTGTTACGCCTGTCCCTGGGACTACTGTTGCCCAGGACGTTAATACACGTTTTGCCTAATATACGCGCTCTGCTGGTGTCTGTGTCCTTCCTGCGTGTGAGCGGCCTGGGGACGGTGTGTTGGACGTTGGCTCAGTGTTTGTTTACTAAATACTAACACCGAGTCTATCTCGGATTCATTTTAAACCGATCGCCATCTCGCCTATTCACCCAGATCTGCCTTGCCCGTTACACTACCACTGGCGTCTGCAACCAGTAATTTGCTTGTAGTGAGCCTTAAGAATATCAACTAGATGGATGACGGGTAGCACTGTGATCCTTCTGGAGTATGTTTTAGCAGACTTTTTCCCTCATTGCATACTGTCTCAGTGAACGCTCACGATGCATAATGTCTCTCGCAGTTGATGGGCGATGAGGTTTTCCGTTTCCCTCTCATTTTTAGCGGGGATTCGACGAAATACACTCGGCAGTGGTGGGTGCATAACTGGTGTGCATACCATCGAAGGAATTCTGGACGCTCGATTGGCCGTGGCCATTACCTGTCCTGTGCAGACTGAACTGAACTGAACTGCTCTGGTTTAATTTGAGTGGCCTCGGAAGCACTGATATGCGCCACACCAGGGACATGTGTCGTTGAGCTCCGCAAGCTTTAGTCATTTGTGGATTATCTCTCTGTCGGTGGATTATCCTTACGCGACGAATGAAACGCATTCCCACGCAGCACAGAAAGGGGGGGAGAGGCACCCGAACGTCCCCTGAGTGTCCACTTTGGGGACACTTTATTTTTCTCAATTGACGTTAACTTTGCCTTCAGGACACAATAAAGACTCAATTTCTACTTAAAATACCAGAACACGTCCTTACATTTGTGGTAGTGGTGGCTGTTTTTCTCCTAATCGTATTGCTGAGTGTCCCCCAAAAAGTACACTCGGGACGGTCAGCGAAGAACCCTGAAAAGCACGTGACCGTATTTTACTTGTAACAGAACCCAATTTTTATCGCTGTTCAATGCAAAAGATACGTGTTAGTGCAAGTCGATAACCCTCAAGCGTCATAGGAAAACGTTGTTGCCCAGTGCCTTGGTCGCTGCTCTCAGCGATAAGCATTTTTGCATTGTTTGGTGGAATAACACACGCTATTTCGCCCAAACTAACGTATCGTAATTAGTATTTCGGTGCACGTACTTTTTGAGGAGTCATTCTCTTCAGAAGAGTTTATTCTCTTCAAAAACTGGTTATGCTTTTTGGTGTTTTTTGTTGGTGTCAGTGCAACTGATACCAGATAACATCTTTTTGGGGCGCTTTTTCCAGTGTACCTCTTTTGTGGAACTTTAATGTGTGCGGGTTTGCTGCACTTGCCTTAGTGTACCGTTTGTGTCTGTTTAAAAGGTTGTGTTACTATCCTACTGGTGTTGGAGACGGTATTTTCAAAGAAACTCGACCACCACTGCCGAAATGAATGAAATAGAAGTTGATCCCATTGATCAGGCAGTAAACTGTGGGAACAAGGAATGCACGGACCTGGTGCAAGATGAGGGAATTCAATGCGACCAGCGTTGCATTTGGTATCATCGAAAGTGCTCCAAGCTGGAAGAGAAAGACTTCGAGCTGCACATCAAGTACGCATCGCTCGAGTGGATACGCGCCCACTGCTTCGCGTTTGCAAGCGAGTGCTCGCGCATAATTTGAGGCGAACTAGGGAAAGGGGACAGTAACACGAAGCTGGAACCAAGACTAGAGAGAGCGAGTTCGCTCCATAGCTTAGAGGGAAAGGAAAACTGGGTGCCAGATCAGGGAAGTAAAAAATGACAACCCAAACCAAAGGGTAAAGTAAGCAAAGAGGTAGCAGGATTCACCAATGTGAAAAAAGCCTCCTGACGGAAGTAGAATCCCTCAAGGAGCAGGTTAAACGCCTAGATGCTGAAGTGCAACGCATGAAGCGTGATACTGAGGTCATGGCAGACAAGTAGAAGACTGCTACTTCATAAACTTGGGGAGAACATCGTAAGAGACGGTAAAATCAGGAAGGAGGAAAACCGCCGGCATGTGACTGAGGTTCTTAGGATGGCTGGCCTACCTCCCACGACACCAATAGTCAAGTGCCATCGAATAGGACTATGGCGTGGAACAAAACCAGCGCCGCCACGACCCCTGGTAGTTGTGTTCCACAGTGTCTACTGGAGAGATATGCTGCTGTCCAGGGCGGGAGCAGTTGAGGGCAGCACGCAGGGAATTGTTAGGGTTACACCTGACAGCCCAGCATTTGTCAAACCGGGTAACGCCATAGTCTCGCTGAGAACGGGCACACCTGATCTTAAGCGGCCGAATCTACATATAGCGAAACTGGAGATGACCCCTCTTGAGAAGTCAACACCTAAAGCCCCAGGATCAATCCAGGTCCCAAAGGTGGCTTCAGGCGCCGGTAAACAAAAAGCCAAAGTTCAGGAAGCTCAAAAGACCAAAAAGAGGGGGACTCACGGGGCATTCAGTCTGGTTGGTGTTGAGAACGTGCAGCCAGCCAACCCGGTTCTAAAAGACTCCCAACAAGTTCTCTCTGGTGCAAACAGCGAAGTTGGAGGTATCAGAGAGAACAGCCGAGGAAACCAGTTGGGCTGAGGTAGTTGCAAGACCATCCTGGGCCATCGGTATGGCGACTCAAAAGGGGGGAACGTCCACTGTGCATGTTGAGGCCGACACTGGGTCGACGGGTGGAAAAGAAAAAGCCACGAAACTCAGAGCGTCACTTGATGTTCAAGATGCTGCACCGCCGACACCTTTAGAGGCAAAAAACGGGGCATCACCTCGCAGATTGCGCCCGAGGGTACCCTAGCCGCAAAATTAGCAACGAAGTCAGTAGTGAGGACCAGGGAACCGTCAATATGGTACACCAACACCTGCAGTCTCCCGGGAAAAAGAGGGGAGTTGACGACTAGGATCGCAGAGTCTGATGTCGTTGCATTAACGGAAACTTGGATAAAGCCAGATACTGACATGCGCTTTCAGGGATACGCTGCCTGCAGGCAGGATAGAGCAGATGGAAGGCAAGAGGGCGAAGTAGCACTTCTAATACGGACCGACATAGGCCATTGGGAGGCGCCGTTCAACTTGGTCTCCGGTAATGTACAGGCCAGATCCTGCTTTATCAGGATCGAGGCGCGAACGGTATGCATCATTTGTATCTACAGGGCACCGCTAGTGACAGATGAGGAAGACGTTGAACTCTTGCAAATGCTGGGTGCGTTGCTGGCACAGGCAAAGGAGTTCATCTTATTAGGGGATCTCAACCTACCCGATATTAACTGGGAAAGCGGAATCGCACCAAGGGGATCAACGGGTGACAAGTTCCTGCAGTGGGTCCAGTTACATGCACTTACGCAGCATGTGACGCAGGCCACTAAACAAAGGTAGACAGCACCCGTCTCTCCTTGATTTAATCATAACGCGGCACCATCAGGACGTTAAGGAAATTAAGTGGGAAGAGCCACTTGGCAAAAGTGATCATGTAGTCCTAAGGGTCACACTAAGACTAAGCAGGGCGCCGAAGGAAATCGTGTTACGTCGGTGCTATGGGAGAATCAATATAGGTGAACTAAAGAGGTCGGTGGAGGAAGTTCAGTGGACACCGAGACACACAAACGCCTCCGTAGAGGAACGTTGGGATGGCATCATGAGGGGGCTACTCGAACTTACAGAGGAGTTTGCACCCCTGAGGGTGGCTAGAAGTAGAAATCAACCCCCATGATGGAAGTCAAAAGTCCGCAAGGCTATAGTTATTCGTAGGCAACGATGGGCGGCGTACAAGCTGTAAAAAACTCAGGGGTAATGGAACAGCTATAAGATGGCTAGGAACAGAACTCAAGAGATCCAAAGAGTGGAGAAATATGCCTTTGAGCGTCGGTTAGCTGAGTCGGTCCGCACAAAACCAAAGCGATTCTACGCCTACGTGCAATCTCACAAACGTATGAGAGAAAGTGTAGCAACCTTAGAAGGAGCACAGGGACGACTAGTTCTAAACGACGAAGACAAGGCTGACATGCTTTTGGCATTCTTCAAGAGCATATATCGACCAGAAAATAGTTTGGAGGTAAGAATGGAGAGCACAAAGGCGCCTCCAATACCCGAACTTACTGTAGGAGAAGAAGTGTACGCGGAGTTTCAAACGTTGAATTAAAATAAAGCTGCAGGTCCAGACGGGATTCACCCAGCAATCGTTCAGCCTCTAGCCGAGGTCCTAAAGGCTCCGGTGACGAAGCTGTATGAAACGTCACTTAGAGAGAGAATTGGGCCGGGAGACTGGAGGAGAGCAACAGTGGTAGGCATTTACAAGAGTGGACCCCGGCAAAAGGCCGAAAATTACCGGCCGGTTAGCTTGACTTCAGTACTGTGTAAGTGCCTGGAGCGAATAGTCAGGAAACAGATCTCTAGGCATTTGGTTCAACACAACCTCATATCAAATGCTCAGCATGGGTTCGTGGCAGGGTGATCCTGTCTGACGAATCTCCTGCTGTTCCTCGATGAGGTAACCAAGCGTCTGGACGAAGGGCAATCGATTGCGGTCTGTTACTTGGACTTCAGCAAGGCGTTTGATTCTGTGAACCACAGATTTCTGGACGTCAAACTGCAGGCTATGGGAATTGTTGGAAAGGCAGGACAATGGATAAATAGTTTTTTAGCAGGGCGAACTTTTAGTGTTAAGGTGGGTAGTCATGTCTCAAAACCGGAAGGTGTAACAAATGGGGTGCCACAGGGCTCGGTGCTCGGCCCTCTGCTCTTCCTCATCTTCATCAACGACCTAGCACATGGGCTTACAAACCCCACCTTTATGTTTTCCGATGACGTCAAGGTAGCTGGAGTAGATATAGAACTTGACGTGTTAGCAGTACAAAACTGGTCGCGCAAATGGGACCTTCCACTAAACCTCACCAAGTGTCAATGCTTGACCACAAATACAGGGGTTAGTGGGAATGGTGTGGGTTCGTTGCAAGTGGTCTCGCAGGTCAAAGACTTGGGCGTTATAATGGACAACAGCTTCAAGCCGTCGAAGCAGTGCACCGCAGCAGCCAATATGGCCACGAGAGAACTCTTTCGAGTTAGATCGATTATATCGTGTAGAGAGCCGGAGATTTTCGTTCCGATATATCAGGCCATAGTTAGGCCGCATGTGGAGTACTGCGTGCAGGCCTGGGCACCGTACTACCAGAAAGATATAGACTGTCTGGATAAAGTGCAAGGGCTAGCCACTAGAATGGTTGCTGGACAAGGGGGGTTCAGCTACACAGAGCGTCTCCGTGCCCTAGACCTGTTTTCGGTGGAAAGACGACGCATTCGCGGGGATTTGATAGAAATTTTCGAGGTAATGAAGAGACTGTCAGGAATAAGCCGAGAATACCTTTTCTCTCTGATCCCAGAGAGAGGCACAAGGGGGCATAGCCTTAAATTACAAAGGAAGCATTCGAGGCTCCAAATTAGGGCGAAGTACTTCTCAAATAGAGTAGTACCCTATTGGAATAAACTCCCGGAGGAGGTCATAAATACCACAACATTGACGGCTTTTAAGAAAGCAGTAGACCTATGTTGGGTGGCAGTATACCCCGAGTTATGTTAAGCAGCTTTTAGGGTCAGACGCAATCTACTCATTATTTCCGCCTTCCTCTGCCAGGGCTGATACTGCACAGAATTTCTGCCTTTCAGAAAAAGAAAATCACGCAGTGTTGGGAGCTACGGAAACACGCCGACAACACAACTATCTGGACACACGATTGGCTCTAGCCACACCAAGTCCTGTGCAAACTGAACTGAACTGAACTGAACTTCTGTGGCTACTCGCCAAACGAACAAAAGGAAGAAATACACGAAGGACGGTCCTCCACCTACGATGGCAGACAATGTTTTGTGTCAATAACCAGCCGCCGAACCACCAGCGCCACCCAGCCTACCGGTTGACGCTCAGGATGACACGAAAATGTAGAAGTAGGTTCCATCAATCACAAATAGGGTTCCACCACCCCGTGAACAATTCTTCCTGGCCTTAAACATCCCGGAGGCTACTGCAACGTTCTCCCAGAACAGACTGGATCAAAATCTAATGCAACTCAGACCGATCTTAAATAAGCTGTTTACGGAAGACGAAGCAAGACAGGCAGCAACAATTAGGGTCAGAGCAGCATTCAATCTCGGTAAGCTTCAAGAGTCCGGAGAACCGCGAAATCTGAAAGTTGTTCTCAGTTCCCAAGAGCAAGCGAAAGAGGTTCTAAGACGGTCCTACCACCTTAAGGGAGAGCCCGTTCGTCTACACCAAGATCTTTCTCCTGAAGATCGTCAAAGTATGAGTCAAACCTGTGCAGAGATTAAGAAGAGAAGGGAAAAAGTGAAACAGACCTTTGCATCCGGGGTTTTCGTGTGGCCTGGAGGAGATTACAGATACGCTGGCCACCACTACCACCGTCGAGCCTTCTCAGCGCGCAGCAGAGACGATTTTCGGGTAGTAGAAACCCGGGCGGCATCGGCCAAGCTGCTACTGACCATTGTATGTGAATTATTGAACAAACGGGACGAACTGGAGGTTCTTGTTCCGGCTGGGACCTCGTCTATCATTGCACTTACCAAGACATGGCTAACGGATGATATTCGGGACTCAGAGGTCTCACTACCAGGGTATGTGCTGCTTCGTGTAGATCGAATCCGTACCAGAGGTGGAGGGGATTTTGTCATGTACGTGAAAAACGGGGTACCAGTACACTTACTTGATACCTTGGTGGGTCGGTGTGGGTACATAGGCGTTGTGATGCAGAGTGAAACTCCAACAATGGCTAAGTGGTGCTTGGGATCATCTATTGTACTCCGGCGGCCGACGTGCAAGGTATTCTGGATTCCATGCATCGATGGGCGACAGGTGGCCATTGTCTGGTTCTTAGAGACTTTACTGCTCTTCATATTGACTAAGTATCAAGTAGATGCAGCATATCCGCGGACAGGTTCTCCCGATTTCCGCATGACCTCGCCTTACATCAGCATGTGCAAAAACCGACCAGGAGTCAGGCGGATCAGTTATCCATCATTGATCTAGTGTTCTTTCCGCGAACTTCTGACATTGATGAAATCGATGTTTTGCCGCCATTGGGGTCCAGCAACCACGTGATGCTAGTCATCCACTGGAGACGCGGTGCCTTCGTCCATCAGAATCCGCAGTGCGAACCGAACCTGTGGGGTATACCCTTTGCTGAAATGAAAGCTGTTGCCGCCCTACCATGGGGTTTGATCGTTAGTGGCGAAGTGGATGAAGCCTGGAGTTCTTTTAGATTGGAAATAACTGCATTGGTGGGTTTATTTATTTGCACCTACACACAGACTACAAAGTCATGCTAAGGGATCACCATGGTTTGACAAGGAACTGCGTAGTCAGCTGCGAAAAAGAAACCGAGTGTGGTAGCATCTTCGATCCTCCGGCACGGGATACGACCGTCGCAAACACGCCCGAAATTGGTGTTCAACGCTGAAGTCTACGAAAATACGCGAATACGAAGAATAACTTGCTGCCGGTTCCGTCTCACCACTGAAAAGGACGCTTGCATACCTGAGAAGGAGGACTAAGGCTCGCCCAGGCATCCCAGCATTGCTACGTGACTGCGATAAAGCAGAACTATTGGCTGGTCACTACGTTGATGTTTATGTCACGGAGGGGCCATCCTCATCCCAGCCTGCACAGAATGCCATCACCATGGTATGGCGTCCATTATTAGTGGAAGAATTTGCCGAGGTTCTTCGAAGACTCCAGCCACATACGTTGCCTGGTCGGGACGGGATCCATCCGCTAGCCCTTCGGGAACTAACTGAAATTATTGCGCCTACACTCACGAGACTGTTCAACAACTCGATGGAACAAGACAAACTACCATCCGAATGGAAAAAACCGTTGTCCTCCCGATGTTCTAAGACGGCTTAGAGGCGGAAGCTGCGAATTACCGTCCAGGAAAAGTAATGGAACGCCTGGTCTCGACGCAACTGCAACAGTACCTCGAGAATCGTAAGCTTCTCAGCCACCAGCAGCATGGCTTCCGGAAAGGTCGATCCTGCTACTAGCATGTGAACATTGGGCACAAGCTAGAGAGGAGGGCCACCCGACGGATGTTATCTACGCTGGTTTCTGCAAAGCGTTCAACAAAGTGCCTCACAATCGCTTGCTCCATAAGTTGAGATCGCTAGGAGTGGCAGAACAATTACGTGGATCGAAGACTTCCTGAAAAGGAGGTCATTCTCTGTGAAAGTAGCTTCATCATGCTCTGAGTGATATGAGGCCTCCAGCGGTGTGCCGTAAGGCTCGGTCTTAGACCCACTGTTGTCCGTACCGTTTATCAACGACTTGCCACAACAAATGGTGTCCCCCTGTCTGATCTATGCCGACGATCTCAAAGTCTGGCTTGTGATCAAAACTATGGCGGATCACGAAGCACTACAAGCGGATTTGGATACTCTAACACAGTGGTCCAGCGTGATGGCTCTCCCAATCAATATGAAAAAGTGTGCCCAGCTGCAGTTAGAGAGACCGAGGCCTGAGGACACCTACTCTTTTCAAGGAGCTGCTCTTCGAGTGTCCACCGCTGAAAGAGGCCTGGGAGTGGCAGTGTCATCTACGCTGAAAACCCGAAATCACACTGACAAGGTGTGCGCCTCGGCGTGGAGCATCCATGGTGCGATCCGTCGGACGTTTGGAAAGATACCTTGTGGTGCTTTTAAACTCCTATATACCTCACATGTCCGTCCTCGACTGGAGTACGGCGGAGCGGCTACATTTCCCTGCACGGCTTCTGAATTTGCGAGGCTGGAACGAGTGCAGAGCACCGCTACTCGTCTCGTTGCTGGACTAACAGGGGTTAGTTACAACAGGCGGCCGGAGTTAACCGGTCTGTTTCCGGAGGTATATCGAAGAGTGCGAGGCGACACGATATGCATCCGGCGAATACTCCGGGGTGAATTGGGTGCCGAGTTGCAGGCGTTATTCCGCCCTTCGTGGCCACTCGCGCACAAAGGGGCACTCGATGACGCTCATGAAGCTGCAGTCGACTGGGCTACCGTTGGTCTACCGTCTGTCCAGGAGGGCAACCAAACTGTGGAACTCACTGTCATCTGACGTGGTGGAAGAGGACAACTACAAACTTTTCGAAAAAGAAATTGGATGCATATCTGATGGAGCGTTGGCGTGAATCACTGTCGTAAGGCTACAGCCAACAGTGGATGGTGATGAGGCTCATACGGGAAGTGTCCTATTGCCTCTAATCCTGGAAACTTGAAGCTTGAACTTGAACTTGAAACTATTGTAATCAGCGCCTTAATGTTGGGGAAACTGTACTGTCTCCCCAACAATGGTCCAGTCCACTCCCGGTGTAGCTTTGCTGGTCTTCTGAGGGTGGGGCCGGACTGTGCAGGAACGCTTGTTCACCGGGTCATAATATTCCTTCTGGTGTCGGAAGGCGCTTTCTAATCGCTCACAAGTCGGCAAATGGGCATGACCTAGATCTTGCTTCAGCTTCCACGCTCACTGTCTATGGGAGAGGATCCGGAGCACTCACAGAAATCTTGAGATCCGAAGGTAGCTGCATTTCGCACCCTGACGTCATGACAGAAGGAGTGTTTTCGGTTAACGAATGCATTGTTGCTCGGTAAGCTAACAAACAGCGGAGAATTGCCTTGCAACAATCCCGAGTAGAATAATCATCAACAAACGCTTTCAATGGTCCCTTTAGCGATCGATTTATCCGTTCGGTTTGGCCATTACCCTCTGGATGATACGGAGCTGTACGTATTTTACTTATTCCACAGAGTTGACACGGCTCTATGACCACAGCATTCTCAAAATGTGTGCCCCGATCTGAATGTACCTGCTGCGGTGCAACCCAGCAAGATATCCACTGGTCAAAAATAGCTTCTCCAATTGTGATGGCATCAACGGAGGGCAATGCTACTGCTTCATATCATTTGGTGAAGTAGTCTACCATCATCATAATGTAGCGATTCTTTCTGGGGATCTAGGGTAATGGTCCAACGACATCCATCCCCTCAATTTGGTTAAAGTATCCTGTCGGCATTGCTTGTAATGGAGCGCGATGTTGCTTCTTGCGGTGGTTTGGTATGAATACATTCTAGGGAGCGCTTTCAAAAGTTTATCACGTTTGGACGCTGTTGGGGCATGGTCCATCTTGTGCTGCCCCGTATTCCCCAACTTGGAATGCAGTTTTCCTAACACATTGTACCTTCGGTTGGGGAACGATCATTCTGAGGCCATAATTTTCTCCATACTGATAATACATTGTCTCCTCGTGAATTAATAATCGTGGCCAAGCGGACCAGAGACAGAGGCTCTCCCAGCTGCTGCCGCCACATTCGCTTTGGTGGGTTTATGCTGGCCGCTCTTCAGCTTGTCACAGCTTATATTCGTCTGGATCATTTTGCTGAATCTCTGCCCACTGCGATTTCTGTGATTCCAGTAGAACTGTGGCCACCTGACAGGCCGGGCAATCACCATGCTGATTATGATGTCGGGACAAGGCGTTAGCATTCACGTGCTTTCGACCAGGCCGGTTTTGACATTCGAAGTTGAATTCTTGCAACCAGTCTTGACAACAGGCTACTTGTCCCTCAGGAACTGAAATTTTGTAGCCACTTCAGAGAATGATAGCCAGTTCTAACTATAAACCGTCTCCTCAGCAAATAATGTTCAAAATGGCGTACGTGCATTACTAGTGCAAACATCTTTTTTTCTAGTTGCACAACAATTCCCCTCCGGCTTGTTAAGGCAACGACTGGCATATGCGATCACGTGTTCTTCATTATCGCGGTCCAGTTTGGAGAGAACTACGCAGACCCCCGTCTCACTGGCATCCGCGTCCATGATAAAGGTACTTGCTGTTTCGGTGAGATCTGGGAATGCGAGGATCGGAGCCTGGGTTAGGCATTTTTAGAGCGTTTCGAACGTTGTCTGACACTCTGAAGTCCACAGAAATTTCCTGTCTTTCTCGGTAAGTCGATGCAACGGGAATGCGATTCGGGCACAATTCTTCACAAAACGACGGTAATACGAAGTTAATCCAATGAATTGCCTGACGTCAGCTACGCGCGTTGGAACCGTCCAGGTTTTAATGGCTTGAATCTTTTCCGGATCACTCTGAATCTCATCTTGACTGATGATGTGGCTTAAACACTTAACTTCCCGCTTTATCAGTTCACATCTTCCAGGCTTCGGTTTCAACCCGGTATCCTCAATTGCCGTAATTACCTCTTCCAGGTCAGCTAGATGTTCAGCCAGTGTACGTCCATGTACGATAACATCGTCCAAATAAACCAGACATTTTGCCGGCACCAGGTCGCCTAAAACCACACTCATTAAACGTTTGAATTTCGCAGGAGCATTGACCAGCCCAAAAGGCATCGTCTGAAACTCGTACACCCCAGACGGGATACAGGGGGCGGTTTTCTCCCTGTCATCGGGGTGCATTCCAAGTCGAGAGTGCTGAAATATCTTGCACCTCCGAGTGCCTCCAGTGTATGGTTAATCCGAGGAAGGGGAAAGCCATCTTTCGTGGTCGCTTGGTTCAGCTTGCGATGGTCCACACAGCTGTGGCGATCCGGACTTCTTCCTTACCAACACTATCAGTGATGCTCCAGGGGACTGTGAGGGTTTGATCACTCCTTCGCTCAGCGTTCCCTGGGTGATATCGGCCAATCCTTTTCGGTATTGGGCGAGGACTCGGTGCGGGTGCTGCCTCACAGGGGTCGCTCCCTGTGTGTCGATACGGTGTTGAACGACTCCGGTTCGTCCTAGAGGGACACCATCCCAGGTAAACGTTTGGTTGTGTTTTTGTTATTTCTTCCAACCGGTCACGATCTACGGTATTCAGAGAAGTATCCACCTGGTCGAGCGGTCGTGCTATTTGTCTTGATAGTTCCCCCGGATGTATTTCGTTAGTCTCGTCTCTGTCCTTTTGTGTGCTCATCGTCGAGAAGTTTCCATGTGCGCCCGGAGACCCCGTTTGTAGCACCAGCTGTTCCTGTCTTCTCTGCTGGGTTGTCTGAGTGATCGCCCTCCCACTCTACGTTGCCTAATGGAATTTTCTGACCCTAAAGTATTAATATGCCACGACCCAAGTCCAAAGAACACTTATTTCTATGCAAAAAACCATGCCCAAGGATCAAGTCTCATAGTATGTCCGAAGACACGACAACTGGATGCGTGACAGTGTTCTTGTCTTCCGTAAACAGCTTATTTAGGATCGGTCTGAGTTGCATTAGATTTTGATCCAGTCTGTTCTGGGAGAACGTTGCAGTAGCCTCCGGGATGTTTAAGGCCAGGAAGAATTGTTCACGCGGTGGTGAAACCCTATTTGTGATTGATGGAACCTACTTCTACATTTTCGTGTCATCCTGAGCGTCAACCGGTAGGCTGGGTGGCGCTGGTGGTTCGGCGGCTGGTTATTGACACAAAACATTGTCTGCCATCGTAGGTGGAGGACCGTCCTTCGTGTATTTCTTCCTTTTGTTCGTTTGGCTAGTAGCCACAGAGGTTGTGGCAGCGACCAAGGCACTGGACAATAACGTTCTGCTGTGATGCCCCCAATTCCGTTGTTGATAAACACAAACGGCTAGCAGTTCTGTCAAGACGATTCACAATGGTTTCCACACGTTCTAGTCTTTTCTGTGGCCATCTTTACTCTCCTATTCATCATAGAGACCATCGTTACGATCGCATCAAACTCTCTGTTTTTCTCGACCTGTGTGCGGATGTACTCCTCGGTCATGATTTTCCTAAACTGCATAAAACTGTGGAGATTCCTTTTTCTTTGAAATAAGCCTCCCTTTGCTCTTCTTACTGCCCGCATTAACCCGCAGTCTCCCTTTGAGCATTTAGCACTGAACTGCAAACCAATCGCCATAAAGTCAAGATATCATTCAGTGCAAAACATTTTCTTATTACATGCTTGTGCA
Source organism: Fasciola hepatica (assembly GCA_948099385.1). Classification (NCBI taxonomy): domain Eukaryota; kingdom Metazoa; phylum Platyhelminthes; class Trematoda; order Plagiorchiida; family Fasciolidae; genus Fasciola; species Fasciola hepatica. The sequence continues at coordinate 19,032,167 of CANUEZ040000142.1, forward strand.
TGAGTGCATAGGAAGGGGCATTTACCCCATAGCCACGAAGGCCCACTGCACTATTGGGGATAACCGGCAACCAGACCCTGAGGCTTGGAGTGGAGAACCACATAAGGTCCCAATAGGTCAGGTGTGGCAACGATTCGGACGACAGTGGATTACTGTCTACCACATAGCCTTTATCAAATCTGAAGTCGAACATTTGTTGCAGTTTGGAATCATCGAACCGTCTAACTCCCCGTAGAGAGCACAGGTTTTGGTAACCTCTAATGATCGCCATGTACGTCGTATGGTAATCAGTTATAGTCAAATCAGCAATCGGCACACCTTCCACGACGCATATCCATTCCCACGGATTGACGACATGATCGCCAGAACCTCTAGGTACAAAGTCTACAGCACGCTTGATCTGACAGGTGCTTACCATCAAATCCCTATCCGTGCCGACGAAAAGACATACAGCTTTTGAAGCTTGTGGTAGGCTGTACCAGTTCTGTCGTATTCCTTTCGGTGTTACAAACGGAGTTGCTTGCTTCCAACTATTGATACCATCATTGAAAGCGAGAACCTGTCTGGTACATTCACTTACGTGGATAATCTAGTGATTTGTCGCACAACCGAACAAAGGCACTATCTAAATTTGTCCAAGTTCCTCGAGGTTGCTCGAAGATATGATACCACAGTCAATAGTGAAAAGAGTATCGTTCGTACTCCGTATCTTACTCTACTCGGCTTTGAAGCTTCTGGGGGAACAATCAAACAGGATCCAGAACGACTACAACCGCTACAACAACTTCCACCACCTGCTAACATCAAATCACAAGAGCATGCAGTCAGCATGTTTGCCTACTATTCCCAGTGGATATCTCGCTTCTCCGATAAAATTGGTCTACTTGTTCGACATCGAACCTTTCCTCTTCTGGGGGAATGTCCTGAAGGCTTTTGAGCAACTGGAAATGCAGCTGGAAGATGTGTAACCATAGAGCCGGGCGTCGTTCTGGTTATAGAAGCAGACGCATAAAACATCGCAATCGCCGCGTCTCAATCAAAATGGCCGTCCAGTTGCTTTCTTTTCCCGAACCCTATCATCTTCGGAATGTCGGCATTCGGCATTGGAGAAAGGAGTGTATGCCATTGTAGAGGCCTTGCGGAAGTGGCGTCATTTTCTTGTTGGTTGTCATCTCAAGTTTATAATTGACCCATGGTCTGTTGCTCTGATGTTTGGTTAGTCACTCAGAGGAAAAATAAAAAATGGAAAAACAGCGTTGGTATATAGAGCTGTCAGATCTCCGATTCGACATCATTTATCGTCCTAGCTCGCAAAATCATGTGGCCGACACACTTTCTCTAGGATTCCGTGGAAATTCGACTAATTCTGACTTGATTGTTCTGCATGACTCTTTGTGCCATCCCGGAGTAAAGCGCAAGTAACACTATACGATCACAAAACCTACCCTTTACTGTTGATGATGGGAAGTCTGTCATCTCTCAGTGTGAAACGTGTGCAGAAATCAAGCCTAGGTTCTACAGGCCACCAAAAGTGCACCTCATCAAGGCAATGCAACCTTTCGAGCGTCTCAGCGTTGACTTTAAAGGACCCCTACCTAGCGTCACCAAAAATCGCTTTCTGTTCACCATTATTGATGAGTTTTCACGATTCCCACTCGCATGTTCTTGTTCTGACCTGTCTACGTCGATGGTCATTAGATGCCTAACTAACTTGTTCTCTATTTTCGGAATGTTCAGCTTCATACATTCCGGTCGTGGATGTTGATTTATGTCCAAGGAATTTCAAATTCCCCTTCACAGCCGAGGTATCGCAACCAGTCGCAAGACGGCCTGCGATCCGCAGTGTGACGGCCAACTAAAGCGCCTCAGTGATACCCTCTCAAAATCTATTACACTCGCGCTTAAGTCCCACCAAATGCACATTACACAATGGGAAGCCGTACCTCCAGACGCACTTCGTTCTATCCGTTTCTTTCTCTGTACGGTCACTATTGCCACGCCTCACGAACGTCTCTTTCAGTACAAACAGGAAGCTACCACGGGTACGTCACTCCCCAGTTAACTACTGACCTCTGATTGTGTACTTGTCCGCAAAGTTAATTGTGCATCTAAATTCGATCCTCTGGTAGGAGAACTAGAGCTTGTGGAGTGCAATCCTAACTACATGTAAGTTACGATGATGGCCGGGAAAATCCTGTGTTTCTCAGATACCTTGCCCCATCTGCGCACAACTCCGAATCAGTAGTGGAACATATGCCTACACTAAGTGCACCTAAACATTCAGACAATATATCCGACGACCTAACGAGCCAGTGAACCCATAGACCGTAACTCACTTACCCCTTTTGTAGAAGATTCAGCAAATTTCAAGTCAGTGGAAAAAATCAGCAGACTCCAATAGCGCGTGCGCCCTTAGCACTTAAGAAACAGGGAAGCATGAGCTTATCAGCCCTTTTTGCTGTCATTAAAGATTATTCGCCATGTATACCCCACCCTTTTGCATTTTGCTGGTATGTCACTCCCCGAAACATTCCCGAAGAGGGTGGATGTGGTAAACTAAACACTTTCGTTTCATCCTGTTTCACTCATATTTTTGCTAATAGTTCTCTGATTCCATTTCAGCTGTATGACCTGATCTCAAACTGATCAAAGCCTGTAAAAGGCCATTCTGACTTGATCATTCATGTCACCTGTACGTGTTTGCTTGCAGTCGTTCGTAATAAAACCATACCCATTCCCCAGATGAGATATGGAATATTTCGGCTGAACTGTCCCCTTGTGTACAGAATATTCTCGTCCTTCTAGAGGCATCGTAATAACGCTCTGGAGAAGAAAATCATGTCACCATTAGCCGTAGAAACAGTTTCGAACGTTCGGTTTGGTAATGATATTGAACGTGATCTAATGTCGGACAAAAACAGTCTATCGACGAAGCAGATAATAAATATACTGTCACAATGGTTTCCGAACAGTCAATGGAAGAAAACTTTTTGGTGGTGTTGCATGAAGAGAAAGTAAATGTTGACTGTACTGTAATAACCGTTTCTCACGAGCCATCAGACGAAAATTTCTTAGTGGTGCTTAATTAGGATGATAAATATTACCGTAGCACAACAAAGGTCTACAGTCCTGATGCAAAAACGTCAGTGCAAGAAGTAGCCCAGCCGCTGACTCAACCGTCAGATGAACCTGTTTGTCATAAAAATGTTTACACAGAAACCAACATACCGACATCACTTACGTTTATCAGCTTACGGCGGGTTTGGTGAATTTCCCAGAACTGATTCGTAATGTTGTTCTTGGTGGTCATCTTTATCATTTATGGCCCGTCTTATCAAACAGATCTGTAATACACGGGCACCTTGCTCAGGGAGACTGAACGCGGCTTCAGTATCGAGCCGATACCCACTACTCTGGTGTTTCGGAATTTACGCGGAAAAGCATACCCTCTCACGTTTTGACACCCCTGGATATGCTAACTTATTAAATAAAAAAATGACGACCTTTCCAGTTACCAGTGGCCTCTGTCCGGTAACCAGCACAATCGAAAACGAATTCCTAGATACGGAACTCTTGGCAAAACGCGCAGTGCAAGAATGAATATCGGTTACACGTCGTACTGACTACCTCATTCCCTGGCGCCTACTGCAAAATAGAACACGTTGTTGGATAAAGCATTTCACAGTAATGATGTAGTACCGGAATCAAACGACGAGAAAGCGGAGTTACTGGCCCGGAATTATTTCACAGTATGTTCCTCAGAAATGATGCCGACACCTCAAATGCCCCGGGGCGACTTATTCTTATCAACACGCGCATTCGAACTAGAAGAAGTAACTGGCGTCATTCGAACCCTGTGGCCCAGACGAGCTTCATCCACTGGTGCCACGTAAGCTTGCGGACGCTTTCACATCTCCACTCACTTAGCCATTTACCAGCTCGCTGGAATGAGGTCAGCTGCCGATTGACTGGAAGGAAGCCGTAGTCATCACTATGTTCAAGGGCAGGAACAAAGCGGTACTGCTGAACTACCGCCCAGTCAGCCTCACGCTTGTAGTCGGAAGTCGTGGGAAGGCTCACTTCCGCTCAATTGCAAGAATACTCGGGGATTCATAAACTGCTGAACCATCAGCAGCACGATTTCCGAGTCAGTCTTGTCTGTTCAACTATCTATTGGCGCGTGAATAATGAGCACAGGCTAGAGCCGAGGGCTGCTCTATGGGCGTTATCTTAGTTGACTTCAGGGAGACGTTTGACGAAGTACCGTCCGACCGTTTGCTCACCAGTTTGAAGTCGTTATGAGTGGCCGAACTGTTACTCGAGTTGGTCGAAGACTTCCTGAAAGGAGGTCCCTCTCGGTGAAAGTTGCGTTATAATACTCCGGGTGTCATCAGGCTTGCTGTGTAGTACCGCATGGCTCGATATTAGTCCCGTTGCTATCTCCGGCGTCCGTTAACGACTTGCCGCGACGGCACTGGTCGTTGGAAGAAGTCCAACACTTAGCTGAATGATTTTATCACCAAGCGGTCTACCTTAACGCCCACCACCACCACGGATGACCGGTTTTTCACGAACTTCGTTATCCGGACAGCAGCCTTCAAATACCTTAGTATGGTCGGGGTAGGGTGTTTCAATCTCCGAGGTGACCACTCGCCCTGAACGCCCCTCAAAATGCTCTCAAACGACCACGCGTCTCAAACAGCTTCTGCTACGGTAGTTCTGCTCACTGCCTTCTCGTGGCGGAGATGTTTTCACTAGTGTGAGTGTAGTAAACTAGAATGACTTCAAAACGTTTCGAATAGAGTCGTAGACCTAAGAACAGGCTTTATTCACTGAGCAACTAAGGTATGCAATCCGGAAAGTAAAAAAGAAGCGTTAGGATGATACCACTCCCAGATAATTATACAACATTCTCTCCAACTGTTTAGTTATGAGCCGTAACAATTCGAACACAGTCGTGCTTCTCGATTGCGTAAGCTGTATGGACGTGCTCTTTGCTGTTGTTTAAGAAGAGGTGTTGGATCTGGGATCGTGGGTATTCTTAGTATGTACTGGGTCACGGTCTCCCTGAGATGGATGTGTGGATGAATCGGTCACAGTGTCATCAGTGCAAATGAGTTCGTGGCTGTCTGCAAGTAAACTTTCTTCGCGGGGCACAGATTAGCGTTAACCAGGAGGTGCTAATCATCATGATTATGGTAAGGCGTTAAACATTAGTGCAAGCCCCACTGACCACTGCCTTTCTCACCGTCTTGCACGGTAAATTAGAAAGTATGAATATACAAGATGGATAGGGAGTGGACCTACATGGGTGGGAAAGGAAAGAATGCCCTAATGGCCAACACACGGAATACACAGTCTAACCATACAAACGCACATCGATCAGTCATTCTGATTCGATATAAAGTGACAACACGATCGCCACTGTTCGCGGTTCGCTGCCATATCCTTCAGTGTCTCCAGCCAACTGGTAGACGGATCTTTTGGACCCCAACCACGAAGACGTGAGGCACCTACTTTTCCTAAGTTTGCTGTACATTTTCTCATTCCTCTCTGCCACGTCATTTGTTGACTTCCACATGGTTTCTTCCACTCCCTAGGCGGGACGAAGAATAGGGCACGGTATGGTAGACGTGTGTTTGCCATACGTAAAACGTGCCCCAACCAACGAAGTCTATTAATCTGGATAGGCTGTGACAGAACGTTTTCTGAATTAGTACCCAATACTCGCTTTCTGACCTCAGCATTGCTCACTCGGCTATTCCACCCAATCCTAGCGATACCACGTAAACATTGGTGACCGGAAACCTTAAGACGACGAATATCTTCTGCACGCAGACTCCAAGTCTCGCAACCATACAACAACTTCAGTGAAATATCAGGTCGGCGCCACAAGTGCTTTAGTCCAGCGTACGCCGCTCGAGCCTTGGATATCCGCGTACTCACCTCTACTACTGTGCTCCCATCAGTCGTCACGCTGCTGCCGAGGTAGGTGAAGTGGTCGACGACTGCCAGGACCTCCTCACCGAGCATCAAGCTCGGAATCATTGACGTTCAGTCTTGTAACATCACTTTACACTTTGAAGGTGCAAAGCGCATACCGAATGGAGCTACAGCTCTTGAGAGTCTATCTGGTGCATGTTGAGCATGTTTCGTGGATTCGAACAAGCAGACAACGTCGTCCGAGTAATCTAGGTCACATAGCTTTCCACTATTTCCTTGTTCGACGCCTACATCTTGAAGATTTTTTTGCGCACTCTCCATTATTTCGTCCATGATGAAGTTGAACAGGAGATGCTTAGTTGTACAGTGAAACAGTTTCCTCTATTCCATCCTGGAAAGGAACGTGTGGATATTGTGGATTGCGTTCGATTAGTTCCACTTTATCCACGAGAGGGTCATACTTGGATTATTTCGCATTCCGGTTCAAGAGTACGGGTCCCTGTGTAGTGAGCCAAGTTGGTAATATCCCCGAAGTCGACTTCCGGTTATAAGAAAAAAACCCGTTCGTGAGGCATGGTGTTAGTTGCAGTACAGAACAATGACCGGATGGAGTGTAAAGCATCCAGCAGTACAACCCCCCACTAGGGTACAGCAAGATTATTTGATTTAACGAAAGAGTTATGGTTTTCCAGATTGTTCCGTTCATTCTTTCGACCTGTTCATTGCCTTGCAGATTGTATAGCGCAGTTCTGCTAGTTGCAATCCCTTTTCTCGATTAGGAATCCTCAAAGTTCTGCAGACGAACGAAGCGCCGCCATCAGAGTGTATGTATGGTGGCATTGCCGAACAATGTGAATAGCTGACAGAAACAATCAACCACAGTGGATGCAGATATGTCTGCGCAAGCAAAGACAAACGGAAATCGGGATCACTCATCGACTGTAGTCAACAGGTACTTCATCTGTAACGAAGAAGGAATAAGTCCCTTGAAGTCGACGTTGAGCCTTTTGAACGGGCAAGTAGCCTCAATAAGAACACCGGATTGTTTGAGGAGTCTGACCTTCAATTCGGAGCAGATATTACGAGATGTCATTTATTTCACTGCATCTACCGAAAATGGTAGATTTCTTGAACGAATGAAATGTAACATTTTAGTAACACCAGGTTGGCACGAGGATTCTTGTAGCTTCTGAAAGTTTGATGCCTGTGCATATGGTGTAGAACAAACGCGTGATAGATCGTCGGCGGCTAGGTCATCTTTCCCTTGTCTGTTTATTACGTCGAAAGTGTAGCAGGAAAGTTCGTCACGCCATCGCTGGATTTTATCGTTTTTTTATTTGACTTGTATGATTGTGACTGAACATTAAAGACACTGACCTCTGGTCTGTGACAATAGTGAATCTAGACCCAATAAGATAGTGATGCCACTTTCTCACCGATTCATCAATGCCATGGGCTTCTTTCTCAATCACTGAGTAGTGTCGCTCTCCAGATGATAAAGTTCGAGAAAAGAAGGTAACTAGTCGTCCATTCTGTGTCAGAGTAGCTATGCCAGAAGCACCCGTCTCCACAACGGGATGAATGGTTTCATCGACAGTTACAATAGCAGGCCTTTCGATTTCTTTCTTGATTTCTTCTAACGAGTCACAGACGGCGGTAGAGGGAAGGAAATGACGATTGTATACTAGCGAGCGGATTTTGTCTGAAAAATGTGAGATCCACGAAGAGTATCAAGTGAACAAACCCATTATACGGTACTGAGACTTAAGGTTGGTGGGTACTGGTAGGTTACGCAAGGACTGAAGTCGGTCAGGATCAGGTCGAACAGTTTTGTCTGAAGCTTCAAACCCCAATCACCGTATCACTCGGGAACGAATAGTGCTTTTACTATCATTGGAAGTCAGATTATACTTGCGAGCAGTCTCATACAATCTTTTCAAGTTAAAGTCATGTTCATCCTCTGTGACGCCGCATACCGTTGTTATCAAGATATGCATACGTCCCTTTTAGGTCCTCGCCATGAATATTATATTGCCAATAACGGGCTGGAAACAGGCTACACCGTTTGTGACACCAAAAAGTATGCGGCGGGATTGATAAACGTTACCACAGGCTTTAAATGCAGTGAACTTTGTCGCTTCTTATTGATATTTGATGGTATGCACTTTGTACATCCAGTGTGCTATATATGGAGTAGCGGGGAATATTGTCAATGAAATCATCTATTCGTGGCAAGGGATAAGCGTCTAGGTAGGTGTATCAGTTGATCGTGTGGATATAATCAATAACCGATCGCCGTTTGTGGTTTTCATTCGTGTTTACTAAAACTTGTGGCCGCCAAGGAGATACAAATGATTCGAGGATGCCATCGTCCAAAAGCTTCTTGATTTCAGCTCGAATGAATTTTTCGTTGGCGACCGAGTAACGAGATGATTTGGTTATGGTTTGTTTAAAGATGGGAGATTTTTCACTGAATACAGGTGGGGAATCCACATCAGCGGCTAGCAAACCACATAGAGGAATGGAGATTTTGTTCTGGAGAACGGGATCTCAATTGATTGATGCATGTTGAGAAAATCGTGTCCTAGAAGAACATTGGAGCAAAAATTTGTGAGTAAGGGTAGTTTGTTATTTGTGTACTGGCACTTTTTATATTGTAATGTAACGAAACAATGGCCATTTGTGAAACTCGTTAGATGTGTACTAGCTGTAAAGATTTTGTTACGAGATTGTATCACCTGCCAATTGAATTGCTTGACAACAGACGCAGCGATAGAACTTCCGGACTTCCCGTGTCGATCAAGGCCTTCAGCGGAGTGTTGTTGAGGATATCGGCCACAGCATGAGAGAGACTGTTGGGTGCTGCAGCGAGAGTTACTGACGACAGACTGTTCAGGACCATAGATGCTATATTCTTAGAGGAACGACACACCTCCGGTAATGACTCTTCTTACCGCATCCTTTTACAAATCACTTTGCGGGCAGGACATAGCGATCGTGTGTCTGCTGAATCCACAGAAGAAACACTTGCTAGTGTCAACATTAGTGGATGCAAAGGCACCAGTTTTTCAGTTGGAGTAGTTGATCTGTGGGCTGCTTGTCCCAACTCCGATGGATTAGTTGTGGAAGCCGTGTAAGCACATGCTTTGTATGATTTTGACTGGCGTTGAGCTATCTCAAGAAATCGTGCTTGTTCGAACGCCGTTAGCAGATCGAGTGAAATGCTTTCTAAGAGCCACTGTCGCATTACCTGGGATTGGAGTCCTGTAATGAATGCATCTCTAATAGCATCTTATTTTTCCTCTGCCATTACCGGTTTGAGGTTGCAGTTTCTAACCAGCGATTTCAGCTTTTGTAAGAATTGACCTCGATTTTATCTGTTTGTTGTCGACATCTAGCCAATATATAGCGAACAACAATCTCGTTCTTTAGTTTGATATACAGGTTTGTGAGAGTTTCAATGAAAGCTTCGTCGGCCGCGCAACCTTTGAAATAATCATACACACTGGAAGACATAATCGGCGAATGCTCTGAGTTTATCGAGATTGAATGATTCTATACTATCCAGAAAGTAAGTAAATGTATCCGCTCAGCGAATCCGTTGCTCAAAAGCAGTTGAAGAATTTGGATCACCACCAAGGCTTCCGGGACGCAGAATTCGATCCATTTGTTTGTTGAATAAATTGTAGTAAGCTAGAATGACGTCACAACGTTTCGACTGAGAAGAGTCAAAGGCCGAAGAATAGGCTTTATTCAATAAACAACCGAGGTATGCAATCTGAAAAGTAAAAGGAGAAACGTTAGGATAATAAAACAACCAGGTAATTGTACAACGGTGAGGACGAGGGCGAACGCACGGCGCTGTCCGCTGGGTTGATTGATGTCCACCTTGATTCCAAACCAACTACAGACGGCGTGCGAAGTATACAGCACTATGCTCACCAGTATCTGTGGTGGCAGGGTGTACTGGGCACCCAGAATGTCTGACCTCATCCAAGGGGCGTATGAACTGAGCAATCAGCCACCGGCCCGCAGTGGGTTACAGACTCCACGCTTCGTCCCGCTGCCTCGTGGGTTATACATTTGATAGTTAAAGGCTCCGGTTGTGGACCCCTAAAAAACCATCTGCTTTGGCCTGGACAACCTGGAAGTATTGCACCCGCAAACAAGTCATGGGATCGGACTCTATCTACCTATTCCCCCCCCCCCCCCCCCGATTGTACCCTGTTTTTTGGGCACACAGCCTGAAAGACAGATGTTATATATATATATATATATATATATATATATATATATATATATATATATGGACAGAATGAAGTAACTATTGTCTTCCCATGAACCGATTTAGTCACCCGGGGTGATATTCTCCTCAAGGCACCGAAATCCGTTTCGTTGGTCAACATTGATGCGGAACGTATCTTCTGAAGTGCGTACTTATATTCTTCTAGATATTTGCTATGCCAATAAATTCTTCCGTGATATTTCTCCATATTACCTGCTCGAATGACTCAAAGGGAAATGTAGTGTAGTTATCCAGTAGTCCGTAATTTTCTACATCATCGGGAAGACGAATCCAACTGTGTACTTTAAATATTCTTCATCCTCCTCATGAAGGGATATGAACCTTCGGACCACCGTCCATGTGTTCCGTTTAACGAATGGCAGGTAACCAGAGTACCATTTGGGACTACTCACGACGTATGTGAAAATGGAGAAGTACATGAAGTTGGAGCATATATCCTCCGGTAAGACCCTTTTCAGCGCCACCAGTCCTAAATGAGGCCAACAGTGGCAGAACTCGGAGGTCCTCCACATGTTTATTTCCAAAATCGACAATGACCTGGAGAATCTGAAGGAAATTTCGTCCCGTATACCGAATAAACCTTGGTACAGCGGAAGTCATTTCGAAAAGATGGTTGGTTTTTCCCTCCAACCCAGGTGTTTCGGAACCTTGCTCAGTTGTTGAGAGACTCGCAGCAAACCGATAACCCGTTTAGTCCGGAAGACGAATTATCCAAAACCTGCGTGTACTATAGGGTTAAGTGCAAACAATGTACAGTTACATACCTCAGTGGTGAATGGTCCGGCAACAGTAACCGGCAGTAAACCAACGAAAGTCTTGACAAGGGAAGCGGGCACGAAGATATTTCCGGAGCAAGTCACAGTAACAATAGGAAGGCGGGAAGATATAACGTCGAAATGAGCCAATCAGAGATCATAGACGGATTAAGCACGTAAGTTAAGATAGTATACGATGGAATGATGGGACTCTAGCATAGTGAGGAGATCGCTACAATGAAGGTGACTGGCAGGTGACAAACGGTTACGGAGCAACGAAAAGGGGGAAGTGGCAGATGTTCGGGTCACAATGACCACACCCAGCTGGGAATCCAGTTATCACAGTGGGTGAACCCAGACAAATGAGAACAGGTACAGCATAAGAGGAGACAGCTATCTCCGACAGATGTTCAGATCGTAATATGTCAAACCGGTGAGCGAAACCGATGCACACGGCAGAGATACGGTCTGATCAAGTGTCGGGAAATAGCACAAACAGACAAAAGAGAGTGTCAGCGTTATGATAGAGTGCGAGATCACAGAAAAACAGTCATATGTGAAGGGAAGGGGCGTGGATAGAACGACTGATCGCAAGCGAATTTCCCACACATCGAATGATCGTAACACACGGTAGATTGTGAAACGACAATGACTTTCGATCACGACGTCAAGACGAACAGCACGGGATCATCGCCCTTTGAGACACCCAATATTAACATGGTTAGTGCATCACCGTTAGACTATATGCATGCCGTTTGCTTGGGCTTTACAAAGTGCCTTGTGAGCATATGGCGAAAACAGGATGTATCGAGAAACGTCTTCATGGGTGCCACTCATGTGTGGACTATAAATGAGCGTCTAACAATTCCGTCACTCCTCACGATTTCAACTTGGTGAGCAAATGGTTAGACAGCACTTTGTCAAACGCTATGCTGAAATCGACGTAGACGGCGGCAGTTCACCATTACCGCTTTGTTCCTGCCCTTGAACACAGTGATGACTACGGCTTCCTTCCAGTCAATCGGCAGCTGACCTCATTCCAGCGAGCTGGTAAATGGCTAAGTGAGTGGAGATGTGAAAGCGTCCGCAAGCTTACGTGGCACCAGTGGATGAAGCTCGTCTGGGCCACAGGGTTCGAATGACGCCAGTTACTTCTTCTAGTTCGAATGCGCGTGTTGATAAGAATAAGTCGCCCCGGGGCATTTGAGGTGTCGGCATCATTTCTGAGGAACATACTGTGAAATAATTCCGGGCCAGTAACTCCGCTTTCTCGTCGTTTGATTCCGGTACTACATCAATACTGTGAAATGTAGGAATACTTTTGCAAGACTCGATCCTCTTGCACAAGTACGCAGACAATCGCTTTGTTGCTGTAACCGAGTCGGCTGCCAGTCGCTCCTCAAACGCATTCTTCATTGAGATTTATCTGTAACAATGGAATGTTATTTCACTTTCGTTTATCAATACGTTGTGGAGGCTGTTGTAACTCGTTTAGAGGGAATTGTTAGCCATTTGTGTTTATCAACAACGGATTTGGAGATATAACTCAACAAACTGCCTGTGTCAATAATTACGTATACGGGTATGTTATTTTCGATGTTGTTTACAATATTAGAGAGACACAGTAAAACAGTGGCTATAATGACAGCTGATAAAAGCGAATATTTTGTCGAGGACCTGTCGCCGGAGTGCTGTCTTCACTACGGACAAAGATCGACATACTCGTTGAAGATGTCCCTTTTACCACATGATTTGCACAATGCTCTTCGGGCTGGATAATTAGTTTTAGGGTGTCGAGTAAGACCACAAAAATAACAGGAACTTGCTGTTGTGAGAACAGGACTGTTGGCTACAACAAGGCTAACGGAAGATGTGTTTTTGTAACAGGGAATACGAAGACCAGGGGTCAACTGAATATACCATGGATTGCTTCTGAGCTAATTCTTATTTTCTTGCAACATCGTAGTCAGTTTTGAGATCGAAATTCTTTTCTTTTAATAGTCTCAGTGCTCCACGAAGTCGAAGCATTCATCAGCGGCCTCATCCCGGTAAACCGCTCGACAGGCGGGAAACCGGGTTGGAGGGTAGCTGAGGCCTGAAAAACGCAGTCAGATGGAAGTCAGCATGCGAAGACAGTTGCTTGTGAATGGGCGGACGAGGTATACTGTTTGGTCCAACGGCCAAGAAGTAAAACTGTTCAACCAGTAAGATGGCGTGGACCCCTGGGTTATAGTCACTTCCACCGATTATCTAACGAGCTTCTACGGAACCACCGAAACCATGCACCAAGGTGACATGGGATGTGTTGGGAGTCCGCTATCATCCAAAAAGCGTATGAACCGCTCGAACGGTCACCGACACTCAACACAGGAACTTCCCTTTGCATGACAGATATAACAGTGTTATGCACGGGCTAGAGATGGAACTCCTGACAAAAATCCGTGACGCCAGGAACGTCGCTTCATACACTATTCCCAAGGCGCTCCGAGAGTTTTGCCGCTACAGTGCACAATGATCTTTCTATGGCGTCCTAGGGAAGTGACGCGCCTCGCATTATCTCAGCGGCCGTGTTAAATATGGTAGCTGGAGATCTCAATGTGCGCAGGCATATTCAGGTTGCCTGCTGGAACGTTACTACCTCAACATCGGTAGTCAGGCCTTCACGTCGCACAGTTACCAGATAGGCATTGAATGTCTCTTCGAAACTCGTCTGTCTAGTTCTGGCACCGAGTATTAAGGTTTCCGGAATAAACGACTACTACCAACTCTACCACAGCAGACCTACTGACAACTCCGGTTCTCACGACTTCGCGATTGCCGTCAGTAGTAGTGTTAACAAAGCATTGCTTTCATGGAGCCTGATTTCCCCTTGCTTGCGCCCGCGCAAGATTGGTTTTCTGTTCCGCGCCAGACTTTTCCTCAGACCCGCTTACTTCTTAGTTCCATACTCGGTTACTGCAGTCAGGTGGTGGTCGGGTGGCTTAGAGCGTTTGCTTATCATCTCGAAGGTCAAAGATTCGAATCCCACCATCGCCGGCGACTTTGGTGGTGAACAGTAATCCACTGTCGTCCGGTTCGATGCCACACCTGGCCTTTCGGGACCTTGTGCAGTTCTTCACCCCAAGTCTCAGGATCTGACTGCCGTTTATCCTAGTGGCTGTTGGGTATACCCCATCCACTGCACCCATGCGCAAGCATGTAATAGAGGAAAACGTGTGAGGTGGAGCTTCGTCTCCTTCATTATCTCTTTTCTACTGGGTTCACCCTAAAGCGATTCCTTGACAGATCACCCAGATTCAACATCCGGTTTGAAATTACCTGCCCGCTGGGCGGTTGCTTCATTGTTCCTGTTTTACGGCTTTTATTTCGGATTTTTTTCTTCCGAGCTGTTTTGGCTGTTCGTGTTTCCTTTAGTTTTCAAGGCCATTCCCGAGTACAGACAGTCAATCATCCCTATCAGGTTTCTGCCCAAAGATAGTAAACAACCTTTCAGTCTTTTTTACCTCGAACTGCTAAGCTGTGGAACACCCTATCTCTGCTTTTCCATCCACTCACAATCTTTCGAAAGCAGCATCAATAAACTGGTTTTGGCATGAACTTTTCCCTTAAGCTCCTCCTACACCGTGTTTCGAGTTATGGGCTGGTTCCCCTTTTGCCATGTCTCACTTCATTTAAACCAAAAAAGCCTGAGTTCACGACGAGAAGTGATGTACATCAGGGTTTCCCCTTATCTCCTTTTCTGTATAACTTCGTAATTAATATGGTTGTAGAGCGTGTCCGTTTATCATAATAAACTTTCCTCAGGTGGATGAGTGAATATGCGAACGACATAATTATTCGAAGTGATGATCCGAGCAAGTTATAGGCTTTTATGACGGCCTTAACAACAGTGTAGCAACTTTCGGTATGCGTTTTGCACCTTTTGTTCTGTTCGAAATTAGTCGTAGAACGGATGGTGTTGATGACCAATTTGTTGGCAAGCATGTGGGAGAAAGACTCGGCAGTAACCGGTGAGCAAGCAGGCAGGCAAGTAATTGAGCAGCATCACATGCGCGTGCGAGATCAGGCCACGAGTAGATGTGGCTTCGGCCAAGGTCAATCAATATCTAGCCAGATTTATTAGTCAGCACTGTAAGCGTATATATACACCGGTAGGCGCGTGTCTGTGTATCCCAGAAAGATCGCATGGTCGTCTTTTGATGTATACATGTGCGGGCATTTCTGTGTGAATGACACTAGGTCAACCGAACTCAGCACCTTCAAAATGCAAAATACTGTTACAGGACTGGGTGGGCCCAACACCAAACATCTCGGTATCTGGGGCGAGTATAAACTAAGTAGATCAGTTATGCTATCTAGGCTGCTGCATTCCACCCGGAGGTCGGATGAATTGTCTTCGCGTATGCAGAACGCTCACTTAACTTTTGCCAACCTCAGTCATGTGGCGTCGATTTTATATTTGTCTAGCTATCAGGGGTTGAGTTTACGCTGCAGCGGTTAAACTAGTTCTTCATGGTTCAAAAACTTGCTCACTGAGGTTGGAGGATATACGGTTAGGTTTTCGGTACTCAAACACCGACGTCTCTGTATCATCGCTCGAACCTCGTATAAGCTTTTTATCAGCCATGCTGAGGTTAGACTTAGGGGATTAGGCACGCGAAACGAATCATTAGAAAAATCATTAAAGCTCACCAAGGTATGGTGTTTGGGACATGCTTTGTGAGTGTAGGTGGTTAGGACTCCTGTCTTCTAAATGGTGTGAACTACGCTAGACCGCGTGTGAACATTTCGTACTCAAAATCCGATACCACTACACAGTGATATGCCTAGGTATCATTCACACGCCTGTACACACTTCACTTTTCGCGTTATTATCTGCAGAAACTTAAATGTTCCTTATCTTACTCGAATCATCCTTCACAAGGCAGACGAAAGTTTTAGGTAAATTTCCTAGCAATATTTGACGTGAAGCCCTTTTCCTCCCATTTCCGCCATTTGATGAGTGTAAATGAGGATGTTTTTCTAGGCAGATTTTTGACCAAACGTAAATGTAAGATAAATTTTTCCTGAACACTCTTCATTGATATGCAGTGTCGAGGAACTGTGCGTTTGAAGGAGTCGTGATATTGGGTTTATGATGTTCTAAGATTTTTCGAAGAGTAAAATTGTAGTTTATATGACCCCAACTAGGCCTGAGACTGGCTTGGTTTCTACACATATACCGTTTGTGAGCGCGAAACAAAGATTGGCGCTTTTTATTACTAATAAGCTGGATTTTGATTCCATTTTTTTGACGTGTTAGATTTTGTTTTCGCATTGAAAATATTTGATCTGCGCTGTTGACGGGGTCTTGGTGTATGTACATGTTCATTTCTGGTTGCAGGAGACTTGGTTATTACTTAAATATCATCCTTTCCTCATGTCACTTTTCTTTATTTCGCAGCTTTCTAGGTTTTCTTTCGAATGTGACATGAAGCGGACCAGTGAGGTTTGCTCTCAGTTTTCCACAGGTAAAATTGGTTTTAGGAATCGGTTACTTCGACCGTGGGTAGTTCAAGGAGTTCAGAGAGCGCCAAAGATTGCCGCAAACGAAAAACGCTCCGGATTCAGTATTTAGCCGAAAGTGTCCGATCGCGTGAACTGACGGTGTTGAAAATGAAGCAGGACATTGATAAAGTGAGAGGTAATTCCCTTATATAAGTTTCATTTAGCTTCTGGATGTTTGCCGTCGCTTGGATCAAGGTGAGATGCCACACGAACTACTACGAGATTTACGCATCACCAACAGCATTGCTTGGCCTACCGAACGCGTTGTATCGTATTCACATAACAAAACGTCCTCCACCTAAATTTCTTTTTGCACGGCACCGACTTTTCAGAGTGCTCATTGAGTTCTAGTCATTGTGACTTACCTGACTAGTTTTTCTCGAAGCTGGTAATAACTTCTATAGGTGAGAAATACAGACTGATTTTTCATTCCAAATTTTCGATGCTTGTCATAGAACCACTCATTCCAATATAATTGCCTACCATAGCATAATACTGTATATCAAAATATGATGTGTTCCAACCCCATGTGTGTACTGTTTTTATTGCGGGCTTGCACATCAGTGCAGCGGTAGAGTTATATCCCATAGGCACGAAGACCCACGCACTATTAGGCGTAATCGGCAACCAATGTGGAGAACCACATAAGATCATAATAGGTCAGGTGCGGTAGCGAGCCGGACGAGAGTGGATTGCTATCTTCTGCCACCAAATATCGACACACTTGCCACTGTGCTCTTTTCCACATCAAGACCTTCACTTAATAGGACTCAGTTCAGTTCAGACAACCACCAGACGTTTACTGGGTGTAGTAACTTTGGTTGCTGTCTCACAGAGGTAACCTCAATCGGAAATAATGACGAATCATCAGTGTGAAAGTAGTAAGAGGAGAATGACAAATAGTATCAGGTTAATACAGAATGTTTGTGAATACAGGAACGCCACTGACGGCAACACCTAGCGATATCCTCTAATGTATTCAACCGCTGAGCGGATGGATCTCTGGAAACCCACCCAAGAAACTCTGCATGGTCAGGTCCCCTGGTCAAGCTTTCCGTAACTTTCACCCACCTCATGCACTGGCCTCCTTACTCATCTTCCAACCATTGCCCTCCTGAGCGCGCCAAGAAAAAGTTTAACGGTCCGGGGGAAGAAAGAATGAAAGATAGAAGTACGATATCTAATGACAGAAAATTTATAGAGATTACTAGCTTTGTGGGTATGTGATGTTCGAGAAAGGTTTTGAAAGAGGAACTTTCAAAGCAAGCTCAGAAGAGCAAAATCCGAAATAGTACCGGTAGAAGAGAGACAACGAAGCAGTAGCCCTACGATGATCGAGTGCCTGCGGATTGGAAGTTGAAGAAAGGTCGTCGACCAGTTGGATGGCCTTTCTTTGAACGCTATCGAGAAGAGAAACAGAGGCAGACGAAGTTCTCCACCTCCCCACACGTGACTGCAGTATTCAAGTGCGGGGCGGATTTGAGTAATGTACAGTAGGAGAACATGAGCTGGTGTGAAGAAGCGTCTGGCGCAAAACGGAAAACCAACTTTGCGCACAGCAGTTTCAATTTATTCAACCATTAACTTCGCGCTTCTATGCTCCGGTTTCGGTTGCTACCTCCCAGCATCGTCCAGTACAGGGCGAAAAAATGGGAGCATAGTGATAAAGATTCGAAAAAGTCAAAGTATCAAGCAGAAATCAAGAGGACAATGACAGAGTCCGAATGCAACTACGCCACTGATCGGGACACCCAGCCATATCATTTAAAGTTTCCAACCATTTGGTAGGCGGACCCCAACACGGAAGTCAAACACGTCCCACTGGGCGGAGTCAACTAGTCAAGTTCTTCATACCTTTTTGCCTCGTCATGGACTGACCACCTCGACTTATCTTCCAATCACCACTTGCCTCAGAGAACAGCGTACGCAAAGGAAGTTTGTTGGTGGGCATGGGCAACACATGTCCCAACCACCTTAACCTATTTAGATGCAGTACTTGATCCAGAGACTGACTTCTGGTTCCCAACACCTTACGTTTAACCTCAGCATTGCTGACACGGTGTTCCCACCATCCTCGGGCAATGCTACGGAGACATCGATGCTCGAACACCGACAGTCTTCATTTATCTTCTACCCTCAACAGCCACGTTTCTGAACCGTATAAAAGAACCGATCTGACCACTGCAGTGTATACTCGACCCTTAATAGACAACCGGGTGTCACGCTGGCGCACAGATGACGGAGGTTGGCAAAAGGCAAAATGCGCCCTCTGTATACGTGATGACACTTCTTCCGATATCTGTACGCCTGGTGAGATGTAACTACCCAGGTGACAAAACTTATCTACTTTAGCTAGAGCTTCATCCGCTAACACAAGGATTGGCGTGGAGCCAATCCAGTCCAGCAGCAGTATTTTACACTTTGAAGTTGCAAACCACATCCTAAACATTCCTACACTGTTGATTAGGCTATCTAAGAAAGCTTGAAACTTACCTGGATCTTCATTCAGAAGAACAATATCGTCCGCGTATCCCAAGTCACACAGTTTACTGCCTGAACAAGGATCGACGCCGCTATTGTCACACGAAGATAGGGCTATGTCAAGAATCGATTCAATCACAAAATTGCAGAGGAAGGGAGAAAGGGAGCAAACCTGACGAACACCACTTTCCGTGGTGAACTTGGGTGAAAGATCTCCGTAAGCGCGAACTCGGCTTCGGCTGTTTGCATACAATCATTGGAAACGGGAAAAAACTTGTCTGACACACTATTCAATGAGGCAGCGCCAGAGAACTATGCGGTCGACTGAGTCGAACGCCGCTTTCAGATCGAGAAGGACAGAGATCGTGGGCCTACGGAAGATGTGTTTGTTCTCTAAGGTTTGTTGAAGAGTAAAGATGTGGTCGATAGAACCACGACCGGGTCTGAAACAGACTTGATTCTCACGCGTGCACATTTCGTGGGCACTGGATAATCGATGGAGTATGAGCCCAGTGAGCAGTTTGGATGTGATACTTACCAAGCTAATTCCTGTGTTTTTAACAACAGGATCTGTCACCTTTCTTGTAAATCGGCATAATCATTGATTTACACCATTTCCTGGGAATCCGCTCACTAACTCAAATAAAACGGAACGGAGGAGTTTTGTTAACTCTGAAACCAAAGCTTCGCCTCCATTCTTGAAAATAATGGAAACAACCCATCCGGTCCAGCGGCTTTGTACCTTTTCAAGTAATCTCATCATCTTACAGCGTTAAACAGTAGGGCAAGCCCCACTGACCACTGCCTTTCTCACCGTCTTGCACGGTAAATTAGAAAGTATGAATACACAAGATGGATAGGGAGTGGACCTACATGGGTGGGAAAGGAAAGAATGCCCTAATGGCCAACACACGGAATACACAGTCTAACCATACAAACGCACATCGATCAGTCATTCTGATTCGATATAAAGTGACAACACGATCGCCACTGTTCGCGGTTCGCTGCCATATCCTTCAGTGTCTCCAGCCAACTGGTAGACGGATCTTTTGGACCCCAACCACGAAGACGTGAGGCACCTACTTTTCCTAAGTTTACTGTACATTTTCTCATTCCTCTCTGCCACGTCATTTGTTGACTTCCACATGGTTTCTTCCACTCCCTAGGCGGGACGAAGAATAGGGCACGGTATGGTAGACGTGTGTTTGCCATACGTAAAACGTGCCCCGACCAACGAAGTCTATTTATCTGGATAGACTGTGACAGAACGTTTTCTGAATTAGTACCCAATACTCGCTTTCTGACCTCAGCATTGCTCACTCGGCTATTCCACCCAATCCTAGCGATACCACGTAAACATTGGTGACCGGAAACCTTAAGACGACGAATATCTTCTGCACGCAGACTCCAAGTCTCGCAACCATACAACAACTTCAGTGAAATATCAGGTCGGCGCCACAAGTGCTTTAGTCCAGCGTACGCCGCTCGAGCCTTGGATATCCGCGTACTCACCTCTACTACTGTGCTCCCATCAGTCGTCACGCTGCTGCCGAGGCAAGTGAAGTGGTCGACAACTGCCAGGACCTCCTCACCGAGCATCAAGCTCGGAATCATTGACGTTCAGTCTTGTAACATCACTTTACACTTTGAAGGTGCAAAGTGCATACCGAATGGAGCTACAGCTCTTGAGAGTCTATCTGGTGCATATTGAGCATGTTTCGTGGATTCGAACAAGCAGACAACGTCGTCCGAGTAATCTAGGTCACATAGCTTTCCACTATTTCCTTGTTCGAGGCCTACATCCTGAAGATTTTTTTGCGCACTCTCCATTATTTCGTCCATGACGAATCTAAACAGAAATGGGTACATGGGACATCCCTGTCGAACACCACTGGTCGTTTTGAATGAACCGGATAGTTCACCGTAAAGTCTAACGCGGCCAGAAGTATGATAATACAATGGTCTCAGTAACTTCTGGGGCATACCTTTTCGCTGAAAAGCACTGAAAAGCGTTGTTGGATCAACTGAATCGAAGGCGCCTTCCAAGACCAAGAAAACCACGATGGTTACTACAGTCAAATGCGTATTCCCTGCTTGAAGATGCGAACAATCGGTGACTCGCTCCTCGTTCCAAATGTCACGGAACAAGATGGTAAGTGATTTTATCGACGCCCCACCACCCAGTTTGAAAAGAACTGGGGGAAGTTCGTCGGGACCTGCTGCTTTCCCACGCTTTATTAATCATACAAATGATTCCACTTCCATTTCTGATGGGGGCTCAAATGATACCACCCAGGGAGTCGCAGTTGTTGACACAGGAGTAACTACATTAGCTTGCGACTAGCTAAACTGCTCTTTGAAGTATTCGACCAAACGGTCAAGCCTTTGCTGTTTGCCATGGATGGGTTCTCCATTTCTATCGCAAATCGTTTCACTGACCTGGTTGCGCCGTCCACCGGTATCACGAATAAGCTTGAACAGTCTTTGACTGTTACCTGAAGCAGCTGCTATTTCCATTTCATCAGCTAACTTGACCCATCAATTTTCGCGATCATTCTTAAAAATTTCCGTAACTTCCTTCTGCAGATGTTTTCGCATCTTATTCATCTCCTCACTGTTCGAAAGGTAACGCTTTTGCTCCATTATACTCGGCGACTCTTGCGAGATCCAGTGTCTTTGATGGACATCGGATCTAGGACCACAGGCGAAACCTGCTGCCACGTGCATCGTCTGTTTGATATGAGCCCAATGCTCATCTACATTACTGTTCGTTGTAGATCCTAGCTCATGTGCTAACTTCTGCTCATAATGGGTGCCTACTTCTGGATCACACATACGTTGCACGGCCAACCGGGGTTACGGTTTGCGACGATGACCATGGAGCTGAGGAGATAATCGCATTAAAACTAATGCATGGTCCGACTCTACGTACGTGGACCAGTAAGATCTGCAGTTCTGAACAGAACTGTGCCACCTTTAGCTTACGGCGATATGATCAATCTGGCTTAGAGTACCTGTGAAGTTAGAGCGCCATGTCGCTGTGCGACACGAGCTATATCCGAAATCGGTGCTAGACAAGAGCAATCGTTTGCCTGTACAAAACTGGAGAAGCCTATCACCATTATCTGAACGCTGAGCGGGTAAAGCACAACGCCCACCTGAACAAGCTTCTGACGAACTAAGTTTGCCAAATTATGCATTGAAGTCACCAGCTAGCACTACAATGTCAGAACCTTTACTGCTGCGAACGAGGGTTTCGAGTTAATCATATAACTCATCTTTCTGCAAGTCTGATCTGCAGTCCGTTGAGGCGTACGCCGAGATCGGAAACAAATTCCGCGTATCCTGAGTCAGTGAGCCATTAAGTTCCTTGATTAACTTATTTACCTCGGGCTTTTGTGGACCCGTACATCTAATAACTGCGTAGACAGCTCCATCTGGAAACTGTTTCGCTGGTTATCGTTTAAAAGCAACTGCGCGGGACGCGTGGCATTTACGTTGGTGCGACCACGGACGAGACGTAAACGGAAGCGAGCACGTATTAAAGCGTGATTTGAGTCCACAAGCGTAGACCAAAATGAACGACAATCTTCAAATGGTCCACGCCAACAGTGACCAATCACAATATGGTCAACCTGAGTCCAACGTTGTGATGACGAAGGAAGACATCATGTGAGGTTGTGCCTCTTCTAATGGCAAACGTTCGTACTCGCTAGGAACAATGTGGTCAGGACACAGCTGAATGAGACGATCGCCTTTATCGGTACGATCGGCTGGGATAGCAAATCGGCTTCCAATATGTCTTTCAGAATCTCACAAACGGCCAACTTGGGTGTTGAAATCCCCATCAATGACCACCACGTCCGTTGAACGTGCGCTTCGAAGCCGCTCAGACAAATACCGGTAGGACTCGTCCTTGGTCTCAGATGAACTGTAGTCAGTGGGCGCATACACAGACACGACGAACAAGCATCGATGATTCAGTTTGTTGCTGTTGGCACGAACACAACTCTTCAACCCAACTGCACACAAACGACTGCTTTCCGGATTCAGTCCTCAGCCCCATGCCTCCAACGGAGTAAGCGGAACGTGGAAGAGATAGCACCCTTTGGGCTGAGGTCTGTCCAGCTTAGACGGGCGATGGCTGCCGAACGAAGTGCGATGACTTCTCTCACCGCCTAGAGAAACCCCAGGTACTGCACTCCTACGTCCATCTAGTGGAGGTTTTTAGGCTGGTAAACTGTTTCTCTCGGGGTTTTTTCGCTGGAGTGTCCTCTCCAGGGGCATAGCAAATAGAACCAGATGTTGCCCATCAACTGGTTCTGAGATTGGGCTTCGTCTGGCCTCTACTCATTAACCTGTCAGGCATGATTGCATCTGCGGTTTAAGGAAGCCATTCTGCATAGCTCTTTGGGTCATGGAGGCACGCAAGCCATCACACCACGTCATGGTGCAGTCTCGTCGTGATGAAGAGGTTGTAGATAAGCCAAAAAGAGAGATAGAATCTTTGGAATGCAGTACAGTTGAATTAAAGGATAAATGTGGGGAGAATGAATGATGATGTTTCAAAGAAATTGAGAGAAGAGAGGTTTTTGGAGCATTATATGCAGCGTAATTGTGGGAGACCCTAAAGATTTGTTCGGGGTCAGACTCTAAAAGTACACTGATTGCATTGCGGTAATGATCAGTGTGGTGTTGGCATGACGGGGAGTGCGGTAAGAAAGGGAAGAAAGAAAGGTGGCGTCATCAGTAGAGGAATGGATTGGGTTGGAATCGGTGGATAGGAGACCATTATTGAATAAAAACAGGGTGGGCGCAAGAACTGAGTCTTGGGGAACGACAGCATTCACAGGAAATAGGTGGGACAGAAACCCGTCAACTCGGACGGAGATGATTCGGCTACTGAGGAGACTCGATGTGCACGATGCGAGAGCGGAGGAGAACCCGAACTTGTGCAGTTTTGCCAGAAGGCCTATGCGCCAAACACGATCAAAGACCTTAGGGATGTCGAACGAGAACATAAATGTTTCTCCGTGGTTGTCCACGGAATCCGACCACGAGTGCGGGATATAACCGGGGGAACGACAACGCCCGAATCCGTATTGACGATCAATCAACAGACCTTTGCGTTCGAAAGACGTGCATAGTTGGTCGGAGGTGACAGTTTCGAAATAATAGGTGTGGGGAAAATCGGACGATAGTTATTCGGATCAAAAATATCACCGCGTTTGGGAATGGGAAAGATCACGGCGTTTCCAGAGAATTGGGAACGCTGGGAGTTTGAGAAAGAGAAAGAGAGACCGGAAAGACGTCGTAAGAGAGGAGCACACGTTTTAAGGACGATGGTTGGTATACCGTCTGGGCCGGGTGGTTTGCACACGTCCAGAGAACGCAGTGCTTGGCGGATCTTCCTAGTGCTAATATGAGGTAGAAAATAGGGTACTGTCGTGTTGCCAGATCACACGCAGTTACCATATTGAGGTCTCGAACTAATGAGACTGGATAATACAAATCGGATTGGCAATGTTATGCCACACAGGTGCACAATGGTGACCAGCTGAAATCAACACTAGTCAATTACAGTTATCAGTATTTGAATAGCAAAATAACCAATGGAAGCATTCTGTCCGTAAACCACCTAAATGCAATAAAGAAATTGAGAGAAAATCTATGGA
Source organism: Fasciola hepatica (assembly GCA_948099385.1). Classification (NCBI taxonomy): domain Eukaryota; kingdom Metazoa; phylum Platyhelminthes; class Trematoda; order Plagiorchiida; family Fasciolidae; genus Fasciola; species Fasciola hepatica. The sequence goes on from CANUEZ040000142.1 coordinate 19,056,874, forward strand.
TACTCATTACGCGCCCTGACGAGGGATCCGGGATCGTTGTTATGGACGGGTATGACTACCGGTACAAGGTGGTGGAACTGCTTAGTGTCTCGACAAAATTCACGAAAACCAACGAGAAAGACAAAACAATCCACACTGAAGGACACATAGGTACCATACTTCGAGAACTAAAACAGAATAATGTGATCGACGCGGCCACGTTCAAACGGATAAGACCAGTAGGATCAACAATCCGATTTACCTAAACATGGAATCTAAGGGAAACGTGGCATCTGAAACACTGAGCCCTAGATTATCACGTGTGGTAGCGAATGCATTCAACGCCGCGAAACTTAGAATCTCATTCAACGCCAGCCCGTACTTGCGATTGAGACCTTTTTGTGTATACTCTTATTCATGTTCCTGTGGAGCGGAATACGTGGGAAGAACAACTAGGCGTCTGCCTGAGCGAGTTCAAGAACCCTGTCCTAACGAAAGGAATCCACAGAACCGTAACCAGTGCGATCTTGGCCCACGCGATTGATACGAGGCACCAGATGACACGAGACGGAGCGTCCAATGTCATCTGCCGAGTGTCACAAAGCAGCTCCAAAGAGGTCAGACAACGAATCCTATCCACAGCCGAGGCCATTGCGATCAGGTTGCATCGACCAATCTTGTATTCTCAAAAACAGCTTGTCTATGCACTGCTTCTCCCCTAGTCAAAGGTCGGCAAGATAGTGAGGCAGACACTCACAAAAAGTACGGTTATTCCAACATTATTAGGACGGCCCTGCTGTCGCTCGACTCAACACCACGCCTGTTCTATTGATGCACTGTGTGGTTCGCCCCTCAAAGTTTCATGATCGCAATGGCCCGTTGTCCTCAAAATAAACAACCATAACAATGCGCAGACGCTCGCTTTCATTCACGCCGTACTCATTCGCAAACAAATGAAACTCGTCGCCGTCACTAGCATCCGTGGACTGAACCGCAACGCTGATTATGCGCATAGGTTTCCTCAATTTTCTCTTGCCCTATTTTCGACTGAAACATATACCCCTCTTCAGTTTTCCAATTGCACATTTCACCCCTCATTCTTACCCAATGCCGGTGTCTGCGCTTTTGTCCACCAATCAGCCGCCACTCTTCCAGTGCCATATCTTGATTCTTCCGGTAATGAATTTCAACTAATGTGGCTGAAACTCCTTTAATCACTACTTTTGTCTTGCGCTGCTCAAATCGCGAGTATGAGATTAGATGAGATTCTGCAACAACTCGTGTTTGTATATCGCATAACACCGAGGACTTCTCCAGCAGAGGTTCTGATGGGTCGAAAATTAAAGACCGTCCACAGTGTCCTGTTTCCAAAGAAGCCTAAACAAGTCACCGTGCTGAACAAAGGATTTTCTGTGGGCTCACCCGTGTATGCAAGACTTCAGATCCGCAAAACCACCAAGGATACATGGGTTAAACACCAGAACGGCCATGACAAAACCCCAGATCGACCTCGCGAATGGCGAAGCCCCCTGGAAATCCTACTGAATACTTCCAAACTACCCACACCGGCGCCACCGACCGCAAACCCGGATACGGACCTGCTGCCACGGCGGTCAAGAAGACAGACCAAGCTACAGATAACCACTAAAACGAAGGAGGTTGAGAGAAATTACCATTCGTCAGAGTGGTGATTTTTGTTCAGAAAAGTTGATCTATGGAGAAATTCAACAATCCTACTTTTGCCAAAAAATTTATTTTCTGTTTCGCATTCCGCATTGCTTTGCCGTTTCACCATTGTATTTTTCGCACCTCTTATTGGTCCAAATTCGCATTTTTATAAGGCTATCTGCTAACACTGTGAGCGATAGAATTGAAAGCATCTTGCACTATCGCCGGGTCATCAATAGACATTTGATCCGCTCGGTGTTCGACTTATCTTCCTAGCTGACGGGCGCGCCGGCCTTGACAAAATGTGCACCGTGTTTTCCGGTCCATGTCCGTTCGCGAGTCATATTTTCGTGTGAATACGGGTCTAGGGAGACGCGGGCGAGTTCGACTGCGGGTGTTATCTGTGTTAGGTTTGTCTTGCTCCTACGGGGACGCAGGTGTCTTGTGTTATCTGTGAGGCATAACACTGCCAATCCGATTTGTATTATCCAGTCTCATTAGTTCGAGACCTCAATATGGTAACTGCGTGTGATCTGGCAACACGACAGTACCCTATTTTCTACCTCATATTAGCACTAGGAAGATCCGCCAAGCACTGCGTTCTCTGGACGTGTGCAAACCACCCGGCCCAGACGGTATGCCACCCATCGTCCTTAAAATGTGTGCCCCTCTCTTACGACGTCTTTCCGGTCTCTCTCTCTCTCTCAAACTCCCGGAATTCCCAATCCTCTGGAAACGCCGTGATCTTTCCCATTCCCAAACGCGGTGATATTTTTGATCCGAATAACTATCGTCCGATTTTCCCCACACCTATTATTTCGAAACTGTCACCTCCGACCAACTATGCACGTCTTGCGAACGCGAAGGACCACTGAGCGATCGCTAATACCAGGTCCAACGAAATGCCATCCGACTGATGGATGACCTTTTTTCAACTCTTTATCTGCAGCCCACGACGATTGCTTTATTGTTCCTGTTCTACCGGTACTACTTTGGTTTTTGTTCTTCGTAGCTTGCTTTGGCAGTTTTCTCTTACCAAATCCTTCCTGAGCTTTACGTACACAGGCAACTATGCATCCTTGTCAAATTTCTGTCATCAGATGTCGTACTTCTATCTTATATTGTTTCCTCCCCCCGGACTGTTAAACTATGAATGTCCTCCCTCTTTCTGTCTCCCCACCCACTTACAGCCTATCTCTCTTCAAAATCCGAGTCGATAAACTGGTTTTTACGTGAATGTCCCCCACAATCCAGGTCTAGTGTCTTTTGATTGTGGGGTTTACCTTTATGGAGTAATTCACTTTACGTATGATAAAAAGAGAGCACTTGGTGCGAATGAAAAACATTTGAGAACAGAATATGAAGTTCTCTAACAAGCTGTACTATCCCATCTATGAAAATCGCCGTAGGAGGCCCTCGGAGCTTTCTGGATTTACACCCTAGTAGGTGGATCCGCAGAAAAAAAACCATAGGACGCATGCTGGGAGAACTATAGGCGAGGCTGACACTGTGGGTCAGCTTAACTAACTGGAAGTGTTCTATACAGCTTTCGAGACGCACTGCTGTCTGTTAGTTTGGTGTATCGTCCACTTCAAATCGTTTCACTCACACCCCTCCTGGCTTTCTACCAGTGACTCGGATAAAACAGAACAGCTTGCGGGAATTTCCTATGGCGGAATCACGTTGCAGCTATCAGATTTCGCGGTCCGTACGAGGACTTGCGTTAAATGCACATCTCGCTGCGAGCCGCGATTCATTGTACTCGCTTCTAGCCGACATCGACTGGCGCGGAGATTCAGCAGAAATCCAGAATCTTACGACACCACAAGATAGGCTACAACTTACTAGACCAGTGTAATGCAAAACATCCTTGATAAGCGACCGGTGCTGGTTAATGCTATCGTTGCATAGCCCAAAGAACATTGTCCATCTATGTTACGCTTGCTTCATTGGGTCCATCCTTTTTAATCACTACATAATAACAGTACAATATTTCAGAAAGCGAATCGAAACCCGGAACGGAAGAGTCTTAAGTCCATGATGACCGTTTGACCATCTCCGGGCATGGGACCAAGGAATGAATCCGAAAAGCGGACCGATTATTGCGCACCAGCGAAAACGGAAAAGAGAATAAACAATGAGGTCCCATGTGACACGCCAGATGAAACTCCTACAAGTTTTAGGTTAATGCCTCATTGAGTCAAAGGCCCCGGTTAGGGTTTCCAAAGAGAGTTCCTTTCTGTGATGTGGGCACTCATGGCGTGTGGCTCGCCCATAAACATCCAGCGCTACTCCTGTAGGGAGTCGTACTGATTTCCTTTCCTTGAATTTAAAATTGATATAAAATGCTACGGGTTATGTGGCTCAAGAGGTAAATCCAGTGGGAAGTGATCACAAAGCAACACGTCAAATACCCTCTCAAGACCAAATCATCACCCCAATGTCCGCCCATTATGCCAGATACAGCAACACTGTCCCAGTATTTTTGGAATTTTCGAGATGAACATACTGCCCCCGAAACACGCAGACAAAGCTCCACTCCCGTGGTCATGCTTTGTACCCGAAATACAACCTAACTCTCGCTTCACTATTCGGAAAATGGAGAGTTGGGAGGAGTGTTTCATAGTTCAGGGGTCCGGAAGATTGAGAACTGATACCACTTTCGAGCAATGAAGCAAGGACATCAGTGCTCCAACACCAATAGTCCGTGTGCTTTCTTCCCGTAGTAGACAGGTTTTTGAGTCGCATAGTACGATTGACCTAACTCACTGTGTACACCCTAACCTCGGTCAAGCAACGGATAGCGCGTAGAAGCTGCAGGTGGCCAAACGCGTTTTCAGTATGCACGACGACAGCTTATTCGTTTAGGGAAATGTAACGCGACAACGATAGATAACAAATGCAAATGAATTTATATGTCGAATCACAATGAACATTAACTGGCAGTGCCAAAATAGTATCTCTATCTAAGTTAATAAGATACCAATCAGTAGAAACGATTAAAAAAAATCAAAAGTAATGCCTAGGGTTGGCATTGGTAGTGAGGGAGGTCATTTTAAATGGGTAACGTTAACTAGAATGCGTTTGGTCAAACGGAATAAAGGGGCAAGCGAAGTCGCACCGAGAGCCTTTCATGGCAGCAGAGTATCAATGTAATCACGGAAGTAAGCCAGGGTTTTTTTCAGCCCCTCTTTCAGGTCAATCACTGGTTCCCAGTTCAACTGTTCCTTGGCCACCTGTATGAGGGGTCGCCGCCGTTGCGGATCGTCAGTCGGAGCTGGATAGTGCTCAATCGGACTCGTACTGCCTGTAGACAAATATCGGGTAGAAAAAGTCAGATTCTGTTTGTGCTAGTGTTTATGCATTGATTGTAAAAACAGACAACGCTGGCGTCGATAGCCTGATCGTAGGATATCGCACACATGATTGAAGACAAAGAACACCGTCGAACGAGAACGAGGAGACGAGGACTCCACTGTAATGCTCTACGCTGAATCCAAAATTCCAGATAGTGAAAAACAGATAAAGTTAACGGTTTTGTGGTGATCTACAAACTCGTCGGTTGTTTAGTTTTGCCTCTTACATGTGCTCTGCAAATGTACGATCCCTGTGAATAGCCAGTTGTATATGTTTCTGTCTGTTACCTTGAACTTGGAGATCACAAACGACTAAATTGTGGAGAAAAAATAGCGTTGACCGCCTTGATTTCTCAATAAATAAATAATGACATATCATGCAGCGTCAACAGTTTAGTTCCTTCAACCATTAGCCTGTAGCATCTCTTAGTTGAGCGAAAGGAAATAGAAACAAGAAACAAGCACATATTAAATAAAGTTATAATAGGAAATCATGTAGACGCTGAACCTGATCACGTCACTTAATGTCTGTAACTGTCCCCGTTGTATACCCGACCCCTGGGATACAACTGGATAGCATGCCCGCTCCACAAGTGGTTGCACCTGGGGACAATCCGTTCGACCCAGCAGCCTAATACTTTTTTAGATAACCTATCTCTCGAATAACCTGCATCATCGACACTTAACTAACCACTGAAAATCATGGAAGCACCGTACAGTTGTTTCATCTTTGCTAGGAATGATCACCAGTGCACATCCATTGAGCCCAAAGTGGGACTCGAACCAGGAGCGAGTGACTGCGAGGACCGTCTTGACACCAGGCTATTCGGACTGGCTCTCAAAGGCTTATTAGGTATCGACTACATGATGCAGCGCTCTTTTTTCACTGGCCCTAAATGACAGCAAACCATCTGCACAGTGATCGACCTCATAGGGTCCAAAGTGATATGAAGATATTATAAATAACCCACAGAGTTTGACTACCCGTTCAACAAACGGGGCGTATGGGATATCTGAGAGAAGTTGCGTCTACGACTGGTAGGCTGTCATGCCCACTGGAGTATTTTCTCTTTGGTTTCCATCATGTACCCAACTCTCACTTGTGGCTCCACGAAGCTCAAGCATGCATCAGCGGCCACACCACGTGGTAAGTGGGCGGCAACCAAGGCCTGAAAACCTCAGTGAGACGGCGCCCAACATGCGAAGGCGGATATTCCCGTAAAGGCGGACGGGATCTGTTGGACTCACTAGTTAATAAGGAAATTCATCCAATCAACAGGGTTGTACGGACCCCAAATGAACGAGGTTCTAGAGAGCCAGCGGTTACCGTACACCGAAATCACTTGGACGCGTTGGGCATTCCGGATCGGTAGATCATCATTCAAAAAGCGGATGAGCCGCACGATCGACCACGGGCTCCCAACACACTAATTTCCTGTTGCCTGACAGACACCACCTGGCTGTGCACAGGCTAGAGGTCCCATCTCGGACGAAAGCCGAGTGGCACTAGGAGCGCCACTTCGTACACTATTCTCAAGTCTCTTTACGGGTTTCGTCATTACAATTCGCTCTGATCATGCTACGGCGTCTCCGGTAAGCGACGCGCCTTGCGCTGCCCTGAGAACCGGGGTAACCTAAACAGGAGCTGGGAGCCTGAACCTGAACACACGGTCACGAGTCCACGTAGCCTGCTGGAACGCGAGAGCTTTTCTAGATGCAGGTAGTCAATGCCTTACCGTGTTCACACTCTAGAACTGCGAAATTGATGTAGTTTGTCTATTTGAAGTACGCCTACTCAACTCTGGTAGTCGACTTATTCAGGCACCTGAAATGGACGCATCCCACTAAACGTACCACAGCGAGCCAATAGACGACTCTGGGCCTCAGGGAGTTGCGATCGCAATGAACAGTCGAGCTCACAGCGCCCTGATCCTTTCGGGAACCAGTTTCTCCAAGAAATGTTGTGGCACGCTTCAGGAGTACTCTGTTTAACGTGATCATGGTCTATGCCCCAACGCTACATGCTGAGCCAACCACTGAGGACGTCTTCTACAATGAACTTCCGAATTCAGTCAATGGAGTTCTCGGGCGCCATATCTTGTTAATTGCAGGAGATTGTAACACCGACAAGGGACAGGCAGGCGAGTATACCCAACATGTGCTAGGGAAACTCGGCCTCGGCGAATGATGCGAAAATGGCGACCGCCTGGTCACATTTGCAGACTTCAACCGACTGGTTGTCACCAATACCTGCCTCCGGTATTCAAAAAGGCACCAGCTGACTTGGTATTCCAACGATGGTAGAACAGAGCACCAACTAGACTGCATCTTGGTGCGCTCTCGTTGGGCATCATCGGTCGAAGACTGTCGGGCATACCGGGAAACGCCAATGGCACGGACCACACGAGTATGCGTTCACCTCAAGCTTCACCTTCAGTACGACAGAAATCTCGTCCTAACCGCAGAGTATATTCTTACAAGCTAGCAATCCAGGACAGCGTTCAAGCCCTGTCAAATGCGATTTTATTCAGAATAGCGGTGATCGACGACAACGGTAGCATAGATGGGCAATGGACGGTGCTAAAAGCATCCATCTCTAGAGTCTCCCTCGAGCAGCTAGTTAAAACAAAATGGAACAGGAAACACTGAATCTCTACAGAGACCTTTAACTTCAGCACTAAGGTTAAAGACGCGAGAGACCGCGATTCACCTGATTACCGCAATCTGCGCCGCGAAACTACATGCTAAGTGAAGCGTGACCGTAAACGATACTGGTCATAAACTCCAGGCCGGATAGAAACAGCAGCCGCTGTTGAGGACGCAAGGGGGCCTTCACGACTCACGTTCCTTTTCGGAGATGCAACCTCCTCCCACGCTACGCGACGAAAGCGGTCACATCATATGGGACTGCGATCAGAAGATCCAAAGATGGGTCGAGTCACCTGCTAAACCACCCTCCCATCCAATCCATCTGTGTAACGGTACCAGGGGATATAGAACAATATGCAATACACCTCGACCAACCCTAATGGTCGGAAATGGTCACCGTCACTGGGATGGATGGCATCTCACCCGAGATCTTCAAACGTGTTTGTTAATTCTATTGGATCCACGAAGTATACTATTCCATCGGATCTGGGACACCGACGTTTTTCCAAAAGACTGGTCAATCTCTATCTTACTCCGTCTACCAGAAGGCGAAAAGACTGTCTGTCTGAACTACAGGGGTATTAGCCTCCACGACTATTCTGCTAAATCGTTTTGTTACTATTCCGGAAGCGCGAACACGCTCTAACCAATGTGGTTTTTGTCGAGGAAGAAACTGCGCTGACTAAATCTTCACGCTTCGGCGAATTCTGGGACATCCCTACAAATTCCAACAAACCAGCACAGCGCGCTTCATTGACTTTCGGGCAGCATTCGACCTCACTGACAGACAGTCACTCTGGGGCGTACTGCGAGGCGACGGGATGCCCGGGAAGTACATCAGACCGATAGAATGGCACTATTCGGCAACACAGAAGCGCGTTCGCGTCTAAAGTGAAAAGTCTTCCCAATCGACTCCGGCGTCCGCCAAGAATGCTCTCTATCACTAGTCCTATTTAACCACACTATAGACTAGATAATGCAACACGCCCTCAACCAGCTTCGAGGAATACAACTCGGCCATGAATTTTGGCTTACAGACCTCGAATTCGTCGATGGCACTGTAATTCAAGGAGAGGATCCCGGAACTCTGCAGCCGGTTGTAGACCGTATTGTATGTGAAGCCAAGGTTTTTGGTCTGTAGATAAACAATACACAACGAAATTCTTCACAAATTCTCAAGGCCTAACACACTCTATACGCGACAATGGCGAAAATCTAGAACAGCTGCACCACTTCAAGTACCTTGGTTCTACTATCCCGCCAAACGGTCAGGCTGGGGATGGGTTTAACCTTCGTGTAGGCTGAACACGGAGGGCGCCCCCACAACTTAGCAAATCATTATGGTTCCGCAGCGAAATAAGCCTTAACACGAAGTTCTGCATATATCGAGATGTCATTCGCTCAGTTCTTACACAAGTGCGAAACATGGCCGTTGAGAGTAGACGACACGAAAAGGCTGGGTCGCTACGACCGCTGCTGGCTCGTCACATGGCCAAAATCAAGTGGTATGATCGCGTCAAAACCTCCACTGTCCGCATACAAAGAGATTTTGGACTTTCCGCCAACATTTTCGCCTACAGTGGTTCCGTAATGTCCTTTGAGAACCCTGAACGAAGATGAGCCTACAGCCATCAGTGTAACACTGTTCGTGTTATTCTGTTTTTCATGTTTTGCTACCGACTATTATTTCAGTAGCCAGACTCTATGACTGGAACACGCGATCTCCTTATCTTTACTGGTCAATTCTTCTGATCTTTGCTCTGAATGGTCGGCCATCTCGAATGTGGTCATTTTTACGCCTGGACCACCAAGAAGCCGACTTATCCTCTTACAGGAGATAGTCGCATGGAAGTAAAAGGATATGTTCACCAAACGAGGTTGCGTTCAGAATAGAAACAAAATAGATACCTGTTAAGTTTTTTATCAAATGAGCTAAATCCAGCACCGTGTATTCTTGCGGATTTCCCAAGTTTACCGGTTGTGAGTAGTTTGATGCCATTAGACGAACCAAACCTTCCACCAAGTCTGAAACGTACTGGAAAGAACGCGTCTGTTTGCCGGTGCCATACACCTGGACGTACAGGATAGTGGGGTTGGAGGAGAATCTCGAGCGAATGGTTGAAGTGCTCCAGGACATGTATGCAGTAGATAAGGGCAAGCAATTCATCAGTTGAACAAAAAATCAAACATGCAGCGGACAGCAAACCACCATAGATGGAGCATATCGCAGCTACAATTTTGATGCAACTCACAAGATGAGACACCATAAAGAACTGACTGGACACCAGAAGAAGTTTACGAATAAGAACGATTGTGTTTGCTGTGCAGACTACTTACACCGTCAATAATGATTATTGGAGCACTGAAGGGTCACCGACTGTCTAGAGAAATAGACTTTAAAAGAGACCATGGCAACACTTGTGGAATGTCGTCAGTATGGCCAGTATTTCTATGCTGCTCGGATATCTACACGTTGCAGACCAAGAAAGACAAAGGCTGTAGATATCTGAACACCGACTTGTTCGTGTCGCTGGAACCTGGTAGTAATATGGAGTTAGAAATTTTGGGGCTAAACACAGAATGCTTAGTACTCGAGATAAGTTCTCCACTGGAAAACTTAACATCAACCACATTGCTCAGGACAGATGTTGCACACCTCCCCGGATAGAATTTCTCCGTGTGAAATCGGTATCGGTTAGAGAATGAGTAGTGGGGGAAAAACCATAACAAGTAGAGTAGCCCGTGAGGTCTACTAAACTTCCTAGGTTGGGTCTATGAAGTTTATTTATCGAATGGGTGAAGACATGGGAGACAATCACGTGACGACCAGTGACGTATTATTTCCACTGTCCCTTCATGTGCTTGGGTCTTGTCAACAAGGAGCAACCAAAACCCCATTTCTATGTCGCGACTACCCGTTGGACGGATACTGTTGTGCTTGGTCTGTATTTTGTTCGAATAAAATATAAAACGGATTGTGAAGCCGATTTGTTGAACATTATATATATATATATATATATATATATATATATATATATATATATATATATATATATATATATATATCATCTCTGCCGTGCCAAACTGGAAATCAAGACGGCCCTACATGTGATAAACATTCCGTCAGTTTCTTCATTCCTCTGCACCACGTCATCGCTTGTTCCCCATGCTCTTACCCCCAGTCAGGCCCAGGGAGCGCAAACAATGCGCGAAGCGACACGAGCTGGGCAGGTATCTTTAATATATATCCTGGCGAGTGGAGACGGTGCTGCAATAAGGTCTTTTCTAAAGAGGAATTGGCTGTGCCAAACACACGCCTGCGCACTTGATCACTGCTGACGCGCTGCTTCCATCAAACACAGGCAACGGTACGTAGGCAGCGGGTATTAAACACAGCCAGGCGACGGATATCTTGAACTCGTAGGGGCCATGTTTCACAACCACACAGCAGTACGGGGAGCACGGCGGTACTGTATACTCGGCTCTCCGACGAGACTGATTTCGTGTCGGCGCCAGAAATGCCTGAGGTTCAAAAGAGCTAATCTGGCCTTTGAAATACGCATAGATACTTCTTCTCCCACGTCGCCATTGTCAATAATACGACTGCCCAGGTAAACATAACTTTATGTAATTTCTAGTCCTCCGTTGTCCAGGTAGAGCGCGGGTACGTGCTTTCGCCTATCCCGGAGCAGCACCTTACACTTTGACGGGGTGAAGTACATTCCGTATCGAGCCATTTCAGTTATCATGCGGTTCAGTAGAAGTTGAGAAGCTGAGATGTTTAAAACGAGCAGGACGATGTCGTCGGCGTATTCCAGATCCGTAATCCCTGGGAGGAGCTCGACCGACTTCTAAGGGTGTCGTCAATTGCGGATTTAAAGAGGGTACTCTTGTTGAACTCCACTGGAAAAAACAAGGGGGTGCGGAAGTTCACCGTAAGCTCTTACTCGTTTTATGACTGATATATACATTTCAGCAACGCTACTTCTCAACAGGCACTTTTCATACCTGCCAAACTTTGGAGAACATATGCGTTGGGTTAATCAATATATCGTAACCTGCCTCTTTGAATATAGCTGATGGTAGACCGTCTGGGCCTGGAGCTTTGTGGCGCTTGAGTGAAAGTGCACGACAGCTTTCAGCTTCGCTGGGCGGTTCTAAGAACACGGACCACTGGGCACAACGTTCGTCAAGGGGTATGGCAGTCCGCTCAGGAGGCCAGCTGATTTGCAAGTCGAAGTGTTCAGCCCATCTTTTTCGGCGTCGATGAAGATTATGAATAGGCGTTTCGTCGGCTTCGCAGATTGTTTCGCTGACACCATCTTTTGGTACCGGTGTTGCGGATAATGTGGAACAAATTTCAAACGTTTCTGGAGGCAGCAGCTGATTCCACCTCAACATCGCTTTCCGACCACCAGTTCTCACGATTGTTCCTCGCAGTGAGCTCGCGTTTTAGGGCCAGACGAGTTTTGTTGGCAGCTAAGTTTGCGGGGATTGAACTGAGAATATCTAGAAGTCAAAGAGAGTTTGCCTTTATCCAATGATTGACCAGTCTGGAGGTACAGCTGCAACTAGCCAGACAGGTGGAATGCAGGGCTGATTTTACGAGAGCCCAGCGATGCTCTATGGAGCATGGTGGGATGGAGTTCAACCTATCTTTCAACTGATTCTGGGATCTGGACAGCACGTTAGGCTTCGATAGTCTGGAGACATCGACTTCTAGCTGTCCCAGGGAAGCGCATAGACAGTGGGGTATACACCAGAATCAAGAGTGGTTCCCCAGTGCGAAAGGCAGTTTTGTATAGATCCACACCATCTGTAGCTAATTGCAATGTGATCTATCTTAGCTCAATCTTGAGTTGACGAAGGAAGTCGTCAGGTGGCTGAACGGTACTTTGTGTTTCTAAAGCTAATGCTGGATAGAAACAGTCGTTGATGAGAACAAATTTAAAAACCACTCATGATTATCCAAGCTGCGACGACTGAATTTTTCTGATCTTTTATTGGTTCAAACACGCATTTTACAACGACATGTGCGAACACTATAGTACCAAAAGAGCTGAAAGCACTGTCTGTCTTGTGTCATCTGGTTGACAACAGACCATACGAACGAGTCGCTGTTCGTCTTCTCTTTCTCGCTAGCGAATAGGCTAGCCGTGCCGAATCTTGTGCTGTTCTCGAGTGTGATCGTTCCCTGTCGCGCGAACACGGGTATTTGGAGACCCAGCCGAATTCTATTATGGGTATCATCAGCGAATAAGTGTGTCTGAACCCTGCGAGGATGTAGCGGTGTACTATCTAAACGCTGTAAATTCAATGCTTACGAAGCAGACAGAAGCGTACAGTGCGCACAAGAAAATTGACCATACACTCAGCGGAAGTTTAATTTCGCAAATTACTACTGTGAAACCTGACAACAACAGAAAAGGAGAACGTTCCGCGAATATTATGATGACCGCTGCTCTCCGTTGGCTAAATGAGATGTTTTGTAAATTATTTCTTTTGGACGAACAAGATGTGTTACATTTACTGAGAATCAAAGACTGAGTGTACGTGTTGCTACGTAGCCTTCATCGTGCTCAACATTGGTTGCAGTATTGCCCACTTAACAACTCATAATTCCTTCGACTCATTCTTCAGAAGAAATCCACAGCTACCCATTCGCTTGAACATATTGCATACAGCTTTCAACGTGTCGAATCGCGCTTGCATTTTGATTCGCACAAAACGACGCCATTTACTGGTTCAGTCTGCCCTTGCATCATTGATAAACCGTCGGACTTCGTGTTTTAAAATTCTCTAATTCGGACTACTTTGTTTACAGACCCGTGGTATTCGTCACTGTCAACAACTCTATGTTATTCACCTGAGATAGTCCGTTGTTTCAGTCCATAAAATCGTTTATCACTCGTTTAAGAACACATTCCGATTAACTGCATTGCAGACCGATAACAGGATGGTGTCTTGTTTGTCAACAGGCAATTTGCCTTCATCAAGTTGCACAGTGAACTTTATTGTTTATTGTCGGGGTCGCCGATTGGGGGCCGATGTACCTAATTATCGGTGCTGAGAATGATGATATCTCTCTGTCTCTCGGATATTAGTGTTATCCTGTCCGCTCAACCGGAAGGTCTAATTGTAAACGTATTACCACCATTCGAAGTGTCGCCGGTCGTAGCAGTGTGACAGTTTCCCGTCTACGCCACCCGAGTGTGTAAAGCGAAAATCTCTGTCACATTGGCGAACGAGAGCAAGTAACCGAGACTATTAACATTAACTGCGAGCAGTTACTCTATATGGTTGCTTGACCTAACGGCAAGCGGACACAGATTCAACGCCAAGGTTCGCAGTAAAAACCAACGTTTTTCCTTTGACTTCTTTGGTAAAAAACTAAAACCCTGAAGACTATACCCGATCAAAAATCTGATTAGACTGGTGACGGGGCATTGATTTATACAGAAGGTATGCACATTTTAACATTGAGAAGCTTTTCCCGTGCCGACATTTTATTTGAGTATCCCGTATGTTGACCTGCTGACCGGCGGACTCCACAAAGACGCGTCATAGATTGCACACTTTCTGTTACGGACTATTTTCGGTGAATGTACAGTGTGGACAAAAAATGTATACATCCTGGGGAAGTCGAATTTCGCAACTTACTACTTAAAACCTTGTTAGTAGACAAAGTGAAACAAATACCGCGAAAATTGGATGACAGAGAAGCAAATTAGCGGACTTGACCGGTACTTGATGTCAAGTTATGGCTCTAGGCTCAACACTAACCTTAAACGAGGAGTTCGTAGGTGATATATTCCTTTCAAGTACATGGGGTACTAGTGAAGATGAAATGTGATAAAGTCAGTGGTCCAGACGGGTTTTCGCCAGGGGTGCAAACTGTGCAAACAGCGAGAATGGATAATTACGCTAGCCTTGCCTTGGTAACGCGTTTTTATTTGCTGTCATTAGTTGTGTTTGTGTTTGTGCACTTTTGCCTTTGATCTCATGAGAACGTTCAATTTACCATTTATAAGTGATCATTTTGACTGCAGTATGCACTAGTGAAGATGCAGCGAAATGGTCCGGAATATATCGTGCAATCTAATGCTATTGACTTCTATGTTCAAATTTGTGTCGGGAAAGTTATGTTTTCAAACTGAATTTGCTCTCACTTCATGCTCAACGTTAACATGTTTATACATTATGTTCACTGGAAGTGGATCGACGCCCGAAGGGTCGAATTTTTGCATATGCTACTGAGAACGATAGCAGCAGTTAGATTTTAACATCCGGCGAAAAAAAAAATGATTATCCGCTTGAGATTTAGATGACCGATAAGGAGATTTGCCAAGGAAGGTGCAAAAATGGTTCATTTTACCGCGGAGTGATCGAAAAAATTACCGACGTACTCCAATCACACTGTCGGTGATGTACCAACCAACATGGGCACCCTCATTGTGAATAAACTCGTCGTGTTTGTCAATTTTTGAAGCGCCTTGTATGGTAAATTCGAGTAAAATCACGATTTAAGTGATATTGGCTTGGTAGTATATCGTCCATTGCCTCAGCTTTCATCGCTAACCTGTCCTTGGTTCAACCGTGTATATTCACATTGGTCTCCTGAATTCGAGAGAATTTAGCGGATCTGATCCCATTGTAACAACCATTACCAGATCATCGGTTACGGGGGCTCACTGATTCCTTCTTCTCAGCAGCAACCTAAGTCGAACATCAAAACAACCAGGATTGAAAATTAAGTTGTGCATATACAAGTGTCATTTTTCGTGTCATGTAGTCATATCTTCCTGTATATGACCACTGATCAGTTGAATCTCGTCGTTATGTTACCCACCGTGGAAGCCCGATACACTCTAAACGGCCAAGTGTATTGGTCCGACACCAGCAACTGGTCTTCACCACTCACAGCTGGGCGAAGTTAGTTAATGAAGATAATATCTTCCATAAATGTTACGGACTATCAAAGTGGTACACTAGTAATTAATCAAACCAACAATCAATTCGACTACGGATTAAATCTTTATAGTGTTTGGTTTTATGATTGTAATAATTTCGCTCAAACTTCAGTTCCTTCTGGCACAGTGCATTTTACCTGCAATTATTGTGTGCGTGATCATTCACGCGCGTAGTGTAATTTTGGCCATAGTTCGTGTGACCTCATAGTTGAGCAGTTCTCTCACAGTTATGGTAAAGTATATCAGGTGCCTGGAGAATCTTGGACAAGTAGGCGAATTATATTTGGCTTCACTCTTCACCCATCACTTTTGTCGGTCTTCTAGTGGGAGACTGCCATTTTGCAAACGTTCATTAAAGTTATATTACACCCCAGTGGCATCTCCCGCCCTATACTAATCAGTTCCATAACAACAGCGCACTTTGCTTCGCGTGACTAAACTTGCAGTAATATTTAAATTTGGTTTAACTTGAGGAAATTGGAAAGTTATCATCTTTTGGTGTTAAGAACAAACAGTTCTATTGAACCGCGTGGTCACTTACATTTCTGAATGAAAACGTTATTTCGTTTTTTAAATCGACCATATCGGTAATGGCACGGGATACAGAAATACATGTACCAATTTCATAACAAAGACAATGATCGGGAGTTAATAGATACTGTCGAACAAGTTACTGTTCGCACCCATTCTTTTCATTATATACGTGGGAAAGATCCGTATTCCTGCCCATGCAGCATTAAATCAGTCCGAGACAAAGCGCGACCACAGGTCACGTGAGACAAGTAGCCCAGAGTTTATCAGTTTTTAACATCCACGGTATTACAATCTTAAATGAAATAATTTTCTAGTTCATCAGCACCTGCTAACAAAATTTGAGCTACACATAAACGGTCAACATAATCTGCACCTATGTGTTTACCACAAACCCTCAGACAGTCCTTCGAAACACGGAGAGAAAGATCGGAGTAAATGAATTAAGTTTCAGTCCTCATGATATGCACTAGTTTACCATCCTGTAATCGCAACCTCCCTTATTAAATAAAGATCTATTGGGTTAGCCGCCATCCTCAGCCAGACTACCATTATTCTTGCACTTCTCAACCTTCAGCTTATTCTGGCATGATCTATTCATCCTGCCCCCTCGAGGTGACCAGTATGTCGTTTTCCCACATCCATTTTTTCATTTTTCTCAAACTTCAGTCAAAGAGCTTATTGAGTGATAGTCACAACGAAAAACAGCTATCGTAGTGCGTCCAAGTGATCTTTTCACTGTGCTGATCATCTAGATTCGGCTTTAGGTTTTCGTCCCGCAGTTTGGCAGTTATCTCAGTGCACATGTTGTACCTTAAAGGAGCGGAAGAGCAACCGCTTAGTTTATCCGTCATAGCAGCCGTAGTCAGTTCAACCGTGATGCAGGTCCATGAGTCATGTGCGACGCAGACCACTGCACTTTTAGGTCCTAATTTAATCCTCGATTATCTTGCTGACAAACCAAACCACGTGACGAAGGCACACGATAAAGGCATGGTATCGACAGACCCTACGAATGCCAGCAAACTCAGAAGCGTTTAGTGCCAAGTGCATGTGCTTTGACAGTGATGCATTAGGCAGCGCAAATTGAACTCAGATGAAAAAAATTCAATTTATTTGGTCTTCGCATAACTAAACCCATCGGTATGATAATACTCATAACGTTTAAGCACAATTGCTTTCCTGGTCATACACACGCACTTTCCGGTGCACGAAACTCTTCCAAGGACTGGGTTTACTAGGCTACCCTCTCATATTTAGCCACATGTACGACATACAACACGCACAGACACCGCATACGAAATACTGCCAGGCTAATACCACTTAAATCGTGATTTTACTCGAATTTACCATACAAGGCGCTTCAAAAATTAACAAACACGACGAGTTTATTCACAATGAGGGTGCCCATGTTGGTTGGTACATCACCGACAGTGTGATTGGAGTACGTCGGTAATTTTTTCGATCACTCCGCGGTAAAATGAACCATTTTTGCACCTTCCTTGGCAAATCTCCTTATCGGTCATCTAAATCTCAAGCGGATAATCATTTTTTTTTTCGCCGGATGTTAAAATCTAACTGCTGCTATCGTTCTCAGTAGCATATGCAAAAATTCGACCCTTCGGGCGTCGATCCACTTCCAGTGAACATAATGTATAAACATGTTAACGTTGAGCATGAAGTGAGAGCAAATTCAGTTTGAAAACATAACTTTCCCGACACAAATTTGAACATAGGAGTCAATAGCATTAGATTGCACGATATATTCCGGACCATTTCGCTGCATCTTCACTAGTGCATACTGCAGTCAAAATGATCACTTATAAATGGTAAATTGAACGTTCTCATGAGATCAAAGGCAAAAGTGCACAAACACAAACACAACTAATGACAGCAAATAAAAACGCGTTACCAAGGCAAGGCTAGCGTAATTATCCATTCTCGCTGTTTGCACAGTTTGCACCCCTGGCGAAAACCCGTCTGGACCACTGACTTTATCACATTTCATCTTCACTAGTACCCCATGTACTTGAAAGGAATATATCACCTAAGAACTCCTCGTTTAAGGTTAGTGTTGAGCCTAGAGCCATAACTTGACATCAAGTACCGGTCAAGTCCGCTAATTTGCTTCTCTGTCATCCAATTTTCGCGGTATTTGTTTCACTTTGTCTACTAACAAGGTTTTAAGTAGTAAGTTGCGAAATTCGACTTCCCCAGGATGTATACATTTTTTGTCCACACTGTACATTCACCGAAAATAGTCCGTAACAGAAAGTGTGCAATCTATGACGCGTCTTTGTGGAGTCCGCCGGTCAGCAGGTCAACATACGGGATACTCAAATAAAATGTCGGCACGGGAAAAGCTTCTCAATGTTAAAATGTGCATACCTTCTGTATAAATCAATGCCCCGTCACCAGTCTAATCAGATTTTTGATCGGGTATAGTCTTCAGGGTTTTAGTTTTTTACCAAAGAAGTCAAAGGAAAAACGTTGGTTTTTACTGCGAACCTTGGCGTTGAATCTGTGTCCGCTTGCCGTTAGGTCAAGCAACCATATAGAGTAACTGCTCGCAGTTAATGTTAATAGTCTCGGTTACTTGCTCTCGTTCGCCAATGTGACAGAGATTTTCGCTTTACACACTCGGGTGGCGTAGACGGGAAACTGTCACACTGCTACGACCGGCGACACTTCGAATGGTGGTAATACGTTTACAATTAGACCTTCCGGTTGAGCGGACAGGATAACACTAATATCCGAGAGACAGAGAGATATCATCATTCTCAGCACCGATAATTAGGTACATCGGCCCCCAATCGGCGACCCCGACAATAAACAATAAAGTTCACTGTGCAACTTGATGAAGGCAAATTGCCTGTTGACAAACAAGACACCATCCTGTTATCGGTCTGCAATGCAGTTAATCGGAATGTGTTCTTAAACGAGTGATAAACGATTTTATGGACTGAAACAACGGACTATCTCAGGTGAATAACATAGAGTTGTTGACAGTGACGAATACCACGGGTCTGTAAACAAAGTAGTCCGAATTAGAGAATTTTAAAACACGAAGTCCGACGGTTTATCAATGATGCAAGGGCAGACTGAACCAGTAAATGGCGTCGTTTTGTGCGAATCAAAATGCAAGCGCGATTCGACACGTTGAAAGCTGTATGCAATATGTTCAAGCGAATGGGTAGCTGTGGATTTCTTCTGAAGAATGAGTCGAAGGAATTATGAGTTGTTAAGTGGGCAATACTGCAACCAATGTTGAGCACGATGAAGGCTACGTAGCAACACGTACACTCAGTCTTTGATTCTCAGTAAATGTAACACATCTTGTTCGTCCAAAAGAAATAATTTACAAAACATCTCATTTAGGGAACAGAAAGCAGGAGTCATAATGAAATGGGACACACGTCTTCTGGGTCGATGCTCGATGGGTGTAGGACAACGGCTCCGAACCTTGCCCTCAAAAGCAAAATAGATAAGGAACGTAAGTTTTATCGATACCCCTCAAGGGTTACAAGGTCATTCAAGCCTCTCTCTTACGCATTACAGCGCTGTTTCACTAGTAGCTAAGTCGATGATATCAGCAGGAAAATGATACGATCACTACTTGAATAGTTCCTAGTATTCCATCCTCGAAGTCGGAAAAGTATCTGTGTATAAATTAACCTTACTGTGTATTATCTATTGGCAGCCACCAAGAGAAAGATGCAGGAAAAAGGCTCACAGTCCGGAAATGGCAATCTTCATTTCTCTACAGACACGGAAGTTTTGAACACTGGATTCAGTTGATTTATCTCACAGGAGAATACAAAAAGGATCTGATCCGCAAGATGTAACGACTGCTCACTCTTTTTGATCACGCAGTTGAAAGATAACGGCTTTATACGACTTAGGCCACAGTAAATGACAGTGAAACTGAGTAGTTCCGAAGTTTATCCGGTGACTACGGTGCATAGTAACGTGGTTTATACATCATGACAATCAGTTCTTGATGGTGAAATATGCTTCCGTAGTGATATAGTATGCCGTCTCAATTTCACTCATCCATAAACATGTAGTTACAAAGTTATAATGATTTCAGAACTCTACTGTATAACCCTCAGCTCAAAAATAGGGTCAGGCCAACTCTATAGTATGTTGCTATGATTTTTACCGGTCTGGTCTAAGGTTTTAGTCGTACGAGATGGTATTGGAAACACCTACGTCAAAGTCAGTTCTTATAAGGCAAGAAAAAATAGCGCGAACTGACTTTCTCCAGCCAATCCCCTGGATCGGGGTGAATTGGACCCGAGTAATGAAGTCACAACACATCCTTATGAACAGAACAAGTGCCACAGTCTTGTGGTTCGAAGTGAACGGGTATCAGATTTTGCTGGCAAAATTTATTGTTCAAGCAGAATGTGTATCGATTCGGTTGGTATATAATACATACCCACATAACAACATCCTAGGTCAGTAACAGGAAAATAAACTTAGAGAATACAGGAAAAAAGTATCTCAACAGTCGGGCCGCAAACTTTTGCAACGTAATCCCTACTGACTATGACTCGGAGCCACAATCACATGCATGAATAAGGGACCCACGGAGGCAAATCTCGAGGCAAAATTCTGACCGATTTTTCAGGTTATTTGCGCTGCTTTTGCCAGTCAACTCCAGGCACAACGCGACAAGCAATTCGATGAGGTGGCATTAGCAACACGCATCTTAACCAACTCAGTGAAGTGGTTGGTTAGAGGATATCCACTTAGTGGCACGCCCGGTTCCGAAAACGTGAATACGGACGGTGGCGTTGTTAATTAAAATCGCAAGATGCTCCACAGACAGCAGTGGTCAAAGACGAACAACTTGGTAAAATCTACCGCTCAAACGAGTTACGTCTCGCAGCGCTGTGAACTCAATCATTCAAGGGGCTGTGCAAGACATACTGTGTGAGTGACGGTGTCAAAATCAACGTCATGTAGCCTGTATAGTACAAGCCTAAGATTCTCACCAAGTAGGAGCTCAATGACTACAAATTTTAGACTTTATCCGGCCTCAACGAGGACATCGCCGATGAAGAAGTTTAGCAGGAAGAAAAGTGGACAATCCTGATACACACCAATTCCACGTTAGAATGGCAACTACTAGCAGCATGCCCGCAATCGGCCTGATGTAAGGCGTTGATACATAAATAACCTTTACATACTTGTCAACCATTCCTCGTCTAACGAGACAATCGCCACGGGCCGTTCTGCCGATGGAGTCAAAGGCTGTCCAAAAATTTGGATCAAATATTAAATATGACCACTGTTAGTCTGTGATGTGTTGCGGAGTTCAATTGTGCGTCTCACAAAGGAGCGGTTAGTAGTTAAAGACAGGAACCCTATAAGTTGGAGTTGCCCAAAAAGGTAGTGCTAGATAATAACTGAAGAGAATTCTGAGTAACTGGTAGAATGAGGTTAAGGGCAAGGCCAAAATAATAACTTCGTAGGAAGAGTAACATACCGTAATTGGTTTATTCTGTAACGCCTGGATGATAAAATTGCTGACAACACGCCCATCGGCTAGTTGCATTCGTGGCCCATGAGTGTTGAAGATCCGAGCTATGCGCACAGATAGTTCAAGCTGTTCCGGGAGAATAAACGCATAATTAAATCACACTCATTCATACAAAGAGCGGGAATAGAATTGTCAAGTGAATAACACACCACTATCTACTACCCAGTTCTTCTTAATCTGAACCATAGAATTTGTAATAGGGACAACCATTTAGCACACGCGTGCTGATAAGAGAATGAAACTAGCCGGAGACAGGCGTCTTGTTGTGACGGTCAGCAATATTTCTGCTGCCGAACAGCTGAGTGCATACCGCAGTGTCGCTTACACTTGCGAATACACTAACTAGCTGTTCCCGAAATCCGACGTTCGCGGGATATTTTGCGAGTCTGATGGCAGCCTCAGATGAAGAATTACCTAGGGCTCAAGCGTTCATGGGATCGAGCTAATGGCCTGACTAATAAGTGCAATCCTCTCACTTGTCCCGTAGCTTCATTGGATAAGAAATGCTCTATCTATGACGTCAGTCCTGGCGTCGTGTAATATTCGATGTTCATTCATTCAAAGAAGTCGGTAACAGAATTCCACATACAACAAGGATAAACCTTGCATTTTTTTCTATATTTTGTCTGTGCTACTGCTATCAGAGCGTCTTGTTTCTTCTCAGGTGGACGAATTAAAAATATACTCACTCGATTCGCATAAGCATAGGTCAACGTTTCGCCCAGGCGCTTGCTCTCGTCGTAACAAGCCCGCGGGCCAATGGGATTGACATGTCCCCAATATGTCTCCGGTTGCGGATGCACTTCAGGGTCTGGTGACAGAGAAAAGATGATGAAAAAACGGTTAGATATCATAAAAGATCCCAAAAGCGGGCAAAACTGAGCAGAAACAGGCTTAACTATATGTATTATTTTTCAGATGGAACACAGGAGTCTGACTTAACTTGAGGGAAGTGACTACTGATTTATAGGCCCCTAACTGCGTTTGGAGGTGCTCTGTGGAAAGAACAACCAAATGAACGATTATTGTGAAAAAAATTGTCAAAAACGGCGTTGTCGGTAGAGATTATAATTAGGCGATGTTTCAGTTAACACGGAAAACCTTTCAAGACAGGTTTTACAGTCAAAGAATTCCAAAGTGGTCGTCGCAAGCCAACGTATGTTTTAAATTGTGCTTGTGCATGCATCTGCATTGCCTGGGTGTGCGGTGGTTGGAAGGATTGGGCGTCGATCGCACCTATTCCCATCAAGTGTGTCACATATCGCGGGGTCGTTTGAGGTAAAATATAAACTACGATCATTTGGGCGTTTGTTTTCCAATCATTTTAGTGCGCCGTCGTCCCGATTATTGCACGCAGGTTTGGCACTGATTGCCAAGGCGTCAGTGCTCTGTAACGATAGAAATCCGATTTGGATAAATCCGGTGTTGTCACAGTTGATTTAGTGTCATTCGGCCATGACATGAAGTGCGATTGCCAAGTCTCGCTCAAGTTTTTCCAAGGTCGTTCGTTCTGTGATTCTGGTTTTTAGCTGCCTGCTAGGTTGCCAATATTTTCAGCGGGGCACTCGTTGCAACTGATCTTGTAAATAAGGTTGTTTCGGTCTTGTAAATGGAAAGGATCCTTGGCCTTTGTGCGGTGGCGTTTCGGAGTATTATCAATCAGAAAGAATGTACGGATATCTTAATCCCTAAGAGCTTTTCTCATTGCCCCTAAAGTCTTGGACGAAGTTATATAGCGCAACAGGCTGTACCACGTGTGTTGCTCTGATGGACAATCCATTCAAATATCGGTTCATTTTTTCGTTAGATCTGAAGTTCATTTAGATGCGAAATTGCGTGTTTTCTAATCACTCGTTAAGCACTCTTGTATACACAGCGCGACAAAAGTAGAGGACTCCCCTTATTTTCCCCGCTCCTGTATTCTCTGACGAAACCATGCCTGACCAGAACGATTACACTTCCATTACGATGCAGAATGTAAAGTTTCACAGCAAAATAATTTATCATGAGCCCATTAAATTAGAAGATGCGAAAAAGAGGTTGAAAAAGCATAGGACCTTTCCACCTCAGCTGGGCTTTAATAGTAACTACTTAAAATTGCATGCAAATGCCGTTATGCCTGAGGACCTCGATACATTTTCTCAGCGAAGTTCTGACAAGACCTGTGATCGTTCTTTGGTCGGTATTCACCCACTCTCGTTTGAGGGTGGTTAGTAGTTCACTTTTTGACTAGTAAACCATGGAATACTCGCACACTGCGCCAGCAATTACGCTCGATTGGGTTTAGATCTGGGCTGCACGCTGGCCACTGCATGACCTTGATCCCATGGAACAATCAACAGTTTATAGTGTATGAGCAGTGGACAGAAGCACTATCATGTCGGAAAATGAAGTCATCCTGTGGTCAGATGGTCGGCTAGCGGGAGCTAAACCTGCTCCAACGTACGGAACCGTTTACACCCAAGTCTAACTAGATTGCATGATATGATTCATCGTGCACTGTGAACGTTCAGATCATTGAAGACCGTGGAAGCATTGTACAGCTGCATCATCCCTGTTAAGAATTATCAACAGTGCACAGTCACTGAGCCCCAGCTGGGACTCGAACCCGGAGTGAACAACTGTGAGTAGAACACTTTAATCACGAGGCTATCCGGGTGGCTTTCAACGGTCTACTGAACTTATACATATGATATAGCCTCCTTCCGACCCTATGGGGAATTCGTCCAACGTAGGAATAGCCCGCTGTGTGAGAAATGCTCTGCTAACATTCGACGCCAGTGTCAGTAGGGCGCTATATCATGTAGTGTATAAGTTCAATAAAAATTTGGCAGACAGTCCGGATGGCCTTGTGGTTACGGAGTTCTACTCACAATCGTTAAATTCGAGTTCTAATTCCCGGTGGGGCTCGGTGGATATGCGCTGCTGATGATTCCTAACAAGGGGGAAACAGCTGTACAGTGCTTCCATGGTTGTCAATGGTTCGAACGTTCACGCTGCATGATGAATCATGTTATGAAAAAATCTATTCTACTACTCCCACTAATAACTAGTTCATTTTGGCTGTTGGTTTAGAAAGCTCCTCAAACCGCCGCTGAGCTCTTATCGTTGTTTCTTTTATGATATCATACCAATAACAATCCCAAGCATCAGGTCCATTCAAATTTAAAAAAAGTTACTAAAGTAGACATTTTCCTACTTGTTTGTCTAGGCTAGGTGTGTTCCAGCCCATGGTAAACGTTATTCTCTATGCGGGGGTGTGAGATCAGTGCATCTTTTCATTTTTTTATATTTCGTTTACGGCACAGCTTGAAGCGTTCTTTGCTCACGTTCGTCTTGAAACACTGACTCCGACCAAAGCATTGAATGTCGACATTGAGAGTGTATTATTGGAGGATAGACGAATTAGGCTGCGTTCGTCCGATTTCGTTAGATTTTCGACGACCCATTCACTTTCTAGGTCCACGTTGCTTGTTACATTCCAGATACCGTCGTATGACGTTTCTTGATCTCTTGCATTGTCTGGAGATCGCATGCAAACTGAGTCCTATTTGGTGGAACGCGGATATTTCGCCCTTCTCTGAATCTTTTAGTTTGTTCCGGTTCTCATGGACTTGTCAGTTGCCAAATCCATCTGAATTTGCGAAATTTTCCATGAGACAGCGCACTAGTCCTATGCTTTCGTCACCCTCGGTTTTTACGTTTACGGCTGTAATTAGCATATAGTGCATGATTTCTTTCTGAAATCTGGTATGCCATATAGTATTGTGCATTCTGTCGTTCCGATCAGATATGGTTCGATTAAGGAATACAGAACCGGAAATGTACTGGAAAATGAGCGGGGTCCTATACTTCTGTCGCGCGGTATATCATAACTGAGCATAAGTGAACTTTAAAATTAAACTGAAAATCTACGCAAATTGGAAGATCAGTTCGGTCGTGCGTATGCCCTGCTTTTAGAAGAGTTTCATACGCACGCGGAAGCAAGTAACTAAAAGAACCACCTCTAATCGTAGACCGAAATGATACGAGATGTGAATGCATAGGGGCTTAAATAAATAGGGTACAGATAATGAATTCAATAGATGGAGCACTATCATATGCCTCATCCCTCAATATACACAAATAGGGAATACGCATTTCCCGTGAAAAGTTCGGCAGTTTTATACGATTAATTCTGCCGGCTTAATTTCTCACACTTCCCCACCGATTCGTGTGGAGGACACTATTATATTCTTTCAACGAATGCACTCGCTCATCAACACAATGCGCGTCAGAAAAACCTATTCCAAAGACACGGAATAAACGCAGGCCTAAATGAAACACCAAAAAAGGTAATGCGAAACAGAAAGGTTGTTTCTTAAGATGTAGGTGCATACAGTCATACTAAGATTACATTGAGAACACACGACTCATGGAACCACTTACCTCCATAAATTTCCGATGTAGAAGCGAACAGAAACTTTGCATTAGTTCTCCTCGCCAGACCTAATTGGAAGAAACCGAATAAGGCGCGTTAAGAGATTGAAAAGCGCTGCACACGAGTATTGTGTCAAAAATGAAACGACGGCTTATTTCTGTGAGCGAAATGCGCGTATTTCTGACTCCCCAGACTGAGGTATTTGCGGCCGTAAAGACCGTTTTGAAATCAGAGGCTTTTGCTACTGTTATGACTGTTCCAATAAACCGACAACAAGCGGATTGGTGTTCCCTCGGCCGTGTGATGATGTAGTGTGGCAAACCAAAACTGGTCAGTCTGGATAAATGACGAGTGCTTCGTGGGAC
Source organism: Fasciola hepatica (assembly GCA_948099385.1). NCBI lineage: Eukaryota > Metazoa > Platyhelminthes > Trematoda > Plagiorchiida > Fasciolidae > Fasciola > Fasciola hepatica. The sequence goes on from CANUEZ040000142.1 coordinate 19,083,360, forward strand.
TTACAATTAAGCAAGTCGGATTTCAAGACGCAGGTTGATAGTGGTCGACTGTTTTCATGTTTAACTACCACCTCGGAGGTCACAGGTTCGAATCCCGACAACGTCGACCACTTTAGTGATAGACAGTAATCCAGTGTGGTCCGGCTCGTCACCCCACCTGACCTACTGGGCCTTATGTGAATCTTCACTTCAAGTATCGCGGTCTAATTGCCCGCTATACCTTATAGTACAATGGGCGTGTGAAGTTATGGAATATACCCCTTGTACTGCACTCACGCGCAAGCATGTAGTAAACAAAAATAAAAATTAGTGAATGTGTATTGTCGATGAATCCTAACAAAGACAAAACAGCTGGTGTGCTTCAATAGCTTTTTATTAGTAAGTGATATGCTGGCCCTGTGTGGTGTTTATTTTACTGCAGTTTGATCAGTTCTGCTCTGCAGCTGGCAGATATGGGTTTCACGCATGGAAAATATTCGCAAACTCAAAAGTACCCACGAATAGCACTTGCGAAACTTAGTATAGCGTAAAAACGATGAAATTGGCGAAGCTGATCGGCTTGAGCACAGTGTTACACTTCCAGGTGCGTCCCTACGTCACGGTAAGTGGAAAGTAGAGATTAGAGTTTAGGTAGTAACCGTAAAGAGTTGGTAATGGAACTTCAACGGACATGGTCATCTATTTGATTGCGAAAAAGTAATGATCCGACAAGCCTAGCGGCAACAAATAAGACCGAAAATGTCCTAGTTGTTCCATGGACTGTACCCTATCCGCCATGCTTCTATGAATAATTCATGTAGATTATGAACACCGAGGCGCCGATAAGAAAGGCTCAGTTCAGAATTTACTCTTCACATCATAACAGTCATGAAAACACATTTGGTTCTGACATGCATTGCAAATGTGCACCGTGTGGGATAAACAAGACCATGTACATTGGTTGCTTTGTAATCACAAACAGAAAAACGCAAATGTTACTCCAATCTTGCGATCACACTGATCGGATAGTAGGGCTAGAGAGGTGAAATTTATAAAACATGGACACTTACGAGTCTCGTGTACGTGGACGATACCGAAAAACTAGGCACGCAAAAAAAATTGTTTTGTTGTGATAAACCTACCAAGCATGTTCAGTGTGCCAAGCGTGTTTGCCTTGATTGTTCGTATTGGATTGCTCATATAGTGAGGAGGAGAAGCGGGAGAAGCCAAATGGTATATTTCATCCACTGAGCCAAAACAAAGAACGAAAAAGACAATTTGCTATGAACGTCAAGTAGATGTCCGAATAACAAATCGCGTTGCCATGAGAGCCGCCAAGAACAAGCATGTATCCTGGGCTGGCCCAAAAGCAGTGCTGATAAATACTCCATGATCAGGCTTGACCAGTCTTTTCTAGCCAATGCGGCACACGTGATGTTGGCTGCGAATGGCTATATTTGCTGTGACCCTCTGAAATCCATGTGGGATGCCAAATTGTCGATAGTGGTACTTAAGGACGAAACCATCTAACATTTCCGTTTAATGTCATCAGTAGGCGCATTCTTTAAAAACACTATTCTCGCGCAATGGTAGTTCTAGGATTAGAACTTTAAGCCGTCGGTCAACGTTGGTAATAAACGATACAGCCTATAAAATTTCACTTTACTCAAACTCCGACCCGGTGATCAAAGTTTCCGCTCCGTCTAGCCATACTGAAAAATTGATTATTATTATTCCGTCAACACATGAAGAAAATCAACTTGCTGATTTCCTACTCCTCAAAATATTGAAACTGTATCCGACGTCACAACTCGCTAACGTTTCTCTAAACTCACGCATACTCTAAACCGTGCGGTACTGATCACGGGACAGTAACAAGAATAGTGTTCCTTGCCTCAAAACACTATAGAACCCCTAGATACAAGAAGAAAGACAACGATGTCACAACAGAAGTGAATTGAGTCCATTTGAACTAGGCAAGCGGTATTAGATCCATCATTTTTGCTGCATTTCACAATGCATGAGTCTGAACCTTCAAAAATTCTTCATTATATTGGTCTAAGAAGAACAGTTCGAATCCTAGTGTGGCGAACTTGTCGAGGCAGCAGAACGAGGCTCAGATATGCAGTCGATCGTGAACCAAAGGCCGGAAAAGAGGACAGTGACTACTTCGGGAGCGTGTCGCAACGGACAGAAAAATGACCTTACAGGCACACAGGCGGGCGTTGGCAGAACTCCAAGTAGGTAGTATTTGGGCCCAACCTGAGAACATCCAGTCAACTGGAGTACCTGAATCAGCACAATGAGAACGGTGCGCAGGAAAACAAACTTAATGGTCGTAGGCACAGAGCCAAACAGGGAGCCGAAATGCGTTGGTAGTCTGAGGATCGTTGTTGCGGCCATGCGGGTGTAAAAAGAACTATTTAGACGGCTGCACATGTTTCACCATTTTGAACTGTCTGGTGGATGAAATAAGGGTGTGTCTTTTTCGTCGCGGCTTCTGGCTGCACTAGTACGATAAAAAAATGTCATCTTTCAACTGAATCGTACCAATGGTTCTTCAGCTAATACTCGGTAAATGTAAAATCTTGAATCTGTGTGATCACCATCCAGTTAAACACCGCAAAATATAAAACTGGCATACAGACTGTAAATTACTTTCTGTGATTTGTATTTTTGACGACATCTTCGCTTGTCTTACTCGTGAGTAGCGTATATATGCCTCATGAACCTCGAATACTTGTGATCCAATTCTCTGTTTTTACTGTACTGACACAGTTCAGATTTACCCCTTTCCGACGTATGGTGCGTGAACATTTTACGTTATGTTCCCGACTCGATTGTTCTATGATTGTACATTCCCCTTGGAAGAAAATTTTGCAGAACGTTTCACTTACGCTTCTTGACCCACTGTCTGTACCGCAACCGTGCTGCGCTACAGTTTCGCATGACTCCTTGCTGAGTGGACCGTTTATGACCGCGCTGTCCCGATATTTCGGATAACTTTCTGTACTGTTGCCCTTGGTTGCTCACCTGGCTGTAAGTCATTGCATTTATGTATTTTTATGTATTGCATTGTTTAGAACCACGAAATTACGATAAACACGGCTGCCCGTAGCCGTGTACAGCCCATATCGTGCGTAAAGCTAGTGAGACTAAGTTTTCTGCTATATTGAAAGTTCAAGTAATCGGGATAGTTTCTACACAGACTCTGTTTTGAATTGTGAAACAAACTTGAGTCTTAGCCAACGCAACAAAGATTGTATTAAATCAGTTACCACACAAACGTATCCAAACCAAAGCAGACCATGTGCGAATTCCACCTGCCATATTCTCAGGATTTGCCGACAGTTCATTCAACGCACCAAGAGAGCACCGGTGAACTGTGCACTTAGAATCTACTAGCCAAAATACACAAGGTAATTTTGTACCAATCAGCCCACTGATAACAGACATGCACGGGTAAAATGTAGCTGCTCGATTTACATTCCATCGTCATCATCGTCGTACAGCGATAAACAGGAGGGCAAACAACACCGAACGCTGCCTTTCTCACCATCTTACACGTTGAATTAGAAAGTATGAATATGCAAGATGGACAAGGAGTGGACCTATACGGGTGGGAAAAGGAAAGAATGCCCTAATAGCCAACACACGGAATACACAGTCCAACCATACAAACGCACATCGATCAGTCATTCTGATTCGATATAAAGTGACAACACGATCGCCACTGTTCGCGGTTCGCTGCCATATCCTTCAGTGTCTCCAGCCAACTGGTAGACGGATCTTTTGGACCCCAACCACGGAGACGTGAGGCACCTACTTTTCCTAAGTATGCTGTACATTTTCTCATATCTCTCTGTCACGTCAATTGTTGACTTCCATATGGTTTCTTCCACTCCCTAGGCGGGACGGAGAATAGGGCACGGTATGGTAGACGTGTGTTTGCCATACGTAAAACGTGCCCCAATCAACGAAGTCTACTAATCTGGATAGGCTGTGAAAAACGTTCTACTAATTATTACCCAATACTCGCTTTCTGACCTCAGCATTGCTCACTCGGCTATTCCATCCAATCCTAGAGATAATACGCAAACATCGGTGACCGAAAACTACAAGACGACAAATATCTTCTGCACGCAGACTCCAAGTCTCCCAACCATACAACAAAACTGAACACACTGCGACACAGTATACACGATCTTTCAGTTTCAGTGAAATATCAGGTCGGCGCCACAAGTGCTTTAGTCCAGCGTACGCCGCTCGAGCCTTGGATATCCGCGTACTCACCTCTACTACTGTGCTCCCATCAGTCGTCACGCTGCTGCCGAGGTAGGTGAAGTGGTCGACAACTTCCAGGACCTCCTCACCGAGCATCAAGCTCGGAATCATTGACGTTCAGTCTTGTAACATCAATTTACACTTTGAAGGTGCAAAGCGCATGCCGAATGAAGCTACAGCTTTTGCGAGTCTATCTAGTGCATGTTGAACATGTTTCGTGGATTCGAACAAGCAGACAACGTCGTCCGAGTAATCTAGGTCATATAGCTTCCCACTATTTCCTTGTTCGACGCCTACATCCTGAAGAATTTGCAACGCACTCTCCACTATTTCGTCCATGACGAAGTTGAACAGGAATGGAGACATGGGACATCCCTGTCGAACACCACTGGTCGTTTCGAACCGACCGGATAGTTCACCGTAAAGTCTAACGCGGCCAGAAGTATGGGAATACAATGATCTCAGTAGGTTCACGAACTTCTGGGGCATACCTTTTCGCTGAAGAGCACTGAAAAGCTCTGTTCGATCAACTGAATCGAAGGCACCTTTCAAGTCCAAGAAAACCATTACTGTCGGTCGGCGTTGCACGTGACGCGTTTCAAGTAGTCAGCGGAGAGTAAAAATCTGGTCGATGCACCCTTGACCTGGGCGGAATCTAGCCTGTTGTTCGCGGATGTTCCTCTCGCGAGCTAATGTAAGACGGTGCAGCAAAATAGAGGCTGATACTTTGGTGACTATCGAAATTAAGCTAATCCCACGGTGGTTACTACAGTCAATGCGTATTCCCTTCTTGAAGATGGGAACAATCAGTGACTCGCTCCATATTAACGGAATACGCTCCTCGTTCCAAATGTCACGGAGCAAGACGGTAAGTGAGTTTATCAACGCCCCACCACCCAGTTTGAAAAGAACTGGGGGAAGTTCGTCGGGACCTGCTGCTTTCCCACGCTTTATTAATCATACAAATGACTCCACTTCTACTTCCGATGGGGGCTCAAGTGATACCACCCAGGGAGTCGCAGTTGTTGACACAGGAGTACCTACACTAGCGTGCGGCCAGCTAAAGTGTTTCTTGAAGTATTCGACCCAACGGTCAAGCCTTTGCTGTTTGCCATGGATGGGTTCTCCATTTCTATCGCTAATCGTTTCACTGACACGGGTGCGCCGTCCACCGGTATCACGAATAACTTTGAACAGTCTTTGACTGTTACCTGAAGCAGCTGCTATTTCTATTTCTTCGGCTACCCTAACCCATCAATTTTCGCGATAATTCTTAAGGTTTTCCGTAACTTCCTTCTGCAGATGTTTTCGCATCTTATTCATCTTACTGTTCGAAAGGTAACGCTTTTGCTCCATTATACTCAGCGACTCTTGCGAGATCCAGTGTCTTTGATGGACATCGGATCTAGGACCACAGGCGAAACCTGCTGCCACGTGCATCGTCTGTTTGATATGAGCCCAATGCTCATCTACATTACTGTTCGTTGTAGCTTGACCAAAATTTATTAAGTAAATAATACTGGTGGTTGTGCACGTGTCGGTAAAGAAAATGAAAAGGCAAACGAGCAGGATGCCACGTACTCCAACCAAATGAACCTGCCTTGTATGTGAATCGGATCAGAAACATCATGATGGAGGAGTTCGAAATTGATATGACCCAACCAATGTGCAATGTTATGCCGTGCGCCTGTGGCAAAATTGTCCAATGCGATCACCTCGTGGCCATCTTGCATCAGACGATCAACCAGATGTGAGCCGACAAAACCGGCCCCACCGGTCACCTGCAACAGAATGTGAGTACAATTACAACGTTTCCAAAACCACACAGTTAAAGACAACAAAGTTAACTGTGCACTGACGATGTCACGTCAACTGGTGATAAAACGTTTGCGACCTAAACGCCAAGCTTAACGATCAGAAGCCGTTGAACAACACAAATTTCAAAAAGTACGGAGAAATTTAACCTCAAAAACTGTTTGGAAGAAGAAGAACGTCTGTGATAAATGTGCACCGAGAGGAAAACAAATATCATGCTGGTCCCTAAGCAGTTTACAAAACCTAGGCATACTTATTAGTGTTTTTAGACAATCGGGCACGATAGAAAATTACATTGAGATGGTTATTAAAAATGGTTTGCAACCACAAAATCACGTCTCCAGCGAACCGATGAATGTTTTTGGACCCATACAAGGAGACATGGGTTCTTCCACGAAGGATTTTACGTTTCATTCTGAGGATATCCTTTGGCATCAAAATGGTTGAATTCACCACAGGCAAGTGAAATGAGGGAATGCCTCAGTGCACAAAACGAGGTCATACCTACTTGTGACAATTCACATATCAATGGTGGGTATACAGCAGTAGCGGTAAACGACAGACGGATATGCGGCTATGATCTTCAGTAGAGGCGTAAAAGATCATGTACAGACAAAATCATGGCCAGAATTGACAGATGTGGATAAAAATTAGTGATAACCCTGGATTTCCCTACCCCAGCGATAATCAGTGACGATGTGATCCCCCTGAATTCAAATAGGTGACGACTAGGACACTAATGCAGACCAGCTTTTTCGCTACGAATGTGTACTTTCCAGAATTAATTTGTGATCGAAACACCATACACTGAGTCGACCAGAGTTTTCGATCTAACTGATTGGAATAGCTAACAGAAAAACAATGCTTCTTCCACCAACAATCCGCCAAAAGTGTCAAAATTGCCTATAACAATGATCGCGAATAGAACACTTCAAATTGAGTGAAACAAACCCCGGCAAGAGTAATTTCGGTCAAAGAAAAACTGCAATTCAGAGGCGCATTCCTACAAGACGATCGAAAATTGGCGCTTCCGTCGATTGCCGCTTTCAGTTTCAGTTTATTTAGCCATTAACTTTGCACTTTTATGCTCTGGTTTTGGTTGCTACCTTCCAGCATGGTCGAGTATAAGGCAAAACTAGAAGCGTAAAGTGAAGAAGATCCAAAAAAATCCAGGTAATAAGTGGAAATCAAGAGAACAAGGAAAGAGTCCGAATGCAACTACGCCTAACCATTTCACTTGATGTCTCCAATCATTTAGTAGGTGGGTGGCGTGAACCTGAACACGGAAGTCTAACGCGCCCTACGCGGCCAAGTCCGCTACTCAACGGTTTCACACCTTTTTCCATGTCATGGACTGACCACCTCGATCTAACTTCCAACCACTACCTGCCTCGGATAACAGCGTACGCCGAGGACGTCTACCGCCACCTTACCCTGTTAAGATTCAGTAGCTGATCCAAAGACCGACCTTTGGTTCCCAACACCTTACGTTTAACCTCAGCATTGCTGACACGGTGTTCCCACCATCCTCGGGCAATGCTACGGAGACATCGATGCTCGAACACCGACAGTCTTCATTTATCTTCTACCCTCAACAGCCACGTTTCTGAACCGTATAAAAGAACCGATCTGACCACTGCAGTGTATACTCGACCCTTAATAGACAACCGGGTGTCACGCTGGCGCACAGATGACGGAGGTTGGCAAAAGGCAAAATGCGCCCTCTGTATACGTGATGACACTTCTTCCGATATCTGTACGCCTGGTGAGATGTAACTACCCAGGTAACAAAATTTATCTACTTTAGCTAGAGCTTCATCCGCTAACACAAGGATTGGCGTGGAACCAATCCAGTCCAGCAGCAGCATTTTACACTTTGAAGTTGCAAAACGCATCCTAAACATTCCTACACTGTTGATTAGGCTATCTAAGAAAGCCTGAAACTTACCTGGATCTTCATTCAGAAGAACAATATCGTCCGCGTATCCCAAGTCACATAGTTTACTGCCTGAACAAAGATCGATGCCGCTATTGTCACACGAAGATAGGGTTATGTCAAGAATCGATTCAATCACAAAATTGCAGAGGAAGGGAGAAAGGGAGCAAACCTGACGAACACCACTTTCCGTGGTGAACTTGGGTGAAAGATCTCCGTAAGCACGAACACAGCTCCAGCTGTTTGCGTACAAGCATCAGAAAAAGAGAAATAAATTCCTCTCTCCTTTCAATGAGGCAGCGTCAGAGAACTGTACGATCGACTGAGTCTAATACCGCTTTAAGATAAAAAGAAGACAGAGCTTGTCGATCCACAGACAAGTCTGTGTTCCAAGATTTATGGAAGAGTAAAAATGTGGTCCGTACAAACCCTAACCGGATTTGAAACCAGGTTGATTCTCACGGGTACACATTTCGCGGGCACTGGATAGTCGGCGGAGAATAAGCCCAGTGAGCAGTTTAGATGCGATTCATACCAAGCTAATTCCTCAGTGGTTTCCACAAGAAGATCTTGCACCTTTCCTGTAGCTCGGTACAATCGGTACAATCCGCTCACGAACCCAGTTTACCCGGAGCAGTGGTTAACTCCGAAAATAAAGCTTCGCCTTCATTCTTGAAAAAACGTTGAGACAACCCATCCGGTACAGCGGCTTTGTACCTTTTCAATCAACCTATCTCCCGCATAACCTTTATTTCTGCACCGTTTCTCTGACAGGTATATTTGGAAGGTCCATTGCTGAAGTGGGTCAACTGAATTGCCCCTTAAAGTGCTCTGTCCAATGATCCAAAGGACGTATGAGAGCGAATCAGCGAACCGTCGGATTACTTGATTACCTCATTTATACCGGGCTTCCGTAGACCCGTGCTTCTAATCAAACGGTAAAGGTTGCATGTATTGCCAGTAGACAGTCTTTTCCATTTCCGTACGTTTCGCAACCCACCACTGCTCACTGTCACTTCTCAGGCTCTTCATGCGCTTCATTGAATGTGGCATCTAGAGGGACAGATCAACGAGCATATAACAGGGCAACTGATGTCGAAGGTGTCTATCGTTTGGGAGACCTATTTGTACCAGAGTCCTCTGTGGTATTAGAAGCGGCATACATGGCTTCCTCAATCTGTTGCTAGCATTTATCTGGGTCCTGGACTTCCGGCTGCACCGATAACTGTGTAAACAGCTCCGTCCCAAAAGCAGATCATTGGTTATCATCCAGAAGCAACCGTGAGGGACGGGTAGTATTTACGTTGGTGCGACCACATAAGAAACGTAAACAGAAGCGAGCACGTACTAAAGCGTGATTTGAGTCCACAAGCGTAGACCAAAATGAACGACAATCTTCAAATGGTCCACGCCAACAGTGACCAATCACAATATGGTCAACCTGAGTCCAACGTTGTGAAGACGAAGGAAGACATCATGTGAGGTTGTGCCTCTTCTAATGGCAAACGTTCGTACTCGCTAGGAACAATGTGGTCAGGACACAGCTGAATGAGACGATCGCCTTTATCGGTACGATCGGCTGGGATAGCAAATCGGCTTCCAATATGTCTTTCAGAATCTCACAAACGGCCAACTTGGGTGTTGAAATCCCCATCAATGACCACCACGTCCGTTGAACGTGCGCTTCGAAGCCGCTCAGAAAAATACTGGTAGGACTCGTCCTTGGTCTCAGATGAACTGTAGTCAGTGGGCGCATACACAGACACGACGAACAAGCATTGATGCTTCGGTTTGTTGCTGTCGGCACGAACACAACTATTCAACCTAACTACACACAAACAACAGGAATTCAGTATGGCAGTGCACGCTCAGCTCTCATACTCAAAGCAATCCTAACGCTAGCCTGAACACAAGCACTAGAAACCGGATCATCATACACGCAAAGAGTGAAGCGAGAAATTGAGAGAGGCTGCATCTGGGGTGCGAAGAGTGATCACAGAACTGGGGTCTTCTATGTGCGTTTTGGAGATCTATCTATCATCTGCGCATCTATCTTGAAAGTTTCAAGAGTTCTAGAGAGATCAGCCTGTTGCCTTATCTGATATAATGTGAGGACGTTAAAAGCAGCCAATTAAAGTGAACATCTAGGCTTAAGGCGTGCGTCCGATTTATGCCTGACTTCTGAACTACTTCTTTCTTCAGGGCAACAATTAACCGTGGCGTTTTGCATCCATCTGAAATTAGAGGAGGGAAAATTGGTAAAACCCTTTACAGGAAGGATGCTGAAGATTGCTGGGCAAATCATACTTTGCGGCTGCCACACGGCAGAAGGGTTTCTTATTTGAAAACCCTAACCGGAGCCCTTGATTCAGGTCTGACGTACAGTGGGTCGTTAACCCAGCACGGGAACGCGACCGAAGAACACGTGAAGGAACTTCGTCTTCGCTACTAATGTAATCGACCCACTTTCCGCATTCGGTCTCCAGCCCCATGCGCCCAATGGAGTAAGTGGAACGTGGACGGGGTAGCATCCTTTGGGCTGAGGTCTGCCCAGCTTGGGCGGGCGATGGCTGCCCAACGAAGTGCGATGACTTCTCCCACCGTGGACAGAAACTCTGGGTACTGCAGTCCTACGTCTATCTGGGAGAATTTTAAACCGGTAAACAGTTTCTCTCCGTGTATATTCCCTACAATATCCTCTCCAGGGATATAGTGACATAGATGTTGCCTATCAACTGGTTCTGAAACTGAACTTCATCTGGCCTCTACCCATCGACTATAAGACATGACTGCATCTCCGGCTTAAGGCTGTCCCGCGTGGAGGCACGCAGGCCATAACACCACGCTAAGGTCCAGTCTCGTCATGATGATAACGATTGCTGTTAGTACACGGAAAATCGTATAGCCGAATTTCATACAAACCTCATGTCATACACTGGCAGTTTACATGTTCGCTACAATCAATTTTATTCTTTTCATTTCAGCTATTGTACCGCTGTTTTGAGATGAATATTGCCTAGATAAAGGCACCGGTTTATTCATTCAATTTAGTCATTCGTGATTGTTTCTGTCGTGAGAAGGTTCTCACTAGTGACAACAATACATTCATCTCAAAAGAATCTGGAGTTATGAAACGAATCCCCAAATTGAACGCTTCGATGCTGAACGTGGTGCTCCAGACGCTTCAGAACAGTGGACCCATTGTAAATGGACATTCTTGACGTTTGTGATCTCTATCGAAAATCATCAACCAAAGAAGCTTGATACTCTGGTAAATTTTGTTCCTCCATCTGTTTAAAAATATACCGCAGAGTCCAATACGTTCGAGTCATTTTTCGCCATTTCTATTCTCTGTACGTTAAACAACTTCCAATCCCGTCGATATCCATTGGCTGCAAAAAAGCCGATGATGTAGTTTTTGGTTGTGAATTACCGACACCTGAAGGAACTACACAAATTCAGAGCAAAGTAAATGAAGTTGTTAACTGGTCAACATCCCGCTCCCATGTACTGAGTGCTTCTAAACACCAGGATGTATCACTTTCCTTACTTTTTTATGAACCACAAACAGCCCTCACTAACAGGTAATCCCCCCTTCCCTATTTGCGAACAATGAACCCACACCAATATGACCAATGGTTATATATCTTGGTGTTACACTATCCCACAATCTTTCGTGGCCTACACATGTTTAACAGACGTTTTGTAAAGTTAGAAAAATGTCATTTTTCTATCTCTTTTTAAGATTGCTTTCGGTTCACCATCAGTTGATTTGTGGCTGTGTGCGTTCTCGCCCACTGGCCGTACTGCTCTCTAGTTATTTTCCCTGGTCTTTTGAAGAAAGATTTCACCTTGATAATAAAATCCACAAAACATATCCCTGAATACAGTGGCGCATTCAGAGATACACTTCTTGATACTACCACTGATAAGCAATTCGACGCATGAGGCCAGTTTGACTCTAAGATACCTTCAGACATTCATCACCCTCTACACAGAGAACTTTCAAAAGCTGTCAACAACATGCAACAGCTTAAAGTTCAAATTTATATTTCACTGCACTTCTGGATATCTCAAATCTGTTTTGTCGCATCATGCTCGTCTGTTTGTTGATCCAGTGAAAGTCATTACAGACTTACGGAACTGTTTGCTTGGATAGAAATTATAATTTGTATGTATATACTATTTACAACAAGCATTCCAACTGGCGACCTCAGTCGTCGTTCTCGAAGTTAACTGTGACTAAACCGCACAGAACTATCAACGAATCACAGTTGTGATTCCTCAGTAGAGGAGGAGGAGAAGCAGTCACTCACACTCCTAATGCATAAATTGGGTTGTTGTGATCAGTTAAGACATCTACGGTTCTTCAGAGTTGAGAAGCACCTACCATCAAATACCCATTCATGGTGAAGACAAGTACACGATCTATGAGGTCTGTTGGCATTACCAATGGAGTCGCTTGATTCCAAAGAACAATGGACGAAATAATGAAGAATGAAAAGTTGGTTGACACTCTCGCGTACGTCAACAACGTTGCCATTTGTGGTTGGAGTGATCCTGAGCATAAGGACAACTGTGGAAAATTTCTCAAAACTGCCGAAAAATATGGTGTTAAATAAACGGAAGTGTAAGTCTCAAAGCTTCCAGGAATACCAAGTTGTTTTAACTCTAAGTCTTAAAAGGGGTAATTAACCCGGACCCCGAGCGACTCAAACGGCTACGCACCCAGCCACCTCCAACCAACATCAAGTCCCAGTGGGTATCGCACTTTTCTGACAAAACCCTCATTGATGGAAAACAACGAATGCCCTATTCCACATCATGCATAAAACTCGTTTAACGGCTTGAATGAATTAGCAAACGCTGTAATCCTTACCATAGACCTTTAGCAGTGGAAACTAATGCCTCCGATACCGCAACAGCCGAAACTTTAAAACAAGAGGGAGTGGGACACCGGTTGGATTTTCTTAAGAACTCTTGCTTCTGATGAGCGACATCATTCGGTCGTTGAGAAAGAAACCTATGCAGCTGTCGAAGTTGTTCGGAGTTGGTGGTATTATTTGCTTGATACATTTAATGGATCAGAGGTCTGTGTAGTTTGTTTGACGGCTCATAAAAGGGTAAAATCAAAAACGGTGAAGTTCAGCATTGGCAAGTCGAAGTTCCTCCATTCCATCACGGTGCTGTCTACCGTTCTGGGGGAGAAAATTTAATGGCTGATATGTTTTCTCGAACATACTGATCTTTGATTCATCATGCAGCTGATTTGAAAGCATTACTGTGCAACCCGGGAGTTACTCGAATGTTACATTTCGTTCCATCGAAGAATCTTTCTCAATGGCCGAAGTGGAGTCTGTCAAGAACCGACGTCGCACATGCCCAGAACTCAATTTAATGTTTTATCGATCAAGATCAGGAAGACTGATTAAAGTCACTCAGTTCGTTTCGGTTCAGACAATCACTAGTCACGCACCGGGTGCGGTGGCTTGGGTTGTTATTTCTCAGTGGCAATCTCAATTCGGAAAAACGGGGGAAAACCAAGAGCATGAAAAGAATAATAAGAGAACTAAAAACAGTGGTATAAAGTAGATGGAGAAAGCTTGTGGATACAAGAGCGCCACTGATCGTGACGCCGAGCCATGTCCTCCAATGTATCTAGCTACTGAGTGGGAAGGTTTCTTAAACTCCATCCTGAAAGCTTAACACACCCTACACAACCACATATAATGATTAGGCTTTTCTTACCATTTTCCACGTCATGGACTGGGCACCTTAACTCATCTTCCGACTATTAACCCCCTCAGCGAACATTACAAGCAGGGGAATCTTGTCCGGGGACACATAAAAGGTGCCCAACCATCTTAGCCTGGCGAGCTTAGATGTTTTGCCTGATGATTTCGTTCCTATACCTAAGATCCCCGCTTACCCTCTATTTTGTAGAAACGGTGTACATTCACCATCCGCAGTGGCCATGTTTCTGAACTATAAAGAACTGGCCTGACTGCTGCAGCGTACACTCCACCCTTGGTAGATGAACAGATGATATATCGATATCACAGATGACCCAGGTATTTTTATTTACATGCTTACGCATAAGTGCAATGGAAATGGTATACCCCATTGCCACACACGCCCACTGCGCGATTAGGGACAACCGGCAACCAGACCCCAAGACTTGGAGTGGCAGAAAACCACATAAGGTCCCAACAGGTCAGGTGCAGTTATGAGCCGGATGATTGTGGGTTACTGTCAACCACCAAAGTAACCGGTAATGGCGGGAATTCAAACCTCAGACCTCCGAGGTGGAAATGAGACACACTAAACCACTTGAACACCACCGGTCAAACGAGCCTTCTGTACACACAGAGACACTTCACCCAATATCGGACCTCCGGGTGAAATGCAGCCTGCCTATCTATAGTCGCCCCAGATACTGAAGGGTTCAGTGTTGATCCAACCCAGTCCTGCAACAGCATCTCGCACTTTGAAAATGCAAAATGTACATCGAATAATACTATGCAGTTGATTAAGTTGGCCGGAAAAGCTTGCGAATTACCTGGGTCTTCACTCAGAAGAACGACGTCGTCTGCATATTCAACGTCCGACATTTTTCAATCAGGAAACGTTCAATAACATTATTCCTACCTGACAAAAGAGAGGTCTCTAGGACCATATCCATCACAAAGTTAAAGCGGAACGGAGAGGGTGAAACCCTGACGTATACGTTTCTCGTAAACTCAGGTGAAAGATCACCGTAAGCCTGAACTTGGATTCGGCTACTCATGTACAGGGACTTTATGATGAAAAAGAATTTCTCTGGCGCACCCTTCAACAAGAGGCAGAACAAAGAACTGTGCGGTCGACTGAGTCGAGAGCCGCTTTCAGATCGAGACAAAACAAATGATGACCCTACGCGAGATATGCCCGTTTTTAAAACTTATCGAACAGTGAAGATGTGTTCAACACAACATTAAAGAAGTCTAGACCCAACCATCTGAGAGATGGAGCTTCGAATTCAAGTGGCCTCTGCCGTCAATCACTCGAAATTATTATATACTCACGGTCGTAGATGAGTACCCTCGTTTTCTCTTTGTATTTGCATGCCCCGAAATGACATTAACAACGGTCATCAACTGCCTCTGTCAATTGTTTTCATTGTTCGGTATGCCCTCTTACAATCACTCTGGTCGTGGAGCCTCTATGTCAGACGAACTTGCGCATTTTCTCCCAAGTAGCAGCATTACGACTAGCCGAACTACTCCGTATAACCCTCAAGTAAGGGGTAGGTGGAAAGACTCAACAGAATGTTTTGGAAGGCAATAAATTCAGCAATAACTGATATATATTCCACCCAGTTACTGAAGACGAGTACTTATCGATGCTTCCAAATCGATGCGGTTTTGTTTTGCACGAGTACTGATGCTATTTCGCGCGAAAGAATTTTCAATTATCAAAGGAAATCCACTTATGACACCGCCTTGACAACTAGGCTTACAACACCCCATCCGGTGGTTTTAAAGAAGAATGAGCGTAGCTCCGAATAAGAGTCGTTTGTCGAAAAGCTGATCTATTGAAATGCAACCCTGAGTATGCTCGTATTCATTTTTTTGATGGTAACGAACATACAATGTAAATCCGGCGCTTAGCTCCCGTTGGTACACGCCCAGTCAATCACGGCGATCGTCGGCCCGACTCCTAGAGTATGATGAATGACACTCAGAATGTGTCGAATCAGAAACTTCAGCATACAGCCATGATGACCAGTATGAAGCTAATCAAGGCCCAACAAATACTTCAGCCGAAAAAGGGTCGACGACACAATCAAAGCCAATGTCGGAAGAGCGTTATAGCATAAAGTGTATAAGTTTGATCAACCGCACTGTCATAGCTTTTAATCTAGCCCATTCCAATACGATATTTTTTTCGCTGTATGACATAAAAACTGGAACGTATTACGTACGCGGTAGAAAAGAGTGAACGAAATGCCAGCATCTCGCGACTTATGTCTTATATGTTCTCATAAACCGTTGAAAGCCAGCCCGGAGAGCCTTGTGGTTTAGGTGTTCTACTCACAATCGTTGATCCCGGGTTTGAATTCCCGTTGGGGCTCAGTGGATATACACCGCTGATGATTCTTCACAAAAATGGTTTTGAATGATTTAAACGTTTGCACTGCATGATGATTTATACAAGGTAAAAATCTAGTCTACTATTACTCACACTCCAATCCTAGGTAAAGGGTCCGGTTTATTCGCTTAATTTAACCACTTGAGTGACTTTCTTTTGCGAGGATGTTCTTGCTAGCTACAACACCTCGTTAGCTGGATCCAACCTAACAGTACACAACGGACTCTCGTGTTCAAGTCGACTATAACACCAACATTTGCTGCAGAACCCTCAGATCAGCGAAAAGTGAAGTGGGGTTAAGACTGTGTTTGTAGGGCGAGATGAGATAACTGAGATATCATGTGCCCATTTTGAATGTTTCACATCTTTAATAGGGCAGTTGGCTGTCTTATCCAAAGTATGCGTACCATGAAAGTAGCAAGAAAACACTGCACAGCTCGTGGGATAGTAGCAAACTTCCCTTAATCTTCAACTCATTTTTATTAGGAGTCCCGACTACGTGCTATCTTACATCAATTTGGAACTGAAGCTGACAGAAGTGTCAAAGTTTTCTGTAAGGATAACAGATGCTTAGGGGTACGATGTGCTTTTCAGTTGCTCAAGCAGCAGAAAGAATCTTCTCAAAAGAGCCGAACCAATGCCCATGGTTCGAAAATCCGATTTTAACCGGTGTCTTGGACTGGACAACCTAACCCACAAGCCATCGGGGCGCTTATACTGTTGGAGCTACTTCTGGCCCGCCAAATGAGATCTGGTTGTTTGCTATTCGTTCTGCGTTCGCTGACGCACTGATTGTCTATCGGTTTTACAGATTTGATCACCCCCACTAACCCTAATGGAAAGAGGGGAACACGGTCGGAACAATTTCCTTCGGCCCAGAGCCGCACAGCTTTGCTTACTTTTACTTTTACGCGGCTAGCACCTGCGAAAGGATGAACCGGCTGCTTCATGGATGTCCCGAATGGCACCCGACCATGAGCGACGATCGAAGGCGAGATATGAGCACAGGGAAATCCTGTTATGCTTTCAGTTGCGAACATCGTAGACAAACTACGGTCCCAATCGCGCAACGTCCGAATTGACAGTACTGATCCGTATATTCAGCTGTCCGCCAAGGCGACAGCATCACTCTGCACATTGAACAGGAGAAATGCCTTGTCTCGAGATCTTCATGTCTAGACGTTGTGGGACGCGTCCAAACCACTGCAATCGTTGGCGATGAATGAATACTGACAGCTTTCCGATAGCGAAGTAGCGTTGTCTTATGCGCCGTTTGAAAACATGTCGTGCCAAGCCACCCTGAGAATCTATCGCAGACACCAAAGATCGAATGTTTACAGCTTTCTGATGTCCTCGACGCGTAGTGGCCACGTTTCGCAGCCATAAGTCAATATTGGACGGATAGCGGCCCGGAAAACGTGGACTTTCGTCTACATAGCCTAAGTGTAAGATAGCCCATCAATAAAATGTGGCGAATTTTCCTGGTTCTCGGAAGAAAAGCCAATTATTCCGCTTCTTTATTCTCTGCTATTTAATCGCCGCATCGTAGTTATTTGGTAAACAGCAGCCTGACGTGAAAAAGTATATATTACGTTGAACTCCGTTTGGATTTACCCGTTTAGCCTCCGGGAGCGATTTCGTCTCAGGCTCAAAAGTGCCATTTTGAATGATTTTTCAGTCAAGGAATTTTACTGCTCATCACACCACTCAAGCGTAGTCCTGCTGTGATCGCGCAAGCGAATCGATCAATGTGCGGTAAAATAGCTACGATATTCCAAATTTGAGGAAACTTCGAATCGACAACACAAATGTCTTCGTCCAGTGATATGGAGCCAGACGTTTGGATTAGTATTATGATATCATATTGTCACCCAGGTATCTAGATACATAACACAATCACAACAGTACCAACGTCAAAACTCAAAATAGTGTATAACAAGTAACTCAACGGAGCACATGCGAATCACAGAATGTTAGAAACTACGAATTCAAGTAGGTAAGACTTTACGGATAGCGGGAAAATGTCCGTATAAATTAGCAGTTAGCCAATAGAAATGCTTAGGATGAACGAAGGATTACTGAACTCAATAAAGAATTACCCGCTTCCAATCGAGTGCTCGCTGATGAGAACCACGTATGGAAAGAACTTCAGTATAGCTAGTTCTATAAAAAGCAAAAATAGCACACGCTTAGAAGTGATATTAATATTTTACCGGGCCGCATCATTTAGGACTGATCATAAACCGAAAACTGGAAACAACATTGCGGACAAATGAGTACTGCCCATGGACTCACTAGAATGCGTTTCTTCGCCGACCAGTGTAATTTTTTCACCGGTAAATACTTACTAGATGATCTGCAGTTAGAAGTGATACAGTTGAAAGTAATCACTCACTGGGAAAACGCAGTACATGTGTCTGTTTCTAATCCGGGGCCGGAAAATAATTCCTCTGCTAAACAGAAAGAAACACAAGCTGAAAGGGAGGTAAGGAAATTTTAGATCAAACTTACCATAAAAGGCGAAAACGCAGAACATCGTTTGACGTTGATCGATGATGAAGAGTGTCAATACTACAAAGCGGAACAGAATATTTAGTAATGTGGGATTTACAGGCATTAAAATTAATAACAGTATTGAGGAAAATTTGCTATGAAAGAAGCAGAAACACCGGAGTAATTTCTCATAATACACTTCAACCTAGCAGATAAGAGAGAAAACATGACAGTTGTATTCTTGATGGGAAAAGAACTAGTCTTAGAAGGTGTCTTTCACCTTCCCATGCGGGACCGAGTGGAGAGAAACGTGGACGTCTGGGGACGCCCAGAAAAGAACTCAATGAGGCGAATGCTGTGCGGATTGCTTAATGAACTTCCATCAAATCTATGCAACAGATATTGAAGTCAACGAAAAGTATATAAGTTTTCACCCCACTGCTTTTATCGCTAGCCCTTTTTCAGCTGCTTTACGATATATATATATATATATATATATATATATATATATATATATATATATATATATAATAAAAAGAAAGAACAGTTTAGGTAGGACTGATATTAACTGCTAATCCCGTGTATTTTCGCTCACATAATTAATGGAATCGCTTTGTATGGAGAAAGTTCGTGTCACAACTTATAAACATAACCTATAGTGGAATGTAAAAGACTAGGAATTGTGGAAAATGAGGTTGATGCCTGCGCACGGATGTAGCCAAATAATTATTGATACAGAAACGGTGAATCATTCTACAAAGAGTGGTTAGTGGAAGGCGAACAAATCGGTCATCTAACACTTTATGAAAACCTACTCTCTACCCAGTAGACAACGACGCCGTGCGAGGGGTCCACCTTGGTTTGACTTGGAGCTCGGGCGCCAACTCAAGTGACGAAATCAGGTCTGGAGGATGTTCTAATGCACGGGTGAGGGTTATGAACTATATCGCACGATTCGCAACCAGTGTAGGGAACTGAGACGGCCAAAGGGATGGCATTCGAAGAAGCTCTTGCGGTCGATGCAGTACCAGCATCCAAACACCCATTTGCTTATCTCAATCGGCGTACAAGAACAAGTCAGTATACCAGCACTATTAGACGGAGACGAACCAACATCAACTGATGAAGGGGAAGCTGGAACGTTGACCAAGCACTATCAGTCAGTATACACTTTGGTGGTAGACAGCATTCCACTGTCGTCCGGATCGTTGCCATACGTGATCTAATGGAACCTTACGTGGTTGTCCACTTCAACTCTTAGGGTCTGGTTGCCGGTTATCCCTAATAGTTCAATGTGCCTTCGTGGCTATGGGGTTTATACTTCTTTCACTGCACTCATGCGCAATTATGTAATAAGAAAATTGGTCTCTACAATACCGGATGTAAACAATGCACTGTTAATCGTTTTCAAGGAAATTTCGGAGTCAGAGGCGGAAACTTCTTTCCGATCCGTGAAAACCCACAGGTCTCTGGGACTAACGGAATTCACCCATCAATGTTGACGGAATTGGCCGAACAGCCCACTCTACCGCTGACCAGATTATTCAGCTTGTCCGTGATAGCTGCCAGCTTACTTATAGATCGGAAAAACGCCGTGGTCGCACCGTTGTACATGGGTAGAACGAAATCTGCGGCCGTCAACTATTGCCCGGTCAGCCTCATGTATGTGGCTGGAAAGGTAGTGGCCTCTCGTTTCAGTGTACATTTTGAACACTCCGCTTACGTGCAGACAGTAACATGGTTTTTGAAAGAACCGTCCCTGTCCCGCTAACTAATTAATCACGCGTGAACGCTGACCCGTTGTCAAGGCCGAAGGATATGACACAGACGTAATCTTTGTGAACTTCAATAAGGTACTCCATGAGCAACTACTGTCGAAACTCCGAACTCTCGGTATCATCTATTGATTATTACATGGGGCCTACCGATAAATTCCGAGAAATGCATTTACATGAGAACTGGTGGAGGACGCGGCAATCTGGGAACCGTTCTTAGGCGAACGACTGGAGAAAGAGATCTTGGTGTCGTTGTCACCAATACTCTGAAGGCTCGTGCTCACAGCGACAGAACATGCGCTTCCGCTTGGAGAATTTACGACGCAATTCGCCGATCATTTCCATACCTTCCTATGATATTCTTTGTATTCGTGCAGTTCATGATTATATATATATATATATATATATATATATATATATATATATATATATATATATATATACTCACTGTTAACCCGGTACAATGTTCAGAGGCGTGGTGCCATGCAAAAACGTGAAACAGAAATATAAATGTGAGGAATCAAAAAGGAAGTTTCTCAGGAATTCAAACACAAGCTGTCACAACATAACCGCCACTGAGCACGACGTTGAGCCATATCCAACAGTTTCCAGCCAGATGTGTGGTGGATCTCAGGGTCCCCAAACATGCAAGCGTGAGGAACCGACAGAAGCAAGTCTTGACGTCAACACTTTGATAGTACGGTGCCATGTCATGGTTTGGCCTCCACGTTGTCGTTTCCAGCTAACCTTAGGCTCAGGTAATAGAGCGCGACGGGGAAGTCGATGAGATGGAATACGTAGTAAATGTCCCAGCCAACGAAGCCGATGGAGTGATATGGCATCGCTAATTAGGTACACGGCAAGCCCAGTTCCGTAGATGTGCGTTTGAACTGCGGAACTGCTTATTCGCTGTTGCCACCAAATGCGCGAGATACTCCTCAGGCATCGATGATCGACCACGGACAGCCGGTCGACATTGGCAGCTCGAACAGGCCAGGTCCCACAAGCGTATACCACATTGCGCACAGCAGCGTTGTACACCCTACTTTTTAATCGGAGATGTCACGCCCTCTCCACAGGTGACGCAAATTTCAGAACGCCGCTTGAGTCTTCGCTATTTGGTTGTTTACATCGTTCCCAATCCGTCCACCGACTGTTATACAGCTTCTCAAGCAGATAAACTTGTCAACAACTTCTAACCGATCATTACTGGGGATGGACTCCTGCCGGTCTTGTAGAAGCACTTTATACCTGTGAAAAGCACATTCCGTACCGTAATACAGACGACGCCAGGTGGTCTAGAACGCACTGTGCCACTACAGCATCGTCGCAAACCACAAATCGCAATGTCATCTGCATAGTTTAAGTCTAAAAGTCCGTTATCGCGTAGGAGCTCAACGCCTTCGTTCGTTTGATTTTCTTGAGTCCCTCTTAGGATGTCACTGATTGCAAAATTGAACAGGAAGGATGAGAGTGGGCAACCTTGACGCACGCCACTTCCAACTGGAAAGTAAGGTGACGATGAGCCATATGCTTGTACTCGGCCTGAAGTCTGATGGCATAGAGCTTCGATGATTTTCACATACTTATCAGGCACTCCCTGTTTGACGGGACAATCCCAGAGG
Source organism: Fasciola hepatica (assembly GCA_948099385.1). Taxonomy (NCBI): domain Eukaryota; kingdom Metazoa; phylum Platyhelminthes; class Trematoda; order Plagiorchiida; family Fasciolidae; genus Fasciola; species Fasciola hepatica. Next base: position 19,105,397 of record CANUEZ040000142.1, read on the forward strand.
GCCGTCCTATCAATGAAATCAAGGGCTGATTGGATATCCAAGAATATGATTATCGTCGGTCTACGAAATGTGTGGCGGAGTTCAAGTATCTGACGGATGCTGAAAATTTGGGCGATGCACTCGCGGTTGGGACGAAAACCGGACTGTTCTTCACGGACTTGTTGTTCGCGCACTAGGGACAATCTTTGAAGGATTATCGACGCTATAAACTTTGATGCGACCGAGATCAAGCCTATCTTTTGATGATTGGAACAGATGATTCTCGCGCATGGGGATGATGGATGCACAGTTCCAACTTTCGGGAACAATTGTGGCGCCAAATCTTGGAGAAGAGGCTGGTGGGCACTCTGGAGAGGTGCACACCACCATCTTTGAAGAGGGCCGAGGGAGTTCGTCAGGGCCGGGAGCTTTATTGCGTTTCAGGAGGTGGAGCGTACGATCAACTTCTTCTGTGGGTAGGGTAGTGCAGATAGTCCATGAAGCATGAAGTGGTTCAAGCGGACTACTGAGTGGGGGTGCTGGCACTGAAGGCCAGTTAAACTGCTCTTCAAAGTGTTCTGTCCAGCGGTCTATGCGCCGTGAAAGCTGGTGGACTGGTTGGCCTTTTGCCTAGCAGATCCCTTCGCTCACTCCAGGCTTCTTGGTCCCAGTAGATCGGATGAGTTGGAAAAGTCTCCGAGCATTGTCGGTAGCAGCAGCTTGCTCCATTTTGGTCGCTCGTTGGGACCACTAATTCTCTCGGTCTCTGAGCAAGCTTCTAATCAGATTTCTTCGTAGTTGAGAGTAGGTATTGTGGTTTTCGCTTCCGACAGGGATATTCCGGCGACTGTCTAGCAATTCCAGAGAACCCGATGAGATCCAATGCGACTGCATACCGTGTAACTAATCCACAAGATACGGTACTCGCTACCTTCATGGCGTCTTAAATGTGTTGCCAGCGGTCTGACAAGTCATCGCGTATGACTACTTAGCTGAGCAGCAGGCTCATTCTGATATCTCTCCCGGACCGAGGTCCGGCAAAGTTGGTCTACGTCTATCCGTTAGTGGCGAACTTTTGACTTGGTGGAAAACCGTACTATGAACTCGGCACAAACTAGGGCGTGATCTGAATCCAAATGTGCTCCAGTACGACCTACAAGATTTGAATGAACCACGCCAGTGGTAGTTCACGGCTATGTGATCTATTTGTGTCCAAGACTGATTAGCAGATGGCGGTCGCCATGTGACTGTACGACGAAAGCTGCGCAGGAAGTTTGTACTCGATAAGAACAGGCGATCGTCTGAGCAGAGATGGAGTGGTCGATTGTGATTATCCGTGCGCTGGTGGTTGGCGCCGCTTTGGCCTCCAAGCTTTCACTCGTCTGGACCTAGGTGGCCAATCTGGGTGTTCAGATCTCTAGTTAGTACCATTATATCTCTATGAGATGCCTTTCCAAGAAGTTTGCGAAGCTGCTGGTAGAATATATCTTTGTATCCGAATTGCTGTTAGTAGGCGACGCAGGCAGCGACAACAGACAACGATTGCCGCCGTGGCCTTCGTTAGCTTTGAACGAACCCTCTAAGCGAATCACATATAATCTGCTGTTGACTGGGATCTAGTAGCGTAGCGCAGACTTAGCTTTAGTACTCAAAGCGATTCCTACTCCTGCATGACCAGATGCAGGAGCTGCGGCGTGTCCGGATAAGCGCGGAGCAAAAGCATATCCTGAGGGCGAATTCAGACGACCTACGATGGTAGAGTCCTGGATGCGGGTCTCAGATAAGCAGCAGACGTCAATAGACAATGTCTTGAGTGTGCGCGCTAAAGCTTTTCGTTGGCCTATCTGCATCAGAGTGCGTACACCGAAGGCTGAAAGATTCAGTGGCACATGTGGTCTCAGTAATGGTTTTGATGAACTGCACACAACTGAAGGGGGAATCTCATTTGCATGCCTGGCGTCTTTATCCATGGCAACCTGAGAAGTACATGGAATAGTACTAATATTGTTGTGTGTAAAAGAGTGGGTGAAAATGAGTGGTGATAGGTAGTTGGTTTTGTCCGACCGCAGCACCTCGGTTATAACTTGTGTAGCTTGAGTAGGTGAATAAAGTCGAGCGCGAGAACGATTGATCATATATGTGGAGATTTCATGCAAGCATGTGGGCTGAATACTACCTGGTTGTTCAGACCGAAGTAGAGGGTTGAATAGGAGGGGGGAGGAGGGCCACCCCGATCTTTTGACAAGAACGCCTAACCTACAAGGCAGTAGGACGATATGAGGGTATCGTAGCCTTCTGGGGGCCGGTGACTGGTTGCTCAGTTCATACGCCCTTCGGATGAACATCCTGGATGTGCAGTACATTCCTCCGCCAAAGATGCCGGTCAGCGTACTGTTGTACACCTCATACGACGCCCGTAGTTGGTTTAGATTTACGGTTTAGTTATCTCCCCTAGACTGATTATCAGTCAGTCAACCCGGTGGAGAGCGCCAGGCATTCACTTTCGTCCTCTCGATTTAGTGGGAACGTCTCCGCCAAGAGAAGGCAGTGAGTAGGGCTTCCTCAGCAGAAGTTGTGGAAAACGCACGGCCATCTGAGAGCATTTCGAGAGGCGTCCAGGACGAGTAGCCATCTCGGAGCCTGAAACACCCATCCTCGACCAAACCGAGACAGTTCGAGATCTGCGCCGGCTGACCGTTTTCGACCACTGGTGTCTACGGACAATCACATGAGTATGGTGGCAGCATCACGTCAGTAATGACGAAGTGTGGAGGAGAGTATTCGGGGTAGACTGTTTACCACTCAGAGTGATTGTTTCTCTTCCTCGGCTACGGTGATTAGGTCATGTCTTGCGGATGCCCGCCCAGCGTTTACCTAGCCGCCCTTTATTCGCGCTCGCTGGACAGGATTGGAAACGGCGGTGTGGTGGACAACCGATGACCTGGAGAAGTTTAAAATAGCTGACTTTCCGCTTAGCCGCAGTGGGGCTCTGTCGCCTACCAGGTTGGAGCAAGAATGACACCGAAAACAGTTGGCTTGATACGCTGGCGGATACGGCCCGGACCGGAGTCAACGGTGTCAATGCTGTATGGAATGCTGTGCTGGTTCCCCATCCTTCCTCTTCCATATTTGAAAACCAAAAATGATACAAACAACAAAAACCAAAATACCATGAGTGGAAAAAACTCGGAAAAAAATCTTTCCAACTTTTTCTTTTCGTACATTGTTTTCCTACTATCCCATGGCCTCTTTGGCACGTTGTCTGTACCAGATCCGTGTTGAATATATATATATATATATATATATATATATATATATATATATATATATATATACTGAAGCATCTGAGATTCCTATGAATATATTCAGATTGCAATACGCCTCTTGCGTACGTCTTCGATCGGCTGCTGAAGTGGCCAAACTTGAGAGAGTTCAGCGGGCTGCCACATATCACATCGACGGACAGCGCGGGATCAGCTATGAGGAATGACTGGAGGCTACTGGGTTGTTCCCTACTGCCTACAGGCGCACTCGCGGTGGTCCGATCTATGCAAGACACATTATCCGAGGTGATATGGGTGCAGACCTGTAAATGAAACTGCCGCTCTGGAATAACGACCGCATCCGAGGACGTGCTCACGTTGCGAAAGCTAACTTTAACTGGTCTTCCATTGGTTTATCGTATATCCAGGAGTGGCCAACCCCTGGAACGCTCTCTGTCAATGTGTCGAAACGAGTCTAAGACTATACTTCCAAGCTGAAACTCGACATATTCCTGAAGGAGCATAGGCAAAGTATCCGACATCTAGTCAAGTCAATGAAGCTTAACGTGACAGGGCTTATGCGGGACGATCCTACTGCCCTCTAAAAGAGGACCGAAGATTAAGAGTATGGTGGGAGGGACACGCGTTAAGACAACAACTTGAAAAAACAGAACAGAATCAGCTGTTAAAACTATATTCTGGGTACAGGTTGAGTATTGTTAGACTGATAACAAAAAATTCGGAAAAACTTAGTCACCGTTCACAAAATTCTGTGACGATGCAAAATGCCTTGCTTCTGTGCCGACACAAAAAATGGGGAAAATGGATAAAGATGGAGCCAAGGAGGAGAATATATGTGTAAACAAATATCTTTTTGGTTGTTTCACCACACGCATTTTTGTAACTTTTTCAAGTGTTTTATTAAATATCTATGGAAGACGAGTTTAGAAAGCACGCAGATTTCCAGACAAATCCTTCAACGACCCTAGTCAACGAAAACTGCTACCCTATGGGCTCCAATCGGGAAGTTAGGATGCAGCAACTAAGGCCAGTTTTGACGTCATTTTCTTAATACCCCTTCCCCAAATAAAGGTCTGACCGCCGCGTCACTTCTTTTGTAATATGCGAGACTAGTGTCATTCATGAGAGTCGCAAGTGTCCAATTTGTAAACAAGCAGGGAAACCTTCATGGGCCGAAGCCCAGCAAGTGCATAACAAGATCCTGCACTTACATTAATCGTACATTAAGACGCCTGCCTTCAAACTGCTTACTACACTTCCAGTCATACTCAGGAAGCACAAACAGCTAGCAGTAAGGCCGACGATAGGCAGGTATGCGCAAAACGTGTACAAGCCCCAGGAAATGGTTAGGTCAGTACCTCCTTTAGGGGCCAACTATCTACACCCAACACAATGACAAACCTCACTGTTGCCTGTGCAGTGTTCCCAATAGACGGGAGCAATGCTTTGGAGACATCAGGCGTGGAATAGGGAAAGTCGCCGAGCTTCCACGGTGCGGAACAGGCGAGGTTATACACAAGCAAGAGGTCACGAACCGCGGCGTTGTACGTCCACCCATTCAAAGAGAGACGAGTGTCTGTGGTGAGACTGAAACTGCGTTCTACATTTGCTCTTGCCCATTGCTTGTTCTCGTACATATCGATGTTTAGTAACTCCTGTATATTTGTGTCACAGCTATGGCTTTGGTATAAGTTGATTAAAGCCTTACTTCGGGTAACCTATCACGACTTCTGTTAACAATCGTGTTTTGTCGTTATTATAGTGTCTTGGCGGAGTCATACGTGGCACAGGTTCATGAGCGTCAATGTGGACTTTGCTATTGTTGATATGACCTACTCTCCAGTACACACCTCAAGCTGCAATGTAGATCCGAAAACTAATATTAATATTAGTATTAACAGTAATCTACTTTCGCACTTATCACTAAATAGTACAATACTTCTGGAATGGGGTCGCGGCCATCCACAGGTGGCCAAATGGGGAACTGACCGGCGGTGGCAGGATTCGGACCCCGGGACTACAAGGTCTAAAGCTCGTTATGATAAGTGGTTGAATACCACAGCTACTGAATAATTCACGCTGCCCTCCGAAATGTGAGTTCAGTCCCATTATTTCATCAATTAACCTCGCGCTTGTGTTCTGGTTTTGACTGCAGCCTCGCAGCATCGTCAATTCAAGAGAAAAAAGAATGGAAGTATAAACAAAAAACGAGCAGAAAATAAAGCTGAGTGGAAATCATGAAACCGACAAGAGTTCAAACGCAACTTTGCCAGTGATCGTCACACCTGACCATGTCACCTGATGTCCCTAATCAACCGGTGGACGGTGTTGTGAATGCGGTAGCGGCAGATTAGGAGTAGAGAGTGGAGGAATCAAAGAGTGGTTTCGGGGGCCCCAAGCGGGAAGCCTAAAATGTCCTGATCGCTTAGTAAACCGATCGCGGTTTTCACACCTCTTCTCCATGCCATGAACAGACAACTCGACTCACACTCCAACCTTTAACTGCCTCCGAGAACAACGTAAGCCGAGAAAGTTTGGTACGGGCATGCGTAACGTGTCCAAGCCATCTCATCTTGTTCAGATTCGGTATTTGTTTCAGTAACTGACTTCTGGCTTCCAACAGCTTACGCCTAAAGTCGACACTGTGGATACGAATGTTATGAACTGGTTTTCGACTGCTTGTTCGCTGCTCATTTTTCACTTTTCACACATTCTTATTATTGTCACGCTTTAATTTCAGCTATATGTGCAACTAATAAACCGAGTAAAGCCTTATAATCAACTAAGGTTTTTAACCCACGACTGTTCTTGGTCACTATTTTCGAGTTCATTGTAATTTAATCAACTCGTCAAATGGAACGAGCGCTTCGATGAGAACGATTCGATGCTGATTCTCATTCGTCTGACTCAACCAAGCACTGGATCAAATCGAAGATCGATCTAAATGTGGATAAACTAGCAACTCTGACTAATGTGGTTTCTCACTGTTTATAAACAAACTGCCGAATGTACAAACTTCGACTCTCACTAAAACGTCGATGTGAGGTTTCGGCTAGTCAAGAAATCGGTCAAACTCTTGGTCAGTTCTTCCAACGTTTAAAATTCATCGCTGTTGACTGTAACTTAAGGGCAATTATACCTCAAGCAAATCATGATGAATTTATTTGTGATTCCTTCATTCGCGGTTTGTTATCTGGTGAAGTACACCAGAGATCGTTGGAAAATAAACAACTGGATCCCAAAACAACGTTCGATCTCGCCGAAAAACTGGAACTAACTGAAAGTCTCAATCGTACAATCATAACACAGCTTTACGTCACAAACTACACAATCTTCTGAATCAAGAGCATTTAAAACGCATACTTCGTGGGATGTTACTGTGCTGTAAGGAATCTGTTCTGCTACACATGCGGTTATAGCCGTCATCCGCGCGGTTGTTCCTTCCAAGGGAAGCTGTATGCAAGGCTTATGGAAAGCAGACATTTTCAGCATTCTGCCAAATCTCCAATCAAACCGGAATAATGACCATTGCGCTTCTACCGCAAACTCATTTCTTTCTAGTGTTATTGCTGCCGCTGCGCCTTCTTATCTATCCAATGCAACTATTTGCATGCTTGTGAACGGTGTTTCGCTGCACATACTCATTGACGCAGAAGCTCTGAGAACAACATTCCTCAAGCAATCGCAGAAAATCACAAGCAGTCCGTAATAGATTAACAACGGCGATTTACAACGATTTCTACATGCTTTGCACGCACTACCGTGGACACTGGATTGTTTCAGTCAAGTATACAAACGCTCCCTACAGCCATGCTAAATTTAATTTTGCTCAAACTATGATCTGGTTTGTTGTTCGGTCACAACTTTTTGGTATATATATATATATATATATATATATATATATATATATATATATATCCACCCATAACCCGGTACAAAGTGCAGAGGCGTGATGCCATGCAAAAACACGAAACAGAAAAACAAACGTGGATCCACAGGGGAAATCTCCCTGAAATTCGAACACAATTTGTTATAACATAATCACCAAAGAGCACGACTACCAGCTAACACCTTGATAAACACGGTGCCGTGTCATGGCTTGGTCTCCACGTTGTCATTTTTATTCCAAGTAAGCATGCAGGCTGAATACTACCTGGTTGCTCGGACCTAGTGAAAATCTTTTTTACAGGCACATCGGTTATTGCTTGTTTGTCTCATGTACTGCTCGTATCCAGCCCCCGTCCACCTTACACCACTTCCCCAGCCTGTAAGCCAATCGCCAACAAGTACCGACGCCACAATCCCAAAGATGAATTATCCATTCAATCAAAAATTCGGAAATTTCTTGAAGTTAGTATAACAGAGCCGCTCCAGCTCCTATGGAGGGCGCAAGTTCTAGTAGACAGTAGTCCGGCTCCTTGCCACACTTGACCTAATGGGACCCTCAGTGTTTCTTCACTTCAAGGCTCGGGGTCTGGTTCCTGGTTATCCCTAACAATCCGGTGGACCTCTGAAGCTATGGGATACACCACTTCCATTGCACTCATGCGCAAGCACGTAATATAAAACTAGTTAAGAATGGTCATCCAATAGTCAGACAATCAACTGGCTTACTAATCTCGATGTCTGTCCACTACCCACCTCAATTACATGACTGCAAAGATTGTCGGTTACTCCGTGTTCAGCACCCCTGAAAAGTGGCCATCTTCAGAAACCGATCAACGTTGAAAAACGCGAATACACAACTTTCGATGAGTGTAGTATGCTGTACCAGTTCTGTCGCATTCCATTTTATGTGACTAACGGTTTTTCCTGTTCCCAACGGATGAAAACCGCATGATTTCCCATAGAAAAAATTGGCACCCTCGCTCATCTCGGTAACTCAGCTATTTTCGGTCATATTAAGAACCACTACAGTCACAATCCAGACAAATTCCTGGAGGTTTCCACTGAACAAGGCACAACATCACCAAAAGTGTTTTTTGAACCACCAAGATAAATTTCTTGGGTTATGATGTGCCTAATTTTATCTTCAAGCCGGATCCAGAAAGACTGAAGCCTTTGATAATGCTTCCTCCTTCACACATTATAAAACCCTAAGAGCGTATCCTTCGTATTTTTACATACCGCTCGCGCTGGATACTGCATTTCTCCGACAAAAACTCCACCTTTATTACCAAACCAAACTTGTCCGAGTCTTGCGGACGTATTAACCAAGTGACTGAGGCACTCTGAGCCAGTTGGCACTTTAAGCCAGATTGATCACTTCGCCGTAAGCTACCGGTGGCACAGTTCTGTTCAGAACTGTAGATCTTACTGGTCCACGTACGTAGAGTCGGACCATGCATTAGTTTTAATGCGATCATCTCCTCAGCTCCATGGTCATCGTCGCAAACCGCAAGCCCGGTTAGCCGTGCAACGTATGTGTGATCCAGAAATACGCACCTGTTATGAGCAGAAGTTAGCACATGAGCTAGGATCTACAACGAACAGTATTGTAGATGAGCATTGGGCTCATATCAAACAGACGATGCACGTGGCAGCAGGTTTCGCCTGTGGTCCTAGATCCGATGTCCATCAAAGACACTGGATCTCGCAAGAGTCGCTGAGTATAATGGAGCAAAAGCGTTACCTTTCGAACAGTAAGATGAATAAGATGCGAAAACATCTGCAGAAGGAAGTTACGGAAAACCTTAAGAATTATCGCGAAAATTGATGGGTTAGGGTAGCCGAAGAAATAGAAATAGCAGCTGCTTCAGGTAACAGTCAAAGACTGTTCAAAGTTATTCGTGATACCGGTGGACGGCGCACCCGTGTCAGTGAAACGATTAGCGATAGAAATGGAGAACCCATCCATGGCAAACAGCAAAGGCTTGACCGTTGGGTCGAATACTTCAAGAAACACTTTAGCTGGCCGCACGCTAGTGTAGGTACTCCTGTGTCAACAACTGCGACTCCCTGGGTGGTATCACTTGAGCCCCCATCGGAAGTAGAAGTGGAGTCATTTGTATGATTAATAAAGCGTGGGAAAGCAGCAGGTCCCGACGAACTTCCCCCAGTTCTTTTCAAACTGGGTGGTGGGGCGTTGATAAACTCACTTACCGTCTTGCTCCGTGACATTTGGAACGAGGAGCGTATTCCGTTAATATGGAGCGAGTCACTGATTGTTCCCATCTTCAAGAAGGGAATACGCATTGACTGTAGTAACCACCGTGGGATTAGCTTAATTTCGATAGTCACCAAAGTATCAGCCTCTATTTTGCTGCACCGTCTTACATTAGCTCGCGAGAGGAACATCCGCGAACAACAGGCTAGATTCCGCCCAGGTCAAGGGTGCATCGACCAGATTTTTACTCTCCGCTGACTACTTGAAACGCGTCACGTGCAACGCCGACCGACAGTAATGGTTTTCTTGGACTTGAAAGGTGCCTTCGATTCAGTTGATCGAACAGAGCTTTTCAGTGCTCTTCAGCGAAAAGGTATGCCCCAGAAGTTCGTGAACCTACTGAGATCATTGTATTCCCATACTTCTGGCCGCGTTAGACTTTACGGTGAACTATCCGGTCGGTTCGAAACGACCAGTGGTGTTCGACAGGGATGTCCCATGTCTCCATTCCTGTTCAACTTCGTCATGGACGAAATAGTGGAGAGTGCGTTGCAAATTCTTCAGGATGTAGGCGTCGAACAAGGAAATAGTGGGAAGCTATATGACCTAGATTACTCGGACGACGTTGTCTGCTTGTTCGAATCCACGAAACATGCTCAACATGCACCAGATAGACTCTCAAGAGCTGTAGCTCCATTCGGTATGCGCTTTGCACCTTCAAAGTGTAAAGTGATGTTACAAGACTGAACGTCAATGATTCCGAGCTTGATGCTCGGTGAGGAGGTCCTGGCAGTCGTCGACCACTTCACCTACCTCGGCAGCAGCGTGACGACTGATGGGAGCACAGTAGTAGAGGTGAGTACGCGGATATCCAAGGCTCGAGCGGCGTACGCTGGACTAAAGCACTTGTGGCGCCGACCTGATATTTCACTGAAGTTGTTGTATGGTTGCGAGACTTGGAGTCTGCGTGCAGAAGATATTCGTCGTCTTAAGGTTTTCGACCATCGATGTTTACGTAGTATCGCTAGGAGTGGGTGGAATAGCCGAGTGAGCAATGCTGAGGTCAGAAAGCGAGTATTGGGTATTAATTAGTAGAACGTTCTGTCGCAGCGTACCCAGATTAGTAGACTTCGTTGGTTGGGACACGTTTTACGTATGGCCACGTGGAGATCAACAAATGACGTGGCAGAGATGAATGAGAAAATGTACAGCAAACTTAGGAAAAGTAGGTGCCTCACGTCTTCGTGGGTGGGGTCCAAAAGATCCATCTGCCAGTTGGCTGGAGACACTGAAGGATATGGCAGGGAACCGCGAACAGTGGCAATCGTGTTGTGATTGATGTTTTTTTGTACAGTTAGACTGTGTATTCCGTGTGTTGGCTGGTAGGGCATTCTTTCCTTTTCCCACCCGTATAGGTCCACTCCTTGTCCATCTTGTATATTCATACTTCCTAATTCAACGTGTAAGATGGTGAGAAAGGCAGTGATCGGTGTGGTTTGCCTTACTGTTTAACGCTGAACGATGATGACTGAGGCATGAACTTGTGAATGGCGCTGTCGTCACCACCGACCCAGAGTTATCGTTCGTCAAAGGAATCGATGCATCCAATATTGCTTTTGCAGCAACTCCCAATCAAATCAAGAGACTAGTAGCATTTCTTTCCGAACATTATCTCTGTCTTTCTCCGTTTAACAGGCAAAATATATAATATCCTCTTGTCGAATTTGGGCCGAAGTAAAATCACAGTTCCTAATCTATCGTAAGTACCTCTCATGAAGTCACTCAACCCTTTGAAAGTCTCAGCATACACTTCAATGGTCGACTAAAATCATAAACAACAAGTTTCTTCTTTCGGTAGGTAACCAATTCTCCTGTTTTTCTTCCGCTTACTGTTGTTCATATATTTCTGCATAGACCTCTATTCGGGGCCTTGTAAATCTTTTTGCTATTTTTGGTATGCCTGTGTGCATCCATTGTGACCGCGGATCATCATTCGTGTCCGAAGAACTCCGTTATTTCCTTCATGAGCAAGATATTACCATGAGTTACACCACCGCTCACAATTCCCAATCTGAAAATCTGAATGGTACGCTTGAGAGGGCCACTACTTGGGCTCTGAAGTCACGGGGACTGCAAACTCCGTTCTGGGAAGATGTCCTGTTGGATGCGTTACACTCTACACGTTCTCATTTGCCCGGCAACTAACCGTTGAACTTCTACTAGAACATACCTCCCTAGTTGGCTCATTATTACTTACTGGCTCTAACTGAAGAATCACAGCCAATATTCTAAGTACGATTGTTTGGCAGAGATAGAACTGCTCGAATGCAACCCGAGTTACGCTCCAGCACGTATTCTAGATGGCCGCAAAAACTTGGTCTCATTGCACCAAGTAGCTCCCACTGGTCGCGATGACGATATAACCGTCTTTGAATCGTAGGCACAATCAGAAACTCAAATTATATAATCTCTTAGCCAAAGTACTCCCAATGATGATGTCCCCGTTGAACCCCACTTGGAAGAGCAGAATTTATTAGAAAGTCTCCTCCACCAACAACAGAGAGTTTGTCTCAACTGTCTGCGAAATTACGAGGCATAAATTTCTCATTTGTACGGGCACAAACTAGTTCTTATTCCGTACCTCTTATTACATGTACAGATAATCTCACGGAGAAAAAATGCTGTGAACCGGTTTTCCACTGCGTTCGTTGCTTGTTTTCTACATATTCTAATTATCACTTTATTCTCAACAATATATACACACCCGTGAGTTGATTAAAGCCTTATCATCAGCCAAGGCTCATAATCCACAACTGCTGTTGATTCGTTACAATGGTGTACCCACCGAATTTAGTCAGTAAATTGCGGTATACTGCGAAGACATCGATGCTCAACCACTGACAGCTTTCGTGTAACATCCCACCATAACGGTCTAGTTTGTGGGTTGTATAAAAAGACAAATCTAACTTCCGCGGCATACACTCAACCCTTCAGGGGAGACCAGATGTCATTCCATGGTCACAAGCGGTTGAAATTGGTAAAAGTCAAACGTGATTTATATGTACACAACGACATTTCATCCGACATCCAACCACATGGTAAGACATAATCGTCCATGTAACAAACCCTACGAACTTCACCTAAGGCTTCCCTTGTTAAGACAAGATTTGGTGTACATCCAGCTTAGTCCTACCGCAGTACCTTACATTTCAAAGGTGTAAGACTCATCCAAAACACTACTTCATTTTTACTTTTACACGACTATCTCCTGCCAGAGGACAAGTCGGCTCCATAGATATCGCGAACCATCGCCGACCATGCGTGGCGGTTGGCTGCGAGCTGAGCGCAAATCGTCACCCAGTTTTTCTTCCAGTATCGCAGGCCGTAGACAGTACAGGCGCTCCATGTCTTTCTCGGCGGTGCTCAACTACGTTTTTAGTTGACCACCAAGGTGACAGTGCCATCCCGTACATGGCACAGAGCAGAGTTTGTCTGGACAGTTCTGTGTCGGGCCGCCGGAGTATGTGACTGAACCAGTGCAGGCGGCGGCGTTGAAGAAAGACGGAGAGTTGGTGAATGTCGCAGCATCGCCTCTTTACTTCGTCGTTTGATAGCATTTCCTGCCAGCTTGTACGAAGAATTCGGCGCAGACACCAATGGTCGAACACTTCCAGCCTACTGGTTTCTTCAGCTCGTAGTGGCCAGGTTTCACACCTGTCTGTGAGCACGCATTAGACAGCGGCACAGAAGATGGGAATCTGTGACCACAGCACACGCCGAAGCTGAAAAAACGCTTTCCGTGCAGTGTCAATCCTTGAAAGTACTTCGTCCTTCGCATGGTCATTCGGAAGCAGGGTTGACCCCAGACATCAACGTGTATGGGGTATTTGAGAGTAGCATCGAGCTGGTAGTCTGTCGTGCCCTTCAGGGTATCTTCCATCTTCTTGGTCTCCATCACCTGCCCAACTCTCACCGGTGGATCCACGAAGCTGAGGCATGCATCAGCGGCCATACCCCGGCGAAACGCTCGACAGGCGGGTCAAACCAGGTTAAGGGTAACCGATGCCTAAAAACCTCGGTGAGACGTCGCTCAGCATGCGAATACGAATACTCCCGCATATGCGGATGAAGCCTACCGGGATCCAACAGCTACTAAGGAAATTTACCCAATCAATCGGATTGCAAGGACCCCCGGATTTTAATTACCTCTACCGAATGACGAACGAGCCCTTAGGGGGCCACCGGCAACTATGTGCTAAGATCACTAGGACGCGTTGGGCATCCACGACTGGTAGACCGCCATCCAAAAGGCGCACGAACCGCTTGTTCGGTCACCGGCTCCCAACACAAGAACTTCCTGCTGTTCAACAGGTAGCACTTGGCTGCTCACGGGCTAGAGTTGCTACTTCGAACAAAAAGCCGAATGACGCTGGGGACGCCACTCTTTATGACAAGTTCCTTTTCATTGGAGGCATGCATGAAGCCTGCTCATCCTCCCGCAGGAGCTAGCCGCATTAAAGAAGGTATTTGAACGATGGTACGCACTCGATCGCCTGGCCACTGATGGACAACTTTTGAGCTGACGGCTCAGAGCAAGTCGAAAAGGCCATTGTTTCCGCTGAATTGACTTCGAGACCAAGTCTTCGAGAAGTGATCGAGTCGGTCCAGAACTGACCGAAGTGCAGCGGGAGAATCTTCTAGTACGACAACGTCGTCTAGTAACTCCAGGTCCGAGATGTGCACCGTTGGACTCAGTTGGACACCGGAGTGATCAGCCAAGACTTTGTTCGTTGTCTAATCGACTTCATAGGTGAACAACACTGGCGAGATAGGACATTCCTGTCTAACTCTGGAATTAATTGCGAACGCCGAAGACTCTTCGCCATACATTCGGATACGTGCGCTAGTGGAGGCATAGTAAGCTCTCACAATGCTTGGGAGTTTGACAGGAATGCCGTCAGATCCTAGCATACCCCGAAGGTATTCACGATTAACCGAGTCAAAGGCAGCCCGGAAATCAATGAAGCAGGCTATTGTTGGCTGCTGGAACTTGTACTACAGTACTCCACGCAATGTGAATATTTGGTCCACACAGCCTCTGCCACGGCGGAAACCCTCTACGTTCGGTGGAGTGTGGGAGTCTCTCGCAACTGAGAAGCGACTGAGTAGCAGTATGCAGAAAATCTTTGCAGTGACGTCAATTAGACTGGTCCCCTGGTAATTTTCGAACAGTCTTGTCTCCTTTCTTAGAAATGGGTAATAGAATAGAGACACCCCCAGTCCGTTGGAAACGTCTATCCTTCCCATATAGATCAGAACACGTGGAGCCTGTCTACCAGTGATGACAAACAGGTCTTAACCACTTCTGGTGGTATGCTATCCTCTCCAGCAGCTTTCCCGTTTTTCAACTCATTGACGACCCTGGCGATTTCTGCCACACTTGGTAGCTCGCAGTTGACGTCGTACATCTCTACACTCTGGAAGGGTGAAAGGTCCGCGGTGTGATCGGAAGGTCGGTTGAGAATCCGGTAAAGATACTTTACCCAATGTTCAATTTTTCTTCTCTGTTCGGGGATAATCTGGCCTGCTGCATCACGTAAGACGGATTCAGGTTTGCATCGCCCATCCGAAGCACTTCGAAACACTGACAAACCATTGCTTGTATCCTCTAATTTCCTAGTTTTTTTCTGGATATTCGGAGTACAGGGTGATTGTGGCCACAGGGTGCGTCCAATCTTCCAACAGCACTTTTCACTCAGGTGAGGAAAACCACACCGCATCTGAATGCGCGAATCACTAAGCGGTGCAAAACGTGTTTAACTGCAACGCTGTGCCATACACTGCCATCCCCATCGTATCTGGTGAAAGTTTTCGTGCCTGCATATTCACATACTGAGCTCCGGCCCATCGGGCTGTCATTCTTGCTTGCTGTGTCTTTACAGATGGTGCATGTGCAATCCCATGGAAGAACGCTGCATCCAGCACACATACACAACCTTGCCAACCTCTCTGTCTGCTTCGGTAGTCGCCGCTGACGTGAATGTGAATCGAGCTGTTGTCGTTTTTGTCGTGTATTGATCATCGCTCGTTATCGCTACAGCACTGTATGTGCGCAGCTACCCAAACAACATACTCGGTCGGGCCCCAGATGGGCAAACACTGAATACCTGCTGCTTAGGTCCACAGGAAATGATGGGCACGGCTACCGAGGCCATGATGGGCCCCGAATGAATATAACTCAGGACCTATTTTTCCATAAAATGGCTACCCTTTTTCTGCTTCTCATTTCCTCAATTCACGTCTTAAAATGTCTCACTTCATTCTAGCACTGGGTCATCCTTATTTGAGCTGATCTAGCAATAAATTGCCACAAAACTCACCAGATAATGATAGATACCATGGATTTATTGGGAAAGTTAACGTCCTCAGATGTACATAATGTCAATATTAATCTGCATCGTAATTACATATCTACTTTAAAGAAATATATACATATATTGTTATGATCAGAAAATTTCATAAAACTTCCCACCTGTAATTCTATATACGCTACAAACACATTTCATCAAGCCTTAGACCGCTACAATCCAGCGTCTTGCTAGGCAATGTGCAACTTGGGCACCTAGGAGGAAGACATCGGCCTAAAACAAAAATGATAGTGAAGTAAGACTAAAATGGCCAGGCGGCTAGCAAAAGGATCATATATTTTTATTGTTATTCACTGTACAGTTTTTTGATTTATTTGTAGTCCTCGTTTGTCTGGTAATGAGTATTTGAGAAAAACGGAGATCCAACAAACAGGATCCACATCTTTTGCGCCACTGATTTATTTTCTTAATCACAACATTCACCAACAATAGATCAAATAGGAGATATTACATGAAGTTATTCTATTTTGAGAGTAGTAATTTACGTGCTTTGCAGGTGTGATAAAAAAAACCCATGGTTTGGGCATATTAAGCATGAAGAAAGTCATTGATAAGGTATGCAATTTAGATCAAATCAGATCAGATCAGATTACAGGATATGGAAGCTTGAGCCAAATTTGCATCCAGTTTCTTGCCCCCGAGGCTCCAGAGACTCTCCTGCGCAGCAACAGAAAAACGAAACAGTACTCGTTCCAGTGGTCACTACAATGCTGTCGATTTTTAGTTGTCTGACCACCCATTTCTTCTTCCCCAAAACAAGAACCCCCCGGAAGAAGTACAACTAACCTCAGAGCCTATTGAACGATGAGACATGGTAGCACAACAAGCAATCTGGGTCGAAGGTGAGACCTCAACGCCCACGTTCTTTGGTTCTCTCTCTAGACTGCCGTGATGATGCTCGCGTGGATGATACTGAAGGTCTCCTATCTTTTCACTGCATTGACAGACACGACTGGGGGTGTGGTAGAGAATTTGAAGGACGAGAAAACAAGTGAAAAAGAGGAAAACGTAGAGGAGAAGTTCAACGATTTGGAAATTGGTTAGAAGTAGCAGCGATGATAGCTTCAGTGAAAGTGAAATTGCGCTAACTTAAGATGTCAGATATAGGACACTTAACCGTACTAGGAGTCCACCTGCAACGCGACACATAAACCAATCTCTACCACATATCCACTTTGATTCCAAAACAAGTTGAGGACCGGTTGTGCGTTGGGTGATTGTGAGTAATATGTTGCGGCGTGTTGTGTGACGCCAGGCTAGCAGATCCCTGCACCCTTTTGCCCAGGAGTTCAACTCGCTCTTCTGACCTTTGATTTTCAGGCGTTACGCTTCCTCAATGTCCTCCGGGACTCTTTTAAACCATACATTTTTTTGGCAGTCTAGTATAGTAGTGCAGTTTCTTGTTGGCTTCCGCGGTCGCGGCTCGATGGCTTTCTTTATCACACCACATTCTGACCGCAATTAGCTGAAATAGGGGCCAATCGGAATGTACAATACATCAGCCTCTGATTTTTGATTTTGTAGGAACCTTCCGCCAAGCCAAGGATCATTGCTCCAATATAGTGACTTTTTGGTGGGGGTAATAAGAGTAGTGTTTACCCGCTTTTTGTTTCGATTTATACCAGTCTCTTCCTATACGGTCGTGCCTCACATGTCGCCGCGATTGGGCTGTGTGCGCGGCCACGGGCGTTTTAATCCGTAGTGGCGTCATGCAAGAGTGTGTGAAGATAGGTAGACCCGGTTTTGCCCTGATAGCCTATCAAACTGGGTTTCAATTTACTTTTGTAGGGTAGCGAGAGAAGTTGGAATTCAGCTTCATCCACACCCCAGCGTCACTGCACGGCTTAGCTCCTTTATTTACTGGTGAAGCCTTTTTGTTGTATTTTTAGGCACTCCATGCCCGTTTACTCAGGGGGTCATAAGGCAGTCTACCATTCTACTCTAGGTCTTCAAACAAGCTGTCCCAATGGGCGCCTAACTTTCTCTTGAAATTAACGGTCGTCTGGGCCTCCAACACCGAGGACAGAAGTTTACTACTCGCTGAAGGAAGAAACTTGCCCTAACTACCGTATTGCAAAGGCGTTTCACAAGATTCGGCTCTAGACCTAGGCCTTTCATCTGTTTCTTGGGAGCAACTGAAGTCCCCCCGCCCCCCAAGTCCGAGAAGCCCCTCAAAATTCTGAACGCCTCAATGAGATACCCCCTCTCCTTCTTTCGTTCCAGAGAGAATAGCTTTAGTTCTCTAAGCCTCTCTTCATAGGGCCAATTACGGAGTTCAGTAAACATCCAGGTGAATCTTCTTTGCGCACGTTCAAGTAGTTTCCTGTTCTTAAGATTAGAATGCCGTTTGAATGGCACACTCCAGAAGCGGCCTTACGTGGGTTGTGTAGACGGTAACAGTACCCATGGCTTACGTGAGACAACGCTTTTCGTTAACTGTGAGAGGGCATTACTGCCTCTGCGGCTTCCAGGCATTCCCTCTGGGGTTTGAAACCCGCAGCCATCAATATCTACAGATCTTTGACAGTATTTGTCGTTTCCAAACACACCCTGGTGTCCCCATCCCCAAGTTCTCTCAGGATGACCTGAGGGATGTCCTTGGTGAGTCGTCTGCATCTCTTGGTGTTGAGTGGGAGCTCCCACTCTGTGCACCACCGACACCTTATCGAGGTCGCCCTCCAGGGCACTTTCTCCAGGATCTCCCACTATCTTAATGTCGTCGGCAAACATGAAGAGTTAACAATCCAGTTTATGATTTAAGTCGTTTATATACAACAGAAACAGGAGTGACCCAAGCACCGACCCTTGTGGGACTCCACTGGCAACCTTACCCGTACTGGACCTGTGTCCCTCCACCTCCACATAGAATCTCCTTTCTCTGAGAAACTCGGCTATCCGGTCATCCAGCAGTGGATCGATTCCACAGGCTCGAAGCTTGTGCACCAGCAGCCTGTGACCTACCAAGTCGAAGACTTTCCTGAAGTCCAAGTAATAGACTTCCACCTTCTCGCCATCGTCAAGTCTCCTCGTAACATAATCCAGGAAGCACAAGAGGTTCATCGTGCATGTTGGTATACATTATTGAATCTATTCTCAAGTAGCAAGGCAACCATTTGGTTCCATCGGTTCCTTTCTAGGGCCTTCAACACCACATACGTCAGGCTTGCCGGTCTACAGATGGAAGCTTCTTCTCTACTCCCGCCCTTGTGGATGAGCACCACTTGCGCTAGCTTCCAGTCACTTGGCAGCTGACAGTCCCGCAGAGATTAGTTGAATAGCTGTGAAAGAGGTTCGGCCGGCAGGTTGGTCAGTGGTCTCAACAGGGCTGGGCAAAGTTCATCTGGGCCTGCTGCCTTACCTAGTCCTAGTCCATCTAGCTCCCGTCTAACGTCTTCTTCACTTTGGACGGGTGGCATTCCTGTCCCTCGATTAGAGGGAGACTAGGTACGCTTCTACCACTATCGTTGCTGTGCGCTTCCTCAAAATAGCGAAGCAATACATTGGTTTGCCTTCATTCGTTTCAGTGTTTTCGCCCCTCCAGTCATACGAGAACTTCGTCGGCAAATGAGTCCTTTAAGACTGATCATACTGCAGCAAAAAAGGTGACGACCCAAGCAGCACGCCCATAGGGGGCCCTTGTAGCACGTAGCCCGTTCGTAACATCCGTTTCTGACCGGTTTGTTCAGAAGCCACTTTCTACAGTTCGAAAGTGATTTCTTAACGGCTCTTCGTTGACACCAAACTTATTAAAATGCAACTGAGAGCTCAGAGCTTAGGTGCGCATTGTTTATAAACAGGTGTCTGTTCTTAGGTCTACTAGGGGAATGATCGCCGCTCCCCAGGAGCATCCGATCTCGGTACCAGGTCTTACACTGGCATGAGCAATCTTCTCGAATCATTTTTCATAGTCACATAAAGTGGCCCATAGTTAGACACAATCGTACTTCAAAATACTTCTCCCACATCTCGGACACACGGGTTCATTTCAGAAGCCCTGGACGACTTTTGGGTGACTCTCATCAGTCATCCATTGAGGTACGCAACTGGTCAGGCGAACGTTGACCGGCCTCTTTGATAGATCAGGAATTTAGATTAGCCTCAGTTTGTTCAATGGACTGGTTGTTTGCAGACTGCTTGTTGAAATCCACTTGGTGCCGGCCTACACAAAACCGCCGCCATCTTGAGACACGTGGCTCTGAAGCAAGGCGCACCCAGGCTCTCCAGCTCTGACCATCAGCTCGTCTAACCTTAACGGTTCTCTGTCCCGTATATCAGTGCACGAATAACCTATATAATCACCAAAATCTACCAATTCCTATTCTTCTGCTCATTTCATTCGTTCGACGCGAATCGTAATTGCAGACATCGTTTGTGCAACCGAAACTTGACACGAAGGAAATGGACGACGGAAATACCGTAAACTGTCTAATGAGCATTTTTTTAATATACTAACTAGAATACACTGGAATGCTCATTAAACCAAATTTCCCCTGAGTGCGACACCAGGGGACACAGGCTTAAGCCACAGAGGACATATTTAAGGCTGGACATGCGGGCTATATCTTTTACAAATAGGGTTGTACCTATACGGAATAAACTGCCATAGGATACTTTTGGATGCAGCAACGTACCAACTTTCAAGAAGGCCCTAGATTCAAGCTGGGGCACAGCGTTCCCAGAGCTAGCTGTGTGAACGAGGGGTGAGGTAATGAGCCCCTGGTATTTTTTATCAATGAACTTATGTCTGTGAAGGTGATACTGCCTCGTAAATTCTTCCTATCAGATAAAACATTCAACGCGCAGTGTTGGGAGCCAAGGAAACTCGCCGACAACACAACGGTCTGGACGCTCGACTGGTCTTGGCCACTTTCGTCCTGTGCAAACTGAACTTAAATGAAGTGAACTGGGGATCGTTGTATTTCATGCGCCATGAAGTGGGTAAAATAAGGATATTTGTTAGGGATTCATAGTTTGGGAGATAAAAGTATGGGAAAACGTGGCTTTGGGAAAGTGACAGAATTATTGTAGCACATCATGCATATTACACGAACGGTATAAACCGCTCAGAAGCTACTCAGAAACCATCCAGAAACTGCTCAAGAACCAATCAGTGCAATAGCGCAAACCGCTCGGAAACCGGCTAAAAACCGATCGGTTTTGGACCGCTTTTGCTACAAGGGGCCCACATAGTGAGCATATGGGCAGGCCGCGGGCAAGCTTTACGCACAACTCGTTAATTTCGTATTTTTGCAGTAGTTGCGGGGGAGGATAGTGCCAAAATATACAGTCTTACATGTTGTCCGACTGACGCTGTGGTAACTTATTTTGAAGAACCGTACTAACTGATGAATTCCTTTCCATCAGAAATGAGACTGGCGTGGTTTGATTTAAAATCTATTTGGTTTAATTGACGATGACCACTACACTAATTGCTGGTATATGCCGTGTCTGCTACTTACCGCTGACCGAAGCTGTAGTGCGCGCCGTGGCCCGTAACCCGTTCTATTCGCATTCGTTTTTAGAGTTACCACGAAATTTACCTAATTTAGCATGATTTAACACTTTTGAAGGAAGATCACTGTATGGAGTACATACCCTTGTGGCACCCAGCCCGTTCGTAACATCGGTTTGTTTAGCATCCATTTTACACGGATGAACAATGAATCGATACGAAGGAAACTGAGGACTGAAGTAATGCGCAATGCTTGGTTGGCTTTTTATTCAAATGTGCTGGTTTAATTCGTCGAAATGTCCTGAAAAGCTCAATGCGGATCGCTTTATTTTATTCCCTCGAGAAAGCTAAAATAAGGACAATTATTCGGAAAATCATATATTAGATAGAAATGAGCGTCGTAATACGTAGTTTGGGTTATTGAAACAATTTAACCAAGTATATCACGTATTTCAAATGATTAGCAAAAACAGCTCGAAAACCGGCCAGAAACCGCTCCGAAACCGGTCAGTTTTTGATCGGTTGTTACTATTACGCCGACCGATTTTCGAGCGGTTTCTGAGTGGTTTGCGACCGATTTTCTGGAAGGTTTCCGAACGGCTTTTGAGCGGTTTGTGTCAGTCGTTTGAAATACGTGATACGCTCCGTTGATTTATTTCACTAACCCAAATCGCGTATAACGATGCCCTCTTCTATCTCCTAATCTGACTTTCCAAATTATTGTCCTTACTTTACCCATTTCGAGGGAATAAAATAGAGCGATCTATACTGAGCTTTTCAGGACATTTCGACGAATTAAACCAGTACATTTGAATAAAAAGCCAACCAAGCATTGCACATTAATTCAGTTGTCAACTTCCTTCGTACCAATTCACTGTTCATCCGTGTAAAATGGATTCTAAACAAACCGACCGAAAACCGATCGGCGTAATATAAAAACCCCATGGAAAACTGACTACAAACCGGCAGAAAACCGGTCGGTTTCGGAGCGGTTTTGCACCGGTTTTGCTACGACGGTATTCTTGTGTGCATTGTCCGTTCCAACTTCTTTAATCTGATTACACTCACCTAGAGCAGCTTGGTCATACAGTTTAAAGAAATTCAAATTAACGTCCAAGGGAATACGTACGCCTGCCGAACGCTGATGTGCACCTCAAGCCCGGTGTGCACTACATGATACACGGGGCCACGTACCAGTTCACTTCAGTTCAGTTCAGTTTGCACAGGACTTGGTGTGGCTAGAGCCAATCGTTTGTCCAGATAGTTGTGTTGTCGGCGCGTTTCCGTAGCTCCCAACACTGCGTGATTCTCTTTTTCTGAAGGGCAGAAATTTTGTGCAGTACCAGTCCTGGCAGAATAAGGTGAAAACAATAAGTAAATTGCATCTGACCCTAAAAGCTGCTTAACATAACTCGGGGTATACTGCCACCCAACATAGGTCTACTGCTTTCTTAAACGCCTTCACTGTTGTGGTATTTATGACCTCCTCCGGGAGTTTATTCCAATAGGGTACTACTCTATTTGAGAAGTACTTCGCCCTAATTTGGAGCCTCGAATGTTTCCTTTGTAATCTAAGGCTATGCCCCCTTGTGCCTCTCTCTGGGATCAGAGAGAAAAAGTCTTCTCGTCTTATTCCTGACAGTCCTTTCATTACCTTGAAAGGTTTCCATCAAATCCCCGCGAATGCGCCGTCTTTCCATCGAGAACAGGTCTAGGGCACGGAGACGCTCTGTGTAGTTAAACCCCCTCTGCCCAGCCACCATTCTAGTGGCTAGCCCTTGCACTTTATCCAGACAGTCTATATCTTTCTGGTAGTACGGTGCCCAGGCCTGCACGCAGTACTCCATATGCGGCCTAACTATGGCCTGATACCTCGGAACAAAAATCTCCGGATCTCTACGACATAATGGATCTAACTCGAAAGCGTTCTCTCGTGGCCATATTGGCTGCTGCGGTGCACTGCTTTGACGGCTTAAAGCTGTTGTCCATTATAACGCCCAAGTATTTGACCTGCGAGACCACTTGCAACGAACCCACACCATTCCCACTAACCCCTGTATTTGTGGTCAAGCATTGACACTTGGTGAGGTTTAATGGAAGGTCCCATTTGCGCGACCAGTTTTGTACTGCTAACACGTCAAGTTCTATATCTACTCCAGCTATCTTGACGTCATCGGAAAACATAAAGGTGGAGTTTGTAAGCCCATGTGCTAGGTCACTGATGAAGATGAGGAAGAGCAGAGAGCCGAGCACCGAGCCCTGTGGCACCCCACTTGTTACACCTTCCGGTTTTGAAACATGACTACTCACCTTGACACTAAAAGTTCGCCCTGCTAAAAAACTATTTATCCATTGTCTTGCCTCTCCAACAATCCCCATAGACTGCAGTTTGACGTCCAGAAATCTGTGGTTCACAGAATCAAACGCCTTGCTGAAGTCCAAGTAACAGACCGCAATCGATTGCCCTTCGTCCAGACGCTTGGTTACCTCATCGAGGAACAGCAGGAGATTCGTCAGACAGGATCACCCTGCCACAAACCCATGCTGAGCATATGATATGAGGTTGCGTTGAACCAAATGCCTAGAGATCTGTTTCCTGACTATTCGCTCCAGGCACTTACACAGTACTGAAGTCAAGCTAACCGGCCGGTAATTTTCGGCCTTTTGCCGGGGTCCACTCTTGTAAATGCCTACCACTGTTGCTCTCCTCCAGTCTCCCGGCACAATTCTCTCTTTAAGTGACGTTTCATACAGCTTCGTCACCGGAGCCTTTAGGACCTCGGCCAGAGGCTGAACGATTGCTAGATGAATCCCGTCTGGACCTGCAGCTTTATTTTAATTCAACGTTTGAAACTCCGCGTACACTTCTTCTCCTAAAGTAAGTTCGGGTATTGAAGGCGCCTGTGAGCCCTCCATTCTTACCTCCAAACTATTTTCTGGTCGATATATGCTCTTGAAGAATGTCAAGCGCCTGTCAGCCTTGTCTTCGTCGTTTAGAGCTAGTCGTCCCTGTGCTCCCTCCAAAGTTGCTACGCTCTCTCTCATACGTGTGAGATTGCACGTAGAGGTAGAATCGCTTTGGGTTTGTGTGGACCTACTCAGCTAACCGACGCTCAAAGGCATATTTCTCCACTCTTTGGATCCCTTGAGCTTTGTTCCTAGCCATCTTATGGTTATTCCATGCCCCCTGAGTTCTGTACAGCGTGTACGCCGCCCATCGTTGCCTACGAATAACTATGGCCTTGCGGACTATCGACTTCCACCAGTTATCGCGTACGCTTAAAAATTCCGCAGATAAATCGAGTCAGTTCAAACTTCGAGTTTACAGAATTCAAGGACATTTTCCGCAACAGCAGCTTCCCCATCCACTCTTGTCTGTGGTCTGTAGGTACCTGTACGTTTCCAACTTTTTTCATGATTTTCAACGTCCCCTGGTGCGACACTCCTTTTGTTGTACCGACGTTTTAATGTAAAACACACACACACCTTTTGGCCGTCACAACCGCGCAATACAAAAAGGCTGTAAATAAATCTTTCATTCTGGCACGGTCTCATCTTCTGGCTTGGAGTGTCTTGGAATCATATCGGTCGGAACTAACTGAGTGAAACAAACATTTTAGGAGCTTCAACGGCGTCTCTTGGCACTTCGCTCGATACCATCCTGTTCTGTCCAACGGATGGCTGTCAGACCGAACTGAACTGAAGACATTGGCGGATATTGGCTCTTCGACGCTCATTTCCTGATCACAAGAACACTGAACAACTGTGAGTTTGAGTCACACCTTTTGTTTCATTTTAATTCCTAATGTACATACCCTTTTGGCCTTTTCATCACCGCACGCTCCTCCGCCCATCTTAGTTTGCTAGTGTGGTCTTGGATATTGTTGACAATGATTTAGTGTGCCACATAAACAGAGCAGTACGCCACAGGTCTCATGACAGTGATTCACACTGACGTTCCATCAGACGTGCACCAAGATTCCGTTTGAAAAGTTTGCAGTTCAGTTCAGTTCAGTTTGCACAGGACTTGGTGTGGCTAGAGCCAATCGTTTGTCCAGATAGTTGTGTTTTCGGCGCGTTTCCGTAGCTCCCAACACTGCGTGATTCTCTTTTTCTGAAGGGCAGAAATTTTGTGCAGTACCAGTCCTGGCAGAATAAGGTGAAAACAATAAGTAAATTGCATCTGACCCTAAAAGCTGCTTAACATAACTCGGGGTATACTGCCACCCAACATAGGTCTACTGCTTTCTTAAACGCCTTCACTGTTGTGGTATTTATGACCTCCTCCGGGAGTTTATTCCAATAGGGTACTACTCTATTTGAGAAGTACTTTGCCCTAAGTTGGAGCCTCGAATGCTTTCTTTGTAATCTAAGGCTATGCCCCCATGGACGTACGGTAGTCCAACGGTAGCGTAGTCGACTGCAGCTTCATGAGCCTCGCCGAATTCCCCTTTTTGCGCGAGTGGCCACGAAGGGAGAGTAACGCCTTGAACATGGCGCCCATTTCACCCCGGAGTTTTCACCGGATGCATATCGTGTCACCTCGCACTCTCCGATATGACTCCGGAAACAGACCGGTTAACCCCCACGGCCTGTCATGGCCAACCCTTCTTAGTCCAGCAACGAGACGAGTGGCGACTCTCTGGGCCCGTTCCAGCTTCACATTTTCAGAAGCCGTGCAGGGAAATGTGGCCGCTCCGCCGTGCTCCAGTCCAGGAAGGGGGTGTGAGATATATAGGAGTTTGAGAGCACCATAAGATGTGTTTCCAATACATCCGACGGATCGCAACATAGATGCCCCACGCCGAGGCACACAACTTGTCACAGTGGTTTCGGGTTTTCAGCGTAGATGACACTATCACTCCCAGGTCTCTTTCAGCCGTGAACAGTTGAAAAGTAGCTCCTTGATAGAATAGATGTCCCCATGCCTCGGTCTCCCTAGCAGCAGCTGGTCACACTTTCGGAAACTGAGTGGTAGAGCCTACATTTCAGACCACGGTTCAGAAAATCTAGATCCACTTGCAGTGTCTCGTATAAGACTCTTTGAGTAGTGCGTAGCCATTCCGAAAGAATCCCCAAAACCATAGCCCAATTGGTCAGTAAATTCTACGATACTGAATTATTGAATGACCAGTAACATAAAACATACAATCCTCGAAAGTGTGCTCATACAGACTCAAAAACGAGGACCAAGTCCACGGCGTGCGGGGGACAAACGCGTACCTCACGCAGGTCCTAGATGGGATATGACGAAGTAGCGCGTTGGCCGTGAATAAACAAAGATTGCCTCACAGAAACGCGAAGTGTACGGAACACGCAAAAAGTGTATGTAAGATGGTAGCCTCAAGATATCACGAAGTTATAGTGTCTTTGAAGGATTTTCTGTAAACCATTTTAAATGACAAATATTGTAGGTCCTTCCGAATGTTCAGCGCGCTTTGTGAACGAGACCGCTTTCGACGTTACTTCGGTGAGCTCTTCCATACAACGCAATTTTACACTTTTGTTTATGCGTGTGGGACACTCGAATTCGGCCTTGAACCTTTTTTGACTGTCATGCCCCAGCCATGGGGCTCTCAACCTTTGGGCTTTACTGTTGAGTCTCTTTGGCTACATACTTGAGGTTTATATACATCTGTGCTTTTTGTCAGTTTCGCTTTAGTGCCGCAGGGGATACGAACTAATCTTGTTTTGGCTTTGCGATTCATTTGAATTGACTACGCGTGGCTCGATCTGCGAGAGTTAACTTACACCGATCGTTGCGCCTCGTGATCCGCCTTAGTTTTGACTTCAGGGCAGATTTAAAGATCGTCGGCATAGAGCAAACAGGGGAACACCAGCCGTTGTGGCAAGTCCTCGACTGAAGCCAAGGACAGAAATGGACCTGGGACCAAGCCCTTTGGTACTCCGCTGGAGGCCTCACGCCTCCAATAGTATTATGAGGCTGCTTTCGCAACTAAGGTGAACCGCTTCAGGAAGTTTTTGATCCACTTTATTTGATTTCCTGCCACGTTCGAAGACGTCATCTTAGTGAGGAAGCGGTGTTTCTGCACTTCGAGTGCTCTGCAGGAGTCAACGTAGATAACGTCCGTAGATTGGCCGTTCGCCCTAGCCTATACCCAATATCCACACGTTAGTAGAAGTTTCTATCGACAAGATAGGTATTTTTGGAACTCATGCTACAGGTGGCTGAGAAGCTCATGACCATCGAGGTTTTTTTTCAGCTGAACCCGAGTTTGGCCTTTCATGGTCTTTCCGACCACACACATAAGGCTCACTGGGCGGATTCCGTCTTTCTGACGCCCTCGACCATCGACGGCACAGCGGCTGCTTTCCTTTCGGATGGTAGTTTGTCTTGCTGTAGCGAGCTGCTAAGCAGTCTCGTAAGTGGAGGAGCAATAATGCCGGTAGTTTAGGAAGGGCCCATAGGTGGATCCCATCCAGACCACGCGACGTACGTGGCCGGAACCCTCTCAGGGCACCCACAACTGCCCCCACCATAAACGATAGGCTTACCATGGTGATTGCCCTCTGTGGAAGCTGGGGCGAAGATAACATTTTCGTGGCATAAACTCCAAAATAAAGTTGTGCCATTAGCGCTGACTTATCGCTATCGGGATGCAACATGATTCCATCATGAGGCATTTTCTGGCTGCCAGAACAAGCTTTAGTCCTCCTTCTCAGGTATGCAGACGGTCCCTTCGGAGTCGGCCGCAAGTCACACCCCTTATCTGCTTCCCTGGTAGTCTTCAGCGCCGAACAACAGTTTCGGATTTGTTTTCAACTGTCGTATACCGTGTCGAATGATCCAAAAGTTTACCAAGCCTATTTTCTTCCCCGTAACTGACTACGTCGGTGAAGGTCAATCCATGGCGGTCCTTTAGCATGAATTCGTCGCCAGTGTGGAGGCTAGGAAGAGCCCACCAAAGCAGTTAGTTCCAGTTTGAGAAAACCTCGGGATGCATCCACTTCGTCATTGACTACCGAATCCCTTAGCAGGGCGACAACAGCTTCTTTCATTTCAGCAAATGGTATGATCTACACTTGCAGTCCGCAGTGCGACTTCTGGTGGAAAAACTCACCACGTCCCCAGTGGATGAGCAGCATCACGTGGTCGCCGGAGCCCAATGGCGGCAAAAGATCGATTTCATCTGTCATTAGTTCGCGGGGAGGACACTAGATCAGTAATGGATAACTGATCCACCTGACTCCTGGTCGGTTTTTGCACATGCTGATGTAAGGCGAGGTCATGCGGAAATCGGGAGAACCTGTCCGCGGATATGCTGCATCTGCTTGATACTTAGTCAATATGAAGAGCGGTAAAGTCTCAGAGAACCAGACAGTGGCCACCTGTCGCCCATTGATGCATGGAATCCAGAATACCTTGCAAGTAGGCCGCCGGAGTACAATAAGTGATCCCAGACACCACGTAGCCATTGTTGGAGAGTTTCACTCTGCATCACAACGCCTATGTACCCACATTGACCCACCAAGGTATTAAGTAAGTGTACCGGTAACTCATTTTTCACATACACGGCCACACCCCCTCTACCTCTGGTGCGGATTCGACTTACTCGAAGCATCACACACCCTGATAGTGAGACTTCTGAGTCCTGAATACATCCGCCAGCCATGTCTCGGTAAGTGCAATGATAGACGAGGTCCCAGCCGGAACAAGAAACTCCAATGCGCCCCATGTGTTCAATAATTCACATACAATGGTCAGTAGCAGCTTGGCCGATGCCGCCCGGGTTTCTACTACTCGAAAATCGTCTCTGCTGCGCGCGGAGAAGGCTCGCCGGTGATAGTAGTGGCCGGAGTATCTCTAATCTCCTCCAGACCATACGAAAACCCAGGACGCAAAGGCCTGTTTCACCGTTCTCCCTTCTCTCCCTAACCTGAGTATCCTCGGGAGAGAAGTATTGGTGGAGAAGAAAGTGCTCTCTCTTTGGACAGTAGGACACTCTTAGACTCTCTCTCACTTTCTCTTGAAAAATAAGAATTATTTTCAAATTCCGCTGTCTTCCACATTCTTGAAACCTCCCGATTGTAAATTCCACTCTGTCTCGAATTGTCTCTTGCTTCATCTCCAGTTAACAGCTTACTTAGGACTAGTCGGAGCTGTATCAGATCATGGTCGAGTCTGTCCTGGGAGGATGCTGCAGTAGACCTCGGGATGTTTTGGTCCAGGAAGCATTTTTAACTGGGTATTCGAACCCCCCCCCCTACGACAGAGAAAATCTCATTCCGCTTGTTTGCGTCGTCTTGAGCGTTAACCGGTAGGCTCGGTGGCTTCGTAGGCTCGACTGCCGGTGTCTGATACAATACACTATCTGCCATCACGAGTAGAGGGCCGTCATTTATGCCTTCCTTTCTTTTTTCATTTGGCGAGTTATCTCACAAGTTTTGGCTCTGAGGGTTCACGACTGGTGCGCATGCCTCCGCCGTTGACGTGCTGGGGATCACAAGGATCGGCGGATAGTCCTGTGTGGCTAAGACTTGGTCAAAGAACGGTTCGAAGATGCGATTTTAACAACCTTGGTTTCACATAGCTTCGGCCACTCATTTATCGGCAGGAATTTCAGCACTTTGAATGTGTCTACATCTATTACGTCCTCTACGAAGCAGTGCTTTCGCTTTAGGCTGCACAGCTTTCTTACTGAATAAACCATTGCGCACCTTAGCAGAATCCCCTTCCCTCGGGGCTTAGTAACAGTCCCCCGGGGAAAGAGACAATAAACCACAAACGACTGAAAGTAGCAGAGCTCGGATAAGACCTAGGCTGTCGTAGCGGAGTCGATCATGAGCGCGGAATAGGCAACGGCCCGGGCCAAACCTAGCATTTTTTTCGAGCATGTATGTTCTGTTCCTACAACGGAGAAGGAAGGAAAGATTGAACGGGCTCCGTGCCGCGAATGTTCGTAGTGAAACGGACCTTGATAAAATTTTTGGATTTCGCGAGGGTTCACGAGAAGTGATGGGCAGGTAGCAGTAGTTCTCTAGTGAACCGGATTCTGTCTTCAGGTTTGCCGCTAAGTGTCGGACCGGAGTCTTTGGAAGTAATATCGTGTGCTTGATTTCCGACTGCAGTTTTGATACGATCCAGAACTGAACTGTCTTCTAGTCTATCATTCATTCAGACCGACTCTCCCAACTCTTCTCCACCTTGTTGCTGAGGAAGTGCAATCCAGTATTTATCCTTGTTCCAGCTTTCGTCAGCTGCTTCTCGTGTCTCCCCATCTGGGAATCTGAGGCCAAATGAAATGGGCTATCCTTTCTAAGACCGGAAAAACCTTAAGTACCTCAAACTTTTCTGTGAGATCGCCCCGATATCTCCGTCTTTCCAAAGAGAAGAATACGTGATCAGGGTCTCCGTTCATATGTCTCACCACTCCGTTCTTCATCATTCGCGCAGCAACAGGTTGAGTTTTATGCATGCAGGCGGCTTCCATTCTGTGGAAGCCTGACAAAGCCCGTGGGCTAACCTCTGGGGGAGGTCTTGCTATGGCCATATAACTGGGCTCGAATATTTCCGTCTTCGGGCACGGAAATAAGATCGCAATCTGAAGAGACCAATAAGGGCTTTTGGTGCAGCAGAGCTACCCCGGTCTGACCATTCAAGATCACCGTCCACAATGACTCCGAGGCCTTTAACTTCATTGCCTGCCAATATTGTGAGCGGCCGCTGGTCATGGATGACAGCCAGGCTTCCTGTTGCCCCGAACAACAAAAAGCTTCTTTCAGCTTTTGCTGGTAAGTAGCCCTTATGTGTCCTGTCCGGGACGGTTCCCATACCCCTGCGTGGGTAGCCCCTGCACCCAGATCCTGCAACTTTCAAGTTGCCAAACAAACAGAAACTAGGCGATTGAAGGGCTGGTACCAGGAAGTTGTTAAACAAAAGGAACATCGTCCTCAATACGGACTCTTGAATTGTGCCCCCTGTGACCATCACCAAACTAGAGCACCTGTTCCCTACCGTAAACTAAAGCTTCTCGCAGGAAAAAACTCATTTGCCGCCTGACTATGTACCCACCTATACGAAATTTCCCTATCTTCGGCAGGTAGGGGCGATTATTATTCGAGTCAAAGGCCCTGCTAAATTCAAGACAACGTGTTTCAACCCCTTTACTTTCATTCAGGCATCGAGTCTCCACATCTGGGGGAGCACAAGAGGTTCGACTGATAGGGGTGGGCGCGGATGAGATTCTCAAGAACTTCATGCAGAAGGCCAGCTAGGCTTGCTGGCCTTTGCTACTAATAGCCGAGTCAGGTCCGCTCTTAAGCACTACCGTGCCGTGGCCCCTGACAGAGAGCGGCCCCCTCCCATCTTCTGTTCTGTCTTCAGCCTGTACTCTACTGTGAGATTTCATCGTCTGCTTTCTTACGCCTTTAGCCGAACTGAGCCCAATCTCTGGCTCACCAGTTCTCGGAAGGCTCACCATCCTGCTTCTAAGCTTCGTATGGTGAGCCCAAACCAGCAGACTGCAGAAAGCTTTGTGAAGATTTCCAGCAGGGCCCTTATGCTTGATAGCCTTGACTACTGCGGACCTTTAGCCACGCTGAGTTGCCCCCCTCAAGCTTTCATTTCAAGCCTGTGAGCTCATTCCGAAGATCTTTTGGTGATTACTTTATTATGTTCCAACCTCCCTATATAATAGCCTCCTTTGCCGTGTCCTGCCTCAGCTTTGCAGCCATAAGGCAAGGCCTACCCACGTCCACACCACGGAAACTCCTAGGCTGTCTTGAGGCTACCCTGGGTTGCGGTTTGCACAAGGTGGCCTTGGCACACGTGACCACTCCTGCCCAGTGATGCCTGGCCTTTCGGTTCGGATAAGTCGCTGGCAGGGTTCGCTGTTGGTGGAAAAAACCAAGATAGTTAGCGTCCAGTACTATATTTGACTTCCGCTCTAAGATGTCGGTGCACCACATGTGCAAACGGTCGGATTGAGTAGCCCTCTACCTGCCCCCAGCGTGCAGACTTCAACCGCCCGGTGGGTTGAAGTCATCCACCTGAACGGTTTTACGCGCGTCCTTAACTGATTCCGTTAGGGTCAGCCGTGAGCCATCGTCCCAGTTGCGATTTGCACAAGGCGCCCTGTGGAAGCAGATAAAGTTGACCCTTCTGTCTAGAAAGGATATCGTAACCGCGCGCAGCCAGAAGTCTCTAGTACTCGGTCTGTGACTGAAGACGGTTTGCATCTGACCCAACGGGGATGGCAGTCCTCTTCCGAGTCAGTCGTGTTCTCTTTCCTATCAATAGGTCTCCGAATCGTGATATATGAATTCTGGAAAGTGCTCTTCACTAGAGGACGACTGCTGACGTGTCCTGACCCCGGAAGGCTCTGGAGAGTTCCCTACATTTAGTCCAAAATCTACACTAGTTGTTGCGCAACACTACAGAGTTTTCTCCTCAGCTCATGTGTCTGATATGCTTCAGTTCTGCCCGTGTCTCAGGTTTTTGTGTCAGTCATCCCCGCTGGAGGGCTTGAAGAAGGCTGTAGATCTGAGGCTTCCGACGGCTCCCAATTCATCCCAGTGTGAGTTTCTGCGAAGCCCAGGTTACTAAGGATGAGACTGTTTGTCACTTGCTTACAGCTTAGCCAATTTTTACCATCCAAGCCCACAAAAGCCTGTTCCCCTCCACCTAAGCGGCTTAAATATTCGTATTTGTGAGGTAGCTGGAGGGCTTAGCGTGGCATTCTTCTGCCCCTGAGGAATATTCGGGCCAAAGCCGCGAACCCGCGAATTATTACCACAATTCGAGCCTTCCTACCAGTACTCTTGTGGGGTACTGCCAGGGTACGTCGCATAGCTAGACAAGCAGACATTATTCGATACTCATTCGGTTTAACCTGATATCTACCCTTTGTGTTGGAGACTGCCACCTCAGCCCTCTACATCAGTCTACCTTGGATGGACTAATTGCCGAACTCAGCCAGCTTTGACCTCGAAAATTTACGCTTCCCTACAATGAGTGGAGATTTCACGTCCCTAAACTGCACTCTCTTCAAGCAGTGGGGCAAGGGACACTCAAAATTTGCCGCATGTAATAGACTCTTCTTCTAATTGACTTACCTAACCGTAGTTCCTTCATTAAAGGTTGCTCCCAATTTAAGATAAGGAGTCCGCGGATTGAGACCCTTTCCGTAAATAAGATCTGCGACTGTTGATTCGTCACTTGATTTTCTTATACGGGGAGATTAGGATCGTCCGCCACCATAGGCCTATCAGTCACAGTGTTACACCCGTTCTCTTCTTCGGGCTGTCTTGCATTCCTGAGCTTCTGCTCAGTACACTGTCCACGGTCTGTCTGGTAAAAAGGAGTTGAGACAACGACTGCCGGACAAACCCTTGAAATTCGCACACTCACTGTCACAGCTGTTTTCTCGGATGTGCTTAATACATATATAAACGATATTTTACTACCCATCTGCAGTGCTGTTTTGGCTTATGCTGGCCGGAATTACCAGGTGAATGTTGGTTGTAAAGGATGTGTTTAAGCACCCTCTTTACGCACAACACCTTCGTTTTCACGTAACACGACTCGCTTTTTTCTATGGGCCCGGATGCACGCACTACACACTTGTTTGTTTGTATGACACAATCCCGCATGTTTGAACTTCGTTTTGGTTGACTTGACTAGGCTTGCATGCGCTCGTTGTATTGGACCTTACTTCTCGACTTGAGCCGTTTGGTATCACATTTGCGGTTTATGTATGGTGTGCATTGGTTACTTCAAAAGTTCAGTAGCACAGAATTTGTGAGCCTATCCCGTTCTGAATATGGTATTCGTTAAACCAGTCCACGTAATATTTGGTTACGATTCTCGTGACTCAATACACAAGTTTTCAAACTTAAAACGCTTGAAGTTTCAACATACCAAGAGAACAGTAAAGAAACTCTGGGGAAATTCTAGATGTAACTCTGCAGTGGCGCGATTTTCATTCGCTAATTACTGTTAGTTTTGCCAGCAATGTCAGCGCTGGATGGTTTTTTCACCAGATAACCTAGAACAAAAGATGTTGATGCATGCAAGCTTAGAATATCCGAACCTTAGCGGCAAGGCCGCGCGCAGAGCGCGCTGTTCAATATTCCCTCTGTCAGACATTCGATAGATTTAGGATTACGGAATTTTGTGCTGCACAAGCTGAACAGACCAACGCAAATCCGAACACTCTCCAACTGTTCAATGATCTATTCCCTGAGGACAGCCAACGTAGGGTACTAGATGCAGTCATGGTTTGTGTCCTGAACCATTTCGCATTGACCAGTGGATTGTCTCTAAGTTCGCCGGCAATATCAGATGCAAGGCTCTGCCAGGATTTGTATTTTGGACCCTGCTTTTTCTCATTGCTCCATTATTTAGCGAATCATCCAACAGCTTACTGGTGACATTCAGACAACCAGGCATTAACAAGACCCCGGAGCATTTGTACTTCAGCCTCGTACCCGTTTACCCTTTCAAGATTTCATCCAGATCACCAGCTTAAGTTGAACAAAGAACAGGTGTGCAAGGCCGAAGTAAAACATACTTGAAGAACGTTGGACAGAAGTAACACTAGGCAGGTGGCAATTTCGGGTGTCCACGACGATAAGAAAATACAAAACTAATATTGCAGCTGGTCAAGGAATCTTCAACAGCTGCTGACCTTCCGATATTAGAATTGATGACGGCATTAAAGATTCACGAAACAGATACCTTTCGTCAAACGCGAAATATCAGACCCCGGACAGAGATGCCCGTACCTAAGGCACTACTGTCTCGGGCTTGTCTGCAGTGTTCTTGTCAATCTATGTGGTATACTGAGTCGGTTCCAGAACTACCTAAGATGACACTAGCAAAATAAGATAAGCAGAGAAGCGTAGTTAGATGATTAGTTGAAAATATACTCGAAAGAAATAGAAAAAAGTCAGATAGCATGAAATGAGCTCACAGCAGTCTAACGATCGCATTCAGATTTCCGGATGAACAAGTTCCGGAATGATTCCAAGTCACAAAACGAAGTTGCTTCATACAGCTCTTAAACCGGGACTTAACGTGTTGAGTTTAGTGATCACGGATGTGCGTTTGAAATGTGCGTATTGATTACTCACATTCAAACCTCGCTACAGCAGCCGAGTGCCGTAACAGAACACAAGAAATGAAGAATATGAAATTTACCGGTACCTGACTGCCGGGGGATAAGCAGAGGGATGTGTCGTGCTTGACCCAAAGCTGTATTGCGCCGGAACTCTGAAAACATTTATGGGGCACTTTGGACAACCATTCGTGGTTGCGAGAGACCCGATTAAAGTTTAGAAGACGAACAGAGGGTGGGCCAAGTGCCATTTTGGCTCCTTGCAAAACAGCAATAAAACTGCAGGACTGTGGCATAGCCTTGAACAATCTGAACATCTGTTCGGATCTCAGCGTGTTGCAAACATCTGAGTCACTCGTCCATTTTAAGCCTGTTGACGCCAGTCGCTGGGTGGAGGATACTGAATGAATCTGCCGGGACGGAGATCAAACCACCTTTGAAGATATAACTGGGTAAGCCGACTAGTAACCAGGTGTTGAGAACTGCAAGTTAGGGGAAGTTGTGCCGTGAGGCAATAAGACAGTTAGACTGAACACGAATGCCCACGAAGAGGGCCAAAGGACTGTTCAAGAACCAAGCCACGAGTGAGTGCACATGCTACCTCTAAGGAGAGTAAAGATCCAAAGTTCGGTAAATTCCGAGAACGGAGGTGTATCTGATGAGTGTGCTGCTGTCTCCCAAGAAAAAACACATCGCTCTGGCGATTGTTCAAGCAGTGGCCCGAAAAGAAGAGCAATTTTGAATACCTGTAAATGAGAGGTTCTAGGTAAATCAGCCATCAAATAACAAAGAGATTAGTTTGGAAGGGCTGAGACACCCCGAAAATGACGGCACGGTATACCTTCAACCGGAAGGGGATATATGGCTGCGGTATATGCAGACGTTGGCCTGGAATGCATGGAGAAACTGAGCATCGGTGCACAAGAGGCAGAATATATGTGTCATTAAACATACTCCACATCGATAAACCCAAAAAGCCGGACAGAGTTCAGACATTTTTCGATTGCGCCACAAGATGTCAGAGGCTGCCGTGGAAAGATTGTGTCCTTCAAAAATGTGTGCCAAGATTTTTATGGCGGCACGAAAATGGCCCCGAAAATGTATGACGGAATATCGGGACACATGATGCCCCGAGATTATTTGTAATTATGTAAGAACGTCCTACTCTCCCCTGGCATTCGTGCCAGACGAAAATCCCCTTCTCAGCCGGCTGATTTTCCCGTGTAAGCTGCAACCGGATGCGCCTCAAGTGCCAAGTAAATCTCTTTGGACTTTTGTTCTGAACCTTTGGACATCACGTTTGTGCCCTAACTGTATTGACACACCTGAATGTTGCAATGAGAAGGGCTAAACAATTCTGACTGGCGAGAAGTCATGGTTGACACCGCAGTTCCACGAATCCTCTCTAATTCACACTCGTGTTTCATGGGTCCAAAACCACAGTTCTTCTTTTTCTTGGTTGTTGCGCTCATTCCGGTTCTATTACGACTATTCACTCATTCTTCATGAATAAAGTGAAAAGGGCAGACATGGAACAAGCTTCAACATATATGGCCAGGTAATGGAATGCATAACATAAACTGAAGAGAATTGGCTCTTAAAGTGATGAAAAAGTGCACTGCTGAGACCCATAGCATCGTACTCCCGTTGAAGAAAGAGAACAAAAACGATGGGAAAAGTTGCTGATAGCAACGCGTGATTGGTTCTTTTTTCCGCTCTATTACTTGAATATTGTTAGGTTGGCGTATTTTCCTCGGGTAATCTTGAACGCGCATTCAGTTTCATTTTTCTGTGACACTCGCACGAAGCAGGAACAGAAATTTTTCATTAAGTTTTGAAGGGTTCTAAAGTAGTATGTTGCTTAGAACCTTATTAGGGATTGTTTTGGGTCTTTGAAGAAAACAACTTATTGACGGCTCACAGAATACCTTTATTCACAGCCTGCGTACGAGATTGAACGCTAGAACATTCCATTTCGCATTAGTGACCAACCAATATGAGTTCCATTGTCCTGCGTCCCACGATGAATTTCGAAACTTATTTATAATCGCAACTTGATTGCTCATTGTTCCAGGAAATTATGATAGGTAATTTTCTGTAATTGCATCGTTTCGTTGCCCTTTTTGATAGCGCGGGATCTCACTGGACTCGTCAGTTTGGCGCACAGGGCAACGAAACGAATGACGCGGCAGATAACTACGGTCACGAACCGAATGACGCTTCGCTAGCAGTCAGAAAACCAAATTCCTGCCAAAGGGATATTCACACAAACCTGCGGAGCAGAGCACATTGAGAGGACCGATCAAGGACTCACAAGGGCTTGTGTCATTTTGGTGGTCGGACCAGGGGCAGCTCGTCTCGGAGTGATAAAACAAAGCTTATGTACTGGGTGGCACTGAACATAGTGATTACCAGAAACGAATGCAGCGTCACTACACACAAAAAAGCAATGCTCTCCCAAAGTGGCATGCACGTGTGTGATCTGCAAAAGCATAAAAGAAGGCGAAGCTCCACGGCCCGGGGCTCGTTAAGTGTATCACTGGGCACAAACACTTGCAATAAATGGGGAACAAGATGGCAGCCCCAAATCCGGCTGTAGCACATTTCGTGTTCAGTTTTTTTGCGCAAACTGCATACAAGATTGTGTCGACCCGTTGTTAAAACAATTAGCTTTTGGCTTCAGATAGGTGGCCTAAATTTGTGCAGCAGACATTTTCCTATGGAATTATTTGCATTATAATGTCGTGTTTCATCAAGCACCTTGAAAACGTGGTGTGAAAACCAGCCACGATCCGTAAACCAAACCTGTTCTCATTTGGGGATCCATCTTATTGGGCTACTCGCCGCTCGAATTCCGATTCTTGTAAATTACACGGACCTGTTTTGGGTCTTCAGTTTGAGGGCTAGGCCAGCAGCCCTCTTGCAAACACTATCGATCCACTCAGCCCACCACTTTTGATTTAAAAAGAAAATGAGCGTCACTCCCCGTTCTTGAAACATTGGGTGATCCGATCTCTTGCACAACTTGCACTCTGAACCATATACTATGGGTTTTCCGCACATGGGTGCGAGACACGGGTCTGAAGCTCGTGACATAATGGTAGATACGCAAAACTGTAATGCAGATAACTCAGCCACCGCGTAAAATATCGCAAAGGTTTCACACTTGTAGGCACAGCCCTTATCTAGAATGTAGTCGACAGAACAACCAAACTCCAGGCTCTTATTCAGAATCGACCTGACCCTCCTACCCACACCCCAAAATTTGTTTTCCATTAAATGTTTGCGCCACAATTGCTCATTCGTTGCACCACACACCGGAGGTTGGGCTTAAATGACCGCTGGCCCGTGCGAGCATTGATTTTGTTTTGTGACCCTTGACCCACATTCCCAATAGAAGCTTCGTTGATTTGGCCACCTGAACCTCAAGTGATCCTGAATTTGCTCGCATTTGACTGACTCTGATTCACGGAGTGGTTATCGCTGAGGCTTGTACAGTTTTTGTCATATTAATGATTGTTTTATGAAAAACCGTATTGAAAACCACAATTGGAAGTATGACGTTTTTAGGATTGTGTTATGCCTGTCTCAGCGACGGCTAGGAGTCAGTTACGTACAAGATTGCAAGGATTCTAAGCGAGCAAAGATGGCCTCGTCGAAGCAGCGAGTTAGGCTCGGTGCCGCTGTGGGGAAAATGAGGATATTACCCGAAATACTCATCTTCAGTGCAATTATGGTACGCTTGGGATTGTCAAATAACAAAATGTTTCACAAATTCAATTAAGTTCCGATGGCTTCAAAAATCTCAACTGCGTGGTACCTACCGAAGTACAGGTTCAGTTTTCAAGAGAGAAGTGTTAGCCAAGAACAATCGAGAAGCCAGAGCTCCTTCGACGGTATGCACAGAAGTAAAGCACCCAGTGTGGGACGATTGCCAGTAACGCGTAGTAAATTCACACGACTTTGGAAAAAGATCAAGATTGGTTTGCAAATTCTGCGATACCAGGTTATGAAATGGCCAACTTCACAAATATGTTCAAACCTCAAATATGCGACCATCAATACTCAAAGCGAGAGCCAAGTTCAGAACGTGAGAGAACAAACACGTGAGTTACACAGGCCCAAAGGGGTTATTACTAAACCGTGCTTTTGACTCGAACAAACAAGGATTGGCTAACAACTATGGAGGTGGTATAAAACACACGAAGAATGCATATAATCGAGCGCCTTCACCGCTCTCAAATGCAAAGACG
Organism: Fasciola hepatica; assembly: GCA_948099385.1. Classification (NCBI taxonomy): domain Eukaryota; kingdom Metazoa; phylum Platyhelminthes; class Trematoda; order Plagiorchiida; family Fasciolidae; genus Fasciola; species Fasciola hepatica. The sequence goes on from CANUEZ040000142.1 coordinate 19,144,977, forward strand.
TTCTTAGGGATGTTCCGAATCTGGCAGTTTCACCACCCAGCAAAATCCTTCCCAGGCCAGCTTTGCCAAAGTGTTGGAATGCAGGTACTAACTCTTCCTACCCACATATGCCTTGCTGTCAGTGCATTTACCTGCCGAAGAAGAAGGGTTGAATCTAGTCATTTGCGAACTAAATATAACCACATAGATTTCGCTAGTGGAGCTAATGCTTTAGTTCTTTCTGAGCGATCTGTAGTCTTGTTTTCACCGACAGTTCACAGTAATCACGAATATTGTATTACGGGTATCGGCGTAGATGTAAGCGGCGAACATGGGTAAGTGATCCGGATACACATGGAAAGGTGAGCAAAAAGGCATTCAAGAGTACGCTTGCGCATGTGAGGGAGTGTCCCTGACGAATTGGGCTGGGACGAGGCCCCAATACTTATATCTGTTCCCATAAGTGTACAGCACTACTCGAGATCTCTGGATGATACGGTGTACGGTGTAATTCTGCACCATATGGGTAAACCACTTACTTTAGAAACTACTTAGCACATGTGGGTACGTGTTTATGCTTGTGTGCAAAATATACGTGAATGCTAATCTGTGCATTGGAATGTAGGGATTTGGCCGTGTGTGGACTCACAATGAGTTACAGAGTTCCGGATTCTGACTTCACTCGGTGTGTCCTCACCTCCAGGCTGGCATACTTTTCGGGTGTCCTGAAAGTACCCTTCTTTCCCTGTTTTCACCAACACAGCACACACGACTCCGTCGGAGTCAGCGTAACATTCCCTGACAATTCTCAGAACCGTTTCTCTCGGAGCAAATTTCATTCAGCTAGGAGTACCATGTAGCTTAACATGAATTACCCCTCCTAGGCGCCCATTATTTTCTGGACTGTGAAAATGGCAGGTGTTCCCGCTTCCATGGTCTCTAAAACACCTGTGCAAGGTATATGACTGGCTTCTAACCTTGGAGATAGGGGTGCCTTGTTGTTATTTATGGTTGCCTGCCTTCGTTGGGTCTTCAAATGAGCAAGTCGTTCTCCAGGCCTCACCTGCAGGAATCGGCTTGGCTTTTAGATGACTGCACATGGTGCCATCTTTCCACTCTAGTTGACTCATGAATAAAAGTCAACCTACTTGCCACGAAATTCTCCAAGTGTGTGCTGGGACTTCGGCTGTGTTGATGTGAAATGGAGGGATCGGTCCAAAATTTGGCTTCCAAGGTAGTCCTAGCTAGCCACTGGTTCAACATTTTTGCCATTTTTCAGGCAGTAGTGCTGCAGCCTGTTCAACCTTGAGGACTGACACCTTTTCCAAGGGGGTAACTCCACTTTCGGCAAATGACTATCGGATTTTCCCATGCCTAATCATGTCCATCCGACTGCCGTATACCACAACCCCATAACCCGATTCCGGAGCTTCCAAGGTTTGGGGAAATCTCCCATTTGTTTTGTGTCCCTCGAAGGCAGGCATCGCGGGATTCATATTTTACTTAATTCATTTAGAGTGAGCAGGAGCCCCTCCCTGTCTGGTACCTTCACAGGATTAGGCGTTTGGTTCCGACCAAATTTCTTCCGACGGAGATGTGGCCGTAGAATTTTGCCGAGAAGCAACAAAGGGAAAACCAACCCAGGGGTGTTGCACAGAATGGAGGTGAATGACAGGCTCCCTCTGAGCGTAAGTGGATAATCGAAAATATTCTGTCCAAAAACAGACTCACCCATCTAAGTATTTACCTGTGTCCTTAAAGTGCTTTCCATTAAAATGAGAGATCCATTAGTTTCTCAATCCCTTACCGCTTTCTCAGTGCACAGAACGAGCTCCAGAACCTCCGGGACATTTCATATACACTTCGTAAAGTTGAATCCGCCCTTCTTTAATATTGTCAGACTCATAAAGAGTGGTACAGCCTTTCCCGTGTCAGCAAACCTCCCGAGATAATCTTCAGCATGAAAGTTGTTGCTCACACTAACAACTGCTATCCGGTGGACCGAAGGTCCATACCAGCCTGCAGTTTGCCGTAGGGCATAGTTGGTAGATAAAGGTTGTAACAGCCGGTCGTGGAAAATCCCCCTATTTCCCTCGCGATTAAGTGTTTTTTCCCAACATCACTCATTTGCCTACACTGTTGACTTGTCTTTACGAACTGGTTGTTTTTCTGGACTAATTGTTGTTTGTTCGCTCCCAGAGCGCTACTTTGGCACATCCTTGTTCAGGACCTGCGTGACGCACGTGCTGTTTGCTCACATGCTGCTATTCGGTTTCTCGTTGTTGAGTCCTTGTGATCGTATTATTGAGGTTTGTATATTTTTTATGTCATTGTTCATGTAATAATCTAGTATTGTAGAATATCACGGATAATCGTCTTTTGATTTCGGGATCCGTTGCGAATTTGGCTACGCATTGCTCAAACGTTCGTTACAATACTCAATAAATCAATTTGGAACGAGGAAAAACACGCAGAATGCCAAGAAGAGGATCAAAAGCAGCGGAATCCGGACAGGGAGTAACACGGCAAGTCACTGGGGAGGTTTTGGGTACATATGATTCTTTAGTTAATGCTAGATCGCCTAGTCCTGTCAGTGCTAGTTCATGTGTTAACGAGAGCTATATTGATCGTAAGGATGTCGATTTATATAGGCTGAGAATACTAGACCTAGAGCAACAGTTACTATCGGCTAGACTACAGGCGCAGGAAGCAGAGAAGAAGTGTACACAGAAAGAGCGAGAGCATGAGACCAGTGACTTCGACACTTCCGATAGATTAGGGTGCAATAAGGTAGGGAACCCCACGCAGGTCGCCGACTACAAACCACCATCGATCGATCTGCCTAGAGTGGAACTAACAGTTTTCGACGGGCGAGCTGAGCAATACTGCAAGTTTGTCAAGCAGTTCGAGACGTTCGTTGAAAATAAGGTAACCGACCCTGGGCAAAGGCTCCTCTACCTTACTCACTACTGCCAAGGCCGAGCAAGAGAAGCTATCGACGGGTGCACCATGCTCGAGCCAGAACAAGGCTACACAAGGGCAAGGAAGATCTTAAGGGACTTATTTGGCCAACCTTTCAAAGTAGCCCGTAACCTAATAGAGGGCGTGATGGTAGAGGCAACGAGAACCAAGGGCGACGTCTACACCATGGCCGACCTGGTGATTAGGATGCAAAACTGCTCAATAGCCCTCGACCATTTAGGTTACAGGGCTGACCTAGATGCCATGCACACTTTGGAAGGCATAGTCCGTCACCTCTCTCCCAAACTACAGAGTCGGTGGGCGGTAGTAGCAGAACGGATAAGCCGAGGCGACAGAGAGCCTACTTCGAAGACCTGACCGAATACTTGGACAGGCAAACCAAGATAGCTGACAGCAGATTCGGCCAACTCATCCGGGACAGCAACCGAGCAAACAAGCCCAGTACTAGCCAGGCTCAAACCCCTGTACGGAAACATCCAAAGTACCAGCCTTGGCCCAATACACACGTCATATCACGAGATGATACGGCGCAACCCAATTGCAGATCCTGTGGTACTAGCCATGGCCTACCAGAATGCCCCAAGTTCGGCAACGCCACAATAGACGAACGGTGGGGAATGGCGAGGATGGCAGGAGCATGTTTTATCTGTCTCAACACCACGCACCGGGCAGCAGCCCGTAGAACAAGGAACCGATGTGGTTACGAGGGCTGCACGGGCAGACCCCATCGGCTGCTGCATCAGGCAAGAGTAACCATATCCCAGGCGAGTACCAAGCCCAGTGTAATTTGTTCAACGTCACGATCTGCCAGTAAACCGGTACGTTTAGGCGTAGTGGCCGTGGGAGTAGTGACTCCGACTAGGATAGTCAAGGCGTTGGCTTTCGTTGATAGTGGATCCGACACCACTTTAGTGGAAGAGCGGTTTGCCGACAAACACCAACTGGCTAAAGGTGCGACATCGTTGGCAGTGAGCACGGTGGGCGGAACATAGGTAATGACTGCCGGTAGAATAAGGCTGCAACTCATCTCTCTAGACACTAACGAGGAAATTGAACCAACGGAGGCATTCACGTTAGCGGATATCCCCATGCGAGCACCAAGGTCGGTGAACGCAATCTTGACAAGGTGGCCCCACCTGCAGGATGTAACCGTTGTAGACTGGGAAGATGATGAAGTGGATCTCTTCATCGGCTACGACGTGCCAGAGGCGCATTGGGTGCTTGACCAGAGATTGGGCGACCGCCAGGCACCTTATGCCGTAAGCACGGCTCTGGGATGGATGTTATACGGTCCGGTAGGGGTACGCGGCTCCGTGAATTACTTATCCGCCGAAACGGACCGCATAGAGTATCATCTGCAACGGCTGTATGAAAAGGAGTTTCATGCATTGAAGACAAAAGACCGACGTTGTCTCAAGAGGATCACTCCGCTCTGCAAACTGTACGGCAAGGCACTTGAGGCCTCAAAAAACAGTTCGAGATTCCCCTCCCATGGCGCGCATCGGCCGACCCGTGGACTGATAACAGAAATTATGTTCTCCAACGATTACTACGACTAAAAGAACGCTTTATTCGAGACCAGAACCTGTGGGAACGGTACGCGGATTTGATGAAGCGAAACGAGACCTTCGGTTACGTTGAAAAGGTGCCTGCCAGCACCGACGGCAAAAGGGGTATCTGGTATCTGCCTCACCACCCGGTTATCAACCTCAAGAAACCCAATAAACTGCGCGTGGTTTTCGACTGTGCGGCCAAGTTCCAGCGCAAGTCGTTAAACGATCGCCTACTACAGGGGCCTGACTGGACCACACCACTGATCGATGTTTTGTGCCGTTTCAGAGTGGGTAAAGTGGCTTTGTCTGCCGACATGAGGAAAATGTTTCATCAGGTGGGGATTCCGGTAGGAGAACGAGATGCGTTTTGTTTCCTGTGGTGGGAAGGGAGCGACCGGGACAAAGCAGTGGTGAATTATAGGATGACCGTCCACCCCTTCGGAGCCATATCGCCACCATTTTGTGCAAACTACGCCCTCCGAGAATCAGCGAACAAACATGGCGATCTAGTACATCGGACGGTGGTAGAAAGCGTCAGCAGGTACTTCTACGTCGACGACTACCTTGGGTCATTCGATGATGTGGAATCAGCTCTAGAGCAGTTCAGGGGTCTGACGAGATTGCTGGAAGATGGCGGCTTCCATCTAACTAAATGGATGTGGAACGCTTCAGAAGTACTGAAGGTCATCCCGTATCACGAAAAGGCCGAAAGGGTAAGAGGTTTGGACAGCTCTCCACTTCCTATCGAGTGCACCTTAGGGATACAATGGGACGCGGAAACGGACGATTTTGTTTTCGAACTAAACGTTCCCGAGCTGCCAATAACCCGTCGTGGCATACTATCTGCCGTCTCAAGTTTGTTCGACCCGCTCGGTTTCGTTTCACCATGGCTGCTACCCGGAAAGATTTTGCTGCAGCGGCTGTACCGCAAGAAAGTTGATTAGGACCAGTCACTGGACCGAGGGGACCGGTTGGACTGAGAAGAGTTTTTGAACACCTTGAAGAAATTAGGGAACATAAGGATCCCACGATGTTTGACTCCTGGTCATACAACACGGACTGGACAACTACATGCCTTTTCCGACGCATCCGAAGTCAGTTATGGGGCTGTGGTGTATGAAGGATGGTGCACAGTAGATGGACAATATACTACGAGGATTCTGTTCGCCAAAGCCCGCGTTGCACCACTGAAGTCGGTCTCAATCCCACGACCTGAACTCAGCGCAGCCGTGTTGGCAGTCAGGGTGGTGCAAGCTGTGAAGGGATGTTTCGATCTCTACATTTGGTCGGTGAGCTTCTGGACGGATTCAACGATGGTACTTTACTACAATAACAACGTCCGGAGTCGGCTTAGTACTTTTGTTGCTAACCAGCTCACGATTATCCACGATGAATCAGCCACGCACCAGTGGAATCATGCCAGGTCTGGCGATAATCCAGCCGACCTGTGCTCCCGAGGTGCAACTGGACACGTGGACGAGAGGGCCAAAGTTCCTGCACTTGCCCAAACAGGACTGGCCCGTGATCGAATTAATAACCCCTAAGAAGTGGAACTGGAGATCAAAGGCGTAGTGATGGTGGCCAACGTCGTCGGAGCGACATCCATTCTATCGCGACTGGTCAGGTTTCCTTCCTGGATGAAGACGCTTCGTTGGCTAGTTTTGATAACCAGGTTCAAGAGACATTTACTAGTTATGAAAGGGCTACGGCCCTCAGGCCGGATACGGGTCGGCCCGATAAGTCCCGATGAGCTACAAGCGGCAGAGTACGATATTTTTTGAATGATACAACGCAAGGCTTTCGCCCGAGAACTCAAGAGGGCGGAAGAATTGGGGCCGACCAATGAAGACATGCCATTTCCAAGAGGCGAGCTGAAGCGTTTAAACCCCAAACTCATCGGCGGACTGCTGCGGGTGGATGGTAGGCTGACCAACGCCCACCTGAACTTCGACACAAAGTATCCTATACTGCTGCCTGCGAGACAACCTGTAGTAGAGCTAATGATTCAACACGTCCACGCCATGGAGGGACATGCCGGGGAAAGTCACGTGACAGGCGTCATCCGAAAGCGCCTTTGTTTGTTGAGAGGACGAGAGACTGTAACACGCGTAATCCGACGGTGTGTGCAATGCAGGAGATGCAATGCCACAGCAGGCAAACAACTCATGGCCCCACCACCAGAATGCAGGGTGACTACGGGCTGGTGGCCGTTCAGTGACACCGGGTTGGATTATTTCGGGCCCTTGTGGATCAAGTGCGGGAAAAGATTAGAAAAGCGATATGGATGTATCATGACGTGCATGAAGTCACGTGCGGTACACCTAGAAGTCGCACATTCGATGATGACCGATTCGTTTCTACGGGCCTTGCAAAGATTTATCAACCGACGATGCGTACCGGCCGATATATACTCAGATAATGGATCGAACTTTGTGGGCGCTCAACGGGAATTGCAGCGTTGGCACAAGAACATAAACAGGGACGAACTGCAGGATCGAACCGTGGCCTACGGCATACGATGGCAATTCAACCCCCCAAAGGCCAGCCACCGAGGCGGCATATGGGAACGCATGATCCGGTCCGCCAGACGGATATTGCTGTCAATCATGGAGCAGCAGCCGCCTGACGACGAGACGCTGAACACCGTCATGACTGAGGTGGAGCGAATCCTGAACAACCGCCTCCTGGTTCCTGTACTGAATGGCGACCCCACCCACCTGGCGCTCACCCCGAACGACTTATTGACATTAATGTCGAACGAGGGTTTCCAAGGGCTGGTAAACCTTCGTGGGAGCTACCTCCACGGATGGAAGCAAGCGAACTATCTGGCCAAGGTCTTCTGGAGGCGCTGGCTACGGGAGTACCTACCGGCTTTGCAGACTCGACAGAAGTGGCTGGCCAAAACAAGACCATTCAAAGTTGGGGACGTGGTTATGATCGCCGACGAACGCGCACATTTCAGCGCTTGGTCTTTGGGAGTGATTACGGAAACCATCAAAAGCACTGACGGAATGATAAGAACGGTGAAGGTAAAGACAGCTAACGGAGTGCTCATTCGTGACATACGCAGTATTAACCTACTCGAGAGCGAAGACGGAGGAGTTGATAACCCTCAGGCCTAGTAAACCTTTTCACACCAGTCATTGAGGTGGATAAATAAACACCATATATACCACACGGTCTCCGTCAAACACGTTACAGTGCTCGCGGTCTTTCGTTGACATTACAGAAAGTTCTTTCCGATATGTGGTGATGAATGCGATCCCATTGTACATCCCGATACATACACACATGCACGACGCACTCTACATCCCGTAACTCCATCAAACATGTGACAGTGTTCTTTGTTTGCTTTTTGTTGACGTTACCGAATGCCCCTTGCATATGTGGAAGTAGCGGAGCTCAGGTCACACACATGCTACATTTACTCGTTTTCTTGCCACACGGTCTTTTGTTGACATTGCAGAAAGTCCTCCTTTGATGTGTAGTCATACCTGTGATTTCATTGTAACCCCGGCACACACACACACTCACACACACTCAAGCACATACATCCAGGACCGGACGGCCCCTTAAGAAGACAACATCTACCTGATCCTTCACGCCCGCCATCGGTCATTTGGTCTTGTGGAAGATGTAGACTAGCCTCATGTCTATGTATCCAATGGATTAGGTGCGACCAGTAGTAGAACGTTGACGACGAGCATTAGACGCGCGCACTGACAGCAGGGCCTAGGCAGGTAGGAAGAATCAGTACCTTCATACCGAACCTTTGACTTTGCTAAGGACCCAGGAGGATTTTGGTGGGTGGTGTAACAGCCGGTCGTGGAAAATCCCCCTATTTCCCTCGCGATTAAGTGTTTTTTCCCAACATCACTCATTTGCCTACACTGTTGACTTGTCTTTACGAACTGGTTGTTTTTCTGGACTAATTGTTGTTTGTTCGCTCCCAGAGCGCTACTTTGGCACATCCTTGTTCAGGACCTACGTGACGCACGTGCTGTTTGCTCACACGCTGCTATTCGGTTTCTCGTTGTTGAGTCCTTGTGATCGTATTATTGAGGTTTGTATAGTTTTTATGTCATTGTTCATGTAATAATCTAGTATTGTATAATATCACGGATAATCGTCTTTTGATTTCGGGATCCGTTGCGAATTTTGCTACGCATTGCTGAACGTTCGTTACAAAGGTGACGATATCGCTACAAAAGGATGAAATATCATTCTCTAATTTATCATCTGTTTGTACAAAAGGTTCTTGTCCCACCGTAGAAACAGCAGTGCATTTCTTTCCTCTACTGATACCTCCACCTGAAAAAAGTCTCTCTGAATTTGGCCAACATGGCCACTCTGTCTAACCTGAACAGACAAAAAACCTCGACCAGCAGCTTTCTCCAGCCCAGCCATTGGAATAAAAGGTTAGTAATGATTTCCCTGGACAGTTGGCCGCACAGTTAAAAAACAACCGGAAGATTTTCCGTGTTTCTTGGGATAAAAGCCGGTTGGTGAGGCAGATACCATGCTTGTTCTCCGGCGCTAGCAGTGGCAGACGTATTTTATACAAAGCCCAGCTGTTCATTCCGCATCATCAAGCCCAAGTACCATCCCCAAAGGCCTTCTTCCACCCTTAAACGCCATTTACAGCGCAGCAGCCTGTGGAGAGTGTACGTTTTGTTGTCTACCAGACGGCCTACCTGTACACGCAACTAGTGGAGTACCCGGAACTGGTTCCGCAGGCTCCTCGTTCCTGGCAGTACCGTCTGCAGTGCAAAATGACACTCTCGAGATAATGACGGTCGATCGTCCCCAACGGTCGCAGAGAATATGCAGCTGCTTCCATGCGTCTATCGTCTCTGCTTCTAGATAATTTACGGAACCACTTCGCCAAGCCGACTGAGTCTTCCATCCTAATGAGTTATGTGTTGCGTAGGGTGCTTGGCGTTTGCATATTTTCTGTTCCAAAACATTGTGCTGTTGCAGCAAGTTGGTATTATTAGGAAGGTCTGCTTCGTCATCTCAGTTTATGATGGTCAAGCCTTGCAGACGAGGACACCCGGATGAAGCTGCATTTGCTGTCTTTGGTGCCCGTTTCAAGAGGTCGGTCGGAATAGACGTCTTTTCCATCCGATTCATCCACAGCAGTCAAGGAAAACCATTTTTGGTCACAACCGACCTGCAGTCAGTACACAAGTCCCGCCCATCCTATTCACAGCTAAGAACTTTGGGGCTTTCTTAAGTTGGCGCTCACTCACGAAGGCTCCCGCATTGAGGCAGTAGCCGGTCCACAGCCAACGAAGGTTAAAGCTTTAGTCACTCCTTCAGGGGTCACTTCTCCCACAGCGACCGCAAACGGATGCAGTGACCTGTAAGTACAACATGATGTTGAACAAACCACACTCAGCCTTGCGTTTTGGTTGGGGGTAATATTTTCCCTGGCACAGTAATCCGTGGTATCTGCCTGGGCAGCCCTCGCAAGCTGCTGCCCGATATGAGTTGCTGTGGCATTTCGAACACTCTCCCACCGTCTTTACTACCTCTTGAAGTTCATCTGCTGTAGATTTGAGGAGCTTCGGACAGTCTCCCAATCCACGAGTAGTGCCACAAACTCTGCAATTTGGAGAAGTTGCACCTCTGCTCGGAATGGCATGTATGCTTGTCTGGTGTCTTTAGTGTTCCCGTGAAATATTCCAAGATTGGCTAGTGCCTGGCCTGTTCACTCCGTTGCTAAAGCGGATTAGTCGACCAAATCTACTGTGGACTATTCTCACCAGTCTTCCTAAGTGATCGACGAAGTCATCTAAATCGGCCTTGTCGTCGCCCTACCTAAGCTTTCTTCCTCTTCGGCTCGGTAACTCCGTAATTTGGATAAGGGGCAGCGGATTATCACCCCCATGGTGCCTATCGAGAAGTGACCAAACCTGTGGCCTAAGATGTCAGGGCGATCAGACAGCTTTGCACTCCAATGACAAGTTCGAACATAGCGCAGCTATCACCCTTATGTCGCCTGGCTTCCGAAGTCACATAATCGATCGGAGCGAGAGAAGCTTTAAAAGACTGAGTAGATCAATCCTTTAAAACCCTTCTCGATCTTGAGTAGCCTCGAAATGGGTCCAGCAAGAAGCAACCATCAATAGCTTTCCCAGTTCGTCCCCAGCAATAGAAGGGCAGACACGGCAGCCCCTGCTCCGTGTCGGCCGCCTCAGCATCGACAAGGGCTTGAGTTTGTTCAAAAAGCTTGCAGTGTTGTTTTCGTTGCCCGTCACAGAACTTCAGCTTCACCCTGGGAAAATCGATCCGTGGTTTCCAGTTTTGCACAAATATATGGGTGGTACAAAACACGCAAGGAATGTATATGATCAAGCATCTTCACAAGTCCCAAATGTTATGAAGCTCTCGGGGGATTTTCTAAATTTTTTACCTGTACCTACCACAACACAGTGCTTCCCGTCAAACTACCACTGAAAATAAGACGGAAAAATAAAACCACAAAGCATACCATCTGCGAGAGATGTAGTGCCTCGTGATCATTCATTGAGTCATCAGTTCCTCTCAAAATTCACAGAGAATTACCAGCTTGTTTTTCTCGAGCCAAAATAAAAACCCTCTAACTAATGAGAAAGAACCTCTCCTCACTTTACCTATTTTTTTACTCAACCTCGAGCAAGCGGGTTAGCACGAAATTTCCGTGAACCCACTCTTGTTTTCATGATCTCAAACTAACTTGCTCGAGATTGTCGGATGTGAAAATTGGACCACAACGGTCACTGCAAACAGACCTCGCCGCTAACAAAACTGCTTGAAATGTATCGAGAAAAAAGCAAAGTTCCTGGTCCGAATAAATTTTGCTCAACAATCCGCTGCTCGAGCGAACCTATACCGAACAATACTCCTTCAGGATGGCAACTTAGAGCCTCCAAGCAGCGCACTGCCCCAGTAGATGCGGAACCCAAATCAAGAACACGAGTGTCCGCAAATCCTACGATACTACTCAGGAGAACAAGTACAAATATTTTGCGATCATAACGTTGGCAGGAAGCCCACGTTATTATCCGTCCAGTGGGTAATAAAAATTAGGACGAAATTCTGTATGCAAGGAATATTTGACCCTGTAGCGTACTGTTACGAACGTTTGAGCAATGCGTAGCAAAATTCGCAACGGATCCCGAAATCAAAAGACGATTATCCGTGATATTATACAATACTAGATTATTACATGAACAATGACATAAAAACTATACAAACCTCAATAATACGATCACAAGGACTCAACAACGAGAAACCGAATAGCAGCGTGTGAGCAAACAGCACGTGCGTCACGTAGGTCCTGAACAAGGATGTGCCAAAGTAGCGCTCTGGGAGCGAACAAACAACAATTAGTCCAGAAAAACAACCAGTTCGTAAAGACAAGTCAACAGTGTAGGCAAATGAGTGATGTTGGGAAAAAACACTTAATCGCGAGGGAAATAGGGGGATTTTCCACGACCGGCTATTACACCACCCACCAAAATCCTCCTGGGTCCTTAGCAAAGTCAAAGGTTCGGTATGAAGGTACTGATTCTTCCTACCTGCCTAGGCCCTGCTGTCAGTGCGCGCGTCTAATGCTCGTCGTCAACGTTCTACTACTGGTCGCACCTAATCCATTGGATACATAGACATGAGGCTAGTCTACATCTTCCACAAGACCAAATGACCGATGGCGGGCGTGAAGGATCAGGTAGATGTTGTCTTCTTAAGGGGCCGTCCGGTCCTGGATGTATGTGCTTGAGTGTGTGTGAGTGTGTGTGTGTGCCGGGGTTACAATGAAATCACAGGTATGACTACACATCAAAGGAGGACTTTCTGCAATGTCAACAAAAGACCGTGTGGCAAGAAAACGAGTAAATGTAGCATGTGTGTGACCTGAGCTCCGCTACTTCCACATATGCAAGGGGCATTCGGTAACGTCAACAAAAAGCAAACAAAGAACACTGTCACATGTTTGATGGAGTTACGGGATGTAGAGTGCGTCGTGCATGTGTGTATGTATCGGGATGTACAATGGGATCGCATTCATCACCACATATCGGAAAGAACTTTCTGTAATGTCAACGAAAGACCGCGAGCACTGTAACGTGTTTGACGGAGACCGTGTGGTATATATGGTGTTTATTTATCCACCTCAATGACTGGTGTGAAAAGGTTTACTAGGCCTGAGGGTTATCAACTCCTCCGTCTTCGCTCTCGAGTAGGTTAATACTGCGTATGTCACGAATGAGCACTCCGTTAGCTGTCTTTACCTTCACCGTTCTTATCATTCCGTCAGTGCTTTTGATGGTTTCCGTAATCACTCCCAAAGACCAAGCGCTGAAATGTGCGCGTTCGTCGGCGATCATAACCACGTCCCCAACTTTGAATGGTCTTGTTTTGGCCAGCCACTTCTGTCGAGTCTGCAAAGCCGGTAGGTACTCCCGTAGCCAGCGCCTCCAGAAGACCTTGGCCAGATAGTTCGCTTGCTTCCATCCGTGGAGGTAGCTCCCACGAAGGTTTACCAGCCCTTGGAAACCCTCGTTCGACATTAATGTCAATAAGTCGTTCGGGGTGAGCGCCAGGTGGGTGGGGTCGCCATTCAGTACAGGAACCAGGAGGCGGTTGTTCAGGATTCGCTCCACCTCAGTCATGACGGTGTTCAGCGTCTCGTCGTCAGGCGGCTGCTGCTCCATGATTGACAGCAATATCCGTCTGGCGGACCGGATCATGCGTTCCCATATGCCGCCTCGGTGGCTGGCCTTTGGGGGGTTGAATTGCCATCGTATGCCGTAGGCCACGGTTCGATCCTGCAGTTCGTCCCTGTTTATGTTCTTGTGCCAACGCTGCAATTCCCGTTGAGCGCCCACAAAGTTCGATCCATTATCTGAGTATATATCGGCCGGTACGCATCGTCGGTTGATAAATCTTTGCAAGGCCCGTAGAAACGAATCGGTCATCATCGAATGTGCGACTTCTAGGTGTACCGCACGTGACTTCATGCACGTCATGATACATCCATATCGCTTTTCTAATCTTTTCCCGCACTTGATCCACAAGGGCCCGAAATAATCCAACCCGGTGTCACTGAACGGCCACCAGCCCGTAGTCACCCTGCATTCTGGTGGTGGGGCCATGAGTTGTTTGCCTGCTGTGGCATTGCATCTCCTGCATTGCACACACCGTCGGATTACGCGTGTTACAGTCTCTCGTCCTCTCAACAAACAAAGGCGCTTTCGGATGACGCCTGTCACGTGACTTTCCCCGGCATGTCCCTCCATGGCGTGGACGTGTTGAATCATTAGCTCTACTACAGGTTGTCTCGCAGGCAGCAGTATAGGATACTTTGTGTCGAAGTTCAGGTGGGCGTTGGTCAGCCTACCATCCACCCGCAGCAGTCCGCCGATGAGTTTGGGGTTTAAACGCTTCAGCTCGCCTCTTGGAAATGGCATGTCTTCATTGGTCGGCCCCAATTCTTCCGCCCTCTTGAGTTCTCGGGCGAAAGCCTTGCGTTGTATCATTCAAAAAATATCGTACTCTGCCGCTTGTAGCTCATCGGGACTTATCGGGCCGACCGCTTCTATTCGGTTTCTCGTTGTTGAGTCTTTGTGATCGTGTTATTGAGTATTGTTACGAACGTTTGAGCAATGCGTAGCCAAATTCGCAACGGATCCCGAAATCAAAAGACGATTATCCGTGATATTCTACGATACTAGATTATTACAATAAACAATGACATAAACAATACACAAACCTCAATAATACGATCAAAAGGACTCAACAACGAGAAACCGATTAGCAGCGTGTGAGCAGACAGCACGTGCGTCACGCAGGTCCTGAACAAGGATGTGCCAAATTAGCGCTCTGGGAGCGAACAAACAACAATTAGTCCAGAAAAACAACCAGTTCGTAAAGACAAGTCAATAGTGTATGGAAATGAGTGATGTTGGGAAAAACACCTAATCGCGAGGGAAAAAGAGGGATTTTCCACGACCGGCTGTTACACGTACTACTCTGTTTATGTGGCACACTAAATCATTGTCAACAATATCCAAGACCACTTTAGCAAACTAAGATGGGCGGAGGAGCGTGCGGTGATGAAAAGGCCAAAAGGGTATGTACATTAGGAATTAAAATGAAACAGAAGGTATGACTCAAACTCACATTTGTTCAGTGTTCTTGTGATCGGGAAATGAGTGCCGAAAAGCCAGTATCCGCCGATGTCTTCAGTTCAGTTCGGTCTGACAGCCATCCGTTGGACAGTACAGGATGGTATCGAGCGAAGTGCCAAGAGACGCCGTTGAAGCTCCTAAAATGTTTGTTTCACTCAGTTAGTTCCGACCGATATGATTCCAAGACACTCCAAGCCAGAAGATGAGACCGTGCCAGAATGAAAGATTTATTTACAGCCTTTTTGTATTGCGCGGTTGTGACGGCCAAAAGGTGTGTGTGTTTTACATTAAAACGTTGGTACAACAAAGGAGTGTCGCACCAAGGGACGTTGAAAATCATGAAAAAAGTCGGAAATGTACAGGTACCCACAACCCAGAAAGAAAAAAGAGGAAGCACCTGTCATGTTCTCCGAGTGAACCCTAAAAGCTTGTCCAGGCCTGAGAAGCAACTTTCTAGGCGTGGCAACCAGGAGTCGGAGTGAGCAAACTGAACATCAACCATCCGTCAAAGCAAGTGGGAAAATAAACCCAAACCGCGAAAACCGAATCCATATCGATTCAGTGCGTTTTATTAAGGTACCAAATTTCCGCTGTTTTATTAGTTAAAAAGCAAGACTGCGGTTGGAATAGGCAGTCCGACGTTAGTCTGGAAGTATATAAAGGTTGAAGATAAGAAATTTCCAATCAGTTCAAGGTTTGCGCGGAACGCCGTGAATCGGTGAACTTTTCGAAGCCTTTCTCCAGAACGGTGGGATGATAAAATTAGCTTCCCGATTAGATGAGTAGATGATAACTGCGAAAATTGACCCCGTGACAACGCCTATTTTGTTCAGTCTTACCACCGATAGTGAGCAGACCATTCTGCCTTCGAAATATCTCCATTTATCAGCACCAAAACAACTCCTTATACAAGATGCCAGTTGGTCACAACCAAGGTCCTGGTCCGCAAAGGTGTTTGTCTACCAGTTGCTCACAATCCGCACTCTTGAATGGCTAGCCTGGTCATAAACCCCATTGGTTGATTCCATTCCGACGAAACCTAATACCCGAACAGTCCCTCGAACAGCTTTGTCCACTCCAACCTTGCTGCTTGCTGAGAGAACCAGGCCTTCCATTCGCAACACTTCAGGACACACCTTCATGGCGTTAGTTATTTGTTATGGCAGCTGATGTTCGTCAGGTTCACCGCGTGCGGCTGTCCGTGTTTTGACGTTGTCTCCGCTCCAGCCGAATTGACCGCTCGATATTACAAAGCTGTTTGATCTTGTTTTTCAGCTTGACAACCCGATGCATTCTTATCCAAAATCTACAACCGGCAGAATCCGAATACGTCACCTTAGGCCACGAAATCCTCGCCATATAATTAGGCATCTGCCTCTTTGGCACACCTCAGGGGGACGCGAATTCACGGTCTACACGAACCACAAACCGATCATGCATGCATTGCTTGCCACCGGGGACGAATACTCCCCCAGAGAGTCCAGATATCTGGATTACTTCACTCAGTACACAAGAGACTTTCGTCATATCTCAGGTGTCGATAATTCTGTCGTAGATGAGCTATCTGGAATTCACAACCTGGATTTAGGCACCCCCCTCCCGTTGACCAACCTCGAAGCTATCACATCCACTCAATCAAACGATCTCCAGATAGGGCTGCTCCGTAGCACTTTATTGTTGTGGCTCCATTCGGTTCCAATTCCCTCGGCCGAGGGTTACGTACGGTATGACTTGTCTAAAAGCCGCCCAGGGACAGTAGATCCGTCAGCAATTAGGTGACAGGTTTTCAACACTTTACATGGTTTATCCCACCCCGGTATATAGGCTTCCACCGAACCCGTCGGTGTCCGTCATGTTTGGCACAATACGAACCGTGATGTCACTGCATGATCCCGTACCTGCATCCGTGTAGTTTCACACCAGTCGCCTTTTTGCTTTACAAATTTTCCAGCTATCGGTATCGCGTTCGATAAAGTATCAAAAACTCTACGGCTCTCGCAAGTGTTTCCGTTGTGACTCCCGCTGAATGTACAACTGGCTTCATTGGTTCATCTGGATTGCGCGTAAGAAAACGCGCGCCTTTGAACTTCACAGGATCCGTAGTCCAAGTTGTTTGATTGGTATGCAACAAGGAGTAACGGTTGATTCTGCAGCCCTCATGGAGTCACCTAGTCTTATTACGGCAGCGGACCTCGTGGTGTGATACTTTTATGCAGACAAAGGAAGGGCCATTCTTATTGGCTACTGCCCATCGGTCGGCAACGGTCTAATTAAGAAATCTCGGGCGTTCTGACAGGCAAAGGATCTCTCCGCAGAGCTTACAAGTCGTTGGGGTCTTACTCTTATCGCAGGTAGCATGCGCAATCACTTGTGGCTTGGTTCTGGAGCAGTTCTTCGGCCTTTTTCGTGGGAATTAGTGTTTAGCATAGCAGTGTCATTGCCTCACCACACAGTTTCCCCTGACTCGCACTTCTCAGAGCTTGGTTACCGGTTGGCCTACCAAGTTAGGTATTCGAACGTGGATTTATGTCCGTTCCGGCAGAATCAGCTACTCTGCATTACAACTGCCGACTCTGGAGTATGCAGCGCACTTAGATCCGAAATCTTTGTCTTTGTTTTCTTTGGAGTAAGTGACATTATAAGTTTAACCTGCCTTCAGTGGCCCTTATGAGAAGAAAAGAGTAAAAGCGGACAAAAAGCTCCTTTAAAAATGGGTGTTTCGATCGCCTATAATAAACTCATCTGCACTAACTTGCTCCTCAGTAATGCTAGCCTGATACTTAACAAAACCCACACCCTCCTTCATACTGCACCATCGTCCGACTTCGATATCGCTGTCAATACCGAAACCTGGCCACTGTCTCTATTTCTTCTGACCAAATTTTATTTGCCGGATACCAAATCTCAAGGAGAAGCAGTCCTCGTCGCAGTAGGAGCCGCCTAATCCGCATCAAAACAGCCTGCCTAGCATTTCTCCTCCTGATCAAAAGCCGGACACAATCAAGAACTCAATGTGGATAATTATTCGACTGACCAGCTCTCGGCTACAAATTAGCTGCTTCTATCGGCCACTTAGTTCAAACGTGCCATACCTCACCCTTGCCGTCTAATTTTCTGCCTACCTTGCCCGGCTACTCTCTTCGCCGAAGCTCATTGCCGGCGACTTCAGTGCACGTAATATCTGCCGGGACACCACGTTGTCACCACGGTAGTCCCCGAAGTTTGTTTTGAGCATACTTCTTGGGAGCTGGGTCGGGTACGTAACCGCTCTGGCCGGAGGAAACAGCTTAACTGAACTGGTATTTACCTTTGGCCCGCCGAATGTGATAACTACTGCCCTCGATCTTTTTCCGGGTAGCAACCACAGAACCGTATTCCGCAGGTTCACAGCCAAACCCATAGATCCCGAAGGTAGCCCACCCTAACGGCTTTTATCCACGGTCAAAATGGTCAACCTCGAGCCCACATTTAGCTCCCTCAACTGGAGCGACCACTGTCTGCAGCTTGACCCTCAGCTTGATACTGACGCATCCTCCGACAAACTGCTCATTTTCTTATCACTATCAACCGTTACCAGAACCAATCACTCGCAAGCATGCAGCTTCTCTCCTGAAGGGCTGCAAAGTAAAGGTTCACAACTGAGGACGAATTAATACAGAATCGGAGGTTTCCCAATACTGTTACAGCCCCACCATCTCCCTACCAGTCAGCCTGATGCTTATCGTATTGCAAAAGAAAAAGACTTTCTGCTTCACATGCCCGAGGCAGATCCTACCGATCGGCCCGATTGTTGTAGAGCAGAAATCGTAGTGAGCCTCCAGAGACACCGTATTTTATTTCGGGAAACAGTATGCGAACAAATTCTCAGTCACCCTCGCTGGAGTGCTCAAGATCTTTCTCTCAGAATCCCCGGCCAATGATATCACTGCAGGCCCGTGGTCCGAACACCCCCCCCCCACCGATCGGGTTTTCTCTGGCATTGAATTCAGTTTAAACCACATGACCCATCCACTGCTCCAAGTCAGACCTCCCTTCCGCTTTTGCCGTAGAGGCAACTATCCATCACATTTTTATTTTGGCGGAAATGATTGGAAATGGAATCTCTGCCATCCTTATGAATCTATTCAACTTAACCCCTAAATGACACTTTTCCATCCGAGTGGAAAACCCGGACCATTACTCCTATCTATGAAAAACGTCAAGCCGGTTCTTTAAACTCTAAACAACATTTGTTGGTCCAGTCAATCCCACCCACATCAACTGACCCAGAATTGCCCCGGTAGTCTTGGGCACGGTCCCGCTTTGGACGAGACAGACGCCAATACGCACGCATGCACTTTACAACACTTCTTATCCTACCCCGTACATCTGCCTGGTTCCAACCCGTACTTTTCCAGCCCATGCTGGTAAAACCCCTGGTGTCAGCGGCACCCATGCCATAGCCTCATCCGGGTGAGGGGAAAATGGGCCACTCTTGGCAGTTGCAAAACAAGACGAACACTCGGACGAATAAGGTCATGCGAGGGGGTAACAGAAAGTTTCTCTATGGGCTCAAACACCTCTCTTTCGGAAAAACAAGTGGAAAACAAACAAGGCAAATCAATCGGGATCATCTTGCTCTACAAATCTCACCAGTGTCGGGCTGTAAAGGAAACATGCAACTATAAATTGTAAGTATGTCACCCATTAGTTCAGACCTGATCCCGGCAAAGGGAAAACCCCACGTCTCTCTTATTCGCTCGCTGTGCTTTTAGTTCTTACGCACGAGACTGACTGGATCGGTAGCTCACCGGACTGCCCTTATATGCTTAATCACCTTCCTATCTGAGTTTTACCCACCCCGCACCCCACCCCCCTTACGCAAGACTGGCACGTATGTTGTCGTCAGATAAAAGCACCACCGTAGCCTCAACTTCTAGCCCACCGATCTGGACAGCATGCTGATATATCAGTCAACAGCCACCCCTCGAAGCACACAGCTAGTTCGCAACAAAGGCTTTCGGTTGGTTTCCTGTCGGTTTGCTTAGTAGCCGCTTTAACGAAGAGAACATGTTTTGAAACGGACGTTGCTGAGCTATCACGGAAATACAAAAATTGTATGGAAATATGATCATAAATTTCGTCAATTTTTTCGAGTAACGCTTTGTTAAATGGATCAATGTCGGCCGTACGGCAGTGGCTGCTGGAAGCCACTCGCAACAGAGGTTTGGCTTAGAGTTACACAGCTTAGCTGACCCAGCGATTGCACCTCATCACAGTCATACAGCTGCTTTACGTTTGCATTGTAGTCATGGTATGAGACATAAAAACACTCTCGGCACATGTTTGGTTCATATTCAGCATAAATTTTCCGCTACTGTTCGAGTAAAACGGTATCCAAGACGTACGCTCCCATATTGTGTCCGTTTCCAGTAGAACAAGTTTAATTTAGACGCTAGATGCAACTGTTTATATTTTGTAAGGGCATTTGACCCTCGCTAAACTTGCTCATTGCAGATAACTTGCTTGTTCTCGCACTCGTACAAAAACTTATCCCACGTTTGTACTTCCGTATCTTAATCCACAAGCCAAAAAATTGACGGAGTACAGCGATCCTGTAAACTTTCTGCACAATTTCACTCTGTTTTATATTTCCTTTTTTTATTTCGATATATTTCACTCCATTCCATTTTTTGAATAGCTTCTCTTAGGTGCCGTAAAAGGGAAAAAAAGAGACTGGCAAAATAATTTTGATGTGATAACACTATTAGGGAGTAAATAAAGACAGTTTATGGGAAGTGGAAAAAACAATAGAAAGCCAATAAATGGTAACAAATAGACAATTAACAAAAGGCATAATAACAGTGCATCATATGTTCCGCAGGACCAATTTCAAGCCTCTCCGAAACAGTTCGAGAACCGCCCAAAAACCGTTGGGTTCCTGAGCGGGTTTGGAGCTGTTTTGCTACGTAAGGCCTATCTACAATAGCCCAAAATATAACAGAACGTAGGGGAGAACATTTTATCTTCCTTTCCTACCTAAATGCTTTTTCTGCTTTTGGAAAGGGTGACGTTTTCTACGCCCCGACATCAAACCCACTCTA
Source organism: Fasciola hepatica (assembly GCA_948099385.1). Taxonomy (NCBI): domain Eukaryota; kingdom Metazoa; phylum Platyhelminthes; class Trematoda; order Plagiorchiida; family Fasciolidae; genus Fasciola; species Fasciola hepatica. The sequence goes on from CANUEZ040000142.1 coordinate 19,165,749, forward strand.
TAGTTCACAACCCAGCCTAACTCCAACCCTCTGTAAACCGAAACCCGACTACAACCCGCAGCATTAGGCTAGTAAGCCTCCCGCGGCTTCAGGTGTCATTTATCCTGCAGGCCAAATATACAAACTTGCCTTTGGGCTCCTGGTGTATCCTAGTTTTTCCTTCGTCTATCCCTTATGCCTATCGTTCACAGTATACACCCACGACCTTATTAAACTCGAGTGATAAAATTTCCTGGCATCCTGCCATGCTTGCGTTCATCAACTGAGCCAAATAGAGCAAAAGCAGATGGGACTTAGGAAAGTCATTTTACATTACCTAGTACTTCTTGTTTAGTAAATAGCTAAAAACTTGATTCATACTCTACCAGTAACCCAATCTTGCAGGCTAGTATAGACCACCGTAGAGTATTATTTCCGCCGCTCCCATTGGGCTTACTACCACCACCATCTGTCATGCTACTAATCCCGTTGTGCCTGCTTCTCACCTTCCGTACTTTTACCTCCTATTTTACTCGCGTGAACCCTCGGCTGGAACACCCTCCGGGCCGAAGCTGTTCATTTTTCGACTTCAGAGTAGCCTTACCATAGCACTTCCTTGCAGTATTATATCATGCAGGAGGCTAATCTCGTTGGCTTCCTTTTTCTCCCGTTTGCGTCCCCGCTTATTGCAAGGCCCCAAAATACAATGTGATTACCCGGCTTCACTCACACGCGGCCCCGCCATCGCTGCACACTTCTCGCCGAGACCTATAGGAAACCTGTTACGGCGAGGTCTTCCCGCTGCCGAGGACATGATAAATGATGCAGAAGCAACTCGGGGCCGGCGCTTTTCTTGGATTACGGGGGCTGTTACACAACCTCTTGAGGCCAGGTAGCTCCCACACCCATATCACCCATCACCCCGAGCCCCTCAAATCATCCAAAATTCATGCCGCCTGGCGGTTATATAACAAGAAAGCTTATCTCCTATTCTGCTCGTTCACAACCGGACCTATTGTTGACTGCAGCGAATACGATCTGGTTACCAGGTTTCACCCACTCACGACCCCGATATAGCCCCATTATATTCGCCTAGGAATATTGTGATCTTCTTACAACAAGGCCCCTCCAGAGTCAAGGTTATGTTAACCGCTATGCAAGGGCACCTAAATGAATAACGAATTGTCCAGATTCGGTGGTGCCCTCCTCCTTCTGAGGGGACCTCAACACGGTGGACACATAAACGCAAATCACCGTGGCTGCTCCCCTGAAGTGCCCAATAAGGACTCGGAAATACCTCAGGAAACCCAACAAAATAAGATATTCGTCCTGTTATCAGAGTAACCAGGCCTATGCCCTGGCAAATTTTTCCTTCTTTGCTTTTTCATTGGTTCGTTCCTCACGGAATTGGTATTCCGCTTGCCAAATAATCCTCCATGTCTTGGGACTCCATCCCTTTTCCGCCAACCGCAAATTCCCAACATCGGATGATACTTGTCACTAATCATGGAAGTTAGCCCTACTCTTTGGAGGGCACTGTTTCTTTGCATACTCTTGAATCTGCGGAAAATAGTGTGCTGCTGCACACTCCTATACGATTCTTGCCTGTCTCCCCGATTCATGACCAATTATCATTTTAAGTGGAATCGAATACGCGCCACTGATCATTTGCTGCATCATCCTGGTCAGTATTGTGTATTCTGCTTTCCAATATGGCACCCGTCTCAACGGTTTCATGTTTGGAAGATTCCTTACCATTGCTCGAAACTGATTCGAAATTGGATCTTATTCGCCGTGTAATCCGACGTCACTTTGCTTAATTTGAACTCTCCCTAGCCTTACTCTCCCGTTGCGAAAATGTGCGAATTCCTGTAAATGTTTTGAACACTTCATCTTATTGTGTGATACTGTACACTGTTATCCTGCTTTTATACTCTCTTGTCGACCACAATCGAGGAATATGTCACCATTATTGTTATTATTTTATGTGGTTCAGGGCCGTGCTACTGTTCTGCATTTTTATCGCTGTTTCATAAGGGGCGAACGCTGCTCCTTACTTGTTCTCGCCCAGAGCGCTATTTTGGCACATCCTTGATCAGGACCTGCGTGACGCACGTGCTGTTTGCTCACACGCTGCTATTCGGTTTCTCGTTGTTGAGACCTTGTGATCGTATTATTGAGGTTTGTATATTGTTTACGTCATTGTTTATTTTAATAATCTAGTATCGTAGAATTATCACGGATAATCGCCTTCTGATTTCGGGATCCGTTGCGAATTTGGCTACGCATTGCTCAAACGGTCGTAACAATACTCAATAGATCTATTTGGAACGAGGAAAATTCACGCAAAATGCCAAGGAAAGGATCAAAGGCAGTCGAACCCGGACAGGAAGTAATACGGCAAGTCTCTGGGGAGGTTTTGGGTACTTATGATTCTTTAGTTAACGCTAGATCGCCTAGTCCTGTCAGTGCTAGCTCATGTGTTATTGAAAGCAATATTGATCGTAAGGACGTTGATTTATATAAGCTGAGAATAATAGAACTAGAGCAACAGTTACTTTCGGCTAGACTACAGGCGCATGAAGCAGAGAAGTGTACACAGAAACAGCGAGAGTATAGGACCAGTGACTTCGACACTTCCGATAGGTTAGAGTGCAATAAGGTAGGGAACCCCACGCAGGTCGCCGACTACAAACCACCATCGATCGATCTGCCTAGAGTGGAGTTAACGGTTTTCGACGGGCGAGCTGAGCAATATTGCAAGTTTGTCAAACAGTTCGAGACGTTCGTCGAAAACAAGGTGACCGACCCTGGGCAAAGGCTTCTTTACCTTACTCACTACTGCCGAGGCCGAGCGCGAGAAGCTATCGACGGATGCACCATGCTCGATCCAGAACAAGGCTACACTAGGGCAAGAAAGATTCTGAGGGACTTGTTTGGCCAACCTTTCAAAGTAGCCCGTAACCTAATAGAGGGCGTGATGGCAGAGGCAACGAGAACCAAGGGCGACGTCTACACCATGGCCGACCTGGTGATCAAGATGCAGAACTGTTCAATAGCCCTCGACCATTTAGGTTACAGAGCTGATCTAGACGCCATGCACACTTTGGAAGGCATAGTCCGTCACCTCTCTCCCGAACTACAGGGTCGGTGGGCGGAAGAAGCTGAACGGATAAGCCGAGGCGACAGAGAAGCCAACTTCGAAGACCTGACTGAATACTTAGACAGGCAAACGAAGATAGCTGACAGCAGATTCGGCCGACTCATCCGGGACAGCAACCGAGCAAACAAGCCCGGTACTAGCCAAGTCCAAACCCCTGTACGGGAACATCCAAAGTACCAGCCTTGGACCAACACACACGTCATTTCACGAGATGCTACGGCGAAACCAAATTGCAGATCCTGTGGTACTAGCCATGGCCTACCAGAATGCCCCAAGTTCGGCAATGCCACAATAGACGAACGGTGGGGAATGGCGAGGATGGCAGGAGCATGTTTCATCTGTCTCAACACCACGCACCGGGCAGCAGCCTGTAGAACAAGGAATCGATGTGGTTACGAGGGCTGCACGGGCAGACACCATCGGCTGCTGCATCAGGCGAGAATAACCATATCCGAGGCGAGTGCCAAGCCCAGCGTGATCTGTTCAACTTCACAATCTGCCAGTAAACCGGTACGTTTAGGCGTAGTGGCCGTGGGAGTAGTGACTCCGACTGGGATAGTCAAGGCGTTGGCTTTCGTTGATAGTGGATCCGACACCACTTTAGTGAAAGAGCGGTTTGCCGACAAACACCAACTGGCTAAAGGTGCGACGTCGTTAGCAGTGAGCACGGTGGGCGGAACACAGGTAATGACTGCCGGTAGATTAAGGCTGCAACTCATCTCTCTAGACACTAACGAGGAAATTGAACCAACGGAGGCATTCACGTTAGCGGATCTTCCCATGCGAGCACCAAGGTCGGTGAACGCAATCTTGACTCGATGGCCCCACCTGCAGGATGTAACCGTCGTAGACTGGGAAGATGATGAGGTGGATCTCCTCATCGGATGCGACGTGCCAGAGGCGCATTGGGTGCTTGACCAAAGAGTGGGCGACCGCCAGGCACCTTATGCCGTACGCACGGCTCTGGGATGGATGTTATACGGTCCAGTAGGGGTACGCGGTTCCGTGAATTACTTATCCGCCGAAACGGACCGCATAGAGTATCATCTGCAACGGCTGTATGAAAAGGAGTTTCATGACATTGGGGACGAAAGACCGACGTTGTCTCAAGAGGATCACTTCGCTCTACAAACGGTGCGGCAAGGCTCTAGAGGCCTCAAAAAACAGTTCGAGGTTCCCCTCCCATGGCGCACACCGGTCGGCCCGTGGACTGACAACAGAAATTATGTTCTCCAACGACTACTACGACTAAAAGAACGCTTCATTCGAGACCAGAATCTGTGGGAACGATACGCGGATTTGATGAAGCGAAACGAGGACCTCGGTTACGTTGAAAGGGTGCCTGTTAACACCGACAGCAAAAGGGGTATCTGGTATCTGCCTCACCATCCGGTTATCAACCCCAAAAAACCCAATAAGCTGCGCGTGGTTTTCGACTGTGCAGCCAAGTTCCAGGGCAAGTCGTTAAACGATCGCCTACTACAGGGGCCTGACTGGACCACACCACTGATCGATGTTCTGTGCCGTTTCAGAGTGGGTAAAGTGGCTTTGTCTGCCGACATTAGGGAAATGTTCCATCAGGTGAAGATTCCGGTAGGAGAACGAGATGCTTTGCGTTTCCTGTGGTGGGAAGGGAGCGACCGGGACAACGCAGTGGTGAATTATAGAATGACCGTCCACCCCTTCGGAGCCATATCGTCACCATTTTGTGCCAACTACGCCCTCCGAGAATCAGCGAACAAACATGGCGATCTGGTACATCGGACGGTGGTAGAAAGCGTCAGCAGGAACTTCTACGTCGACGACTATCTTGGGTCATTCGATGATGTGGAATCAGCTCTAGAGCAGTTCAGGGGTCTGACGAGATTGCTGGAAGAGGGTGGCTTCCATCTAACTAAATGGATGTCGAACGCTTCGGAAGTGCTGAAGGTCATCCCGTATCACGAAAAGGTCGAAAAGGTAAGAGATTTGGACGGCTCCCCACTTCCTATCGAGCGCACTTTAGGGATACAATGGGACGCGGAAACGGACGATTTTGTTTTCGAACTGAACGTTCCCGAGCTGCCAATAACCCGTCGTGGCATACTATCTGCCGTCTCAAGTTTGTTCGACCCGCTCGGTTTCGTCTCGCCATGGCTGCTACCCGGAAAGATCTTGCTGCAGCGGCTGTGCCGTAAGAAAGTTGATTGGGACCAGTCACTGGACCGAGGGGACCGGCTGGACTGGGAGGAATTTTTGAACACCTTGAAGAAATTAGGGGACATAAGAATACCACGATGTTTGACCCCTGGCCATACGACACGGACTGGAGAACTACATGCCTTTTCCGATGCATCCGAAGTCGGTTATGGAGCTGTGGTGTACGGACGATGGTGCGCAGGAGATGGACAATATACCACGAGGATCCTGTTCGCCAAAGCCCGCGTTGCTCCACTGAAGTCGGTCTCAATCCCACGCCTCGAACTCAGCGCAGCCGTGTTGGCAGTCAGGGTGGTGCAAGCTGTGAAGAGATGTTTCGATCTCTACATTTGGTCGGTGAGCTTCTGGACGGATTCAACGATAGTACTTTACTACATTAACAACGTACGGAGCCGGTTTAGTACTTTCGTTGCTAACCGGCTCACGATTATCCACGATGAATCGGCCACGCACCAGTGGAGTCATGTCAGGTCTGGCGATAACCCGGCCGACCTGTGCTCTCGAGGTGCGAACAACTTCAGGCAACTGGACACGTGGACGAGAGGGCCGAACTTCCTGCAATTGCCCAAACAGGACTGGCCCGTGTTCGAATTAAAACCCCCTACGGAATTGGAACTGGAGATCAAAGGCGTAGTGATAGCAACCAACGTCGTCGAAGCGTCGCCCATTTTACCGCGACTGGTCAGGTTTTCTTCCTGGATGAAGACGCTTCGTTCGCTAGTTTGGTTAACCAGGTTCAAGATAAGTTTACTAGTCATGAAAGGGCTACGGCCCTCAGGTCGGATACCGGTCGGCCCGATAGGTCCCGATGAGCTACAAGCGGCAGAGTACGATATTTTCAGAATGATACAACGCGAGGCTTTCGCCCGAGAACTCAAGAGGGCGGAAGAAGTGGGGCTGACCAATGAAGACATGCCATCTCCAAGAGGCGAGCTGAAGCGTTTAAACCCCAAAATCATCAACGGATTGCTGCGGGTGGATGGTAGGCTGACCAACGCCCACCTGAACTTCGACACAAAGTATCCTATACTGCTGCCTGCGAGACAACCCGTAGTAGAGCTAATGATTCAACACGTCCACGCCGTAGAGGGACATGCCGGGGAAAGTCACGTGACGAGCGTCATCCGAAAGCGCCTTTGGTTGTTGAGGGGACGAGAGACTGTAAAACGCGTGATCCGACGGTGTGTGCAATGCAGGAGACGCAATGCCACAGCAGGCAAACAACTCATGGCCCCGCTACCAGAATGCAGGGTAACTACGGGCTGGTGGCCGTTCAGTGACACCGGGTTGGACTATTTCGGGCCCTTGTGGATCAAGTGCGGGAAAAGATTAGAAAAGCGATACGGATGTATCATGACGTGCATGAAATCACGTGCGGTACACCTAGAAGTCGCACATTCGATGACGACCGATTCGTTTCTACGGGCCTTGCAAAGATTTATCAACCGAAGAGGCGTACCGGCAGACATATACTCAGATAATGGATCGAACTTTGTGGGCGCTCAACGGGAATTGCAGCGTTGGCACAAGAACATAAACAGGGACGAACTGCAGAATCGAACCGTGGCCTACGGCATACGCTGGCATTTCAACCCCCCACAGGCCAGTCACCGAGGCGGCATATGGGAACGCATGATCCGGTCCGCCAGACGGATATTGCTGTCAATCATGGAGCAGCAGCCGCCCGACGACGAGACCCTGAACACCGTCATGACTGAGGTGGAGCGAATCCTGAACAACCGCCCCCTGGTTCCAGTATTGAACGGCGACCCCACCCACCTGGCGCTCACCCCAAACGACTTATTGACGCTAAGGTCGAACGAGGGTTTCCAAGGGCCGGTAAACCTTCGTGGGAGCTACCTCCATGGGTGGAAGCAAGCGAACTATCTGGCCAAGGTCTTCTGGAGGCGATGGCTACGGGAGTACCTACCGGCTTTGCAGACTCGACAGAAGTGGCTGGCCAAAACAAGACCATTCAAAGTTGGGGACGTGGTTATGATCGCCGACGAACGCGCACATTTCAGCGCTTGGTCTTTGGGAGTAGTTACGGAAACCATCAAAAGCACCGACGAAATGATAAGAACGGTGAAGGTGAAGACAGCTAACGGAGTGCTCATTCGTGACATACGCAGTATTAACCTACTCGAGAGCGAAGACGGAGGAGCTGATAACCCTGTGGCCTAGTAAACCTTTTTCACACCAGTAATCGAGGTGGATAAAGAAACACCATATATACCACACGGTCTCCGTCAAACACGTTAAGGTGCTCGCGGTCCCTTCGTTGACATTACAGAAGGTTCTTTCCGATATGTGGTGATGAGTGCGATTCCATTATACATCCCGATACATACACACATGCACGACGCACTCTACATCCCGTAAACCCATCATACATGTGACAGTGTTCTTTGTTCGCCTTTTGTTGACGCTACCGAATGCCCCTTGCACATGTGGAAGTAGTGGAGCTCAGGTCACACATGCATGCTACATTTACTCGTTTTCTTGCCACGCGGTCTTTTGTTGACATTGCAGAAAGTCCTCCTTTGATGTGTAGTCATAACTGTGATTTCATTGTAACCCCGGCACACACACACACACGCACGCACACACACACACACACGCACACACTCAAGCGCGTACATCCAGGACCGGACGGCCCCGTACGAGGACAACGTCTAGGTGACCATTCACGCCCGCCATCGGTCATTTGGTCTTGTGGAAGATGTAGACTAGCCTCACGTCTATGTAGCCAATGGGTTAGGTGCGACCAGTAGTAGAACGTCGACGACGAGCATTAGACGCGCGCACTGACAGCAGGGCCTAGGCAGGTAGGAAGAATCAGTACCTTTATACCGAACCTTTGACTCTGCTAAGGATCCAGGAGGATTTTGGTGGGCGGTGTAACAGCCGGTCGTGGAAAATCCCCCTTTTTCCCTCGCGATTCAGTGTTTTTTCCCAACATCACTCATTTCCATACACTATTGACTTTTCTTTACGAACTGGTTGTTTTTCTGGACCAATTGTTGTTTGTTCGCGCCCAGAGCGCTATTTTGGCACATCCTTGATCAGGACCTGCGTGACGCACGTGCTGTTTGCTCACACGCTGCTATTCGGTTTCTCGTTGTTGAGACCTTGTGATCGTATTATTGAGGTTTGTATATTGTTTACGTCATTGTTTATTTTAATAATCTAGTATCGTAGAATTATCACGGATAATCGCCTTCTGATTTCGGGATCCGTTGCGAATTTGGCTACGCATTGCTCAAACGGTCGTAACATGGCATACAAACGGTATTCGTGTGCGCGAATGCGTGCAAAATACGTGCATGTAGCCGTGCTGTAGGACGCTGACGGGCAGAATCCGTGGTATGCAAGAACCGTAGGATGGTGGTCGAGCGTAAACCGGATTCGTTGCCAATGACGTCGGTTGCGTGAATCATCATAAAGGTGTGCCACACCAATAACGTCCAGCGTCGGGTGACCATTAACCAATATGATATCCGGAAGCCAAATCGACAGGTTCGTAAATGGCCAGGAACGAGAACGACAAGGCCGATCCAGAATGCAAACGTTGGTGCCAAAATTCTCCAGATTTCGTGGGACCAGCGAAGCTTACCATATGGCGGGGTTCTATGAAACGAAAAGAAACGAAAAGCTGGTGTAGCAACCTCAATGGACTTGACTAGAATACAGTAATAACTAATGAAGTATGTTAAATCTTGTCAAAACGATAAACACGAAAGTTATTACTGCGAAGTGCAATGGTTAAGATCGTGTTTGACCTAGTCGCGAAAACGTGCTGGGCAAACGATCTTCCGACCGGAACGTGAGACGGGAGCCTCATTCACGGACGGGTGCGTAGGCGTGCTCTTCTGACTTGAACGTGAGACAGTATTATCATTCGAGGACGTAGCAGGGCCAACTGGCTGCTGACTTGAAAGTGAAACGATAGCCTCATTCGAAGTCGTAGCAGTACCAACTGGGTGCTGTCCTGAACGTGAGATGATAGCCTCATTGGAAGTCGTAGCAGGCAACGCTAACTGCAGACCTTGACGTGACACGGAAGTGTCGTCAACAGGCAGTTCAGGGTTAACATCGAATCTCATGTCAGCGGGTGACACGCTATCATCAACGTACGCGGCTTTGAGACGATCGATACTAACGGTATCGACGCGACCGTGTCGATCAAACTCAAAGGTCTTATCGTGACGATAAATCACGCGAAATGGACCTTCGTAAGGCTGTTGTAATGGTTTCCGTACCGAATCAACACGCATGAATACATGCGAACAAGTTTCGAGATCGGTCGGAACAAAAACCTGTCGTCGCTGTATTCGAGTCTTCGCCGGAGCGAGATTTTGCATGTACGTAGACAAACGGTGAACGTAAGTTTGTACGGCAAGTGAATCTTTACTCCGTGGCGTAAAGAATTCCCCAAGCAGTCGTAATGTCGTGCCGTAGACAAGTTCTGCGGCGGAACATTGGATATCTGCCTTTATGCAAGTCCTGATACCAAGCAGAACTAGCGGTAACTTTTCGTACCGGTCGGGGTTCTCGTGTGCTCTAAGAGCCGCTTTGAGTTGGCGATGAAAAAGTTCGACTAAACCATTCGATGCCGGATGGTACGCGGTCATGCGAATGCGTTCCGTACCCAGCATGTGAGTCAATGAAGAGAATAGATCGGACTCAAATTGTTGCCCTCGATCGGTGGTGATTGTGGAAGGACAACCATACGAAGCTATCCATCGTTCTATCAGATGTCGAGCCACTAATTTGGCCGTGACGATAGAGATGGGAATAGCCTCGGGCCACCTCGTGAATCTATCGATGCACGGTAATAAATAGGTATACCCGTGTGATGGGGTCAATGGACCCACAATGTCTGCGTGGATATGATCGAAGCGAGCATCAGGCGTAGCAAAAGTACCGATGGGCGAAGCTACGTGCCTATGCACTTTAGATCGTTGACATTGTAGACACTGTTTTGCCCACATACGAACATCTTTATTCATGGACGGCCAGACGTATCGTGCAGCTACTAATCGGAGACTGGCTGCGATGCCTGGATGTGAGAGTCCATGAAGGGTATCGAAAACGAGACGTCGATATGCAGAGGGTACAACTGGTCGAGGTATACCAGTAGACATGTCGCAGAGTATAGTCCCAGCACTGGTGGCTAGAGGTACGGACTGACACTGTAGCGACGATGACTGGGCTGCTTCCATACATGAAGAATCCTGTGCCTGTGCTGCAGCCATGGCATGGATGTCTAAAACCGGAGATTTAATGGCATTAAGCGGAATACGCGACAAATCATCTGCAACGCAGTTCGACTCACCTTTAACGTGTCGTAGGTCAGTCGTGAACTGTGAAATATAGTCTAAATGTCTGACTTCTCGTGGAGAGTAACGATCAGACTTAGTATGCAATGCATACGTCAGAGGCTTATGGTCTGTAATGAGGATGAAATATCGACCCTCGACTGCATGGCGGAAGTGCTTAACGGCATTATATGCAGCCAGCAGTTCGCGACCAAAAGCACTATATTTGGTTTCCGTCGGATTGAGGCGTCGAGAGAAGAACTCTAATGGCTGCCATATCCCAGAAACAGACTGTTGCAGGACCGCTCCGATGGCAAAGTCGGATGCATCTACCGCTATGCTTAGCGTGGCGGATGGAACTGGGTGCATGAGGAGCGTGGTCTGAGCTAATGTCGCTTTAATCTCCGAAAACGCTACTCGTGCGGCATCCGCAAGCGACAACTTACGTGGATTGCCACGAAGTAGGTCAGTTAATGGAAGCAAACGTTCAGCAGCATGGGGTATGAAACGACGATAAAAGTTAACTAACCCCAAAAATGCCTTGAGCTCCTTGATTGAGGACGGTACGGCGTAATCTAAAATAGCGCGCACTTTATCCTCGCAAGGCCTAATACCCTCTCGAGTGATCTTGTGACCGAGGAACACAAGTTCCGGCTTGCCAAGTTCACATTTATCAGGATTGACAACTATTCGATGTTCGGACAAACGTTGAAATAGTAGCGTCAAATGTTGGAAATGTTCATCTACGCTCGACGATGCGATTAGCAAGTCATCGATATAGACGTGAACAAATTCCAAGCCTCGTGTAATGCTATCGATAAACCTCTGGAATGTTTGAGCAGCATTTCGCAAACCAAAAGGCATACGTAGGAACTCAAACAAACCAAAAGGAGTCGTGACAGCGGTTTTCTCGACATCTTCAGCGGCGACTGGGATCTGGTGATAGGCTCGCACCAAATCGATCTTGGAAAATACAGTCGTGCCGTGAAGTGATGCCGTGATGTCGTGTATGTGGGGTATCGTAACGGGTAACCGAATTTAGTGCGCGATAGTCGCCACATGGTCGCCAGCTAACGCCATCTTTCTTAAGAACCATGTGCAGAGGTGAGGCCCATGGACTGTGAGAAGGACGAACAATACCTTTAGAAAGTAAAGTGTCAAACTCACGTTTGGCGAAAACCAATTTGTCCGGTGCCAGTCGGCGAGGTCGTGCCGTGACTGGGGGTCCGTTAGTGACAATGTAGTGTGCCACACGATCGGTCATTGTCTCTATCTCTTCAAATGGTTTAGTCAATATGGGTAATTTAAAAAACAAAGACTGAAAATCGTGCGGAATGTTAGAAAACAATCCTGTGATTCGGTGTGCATCTGTTCGAGCTGCAATACCCGTAAATTTAATGTCCGACGAAGGATCGATAAGCTGCAGCCTACGTGAATCAACAAGTAATTCATAGTGCTGCAGAAAATCGATTCCCAGTACGCCTGTGGGAACATCCGCAAGAATGAACGTCCACAGATACCGTCGTCGTGGTCCCAGGTTGACCGCAAGCTGTCTCGTGCCGTAGGTAGGAATGGAGGAACCATTCGCCGCTGACAGCCGAAGCAAAGAAGCTCGTGGTTTGTCTTTACCAACCGGCAAGACAGAAACTTGGGCCCCAGTGTCGACTAGGAACCTAGCGTTAGTGCACGAATCCTGCACGTAAAATAAACGGCCAACCTGAGACTGATTGCCGGCGAGTACGGCCGCTTCTACTCGCCGGCAGTGGCGTTTCCCGCCGCGTATGAACACGGCTGTCTGCACCTACGGGCGGCTGGTCCGAAAACGCGATGGAACCAACAAAAGCCGCTGGTAGGATGATCGGGTTTGGATGAGGCAGGTGAGGCGGATTCACGGCGGACGTGGGCAGTGGAGGGCGCCCGTCCGTGCCGTTGTTTACGTGGGCTACTGCGAGGTGTAGGTATTTTAACTCTGTCCTTGAAGGACAGGCGGCGCTGGATGGATCGAGAGTGCCGAGGCCTCTCCGGCGATTCATCCAGGTCGACACCCCTAGGATTGCGCGATGTCGTGGCAATGAGGGGATTAGCCCTACTGCCAACACGTGCGACAATTTTGTCAGCCACGGCGGCTGCTCGTTCCAAGGACGAGTCCTCGAGGAGAGCAGTAACGGTGGTCTGAACGTGGAGGGGTAGAGAGTCCAACCACAGCTCCTTAACTATCTCCGAATCCTTATCGGCGGGCCCTGCCAAAGACCGGAGATGAGCTAGGTGGCGGCTGGGTTTAGTATCACCTATGGGGTGCCGTGCTAGTAGCTGACGTAGCCGTTCCTCCCGAGAAGGAAGGAAATGTTGTAGTATAGCCTCCTTAAGCCGATCGTACGGCTGCACTTGAGGAGGATTTATTACCAAATCCCTCACCGAGGCGATAACGTCACCTGGAATAGCCTCTAAGGCATAGGAAAATCGTTGGCGTTGGCCAACAATCATACGTGCCTCAAACTGCAGCTCTAAGGCTGCAAACCAAACCTCTGGATCATGAGGGATAAACGCCACTGGTTTTAAGGCAACCGCAGACAGAGTGAGATCTGTGTCGAGCTGCGCCTTATCCTCTGACATGGCTACGTTGCGATAATATATCGTAAAAAATATATATCGTGCAACGAAAGGAGGACGTGAAACAGCGATAAATCACAGACTCACCGGGCGGGCGAATAATCCAGGAGGTTCTGGAAGTTCTTGGGCTCACCAATATAGAAGACGTTCGGGAGCGGCTGGCGAACGTGTCTCCTATCGGGTCTAGCAGCGTATACCAACGATATCCCCTCTATCGGACGAATAGAGAAGACGTAAGTCTGTTTACAGATGCGAGGTGTATTCTATATATCGTGGCACCGAAACAGTACCGATACGAGAAATACACCGAACGGAAAACGGAACGAAACGCGACGGCTGTGCTGAGAGCGAACCGCGAGCGAACGAACGAAAGTGAAAGTCTTTTTGAAACGAGGTCGACGGAAACCTCGGAAAAGTCAGTCCAGTAAAACGTAGGCAACCGGAGAACACTGAGGTCAATGTCAAACGTCAGAAAAGATCGCGGAGAAAATAGATCCAAAATGGTGTCCAGAAAATAGTCATTTTCTCAAAACGATCGAGGTCACTACAATATCCTCCAAGGTCAACGGCTAGTAGAGTGTCCGTGACTTGGTTCACTATTAGTTTTGCATTTCCCTATCATCACGAACATCTGAACCTGCAACCTGCAACCTGCCTGGAGTAGGTTAAGCCAAACGTTCTTTTGGCAGACTATCTTTCAAGCCTTAATATCTGTTCTTTGGTGAACTTAGACTGATGTTCTGTTTTGGAAATTCTTAGCTTGCAGCCATCAGTACCTTTGTATTCTAGTTCATCTGGTGAAATGCCCGACACGGTGCCGACAAAGCTAAAAGACCTGGCAATCATCAGTGAATCAAATCATCGAAAGCCGCGGCAGAGACCTGCGGTGTTACTTCCCGATTTTGCCAGGCATCTTTGCTCGATTTTGGGCATTTTATTGTTTCTCTTGTTCCAAGTCTGAATAATTGTGCACATGTTTTTCATTCCATAACTCAGTGAACCGCAAGTAGACGAACCCCAAGTGCCAAGGCAGGGAACACAAGCTCATTTTGCTACGTTTACTACAGGACAAGGATCCAAACACTAACAGTAACGTACCTCAAATTGTGGGTATACTGATAACAGAATCAGTATTGTCAAGAAAGGCTTCGAGAAGCCCAGGCAAAGGCAGACAGGAAAAGTTCGAGAGGGCAGTGTAGGAGCCAGTAAAGTGGTTTACGTAGCGGTTCCGTATTTATGGGGCATTGTGGACAGTTAACGGACGGAACAGAATTATTGATTTGAAGGAACACATTCACACGAGCTTTGGCGAAAAACAAGCGGAAAAACGTGGTTATGAAGAAGGGCGAGGTCATAGGGAGATGGTCAAGTCCGGTGGTTCTCACGGATAAGACAGACTGAAGGGGGAGAATAATTACTTCCAAACCCTTTTGTCTAGTCACGTAACCCAGAAAATTATGGCATGGGTCATTTCAAAACAGAAAAGCGCAACAATAAAAATCATGAGGACTGGGCTCAATCCATACTTGTCATAGAAACAAGGCTGAAACGAACTGAGTGAGGCAATTTGACCAAACAACACTTGTTACGCGGGTAAGAAGGTCAGGGGTATGGTTAGCGTAGAATTTTGCGTTGACGATATGTGAAAGGCAGGCAAACAATATGATTTATGCAAGATAAATTTTGGATGGCGGGCATGACATCTGGGCTGAACCAGTTTAAAGCTGTTCCTCGACATAGCAAGCTGAATTTCTCTGTCCACATTCAATAAATCTTTGCTGTCCGGGCACAGTAAATCACAAGATTCATAGTTCGAGCAGCACATAGCCCATTCAGACAAATCTCGAAATCAGAACAAGATTGGCTTGTAAATTCCAAGCCTCTTAATTATAGAAGTAGAAAAGGGTGTCATATGCAAACCTCAAATGTGACTCAAAATGGATCAGATCGAGAGAAAAAGTCCACTATAACAAATATATGCAAGTGGTGTTAAGTCAACTGGAAAGAAACTCAAATATGCAGGTTTGTGTCATAAAAAAGCCATTGTGTAGTGCGTGCTTCCGGGTCCATAGTGAACAGAGAGCCATGCTTATGTAAGAATGGAAGTGATGTGCATGGAAGAAGAGTCTAGACATCTTATTTACTCTAGTCTCTTTGTTTAAAGTACACTTTACTGAACAAACCCGGATCTCTAGTCTCCACTCTTTCAGCGAGTGAAATCTGGTTACCTGGTCGGCTTAAGTGGAGACTGGACGATGGATCTCCCCTTCAATAGGGTGTTAGCTTTTCACAGTTAATCAAGCGTCAAAGCAGTTGTGTTGCCAGCTCATTTCGTAGTACCAAAAGCCGCTTTTATGAGACGGTAGCAGATGCCCACCTATCTGGATATATACACTAGGAGAGTTTTCTTAGCGCGTGCTAAGTTGGTAATTCATTTAGTCAGAGTGGCTGAGGCCCTAAAGTAATACGCGGGATAAACTCCAGGCCATATTTTCCGAGATCATCTGATCATATTGTTGCCTGAATAGTTCCGGTTAGCTGGAGGCGACACGACTAGACAACACAGGAGGCTTCAGTTTTGTAGCGTTTGGACTGGCAGAGATCAGGAGACGAGATTATGAGCCGCTGGCAGCCTTCCCGTGCAACTGAGAGCGGTTTTATTCTGAAAATGCTCGTACCACGAAGTGATCCTACCTGGCCTGCCCCGGCAGTTATTTGAGGCGGGAAACTCGGGCTTATTAAATTGGTCCGTTCCCATTTATGTCGTTCATTTGGCGATCCTTTATGCGCGCTCCTCATTTCTAGGCAAAAGTGAAGCCGAATTTATTCACCGAAGATCATCAGGAGTAAGCAGCAGAACTCGGTAATAGCCATCTCTATTTTCATCACCGAGTAGACTTTGTTTTAGCACTTCAAACCAGTTTTTCCTTCTTCAACCGCCAATGCTACATATTTTCTTTGAGTTCTGTGTGACTGGTTCTAGTTTGACACTCTGCTTTACGACGCAACACTAGCCTTTGTGTTCTGGAACTCGATGCGGACGTGAGTAATGAGTTTGAAAAGTAAAGTGTGAGAAACGGATAGTGGGGGGCTTACAAGAAAGTGCGTCCTATTGGCAGCTGAATCAGGTTCGAAGTGATGGAACATAATTTATACACGGGATGGCAACACAGAGATGATGATCGTCAGAAACTGGTGCGTTGTCATTACATCAGACCGTATGTTCGAAAGGTACATAACTTCTTGTGGTTGACTTTTCTACTTCCCTATAAGAATCGCTATAGTATTCTAATTGAGAAATGAGTTCCCACTTTTCTCCAAGCTGCACAGCTGTCAGTTAACTCACCAAAAATGAACCATTTGGAGCCAGTTGTTTCAACTGTATGTGTTTGGCTGGTGTGGTCAACAAATACACAAGTGCCACTGACGGATGTGACAAAGGAGCTGTTGGGTTTCGTCAACTGATCACCGATTCACAATGCTTTCAGTTGAGCTGTTCAGTCAATGATCTGTTCGTGATCTCTTTCTGATTACCTTTTAGTCGGTAGTAGTGGCTGGTGTTTGTGGCTAGGGTCTTGTCAGAGAAAGGATTCTCAGAGAAAGTATAGGTGGTAAATCACAAATTTTAGAGGAAGGGGATGAGGGGGGATCGAAAGGTTTTGTCACGAGCATAGAAATGGCATAATGCTACTTGTTTGGCGAGAATAAACAACGTGACAAACAAGCTGGTCTTCAGTTATTCATACTCACACCCGTCATCATTCACCCTTTTTATTTTGAGAGTCTTATATATTGTTATGCATTGTTATGGGTACGAATAACGAAAAACGAGCTAGTTCGCAGTGTTGTTTATTCTCAATGTGTTCCGTGGGATTTTTCAGACTATTTAAACAATCCAAAGACCCAGCCGTACTCCGCGGACTTAACAATTACGTGAAGTTCCGTGCGAACTTGGTCCCGGCAAATGCTCGCGTTCAGTTACTTTAACAGTGCATATCCAATTCAAAATATCCCAAACAATATCACACGGTTCTGAAGAGGAATCGGATTAATATCACTATTGTATCTTTAAGTCATCAAGCTCTCAATGAGAGAGATACCGTGTCAGGTGGAGTGCCGGAAATGGAGAGTAATATTGTGAAATCATCTCGAGTACTTGATAAGCTGACTCCAGAAGAAAAGCATATGTTCGAGCCTATGTTTGATCAGGAGTTAACAAACAAGTGGAAGGGACATGTGTCAAACTTCGGGAACGTATCAACCCGAGCAAACCAATTGGTGAGTTCCCTAAACATCCGAAGAAATTTACCCATAATTTGTCATCTATCAGTCTGGATAAGACTTTGCCTGAGGTGTTGTCCCTAGGACCAAAGTTTTGCTGTCCAATCAATAAGACTATGCAACTGGATGTGGAGGTTGAATTTGAGAGCCTGTTTGACCAGCTATCAGATCTTGTTCCCTCCTCATCGTAGGAGTTCGAGGAACTGAAACCTACCTTTGTGAACTCGCTACCAATATTGCGAAAATAGACCATTGGCGAAAGGATTATTAACGTCGGAGCACCCGAAGAGCCTCAAAGAACTGTAGACTAATAGAGAAATAATGTTACCAAAATCGGATAAGGATGTCGGTATCGTAATTCTCTGTATGTCGGATTATATAGAGGAGATGATGGTGATAATGAATGACGCCTCCAAGTTTACGAAGATCCCATCTGAGAAGGATAATAAATCTCAGATAGAAAAATCAGTTTCAACGAGAATAAGATCATTGAAGCAGAAAGGAACAATCGACGCGGTGACCTTCGAAAGGATACGACCAACGGGGACGACAATTCCCAGGTTATACGGTCTACCGAAGGTACACAAAGAAGGGGCTCCGTAGAGACCGATTTTGGACATGTGTAACTTTCCATTTTACGCAGTAGCAAAGTGGTTGACTGGCTTATTGGAACCAGTAAGACTGGTAATTTCAGGACACATGGTACAAGACACATTTCACCTTGTAGAAACTGTGCGGAACCTGCATCTAGAAGGGAAGCAAATGATATCACTTGATGTTGCCTCACTATTCACAAATGTCCCGACCAGTACAACAACCAACTATCTGTGCGATCACATTCAGAGTAACGAAATCGATTTGGGAATCCCGCTGGATGAACTGAAACAGTGACTATATGTCTGCACACATGGCATCCAGTTTCAGTTCAGTGGTGAAATCTAGCATCAGAAGAATGGAGTTGCAATGGCATCACCTTCAGGACCCCTATTTGCTGATATTTCCACGTCAAAACTTGAAAATAATCAACCCGAATCCACAATCCGAGATTTCACTGTGTACGAACGATACGCAGACGACGTCATATGTGTGCTAGACACCAATTTGGACACAAACCTGCTTCTTATTACTTTTAACGGTGCCCATTCAAATTTTCAATTTACTTTAAAAAAAGAACGGGGAAATAGTCCATTGTGCTGGGACGTGTGCGTAAGTCGTCGGACTGATTCTTCCGTCAGGTTTTCGGTACATAGAAAAGCTACATGTAACGGACAGTACGTCCATTCTCACAGATTTTTACCCCTCAAAGTGAAGAGGAATCTGAATCTGCTTAGCTGATAGAGCAAGAAAAATCGAAGTCGAGGACGCAATAAGAAACGAATCCCTTCTTCAGCGAAGTGTTTTCTTAGATAACGGCTATCCTCAATGGGTTTACTGACAGGACGATGCAAAAAAATGAAGGGAAATCATAGGATACAGGAGCCGCTAAGAAGGTTCCATATATACGTCTACCTTTCAGATGCGATACGGAAGCCAAATTTACTCACCGAATATTATCAGGAGTAAGCAGCAGAACATTCTACGCTGTACAGTTACAAATCCTGTTCGTTTCCAAACCGATAGTGTGTTTTCATTGAAGGATATGGTGCCGAATTCTGCAACCTCGTTTGTGTGTATTCATTTAACTGTTCCTGTGGAACTAGGTACATTGGTCGTACGACTCGACGCTTATTCCACCTCGTTCGTGACTACCACCTGACTTGGCTGAACAAGGGATCGATTGAGACAATAGAACGTGCTGCGTGCTCACATCTTGTTGAGTCAAACCACTCAGTGGAGGTGATAAACGCCTTTCGGCCTGCCACAGGATCGGCTGTGCCACATTTTGTTGTGAACCTGATCAATGTCCCCCTGGAATTATTCTCAACATCAACTCATGTCACTCAGAATCCGCTACTCTAAAGGATCATTCACTTGGATTAGAGACACAATATGTTCTGTTTCACTATCCTCTACTCGTTTCTATGAAAGCTGGCAAATATCAAGTTGGACTAGGTAAAGAAAGTGAGCCGGTTGGCAGACTACTCTCAGTCGCACAACGCTGAGGGTATGACTGTTCCCGTGCTGTTCAGTACCATAATTCGGCCCCTGTTTAGGAAGATGTCTTTCCTAACCAACGTCCTGAACTCTTGGATTAACACGAAAACCTGTGTGACCTGTATCCTAGAGTCTTGGTTAAATGAAAGTATCGATGACGAGGTCGTTCTGCTTGAGAAATTTGAAAGCTTCCGTCAAGACAGAAAACAGTGCAAGAAGAAAACAGGTGATGGTATGATTACTTACAATAATTCCGAATGGTCAGGAAAGTCTAAAGTTATTTTTAATTTCTCCTGTAATGGCGTTGAATGCTTAGTTGTGAAATGTCACCTTAAATTCTCGCCTTTTCGAGGCACTGTGATCAGTATCTTGTATGTAGATCCCTTCTGCTCCCAAAGTGACATCGACCTGTTCTTTGACGCCTTTTTACCTGTCCTGGTTCTATTACTGTCTGACTGTTTATGCTTTGTGGTTGGTGACTTTAATCATGCTCCTATGTATCCCTTACTTGCTTTTGGTTTAAGTGACCTCTGTCTTATCCCAACTAGAGGGAACGCTGTTTTAGTCAGAATTATCCCGATATTTTTTTCACTTACAACCGGAAGCTCCTCTTTCAACGAGTGATCACTCTCTCATCATCATCAGACCCAAAGTTTATTCTCGTTCAGCGCACCGCTCACTCATCAGGACAAAATAACTAAAGATAACCTCTGGAAATCCGTCGCCCACCAACATTACCCTTATCCAGAGATCCCTTTCCATTATTACTTCGTGGTTTTCCTTCGATTGCTCTCTTTATCCGCTAGACCTGTTTACGAAGACACTGAGAGAGGTATTTTATTTGTGTTATCCTATGGAGACTGCATTTTTAACAAAGGCAGAATAGCTTCTTCATTGCTGAAATCTCTGAGAAGGCAAAAAGGACGTGCCTATGGACTACACGATCAGGCTTCGCTGAATTCCATCCTGATCAAACAAGAGATTCGACGGCTGAACAAGACATTTGCCCACCAGCTCCTTTGCACCACCAATAGCAAACTTCGCTGGCAAGGAATCCGGGTTCTATGTGGACAACGGGCCCAATCAAAAAACTGTGACATAGATGCCGACAGCCTGAACGCCGCGTTTATTCATCCTTCATCGGATACCCTGCAATCTTAGTTTCTTTCTGTTCTCTCAGATATAAAGCTACTTTCCTCAGAAGAAGCCTTCAAGCTTCTTCAAACCTCAAAAACAGCTTCTGCTGTGGGTCCAGACGGTTTACCCTCCACAGTCCTCAAATTTTGGAGCAAGTCAGCTATCCGGAATCATGACTTCCCTCATCAATGAAACTGTTGATCCTGGTGCCATTCCTGTCTCCTGGAAACTCGTGACAGTAGTGCCTATTCCCAAACACTTCAAGCCCAACATTATGTCAAAACGCTTTCGACCCATTGCCATCACGTCTTCTGCACTCAAGTTGACCGAGCGTGCTATCCTAATTCGATTGCGTTCTTCTTTTGCTGTTCCAAATGACCCCCCTCAGTTTGCGTACAAATTTCCCAGATGCTCTCCGGATGCAGTTGCTTCAGCTTGCCATTTCATTTCAAACAACTCAAATCGTTCCATGAATTCCGTCCGATGTATTTTCCTCGACCATTCTTCCGCATTCGATTCGGTTCCCCGTCCTCTACTTTTCCAAAAGTTAAAGTCTTTTGGCTGTCCCACTTCTTTACTCTCGTGGTTGAAAGATTACTTTTTCCAGCGGAACTCAATGTACCAGCGTTGATACAAGTTTACCGAGTCTTTTGATTACCAACTCAGGTGTTCTTCAGGGTGCTGTTCTTTCCCTCTTTCTCTTCACCACATATATTAATGACTTGACCACTGCACCACCAGCACAACTTTTTAAGTAGGCTGATGACGTCCTGCTCTGCCAACCAATCTCTCAATGGTGAGTTGAGCTTTGAAGCGGCATGATGAATCGTATTATACGAATCTAGTCTCCTACTACTCAGTTGCAAATAGTAACCAAGCTCTGTAGGTTGTTCATAACGGAATGCCTTCGTTGTACTCAGGCCCCTACAGAGAAGTCATCCATCATAGGAGTCAATCGCTGTGTGGGAAGCGGGTTGTTACCGTTCAAAGCCAGTGACCGAAGGGTGCTATATCATGTAGTGTAGATGGTCAACAAACCGTTGAGAGCCAACCCGGATAGCCTTGCGGTTAAGGTGTTCGATTCACAATCGTCCACCCGCGGTTCGAGTCCTCGTGGGGGCTCGGTGGATGTGCACTGCTGAAGGTTCCCAACAAGGATAAAACAGCTGTACAGTGTTTCCATGGTTTTCAGTGGTGAGTTGAGCGTCGAAGCTGCATGATGAATCATATTATACAAATCTAATCTCCTGCTACTCAATTGCAAAGACTTTAACTCTTTTTCCGAGAAATTATATAATATTCAGAATTTTCCGTCCCATTCTGGACTACTTCTCAACACTTCTAAATGTTTTGAGTGTACTTTCTCCCTTTCTCGTTCCTCTTATCACAATGAGCAATCAATCATCAACAGTGTCCCCATTTCCAGAAATGACTTGGTCAAATACTTGGGCGTCACAATCAGTGCCAATTTACAATGTTCTTCTCAGATTCTTGATTGTGTGAAAAAACTGCGTAGACTGTCTTTTAAATTCGTAGGCTAAGGCAGTTTGGTGCCACACAAGCTGTCATTCTTTCTTTCGTCCATAAATGTGTTCTATCAGTCTTACACTACTGCTCTCCCGTAATCTTCCCTGGTCTACGTAAGAAAGATTTTATCATTCTACGCCACGGCCCAGCCATTATCAGTCGTGTCTCTTTGATTTCCATGGGCTATTTTATCTCCGAAGCTTGCGATTTGCATATTGCAGCTTGTGAAAAATTCGCCAACAAGATTCTTGCGAACCCCCCCCCCCCCATCCCCTTTACCGTGACTTACCTGTATGCCGTTCGCATCCCTCCACACGTTCCGGATTCAGACTAATGCCATCCCGTATAAGTGTCCATCGTAACTCTGCAGTGCCTTGTTTAGCACGTGTTGTGGTTGACAAAATAAAAGTCACAGAGAAACGTCGCACTAACCTCAGTGGCTGAACCAGTTTTATTTCTCAAGAACCTATTTTTATACGTATTTCAAAGTGTCATTGATCAGTTTTCCTCCTCTTGGGTGAAATGTGAGTTTTTGTTAACTTGCAAAGCCTTCATTACAACACAGTACAACATACAAAGTCCAGGGAAAGCAATCAAGACTCGTCGAGTGTCACGTCTTAGCCACAGCCGAAACCGTGAGTATTCGTCTCTGCAATCCTCCCCTGTGAGCTCGGAAACAATTTGTGCAAGCACTTAAGCTTCCGTGGCCCACGTCTTGGTCCCAAACTCGTGCGCAACCACTTGAACATTCCACACTGTGATCAATTTCACATGCACACATGTACGTGCACAGACAGATTTGGATCATCATTGCCCTTTCTTATTTCGTGAGTCATATATATTGCTACTGTATTGTTATGAGTATGAATAGCTGAAAACGAGCTTGTTCGCCACGTTGTTCGTTATCAATGCGTTCTTTTGGGTCTTCTCAGAGAATAACTCACTTACTTTTGAACTGGCACTGTGCTATCTTTTGTCTAAATGATCGACTGCGTAGCCATATCAAGGGTCTCAAGCAACGGAAATGGTTCACTGATTCACCAAAAGCCAACCAGAATAAAAAATATTTTAGTCATTCGATGTTAGTTGATGAAACTAAATGAGACAATCGTCTGTGGCACACAATTTACCACCTGTCGGTTAACCACGGTCGTCAAAAACGCGGAGTTTGCCCAACTGAACAAAACTGGTCACTTCTTCGTCCGTAAGTTCAACACTGTACGGCTTGAGTTATTTTTTCGCCATTTTTATTTAATTCAAATTTTCCAAATTTCAATTATTCCCTTATGCCAATTATTCTTTGGTACCTTTTTGATTTATGTACATGCTGAAGATTCAGCCGTTGTCGATTGAAAGAAGCGCTCGTTGACTGGGCTGAACGTCAGTTGACAAAGCGCAGTGGGTTGTCACTGACTGTTTTTCAGGTCATTCTTTCAACATTGTCTTCTATCATGGAAGGTAAACAATCAATTGTCCGTGAAGCTAGAACATTGGGTGCAATAGTTACTTACTATTTTTTTCTCGAACGCACGTGGTATTAGGGCCTCAAAAAGACCGTAGAGTTTGCAACAGACTCGAGGCAGTCCATCTACAGAGATTGAACCGTTCCTGAGATAAAATCTTCAGTGTCAGACGAAACTTCGAAAGAGTTGTGAATAAATATTCTTACAAAGAAGTATTCCAATGGTAATATGGCCAGAGCACACTTGTACCGTAAGGACCTCGATATTTAAAGAGAGAGAATGAGCTTGGTTAATAGTTGGATTGTATAAAATGGGGTTATCATGGGGTTGTCACGCAGAAAAACTTCTTTTTGACAAATTTCACGATGATCAGCAGGAAACAACTGAAATGAAATATTTGACCCACAATCGTGAGCTATCAGATAGTCTTACTGATGACCAAAGTGCGGTAAAAATAGATATAGGATCACATTCAGGACAACATAAAATCAAACAACGCAGTTATGAAAACAAACTCCACCTTTTGAGTCTTCGGAAAAAGTAGTTGATAAATGCGAATAATGAGTCGGCTTTTACCCACACTAAATGGGTTTAGTTTGCTTTCGTGTGATATCAGAGACTTAGACACAACCCATATTTCCCTGCCTCCAAATGCCCAAATACGACTTTTACAGAGCAGACTAAAAGCAATATAGCACTGTCGTTTATATAATGCTGGAAAGTAAGCTGTTCGCCCACTAGAACTTCGATGATGATGAGATAGCCCGAAGGTCTTCGGAAAAACTGCTTTGAAGATGCTTACGTTACGCGAGAACAGAGGGTCCATGATTCTTAGAAAACAAGATTACACGAAACAAGGTTTCGACGGGCCTACTCAGAGGCAAAATATTTCTCCGAATATCATATTACTGTTTGCAAATAGAGGAAGCTATTTAGACGTTACATACAACGCATACCTACGTTTTGGTTTGAAATGAAAGTTAGCGTCATATTTTGAATAAAAGCACAAAAACAGCAGAATAATGATAGCGATATTTGACAGAAAGCAAAAGCCGGGGGTTAACAGTAACTTTTATTGAGGTAAATCAAAACAGCAGTCCCTTCATGCTTATGAGAGGAAGTAGGTGAGATGGGAAACATGATTGATTTTAAGCCAACTTGTTATGGGTCACGTAGCTGGGCTCATCCGGTCCAATCGAGACTCCTCATAGACAAGAAACTCTTGAAAATTTGAGTATCGCCCCAGAACCGGATCAGGAATCGTAGCGTAATCCCTCTGACATTTCACAAACAGAACCCATTCGTGGGGGTTTGTTATGTGTGTGTTCTTCTTCCTGTATGCTTGCTTGCTGTTACTCTTAAGCCGCTTGATTCCTGGTCGTTTCCGACTCTCTGAGCTTGCACAATTTTCTTGGTCATCAAGCTGCCGACATAAATCACATTTTAGACAACTAAGATTAATTTTTGGACAGCAGAAAGGATTCGAAAATGATTTAGGGCTGTAAAGATTAGTGATTTGTGAAGTGTCAGAGCAGAGCTCTGTCATCAGTGCTTCATACTGTAACTCATCAGAAGAGCAAACCATAATCATAAAGTCAGTATTGTTTGTGAGTAGCTGAATCCGAAATGGTGTACGAACACCGTCAGATATGAAGTACCGTCGTAGGGCGGACAAGCTCCACAGTATCAGTGGGGGCAAAACCAAAGTGCGTTCCAGCACGCTTTTCCAGCTGTGACAAAAAAGGGTAATCAACGCAATTTCTACGCCATAACCTTGAGATTCCAAGTTGTTTTGGAGTGCTAATCGTAGCTTAACTTCAGCCGGACGAATATAAGCACGCAGAAATGAATCGTATCGGCCAAGGCACAGTACCGGATGAACTTCCGTTTGACGAAATTCCTGTTGATCACGAATCACTCGTCGACATACTTCAGACCACTGCTGGCATTCAAAAGTATGCTCGATTCTGCTGGAAGTCCCGCCGGTTTGTAGAAGCCTAGAGAGTTGGAAGTCCATCAACACCCGACCGACCAGAAATCCGGCAGCCACAATTACCAGAGCGGAAAGTACACACAAGCTCCTGATAAGTAACTTTGAAGAGGAGGACGGGTCATCTTCTGGCTCCGAACTGCATTTGTGTAATTCCTCGTAAAGGCCACCAGTAGTAGTCCCGGACCAAGAGTTTATCAGGACTTGTAAAGCGGTACCAGGGCATTCACTCGGTTGCAGATCTTGATGGGTGTAGACGACAAAGTCTTTGGAAACCTTACCATAATATTGCAAATACTTTACGAGATACCAGAACGATTTCAGTGGGGCTATTGGCATAGGGTTAACTGGATACCAACCAATGAATGCTATTCCATAACTATTTAAATTGTGTCCATGTGTGTGTCTCCCTTCATAATTCATACCTCGACCTTCAAAAACAGTCCCATCATTGCCGATCATATAGTTGAAGCCAATCCCGCTCATGCTTTCCTTCATTTGTTCCAGGGCCACTTGGCGGAGGTAATGAGTACATACATGTGGAGTAAAACAACGAAATTTTGTTCCTTGTAGATCGTGAACCACAATCTTTTTAATTGTAATATCTGTACCAAACGGTTTGAACGAGGACCGTCGCGTACAACTCGGTTCGAGCCATTGTTCATGAGGCAGTACTTTTAACCAAGGCTCTGTTGGATCCCAGTTAGTCGGAATCACCTCTGTCTGATCTACTGTGGTCAAATTATTGTCCACTTGCACGCGGCATCTTAGAAGTGAACAACTGGCCAAACGACTCGCTGGTCCGGCCCATTGTTTTGAATCCAAAAACAGATTAGAAAACACGGGAATCCAAATTCGATCCAGATTTTCGAAAAGTCTTCCAGTGGGAAAGAGTAAAACAAAAAATGAGTTACGAGAACCCACCAGAAGAGTCAACCTTAAGGATGTTTTTAATCTTTCAGGAAACCTACATAAAAGCGCATGTTAAAACAGTTCCTCAGCACGACCAGTCAGAAGTTACAAGACAGTACTCTTAACATAAGGTATATCATGTAAAAGCCAACGATGACTGTGAGCACACTGAGAGCTGTGAATTTCGAAGCATTATATAAATCGGTACTGACTGAGCAGATAATTCACACAGCCTTTCAAATAAACTCCAGTCCGGTATCGGATGTGTCTCAATATCCTGTAAGTCCAAAATATCACAAGCCGTCCTTTGAAAAACTGACAAGATCAAGTGGTAGCTTAAGCTCCTACTTTAGGTTGATAGTCATTATAATCCTTAGAAATTTGTACGTTCTGAAAGTCACTTGGTATAATTACCACCCACGGTGACAGTTTCGAACGAAAGCAAACGTCAGCGACTAGTCGAAAGTTATGAGTTGCGTTCACAAAATTACTGTGGTCTGACTTCCTTAACTGAACAAGTCGATCAAGGACAACCCATATTGCTTAACAGTTCCACTGATTCCATCAGTATAAAGGTCTTCAAGGAACGCCAACAAGCTCTTCAGCAATACAGTACTGATTCTCATCTGAGTGTTCCTGTTTCCCTTTGGTTATTCCATTACATTTTCCAGAATATTAAGGCGATCAGTCATCAGAGAACCGAACAACGTTCCTTCTCAGGTCTAATCATGAACGAAGTAGGAGACTATATGATATTACGAAAATGAACAGGTCTCAACTACTATTTTATCACTGGTTTTATTTTTTATACGGCACTACCGCCCCATACATTATTGCGCTGCAGTGCATGGGATCATTGTGATGACAGCAACATTTGTCGTATCGTCCCAACAAGAGCTGTTTTCTTCTCCAACATGTCTGAGAATGGGTAGATCTGAGAACAGTTCATTCCCAACTCAGCTACCCCAAATAAGTGAACTGGAAAACTGTTCCGTAGGCCGCAAGTCAAACTACATTTACGTGTACTATTGACTTGACATTTCGTTACTCATAATTTAAAATTGTCCACAAAGTGATGGTACACAGCATTCCGCTGGCGGATGGTCATATATTTACTGGGGAAACTTCGCTATAGGCGGTCAAAATACAAGTTAGGTCACTGCGTCGAAAGCCAACTGCTAATATAGTTTAGACTGGTAAACTGTATGACCCATTTGCTAAAACTTCAAAGCTGGTCGGTGTGGCTTGGTAGCTCAGCTGGTGCCACTAAGGCGTGGATGGCATCCATGCATGGGTTCGAATCTCGCCCGGGTCGGCAAAATTCTAACGTTTAGAACAAAGTCATTTGTTCAGGTAATTTTGAGTAACAAAGTTGGTCCAAATGTCCATTTAAAACCAATTTCATAAAGAAAAACGCACGGCAACTTATTAAAACAGTTTCACGAAATTCAGTTCAGAGCCTTAGTACAATAAACCCTTAGTTAGCTCGCACGAATGCTAACACTATGAGTAGAAAATAATATGTGAACGTAAATCACTTCGTGATCATAACTGGTCAGATAGATCAAACAGATCATTTAGTTTATTGGTACTATGGTTGGTGTGGAAAGAAGTTGTCCTGATGAACGTACTTTGAAATTCGACTAGAAGTTTACCGCATCCCTACTTAAGGAAACGTGATCAGCATATGGGGTGTTAAAATTATCTCTACTCTCACAATCAGAGCGTTACAGAGCTGCCGTGTTAAACCCCATGGTGTATATTTGTTGATAAAAGCTCTAAGTACTCTGGGGCAATAGTTACCATGTTTTGGGTAAAGTGCCCTAGCGGTGAAAAATCAGAATAAGACGTACCACTTATGTTTAGGCAGCAATGTATGTACATGCCTCTGTGACCTGGAACACCAACTGGAAGTCACCGGTGCTGTTCCTCCACAAATGAAACAACATGTAACTAAACACGGACTTTTGAATCATTCAGTGAATATGGCGACTTCGGAAATTAGTGAACAGACCCATGGCTTGGATCAAAACACGTAGTGTGGGCGAGCATACGTTTTTGATGATTCATTTTCAAGCCATTACAATCACATTTGTTTGTCATGAGAAAGGAGGGGGTGGAGAGTCAAAGTGTTCCAACCCGTCCCACTAGCTCTAGTGAAAACTCGGGTCTGCCTCAGAATCATTTTCGTTTATTAGTACAAAACAAAGAATATATAGGTTGCTCTCAAACTCGCCCACTCGTTGCGCATAATGCATTGGTCCGACTGGTGTGGTCGACCAACCCTTGAGGCTTAAACAACGCTAACAAGACTCATCTCTCATTTATCGACCCACTCCAGGGATCGGCTGTCTTGTCACCCGAGATTCCGTTGTCTCAAGCCTTGGGCTTGGTGCCGCACCAGTGTTGGTTGATGAAACTTGGCTGTCCGCCAACGATAGGTGAACACATTCCGTCACACAGGATAGTCGGTTGGTCTATCGGTCGGTTAGTGGGCCAATCGATTGGTTGATAGAGAAGAGTGTAGGGGAATGTGATGAGTGTCATCGTGTGGACACTTATTGACCCGGATCGACAATGCGTTCGCGGGTGACGTCATCGGTCTTTGGCCAGGGAAGCTCAAACGCATGGACTAACTTCTTTTGCGAATATAGCTGAGGCTTAAGGACCAACTTACTTATAGCTTCGGCCATCGCTAGCGTTCGGCATCTGATCGCTTTAGATTCGTTACGTGACACTCCGTACACAAAAAGGAACGCGTTTTCCGCTCCGATCTGATGCCTTGTAGCTAGTAAATGGGCAATAATTGAACTGAAAACCGCGTCGTTCCCCACGCGTTGAAGCCAGCGTGGTTGATGCTTTTTGATGCGTTTCGACGCATGCCTCGTCGTTCAACCAACGTAAGTGGCACCACAGTTGCACTTGAATTGACATAATCATCGATGAGGTCAACAAAGGTAGTTTATCTTTGTTCTCACATCTGATGACAGTATTTGTTGAGAACTAGCATCTTAGCGTAGCTGCGTTAAATGTGGCTTTGACGGCAGCACACAGAACCCTACCAGTCCTCTCGGCTGCGGCATCACCTTTGTAGGGGAGACTGATGAGCAGAATTTCCTTGGCTATCCCTGGTAACCTTTCTGTTGTTTGTTCATATTTTATATTGCAGTTCATGAATTTTTCTGGATAGCCAATCGCTGATAGGACGATATCGATTGCCTGTGGCTCTGCATCCAGCGTATCGTCAGAGCATATACGTTTAGCCCTTGATGTCAAACACCTCATCAGGTTTCGCTTTTGGCTTAAGGGCACAAAGCCGTGAAAATTTCTGTATTGCTCTTGAGCTTTCCTGGCCAAAGACCGATGACGTCACCCGCGAACGCATTGTCGATCCGGGTCAATAAGTGTCCACACGATGACACTCATCACATTCCCCTACACCTCTATCAACCAATCGATTGGCCGACTAACCGATCGAATGGTAAACCGACCGATAGACCAACCGACTATCCTCTGACTCTCCCCCCCCCCTCTTCTCGTGACAAATCAATGTGATTGTAATGGCTTGAAAATTTGGTCTGTCCTGTGGCATACTCAAACTGCGTAACTTATATCCAAACTGCATGAGACAACTTCCGTTTGTCAGTGAGTCCACACAAAAGCACTGCCATGTAGCCTGCCAAAGCCTTTCAGCAGATCAGTTGATTCAAATTATCCCTTCTCAGTCAGTCAAACTCGAAGCTGGTTCACTGGGGTGGATGCCATGTGCTACTGTAATTCAGGCGGGTATACTGTGATCCATATGCAGAAAGTCAAAGGTCCCTAGACGTGACCTCGTAGTTCCGCTGGTAGGGCACCTGCGATACTGGAGGGAAGATGGCAATCATGCGTGGGTTCGAGTCCTGCCGGGGCCAGTGGCTTCCAACGTTTTGACCACCTCAAGACATTGTCATAATCTGCCGTATATCACTATATCGCTGCTTTGTTTGATCACAGTCGTTCGTTTTCGTCTGTATCACATTAACTTCCAGGAAAAAATTGGCGAAAAGGTTTTGCAAAATTAAGCCGTAACATGAAATGCCAACCTTTAGGTGGCCAACAAATTATATGTAAAAACTTACCCTTCGTCCCAGCGGGGATCCTCAAAAGAAACCATTTCTAGTTTTTCTTCATTGAAGATCGCTAACTCTTCCCTCCGGTTAACAAAAAAAGCAATGGGTGCCGTCGCGAATTTCCTCGGTTCTTGTGATATCCAGTTTTCGTAACTTTGTTTGGCTATGCATCTCAACTCGTCAGAGTTGGCCATCAGTACCTGTTGAATTTTCGAACCCTCGCATACACAGGTAGTCAGCCGATTTGGATGAAAAGGTTTTTTGAAATCTCGTGTCTCCTTTGCCAGTCCATCGTAAGCAAGATATCCCCGTCTAGTAGCAGACACACTCGAGAGACAGCAGTGAATTTTCCATATTATTAGCGGAGTTTGAATCAGGTTAAGTTGTTGCAGTTCCATGACTTCACCCCATTCATATTCACCATCTTGCTCGACTAAATTCTGATATAAATGAAATAAAGTGAACAGTTTTTGTGTCTTTTAGGAAGAAAAGTTTGATGGCCACTGATTCACACTGTTCGATAATCCCAGACCCAACCTCTTGAAAGATGAGGGGATACCAAACATGGGCAATGCAACCCTTCAGGTATACTCGAACGAATAAGTTTGGAGTACGAAATACGAAACACTTGTAAACCAACGGGGCCGCGAATTAGGAAGTCACAGAGGAGTCTGCAAAAAGCAAGACCAACTATTAGAGGAAACAATTATTATTCTTGTTCAACGAGATCGAAAATTCCGGGAATTTGTTAACAAATATCATTCCTGTTGCCAAGTGTGAAAGTCGTCCTATATGAATAAAATAAAAAATAGTATAAAAGTATGAGAACAATGGGAAATGAAACGTGTGCGAGCTCGCAAATCGGAGACCACTCAAGTTTGGAGGAATTTTCTGGTTCCTAAACTCGTTCCTTGGTCTTCCATAGTCAACTCTGTCAGTGATCTTGGGTGAATCCGTGATGGATTGGATTTACAAAGTGATGAATATGAGAGTTTGGGTACGGGTTCATGCTACCTCACAGCTTGTTCATCATCCCCATGGTTATTGTAAATAATTGAGACACACGTGTCATCGATCCTCTCTAGGGTAACAGACAAAAGGTTTATCAAGCTTACGCTTCAGTGAATGAATTATTATCTGATTTCGTTTCTGATGACGACTTAACAGCTAGGATTAGTTAAATAATCATTTTGTAGAATCAAGTCGGGACCACGGACCCAGCCGAAATGCTATGACGGTGGGATTCAATCAGTCGAATTGTCACGTTGCAGCTACCAGTATAACAGGCGTACGCAATATGCTATACAATTAACAATAGTCCATGACTTCATCTGACCTGGTTTATATAGCAAAAGGTGGCCTATTACTGCCTATGTGACGTGCTAAAATTGTGCATGTTAGCTGCAATTTTTGTTCGGAAACTTTTTCAAGGTTACTTCAATTCTTAGCCTTTAGTATTTCAATCTGGAAAGATAGACTAGCTGACGGGATACGAATTAAAATCTATGTATAATGCATTAAAATATACAATAGTATACCACATTTAATATTATATAGTGGTTCGAGATAAACGGTCCGCTCAAAGGTGAAAATTCATGGTAAGTCCGTACAGCTCAGAATACGTCCATCAAGAGATCATTAATAACATTTTACTATATCCTTTAGCGCTGAAAGGTACTGGACCCATAGGATTCCGTTTGGTGAAATGAGTAATATGTAGCAGTTGAACTTCCGAGTATGCCATACCAGATTCGGATTCCCGTAAATTCGGATGAACTGTGAATACTAACCAGAACAAGGCCCGCCTTTGCCTCACTTACAGTTTGGGATGCTGATGAAAATTTAAATTTGTGTAGCCAGGCAGCTATATATATATATATATATATATATATATATATATATATATATATATATATATATATAATATATATATATATATATATATATATATATATATATATATATATATATAAAGAGCTTATTACAACGCTTCCAGCCCCATCTCAGATGAATATGCAATTTTACACATTTTGTTCTTGTGTTAAACAGTAGGAAATCAAACAAGTAGTTACCTTTGCAGTGCAAACTGTCGGTACTTCGAACGCCCCAAGCAAAATGCACCGCCATCGGTGAATGTCGTAGATGGGCCCGAGACAGCAAGGATTTTCGAAACACTCGGCCACACAATGTAGTGGATTCTGGGTGTAGAACAAACCGATCACTTTGACTGACATCATTCAGTTACGCGAATCGGCAGACGGTGGAAAATGATTGGGGAAAAAGAACGTGGGAATTTTTATCGAAAATGTTAGAAATGTTGTCATGATTATACCCGTGGGATAAAAACAGTCCTGGTAGAATTGAGGATGATATTCATTCCCATTTGTCCGGTTCGATTGCTAGACCTCCAGTATCAGTCCGATTCTCATAGTTAGAGAGAACATACCATTTATAGTCTTTACGGATTTCACCAGCTGGAAGAAATTCCACTAAATCCCTTGAATAAATAAAAATCCACCGGGTAATCAAAAGAATCAACCGCTTGCTTTATCCAAAGACATTTTCCCGGTGAATATTAGTTTGAGTACAAACACTTGCTAATTCATCCTCTATCCCTTTGCGGTCTTGTACAGGGAAAGGAATAAGCCCAAAGAAACATGTGTTCACCTTCACACTCATATCTGTGTGTTTTATTGAGCACCGTGCGAAATTTCCACAGATGCAGTGCTTTCTTGACAAAAAATTGTTTTCATACTTCAAAGTCTGTCCACACAGTTGTACTCTAAATGTTGCACCCTTGACAATCACGATATGAAGAGAATCACGATTAGGGCCAATGGAGACTTTTGGTCGAAATTGGATAATTCTGAAACCAAATTTTTTTTATGCTCGCAAGAAAGAGCTGATTGACATTTTCACTGTCCAGCGAATTTTCGTCCCGAAAAATTGAAGCAAGCAAGTAAGGAGCAAGAAAATGGTAATGTCCTTAACGAAGGATTTTCCGGATGCAACTAGGTAATTTTCGGTGGTAACCGCACTTATGCAAACGTGTGTTTGGCACGTTTTCAACGATAATCCCATCACACCTTTCATCGCTACGGTGCCTGTGAGATTGTTTATAGTTTTCAAGAGTGCTCATTTTATTCCAAGCCGAACATACCAGAATTTCATCTACGATGAATTATCTCCTTGGGAGCCCGGCGAACCATGTGCATAAGTCACCTTTTTCATTTTTCCTTGTCCCTTTGGTCTATTTGGTAATATCTCCGTCGGATGGGTATGTGACGCGACATAGCGTGACGAACTCAAACGTTTTATAAGCCAAAACCAGAAAACAGCATTTCTGCTCACTAAGGTTGAGTTGGCAGTACAGACCGGCATTAGTCTACATTATTTTCATTCTATCCAATTAGTTTGAACAGATCTCATTAGGCGACTAAATGGTTTTTTATTGCTTCTTTGACAGATTAGAGGTAACATGCCCATTCACTCAACTCTAAAATGTGTGCGGTAGGTCCCATTTTTCCAGGGCAAACACTATAATTTCTGATCTGTACAGTGGACATCAATCCTGGGTATCATCATGTTGAGTTGAGGCTGAAGTTCTGCTTGGAACTGGCCAACTTCGATCATGTTGTATTCGCAGTACGCAAGAAATCCGTCTATAGGATCATCTATAGCAAGAGAAAGTGCAATCTAGTATGGTCAGGTGGGACCGCTTAACGGGAAACGAATCAAGAGGAAAGCGTGGCTCGATAACGAAATCTGATGGACTGAGGTAAGCCGGCCGTGGTATAGGCAAAGTGATGTGCCTGAGCACAGATGTGACAGTGGTCGGTATCGACCAGCCAGTCTACAAGTCTATCGACCTGGGTTTGGTGCAGTCAGAGGTTGGGATGTGGACAGGGCCACACAACAGTTCTCATGCAAGATCTTATAGGCTCTTGGACGTACATCACTCAGGTGCGTCGGTCAACACCAAAGAAATAATTGGTTTAAGGCAACTGTGTTTGTGTTCCCTAAACCCATTTTTTTCATTCTTATCTAATAAACCACAATATATTCTTTATTCAATAAACTTATATTATTGCAATACGATGGATGTATCCCATGGATTCTAAGGGTCATTGATATTACCAGAGATAAGTGGTAACGGTCACCCTCAAACGTAATCTGGAGATCCTTATTGGATTCCGATGGATCAAGCTTCTTTACTTTTCTAGCAACAATGGATTGCCCAATTAAATCCTGTCCTCAGTGATCGACTCATAACATAGTGAGTGATTCTAACTAGAGTAATGTATACATTGTTCATGCACAACATCAACTGTTTGGGTTTGACAGTTCGGTACTGCCATGTTGAAATGGTTATAATGGACCGACTGAATTCGTTCATCGATGACAACCAGTGAAAAACGTTCTAGTAGGGCTAGCTCGCACTGAATTACCAGCTCATATAGTCAGTTCAAAAGAACGCGTACTGTGAACGAATCACGTATTTCTTTCAGTATTCCAGAGATCATAATCTCAGTCTGTCCAATGAACAGCTCAAATTCTTTAGGTCCTCTTGTGATTCATTGTTATTCGAATCAGGGTCAGGAGCTCCAGTTTTGCAAAATTTTATTCAATAATCTCGACCGTTTCGAACCTCAAGTAAGCGATGGATAAACATTAAAATGTAGATTTATGAAAAGCTCGCCAAGTAAAGATAGTCAAGCTGTTGGTAATGATACTTTCTAAACGGCCTGTATGGCCACATAAATCGTCAACTCGACTTATCTATTGTTCGGGGTCAGTGTATGACGTATTTTTCTCGATAAATTAATCTAAACTGACCAAAAAAGAAAATGTGCTCTTATATTCTAGAAGTGTTCATCTATAACTTAGGCTCAAACGAGCAAAAGCGATGGTAAGATCATAAAATGGATCACTCTTCGATCACCATTTTCGCATACCGAATTCAAAAGAACCATTTGGAAATGCATGCCTGGTGAAGGTCCTTTTGATCATTTGAATGAGTTCACTGACGTTGTGCACTTTTAGATCCGGTGTGAATTTCCCAGCTTCCAAAGACCAGTAGCCGCCACTGAAGCATTGTTGCAGAAACGTGGCCACTGAGCTTGGTTCATCGGGCTGAAATTCTAGGAGGTGAACCGAGTGCGCCAGATCGATTCGACACGAAGTGCGCAACTGTCGCTGTGTTTCATCGCTGTAGTCTATCTTCTCCCACCACTGAGGACAACACGTCCAACGAAATTTTGTCGGAACAGTTCGTTGAATCCAGTCGT
Organism: Fasciola hepatica; assembly: GCA_948099385.1. Taxonomy (NCBI): domain Eukaryota; kingdom Metazoa; phylum Platyhelminthes; class Trematoda; order Plagiorchiida; family Fasciolidae; genus Fasciola; species Fasciola hepatica. The sequence goes on from CANUEZ040000142.1 coordinate 19,201,825, forward strand.
CTGGTAGCTCACTGATCAGCTGAGTGATAAGTTGCGCTGTCGACTTCTTATTTTTCGTTGCAGATGAAAAAATTCTCGGTCTGAGAAAAATATTAGGCAATGACCAAACTGTTACTAGGCCATAGTCTAAAAACAGTAACAAGGTGGATAATCTCGTGAGAAGTCTCAAAATATATTTCATTTTCGGGGTTAAATACCCTGAATACGTTCTGAGAACACATTGGCGAACAAGCTCGTTTTCAGTGCTTCATACTCATGCCATTACATCACAAAATATTATGACTAGTTAGGAGATTGGATGAATTAGACAACTAGGAAGTGATGCAGAATAATGGCGACAAAAACCAAGGAAAACAACTGTAATTCAGGCTTAAATCTAGACCGGATGTGGATTGGTTCTCACGTACTATGTCAGTCTTCATCAGGTCTGTGGTCTGTTTTCGGGTGGAGATTGGGTCGGGGTAGCTTAACAGCACACAAATTGTTTTTGAGCACACGGAGAGGGATGGTGCAGGTGTATACCGACAGCCTCAGCTGTGGTCAGCATGCAACAATTTGTTGATCCTCAAAGTCGACCCCGGACCTTACACAGGGCATGAAAAGCCTTGGACACGTTTACTGCGTGACTGGATCCAGCTAGGTGTGAAACGACTGCGCTAGTGAGCGATTTAATTGTTCCAGTGTTCAACCGTGCAGATTGGTGGTCGCGGATATGTTCAGACAAAGGCCTGGTCTTGCTGCTGATGTACATGGTGCCACAGAAACAAGGGAATGAGTATACAGAAAATGAGGCTATAGAATCGGGTATTTTTTCTTTCAACCAGTGCTCAGTGGGAGTATTTGGAGAATACCTCGAATACTTGGTGAAACAGATTCACCCTAGAAGGAAACTGAGATGGGATTAGGAGCTAAAAATTAAATGCTGCTCACTAACCCGACGGAGTAGCTAACCACCGGGCTATATTAAGTGGTGCTTATGTTCAATAAACCAATGAGAACCAGCCAAGATAGCCTGTTGGTTAGGTGTTCGACTCTCATTTGGTCACCTGAAGTTCGATTACTAGTGTGGTTTTGGTTCGTGACAAAGACGCAACAGCTGCCCAGTGCTTTTGTGGTTATAAATGGTAAATTGTGCTTTCATAATACATGATGATTAGAATTTCACAGGTCTAATCTCTTACTACTCCTATACGCTCAGATTTATTCTATTTATAGTGAAAAACCAAATGAAAGGATACATTTATTATGTCTCTCCATACCTCTAACTTTACTATATTGGACGATGTTACCATAGTAACTGAAAGATAGTTGGAAAAGTTAGGGACTTTTGCTGGAAGAAATTGATCAGGAGGAGATAACGATATATATACGTTTTCCCCACTACCTGTAACGTGTTAACTATGATTTAATCACTTCCAGGCAGAACAACAGATTCCAGAATAGTAGTATATTCGTTACATACTTCGGATATGATAAGTTTCCCTAATCCTAGGGTGCAATGAACAAGGAGATACAGTACCGAGCAGTGAGACGTTCGGATAAACGAAACCTAAATTGCTTTGAGGAACTCAGGTTTTTCGTAAAAGCAGGAGGTCGCCAGATACAAATAAATTACATAATCAATGTAAATTTTGTTTCGACGACTAGTTTCACTGGCCAATCTTATCTACTCACCCTTCGCTTCGTGGAAATAGATCGTTGCTATCCACTAATAGGCAAATACTGGGATGAAATGAGCCCGAGGTGAGGGTGGCAGATGGCTGATACTTAAAAGTGTTGCAGTACTTGTTTTTCCAGCAGTCTTCTTTGCACTGTTTTAGACTGATATTATATTTCACTGGCTGATCACAAATAAACCGTCCGTGGGAGACCCCTTCTTCGTAGCTATGTGGATGCGGTTCCAGATGCACATGCTTCGGTTGGTTGTTAGGATTTTCTTCCTTCTGAATGGCTTCGAGCGCTTCGCGTATCACTGACAGTGAAAATTCTCGCACCCACTGTCCAGGACACCGGTCGTTATTCGGAAAAATACATTCTGGTATGTTCTTTTGACAACGCCAGACGTACGTCAGATTGCCGTTAGGATTCAACTGTAGTGGGAACAAAAGGTATTGAAACTACTGCTGCTGTGTAAAAGATTGAGAAAACAGTTCAGCGAGTAGTGTTTTCCTCATTATCATCAATGTTCAACAGTTTCATCTGGCACTGTAAATATTTCATACGCTTGATTTCCTCTAGAAATATGAATGGACCAGCAAGATGCATCGCGACTCACGTGATATTCTCAGAAGTGTACAAACATGTGTTTTGCAGTTGATTCAGAACATACGAAAGGTCTGTGGGTGTGAGGTTATGTGCTGACTCATGGTCGATAGCCAGCCATGTTCCGTCAGCAATTGGCGTGTCAACCCCTGTCCGGAATCCAGGTCGGTGCTTGTGCCAGCGGATGCGTAAGTGATAAAGAAGCGGATCGATGAGACGCGAACGGAGCCCCGTTAATTGGTAACTGGTCGTGTGACCAATCAGCCAATTAGAAGACAGGCTACTTGAGGCCAGTATGAACCAGTTAGCTTGTTTTTCAACGACTGACGTCATTGATTGTTTCTTCCTATATAAAAGACTTCTTTCTAATGAAATGAGATGATTCGTGGTCGGAATAGAGTTCTCACTAGAGCTTGTGGGACAGAGCAAAACAGTGGGTAAACAATGGAGATACGCATCAGTTCAATCTCATCACACTTCCCCGATTACGACGGACAGCTTATCCAAAGCAGGCTTTTCGAATGATGAGGCACCCACAAAGATTTTCCTCTATTATGCTATGCCGAAACAGTCACTGTCCTGAGTTGTAAGACCAGTTTGTGTAAGCAGTTAGAATTCGTGTCTCGACTGGTCTTGCCTTGGTAGGGCTACAACTGTAGCTCGAGCAGTGATGGCGACACCTCATTCCTAATTCGAGTGTGCCTGAGGACTTCGACCTTCTCATGGGTTTTACCTATCTACGATTGTTTTGGTGTTTACAGGCCTTTTATTCATTGAGAATTATTCTTCACATGAATGAATGTGCACAGTTGCGAAGTTAATACGAAACCGTTGAATTCAACCTATCCTGCGACGCAGCTTATTCTTGCTCTCACGAGATCTTACAGATAATCAGCATAATAAAAAACACCGTTGTGGACTTCAGAAACAAAGTTAGCTCTAGCTTCGTGATTTCATACAACGATTTCAATTCAGACCAACCACAGTTCATTCAATTCAATATGGTCTGAATCATACCACATTGATTCTCACATAAGCTACACTGTCATGCATATATGATTCATTCCATTGCAAAACTTGACGACTTTGTCCGGTTATTGGGTTTTTTAGCAGTCGTACATTTCTCGCTGCGCAGGCTCGTTCGATCTCACTCCATATCTTGTGATACTATTTGATGCCCTTACAACAACCGAACACAGTGCTTGTTATTCGAATGTTGTTTGCGTATTTTCCAGTACTTCCGATTCATGAGTGTTCTGATTATACCTAGAGAAATTCAGCCACCACACATTATTAAAGCTGTAGTAACCCTGACCGTTTTGTCCTTTGACATTTTGAATTCAGGTTGTTATGAGTACACCAAATAACGCTTATCGACGAAATTTGCCACCCAGCAATGATAAAACATGAGTAGTAATATCATAGGTTTTAAATAATATAGCATAAACTAACCTGTTCTGCTTCCATAAATAGGTAAAGCCTGGGGATGAGCAGTACTGAAAGTGCGAGAAGCGACTATATCGATGCAAAAGGTTTATGGGTTTATGGGCGGTGACTTTTGTTCCAGATTTCCCTATTCCGTACTAGGAAATCCATCTAACAAGCCTTACCAATGGACACCTGGAATCATGCACAAGGATTCCCACTGGATAAGTTTTGGTAATACGCACAAGACTTATCGTTCTGCTACTCTTACCTGAAAACACGTTTTAATTACCCTTCTCGTACAAACATTCATAACAACTCCCCTATCTCGTACTTGGTTTGCAAATTAAGTGAATCTAGTGGCTGAATTACACTCTAACCTTTTTATCACAATTTTATTTCTCTGGATCGACCATGACCTACGAAAATGTTTATGGTGTCCCATGTCCTCCGTTTAGTGCGGTTCGGATGCTCTTGGAGCAAACATCTTCAACGAAAATGGAGCATATACTCTGATTCTGACTTCATGCCCAGACGTAGGAATTTCAATTTTGACTACTGAAAACTGAATTAGTAGCTACTCCTCGAATAGAAACGGTAGCTAATGACGATATCCGTTGTAGCGCTCCCCTAAGATGGTCATCGATATCATATTTTCCAGTTCTCGCTTCATAAGCGCTTTTTTATTCCCGAAAGAAAGATGTAAAATTACCGGCACATTCTAACAGCCTTAGCAGTAGTTCTTTAACGAATGTCAGCTCGCAAGTTGTGAATGGATCGGTCTTATCGGTCCAGTTGGCAACCACCTGCGTGGAACATCGGAAGTAAACTGCACGTCGTAAAGAACCTCCGCATACCTGGTTTATAAAAAGTACAGACAAGTTCATCCGGTAATATTCCAATTATTATCGAATTCATTACTGACTATCTACTTAAGGTCAAAACTCGTGTGATCTCTTTGGTTTATTTAATGTCTTCAGTTTCATTTGGCATAACCATAATCCACGCACCCGGTGCAGTCGTTCCGTTTACTGTCATTCAGCAGCGTTATCGCTAAGAAACCAGATCAATGAAAACTTTAGAGGAGAAATACAGGGAACAACATTCAGTAGGTGAAGGAATTGCGTGAATACCAGGGTTCCATGGGTCATTAAACCTAGTCTCATCCTCCTCCGTGTTTACCGTGGTAAGTCTAACATTTCCCATATGATTTAGCTCAGCGGCATGATTTTTCATAACCATGTTCTGTGTCTAGAAGGGGTCATCCATTCTTGTCTTCTTTTATCAGCCTGCCTGAGTGAACATGATGTATGGCAGCAATACTACGGTTATCAATAAATTCATTTTATTTAAGTTTTGAGCCTATAGTTTAGTTAGAGAGCTCCGAATTGGAATGACTGATTGTCACATCTGTTTGTGATTTTTCGCGGACTTTCCAAGACCGAAGCGGAATATCCCATTACAAAGTCCTCTGGATTACGCAGAATTTGCTTTTATTAACCGGCCCGTTGAAAACTTTGTTTGGGACGTTCCACTAGATTTTGGAAGCTCTCGTTAAACGTACGAACAAAATGATCGGAATGCACCACTTCGTCTCGCCTACTCCTTGGCCGTACTCTGAGAATCATATTAGCTCACAAGTATTGGTACGAGTTTCACAAATCGTCTTAGCCATCAACTAATCAGTATATGCGCTAATCCAACTAAGGATTGCGCGACCACAACATTTAGTTCATTATCAGAAGGCCGCCATATGCGTCCAAAAGCGTACCGTTAGTGCATCACTTAGGTAGTCCCCGTGAAGTGCCGCCGACTGATTGCATTATACGATAAGCCTGCCATATTTTAAAAACTATTAAGTTTATTCACAAGCAATTTTGAAAGATCTGGTTAGTTCTCCCATGATTAATAACAGGTATGCATTAGCACCTCAGTGGTTAAACGGCCTAGCTACCCCCCATCAACAAAGACATCCTAAATTGTAACAGAGAAAAAAAAATCCAATGTGATAAATCAGCTTGTGGTGACCTCGAAATTGGTCAGCTCTATTTTATGTGACCATCACCACTTCAGCCACCTATGTACGCTCTGGTAAATCTCCATCGTGTGCGGGACACTCCTCCCTTCTGCGGAACAAGTTCCGCTAAACGGCCTCCAGGAATAGGATACCTGGAACATTCTAACGATCCTAAAATTTGCATATTCCAGGTCCTCATGCTGTACGCGGTACACCAGATATTCACATAGCCTCATAGGGGAGATTCGAGTATAAGTTAGGTCCGTAGAACGCGGTAACCATGCTACTGGTCTTTTTCGCTGGAACCCATGTGTAATAGAAATATCTAACGGGCCTCACTGGTCACACATCCAGTGTAGTTTGGTGGTGCACCATCCTTCTGGAACGGAAAACTTAACAAATTTGATAAAGCCAGACTGACTAGATAATTCTCGAACAACTCTTTCATCGCACCGAAGTAACCGTGTGACTTCACCTTGCCAGGCAGGAGCACAGTGTCAGACAAACAAGAATCGTGATATGTGCATCAACTCTATGCTCCTTTACATCCGTGTCCATTCCCTTCTCAGTAGATGATGTTTTGTATCAGTCAACTTTTCCTTTATTGGTAGTTCCTCGTAAGAACAGAAAAAAGGTAGATTCCCTGTTAGTCAACGGGATGTGGTATGTGTACCTGACTGGGTGAATAGTACTCATAACTCTTCTTAGTTTAAGTGATCACAATGAACCACTGGGAAGTAGGTGGTCGACAGGATTTCATTTTCCAGGAATTGGAAGTAATAGCAATCAAATTTGTTCAACTTAGAAGGTTTTCTTTACTTCACACCGTGCTTGTAACAGAGCTTTGCTAATTCGTATAGACAGCCACCGGAATGTATGGAGGAAAGACCGCGTTGAATGATTCTGGTCGTTTCTATATATAATTGGTAAGAAATGTCTGTGCTTAAGGTGTCTGTATGAACACTTGCACATTTTCACAGAGATTACCGTCTCCATAAGTAATCGATTCAAAACCTCAGAGATTAGCATTCAAGTGCGTAAGCATGAGCACTCTGTGAATTAGGAAGTTTCGTAGACTGAGTTGAGTTGAACAGAAAACTGTGCTTGATTCTATAATACTCACCACTGTGTACACTAATAAAATTCAATCTTCTGAAACAAAACCCGATGGGGATATGACAGGAGGATGGACACTCACATTGCTGCAAAACTTCCCAGTAACTCGGCATTATCCACGCATATCCTTGACGTTAGTAGGAGGTTTGGTAAAATCGATCAACAAGAGGTTTGCTTTTGCAGGTGAAATGTTAAAATCGACCAAGATAATAAATTTCTCAGGTATCGGTAACTCTTATTCGTTCTTAGAAGTTACCTGGTTGTTTGTATCAGCTTAAGGTCAGTTGGTGGGATAGATTTAATGCTACCTTTTAGACTTGAATTAAACGATCTGACGTCATAATATAATGTAAATCATAATATTTTCACATCACTCACTTCAATAGACCCTTTTCCATAGAGCACACATGCGACTCGCCAAACTGAATTGTCCATTTGAAAAGCCCAGCATTCTGTGTGTAGACGACAGGCCAAGAAACACGATGCCTCCGAATTATAATGAGGCTCGAATCGCATAATCACTTCAGTACCGGGTTTCGGCTTGGCTTTTTCATGAACGAAACTTCCGATACATCGTCCCTCAGGTTTACCATACGAGGAATCTTCTTCTGTTGCTCTGGTTGATAAAACCGTACTAAAGAAGACGACCGTCAGCAACTTCCACATCTGGGGAAGATAGAAAGGTGATCTTCTAAGCGAAGAATTTTAGTAACACGAAGCCAGTTCAGTCTCTTTACTTGGTCAAACCCGAACAAAAGGCGGTCTTCGGTTAAGCACTTCGACAGAGTTCATTCTATTAGGCCCACCTGCGCATTCTAAATTTACCAGCAGTGTTTACCAAGACCTAGCAAAACGACTACTTATAACGGTTTACGATAACCAGTTGGTGATCTTAGATTTTTCTAATTAAATAATGCGTAAAACAAAGCGGTGAGCAATTGGCAATTTAAAGATCAACCCTATGAACTTCATGAAATGGTAAATAGTGTTGGTGTAGTGGTTACCCCTAACATTGCTTGTGTATCGTTGTTGAAATCTGATGGAACCAGCAGGTTTCACAATGAGTTATGTGGAAAACGAGGAAGTGATTAAGTATATCCGTCACAGTGCACCCAGAACTAACCTCGGTCCAGTCTTCAATTTGGACAGACTGGAGGTCCTTGAATACTGAAAGTCATGGCACTTAACCGTGAGTGATCTACAGATTGCATAACAAAACTAACCTATTCAGTGACAATATTTCATGCTTCATGGATAAGTTTTATCCCCATGTTTCTAGCACACACAAAAACCAGATAGTTAGGACTAGTGACAACTTTTTAGATAGAGAAAAATAAATCTAGTATGATACTTGATTTCATACGGTAGTGTACAAGAACTCATTAGAACAAACTGATGGTTTTGATTTCGAAATCGCCAACTTCCACTTTAAACAGCCTCTGACTGTCCTCATCGCCGTTCCTGGAATACTATTCCGATATTGTAGGATGCAAGGGGTGAAAGAAGCTGACCAGAAATATTCGTTAGATGACGACGTAGATACACGAGAAGGTACAACTTGGAATGCAAAACTTTTTCTCTTATTCGTGAAAGGTTTGAATTTTCGACTTTGTTAACTAGAAAATACAACCCATTTATTTGACTTCGAAGAATTTCTACCTTATGTTGCATCTGCTGAACACTTTTAAGTGACTAAAGTGTATTGAACAAGAACAAGATACGCAATCACTAAAGCCCCAAAAAGAGTTTACTTAAAATACTAAATACTAAATATACGAAGAATCCCACAGAACACATTGAGAACAAAACAGCGTGTTGTCGCTAGGACCAAAATTTTGCTGTCCAACCAGTAAAACCAAACAATTGGATATGGAGGTTGAATTTGAGAACCTATTTGATCAACTATCTGGTCTCGTTCCGTCCTCCTCACAGGAGTTAGAGAAGCTCAAATCCACACTTGTGAACGCGTGTTATCAACATCGTGAAAATAGACCATCGACGAAAGGATTAGTAACGTTAGAGCACCTGAACCGTCTTAAAAAATTGCAGGCTAATAGAGAAATAATGTTGTCAATACCAGATATAGGAGCGGGTATGGTAATCCTTAATAAATCGGATTATATAGAGAAGATGAAGACGGTATTGAATGATGTCTCCAAGTTTACAAAGACCCCAACTGAAAAGGACAGGATGATTCCCATAGAAAAGTCAATTTCTACGGGAGTGAAATCATTGAAACAGAAAGGCATGATCGATGCGGTAACCTTCAAAAGGATACGGCCAACTGGGACGACGATTCCTAGGTTGTACGGCCTACCGAAGGTACACAAAGAAGGTGTCCCCTTGAGACCAATTTTGGATATGTGCAACTCGCCATATCACGTAGTAGCGAAGTGGTTGGCTATATTGTTAGAACCAGTAAGAGTAATGATTTCCAGACACAGCCTACGAGACACATTTCATTTTGTAGAGACTATGGGAAATCTAGACTTGGAAGGTAAGCAAATGATCTCGCTAGACGTTACCTTACTGTTCACCAATGTCCCGATCACTGAAACAATCAACTATCTATGTGATTACATGCACGAGAACAGTATCGATCCGGGCATCTCCTTGGATGAACTGAAACAATTACTATTTGTCTGCACTCATAATATCCAGTTTCTGTTTAACGGTGAAATATATCGTCAGAAGGACGGGGTCGCAATGGGGTCACCTTTGGGACTCTTATTTGCAGATATTTTCATGGCACAACTTGAAAATAACCAACTCATGTCAACAACTGAAGGGTGCACCTTATACAAACGGTACGTGGACGATGTCGTATGTGTAGTAGATACCAAAGTTGATCCAAATGCACTACTTGATAGATTTAATACAGCCCATCCAAATGTTCAATTCACTTTGGAACAATAAAAGGACAACAGTCTACACTACTTAGATGTTTGCGTAAGCCGTCGAAGTGATGGTTCCGTTCAGTTGTCAGTGCACAGGAAAGCAACTTGGAACGGTCAATACATTCATTTTCACAGTTTCGTACCACTCAAAGTGAAGAGAAATCTAGCGCGTTGCCTGGTTAATAGAGCAAGGAAAATCTGCACAGAAGACACAATAGAAAAGGAACTTCGTTTTCTGAGGAGTGTTTTCCTAGAAAACGGCTATCCTGAACGGTTCATTGACAAGACGATGCAACGAAATGAAGATAGGCCAGGACAGACAGTAGTCGAAAAGAAGCCCGTATTTGGCCATTTGCCATTCAGAGGAGATACGGAAACTGAAGTTATTCAACGAAGACTAACAGGAGCAGTCAGTAGAACATTCTACGCTGCACAATTACAAATTATGTTCGAGTCTAAACCGATCGTGTGTTTTCGACTGAAGGATGAAGTGCCAGATTCTGCAGCATCTTTTTGTGTGTATTCATTCACCTGTTCCTGTGGAAACAGGTACGTTGGCCGCACGACCAGGCGCTTATCTGAACGTGTTCGTGAACACCACCCGGCTTGGTTGAACACTGGAGCAATTAGGACAATTACGAGTGCTGTGTGTTCACACCTTGTTGAGTCAAACCATTCCGTAGAGGTGATAAACACTTTTCGCACAACTTACAAAGTCCGGGGCAAGCAATCAAGACTTGTCAAGTGTCGCATCTTAGCCACAGCCGAAGCCGTGTTCATTCGACTCTACAATCATCCCCTGTGCGCTCAGAAACAATTTGTGCAAGCACTTAAACTTCCATGGCCCATTTCTTGTTCCCGAACACGTGTGCAACCACTCGAACATCCTTCGCTGCGATCAATTTCACATGCATACACACACATACACACACACACACACGTGGACAGACAGATTTGGATGATCATCCCCTCTGTTGGTTTGAGTCATATTTAAATACTAAATAATCGGTATTTCGGAGTTTGTAACAAGAAATCCGGCAAAAAATTCGTCAAAACCTTTTTTTTTTACCTCGTTGAATAAGATTTGTGAAGCCATAAAGTGAGGTTTACCGGTCAAATGCTCCGGCCATATATCCCGTAATGACCAAAATAATTGTTGGGTAGGAATTTATCTTGAATGAGCTAAAGATTTTGCGCTGACCCGGCTCAGGGCACTGGTCTGCACTAGTCATCTGGCATTGCTTTGTCCAAATATAATGCTCGCATTGCCATTTTCTGTTTCTGCAGTCCCCGGTTTCATTACGCACGAAAGTGTGATACACCATATGATGCGCCTTTGAATCGCTATTTGGATGAGTAATAGCAATTATCGTTTCAGATATTCGCTAGCGTTTGAAGTTACATTTAAAAACGTGTTGATAAGCGAACCATCTTTTCAACTAGCACGGCCTTTTAGAAACAGGTTCGAGAATTTATCATTTGCTAACTTTTCTCCTGTAACACCCGTCAGTTTGCCTAATCCCTTACTAACACAATATCATTTCAACAGGATATGTTGATGCTCAACATTTTAGACGCCTATTTCTTTCCCACGACAATTTAGTATTAGTTATGAACATAATGCTACAATTTCTGTGGTATTAGCGCTCTACATCAAATACCACACCATCCAATTCTCGATGTCCAGCAGTACACTACCATTCGCTCTGTATTTACCCTGTTGTGATACTGGATACTATCAAGACAACTTATTACCCTATGTTCTCAGAATTACGGAACCCCAAAACGAGGCTAGTACAAAAATGGATCTAACCTCCGCAAACCTTGGCATTCTCAGCGTCACGTTTTACTGATTCTAGCTGCGTCAACACTACCCAACAACACTTCCATCAGAAAAGAGAGATTTTATATGTGAATCGAAGAGACGTAAACATTCTCTGAATAAGTAACAGGGGCCGCTGTTTCTCTTAAGGTGAACTCTTGGTTTCCTTATCGCTCAGTGCTTATAGTTCTGAACGAGCAAATGAACAGATCGAATGCATTCAAAAATTAAAATCGAGAAAACCTTTTGTGAAATGTCACAAGGGAGTGAATTATAAAAAAATTACCGTCCAAAACGATCGAGCCCAAACATTGATTAGCTACAACTGAATGCTGTGTCAAATGACCTCTGTCACCATAGAAATTTTGTGACGTTGAATACTATTGGTGTTTCATTCAAAGGTGATGTAAATCATTCGCTCAAGCGAATTCTTAGATCAAGCGTCACTGGAGTTTTTTAAGCGCAGATGACTAGGAAACTGGTAATCGAACTGTGATGGTCAGGCTGTAGGCCGGTATATCGTCGTTCAACTAACGTGTATGTTGGTGCCTGCTGATACACTTACTGAGCCTCGGATCACGAAGTAGCTAGTCCTTTTGTGCTTTTGCCGACTGAAAGCGTTCGATTCCGCGGTGGAAGATCAGTGGTCCTTATTTGTTACAGAACGATTAGGAAACACTCACACACACAAACACGCCGGAGGAAAAAACAGCTGTTCCTTCTACACGGGATATGTAGTCTGATTTGCTAATTCCAGCTCCTGTGTGGGTCGAACAAAGTCAGAGTTAAACAACAGTTGATTTTTCTGGTTAAAAAATTTCGTAAGCTGTTCTCCTGTATGAACGTATTTGTGTGTTACTCTGCTGTGTGCATCATTCTGAGACGCAACGAAATCGTCCAGGACGTAAATAGTGCAATACTACGACTATGGCTGTTCTCTTCAAACTTACTTAGGGAAATGTATGGTTCAGCACACAGCAACGGGACGGGCAGTTTTAACCCGGAAGACGCTACTAGTGGTGGTCGTGGACCATGCTGTATCACAATATTCTCGATGAGATAGGGGAACCAAATGGCCGGTGGCAAGATTACGCCACGGAATCCGTAACGGTAACGCCATAGAGCAGATAGCAGTGAACTAATAAACGGCTCTTGGGAAAGCTTAGTACCATTGGGGAATTAAGTTAGTTTCTGATTGATTTTCCAACATGAGCTACTTGTGATTCGATGGAATGTGGTGAACAATTCTGAGCAAGTATAGCTTTCACAATCTTAGTGCACCTCAATGTAAGGTAGTAAACACGCCAAGCTGCTGACGTCCTTGATCTCTTTTCCCATAGTGACTTGACACTAAGCACGGAGTCTGACATAAAACAGTGTGAAAACGTTTATAACCTTATGCACTGATTTTCTTCAGTGTTGACAGGATTATATTTCTAATGTTAAATATGAAACTGGAAATTAAGAACCCTGAGACTTCTGAAGAACCTAGTAATCACCGTACCCTAAGCAAGCATTATCTAGAAGGGGTACTTTGAATGGCATGAAGTCACCTGTTATAAGTTTTCAAGGTATAAAGAACTGTTGGATTGGAGAAAATAAACAGTGAAACCCATAAAAGGAAAACGGAAAGGCTTCAATTAGACCAGTTAGGTTCAACAATCAGCCTTGGTCAAAGATAGACAAAATTGTCGCTCCCTTTCTTCAGCTGCCCATCAAAGACGAAAAAGGGTAGAACTTGATGCAAAGGGAAAAACTTCTGACTTTTGGTAAACTGATTCGTTTGTAGAGAACATCATTGATAACGAATCGTATTCGATGACCAAATCTAGTACCTTTGGTTGATCAAGACGTTTTGTCTTTCAGGTGTATTTATTTACCACCGTGGTTCACACACAATCAAGATTGATGTGATGCGGGATGTGGAAGACCATTTATGCGGGTATGGGCTGACTCATTGTTGATGGGCAACCAAGTCACGTTAGCAGTCGCCTCTGGTGCTGCACCAAGCCCCAAGGCATGAAACAACGGAAACTCGAGTGGCAGGATAGCCGATTGGTGGTGTGGATCGATAGAATGAGCGATGAGTCTTGTCAGCGACGATTAAGCCTCAAGGCTAGATTACCCACACCAGTCGGGCCAACAAGTTGGATGCAACGTCTGGGTACATGGGCCAGCATCCTAGTTACTCATTGTTTTACACTAATAAACGGGATGATTCGGAGGCAGAGGAGACTCCTCACTGGAGTTAGTGGAGTGGTTTAAAACGGTTAGAATGTTAGTTAGAATTGTCCTCATCCTTGAAATACCAGGACAGATCAGAGCACCATTGGACTTTGTCAGTCCCCCACCCCAACAATATGATAATAATAGTACTTAAACTTTCATTTTTTTACTTATTATACATAAGGCAATATGTCAATTAGGGAGAAGCAGTAAATCAAAAACTGCCGAAGGCGAAGTGATCGGTGGTGGTTGCATTCGAAACCAGGACCTTTAGGTTCGATGTCATGTGATGACCAATCAGACACGGTCGATAATAATTCATTGTACAGATCCAGTGTCCTACTTCGTACCCATAAACATTGATTGCACAAAACAGTTGTTTCTTCTTGTAAACAACCTCTAACACCGATCCAACCAAAGTACTTACGGTTTGAACATATCATTCTGGATGGACCACGCTGCAGAGGGGATATTGTAGGATAATTTGCTTCTTCAGGGTCAACTCAAGCTAAATAGCAGAAACTGCAATGGGTATTGATAGAGATATAGTGAACGTAAACCTGACATGAACAGCGTAGCTCTGCCGGTAATTTGCTCCCGTAAGACCAGACCAAAATGGTTTGGTTTGGAGTGATGCTAGGTCAAAATGTCTTTAGTCTATCTACACCCACGTCCATCTCTACAGAGTGGAGATAGCAGATGTACTGCCTTAATATACAACGAATACAAAGAACGAAAAGTGCTTAGCTTCTAGTATCTGTTCAAATCTGAAACCATTTCACGAAAACCATAAACTACTTAATATTTCCATTTTGTTTATATTGTACTCCCTACTGGTGACGACAGAACCAAATAAGTATTCTGATAAGTTAGTGAGACTGGATGAAGATAATCGATGAGCTTGTAGCTGCAACAAAATACAATTGATAATTAATATTGACTGTTGTGTCTGGTTAAATTCTCATGTACAACGTGGGCAACCAATCAATATTCCCCTCGTACATGGACGTACGCTTGCTTGGTACTAACATCTAGTCGTTCTTCGGAGTGAACAACATTGACTAATCGATCTTTCCGTGTATCGATTGACCTCACTTGTTTGCTCCGGTAATCACATGTAGCTCAGCTCTTTTACTCGCTTGTTCATTCACCTGCTGACTTGCTTGAGGCTCAAGCGCCGGCTGCAGTTTGGTCGCATTTGCGTTCTTACAAATAAATGGAAAGTAAAAAACACATGGCCTTCCACCACTGATCCGGAATACAACAACACGGTTTAAATTTGGCGTGGAAATAACCAACTTCTCTCTGTGTATAACTACTTCAAACTTTTGACTTACCTTGTTCACAGTTTCAAGGGGTCTAGATACATACCGCAAGCAAACATCTGTGCATATATATATATATATATTTATGGTTTAAGCGGAACAGGTTTAGTTTAGATTCCTTGATCAATATTATAGTCTGATGTTCTTTGTCCTTTCACTCCTGACAATCCACAACTATATCACTATAAGGTGATGGGAGGTCAAAGTCAACTGAACTGCGAGATGAGCTACTGAAGAGTGCATTCCCGAAGGGGTGTTTACAAATTCGGTTCTTCCTTTGCCGATATATTCGAGACCACATGATCTCTACTCCATGAGCACAGTGGAGTAACGGTTTGTTCTAGCGGAAAGCGAATGAAAAACACGGAACCTCCGAAACGCGTACACTTTTACTAATAGACAGAATAAACAAAGAAAGAGATCAACTGAAACCTTTCCTACGATTGTATCATGTAAACAACGGTGATCTCATTTGAATCGTATGGAGCGCGCATGGACGGAGAGTCCACTTATAGAATCCCTCGGTGTTTCTTCCAAAAAAAATTCGTCGATTACCACCGCAAAAGTTCAAAAGGAGGACACGTGGTCCCAAGTATGAATTTTGGAAGAAGAACCATGTGATTCTAAAAACGGACTCCCAGCTCATGCACGCTTTATACTATACAAGTGAGATTACAGCTGTAAATCAACTGTGGAGTGCTCAAATATAGGGATGATTGGGCAGAAGAGTACCGGGTACGCATATCTGATGAGCGGCAACGACAGCGAAACCGGTTGCTTGTTTCCGGGGCAATTTGTCATGTCATGCACATGCAAAGTCATACTAATCGTTTCGAAAAAACATCTAAAAACGCTTTGGAAATAGAGGTAACATAAGTATGTACCGGTCCTTGGAAATGATTATTGTTCATTCGGGAGTACTCGTTGACAAGACTTGGATACGATACTGGAAAACCCTGTCTAGTGTGAGATCGACAATTTGCTATTGCACTCGTTTCATAAGAATGAACCACCCGCAGCTTTTCATATCTTTGTAGTGATAATCTACTTAGTCCAAGTACTTATCTTAACAAAAGCCACTTAAAGCTTGTTCGTGTGCATTCTTTAGCTATTAATTGCCTTTTATCCCAGAAATCGGCATGGGAGCTGCTTTCATTCTCTCCGTCATCCATAGATATACGATGCGGTAACACACAACTGAACCTTTTACACACCCACAAGAATCCCATGACTGAAGCAGCTGCATTTCAGGTACCTTTGATTTGTTTTGGGCTAATTTTGTCGGATAAACCGTCAAATTACGGAAAACGGTAATACATATTATCATTAGAATTCCCTATACTGTTGGGGAAAGTTGAAAATTTTTACGGTGTGGCTTGGGCGGTGAAATATCAGAAGGATCAAATGTAGGGATAATTCGATCCAGTGTGGTGGTGAAGATGCTGAGACTCGAAACTGTGATCCATTTATAACTTCCTTTTAGTAATGCCGTTCTCCCAATAAACTTGCAAAAACCAGCTACTGATGTTATTCTTTAAAGGACACTTCGGGTTTATCAGCGATTTTGGTTGTGGTCCACTGGTATTTATTGACAACCTTCATAAAATCGCATTTTATTTTATAGAGACAAGCATTGGAAATGGTCGTGTTCTGTATCAGCTTTTATTTTTGACTCCCGAACACTGTTAACTTCAAAGACTTAAATGTTATTCAAACATTTATAAGTCCCCACCACCGACAGGTAAACGACAGATCATGTAGAGCCAATGTAAAACAAGTTTTCGAAGGTCAGCACGGATAACCCAGAGGTTTGAGTACGTCGAGCTCATCGTGCGGAGGATACCCCGGACCAGTAGCATTTAGAATTGGATGAATATGAATCACTGTTAGTTTTAGCGGAAACATAGATTACTTTTCATCCCTTCTCCCGGCTGTGCTTTATGTTTTGGACGTTGTCATTGCATGATGCACTAGTATACAGATACCCAGATATCCGTTATTCACCTAAATTTCAAAAGCAGGTTTACATTCAACTAGAATCCCTTTCATCAACAATGAATTGAGTGTGTGAATTTTAGACGGATGCATCTTGAACGATGTTGATGTGATATTGGTTTCGCCAGTGGTTGTTTTTGGTGTGATTCGAACCCATAAATTGAGACAATCCAACCCAGCAGCTGAATTACCGGGCGTGAGGGAGGACTTTGGACAGTGCCAAAATCGATCACAAGTTGGTTCCAAAATCCCGGGAATAGTCTTACTGATCACAACGTTTCCCGCATCATGTAACAATTCATTTCCAGTCGTCTGGCTCAGACAACGGCGAAGCATGTATCCAAATGACGAGAGGAGTCAATATCTTATTCCACTGTGACTTATTCGATTGTGAGACACTTGGGTTCAACGGGTCAGAGAGTTGATCCCACTCAAACTTACAGACTGACATTACGTAACCGGACATTGAAGGCAGTAGCGTCTTACAGGGCAGTGACGATGATCATCCACCAGTTACCGATTTGCTCAGAAAAATGTTAACGCATGATGTTTGCTTACGGGGGAGTAAGAGGACAGTAAATGGCTACCCGGACCACCTTATCAGATGAACCTTCAGTTCAGCATATTTCAGTGCCTTTTAAATATACGCATTAAATAACAGAAAGTACACTTGCCTTCTCTCTGTTCTTATTACCCGGATAAAGGGGACACAATGTTTCGAGTTTCTCAAGCGAAGACTCCCCCGAGAAAATTGCGCGAGCGTTTGCTGACTCTTCGGTGCAAAACCACAGTGGAAAAATGCCGAATTGAATTCTACACTGAATGCTTAAAGTCATGCTCCTATCCGAATCATTTCCTAAAGATCTTATCAAAAGAAAATTTACCCAAGAACAATGTCAGCCTGGTCAGGATTATGAAAGCTCATACTGATGCAACACGAGACAGAGTGAAAGAGTTTATTGAAACTCAACGACCTTTAGCTGACATCCTTTCTTTCCTTATCGCTGGTTTGTCGTATCAAATTTGAGAACTTTTCCAGAAAGATGTTACAAAAAACGAGGAATTAAACCATAAAAAGCTTCAAGGAAGCCTAAGCCACCCTAGAGAAAATCCAATCTTCCCAACGAACACAAATAGACGAGTTCACAACCAGTGTGAAGCACAGATAACAAAGGCCTATCTAGAGGTGCTTTCTCTGGGACTAAAATTCAAGGTTCCACCGAAACGCGACTACGAATTAAAAAAAGGTGCAGTTTGAGAATTTATATGATCAAGTCAAAGACCTACAACCTACATCAAAATACAAGGCCGGGTGGTTCAAAGCCAAACTTGTGGATATTTCCGATCAATTTATTTCTGCCCCCATCCGTCAAAGATGCTGCTTGACGTAGGAGCACGGAGTTGCCATCAAACAACTAAAAGAAATGAATGATTTGATGTTTCTGGAACCAGATAAAGGCTCAGGAATGGTAATCATGAAGAAGAAAGTTTATATTGACAAGATGAACACTATTCTGTCAGAAGGCCAAAGATTTGTATTGGACAAAACACCAGAGAACAATATACTCATCGAGAAACAAATATTTAGACACTTACAAATCCTACTGTCGCACGGGTTCATATCACAAAGCGTGTACACGAAGCTGAAACCAATTGGAAACCAAACGCCTTATCTGAGAGGGTCACAAAAGATTCACAAAAGTGGAGTTCCATTGTGGCCCATTTTGTGCATGCAAAATTCAGCTTACCACAAACTAGCTCGATGATTAGTCAGTGTTCTTGACCCAGCCCGAAAAAGTCTAACTCTTCATTGCTTACGAGTTTCATTTGAACTCGCGAAAGTTCTTGACAGTTTTATGGTAAAGACTCATAGAATGTATTCTATGGATGTTGAATCTCTTTTTACCAAAGTGCCTTTCCGAGAAACCGTTCACTAACTTTGTGTTGTCATTTTATCCAAAAATATTGCACTATCTATCCCCATTGATTACTTAAAGTATCTTATACTTTTATGCGCAGAAAATGTCCGTTTTGCATTTGAGGGAAAATCATACAGACAGATGGATGGAGTGGCAGTGGGAAGCCCTCTAGGTCCTACACTATCAGATATTTTCCTGGGAATGATTAAAAATTGGTTGACCGATCAAAATGCCCACTTTTTTGTACAAAGGTTACGTTGATGACATTTGATCGATTTCTAATGACGATGGTTTTATTCAGTTCCTTAATATTCTAAATTCTAGACATCCGAAGTTATCTGTATCTTATAAGAAAGAATCCAACTTGAGTTTACCATTCCCAGACATATTAATCACAAGGCGTAGGGACAGCACACTGCAAAGGGCCATTTACAGAAATGCGACAAGGAGCGGATGTTATATGCAGTTTTCTAGTTTCGAGCCGGTTGCTTACAAATTTGGTTTGGTTAGAACGCTTTTCCACAGGGCCCGAAACAGTTGCACTCCTGATCAACTGCAGAAAGAAGAAAATTTTATCAAGGAAACTCTTTTGGCCAATGGTTATCCAGAAGCTTTCATCGAGCACCACAGCAAATCACGATGTAAAACGTACCCCTTTTTAACAGCTGAACGAAGGCAAATTATTTTATTTTTCCTTTTGAAGGTGATCACGTTTTCAATCATTTACGCCATAACTTCAGCTCCGCTTTAGACCGAACATATATGGCAGCCCAATTACGCATAGTGCAGACTACCAGAGGAGTAAAATTAGATCGCTCTGACAGTCATGTTGCTCTTAATGCCTCACATGTTGTCTACCAGCTCACTTGCAGTTGTAGTGACACGTGTATTGGCAGAACCGAACGATACTTGACTCAAAGAGTGACTGAACACATTCCAAAATGGCTTTTGCATCCGAAGACTCATTTGGACTACACAAAACAAATTCCGGCAAGAAACCCAGCATCTACTTTCTACTTGTATTTTTGTAATTCAAAGCAAACGACCTTCCGCTCACCGGGTAGTTGCGCTGCCCGCGCAACTATCGTGGTACTGCCAGTCAGACACGAATCACGCAAATGATCATTCATCACTGTGTAACCATGATTCCACTGAAGCACGGCAACTGTCTCAGTTTTACAATGCTGAGTGAACACTTGCGTGATGCGTGTCCGACTGACGATACGGCAATAGCTCATCTGGTGGAGTAGCTGCCTTGTAAGTGGAAGATGGCCGCTTCGACTCCCGCTAGCTGCGTGGACTTTTGAGTATGAAAAATGCAAGAGGATTTTCATTTCATTATCTATTAAAATGCGTCTCCTCGTGCAAATATTAAGTTATAACCATGTAAACATTATATCAGTAGTACATTAAATTTTCACATAATATAATCCGTCACTCAGTGAACTCTCAACTCACCGCTGAAAACCACGGAATCACGGAACAGCTACTTCACCATTGTCAGGAATCACCAGCAGTTCACATGCACCGAGCCCCAACAGAGACCCGAACTCGAGATGAACAATCTCGAGTCGAACACGTTGACCACAAGGACATCCGGGCTGGCTGTGAGAGATTTATCGAACTTGTGCGCTACATGGCATGACTCACTTCCTACAGCGGCTTTGAATATTAGCAGAGGATTTCCTGCATGGCTAGCAACTCCTATAACGGCCGGCATCTCCATAGAGGTCTCACTATAACGAAGTGATTCCGATAAACGACTTACAAAGTTTGGTTACCGTATGAACGTTTACAGTAGATTAGATTTTCATATAGTATGACTAACTGTGGAGTGTGACCACTCAACTCACTATTTCTGTACAGGAAAGGCTTCGCTAATATTCAAAACCCGTGGCGGAAGTGAGCCATATCATTGAGCGTGAGTTCAATAAACCGATACGAGGCAGCCCTGATAACCTTGTGGTTACGGTGTCCGACTCACAACTGTTCATCCCCGGGTTGAGTTCACGTGGGGACTCGGTGGATGATTACTAACAAAGGTGAACACAATGATCAGTTGAGCGTTCACACTGCATGATGAACCGCATTATGTAATATGCATATTAATCATTCATGAGTATTCTTAATGCGTATTCGTTTACTAATCCATTTTTCTTGGCGATTTAGAAATGAACACAGTATGCAGGAATTTTGCAACCCATGTCTTTTTCTTGCTGTTATCAATTGGATAAATGGGATACTATATCTCAGTTAACAGATGCCTCCACATGATCAAGCAACAGAGTAGCCGAACCTAGCATGACTGTTGGTCTAAGGCTCACGCTCCCTCGTTGTTAACCAAGCCCAGATGCAATACGAAATCATTTCCATACGTAAGTGAGAATTTATAGACCGGCTGTACACAGTTTTGGCAGGCAATGTGCCGTTGCCATGTAAAGGGCTACAATAAGGACCGACTGAACACGCCGTGAACTCCTCGCGGATCACTCGAATTACCTTCAAACACAGCACAGTGGGATCGAAACTGATGTTTTTGCAAATATGAACTGATTTCGATTAGGCAGTTCAACTCGCGATGTACTTTGAACTGTTTGTTCCTACTTTTTCATCTCGTCACGTTGGAATTGTTTTACACAAAATTAGTCACGTTATTTCATACGAAAACTGCTGAACTGGGCAGATCGATGCGATTAGCCTTCTGATCATCACAAGTGCTACACCGTCGAGTAAATCGATGGGCTCATTAGTGACTGAGAAATAATTTATCTAACGCTAACTGACGAAAGCGTATTTCAGCCGGAATTTGTCTTTTTGGTTCTGGGCAGTATTTTAGCTTTGGTTTTGGTAATAGTGTATGGTCGTACAAAGTAAAACACACCAACTGATAAAAATGAAAGCATAAGGAGATTTAACTGTTAAATATTATGACTCATCACGCAGTATCAATGCTCAGCTCGCCACTGAAAGTCATGAAAATAGTGCACGCTTCTGCGATAATTGGATCTACCCGGCTCGTGCCCGGACCACGTGCATGAGGAACTAATAAAACCACACAGGAATAATGGGAATGTATTCTGTTGGATTTTATTAGTACAAACTCGTTTGTATATGAAAAGAGGCATGCAGCTATTGGTAGATGACTTACTGACCAGTCATAAAGCGACCTCTGTGTATCTGCACGATCTGATAGTCAAGGCTCAACTTCATCCAACTGGTTGGATGCTGGACGTAAAGATGTGGGGCAGAGGACCGCGTGCGGAAGCACCTGAACCACCACCACTTATTTCATTCCTATTAGGCACCATCAGCTGTGCACTTTCATGAAGGCCCAACTTGGGATCGAACCTGGGGTGAACGACAGTGAATCGGATATCTTACCACCAAACAGTCCGGGTTTACTCTCATTGGTTTGTTTAACATGAACACTATAGGATATCAGGTTGTTAGGTCACTTGCCTCTTTAAGCGATAACAACCCCTCGTCTACACATGGACTGACTCCTGTTGTGGACTACTTCTCCTCAGAGATGTAAGTTCAACGAAAGTATTCCATTCCCTCCTGCATATGGAGCTTACCTGCTTTATTAAAGCAAGTAATATGAGATTTGGTTGGAATACAGTAAGATTCGTCAACAATAACCATCGCCCAACTCATCGTTAAATACTACTTAGGACTCCGTAGATTATGTGTGATTTCGATGACGAAATAGATATGAAGCGCTTCCACGGTTTTCACTGGTGGTCAACTGGTAATTCTCCTTCTGTCCCAGGTCCTAATCCTGCCTTCGCCGCCAGCCAACTTCCCCAGTAAGCAACCGCTAACTAGCAGCGACTCCTTCCTGGAATATCGTACAACTATTGCATAGTAAAAAAGAAGCAAATAGCAAAAGAGAACGATAATAATTAAAGTTCAGCACAGAAACTGCATGATGAATTATACTATGTGGAGAACAGATGTGTTCCACCTTTTCAAAAATCATTCTAAATGCTCTTACCCATTATTTGATCAGTAGAGACGGTTATTAGGTAATGACATAAAACTATTAGGTTAAAAAACTGTAGTAAGCAAATCGATCTTAACCAGATGCTATCTTTCGTAACCAAGGTAAGTGATTTCAAGCGGGGCTAGTGAATTTCCATGTAGACTCACGGTCGTCATCACTGTAGCGCAACGAATGTATGGCATAATGTGAGCCAAGTGGCTGACAAATTTTTCAACGAGTTTCACTGAACGAATCGGGCCACAGAATATTCAACCATTTGCCTTCATTTAATCCTCTGGTGATCAGCAGTAACACTTCGCTTAAGAATCAAAGAAGTAAGAGGGAGAAGACAGATGGGACCTCCTCTCAGATTATCCGCGTTCATTTTCATTGCACTTGGTCAGTATTGATCACTGATGCCTCCAAGGAAATCATTCGTCTGACATTAATATAGGGACAGAAAACTCAAGATAATGATTTTTCAATTCTCGTTGACATTAAAAAGTTACCGTTGTTGTTTCGTTGTTGCCGTTGTTTTCGTTTTCGTTTTCGTTGTTGTTGTTGGTGCTGTTGTTGTTGTTGTTGTTGTTGTTGTTGTTGTTGTTGTTGTCGTCGTTGTTGTTATTGTTGACGGTTGTATAGATGCATAAAGCAATGAGGAGAAAGCTGTTTTGAATGAATGTAATCTAGCTTTAAAAGTCAACCACTCTATTAGTGGCACTTTACGCGATTATTTATTTTGTTTTTTCTATTACATACCTGCGCATGAGTACAGTATAAGGTGTAAACTCCCCATAGCCACAAAGACCCCTGCACTCCTAGGGACAACTGGCAACCAGACCCTGAAACTTGAAGTAGAGAATCACATAAGGTCCCAATAGATTGGGGGTAGTAACTAATCGGACCTCAGTGGGTTACTGTGGCTACTAGCAAAGTAACCGGTGGTTGCGGGGATTCGAACCTCGGACATTCGAGGAGGTAATCAAATGCTCTAAACCACTCGATCACCACCGGTCTTAATTGGAATAAAAAGTGAAGCCCATTTACTCAGTTGTCCAATCACAAAAATTGTCATGTGAACCAGTTTTCAGGGAGAAAGTAAAACTCCATTCTTGTGGTTCCGATTTGAAAGCAACTGGCATCAACTGGCCTGATTTCCGTAACACTCAGTGCCGGTTGACGAACCTCAGGTGGAAAGCGACGCGTATAGACTTCAGTATCACATAAGATCGAGTCGCACTTAATCAAGCAAAAAATATTTATTTTGCGTAATTTTAAAGAAACACGGTCAGTAGTGTTTTCGTTTGTTACTGAAATCATCTGTCGTGGATTACAAATAAGAAAAAGGGGAGAATAGTGGGACAAACGCCTTTGTTACATTTGAATCTACGCAGTGATTTGATCGTGATTCAGACTAACCTTTGTCGGGCTAGCCTTAGTTTCGTTATGACGTTACCACTAGCGAGAACAAACTGTGATTTTGTGGCAAGCAAACAACAGCATAGATATAATGTGAACAATCCTATCCAACCGCACGATAAAATTTGTACTCGCGAAAATTTTAGGATCAAGATGGATTTCAAAACTGTATTGAGAAAGGTTACCTGCGGTCACGGAAACGTAGGCTAGTTATAATTTTTCCACCGACATCACCACCTTCTTGACACTACATTTTTCTCGTTCAGCACACCACACTGCTCGTTGATTTTTCGATACACTCCGAATCTCGTTCGGTTCTGATACATTAGACGAAGTCATATTGCTAAAGTAGTCCGAATGGATTGAAAATCTTATCTTTCATGATTCACGCATATTGATTAAATGATCTATGGTCAATGAGAGGAAGAAGCATCACATGGTCCCCTGCGGCGATCAGTTCATGTGACTGACTAAACGTAAACCAATTTCATCAATTTCTTGGTGAGCTCAACCAGTAAACATCGAAGAAGAGTCAGCACTCTCTTTGGTTGTGATTTAGGAGCGCTGTCCTACCACAACCCTCATCTCTTTCAAGATGAGGTCTTATTCTGCCTCACACTTACAACCGTCATAGTCGGTAAAACACACGACAGTTCCTCATGATCCAACAGAAGACGATACGCTACATCACACCCTCTCTCGGCTGCCATACCACCGACGTCCGACGAGCTACTCGACAGCATTGGACTCTCCAGTTCTTCTTCTCTGGCTAGCTAATCCATTACTACAATCCCTGATGATATTCAGCAGTTGGTTTTAAGCAGGCCTGTCTGCAAACCTGTCTGATCCGTGGGCCTAGCGACCGTAAGACATCTAAGCAACTACTGAATTGAATTTCGATGATGAAGGCATGTTCTGGGTTTTCTCTCCATCGCCCAAGTTACTATGCGCTTTATGTGGTATGTTAACAACCTGGGCATGGCTTGCGAGTGTCACAGATGGAAAGTAGATAATTTTGGTCATTGGGTTTTGGGCGGACTATTACAGTCCTGTTTTGTTACGGGTTCAAGGATGTACGTGTTCCTCGGCTAGAATCAGGGAATTATCGGTCTTCATACGGTCACAGATGGCGGTTATCCCGTAGGATTTCTGGGTGACTGAGGGGTTAGCTGTGTAGTGATGGACTAAAACTACTAGCAATAAGCTATTTTATCCAAAAACACATTTTGTCTAAATACCAGACTCTTTTACGATTGTCGGCAAACCGATAATGACATCCAAACAGACTTGATCCGTTGAGAATCAGCAGACGTGTGGAATGCCGAGATACTTTGAATAACTTATATACAATTTTAGAACCTGTGTCACTTTTAGTAGGATTGATCATTTACACTTATGGAACGATATCACCCTACGTCCCTTGTCTCCCAAAAAGGTGCCGTCGATAACACCTTCCATTCAAATCCTTACCATATTTGTGTTCAGAATCCCTGGATTCCTAAGCAGCAAGTCATCTGGTAAGCGGAGAAAATGCCACCATATAATAAACCATCAGTCTCTATATATCACCATTTGACTGAAAACATTTTAGGCAAACCGAATTTAGCTATACAATACATCCAAAGTGAACCCTCTTCACTTCATTTTTGATCATTCACACAACAGAGTACAACAATTCAGGAAGAGAGCCGCGGCCTGTGAAAGGCTGCTAAACGGGGAAGTGACCGGCTGTGGAGAGAATCGAACCTCGGGTCGTTCTTGTCCGAAGTTCACGTTGATAACCATTTGAACCCTGCAAGTAGAAATTTTCATTTAAATTCACGATCTAACAGGAACTGTCTCAGACCAGTCAGAAATACCCATAAACAGCTGACATATAGAGGAAAGAATAAAGTAGCTGTAATTTTTTGCATAGGTTTTCCATGTCTTTCTTATGAGCATCAGATATTTGCTACGCATACTATGTTAGCAGTGACAAAATACCCAAAAGCTGAATGTAACAGTTTTGAAAAGGTTGAACAATTTGCACCCCTGACAGGTGTGACATTTTAAGAAATTGAGCGAGAGACATTGGTTCGTCATTTACATTAGTTGGAGTGCTATTAAAAAAATGTGACCATTAATACTAGTCCGATGCTAACTCCATGGAGGCATGTAATTGCTGCTTTGATAACTTGTACGTCACGGTAATATTAGGTTTGTACGCGGTTTTCATATGCTACTCAAGCCGCTAAACGTTTAAAACTTGCGTAGGTCTTCACAAGAGAATCAAAAAATCGAATCAGTAAGCTTCGGTCATCATCTGTAAGAAAACATCAAAATAAGACCATTAATCGTCAGATTTCAAGAAAAGGAAGAAGCTGACAGAAATGTCATATGCAACACGTCGCTACTGGCAACCTGCAAGTAGTCACATTGTGAACGAAGGAGTATGTGAAGGCTTGCAGCACATGAATAACCAAACTAAATAAATAAATGAAGTCAATGAAAACATGAAGTATTATGAGGAAGTGGGAACCGGGCCCGTGAAGATACTTTCAGTCATCGCGGCAGTATAACTCAAAAACATAATCATTTTTGTTGGATTTCCAGACTATCAAAACCTTCGGCTTGATAAAACTACTTCGAACCCAGCAAGGAAAGTTTCAAATTATACACAACCGTCAAGGAGCTCTTTAGTTTCATAAATAGTCAGAAATACTCTGAACTGCTTTTGGTACCATATTAAAAGCAAATAGTGGTCTTCCTGTTAATAAATCACGAAAGCAGACCTTATCCTTACATATGGTACACGGGAATGACAGCGGGGATTTCTTCGACAACGGCTACATTCGGTCGCTGAATTCGTCATATTCCGGTTGATCATCAGAACTTTATCTCCGAAATTTGTTTCTTGTTCTTTTCTAGGTCATTCGGCGCATGCATTTTCGCTTTAAGTTGAACAAGAAATCTTCAAGGACTGACTGTGCGACACAAGCATCAAGTCCATTCTTCCAAATCACGAATGTAAAATACTCCAGCTCGTAAATAGTAGCGGTCCGCAAAAAAAGCTTCGTTGAACAGTCTGTTTGAAAAGGACTTCTGAATAATGAACCCATTTCGAATCCATCCTTTTGTTCATAGTACTTCCTTTTGTACAAATGTTCAACACTTTAAATCCATTTCACGAGAAACTCCCTCTGTCTAGCCACCAGGATCATAATCGCATGGTTGTTATCCGCTGTCTATTGGTAAATGTACCCCCTCTTCTCTAACTGTAAAACTTTTATGGACACTTTGGAAAACATACTGGCTTCAGTGAGCTAAATCTTTGGCGCAGTTTTTGCATATGTTTTAGGTCTTGACAGTCAGACGCACATTTATTTTTATTGAGGGATTGGGCTTATTTGCTGCACAGCCTTCTATCATCTGTACGTAACAAGACCACGGAGTTCTTCCGTAAACTTGTAAATCATTCTCTTTAATGCAGTAAATCGGATCTAAATGCACATTTTGCAAACTGGAGTCCTACCTTTATCCCTCGAACTATCTTATTGAAGATAATTTTCATTGATGATTTGTACACTAGGAATTTAAGGGTGATATTTTCCAGTCCGATAAATGACGTAATACTTCAAAAATATTAACTTATATACCTGAGCAAATAAAAATAATCATGAGACTCATACCAAAGTGGAAAGTGCAACAATTTGGTCACTCCTACGGTTTATCGGTGGATCTGAACAGCTTTCGTTTTTCTCCTGTAATCGATCAATATTGGTGTGTGATCGAGAGCCTAAACAAACACGGGAATTCCGCATTTCCCATCCACTTATTCATAAAGTTCATAGTATTGACGATCACCCGCTAACGGTAGCACGTTTTACACTTACCTTTCCAGGAGCTCCCAAAGATTCCTAGAACAGATTCTACTCGGAATAATGTCCAGTTGACGAACAGTCCTTAGGATATATCATATCAATTCACAACAACAGCAGACAATATGATATTAACATTTCGTCCATTGTCACTTTTGTGACCGACATGGCTAGTTCAACGAATAAAACCAGAGCCGTTGCTATGTATCATTCGAAGGGTGGTTTTCTCATCATTGGATATTGGTTTCAGTTTGAAAGGGGTTTCTTGTTCTATAATACTGTGATGGCCAGCTGAGTCCAATATACATGCACCCAATCATACCAACCCCAAGCGTACATGTGTGGATAAGCACATCCAAATTGTCATTTTGTTTCGGAAGAGAAAACTGATGGGACTACTAGTGGGACCATATGTTAAGCTCCGATCCGAGTGGCCAGAAGCATGGCTGGGGAGCGTTCGGGAAAATAAATGGGAAGTCATACAGGATTTGTGATTGTGGATGTGATACAGACGTAGAAATGTGATGGGTGAAACACTAGTTGCTCTAGTTACATTTGAATTATTTCAAAGAGAGGATTGGATAATCATGACAAATGGTTTTTCGAACCAGGATTCTGCCGCATGATGTGATTAATCACCACCGATTCCATCTGTTCACATTCGGATTACGTACGGGGTAAATACAAACACACAAACTCACACGTATTCTTCCCACTATTTCGTTCACTCGATCAACTGTAACAACTAGAAAAACGGACAAGCATTGTGTTCGTTGAAAATACAAAGCAGAAACCTCAGTATACTTGCTGGATGGTCTTTCTGTCATAAAATAAATTCCTGTGCGAGAGAAATTGCAGTTTTGAGTAAAAATTCCCACAGAGAAGAAAATATTTTCCATTTTATCTGTATGGAATTCTTACAAACAAAAGCATCGCAATAAGTTCGTTGAAAGCAGTTGATTAGATTCCCAAAGCTTTAGTACCAAATAGCTTAAATCTTTTCTAAGTTATCGTCTTACCCAACAAAAGTGGTTCACAATAACGACACTGACGAAGCAGACTGCTTGTAAGAGTAATGGGGTAAAGTCCCCAAGTAAACAGTTGACTACCAAGGCTGCTCAGAAAAGTGTATCGCCCACTGAAGGAGCGAGTTGCTGTACCATGGTGGTTCTTAAATTTTTCTGGCAAAGCCGTGAAGAAGACATTTCTATTGAAGGTGGCTAGATCGGACAAGAAAGGATACAGAAGGGAGGATATATCACTAATAACCTATAGAGTTTGGTCACTATATGAATGTTAGTATTATGGAGTTGGACTTTACATAATACGACTCCTTATGCTGTATAAACGCTCAAATCACCACTGAAAACCCTGGGACTTGAGTCTTATTATGTGAGAATCTAACCTCTTACTACTAACGTTCGTATAGTAACCAAGCTCTGTAGGCTATTTAACGGAGGGCCTTCATTGTACGTAGGCCCCTACAGAGAGGTCATCCATCATAGGGGCCGATCGCTGTGTGGGAAATGCTGTGCTACTATTCAGAGCCGGTGGAGGAACAGCGCTATATCTTGTAGCGATGAGGTTAAACAAGCTGTTAGCAGCCAGCCCGAATAGCCTTGTGGTTAGGTGTTTGACTCACTATAGTTCACACTGGGTTCGAGTCCTAGTTGGGGCGATTTGGATGTGCACTGTTGGTGATTCCCAACAAGAGTAAAAAAGCTGTGCAGGATGTCCGTAGTTCTCGACAGTGAAATGGGCGTTCACATCGCATTATGAATCATATTATGTAAAAATCTAATATCTTATTATTTGCACGCTGTGGGCCAGCTGATGTTGATTCGCTACAAAATTCGCAAGCAATAGGAAGTAAACACAGAGCTTACTATCTTATCGTAGTATAGCTTCTGAATCAAATTGGTACAGTTGGGAATTTTATCGACAGTTTCAAAAGGATGCAGTAACTAGTATAAAATAATATATTCGTTTTTAAGTTCCCTTCTTTCTTGTTTTGGGTAACAAAATTCGATCACTTTTGACATAGTCCGTGTCATTGCCCTAAAGCCGTCTTTAAGAGACCAGATAGGATGGCCTTGTGACTGTTTTGGGACTAAAATTCCCGTACTCGTGTCCGACGCGCAGTTTGGGTCCAGTGAACTTGCACTGATGATGATTTTGGACTGGAAGAAGGGGACAAATTTACGGCTCTCACAAATTTTCAATGAGGATTTGGACTTTGAACCAATGATGAGCAATCATTCCATATCGATTCCTCGCAAGAGGAATTGTAGAAAAAGTCATGGTAAAAAGATATTCTTAGATAATAGCAGCATTTCTAAGCAGGGGAAATTGGTTAGTAAAAAGGAAGTTTTCAGTTGTAATATGCAGAGATCATATAAATCTCAAGGTGCGGTGGCAAAAACCGTGCAGCGTAGAAGGTTGTACAGATTAACGACTAGGTTTCACACCCGTTGAAGAAAATAGGCATGATCTTAGACGCATACGCTCAGTTCTTAGTAGATGAACAGGTTTTTTAGGAACGCAGAAGATGGATATTTTTGACAAAAGTCAATTTCACTTTGTAAGCTCAACATGGTACCCATTATCCGACCAGAAACCAAGTAAAGAGCCTTACCTACGGGTACAGTTTAAATTTGAAATAAGCTGAAGTCTTTGGAATAAATGTCCTCGAAGTAAAACGTTATAACCTGGTACAACCTTTCAAGTCAGCTTGAAGAAAGTGCACGAATTTATTTCGCCAGCAATGACAAAATAGCCATCACAATCAATCGTAGCAGTTGTGGTGGTGGAACCTATGAAATTTCCATTGTTTTGCTACCGTAAAAGCATATAACAAAAGGGCGGAAATGCCCACGGTGATAAGCTTATCATTCTCATGGAAGCTATAATCTGACATGTTGGCTGGTACCAGAGTGGTCCTCCTTGAAGAACTTGGGGTCTAACAAACTAGAAAACTGTACTTTTTGTGGGCGGTGACGTCATTATTGTTCATAGTGACGTAGATAATACTCCTCCAACTTGGATGGTCAGTCCATATATACCGAGGTAATGAGCTTTTCAGCCCAAAAGTCACAGGGCAAAGTTTCTAGAATTTCTCATCGTAGATATGGTTTTGGTGAGCCCATAAGTCACACTATATGACACAGAAGCTAAATCGAAAGTCAAGATGAATTATAATAAAATTTGAATGTCTTCGCAGTCACAACAAGTGACAAGCCTTATTGAGCGCCTAATGTAGGTCAAAGGATTAAATGGCTCACTTAGCTTCATACTTCCTCAAGAAAGCTTGTAGGAACTTACACAAGACGCTTTCTCTCTGAATATATATTAGCGGATCGTTGACTGTTTTTCATCAAAACCCGGAAAGCCCCATTATCTGAGTTGATTATCTTGGTTCTTCCCCACCGCATTTTACACGAATATTGCGAAAAAGCATACATTCACTTACGTGGAGTTTCTGAGCAAAATCTTTCACAAAAAACCTGGAAAACACTGGTATCATAACTTTATCACTGCTTTTTTACTGGTGGGGTGAAAAATTTCTGTTATTCCTCTACATTCCACCGTCATCGGAAAAACAAACTGAACGTTTAGCCGACTTCGATTGTACAACTTCGATTTCAAGTTCCCGAATTTCAAAATGGTAACAGCTTTGTTCTCGCGGTCCATGGTCGACTGCGAAAAAGCGAATAAGCCTATACATGGTACAATGTTTTTTAATCTACCTATATTGTTTCAACTTTTTTCTGTCAAGCTCAAATACAGTCGACATTTCTTCAAAAGAAATGGCTTCTGGCTGGATCCGTATGTATACCACCTTAGCGAAAACCACATGCGTTGAATTTTGTTTTCATTACTTTGAAAATTTTCATATTCTACCGTTGATTAAATTTTGTCTGCTATGCATCAGCCAAGTTAATCATGATAACCAAGATCGTGCATTTTCACCTTCACGCAAAATATTTTAGAGCTAAAAATATTCACTTATAGGGATTTTTATATTTCCTAGCTTTGTTTGATACTGTGTGGAAATAAAGTACGGAATTAAAGCTTATAACGAATCAAGATCTTTCGGTGTTCTTTTACCATCTTATCAAGACGGTAAAGTTTGGCAATATTTGGATGACATTTAGAAGGAAAACTTTCGCATCTGATATATTTTACCGATGATGAAATAGCGACGCATCTTTCCTAAGATTTCCAGTAGAGTTAAATGCTTTTCGACACTTTCCTGAACCCCGTTTGTTTTGTATGGTTATCATAACCATTAACGCTTTATAGAACTCTAGATCCGCTTCGCGAATACGTTTCTATGTTGCTTTTATTTTCAGATCAGAAATCACACAGCCAATGTTTTCTTGCAGTGAGTGAACATATTCGTACAAAGTACACATGGATACGCACACGCACACCTGGCTTGACGAGTCTCACAGACAATGTGATGAAGTGGCGACAGACAAGAAGTAATGAAGTGAGGCAGAGTGTAAAGAAATAAGAGGTAGGAAAAAGGTGATTATGAAAGGTAGCAAAGTGTAGTCTTTTCCCATTATTCCGCAGATGCCACACTTTCCACATAGTCACAGTAGCGTGCCTTCTTTTGGACTTCAGTGGGGGTAGTTAGGGAGCAGTGTACGTGTGCGCTGAAACTGGGTAGTACTGTGGAAAGCGCGTCAGTAAATGCACTATTCTTGCACTCTTCGTGCAAAATCTGATCACGTTTTTCTGCCAGTCTCCAGAATAGGACAATCAAACAGACCCACTTTGATACAGCTTGTCTTCTTTAAACACACTTGCAGGTACACAAAGAAACACATGCGTCCAAAGTGGTGGAACAGAGATGCAAGTAGACAGCCAGTACATCAATTTACGGCAGCCGGTTATTTTATAAATCGTAATTCACATGACTTTTCTCGGGTTACTTCGCTGAAACTGCAGCTCAGATGTTATAGGATATGTTAGGTGAATCAGACGGATGATCTTAAAGCAAACCTGAGTACAGCAGGATACAAACTTTTGCAGTAACACAAACACACGCACTCATACGCACGAGTGTAATGTGCAGACAACTCGGGCAAAGCAGCAAGTAAGCTGTATGTATCGCAGTTCAGATTGGTCAAGGCTGTCCTAATTAGGTGATTGAAAAAGGTCCAGCTTGTGTAGCTGATTGATTAGACATCCACGTGCTCATCCGATCGGCCAAAGCACTGTGTGCAGGCAGACCCAGAAATCCGACTGTCGGATTTGTGCGGGTATCGTAAGCCAAAGACCAATCTGATCTCACGGCCAGACCGGATCCGGTCGTCTGTGTATCTGGAAAACGCAAAGATCCTTGTGGTGCCGCGTCAGCTTCCATATGAGCCAGGGAAGTGGACAAGAAATCGACTGTCAAGTTTGGCGCAACCGAAGACAGTCTGGTTTGCGTATGCTCGTCATCGTTCGGGTTGGGCTGCTCTGTGAGGAGGTAATCTGCAAGCGGAAAGATGAGCTTTTGTAATTGGATATATCCGACGACCCGTGGAGGAAATTAAAAATAATTTTGAAGGAACATTTTGAAGTTGGCCGGTAAATTAGCTGAGCTAGGACTGATATGTTGTGATGTCAATAAACATTTAGTGAGTATTTCCTAAACAAACTAGTGGAGATGCACTCGAATAAATGGACTGACCTCAAGTAATAATAATATTTCAGATATGATCTATGAAATTCCATTGACTGATTCCCTTTGTGGTACGTGGCCTCAGTCTTGTGGCCGCTTTTCAACACTGCCAGGCCTCGTTCACTTCCGGAACTTTTCCTTACACGGTTCATTCAATATCGAACTGATCAAAAATAAGTGAATCATCTAAGGAGCATTCCATGAACCCAAGTGATGGATGGGAATATAACAAAATTGCTGAATTTATCGAAAATGAAATTCAACCTAATTTTGTTGTTTGATTCATAAATACAAAGTTAGCCGTTCGAGCTTTGTGCGTCGATAAGAAAGTAGCCAAACCGCAGGACATCATATACGAGTCAAAATCGTGGACCTATGTCCCAACAAACCCGTAGCGATATTTAATGAGTACACCACTTCTGGAAGAGTTATCATTTGGTCTAATTTCCTGCTGACCCACTTTGAAGGACGACCAGCTAGGTGCAGAAGTGCAGTCTGAAAATTTATGTGCTCAAACTGGTTCACTAACAGCGGCATCACAGGAGGCGCTTGGAGATTCCAAGTTTATCCCTGTTGACTGTTCTGACCAGTTTCATTGAACCCAGGAAAAATTTATGTCCATCGTCACTGACCGATACAGAGAAGCACTAAGAATTCTGAGGGGAAATAATGATCTCGTTATTGCTAGACTTGACAAAGGCTTCGTGGTCGTGCTAATGAATCGCACAGATTACGTTCATAAAGTGGATACTATTCTAAGCGAACTGACGAAATTCAGAGAACCTACAAGAGAGAAGAATAAAACTAATTCAGAGTAAGAACAATCTGCTGCAGTTTTGAGAATAATAAAAGATCAGAATTATATTTTGAATGGCACTTATGAACAACTAATACCTTCGGGCACTAGTGTTCCTCGTCTACATGGCTTGCCGTATGTATAAAAGTCGGAGGTATCACTGAAACCGATACTTTACGTGAGTGTTCCTCCCTGTCACTCGACTGCTCGTTAGCTCGTCATTATACTGGAACCTGTATGCAGAAGTATTGCTCAATACAGCTTGAACGACTCAGTTCAGTTCGTAGAATTAACGAAAGAACAAAATACGGCAGGACTAAAAAATGGCCTCTCTGGAAGTGACGTCACCATTTTCGAAAGTCTTACTGTTAGAAACCATCGGACGTTTGCGCAATAATATAAACAAAAACGAAAGATAAGTTGGTATTTCGGTAACCAGTCTAAAAGAACTACTAATACTACTACCACTACTACTACTAATACTACTACGGTGGAAGCTAAATGTTAAGCTTGACTTCAATGACAAGCTAAACCGCTTCTGCTCGCTGACGTTTTCATTGCCAAACTCGAAAATAGGAATACCCGGTTATTTTCGGTATGCAGACGACAATTTTTTTAGCTGACAAACATGTACACTTAGATAAACTAGTGGAAAAGTTCAATCAGGTCCATAGCACTCTCATTTTCACATCCAAAGTGGTATGGGGAAATAAATTCCAACTTCTGGATGCAAACCTTACGAAGAGGAAAGACGGGAAACTTGACCGCTGCATATATTGCAAGCCAACGTGGACAAATGAATGCACACATTTCGCCAGTTCTGTGCCTCTAAAAGGCAAACAGCATCGAGTTCAGTCTCTAGCGTATCGCATATGAGAGATCTCTTCCGAGGAAAAAGTGGGTGTGGAATTAGATTACATAAGACAAACGTTACTACACAAAGGTGCTCCCGAATGTTTCATTCAAATACTTTGGAAGTACCCAGGCAATTACTGATAATGACCGTCAAGAAGAAAGAACTGCACGTACAAGGTTCCATCAAAGGATAAGTTAAAAGCGAACTACTAGTTCCGTGCCTAAGAAATGGAAAGTTCCCACCGCCACTCTGCGCTCAACTTTACTAGCCGGTCAGTGATTTCTATGCCTGTCCTTTTCTCTTCCTAATTAACCTATTCAATGGTTTGTTCATTTTCGGCAAGCTGAGTAGGCGAAGCGACTGGGCGTCTGTTTCAAAGATCAAGGAACAAAAACCGGCTTGGCAGAGGACGGGAACGATGTGAACCGTGACTAGTGCCGACAGGAGGCGCTAAGTGAACAACAAAACCTTCAAGATAATTCACAAAATACCCGTGAATTCGTCGAAAGCCGTCCGTCAAATCTGTTTGGGAGCAGCTGGGTCAGTTGGAATTTTGCTGTTCAATCAGCCGCATTCTTCCCACTCTTCATCCAGCCTGGCCGTGATCGTAAAATGGCAGGCGAAATCAAGATAATCTCGACCGTGATCTTCCGGGCGAGACAGGAAGCTGCCAACATGTCATCAATTTGCTTTCTACTTTGGATTTGTTGAACCACGAACAATCAGACTCCCACTCTTTTCCGAGCAGCACGGCGCCCCAATATTGACTAATCAATGTTAAGTTGACACTGTAGACATTATATAACGGACAATCTATCTGCACTTTTCACATCCCAAAGTCCAACGCAGCCAGCCGGAAACATTTTTCCGAAAATATGCATTCCTGTCATGTACGTATAGCTGTATTAGCCAGTGGGCGAAGTTACCGGGAACGAAGTTGTTCGCTATCGTGCCCCTTTCTCTATAAAGCAATGAAACTATTCAATGAATTTGATAACGAATGGAAACTATTGCTCTTGGAGTTAATGAGAACAGATTGAGTCCGCTTCTCGCTTCAAGCATTGAAATGATTTGGCCTATAAGAATTACCGACTTTTTGGTCTTGGTGTTTTGTGGAACAATAAGACTTCTTGCATTTCTCTGCAGCAGTGGCAACAAGAACAATGCCACCATCTCGTACAGTTATTGGCTGAAAGACAAAAAGATGGGGGTGTAAATTGAGACTCACCCATATGTTTATGCCATCCCTGAATGGCGTGACTAGTGGGTTCGGACAGTGCCGCGCCACGTGGGTAGGATTGCGTGCCGATGGTGGATAAATATCTCACCGGCGGGATTTCGGTTGTCGCCGAAGCATGTGCTCGAGCTATTCGTGCATTCAAAGGGTGCGCATTTAGCTGTTGTTGTTGTTGTTGCTGCTGCTGCTGCTGTTGCTGCTGCTGCTGCTGACAATAATGTTGTTGCAGTAGAATGTGGTCAAAAGGTAACTGTGGTGTATTTGCTCTTGCACTCTCCCCAGGTCTTGGTAAATCAGGGAGATGATAAGAACCAGGGGGTTCGGGTAGAGTATCAGAAGGATTTAACAAACCATCTGCAACAAAGTATGGTTTACGTGGAAAAAGCGATCCTTTTGGCCAGTCGGAAATGCCGTTATTATTGCCCAGTCCAAAGTTGTTGGTCGAGGTTGTATCACCTGAATTGATAGGTACTCGAAGTTCATCAAAAGTTGCTGTTTTGCTCGATCCATCGGCATGAAAAGAGAAATTGCTGAGGTCAGATAGCCGAGAACTGTCAGATGAATTGGCA
The DNA here is from genome assembly GCA_948099385.1 of Fasciola hepatica. Lineage (NCBI taxonomy): Eukaryota > Metazoa > Platyhelminthes > Trematoda > Plagiorchiida > Fasciolidae > Fasciola > Fasciola hepatica. The sequence goes on from CANUEZ040000142.1 coordinate 19,239,225, forward strand.
TGTCCGTTGAGTCCGTTTGTTGCTCGACTAATCGACTGCAAAGTGGCGCTGACTGATCTAAAGGTGTTTCCACCCCCAACACCAACAACAGTTTTTTTCCTTTTCTTCCATTTTGCCCGGCGATTTTGAAACCATACCTGATAAATGATACACAAATAACAAAATGCTAAACTAAACAGTGACCTAGCACAAGATGAGATATCAAAAACCATCGCCCAAATTGCCAGGTAACAAGTTCTAACAGTACTTTGAAAACGACAGTTTCAATAAAGAGATAAGCTAACTGTTGTTCTTAGTAGCATAGTTTAGCATCTAGATGATGAGGCAGAATTTCCTCGGAAACTCACGACCGGTTTCGTGGTTGTTGCCGCTCATCAAGAATGCGTACCCGACATGCTTCCCACGATTTAAATTAATGGCAAACCCACTGTGGAGCACAGAAATATGGGGACGATTGGGTACGAGAGTACCGGGTACGCATAGTTGATCGCTGTTCAAAACTCATAACTCAGTATCCGGCTGAATAACCGTGTTTCCTGCTTTAAGTTGCGCGCTGATCATATTTGGCTGAAGATATCATTAGTAATAATAACGCATTAATCAATAATTGCAGATAGGTAATAAGGCATTTTGGAATCAGAATCTTTCACGCGGCAGTGAATTTTGCTCTACTGACTGTTCTGAAAAGTGCATTGCTGGCTTACGGATGAAAATTTATGATAGATGCTTTGACCTAACGCACTTATTCCCATCAAGCTTTAACCAAAACCAGCCATTCTTTAACCGCGACCCACCATTCTTTAGCCTTGAAGCACAACCTTGGGCCATGCCGCTGCAAGCCAGTCAAGTTAAAAGTATCGGAATATAACGGCATCAAGAGATATTGGAACAATTAATTTTTTACAAAGATCGGTGTTTCAAGGCTAACGGAACAAATCAAAAAGTCTGACTATCGCAGTAGACAGAGGTGATGGTGTCAAATGCTGCACAGCAAATTGATTGGGGAAGGTTTAAAAGAGATGCCCATATCGTCGAACCACGTGGTACAGCCCCTATTACTGTTGCAATTTCGATGATAGTAAAGGTGTCGTACGTAGCAGCACAAATAAATTGATGACGTTATTGCGGTTTACTTACGATAACAGTGTGTATTGTTCACGGACTTTCAATGTACCCAATTACCTAAACGTTTAAGGAACCTAACCTTTATTTTGTTTCAGCGTATCCACCTCTGATATTTGTCTGTGACTTTAAATGCAAAACCGAGTAACTTTTGTTTTATTACGGATTTTACTTACAGGACTGCTTGTTCGTGACATTTTACCCTTGCTTGGGAGGCTCGTTGTCGATCGGTTGATATTTCGTTTGGAGGCAGTCAAGGGGTATAATCATACGGCGGCCGTTTGCGATAATATCCACCGTACTTTACCTGGGGTCGTACGCATCACTTCTTGACAATATGGAGAGCTTTAATATGGGTAAGAAGAAATGACTGTACCGTTTCGCCAGCGCCGAAGATTGACGGAGGATAATCGAATGCGCACGAAGAGCAGATGATCTATAGGACATTGCCAAACACCTCAACATCAAGATCAAAATATGCCGTGCTACTGCCGCTTCAGATTGGGAAAAGGCATTCACACCTGGCTCGTACAAGACGCAGTTCAGCAAAGAGTTTGTCAGGCATTTGTGTGAACTGGTGGACGAAAACCCCACAAGTACATTGAGGTGGTTGAAAGAGAGGATGGAGAAGGATATCCCGAGCACAACAGTCAGTAAGTCATCCATTGACCGATTGCTGGATGGGTATCACTATTCACTTAAGAAGCTGACTATTCAACCAGTGGAACGAAACTCAGATGCAGTCAGATCTAAACGAGACTGACTGGCTTGCAGCGGCGTGGCTGAAGGTTGTGCGTCAAGGCTAAAGAATGATGGGTCATGACTAAAGGATTGTGGGTCGTGGCTAAAGAACTGCGGGTTGTGGCTAAAGCTTGAAGGGAAAAGGTGTAGACGCAAAGAGACTGAATGTCACTGCACAGATACGTAACACTTATTTTTTCGTTCACCATACGAAAGCCTTGGAGGTCGTCCCAATAAATACAAGAGGTTAAGACGAGGCTTCGTCTTTTACTACTCTCTGTTGAGGAAGAATTATAACTCGTAAAATGGTAAAGTGGCTTTAACCAACCTAAGAAAATTTAAGCTTTACTAAGGTGTCCAAAATTGCCAAGAGTCGTTTATGTCAAGTAAGAACTAACTCTGTATTAGCTAAACCTAGAAGCTGTTCACTGAGGATTCTCATTGGCTCTGAGTATTTCACAACCGACCTCAACAGCACTGGTTGACCAAGATTATAAGACTTCTACGGTGTTTCATTTTCTTCTTATTGTGCAATACCTGTAATTACTGATTATGGCTGTAGGATACGTCAGGGTGTTAAGATTGTGGTTTTGCTTAGGGCTATTGAAACGCCAACTAGGGCGTTGGCGTGCTTGACGGCTTCCTGTCTATCCTTTTGGAATTCAATCAAAGAGGATTTTCGCTGTTGGGAAATCGTAAAAAATAAGACTTCGAACAGAATTCCGTGGGGCCATTGTTTTGCAATGTTCTGGGTAAAATTCCGCAATTTTTAATAAATGAGGGCTTTGGGAGATCCAGAGACAATTTCAGAGCTGCAAAGTGCGGCACTGAAAGGCACACTCTTATTCACGATGAATCAATGCAATATAATGTTCCACGTTTATCTTTGAATGGTTTCTGTAGTGGTGATATGTGACTGTGCATCAAGGAGACCTTTTCAAACTAACGAGCCTAATTAACTTCAAAACGATGGTGAACAATGATCCACGGGGCGATCATTTTTCCCATACCAGCAGCACATATCTAAGCACGTACACATGTATCCCAACTGAATGAAGTCAGTTCCACAACGGAGTGGTGAGCGCAAAAGAACAGTTTCTCCCTGCTTACCATGAATCAGAATAGGCGTAAATTTTCAATCTATTGCTTTCAGTAAGTCCATTTTTATGCATGTACATAGTCTTTGTTTTTTCGTACGATCAGTTTACTTTACCAGCCATAGTGAGCTCTAAAGTACAAAACCTGTTCTGCAACTAGAGTGAGGTAAATATGGATAATGGAGTTATAATAGACATCCCGAAATAATTTCAGCTTTGCTGAAGTTTTATCTCACGGCCGACATCTACGATGGCAAACAAAAAAAGACATTTGTAATGTGAATAACATTTTGGGCAGTTGAAAAACCCACAAGAAAGGGGATTTTCACAAGCACGAATTACATTTCAAAATCACTTGTATAAGAATCTGTTTGGTTGTGCTGATTGAAAGATCTCGAAACAAGTGAAACAGCAAACGAACCTCAATCGTGGAAAATAAACACTCAGTTTGTTCACCGCTGATAACATTGCTGTCTCACGGAAACTTGCCCTAACCCTTCTAACTCACAATGCCAACCTTGTTTATTGAGTTTTGGTGTTGATATTGAGCTCGGCGAATGTACTCAGTGTGTGTCGGTAGTGAGCTCGAGGATTTAGTCGAACTGCCCCTACCCATCTTCTATAAATACGGGTTAGATGCTCTGTCCGTTTTCAGTTTTTCAATAAAACTCAAATGCGGTTAGATGTGCACACGCATAAACGGACACAGTCGAGTTTGTCCTTTCCGGAAACGCGTGCCCGGTAAAGGAAGCCATAAATGAGGACCATAATCCGTGGGCCAATTCGAATTGGTCGGTTGGACCTGAAAACGGGGGCAACGAAAAGCACCGGACCCCCAACTCCAAGCATTTTCACTTCCCATTCATATCAGTTGCCAGAGAAATAAATATTCTGGGAACATTTATGTCATATGGGTGGGGTGAGTGGTAAAATCAGTTTTCGTTGTCTAGACTAGATCCGATTTGAGATATGGTGTAAACAGACGGGGTTTACCATCCCAAATAAATGTTAGAAAGTGGATAACTCACTTCAGGCAACTCTCAGTGTTAATCTTTCCCATTGGTAGAATGTTTTCTTTACATGTTTAAACAATATGAGGCTTGGGTTTTGATCTACAAAAGTAAAATGTATTCTGCTTGTCAATCCGAATCATACTCAGTCCTACAGCATTGACAACAAGGGGCTTTGCACTGAAATTTTGAGACAATTACTTATACATTTCCCTATTTAAAACAGTTAATGGCGCGATAGTAATTATATTCACTTGTTCATCATCTTTTCTAAGGTTATCTCTATCTATCTTCCCATCCACACAACTACTAGAATAGTCTACTTCTAGGGGAGCACAAGCAGTTATGTAATCTTCTGGAAAAGGTTTGCTGTATATAATCAAAAGTTGTTGGTCTACTTGTGGCTTTGTCAGAATTCCCTTTAACTCAAAGATATTTTCAGTTTTCGATAAGCTTCGCTACCAATGGGGAAGAGGGTGGCTTGTCTTCGCCGCAGACTGATACAGACATTACTATCTGCGTGTGCATTGTTTTAAAAAGCCTACGGACAGATTTTGTGAAGTATATAAGGCGAATGCTTTGCCTACGAAAATTAATGTTTTCCCATCCTAAATTTGGATAGAGAAGTTAGAAACTTAGTTTGCAACTGAACCTTCTCATACGCCAGCACACGTGATGGGTTATATCGTAGATAGAGCAGACACTAGAAATTGAGTCGCGGTTGAAGTGAGCGGCAAGTCAAATGACCAGAGCAAAGAAGAATGGGAGGGGGAATGTGTTTGGTTACCAAGTTAAGGTAATCCTCCGTATGAGTAGTACGGTTTTGTATCTGGATGAGAGGACTATTTTGTTTTTCTCCCGGAAGAGCGTGGCCCGTTTCGCCGTTGTTGCCGCTCATCAGGTATTCGTACCCTGTACTCTACTGCCTAATCATCCCTATACTTGAACACTGCACAATAGGTTTACAGCTGCAATCGCATATGAATTGTATGGAGTATACATGGACGAAGGGTCCATTTTCAGAATTGCATAGTGATTCTACGAAAGTTATTTCGTCCGTTAGCGAAGGTTAGCCGTGTTAAACGGTGAATTAACTTTGAAAGGATCATCGTGTGATTCTAAAAATGGACTCTCCGTCCATGCACGCTCCATTCGATTCAAATGAGATTACAGCTGTTAAGGTCACGTTGTTTGTACGAATAGAGTTCACTGTTGAGAATGAGTGGGAATTTGTGGTTTTCGTTGTATACGACATCAAACGAGTTGGTTCGAGTTGCAATATCTTCTACCTAATGAGATTTAACTTTTTGGTTTAGTGGATTATGTCATCGTTTCCATAACCGCGCGGATGCGAAAACCATCGGCGGAGAAGCCGCTGCCCCAAGTCAGATGAAATTGTGCCCTAACGTGGATGATTGTCCGTCTACACAAGCAAGACAGACTTGCAGTAGAACATCTCGCGTGGATTCAAAAACAATGACATTATCCAATAAACTCAAAACAATCAGGCCATCCATTGCTCAACATCTGATCAAGCAACAACATTTCGTAACTCCAAGCAACTAATATAAGGTTATATTTAACACCAAAAACACGAGATTGTTCACCGGTTTGAATTTATCGTGATAACCTAGCAAGCATTCCCGTCCCCATTCTTGTTTTCTCCTGTCGTACGACTTGATTTCCCTTTCCATCTTGTCTCAGGTTTCAGTGGTCACTTTACAAACTTTATATGTAACTATACTGACTGCACATATACAGATGAAGTGCAATAGACCACGATGCATGATACAAACCAGGTTCTGACTTGTCTGTTCAGGCTTTATCCTTCATCGGAAAACTATAAACCTTCGACACGGTGTAGGAAGCAGTCACACGTATACACAACAGGATGAAGGCAAAAGCAGCTGTTAGTAACTAACGCGAAAGCAAGTAGACGTGAAAAGCTCGCTTAGCGCGGAAGAGCTCTTTTGTTCCCTAATTTTGCATAATTGGCTTCTGTTGCAGAATTTCCCCGTTGTTCGGGAATACCACTCAATTCATCACCTGGTTCCCCCTTTCCGGGTGCAAGAAATAAGCGGTACTCTAGATCACTCCATCACATAGTGTGTGCATCAATAAGCATTGCTGAACCACTGGACTAGTGGACCAAATGGAAACATCTCTTGAAATTGCCATGGCCATAAGCTTAGCGTTAACTCCTTGAACAGGATCTGAACGATTGGCCTAACTACACTCTGTCTATATAATGCTAGAAATACGTAACATAATGGTTCTGTAAGCCATCAGCTTTTAATCTGCTCGACCGTCGTCAAACGGTCACCATGGTGAATTTCGGACTCTTCAGTCCCCCGGGGGGTTCGAATCCCCGTGCCGACGTCGGTCAGTTCTCCCCAGTTGACAGCCTTGAATTGGCAGCTACTCGGTTCCTGAAATACTTTATCATTGTTATAAAAGAAAGAGAAAGTGGGCAAATTCGACATGCCTAATAAAATTAGCTCCGCTGTATTGGGTACTCTAGTGAATGCGTCATGTTTAATTATTTTCTACTTGAAAGTTATTCATGTTCAGTGAGACATGATGCTTCCCAGTGGACATTTCGTTCATCGCGCAACATTCTAGACATCGATTCCTGCATTGATTGAGAAACCAGGATAGACCAAACTGTGCATTTAAATATCGGTAGATGTATCAAGAGATCTAATTCCGATAGCGGTGATCTCGGATGCGATCCATAAAACAAAATTAGGTTCAGTTAAGGCAGTCTGGACTGTTTTGCCATAAAACCGACTAAACGATTTAGGATGGACTACCGAGGGAGAAGTTTTCTCTCATTTTTAATTTCATCATAGGATGACTCAGTAACAAGTTAGCACTAGTCACGCCTGATTCATCAGTTTACTACTTGAGTAGTTCAACTAGTTGCTTGTCATACTAGCTTAGTGAATCAAAAACGAGCCTGCCAAATTGGATTTTGATAAACGGATTCGACAACAGTTATCATACTGCATTGAATAACAATAAAATGTTTCAGATTCTCTGTTTCTCAATGGTTGTGATGCGAAAAAATACATTGAAACGTACGGCAGAGATGACAAATGTAACAGTGATAGCAGCCATTTTGCTGCGGACGGTGACCTAGTAATATTGGTGCTGATGGTGACGGATCGGATTTGATGTTGGTTTTTTTTATAAAATCAAAAGTCGTAAGTAAAGTTCTCCTTAATGCTTACAAAAATCCACCATTATACGTAAATACTAATATACATGTGTTTGCGAGTGTGTGTGAGTTCACGTACTGATGTGTTCCGGAATTTTGTGTGGTCCAGTGCGTGCTTTAATCGGTCAGAAATGACCACCAAAGCAACGAGGTCTAACGATGTGCGTGATGTGGTCAATTTGCCACGCTTTGTGAGTGGGTGGGTAGATGTGGGAAGGGAGAGTAAACGTGCGTTTTCTGTTGTTCGTGCATGTGCTTGTTTGTTTGTTCGTTTGTTTCTTGATGTGTGTATGAGTGTACCCATGAACCAGTGCGTGCTTTGTTGAAGCACTTAAACAAAACAAACTGCTCGCATAATGCCCTACGTAACCAGGCCCACTATGAGTCTACCTCAGAGTCGAATCAGTGGATCTAGCATGGAACAATGCTTTGCACGCCAACTTGTGAAAGATGGGTATCTCCCGGTTAGCAGTGAAATGTTTCAGAAAGAGGGGCGGGCTGACGAGCCAGAAGAATTGGAGTGGGGAAGTATAGCTACAGTGCATTTAGGGGTTTGCAATCAGCTGCTCATCGGGCTTGGGGATGAGTGAGAATAGGGACAGGTGAGATTACTCGGGGACGTAAAGTGATTGGCTTTGTTTTTCACTGTCGTCATGACGGCGTTGTTTTCGGTCGATATACAAACCTGTATCACTTGTCTGTCTGTGGACTTATTTTGAAAGTTTTGTTGGAAAATTATTTCTCATGCATGGACCCTGTGAAGGTGTTCTTTTTTCGGGAACTTTTAATGTCATTGACTGCAAACTTTACTGATCATATCCAGACTCATTATATACTCGAATAGCTTTCAACTGTTTCCAGTTGAATATCGAAAACACGGATGTGTTCCCGAACGAAACGACATACTGAAGATATTTTGAGTACCTTCGAACTTGCCAAGAAGAAGTCGACATCCTTGCGCTTGTTTATTAATCCCACAAATCTGTGGGAAATTGTAAAGTAGCCTGTTACGGCGTGGTTCAAAGTCACCTAGAGCTTTCTCAAGCATGACCACGGAATAGTGCACGTTTAAAATTTAGACAAATCGTGCTCGCGTACTTACTCCGGTGGCTTTTTTGACTTTATTTTTCATCTTCTTTGTGTAGGATCTTCATCCTTCATAGCTTATGAGCTAAGTGTAGTGCTTCGAAGGTTGCTCTGTTTTTCCTTCCGGGCCGTGGTCTATTCCTAGACCGACAGCTAAAAATTGATCATCTTGATCATCAAGTTGGTGAGAAGGAGTATTGATAATTTTAAATGGCTTGTCAATTTACGGTGTTCAGATGAGTATCTGCTCACATTTTTCTACGATATTTATATTAGCACAACACTGGAGCGTCCAATGAGGACGACCTTTCAGTAAATACGTACGACGTTCATTATTTTGCAAAAAAACAGCTTGTTACAATTCGGCCGATATATCAAAACATGATTTCTCATTCCGAGCTACATTATTTCACAAGGTCACACTTAAAGAAAAAAACGGATTTTAAAAATATCATAAATAATGGTGTTGTTCGAATATATAAACCAAAAGGTTATCGGTTTTGGCCTTGACGTTTAGAGCGAAGTAATTCGAAAAGATTTCGTTCTGAAACTCTTATTGATTAAGACAGTTTCGTAGAGCTTATCCGTGGCACTACTAGCCAGAATGATCTAGATAATGCGAAATCTACTCACATTTCTCGAAACCAAAAGTTCCGTGTCAGAAGCCAGAATCGACTCGGTTACCTCAAGCTTGTCGGGAAGATGCTCTGCCGCGGTAGCTCAGCTGATACAGCACCTTTCCGGTAGGGGAAAGGTCACCGAATCAATTCTTGCTCTCAGCGCTGGACGTTTTGGTAACAGTGATTCAAGGGGATTTAGCATTTCCTAAATTCAGACAGCTGTTCGATTTGACTGGTATGTTAAAATTCTTTGAGTCAGGCAGAATTCGAACTCACCTAAAGAGGCCAATCAAGCTTTATCACCATGAGTGCTCTACCAGCTGAGCTCCAAGGTCACGCCGAAGAGCTTCGGACATGTCGCACATATACCATGCGGTTTACCCGGCTGAATAAAATTAGCACATAGCTTCCTCCAAAGTGAACTAACTTATACTTCGATAACTGTATGAGAATACTTCGGTGAACAGCATCGTTATTGAACAAAACGTACATTTTCCCTTGATTTGCAGCTACGGGACAGTAACTATCAAAAAAGAACTTCACTATGTGAATGGTGGCTGCATTGTTCAGTCATGAGTCCCAGTGGGTTTAGGGACAGCTTGGTGGAATAAAATTTTACTAGGTATTAACAAACATACAGCTCGCTTTCAACTCTCAGTTCCTCCATGAATCATATATGAAAACACCTCATGGAATCGCCCAGAAATAAAGTTCCTTTGTGCAGCTGCAGAGTTTCACTCAGTGACTGTAACCTCTGATCATAGCTTGTTAGATTTCGCTGACTCTATTCAGTCACTTGGGAAATCAAAAATGTTTCACAGGGTATTCACTTAGCTCAAACACAAACCCTGACAAATTGCACAGATGTTTCTTCCGCATGTCACGTCCTAACACGATATTAGTGCGATTGTTGTGAGCTCCAGCAGCGGAGACCCAGCAGCTCTGTTGTGCAATACGTAAAAGAGGGTGATTACCACGAGTTCTCGAGGACCATGTCTGCCGATAACTCTTTGACACAAAATTACACTGTCAGTTCGCGAAATTCAAAGGTTTTGGAGTTTGGATGTGAGTAGTATGGCAAGTATGACAAGACAAAACCTCCTCGGAAGCACACTACAGGCTTCGCAGTTATTGCCGCTCATCAGGTATTCGTACCCGGTACTCTTCTGCCTAATCATCCTTATACTTGAGCACTGCACAGCTGGTTTACAGCTGTAATCTCAATTGAATCGAATGGAGCGTGCATGGACGGAGAGTCCATTTTTAGAAGCACACGGTGGTTCTTCTATGGGTAATTCGTCGGGTAACACAGCCTACCTTCAGAACGAGGACACATGGTCCCAAGTAAGGATTTTCGATATGAATAGTATGGCATTGTATGTAGATGACAGGACAACCGACAAATTAACTATGGAAGAATGACCGTGTGATTCTAAAAATGGACTCCCCGTCAATGCATGCTCCATTCGATTCAAATGAGATTACGGTCTTGGAGTTTGAACAGTGTCGAAACAACGACTAGGATTAGGTGTAATAATCTGCCCTAAGGACTGACCGACTTGCGAATCAAAATATGTCAACTGCGAACATTGTATTATCCTATTGAGCCAAGAGTTTGGTGGAGTGAGTGAGACCCTCGAAATACATCGCTAAGAGGAAACACCTTGACGCTTTCATGAAAACGTACAGCAGCTAGGACTGCGAACGCCGCACAGTTGTGAACACGTATAGAATGTTCAGGTGCAAAATCTCACGGTGACAAGATGATTGTCAGAATGTTAGTTTACATCTTCTCGGAGTAAACAGCAGTGGCGGGATCAGGCGATCTCATTTGATCTGAGTAAACAACGCTAGCTGATGATCAATTTATCATTGCCTTGATAATAAAGTGAAGTAGCTGTTGTGCCTAGCCGATAGACAGTCGGTCACATTCGTATGTTTGCTTGCATATGAGGGCATCTCGACAACTCTTTCAGTCTTTTTGCTATAAAACGCGTAACTTTTACCGGAATTCGCTCTCAATAGACATACAACTAAATGCTCCAGGGTATATATCATCCAGTTTGACTTCTACTTAAAAACAGAAATTCTAAGTTACTACTTCCGTTCTGCGCACGAAGAAAACGGTGAACGCTGGTCCCAGTGATTTCGAAATTTCGCCACAGTGATTCTTTGCAAGGAAGTATCATATTCTTTCAGTTAACAATGATTGTTTCGCTGTTTCCTCATCCCATTCCATACTCGTTCCCAGTTGAGATGAATGACTAGGACTGGGATAATTACAAGATCGGAATACCCTGGACGACCTGAGTCGTTGTCCTGCTGTTTTAGCAAGTGAAACTAATTGGACCCATTTGAAACCCGTGTAAATTGGTTGGCACGAAATGCCAGGTGATAATTATGATTCGCGAGCGTGCTCACCATATCTGTATCACACATTCGCTCTCCCCCATCCCCATTCCAATTTGGATGGAAGTATAAAAGTTTGGGTGAGTATATCTGAAGCTGAAGTTTTGCACATGTGCACAACTGTGACCTGGTTAACCTAGGCCGCTTGCCCATTTACTATCAAAACCACGTAAGATTGGCAGAAACCAACGCTTGCGTGACCAGGGTTTTGGAAGACAGGTGCTGTCCAGGGGTGCGAAACACGAAAAGGACTCGCCATAGTGTGGACCACCATATCCAAACATAATGGGTGATGAGTGTGGGTTGAGAAAACGCTTAATAGGACGCTTCCAGTTCTAAGCAGACAGGTTATTCGAAGTAATCGCTTCTCCAATCGGTTTATGGAAGTTTAATATATGGTCAAACTAAACTCCACATGATGGAAATGATCCCAGATAACTTCATTTGCCACCGATCTTTCATTTCTGACAACATTCGTTTGATTATTATTCCACTTAGGATCCTCGAAGAATAGATTTCAAACTTTCGATACTTGGTAGAGAAGGAGAAGATAACAGATTACACAGTTTTCTGATTTGGAAGAACTGAATTAGACTGAACTAATGAGCTTGTTCCGCGCCACAAACGTTGGCCAGTAGCATAAGATAATAATAATTTCCAATTTAGGTCAGACGATGTCACTTAAAGTTTAAAAAACTGGGAGCATTCAGTTTCTTCAGGATAAAAGCTGCTATGGAGCTATAGAGCATCTGAGTGGATTAGGGTGCATCTCTACAACGAACACGAATAAAACTCAGAAAATTTTCTTTATTCCTTATTGCCCTGGATTATACTGATTTACAAATAGGACGCTAGTTGAGATTATCAGGAACCTGATAGGACTATACGACTAGATTTGGACGGTACTCTGTCATAATGTTCAGAACAGGTAGACAAACATCGGGGAGATTTAAATGAACTATGGGTAACTCTCGTACCTGAACTCTGGATTCGGTCAATCCAATGCGCAAAGCCAATTCTTCCCGCATAAATATGTCAGGATAGTGCGTTTTCGAAAAAGCTCTTTCTAATTCGGTTAGCTGGATGGGAGTGAAACGGGTACGATGCCGTTTCTGTTTTGCACAGGCCACCACAGCTGCAGCTACAGCTGCCACAGCCATCGCTGTTGATGTGTTATTCGTCATGGAGCCGGTCGAACAGGTCGAAGGGATTACGACTGATGAACCGATGAACGGAAGACACTCACCACTTTTTGACCGATCATCCAAACTGCTTGGTTCATCATTGTCACTGATCTCACTGGACAAACTGGATGGGGAAGAGTTTTCTCTGATAGCTTGTGCTTGATGCGAAGGAAGGTACGTCGCCAAAGAGGTTGGTGGAGCGTAACTCAGCCGATTCATCAGTCCCAATGGCAAGCAGTGCTGATACTCAGAATGGAACATGGATTGAGCCTGAGATCTACTTTGTAAAGGGAAGATATCTGAGTGTCCATTGTACAGACGAGAGACTTCATTGGGTTGCGGAGCTACGTCTGGTTGCGAGCACGTCTCATGTTGTTTCTCGTAAAACATTGCTGAGGAGATATCAGCTTTGCATGCGGCACTGGACTCCGATTCGAACTGTAATATAGAATTACGAGAGGGAAGGGTTTGTTAGCAATTTTTTACTCGATTCCAGTGGAAAAGTTGTGCAAAACTTAAGATATACGCGGAGATGGTATCTAAAAATGCAATTCGGTTCAGTTTCTTTATCGACTGTAAACCTCGCAGTAGAACAACCACATAGTCTTTGAAAAATGACCTGATGCTATTCTAATAGTCTACTAGATATGTACGATTACTCGAATATGACTATTAATGATTACATCTAGTTATTTTATTTATTTCCTCAAGCTTTTAAATTTTGCTGGATACATTAAAGCATGCGCTTCGTCAGATGAGTATTCACGCCGCATCTGGTGCTTCGTAGAATTCAAAAATGAGTGTACGAAGTTTAACGTGAATATGTGTGGGCTATTTTCCTGGCTTTGCCACTGAGTCATAATCGATGACCTCATAGACCCACCGCACTGACAGGGAAAACTAGCCACCGTGACATCAAAACTTGGATCGGAAAACCACACAAAGCCCTAATGGGTCAGATACAATAGGATACCCGGGTGACAGTAGGTTGCAGCCTACGCCAATGTGACCAGAGGTGATGAAGTTCGAATTTTAAGCCTCAGAAATGATAGGGCTGAGTACCACCCGTCTTGAAACAGAAAGATATTGAACCCAGAGTCAATCCGTGGAAACGTGGAAATCATCATGTGCCACAAATCGGCTAATAGCGACTGAGTTTACAAAATCTACCTCCTTCCGAAAAGAAATCATATCCGTGTCTGAACGATACAAATAAATAACTGAAAGACAAGTAGATTGTCCTTCAAACTGTACAAACGGCTCATTCAGCAGCGTTAGGACAATTTCGATCAAAATTGTCTAGCATACGATATCTAATAACAGTCAGTTAACTTTTATCTGCAAAAACAGTCGAAAACGGCAGTATTAGGTAAGTTTTAGTCCGTGAAGTTTTCCTAAGGTCGAAATAACTAAATTAGAGAATTTTAGGATTCATTTTATCCAAAATTTCGTCAATCAATGAACGGTACTGCACAAGAAAGAGCAGTAAAACTTTGGCACAATTTAAAAGCAGCGTAGAAATTATGAGCTTCCCTGTGAAAACTAATACCTCCCTCTATTTTACTACGGTTTTCATTCTAATCTTTACATCTCTGTGACTGCGGTTATTCCCCAACTTCCGTTCTCTCTCTTTGAGTAGCTGATTCATGTAAGTTGCTGTCATTGTTCGTCAAGTTATATCACTAGAAACACATAGACACACGCAAAGAAACCAACTTAGGGATAGGAATTCATTTCGGTGAACCGAACGGAGCGCTCATGTAGTAAACTTGTAATTTCTACTTGGATTACGACTCTTCTACCTATCACTCTTCACGAACCCCACCCCTATGACGGCTCCCCTTCTTTCCACAAAACCAGACCTATCCGTAAGCTGAAAAACTAGTCACGTGCTCAAAATGCACGCATGTCCGGTTGCTATGCGAAGTAGGAGGTCTGCTTGTTTGTTCGATGTTAGGGTTGCCAGCCAGAGAAGAACAAAGGGATAGCAAACCGGAAGCTACAGCACTCTACTCCGAAGCGGAAACGCCTGGACATCGGAGTAACCGGGGTCGGTTTTCTGGAAACTCCCACGAGAGTCATGGGAAACAAGCCAAAGTGTTTACATGCTGACCCAAATGAATAGAGAGTCATTTGCTGATCGCAAGGTTACTACACGTATTTTGAATGTTTCTGTTTTCTGCTCCCGAAATCTTATCACGCAAATCTTAATGTCATTAAAGGGAAGCTTAATGTTGGAGGACTTTTTTCTAGCAGACAGATTTCTGAATAAACAGTGATTAACAATGAGTGGTCATTTTCTTTATCCTGATCCACTTGTGGCATAACGTGCATACGTTTATCCATGCGTGCATGTAAGTATGCCTGGGTATGCGTAAGCCTGTGTAAAAATAGGACCTCACCAAAGATCTGGGATGCATCTCGTCACCACTCCCCTGACCGACAATCTCTTTGGAATGACGGGAGTTGTCCACGGATGTGATAGCAACAAGTGATTCGGTGCTTGGAGCGCAGAGTCTGACCTCTGCTTTGGACTGGGGCACTTCGGGAGATTCCGGATGATCGGACAAGGATTTCTCTTCGCCGGAGAGCAACGGTGCCCATCTTGATGTAGATCCGAATGCCCCAGAGACGGCTGTTTCTTTAGGTTCCTGTCCGCATGAAGGATGTGTTGCAAAGTGTCGTTCGGCAGTTCGTCGATGGTAATCTGCAATGAAGTACGCCATGATCAATGTCACAGGTGATGATTATCGATAGATAGCTTTCAGACGTTACAAACTGACATGATTTTAGTGAACCAGTTACTCATAACCGAGGAACCGTTATAAGGATTCGTGCAGGCAGTTTATTTCAGTTGGAAAAAAATCTGAATCGTTATAAATGATTTTACGTAGTATCAGCCCTCAAATCAGCATTTAAAATCACGGAAGCGCTGTAAAACTGTTTCGTTTTTGTTGGGAACCGTCAGCAGTGTACATCCACTGAGCCACCACCGGGGCTTAAACGCCGCGGCTAATGATTGCGAGTCGAAAACCAAACTGACACTCAACCGTTTGTTGAGCATGCACACTAGATGGTGTAGTACCGCTCTGTCTCTGGCTTTGAAAACTGATGGTCTGTTTCACACACAGCCATCGGCTCTTGCGGTGGGTGGCTTTTCGGTAGGAGTCTAAGCGCAACGAAGGTATTCCGTCGTAAACTGTGTGAGTACACATAGTAGGAGGCTGGGTTTTGCATAATGGTTAGTCGTGCCGTATCAACGCTCAACTCACCACTGAAACCAGGGTGCATTTGACATCTGTTTAATCTTCGTTAGTAACCATAAGCTGTGCACTTCCACCCACGTAACGAGTGAAAACCACTAGCGACAACGCGTAACATTTAAATCTCGTTCAAAATAATCAGTGATGCGAATCCACTGGGATCACGAAAGTAAGGTTGCCCATTCCCCATGGTATTACCGGGCCTTTCGGACTGGCTTTTAACTGCTTCGCTTAATTTTGCGCCACACGTGATTGTTTATATCTTCGAGAACTAAGACCAAGTGACAACCTGATGAATAACCTATTGAAGTAATGCATTTGGCCTATTCCAGCAGTGGGTGATAGTATTTTTCCTTGCACAGCAGAAATACTACGCTTATCGGTAAACTACCTACACTTCATTAAGTGCTCCTAGATAACAAACAATAAATACTTTGAACTACGTGATAACGAATAAACCTTCAATTCCTTTTGGTGTACCAAAAAAGACTCCGTAGTAGATAAAAGACCTGTGCGAATATAATAAGCAAGATTTGTAGACTAAATATTATTTTGCTAGCTATCTTTGACCTTATTTTCTTGTGATTTGCTCCTCAGCAACATGCTCATTCGAGCCGAAATATTTCCTCTAGCCAAGTAAGTATTTAGACCTTGCCTTGAACAGGTAATTAGTGATATATCTTTCCAACACTTTTTACGGTTATGCACAAAATTACCGCTACGGTGCCCTTCGAAATATCACCTTGTCTGATTTCAACATTAGTTCTTTCAGTCTTCCTGTCCAGTACAACGGGAATCACTCTACGTTACTTCTATATGAAGAACTGTTTTCTGGACGGCCTGATAAAATAAACATTAATAGTGCAAATGGTGGCTGTAATTTTCTGCCTACGAGTTCATATCTGTGAATCCAAATTAGTAACTTCTAACCCTGGCAGCCAATAGCAGTGTACTCCTAGTAACCTGCCGATTGGAAACTGGAGTTCAAGAATTTTATTCAAAAATGTGACACGGCAGACACTCGCTGCTCGTCTGACCTTCAAAATTTAGCTCATCCGATCTTGCTCTTATCAAGTGATTAGTAGAGTGGAATAGTTTCGTTGACCAATTAATCACTCGATATCAACATTTCAAATCAATTAAAAAGCATAAAGGCATTACCGTACACCTCTCTCGTCTCCTTTGGGAACCATTAGTAGTGCTTATTTGGGTTGCTTTGACCCGCTGACAGCTCGGATAGCCTGACCGTAATGTATCACTTAATCATGTCATCGGGATTTGCGAGTCCCAGTTGGGGCTCTGTGGATACACAATGCTGATGACTCACAACACGGATGACAAAGTTGTGCATCCGTTCATTGCTTTCTCAGATGAGCTGAGCACTGATATTGCACGATGGATCAGTTCGTGAGTGTCCTTAACATTATCAATCGCGGAACTCAGGTAAGTCAGTAGCGGTAGTAGAGTGGTAGTTACTTAGACTACCTTATTGTTTCTACGAGGGATTCCTCTTTAAGTTGGATGACGGAAGACTGCATTACTTGAACAACCTTATAACATATATGTTCTCTACAAGTTCATCGTGGGTGAAAGTGGCTTTGGAGTAATTACCACCAGAAATTTTTCACTGACTAAAAAATATACTTTAAATTCAACTGCTGCCACTCTGAAGCGGCTTGTCCCAAGCCAGTTTCAAACAATGAGAAAAACAATGGATAATACCGTGAACATGATATTCCTCTGCTCATTAAAAAATAACGCGCATTCACATATGGCATTGAGGTGCAAATAACTCACAGTGAAATATTGACTGGTATTATTCGCATTTATATGACAGAAGTATGACAAATAATAAAGGCATGAATGCTTTTGTTAGTGCATTCTCTACACTCTAAATCAGAACCATGAAGCGGATAGATCCGGATCTTAAGAAGTATTGTATGAAAGCAGTAGGTCGGCCCTCCGTTGCCAAAGGAATAAATTTATTAAATGAGCACCACGGTGGTAACGATAATCCTACCAGTCACCTCTAAAAACGCCATGCAACAAGAAAAACTGCATTGTGAGAAATGGAAATCAGCACCATAAACACGCAGGAATAATGTTAACCTTAAGAATAGCCACCGATAGATAGATAGATAGATAGGTGAATTGCGCCCGTTGGTGTTACTTCATAGAAGCCATCACTGACTTTTTCATAATTATCAGCAGAAGAGTCCTATTTGGTGTGTTTTTGGATGAATAAACGCTTTTAAAATTCATCAGTTTGCGCAGGGTAATAATGATACGGATTTCGCTGAACTATATATTATGATATATGTGCATATCGTGGTTTGTTATCCTGTGTAAAATGTTCGTCTCTCTTCTGATTGATCTCTCTCCACTATTATGACATCGAGTGCAAGTACCCACCATTGAAGTTTTTTGAAGAGGACCTGTTGAGTGCCAAGTGGCAGCAATTATCCAGAGTTAGCATATTCACCACGAAACAAGTCCCACAGTTTCGTAAACAACCGCCACAACGGTGAAACTGGTCGTGTGCTTCCGGGGAAATTTCGTCCTGCCATCCAGATACTATCCCATACTACTCATACCTATTTCTTATAATTTTCGCTTTTTTGCCTCTATACTCCAAAATCGATGGAAGTATGTTCACGGATAACGAATATTCAGCTCGAATTTTGTACTAATAACCAATAGATGGTTTTCTTTTAAGCCATAAATAGAGAATTTGAAATGACCACAAAAATATAGGTACTATCACTTCCCGAGGAGTATTTGTCATGTAACCTAAACCATATTCAGTGTTTGATACTGATAATAGTGGCTTTTTTCTAGCCTCCTCGGTACGAAGTCTATCAGCTCAGTAGTGAGGTCACTGGTTCGCCCATGCTTTGATACAGGTCTCATACTTTTCAATAACTTCTTTCAGTAGTACAAAACTTCTTCAACCCCATCCAATTTCGAGCTGTTGAGTAGAGGCTGTAAAGACAACACCTTGGATATTCCCAAGGTTTCACAAGTTCAAAAAAAAAAAACAAATTGCTGGATATTCCCACGGCTGTCAGATACTCATTCTCTTGAAAGGGATAAAATGAGAAATCGTCGAGAAAGTTTTCTGTTTTGAATCATTTGAATCATTTCTCTAGTGATTCCACAAAATCTGACAAAAGTTAGTGTGCTTTTGGTAAAACTTTGTTGACAGGATCGATCATAATTAATTACAAACCTGATGATGAATCTTGTACATTTTACTGCGTCCCGGTCAGTGAAGTGGATTTATTTTGAAATGCTTTTCCACACTTGACCTTTTTGTGAGCCCTCTGGCGAATTGGTGTTATTACTATGAACCATATTGTTTGCAAAACCGACTGACGATGTAGCTTAAATTCCTTCGGAAATATCTTACGCTCCCGGAGCTCATCACTTTATGTCCTCTGAGAGCCAATCCAAATTCATTTTCTTTTTTCTCAAGAACAGACTGGAGTAGCGGGGTCTTTTAACTTTATTGGCATTATATTATCTTTCCGTATGGATGTCCAAGTTTGTCATCCGCCACGTGGTTTTTCTGTGCGCGAATGACACGACATGTCGGGCATTTGGTCACATTAACATCGGACCTAAAGCTTAGATGCAGTGATTACTTTGATCTTTACTGGGGTAAGAAGTTTGATAATTTAGGGGTCATTTGATTCTGTATCGTTCAGAAAAACGAATGTTTATCGGGCCAAACATGTTTGATTTATGGGCAGTGATCACGAGGATGAAACTGCCACAGTGGGCATTTTCAATACAAAATAAAAATACCCGAAAATTTTCCTACGGTGGACTTAACATGGAAGCAAGTATCCTGTAACCCACCGATATTTCTACGTTTTTAAGAAATTCAGAATCATGTTTTAAGCTGTTTTCTGTTTTGTTCTAAGTGGTCAAGTTGTTCAAAACTCTTTCGAGCAGGAAAATGCGCTTGTGCTTATTACAATTTCACGTACACTGTCTAAAGAAATTTCAGTTCGGCGGGATGACTCTCTAGATACACTCGAGAAATCTCCACACCAAAAGAGAGAGTTCTTAAAATAGGATCAACACGTGATCATCACTGATGTTGCCAACTCAAATTAACTTTAATTTTCTGGTTTCAAGTCTTCGTTTGTCGACTTTCTCCTGATTTAAAATTCCAATTGGCGCCTCACGTGGTGTTCCAACCTCATTCCCCTGAGCATCACTTTCGGTCCTCTCTTGCGGAGCACTGAACCATTGTGTCAATGGGTGTACGTCCCTTCTACTACTCATGCACGGATTCGCGAACCGAAAATGAGTCATAAAAACTGACCACAGTAGCCGAAATTACCAAAATTGTACTAGTCACAGATCAACCCAAATATGATGTCAGTTCAAGTAAGTCATTTTCATCATTCACTGTGAAAGGTACTTTAAAAATTGTAACCCAAGAAGTACTTTTGGAATGTGCAGACTATCTTTCAAATTCTAGCATTAAAATTCATATATATATATATATATATATATATATATATATATATATATATATATATCAATAACTGAAGTAATGTCTTTGGTTTTGAAGCGAACTATTCGATAATAACTACCCATGGTATTTATACCATATGTTTATATAAATTCAGTTACATGACTAAGTGTGGTTCAAGAATAAACAATAAAACCTTCAAAAGCGATTGGCATTGTATCTAAAGAAATCGGTTCAACTTAGTTCAAGGTAACAAGTCCTTTGAGGCTGTGACGAGACCAAACCCTTCATGCCACAAGATTCTTCAAGTTCTACTTTTTGGCTTAGATAACTAACTCTCACCTGGACTGAGTCTGGCGTCTTCCGTGCTAGCTCGATACCCCAGGTGTGCACATCCATCTGCTGTCGAATGGTTAGCATCCAGGTAGGAGATGTGGTCTCCAGCAGGCCACCGCACAGGGGATGGTGAACCGTAGACTGATTTATTAGATCTTGTCTCCTCACTAACTCCAGCGCATGGAGGAGCAGGCAACGGATATTTAGATGACTGAACCCCATCAAGATTTCTTTGAGAAGACGATCTGCAGTTGTCAAAATGATCTCGAGGATGTCCAAATCCGGCTTCGATAAGAGTTTCTTCTGTTGTAGTTGATGAAGGTTCTTCTATCGGCAAAGAACGGTATCCGGAGTGACAATTAGTGATGCCCAAATTACTCATACTGCGGGCATCCGGTGTGCTGAGTATCATTTCATACTCCAATGGAACAGGATGAATGAATGATAGACCGGATGCGGAATAATTTAAAGACATCCCGCAAGAAGCGGCAGATGTATCGTTAGTATCGTGACCGATCACTCTGTGCGATTCAGGAGAATGGGACTGGGCAGCAAAATAGCTGTTGTTCTCCATGTCATTCAAAGAACCTTCCGCATCTACGACGTATCTTTTCTGGTCCATTGTGCAAGCCAGTTCAGTCGGCCTTGACCGGCTCGTGACAGCTACTAGATCCAAGTCGTTCACACCGTGACAAAAATTCACAGTAATTGGTGGATGTAACCAAGTTGCCATGGGGACTGGCCCCGCACAGAAACTGCTAGATTTTACAATAAATCCACTGAGTTAATGGAGTGGAACATCGCATTAGTTCTGCTTCCGCCGAGCCTGTTCCATGCGTTTCCCACCTGAGGCACATGACATATGATTTCCTACAGAGAGTAGGGTGGGGCTTGACCGTTCGGTAAACATTAGTGATGGTCTATAGGATAGAGGTCGAATCAGTACCCATGTGTCTATCCTTCTGAATAACTGTCTGTCGTTAACCTTCCGTGTTTCTTCACATACTCGCACACACACTGACACACAATCACATGTGAAGCACATTGCATATGCTTTCGAAGTGGTCTATCAAGGGTGCATTACATACAATCTGCGGGTGGTGTTCGTGACTCTGGAAGAAAAGGTGATTCCCGCCCCCCCTTTACAATGTGTATGGTTCGGTCAACTGCTCGGCTTCGAGCAGCGCGTACACATGAGCATTGTGTCCACTGGACTATTGTTGATCGTCAGCGCGTCTTCTCAGTCGGATGTGGCTGTTAGTCGAATCTCACGAAAATTGAAAAGCTACCAGTGGAGATAGAAGACGAGCGAGAACTGGACGTGCTCTTGGTCCAAACCTTCTCTCTCACATACACACACACACACACACACACACACACACACACACACTGACACACAAACACGGGTGTTTCATTCCATTTCACGGGTTGAATTCCTGCGATATTCTTTCGTCCACCAGTAAGTAGTTCCCTCGGCCATCGGCCTTTATTAACTTACGTGAATGCATCCTGCAAACGCGATGACTGCCCACACAGGACTGACGAATAACCAACAAACAAGCAACCACGCGTGCGTGTGTGAGTGTGGATGTCACCCACCATTTTTTTCTCTCCACGCGGAGCTGTGTAGAGTAGACCAGAGGAGTAGATGCACTGCCTCACAGAGCACATGGGCAAACTAACTTCCCAAAAACGAAGACGGAATCTACCTCATTTGCGAGAGTGGTGTCAGTAGCAGCCCTGATAATCACAACAGCATCAACAACAACAAACCACAGCAACAACGAACTTCATACAGACAACTGGGATAGACAATCCGCATTTCCAAAATAGATCGTTGTTACCCAAAAAGTTCAAAACACCGAAAGGGAGAGAGGGTAGTGATGTGTTTGGATTGGCCACTAGGGTCTACTCAAAATCTTGGGACTGAGCAACGGACTGACACATTCAGTCATACAAGCACGCACACACACACGTATCTTTATATAGGGAGACACACAAGTACGTGTATCCCTCCTCGTGCTAGAATCATCGCTACTCGCCTCTTCTGTCCGCTACTCAATACTTTATCCCCTTCCCTTCTTGCATGCTTGCAAGTCTAAAATGTGTGACCCTTTTCGACTCACGGACGGGAGTGTACACCCAATCTGTGAATGAACCACAACTAAAATGGGGATTGAAAAGTAAACGAAACAGATAACCTTACAATTACGGCCGATTCGAAAACATGCTGAATGGAAAATCCAGTTCAGTTCAGTTAATTTTTATTTCAATTCACCTTGGGTGTTTGAAACAAAATAAATCCCACCAAGCAATTATGAAAACTATTGTTATGATCCAGCTACAACCGATTTATGATTCCGACTCAATCAGTCGAAAGTTCAGTCAACTTTTCATTCACAGTATCGGAAAGGATTGATTTTTGAGAATGAACTAAAATCAATCAAGAAATTCGCCGGGGCGAAGCTCCAAAAACATACGATAGATATAATAAACAACGAAGCTTAAAAGCTAGGAGGATGGAATATAATTTTCAGCGCCTTCAGCATATCGGGTATTATGAGCACACCCCAAGCCACAGACTGGAGTTACAGATAGTTTTTTCCTCTCCGAGATTTTAAGCTGTATGTATGCTGTAAATTATATATATATATATATATATATATATATATATATATATATATAACGAGACATCTGCAAGCAAGCATCTTTATGGCAACTTGAGGTCCTAGCCTGTACAACTATATTCATAAAGCAAAGGGGCATAATCAAGAATGACCACAATTTTTAATAAAATGAAAACTGGAGCGAGTTTGCTTCCAACACGTGGGTGAGAATAGAAATATTGTTCAGTAGCCGCTCAAAATGAGAACACAAATGTATTTATATTGAGCTGAGTCAAGTCCATATTATCGGCCACTTCTATGTTCCACAAAATGTATGATGACCGTTGTACAGTAGCTGAAAAAAACTAAGAAATTAATTCGGTCGTTCTCTTTGGCCACAAACGCAATAACATTTGACGGGCTAAGCCTAGTCAACTCAGAACTGACTACAGTGCTTACTATTTGGCCAATCTGACACAGTGTTTATACACGAGAGGAAACGCTATGAAGGATATCGTGATGTTGCCCTGATCGTCGGTCGTAAGCTAGAATCAGCTAAGTGCATGTGTGTTCGTGTGTTTCGTACGTTGGATAGCAATCAGCAGTCCTCAACGAGTTTTTTGATGTGAAAAGTACAATGTTTCCGAAATATTCACCACAATGCACCAATGAGTTTGCGCGATATAATATGATTTATTTGTCCATCGATCTTTTTCTCCTTGCAATCTTATCGGAATCATTGGGAGTGTGCATAGACGAAGAGTTCTTTCTATAAATCGCAGTGTGATTCGTATAAAGTTATTTCGTCGGTTAGTCAAACCAATCTGCCGAACGCTGACACGTGGTCCCAAGTAGGGATTTTTGTTATAGGCAGTGTTGCCTGTGAATGACAGGCCAGAATTTTCCACGAAGTACACGATCGGTTTGGCGGTAGCTGCCGCTCATCTGATGCGCTACCCAGCAGTCTCGTGCCCAATCGTCCCTATACTGGTGCATCCAAAAGTGAGTATTCCCCATCCATTTTCACCGAAATTCACTAAATGGAGTGTACAAGTATAGGGGGTGATTGGGCAGGACAGTGCCGAGTACGCACACCTGATGAGTGACAATAACCACGAAACTGTTTGTGTGCTTCAGAGGAAATCTTGTTCTGTCATCCATATGCAATACAGATTACGGCAATCATCGTTGTCTTTTTTCGTTTTTAACAGGTTTGGCTTCGATATTTTTCAACAAAATGTCAGACATCCGATTCTGAATAATGTGCTAAAAAATTATATTTCAAGGTTCATAGAGCAACAGTAAACGATGGTATTTTTGCACGCAGTTTTGTCATTGATCACGAGAAACCCGAATGAAACTAGGTATTCTTTGTCATCTTTTCCTTTTGAAATGATCAGAATAACAGTGACACAATTAGTGGGTTCTTAAGATAGGACCTTCGAAGGGTAGTATTGAAAGCGATGCTAGATGGCACATCATTTCACCTTCAAGTAAAATTCGGATAGAGAGAAGGTTGAACTTACGTACCAAGGAGAAATATCCATGGTGAAGCGACCTATTTTTCACGCACTTATCTGCTTGTGATTCAAAGAGCTCACAAATGTTAGTTATTCACACTCAAGTAATAATCGATTTGTAAAATATTATCAGAATAAAATTGTAGAAAAACCACGGGTTATCCTCAATACGCCGATAAAATCTCCGAATGCTCATCTGTAAATCTGTGTAGTTAGTTTTAATCAGAAGAAGCTGTCACCATTATTCCAGTAAATCTTTAACCCCTGGATAACCTCAGTCTTGCTGGGACAACGGGTGATGATAGATCACCGCGCGATTTCGGTGCATACAGGACGATCTCGAATGCACAGTAAATACTATAAATCTGAACGGTGTTACTAAGACCGTACACAGTAGCATGCATCTCTCGAGGACTGGTCTCGTCTGTGTGCAGCTGGAAATGAGGCTGACAACCATAAAAATTTCCGGCGGACGCGCCGTTACGACTTCTTGACTTTTGGGTTACTTGACTCCTCAGACAGTTTCCAAGTGGAATTTACCAGGATTGGAAACGGTCTACTTCAAGTAGAGATGCAATATTACAGACTAAGGAAGGAAAACAGATCAAAATGAAATTTCTCTAAAAGAATATATTGAACATTTGTACTGAATGTAAGTTCATAAGCAAATATATATATAAAGTAAATATTAAAGGCCACCAGCTGAATCCCACTTGCAACGCCAAACGCGCCTCTTGTATCAGATCCTTTAACCGGATGCACTGAACTAGTTCAATCCCAAGGAGGAAAAAATAAGAAAAACTGATTTGTGGACAAGCATTGCGGCCTAGGTTTATTACCAATAAATTTGTTTATGCACCTAGCATATCATACCACTTATAGGTGGTGTACCGGCCAATGAACATGCTATCAGTTTGTACTGGGTTAATCTGACCATTTGGTTTGTTGATCAAGAAGTCATAATATGCAAATCTTCAAAAGTTCTCAGTCTTACAATCCACAGCAACATGATCCATGAAACTTTGATTGGCTTTTGGCCATTTTCAAGAAATTCCACCAGTAATACGACTTACTCCATTCGCTAACAGGGTAAGCTATTCATCTCCTGCGGAATCCAGGTGATTAATACACTTTATTGTTGTAAATTCCGCCTTCCATTGGAGACCCAGGATCATTGTTCTTATTCATAAACTAGTACTCTAGAGTCTATATGATCAGTGCCGTAATCAAGCAATACTATTCAAAGCCGAAATAATGATATGAGTTTGAAAATTTTGGGTTAGTTGTGGCCTACGATAGAGCAAATCTCTTAAAAATCCCTCTCTATCTGGGTGGGGCAGACGATGTTACAAGTGGCAGTCAATCCATTGCACTGATGAGATCTTTCCATGATGGTGTCATTAGGAAATATCTTCCTTTCTGTGGAGACATAAAAAACCCACAAAATTAAAAGACATCTCTCAGTAGATGAAAGACTGAGAAGTATGACTACATTATCCAAATTATCGGTTTTGTGTGTACTAATGGGGTTTACCGATGTCGGGAAATAAATTCAGGTTTTTTTTCACTGATAAAACAAGAAATTCCTCACTTGCAAAGGTAACCACTATTCTCTTCCCCGACATGCTCTGGCCTCGAATAATTTACCTCAGAGATGAAAATTCCTTGACATTTCAGTGAAAACCCTCATTTGGATTGGGAGTCGAGCTCTGAACCACGGCCTATTTAAGCTGTTTAGGGAAGAATTTGGAAGTGAATATTCGGTTTCAATTTTCTATACGGAAGTCAGCCGGCTGTCAAACGGGAATGTTTTAACGCCCTATTTTGAACTGCGAGAATACGTCAAGGCTTATCTAAAGGTACGATACAATGATCTGTTTGGAGAAATGGGATTACCAGAATTCCATCAAATGTTAGCCTATTGGAGTGATCTTCCCAGCCGTTTAAACGGCCTGATTATCCAAGGAAAAAACGTAAACTTAATAATATGCTGCGAGACGACAAATGGTTTCAATGAAAATTTGCAATTTTGATGTTGATAATTTAGAAGGGAACTCATTTATAATTTTCCGCTACTTGAAGAAACACTTGATAACAACAGGCCCCTAATTCTAAGTGTATGTAAAGAAATTGTGGATCATTTGAAAGTATTATTAAAGTTGGTTGACGGGCAGTTTAAAGGAAGAGAACAGAAAGCTTTGGAAACATGGATTAAAAAAGGAACACTCTTTCAATTTGGATAAGCCGGATGACGAAGAACTGGAGGAAGATCTTTCAAAACAGTTCACAAAGCGCGCTCTTGAAATACAGTTTGAAAGCAATACTATGGAACAATACTGGTGTTCAGCAACGAATATGTTCTCAAAACTTGTTGAAAAAGCACCAACCGTGTTAAACATACTTGTGACGGCACACTTATTCGAGTCTGGATTTAGTGTCCTTTCACAATCAAAACAAAACTCAGAAATCGCCTGGATGCTCAAACAGATATGCGGATTGTTGTTAGCAACAAAGTAATACGATCAGAAATTTCTTATCCAACAAGTAGGAACAAATGTGTCATCAAATCGGATAATACTACTTTCTTCAGAAAATGCTTTAGGGGTGCGAGAATATTGAAATATTTTAGTGATGTGCAACACAAAAGATGGTAGGAGCCCGTGCTCCAAAAGGTGGAACACACGTGGATCAATAAACGGAAAGACCAACACTTCGACTTGGGATTGCTGACTGAATTTTGATCACGTTCTGGGGACTGCTGGTTCGCTGTTGACAGTTACGCATGCAAGTAGGCACATACACACACACACAACAGGTAATGCAACTGAAATTCTGTCCCAGTTTGCGAACACTTCTATGTGCACTAGTGATTTGTATGGACTCAATGATTTTCGAATGCTACAGACAATAATGTGTGCGAGAAATCAGTCAGCAGTTCAATGATCCACCCCGGCAGCCCAAACCAGTCGAAACGAATGTTTTACCTCCGATCTGCTCAGCATGTACTGTGAATAGCATGTGTATTGTATTTTAAATGGAAGTCTGGCATCGTCTGCGGTCGTATTCTATTTACACTTCGACGGGGCCTTTCACTATAGGAAACAAGTGATCAAGTCTGTACGATAACACACAGATACAAACCCATTACTCGCAACTTGTCTCCATCGATTTCGTTGGAGGTAATCTTTGGCTCTTTCGGTTGTCAACAAATAATGCTCCACTTGAATAACCAAGGTGCTTATGCTCAAGCTTGACACACTATCAATTTTTTTACAATTATGAGTCGAAATGATCTATTCAATATGCGATATTCAATCATAAATACTAGCACTGAGTGACAATCTGAATCTAACAAAAGTAAACATGAGACATCAGAACATAATGTCTGAATAAAATTTCATACTCAGAAGCACCTGATGATGAAATAATTTTGGGTGGTGTGTGAGCTGACTAACGGGCGGGCGAGACTGTTTCGTATCAAAAGAAAGCCCACGTCGATGGACTCGATTCATTTATACTGTTCCGTTTGCAAGTAGCTCCAAGGTCTACCAAAAAAAAAACAGACACAACCATTTCAAACCACATGTGACTGCCAATACTGGTACACCGAAATCCACAACAGCAAGTTTCATATCTCTGAATGCAAAACTTGACTCAGTCCGATGGTTCTATCAGGCTCCGTTGCCCAGTTTCCATGAAATTCAATCCGTTTTGCGTGTGTGGAAAATCTGTCAGGACCTGCGTGCAACCAAATTTGCTGTTGCTAGAGAATACCATTGAAAAACAATTGTGTATACCAGTAGCCCGTACAACCATTTACGTGCTAAGAAGTGAAACACGCACAAACAGCTTCACGTTGTGGTCTGAGTCGTTCACCAATAATTTGTTCTGATTTAACAACCCTCATCGATTAATAGGCACGTCATGAGTTAGGTTATCCCATATCGAGGTTTGATTCAATATCCCGGCACTGTCAAAACAAGAGGCTTTCTTCATAGTACAACATTACTTTCTGAAGACATTTAGTAGTTGTCTAGGCTATACAAATTCACATTTGTTAAGGGCATTTCACTGAAGAAACCATAAAACCAAGGTACCACTTCTGAATGAATTACATCATGATTTTTCGACCATAAAATTAAATATGGTGGCAGTGGAACGACCTCGTAGATAACGCGAGCAGTAAATCTCACGTTCAAGTTTGATTGTTAAGATTAGTTTTATGGTCGATTTATGTCATCTAGTCGAGGCAAAAATTTCTGTCCCTTCGACCACGAATGCACTAGGAATTTGATTAGTCCATTTATCTCATTATTGAAAAAATCGCAGAAAAGTTCCATACTAGGCCATAATGAAATCTGGGAATTTTCTCTACTACGTCTGGTTTTATTTAATAAGCCACCGAAAACTCTCGGTGAAAGTTGTGAGATGAATTTGGCCTAAACCACTTTTTCTTTTTATCTGTTTCTTATACAGTTACCGTAATCCAAACAGGTGAGAAGTAAAGAGTTAAATTCGTCGTAATGAGAGTGACAACTTCCTGTGAATGAAGTAAAAACAGATAGTTATTTTGAGTTTTGAACCAAGAATTTGATCAGGCTATGCGGATTGGTTCAGTCAATGCTACCGAGGAGTTACTTAAGAATTAATCACTAAGTCGAGGTGACGGAAAGTACAGTATAAGCAAATAACCCAAATAAAGGAGGGAAATTTTTCGGAGGCAAAAACAGTCACCTTTTGAAGACTGTTTTTATTAATTTTACCATGTCCTTAGTCATGAAGGTTCTTTGAAGAGCGTGAGAGTTTAGTGCTGATGTATAAACCTCCAGGGCTTTTTCATTTTTACCACATGATTTGATCACGGCGATTTGTGCGCTGATTCAAACACTTCTGTACACGGCATGGTACTCAGTAGTATCAGCCTATCAATCCGAACAGGAAAGCGTTACAAGATGCACTTAGAACAGAGTAATAAAGCTGTTCTAATACGTCAGTAAGCTGTCGCCCGACTTGCTACCATGCCTGTTATATGTCAAGGCCTCGTGCTGTTCTTTGTTCCAAGCCTCAGGGTCAAGGTTGCCAGGGAACTTTTATGATGGGATGGGTCCTTTGAGCTGTGCCTCTTCCAATAAACTCATGGGTAATCACGTACTAAAATAAACAACAACATGGCCTCGTGGTTGGCCAATAAACTGACTACCAAGAATGTCACACAAAGCTTCACTAATGAGTGAACTCATGGCGATCGAAAGCGAAGGTGATACTCATCACCAGCTCCGTGTTTTTGTGTTAATTTTTCGAATGCCTAGTCCTGGACTTAATTTATTACACTACTTACTGTCAAATATATTGATCCAGTAAGTGTACTTTTTCGTCCCAGTAGCTCCAATGTGATGATACCTCTGCCTTGGAATCATCTTATCTTATCAACAAAAAACAGGTTATGGAGAATGCAAGAATCATTGAAACCAGTTGTCGCACCGTAAACTAATGGGTTCAAGCTAGCATCGGTTGACGTCTCTTCCGATTGTGCGATTGGTGATACGGCTTGGACGCCACTTGGCGGGAATCTTTGTCCGTTTGATCGCTCCATTGTCGTGTCCTTAGTGATGCCTTTTGTTCAAACCTTGACCTGGATTTTGGACAGGTTCTGAAGGGGCCAGCTGACTGCCAGCGAGATTTGGGTGGGTGTCAAAGATGAGTTAGTTCAAACCTAAAAATCCTTCCTTTAATAAGGACGGATGCTTTTGGTTCTTCCGGGATCATGTGGACTTCTACACTTCACTGTAACACTAGAATTTAACTTGGGTACATGTCTTCTACTTCTTCG
The DNA here is from genome assembly GCA_948099385.1 of Fasciola hepatica. Classification (NCBI taxonomy): domain Eukaryota; kingdom Metazoa; phylum Platyhelminthes; class Trematoda; order Plagiorchiida; family Fasciolidae; genus Fasciola; species Fasciola hepatica. The sequence goes on from CANUEZ040000142.1 coordinate 19,269,755, forward strand.
ATTCATTTTCTTGTCCAGCTAAACCTCGTACGACAGGTTTCCCAAAAACTTAAGGGTTTTTACTTCCCTCCATTTATGGGATCCTTCCGGAACATCCTGAACTTATACTTATCCCCTTTCTTACGTTGCTGGCAAGTCCCACACTTCCTTCGTGAGTAACATCACGGCGAGTTTTACGGACGGTCTCGTTGTTTTACATCCTTTTAGGATGTGCTTGTTCGGTTTGTCTTCAACAGGCTTAGGATTCCTTACGTCCACGTCATTAACTTCTTCCGTGGGGACATTTGTTATACAGTGCACAAAATGCCTTTAAACCCACCCTGTTTGTCTACAGTTACTTAGAACTAAACCGATCAGTGACCGAAATTGCTACGCTACCATACTAAATATGCACACGGATTTTAAGCACAAAACAGATAAGTCGATTTAATCCGGAAAAAGTGTCTGATAGGGTACGAAAAGCTAACAAACTCGACCCCGGAATAGTACCAAAAATATCGAACTGGCTTGAAAATGCAACAAATTTCGTCGTTCTGGTCTCATTTTTGATCTTCAGGAATCTGTTGCCGAACGTTATTCACATCACACGTGATTCAAGAACAAATATTCCCCAACCTATACATTTTGGTGACCTCTCATTTATCAAAACAAAGGGATGGAGCTAAGTTCAAGGTTGTCTGAGCTGTAGCAAGAAAAACTGCTCGCGTACAAAGACTGAGGGATAAGCATACGCCAGATACTCAAAAAAATTTCCAGATTGATAATAGTTGTTCATAACATTTTGTGGGATCCTGAGTATTACCTCGCTAAGGGAAAAAGTTGGATTCTTGGGAAAATCTCTGAGCCCGCCATGAGAAGACTCATTCCCCGTACTTCGAGCCAGCTTATGATAGCGTCGAAGCTCCAGGGGTCCTTGCAACTGAATTTTAGCCTACTGCGTCCACAACAACTTCTACTGTCCGAACTGCATCTGCAGTACAGAAAGATAAAATCCGTACCTTGGATGACTGGCCGTCATTTTCATGATCGAGAGGAATGTGCCAGAAATCTTATCACTCGGAATGATGAATGGAATGATGTGATAGTGAGCGATAAGTTCAATTTCTACTGATAGAACCGTGATTACTGATAAAATCATGTGCAGAGTAGAGTTGATAAATGGTTCAGAGGCCAAGTGACGTTAGGGTGGAGTATCCGTTTAAGAAATTTGAAACGCTGGGTCCCCTTTTTCTAATTCTTCAGAACAGAAAGAAGGGATAGGTAGCGAGTTGCTAGCATTTCGTTTACTCTTGTCAGCTTTCTTCCTTTTCCATATAGACTCGTGTGTCTTTTGTTGGGAAAGGGTTTGCCGAAGAACAGCGTCAATCTCGTTAGGATCACAAATGCCCATAGTGAAGCTGCATGCGAGATGTTTAAGTTCATCGAAACAACAACGTTCAGTAACTGTCTTTGACACGTTATCTCTAATCTGTCAAATCAAGTCTGAGAAATTTTCAAGGCAAATGGTGCGAAGAACCAGGTTAAAAACAACCAAAAGCCTTGAAGGCAGCATGTGCAAAAAGCAGCAGTGGTCACCATTCCCGACAGACACGAGCGTATACGTATACGGTCTTTCCGGGTGTCAGTTAACCACAACATGAAATGAGGTTCTGTCGTTGGGGTTAAATTTTAAAGTGCCGCTGAAACAAGTGGACCGACTACAAACACGCGTTCAATTCGAGAACCTCTATGAGAACGTTAAAGACCTAATGCTCGCTTCACTTGGCAAAGCCAGCTGGTTCATGACAAAGCTAGTGGATAATTCAGAACAGTACCTAGCGGATCCCGTGCACCCGCCTGGCGGTTGAATAAACCAAAAAAATTAATGATTTATTTTTTTCTATGGCCAAACGAAAGATCAAGCATCCTAATTATGGAATAGAAAGAATACATGAAGAAGATGGAACAGATACTTTCCGACGCGCAACGTTTCAAACTGGACACTACTCAGGAGAACAATGTTGGCAGAGCAACAAATATCAAGACAACTCCTACCTTTGCCAACACATGGCTTCATTTTTGAAAATATATGTTAGAAGATGAAGTCACTTGGAACGCAGATGCCCCAAGTGAGAGGATCACCCGAAACACACAAGCCTGGAGTCCGTCTGAGGCCCATAATATGCATACAAAACTCGGCCTATCACGACCTTGCACGTTGGCTTGTCGATCTCTCTACCCCGTTGGGGAAATATCTAGCACCACTTTGTCTACAAGACTCATTTGAACTCTGAGACTTACTAAACAATGTTTCAGTGAACTCTAATGAAACACTTTCGGTCGATGTTGAGTCACCTTCTACAAAGGTACTTCTTCGTGAGAGAGTAGATTATCTGTGATTTTATTTCCTTGCATAACTTTCATTTACCGATTTCTATAAAATACAATAAAGACTCCGTCCTACGTGCACAGCAAACATTCACTTTAGTTTTGCTGAGAAAGCCCGGAAAAAACTTGATAGTGGGTACAAGGGGAATCCTCTGGACCTTACCTTGGTAGACATATTTCTGGAGATGATCGGAAAACAACTTTTTATAGTATTTCCTAATCTCCATTTTACAGAGGATACGTAAATGATATTTTAATTCTTACGACTAAGGAACTTTTCGTTCCTTTCGGTAACATTCTTAACTCTATTTAATCCAACCCGTCTGTTTCTAAAGGAGAATAACGTGATGACTGTTTACGTTTTTTAAATTTTTTACTAACCAGGCTTCCGAATGGAACTGTACAGCGCAGAATCCGTCGGCAAATTATGTGCGGTGGACTTTATTTACAGTTCTCTAACTTCGCACCAGTAGCCTACACACGGGGATTGATCAGTATTCTCTTCAACAGAGCATACGAAATCTGTACAAAAGACCAGCCGCAAAATGAAGAAGAGTTCATGAAGAGAGTGCTACTGGCCAGCGGTTATCCCGAAAACTTTAAAAAACAATATCAGTAGCCGGGTGTGGTACGCGAGAAAACAGGGTATGTTTTACCACTTCGCCTTTTGTAGGTGACCTTTTGCTTGATCATTTAAGTCGAAATCTTAAATCAACTGCAAGCCACACATATACAACGGCGCAGGTGCGTTTGCTGCAGACTACCAAAAGGTTGTGTTGCCAAAGATACTCAATTAGTCTGGCTCATCCCAATGCCTCACATGTTTCCTACCAGTTCACTTACAGTTGCGGTCACGAATACATTGGTAGGACGGATCACTACTCGACTCAACGAGTGTCTAAACACATACCCAAATGGCTGTCAAAATTGATGACACAACTCACTGGCACAATACACAATGACATGAAACCACCAGCCTCTTCAACTGCAAGAAAATTAATTGCATCAGGTCACAAAGTTGAACTGACCCAGTGTTTCAAAGCATTGTTTGCACAATCCAATACCGCGAAGCGATTCTTGTCATGATGCATTAGCTAGGGTTCTGTGCACAAAAACGACTGACCTAACTTACTTGCTTACTTCGGGATTAACCCGACAACCCTCACCCTGCACAACGTACGCACCTTAGGAATATTCGATCCTGTGTGCTTAACTGTTACGTTTGCCGCATCACTGTACCGTGCACAAATACAAACTTGTGTTAAGTTCACAGCTGACAGGAGTAAACGAAATGCTTGCGTCCCGCGACCTATGTATTCTTTCTGTTAGGTGCTACTAGCACAAACTCAGGAAACCCGTACTGGATCTCGGTCGTCGAGCTGACCGTGGTGATCTGGGGTGCGAGTTTGAAGATAGAAAATCTCACCTAGTATTCTTGGAAAGGAAGCAGAATACTGACTCACCCATCACATAAATGAACGAATTTTTACTCCCGATGATTCCACAAAACCGATCAAAGATTATGATTTTTCACTATGACAACTCCACCATGCTTACAGCCAACTTGACCAGATTGTGGCTACTGTACCGGAACCTCAAGACCATGGACTGGTCCGCTCACAGCTCACAACTGACCGCAACGGGAAATGTCCGGGTTCTGATAGCGAGGCCAGCCTACGCAGATGGAAGGGTTTTCGTCACTCTGTACGAGTTGGACATGTCATTTTCAGTGAATGTGACTCTATAGAACTTGAGTCTATCCATAATGTAACTGGAAGCATGTCTGAACGTCAGTTATCAATAACAGAAGTCACTAAACATCGTAGCCAGCTGGTTGTTTTTCACCTTCGCGAAGGAGTGGGCTTAATGGCATTTCGCACCAAATTTCTGAGCCAAATGATTTTCTTTGGTCATGATTAGTGGTGTTGGAAGTGGTAGGGGTACGTTGCTGATACATTCTTCGTCAAACAACCGCGAGGTTCTTCAGGTCCCTCTGACTCCATGATCTGATTCGTTCAGTGGCTGCAATCAGAAGGTACCTTTTACTTAGCATCACCTCGCCCCATTAGCAAAAACACAGTTCAAATAGGATAAATCCTACAAGATTCCGCAGTGTTAAAAAAGAGTTTTCTACACTATCTAGGCACAGGTTTTGCGAATCAAAAGGAAGGTGAATTGCGGGATGAACGACGGTTCAACATGACAAGAGGCATCATAGTTTATAACGTTATGTAAGCACTGTGAGAATAATTTTGCTGATATTCAAACTGCTTTACCAAACAACCGATCTACGGGAAACTTTCAATGCATGATCAAAACATCTTTCGCATTCGGTCTCCCGTATATCCTGGGCTGAGAAATAAGCCATTGCATCTCACTATGCCAATGCAAACCTCTATGTTCAACAACAGTATCAGCTTAACAAAGCAATGCTGGAAAAGCGGCTTCATCAACGTTATGGTATTCTTTTGCGCAACACGGTAATTCCCACCTTCACACTGCCGATATGAAAAATGTACAATTTACTAAAACTGCAACGACTTATTCCTCAACCTAGTATATACTATTTCAGTTTTATCTAGGGAGCAAATGAATAATCTGAGTGTATAAAGAACATGGTAACTCATTCAGTGATCTGATACACTGAAAATGCCAATTGTGGCATTGAGAACAAGACGGTGTAGAACAAACTTGTTATCGGTGACTTCACTTTGTGCATATTGAGTTTTCCGAAAAGGGGTTTAATTTTACTTTCAAGAACGGTATTATCAATGATAAACATGGTAGATGGGCGGGAGCTGTTAACAAAATTCTTGGTTGGGAAATAATGAGAATGTTTTGTCGAGGTTAGGAAGATAACATCAGTTATTCATCGGTGATCACTTCCGTTTACGTCTCCCAGTCACGTGAGAAATTAAGCTCTGCTTTTGAGCAAGCGACCTTGCTTGGTCGGGGCAAGTGGAATAAAATTCCCCAATCGTTTTTGGGATCAAGGCAATGGACTGCGAATCCTAATTCCCGCCGATTTGGTTGTAGCTAATTTCCTTTGTTGAACCACTTTGACATGTCTGGCGAGACCCCTTAAAGTACCCTTGACGTTTCTTACTCATTCACGGTTTGCAGGGTTGGTGAGATGCGCGAAATTGGTATCGAAGACGATCATGTTTCCTATACCCAACCAAACCATTCTGTTCTCTCTGGTTCGCTGAGAAAAGTGCTTTGCCGTTTGAACTATGTAGCTTATCAAACATGGGCACACAACAGAATGTGCAATCAAATATGAAGTCAGGAAGGGTAATCTATGGTTGGAGCTGAGAAAGATCACTAAAGGGCTGGAAAAGTGTGCACAGTAGAACCTCAGGAAATGTGCCGGGGAATTTCTCTTACAGGTCCTTTTTATCTACGAGAACTGGTGAAGAAAATTAACCGCTTGATGTCCTGATACGCAGCAAGTCACCGTCACTTGGGCAACTAGGTTATCTCTTGCCAAATATTGACTGTCGTTGGTGAGTTTCGGATCCAGATTGTCTTACTCATTCGTTGTGGATGATAACTTACAGGTCGTGCGATAAAACCGATGAATACGGGAGCTCTGTGGTAACATTGGCATGGCAGGTTATGCGTAGACAGTTTCAAATGCAGCATGAATTGTTTCCTCATACCAATGAACGGACCCCGTGTTGAATTACAGATGAGATTTCTTCACGTAACTGATACGGTAGAATCCATGACTTCAAGTCTAAGACCACATGTTTCCAACAGATTTGAACCTCCTAGATCTAAGTTGTGGTTCCCAAGGCGTATCTTCGCGACAATGAACTTCGTATTTGTTTCAAGTTTGCTGGTAGATATTTTTAATAGGCCGAATTACATCAGCTGTCAAAACATTTGTTTCGAGGGATGTATCGTTCACTGTCTGTCCAAACTTCAGCTGAATGAAACTGGGATCGCTGAACTCTTTGTGTACACGTGTTGCACGTATCTGTGTTTGTACAGTTTGTGACACGTGACTGAATAGCTCTCGTTTATAGCATGTTTGATGATGCCGGACTAGTATTGTACTGTTTACTGGTTAGCTTGCCCACCGATCTGCAAGCAGCACGCAATGAACACGAAAGCGACTTACGCTGCGGACGTCTGTCCGTGCCAGTGTGTCTGCAAGCGTAATAGGAGATCAAATGTCAGGATGCTGACATGCTGAAATGAACGGAGCAAATGAGAAAGTGACGGTGAACAGACAAAAAGGAGAGCGGACAAGCAGCCAGGCGATCTTGTGAGCAAACAAGCATACCATCATGCAGCTAAACCAATGGATCGACCATCCAGTCGCCAGGGTAGAACGCGAGAGAGCGAACGAGGTAAATCCAAACAAACTGGCGATCGAGCCATTGAGCTACGGGGTGAGTGTAAACGAAATGACCGAACGAGAGCGAATGGATGAGCGACTTAGTGGTCGACTCGTCCAAATAACCCATTAGCTGGAAAAGCATTTTTGTCAACTCATCGGTGGGGGGATGGGGGCTGGCTAAGGGGTTATGCGCACACGCACATATCCTGACTCGTTTGTGGTTTGCAGAGTGAGAGTGAGAAATTAAAACAACCCGGCAGTTGAGCGGGATGACTGCGGCCTGAAATTACTGTTCGGTCCAACTGAGTCATCTTGTTTTGTGTGTGTTTGTATATACACGTATGTTTAGTTGTCTGTGGCCAGTGGGAGTGACGGTGATGATGATGGTGATGAACTTGGTGACAAATGGGTTTTTGAGCCGACCACAGCGTTGGGCCGGACCACCAACCAATTTAATCTATCCATCTATCCCATTCTAAACTAGACTGACCCGCGGTCCACCCAACCCCCATCCCACATTGAAGCTTCTCACAACTCTGAGAGAATAATGCGAAAATGGAATGGACCAGAAAGAACAACGAAGCTGGCGTTCTCCTTTCAGTCACTCTTCTGTTCCATCGTAGATCATCAACCCATCCGTTTGTCCATTCATCCACCCTTCCTGTCTCCTCTATTCACTAAGCCCTGTTTTAGTGTGAACACAGGTTTGAGATGGGTATTCTCAGTTGTGGTTATTGGACTCAAGCTCGGTGAATGATTTCTGTGAGGGTTGATTTTTGTTTAATGATTCGATTATGTGTGAAGCATTTAGAGTATGGGCTATCGACCACCAACAATAGGCACGCCACGGTATTGACGTCCGAAGAGGTGACTGGAGGACAGAAAAATGGTCGCATTTCCTCGACCACATTCCCGTTGCACAAATTCAGGACCATAAGAATGGTAAGGTATTCCGATATTCTGGTTAACTTAATACTGGGTCTCATCAGTCCGTCTATTATTTTGACTGGCTGCGATTTAGAAATTTTTATACACCTCTTAAATCAGTGGCTGGTGTATTAAACGAGTCATTATCTGCAGTATTTTAACGGGGTGAAAGAAATCCGACTCAAATGAGTGATCACTTCCTGGCTTTACTTTGGGATACGAGATCTAGACTCTATATGAACGTATGAATATGAATGACTTCAATACTTAGTTCCGGAAAAAAACGATATTCGCGAATCTTGGAGGTCGAAGACACTACACATGAAACCTGTTCAATGAAGTAACTATCCCGCTGATTACGTTGAAAACGAATATCTCTCTGTAGATATGTTTTCAGACCAGGTGATTAATAGAATCTTATTGAACCCCAGATCTTCGAATCATTACTTTGCAACAAAACCTTAAACCTCCTGTCGGTGTACAGTGATGCCACGGAATATTTGATATTCGGTTCAAAGTACAGGTTGGCTAATGCAACAACACATTGAAATGAGTTTTGCAGTTCTGCCGAAAGTAAAAATCCATTAAATCATGTCAATGAACCCGATAAATCGAGGTCAACTCAGTCGGAGTTTTGAACCGATAAGATACTAGTAAAATCTTTCAGGATCGATCTGTTTGTAGTTTATTATTCATGAGACCAATTAACTGAGTGATTAATCAAAGTCATCCAGATTATTGCTGAGAAATTCCTGAATGGCGATGGATGCCCTTCATGTTCCCAAATGTTCTTGCTTTCGAGAACGGAGTATGAACTTACCCGTTTGTACAGTCACTCGTTTGTTTCCCTCTCCCTCTCGCAAACGAACACTTGTTCAGTCTTTTACATCTATACCGAGTTGGTACAAAAATTTACATGGACTAATGAAATCGGTTCAGGAAGTGATTCGCCATGCATTGTCAACAGTTGTTTAACCTGTTTTTTTTAATTTATGCTTGTGCATGAGCGTTGTGGATGGGGCTTACCCTATTTCCACAAAGGCCCAATGCACTAATAATGATAACGATCAATCAGACCCCGAGACTTAGAGTGGAGAACCACTTAAGTTCTCAGTAGATCAGGAGTGATAACGAGTCGGAAGGCAGTGGATTACGGCCTGTCACCAAAGTGACGGAACGTGGCAATGTTCGAGCCTCTGAACTCCTACGGGGTAACCAAGTGCTCTATACTACTCGATCATCACCGGAATCAGTAGTATTGCCTATCCCCCGAGTCCGAACTAGGATTCGAACTCGGGACGAATGACTGTGATTCACTTGCTTTGCAATCACACTGGCTCTCAAGACTTTTTGTAACATCGGCACTACATGTCATGGCACCACTAAGTCACTGATGTTGATGAACTATTTCGCAAGAAGTTTAGATATACTACTCACATACGAGATCGCTGACTGCACTGAGACTTGTACTATCCGTCGTCGAATTTAAAATCACAGTCTAATCAACTCTGTGCAGTACGTAATGACCTTTTACGACAAACCGACTTTTCGCCTTCGTCAACGAAGACGGCATCATCAGCAGAAAGCACTCTATATTCAGGCAAACGATGTGGATTCAAGCTCACCGGAGAAAGACTCTCGCCATTGTCATCCATAGCTTGCATTGCGTGCCTTCCTTTGTGCCATAAAGTGTTGCTCGGGTAAATTTTAGGTTAATAATCTCAAACCATTATTTTCTGCATTTCTGATTCAGTGAACTAACATTTTTGTTACTTGACGCAACTAGAGGATTATCGATGAGAATGCGTTCAGAGTTCCTCGTCCCATGCGTAGATGTATTGTAAAGGGTTGAACTGGGAACTCTAGCCCCATGAACCCAAAGTATCTGATCGAAAATGCCTACAAGCAAACTTTGGGTAACAAATCCATCTTGTTCTTTATTCGGGAAATGACATACCTTAATTTTTCATCCAGTTTTTATAGGAGGTATACCGACTGGTTCTTCACTCTCTGCTTCAGTGCTTGGTTTGCTTCAGGCGACTGTTTATAGGAAGGAGACTGTAACAGACCCCAAGTTTTAGGTTTCCCCTAAATTCGTTGACCGGGTTTTTTATGACATCAGCCTTGTCCCCGGGTCAGCCAACACCCGAAAGCGACTCGGAATGCCAATTCATAAACTAACATTATCAGTGACAAGTAAAAACCTTTGCTTTTAGCCCAACAGACGATTATCAGGTACCAATCGACATCTGTTACGAATTCTACTGTGGTACATTTGGTTCTGTGTCGTTTTCGCGTGAGTGCGGCTTGAATCTCCCGTTTTTGACCGCAGTCGCACGACTTGCGTGATAGAATTCTTCGCTTACATCCCGTTTATTCTTGGGCGCTTTGTCTCGTTCTCTGACAGGTGACTAAATGCGGGCGAGTGTGGGTGCGGGTGGGAGTGCTGAAGCGGGGTGGGTCAATGGGACTCGGAAAGGGGGTTCGATATTTATTACGGAAAGTGGAAGATGCTGCTACAATGAATCGACTAAAAGGAACGGAGGAAAGTTAAAACCATTTACTTTTTTGGCTTTTAGAGTAATAGCAAAGGTCATGGTTTCTATTGATGGTTTTGACAAGGTTTTCTCATGACCTGTTTTCATGAAGCAGTCTGATTGATACAAACAGAGCTGAACGAATGTTCAGTAAAATAAACCAAATGAAAATAAACCCATCTCCAGAAATTCTCTGAAAAATACTCAAATACGGTTTTCTACGCTTCACCGTTTCCTATTTTACATATTGGTGTCCCACTTTTCCCTTTAATCGTGGTGTTACTGAAGTACTTTGAAGGTTTCCAAAACGGAGAAATGTGCATTCCAGTGCAAAACCAGGCTGAATAAAACACCTAAACGAACTGACTATTATGAAAAAAGGACCGTTTAGGGAGTATTTGTTTATTTGAAGAATGTGTCACTTGCTTGAAGTAAAGGGTGTTTGTAGTGGTTGTGATATAAACAGTCATTCATTAGTCAGTTAACAAATATTAATTATTGAGTCCATGCTGCGATGCTATTTACCAGACTATTTGAATTCTCGTAATTCTCAGCTGTCACATCTGATTCGTGCATTTGGGCCCATCTTGAAAAAGTTACGGACTTACAAAAAATGTTTTAAATTCACAGTTGCATTGAAAGATTTCCGTAACTGTCCTGTCCAATGCTGCTTTCAAGATGCACTACCACCCTTGTCTGTCACGGGCTATAGACGCTAATAAACGGCCATCTATACAGTGACTAACTTATATGATGCATATCTTCCAATAAAGGTCCATACGAAACGAAGACCTAACAAACAACCACCGGGTTTCGTCAGTTGATCGAACCGGATCACGACCCGGGTTCGATTCCTGCCACCGTCGGTCACTTCCCGACTTGGCAACCTCTCACTGGTCACGGCCGCCCTTCTGAATTGTTGTATAATAAATAAAAAATGAAAGTAAATAGAGTATTTGAGTGTTTTTATTTGTCTATTTATTCTTTTTTTGGAGTGGGGGTGGAGTCGGATTGGGTTACTACCAGATCAGTCATCATGCGGAGTCAACTCTAATTATGTGGCGTTGAAATGAAATAGTTTGTTTTGAGCCTGTCCGGGTAGCACAACGATTAAGGTTTGAGACTCAGCAGATCTGAGTTTGTCGGATGTGGGCCAAAGATGAAAGAACTGTGTAATTTTTCCGTTATTTCTCAACGCCGAGTCAAACGTTAAAGCTGCATGGTCAGGCATTTTGTAAAACAATACTTCTTTAGCCGCTTTTCCATAAAGTACAGAGCAAAACCTCTTTAGGTTAACATCATCTCTGATAGCATCTTTTAGTTAGGAGCGTCGAAGGAGCCTATCTAAAATATTGTCTTCTCTGGAAGTGTCTTACTACTTGCCGCAATCAAAGGGATGTACATTCAAATTTGTCTAGGTAGATCATCAAGGCACGTTCCTTTACTCGCGTCACTTAGTAATTTATCTTAGATGAATTGAACATGATTTATAGCAGACTAGTGAATTTCCCTGAAAATGTGTTCAGTCTGAGTCTCACTGGAAGCGTTCACGATAGACTGTGCGATACGAGATTGCAGTCTCAACAACGTTCCCCAGCTCATCACCAGATCCAGCTGCTTTTAGTCCTTTCAAAGATGAATCTGTATCAGAATCTCTGACCCTATACAAGTGGATAATTCAAGATGGTTAGTACAATCGAATAAAATTTCCAACTGCTCTTCATTTATCAGCACGACATCCATGTGAATTCTTCGTAATCTTGAACTCGTATTGGGATTTTTGCTTGTTTGGGAAGAGAATTTTAACTTCCTTAATTTCCAAATGGCTCGTGAACATCAGCAATAGACAAGGAATAATTACTCAACCGTCACGAAACAGAAGCGTCTGTCCATTCACTGCGTGTCACTGAGTTCATTTTTTTTAGAACCAGGTTGAGATGAAATAAAGTATTGTGAACAGCTAAATGAATAAGTCGTCTATGTTTCTATACAGTGAGCGAAGATTTCAAACAGCATCAGTGTATCTTGTGGGAATATAGACAACGAAAAATGAATTGCTCGACGAAAAGTAGAGATTTTGCAGTGCTTATGGTCGCAAAATCGTTGGGACTCAATGAAATGGCCATGTCCTACTAATACCTCTCCTAAAGTGTTCGATTAGGCCAGTAAAGTTTTTTCCTTCTTACAGTGGCAAAATGCAAAACAGTTGATGAACGAATTCTTCTGGTTTTCATCATCATTATCGTCACCAGCATCGTAATTGTCTTCCTTATCCAAGCACCACCATTCAGCCCCGTCGTTTCCACAAGCCTATTAAACAGGAAGAAATAAACTCTTCAGTTATCCCGTAGATTTTTTCGGTGCCATCATGAGATGAGATGTGTTGTTAATGGGTAACTCAGATGATCTGAGACAAATCTATACAAATTCCGATGTGCTAAGTGCGGACATTTTCATTCCAAGTTTAATTTCTTTAATAGGTTACGGTTAGACAAAGATTGATGGATTTTCCGATGTTGATGGACGTTAGCAGCTGGGTTCCAATGATTGGATTGATTGTCTAGTTTCGATCGGTTCCCCATTCGCTCACTCTCTAGAAAATAGGTCACACATTGTTTGGTGACACGCGTCTGGATTTCCGGTCTGACCTTGGGGGAGCATTTGAATCCGGGGCGAGAACAGAGTGTTGGCTGTAGTGATGATGGGAGGGAGGTCTGTTGAGGGCAGATGTGAGATGAGGCATGCTTACAGAAACCAAGGCTCATTGGGATGAAACCATACGTCGGTTATATTGAGCATGCTGGCAACAAATCGGTGGAAAACCAAATGACCAGCCTACGAATCGGTTAACGCTTTTTCCCTTCAGTGTTGACCTTTAATTCATTGGGAATCAAGCACGACCGATGTATGTGCGATTGCTCATTCGACCGACGGATTCACTTGAAACAGCGTTACCTAACAGACCATGCACAACAATTCCGTCAAATCACGTCCGGTTACGTTGTCACATTGATAGTTTACGTACGTGAGCATGTAATGAATGCCCGAGGGAGATATGGGCTAAATGGGAGAATAAACGAGTTGAGACAACACCATAGACTGAAGTCGAGCAAGGTGAACCATTCACGTCTGTTTATTCCTCAAGGAAATAAGTTTGACCGTTGATTATCCACAATTAACCGTTCTGTTGACTTTCATGGAAGGTAGGTAAGTTGTTACAACAACTGGCGTCTTATATTTTTCTCAAAACGTGAAATCTGAATGTCATCAACGCTCGAGATAAGGTCCTGGACACAGGTGCAGCCCGGCACTTTTGTTCCTACTGCAGTAACACTAGAGAGAATTTAGATACGAAGCGTGATTTCTTTGATCGAGCAAACTTCATCTAATTAGGTAATTCCTATCCGCAGCCCCTCGCCACATCATCCTTGTCTATCACCTTCATTGATCATCCTATTAAAGTGGAAACCAGATATTTAAGAGGCTTGTTGAAATAAATTACTCCCCATCTTCGTGGTCACACGCTTCCCGGGAAAGTCCTGTTTTCCCTCAAAGGATCGTAATGCAGGAGCGCCTAATATTTGTGATTTTCATTTGTGTATAGATGAATTACAGCGAAATAGATCGATTCTAATTACGGTTCGTCGATTGTGTTTCTTTGGCGGATTCGAGTCATAAAAATCAGCGGTATCGTGAAAACAGAGGTTCATCCCCATTCTGATAAAATCCTAACCTCGTCCATTCCGTCCGACACAACCAGTAGTTTTTTTCGGCGAATGTGGAGTCCGCATATACTTGGTATCCGATCGTGCCGTTGAGGCCACTAGTCACATCTGACAAGAGTAATTAGTTGTATCTATTTAAGCATCACACAATGCCACGAAATAGACAGACCTCCAACCTACATTAAGTGGCCACACATGTACAGAAAGACTTTATAATCTTGATAGCGAAACGTGGTATGAAAAACTGAGCCAAACTCTGTTGATTTAGGTGAAATATTATTTTAGGTGCAAGAGGTTGTAGTTAGCATAAAGACGTACATGAAAAATAGGCGCGGCGATAAAATATGAACATCGCGGAGCCCCTAGATGAAGGCTTCCACGGAACTGCGTCATTTATCTGAATTTTGGCACTTCATCGAAAAAATAGGATATAAAAAACCAGGAATATGATGAAGTTATTTGTATTCGATTTCACATCTGCGGTCTATACAGCGTACATGAAGAAAATGTGAAACAAAGGTTTCGTTTGGCTGATCCGGATATATCACTTAGTTTCTTTGAACATCACATCATCGATGTCACCAGTATCATAACACTACACTCTTTGTCGTTCACATGCCTCTCGTTGTTACTGTATTTTATTAAGTGAGAATAAGACACCAAACCAGTTGTAATAGAAATTTATGAGGAGATCGAAAGTACCCTGAAAAGGTCCACAGTTTTGGACATCGATGTTTAGTTATTTTATATTGTATTTCAGTCCCATCAGTATTTTTCTCGCTTTTCTTCGGACCAAATAGCTAAATAATGTGATTTATTCTTGGGTTTCGTCATTATATAGTCTTCTTATAGTTCAGTGGGTCATATCGATCGATGACAGCAAAATATGGTGCAGTTCATCAGCCTCGTTGGTTACGTTTGCGCTAAACTAAATGCCTCACCACTAACCTAGTGTCGAAAAACATGGTATCATGCCACGGGGATTCAGTTGTCAAACTAACTACTACGACGCTACTTAGTAGACCAATTAGTACTGAAAAACTGAAATTTTACAAAAGAGCAGGTGAGAGTTGCGTTGTGCTTATGCTGATTCTTCTGGGCTTTGCTCAAACACGGATGAACCAGTGACTCCATGCACAATCTGATTCACAGCCTAATAGAGACAAAGAAAGATCGCGTTTTTTTTGAGATTCCGGAAATAGGAGTTTTAATGACAGCGTGATTTTCAGAAAAGGAGTATCAGCAATAGGTAACTGGTCAGTTCGATTACCAAATCAGAGAAGTGAATAGCTTACTGAAGTAGAAAGAAGCACAACAATTTAATATAATGCATCAAGTGGAAGTAGAACGACCATGTCTGTATACCACTTACATCAAATCTACATGAGTGAAACGATGCGATTGGTTATTTCGATGACTGGCATCATATGTTTCAAGTGCGTTCGCTTTAAAACTCACAGTAAACTAAACCACTTGGACCAAAACTGAGCGAGCCAAAACATCTCCCCCATACTCCAGAGGTAAGACGAGATGACTTTTTTTGGTATGAGTTGAAGGGCTACTGAAAAAGACCCTAGCTTCTGTTTAGTCCAGCATACAATAACTGTCTGGTTCTGTCTTATACTGAATACAGAAAATAAAACGTTCCTCACAATTTCGGACCACTCGGTGAAAACTTGACTGATTATTTTCGGACCTAGAAAATTATTTGCGATAACTTGCTTGATAAACGTTACTCAGTTTAGTCTCGTATGACGCAGTGAATCCCCTGACCATGAGGTTGCCATTTTTTAGGGTGTATCATGTTTATTTGAGTAGAAATAATGGAACCCCGTATACCAGCAGCTTCGTTTACGATTTTATTCGGAGATTATTAAAGAGAAAGATTATTACGTTCATTGGTCTCCCGGGTGTAGTGAAATTATTGTCAGAAGTAAATGGCGGATCCGGTCGATACTGGTATTTGAAGTGATACTCTAGGAACCCTTTTCAGGTGAAGATTGCTCTTCCGAAGTAGAGCTAACTGAACCACATTAGATTCTCACCCATTGGTTGGGAACAAAGGGAATTCGGTAAATAATAACTATTGCGTTACCCTGTGGAACAGTGTATTGCCGTTACGTGCTAATTGTTCGTATGACGTACATGGAATATTACGATGTGAGCAAAACGAAGATAACGCATTCGGTACACTGAGGCTACTGTCATCAGGTGTAGGGGAAGAAATGCATTCTGGGTGCGGCTGATGTCACTTAGGTCATAGTTTTTATTAATCCCCCATGGCTCACCGTGCGTTGACTCCCTTTTCGGTGGGGAATCAAGTTGATCCTTTACAGTCTCTCTTTGAGCTGCTGGTGCTATTACGATTAGACCAATGTTGACCAATAAAACACCCAAGTGAAATTAAAAGATCCTCCTGGTTGGTGTGCTCAATCTCTCGCTGTGGTTTAGGTGGGCGATGATCCACTGCCTCCTTGACACTATACTGTTTCTTCGCCTACTTCTTGATGCGCGGTTTTTGATCCTGTGACCCGACGTGTCTGCATCGTTCCCCTTGTGTCCTCAAACCCTGACGGTTACCCTAACTGCATCAATCAGTCTCATTTAATTTGCCTTGGTCGCACATTGTTGACTGTGCAGTCGTTAAATACATCCACGATCAGCACTGAAGGTCGGTCGGCACAAGACTCCGATCCCGTGCTCATCGCAAAGCACGTTGGACGAGTGTAACACGACCCGTTAACCTCAATAGATTGTCCCAAATCACCTTATTGCGCCGCACCACACACACTCCGGCATCCAATAGACTGCGGAGATTGATGCTAAACAAATGTGGCTGCGCAAACAAACGCTCGTCATGTGGCCCATATCTAAGATATGAGGAGGGAATCAATCGATTGACTTGCATTTGTCTTGTCATCGATACATTTAAAAGGACCTCATTGATAGCTTTCGAGTGAGATCACATTGGTTTGTCTGGGATATTCCTTTCCGGATTAATGGAGAAATGAGACCGCACAGACCTCATCGTTCTGTCGAGGTCTTTTCTGTCGTTCTAATAATAAATACCTTGGCTCAATGTGAATGAGGTTAGAATATTGTAAGATCCCAAGCCGGAATTCGTGGTGGCATTGAGGTTTCACACCCAGTATATCAACAGAGATCCCAACATCAATGGATTACTCGTTATATCTTTCATTCTAGACATAGTGTGAAATACTCTGCGGCGAACGATGTGAACGGTAAAAGCGCCGCAGCTGTCATTTACTGGTTTCCTAAGTGGTTAAGTGGAAACACGACGTAATAATTCTACTGTGGAAGTCTTGGTTTGAAAATGGTCCCTGGAGTATCACTTTAAATACCAGTATCGACCGGACCCGCCATTTACTGCTGGCAATGATATCACTACATCCGGGAGACCAATGAGCATAATCATCCTTCACTATATTAATCTTCGAATGAAATCCTGCATGAAAACACCGGTTATTCCTTATTTGAACGAAAAAGCAACTCATTTGCTCCTTTGTGAAATCTCAATTTTTTAGTGCTAATTTGTCTAATAATTATTGCTACAGTAGTCAGTTTGACATTTCAGTTCACGTGGGATGATTCCAACAAATCACTGTTCCCGCCGATAATAATGATTTACTCACCGTTCTGGATTCCCTATAAAAGAAAGTCACTTGTAACAGGATGAAATTGTACGACAAAGTGAATAGCGTCATTTATGAGCCATATCTTTCGAATGCCAGGTAGAAAACAGCAAAGCTGAACTTTCTAGGAAGTCAAAGGAAATCAGTTTTTGTTCCAGATTCACCCAGGAAGGGATGTGAACCATGGCGATAAGAGATCAGTTCACCTTCCAGAAAGTGGAAATCAAACCTAAAGTAGCAATTTAAACACGAGGAAAATCAAACCTGTTTAATTATAGACCAACAATTCAAGTGAGCTGATATTTCGGACAGCACCTGTGGTCGGTTCATCATTTCTACTAAACATTTCATTATCTATCCGTCAAAAAAGTGGCGGTCCTTAGGTTAGTGTTCAAGACTAGCGAAATGAATCCCATCCCGCGGTGGATTTTTCAATTAGATAATCAGTGTATTTAAAGTACAACAAAAGACTACCCTGATGGATGAAACGGACGACTCTCGTTCGTGAGAACAGAAGGAAGGCATAGGTCGCGAGATGCAAGCATTTCGTCTACTCTTGTCAACCATGAACGTGAACATGGCAGGATATATATAGTACAGTAGGGGGGGAGTGAGTGCTACATTTGCATTTGCTGAAAACAAACAAAATGTTGTTTCCAAAATCACTCAAACAGTCTGGCTCATCCCAATGCCTCACATGTTTCCTACCAGTTCACTTACAGTTGCGGTCACGAATACATTGGTAGGACGGATCACTACTCGACTCAACGAGTGTCTAAACACATACCCAAATGGCTGTCAAAATTGATGACACAACCTACTGGCACAATACACAATGACGTGAAACCGCCGGCTTCTTCAACTGCAAGAAACTTAATTGCATCAGGTCACAAAGTTGAACTGACCCAGTGTTTCAAAGCACTGTTGCACAATCTAACACCGAAACTATCAGTGTTCAGCGAAGCGATCCTTGTCGCGATGCATCAGCTAGCGCTCTGTGCACAAAGACGATTCACCCAACTTGTTTGCTTACCTTGGCACGAACCCAACAGGCCTCACCCTCTCCGACATACGCATTGTAAGAACTTTCGATCCTGCGTGCTTAACTGTTATGTTTACCCCCATGATGTGTCATACATGTATTGACTTTGGTTCTCATATTCGTAGACTGCGGATTTGCTTGAGTAGTGTTTTGCTACTGGAAATCGATAAGCAGCACACATTGTAGCAGAAACCCGACAGATCACTTGAGACATGCAAACTTTAATTTGGATAATGCCGGGATTTCTTCTAACTGTTGCTACGCACTTTCAGGTTTAAAGTGAACAGTTCTTTTGGGTTCAGTCGCCGGATAATCACAAAAGCCGAGGGTAAAAAACGTCCAGCGGGAAGTACTCACACATCGAAAAACGAAATTATTTGCTCACGTTTACAATCATGCTGAATCAGTGATTGAAATGATGAGTAAGAAAGCAAACGTTTATAGCGCACCAAGAGTTAGAAGTAGTTTGTGGTAATATTGGGCGAGTTAAAAAACAAATAAGGAATGATGAATGCAGTCGTGATAAACGCGAGAGTGATAGAAAGGCATGGGTAGAGCGAAGTAATGGACAATTCGTTTAGAGAGAAGACCTTTTTTAAATGCACCGTTTTGCATAAAAAGGGGGTGAATTGAACTTGACTAGCGGCAGTGTTCGTCAATCGGGATAGTGTGAAAGACAAAACATGAGAGCGATAAAATCAAGCCTCCTTCTTGGGACGGAATAGGAAGAGTGAAAAATCGAATTTCTATTTCTTTGCCCGAATTTTAGATACCGCTTCATTCAGCTCGGTGATAAAACAAATTGATGACTCAGGTCTGTCTGGATTGAGTGAAGGGGCGACCTCTGATGGAGAATTAGGTGCGTCGAACGGACGAGAATATCGCTTGCACATGTACGTAGAAACA
This sequence comes from Fasciola hepatica, assembly GCA_948099385.1. NCBI lineage: Eukaryota > Metazoa > Platyhelminthes > Trematoda > Plagiorchiida > Fasciolidae > Fasciola > Fasciola hepatica. The sequence goes on from CANUEZ040000142.1 coordinate 19,289,260, forward strand.
ACAGTCTTTGAAGGTCTTTGAGCGACATCTGGACCGGGTTTGTTTCGGTTGTGCATCGCTGCGATGGTCCCGGGTACTTCTTGAACTAAGGTTATGCAGTGTAAATAAAAATCATGAATTACCGAAATATGTTGACCCTGTGAAGCAAGAAAGCATCCTAAAGAAGAAGAGGGTAGATAACTAACAATAAAACAAGAACTAAACGGAATATTTCCGAGGAAATATGTCTTATATTAGAACTTGTGGCCAATTATGAGGGAGCAGCGATACGCAGTATAAACCCACAGTCAAAATATCACATTTAAACTGACGCTTGAAATAATCCGAAACTATAGTTAACGTGAACTAATTACTTCCATGATTTTTGTGTACCTATTCTGCATTCCTAAGGTGACAAAATAGTGAGTTCCAGAACAATTTTGTTGAGATAAAATAACTGTACCATTCATTGCATCAAGAAAAACTTGAGAGCAAAGAAAACACCATAACTGCGATGCATCATCCGAGATTTCCTAATTCTGTGTTTATATTTTTCTCTAAGTTACTCGGTGCTTCTAATTCATAAGTGCAAATTAACAGACAAAACCTTTTTTGTCTAATGTTAGCCTTGCGAAAACAACAAAATCTGCATGGAAAACTTAAGTAGTTGGAGACTGGATTTATTATAGAACGCCTATTCAGACTTACAAGGTTAAATCGGAAAACAATGCGCCGTTGGGGATGAATATCGCTGTGTAAGCAGCGAGTATTATCAGGAAATAAAACTTAGTACGCAGGCCTATGAATTTCACGCCTTGCCCTTTAATCTTTCAGACCTGGGTCTTGACGGACGAATGTGCACCGGCGTTGATCATGAATCAATTAATGTGATAACAGCTGAAAACCCAAACTACTTAAATTGTGAAACCCCGTAGGTATTTGGGATGCATTCGACTTATTCACCTGGACAATTCTTCAGTTCTGGGTTGACTTCTAACTGGAATTTGGTTGATATGCATTACTAACGATTCCTAACCAGCAGGACGAAACGTTTATGCCGTGCCTTCGTTGTCATTCAGATTTGAGTTGAGTACTGAAACCGGGATTTGAAGCATCCGAGACTTTGCATGTGATTTTGCAAAGAAAAGAATGTGATAGCAGAAATTGTTTTTATATATCTTTCTGTGGCCCAGATTTCATTTGGCACCGCATATGGATTTTGACCTATTCCCACTGTTAGCTTACAGCCGATATGGTATTTACTTGAAGATACGGATTCAGTCAGAACTCAAAAGAGGAATATGGTGGGTTGGAGACAAATTATGAGCCTTCGTTCTAGAAACCCAACCATGGATCCCATACGAGGATGGTTTTTCTCTGCTAGGTGTGAAACCGCCGTGCCGGTGATTCGTTTCAATGCAACAATCCCGATGCTGATGGATCCGTTAAAAAGCCGCTTGGTCATACGGCCAATCTATATTGTCCCCCATGTGCGACGTGAATAAGTGTGCAAAAAGTAAAGCAGCTGGTGGAGGTAGATATTCTTTCAATCACACATACTTAAGTATTTCCCGTTACTCAAGGGACAAACACATTAGTTTAGGGGCTTTGCACCACTGTTAAAGATTCTTGCACAATAACTTTGTGAGATCGACGAGGAATTATAAATCATACCACTGACTGTAAAAAATACAAATTACCAAACGAGAAAGTCGTTGGATTTATGAAAGTGGAATAGCTTGCACCGTAGGAAGTACAGGTACCGGATGTGATTTACCAAAATTATGGTGAAATTCTTGTAATAGAAAACCATGCATTCTAACAAAATGAGATTCTGCAAATCTAATGACTTTGCCTTTGTTCTCTTATCATAGTTAGATGCTAAGTAATGTTTTATCACTGTTACAAATGCTCGATGAGCCCACACAATGTTATCTCTCTCGCTCTCTTTACAAGAATAACGAAATTATCCGGTTTTCAGTAGAAGTCTCATCAATGTAGCAAAAAAATTGATATCTGATGGACCGCGCCGATGTAATATTATAGTTTATGTCATACAGTCAAAACGAATCGGACGTTTTCCACCGACGAGGCTACTGTGCACCGTGAGTTTGCTGTGGGACTGCGAGATAACATCGTATCTTTCAATATAACCGCGCTGTTTTCCCCTCTTTCTGCTCGGTAGATAATTGTGAGAAATATTTCTGGTAAATCAGCATTTATTTATCACTGACGACCGGGGAGTTTTATCTTCATAGTTTTACCAATAAGCCACGAGCAAAACCGAACTATTTTCGAAATTCCAAGATTAAGACTAATTTATCATGGTGACCAAAGTCATACAAAGTCAAATTACCCTAACAACATCAGATTCTACCGGACTTTACAGTTCATCCCTATGTTATCAAATACAATACAAAAATCAGTGTAAAGAAATAACTTCCTTTTTACTACATGCTTGCGCATGAGTGTAGTGGAAGGAGCGTACCCCACAGCGTAAAAGATCCAGTGCACTATTACGTATAGCCAGCAACCAGATCCTGAGACTTGGAATCGAGAACCGCATAATGTCCCAATAGGTCGGGTTTGGTAGCGAGTCTGATGGCTTGCGGTGCTCGTGATAGATTTAAGATATTCTCATTCGGCCTCACTATTCGGTGGAATGCTTCTAGATCGTTTCTTAGAATGCCTAACCACTCATGATTATATGTGAATCAATAACTCCACCAAAATAATAAGTGACCACCTATGGTAAAACACTCGCGTCCTGTATCACACGGCACACAGCAACAACCACCATTTATTACACATTCTGACAGCAAAAGTAACTGGAGCTTAACCATGGCTACTTTGCCGTTAAATTAGCAAGGAGAACTTGACAATTATTGTCGCGTATGGACGTTGCATACAAGAGCGCATTAGTTTTCCACTAAACAATAAAGCGTCTACAACAACTCTAAACCGCGTGTCGACTTGTCAATAGCCCCATTCATTCTGTGCGTAGACCCCTTCACTTTGTCATCCTGAACAATCATAAATAAAAGACGAGAGCCATTTTGCACACTTCCTCAAAAAGATCCAGATACAGATTACCTGAAGCGGGAATTCATCGGAAAGTAAAAACGGTGGTAAGAGAATCACATGGACTATTTGAATTCGACGTACAGAACTGCTGCACCCTGAATTCAGTAAGCAGGAGGGCGCGCTTGCACGGATGAATGTGTGTTCCACAGCACCGCATGGTAAGCACCAGTGCAAGCAAGAAAAATGAGAACGGAAAAGCGTAGGAAAGTGAGTGAGATAACGACGTCTGCAATCGAAAGCATAATCTGACTAATCATCGAGAGCGGGTGCATCCCTAGAGCTTCAAATGCCTAATACTACTACTGGAAACGGTAGCAGTAGTTAAATTATTACTTCTGAATTCTTGCGAGAAAAATTGCGTGGCATTGTCCGCTTGAGAAAATGGTGAACGACAACAGAATTTGCAAATTATACATGCAAAGGTGCTATTTTAACCGCAGTGATAGGATAAAGCTACCTACGCTAAACGAGCGAACAGGTAGTGGTATTTAAGCCAACATGAACTCGTGCATTGTGAATAAACGGGCCATATTGATCAATTTAGTATGACCTTGCATAGAAAATCCGAGTCAAATAGCAGCTTATGTAGTATCTGAACAGTGGTATGTCATCCATTAGCACAGTGTTCATCGCTAACCTGTTTGCGGTTTAATCTCGTATACTCACTTGGTCCCCTGAATCTGGAAGACTTCAATGAATCTAGTTCAGTTGGGATAACCATTACCGGTTATTGGATTGTGGCTGTTCTGGTTGCTACTTCTCAACAGCAACCTAACTAAGAAATAAAAGTTACCAATAGTGTGGCAAAATAAGAAGAGATGTAGAAAAAATGGTAGCAATATGATGATTAAGTTGCGTGAATACAGGTCTATATAGCTGTTGGTAAGTGCAAAATGTGATGAAACTAATGTTTGCATTATTATCAACAATTGGTAATTTTCTGGCACTAACTTCATTACAACCGGTAACTATGCATGACAACCACATTGGATAGTTCTGAAAGAATGCACTGTAACTGCGATTGTTGTGTGCACGTCCATCTGTGTTAATTTCAAACTTGAACATATTTCCTGTTGTGTGCACTAAACACCTTACACCCACAGTGATGAGACAATCTTAGGGACTGTCAGATGAAACTAGTCGTAGTGCCCCGGACAGCGCGATTAAGTATGACCATAAAACCATTCTCCCAAGTCACTTAAACTAACACCCACCCCTAACTCACGGAGACTTCATCAACTGCCGGCTTTAGTGAAATTAGTGCCAGAACATTATCAATTGTTGATAATAATGCAAACATTAGTTTCATCACATTTTGCATTTACCAACAGCTATATAGACCTGTATTCACGCAACTTAATCATCATATTGCTACCATTTTTTCTACATCTCTTCTTATTTTGCCACACTATTGGTAACTTTTATTTCTTAGTTAGGTTGCTGTTGAGAAGTAGCAACCAGAACAGCCACAATCCAATAACCGGTAATGGTTATCCCAACTGAACTAGATTCATTGAAGTCTTCCAGATTCAGGGGACCAAGTGAGCATACGAGATTGAACCGCAAACAGAATAGCGATGAACACTGTGCTAATGGATGACATACCACTGATCAGATACTACATAAGCTGCTATTTGACTCGGATTTTCTATGCAAGGTCATACTAAATTGATCAACATGGCCCGTTTATTCACAATGCACGAGTTCATGTTGGCTTAAATACCACTACCTGTTCGCTCGTTTAGCGTAGGTAGCTTTATCCTATCACTGCGGTTAAAATAGCACCTTTGCATGTATAATTTGCAAATTCTGTTGTCGTTCACCATTTTCTCAAGCGGACAATGCCACGCAATTTTTCTCGCAAGAATTCAGAAGTAATAATTTAACTACTGCTACCGTTTCCAGTAGTAGTATTAGGCATTTGAAGCTCTAGGGATGTAGCAGTTCCGGAAGAACACACTGTACAGTCGGATTAAGCTGCGGAACATCGTGACACAATCTGACTGGTCAGTGCTGTCTGAGATGAAGCACGACAACCGTGTGCGCGTACAGCTACAGGTGTGTAGCCATGATTGCACGGGATTTAGATCAAGCGTGCGTGTGTAAGCACATGACTGTACAAGCCAAACACAACACGAACGTATCCGGTTTCTTGGATTGGGCGTGGGAGATCCGCCCACTTTGTGGAGACACTTGTGGGTATGGCTACGTGGCAACATCACGTTTTTATGAACAATATTTTTCCTCCATCTCAGAATTTTTACTTGTAAATATTCCTTGATTACTACTCTCTTGCTACGATAATCAACATGATGTACGTTAAAAGGATGAATCCCGCAATCCAGTGAATTTATTTTACGACCGGAGTAGAAATAAAGCGCATATATAAGGGATAAATTATTAATGATGCGCTCCAATAGATAGGAAGGTCATTTGAAGATCGGAGGTGAATTGTCCTCAAGTTCCGTTATTGTATTGTGTGGTATTGAGGAATTCGGCAAGTTATTAAACTCACATTTCAGACAAAAGGAGGGAAACTGGCCGTCACTTTGAAATAAGCATAAAAATGTATACTGCAGAGGAAAGTTGGTTCAGTTACCGAGGTTTACACAAAGTCCCTGTGATTTTCACGTTGTCATTCGGAATATGTGTTATATAAGGCCCTGTAGGGTTGTGACATATTTATAAGAGACGAAATGAGTCTAAATGCGGAACATGTGGAGAGATGCAAACGGCATGCAGATAAATCATGGGTGGGGTTCGCAGGAATCTTCATGGTGAATTTTTCGCAGGCTATAATGTGTAACTCACAAACTTCTGAGATAAGTGAGCCAGTGGAAATCAAAGAAACGCGACTGATGATGGTCAGACCGCGACGCAGTGCGATAAAATCATTCTTAAATAGACCGGGAATGACTACGAGAGAGCAGTATAGTGAGACTGCGAAAATACATTGATGAACAAAAGAAAAAGCTAAGAAAACCATATCGTATGCACAAACCGAACGGAAGTAAGCACGAGGAAACGAAAGGAAGCACTAATCATGGAATGTGTCACTAATGATTGCGCAAACTAAATTATAAGCGAAAAATATGACAATATCATGAAGCTGAAAAATGCAACGACAAAAATGACAATCGATGTGAGCAGGATTGCAACAATCTGTAACCCATTTCTTCCCCCAATCGTTTAAATTATTATGGTAATAAAAAATCATGATGGGTAATTTTGACTGCTTATTAGATTCCACCATAACTGCCTATTCAATACCACATTCGTTTCACAAGCAGAACTATGAAGACCACAAACTTCCACTCCACTTATTCGGGATTGCAATAAATAATATCAGAATCCTGTCAGATATCAGATACAACGACGCAATGCAGGGTGTTGTTTACCGAGTGAACAATATTGACCTAGACACTGCAATACTGGGGAAACCGATGAAAATAGATACATTAAAAGCACACAGACGAAAACGTGACTACTTCTACATTTTCTCGTAAAATCGAATGAGAATACATGATCTCACCTCATCAAATAAGGTCATTAGTGCAACTTGAGACTATAAGCTCCTAGATATGCACAATAAGCCGATCACATACAAAACCCAGACAGAGGTCAGCGAAAATTTTATCGAACTCCGACAATGAAGCGAATCATAGCGAGGGGAATTTGATATTGGTCAGTGAAATTCACCGAGGGACGAGGACGAACTCGGATATTCTAATCCCCTGTGATAAGTCTCCGGTTCGTATTTTGTGCACGAATAACATGTATTATGAAATTATTAGAAACCAGTTTACTGAAAACCGCGCTATTCAAATACTATTCCTTACTAAGCTTCGAAAACTAACAGTATCAGTGGTAACATTAGCATTAGCGCTACCGGTAAAACATTTCAGTTTGAAAATGACTGTTTGGTTACCAACAGATTACGGTTTCATTGGTCGATTTTCGGAAAAACCCACCAAAAAAAACACAGACAGGTGAATAACATATGAGTTAAAACAATAATTGAAGAGCCAACGCAGGTATAAGTTCGATATTCGTCGTGGCGTTCAATGGTACATTTGTCTCATTTATTCAGTAAATAGGTCTCGTGGATACCAGCCCAGTATATGAACAAACGCTCAACGGAATTGCTGCATTTTAAGTTTTGAGGCTTTGACCAACTGGGGTCGTACCAGCTGCAAAACACCGAATTACGAATCACACACAGAATGAAATCGAGTTGCGACTGTACCCAGGATTGAATGTTATTGTATCTAAGTCGATGTGCGCAAAAGTAACATAAAACACAGCTTGTCATATGGGTTCGAGGAATAAAAAGTGCACTGTGCCATTACGATGGGGCCAATCACCATCGAGCTCCACAATTTCTCAGAACATTGTGAAATGTCTGATGCGTAGCTATATGTGCGGTTACCTATGTCTGGTTGCGCATTCAACGTTGCCATGCCAAAGTACGACGGAACATTTCAAATACATGGACAACACAAACAAGCTGTTAGATACTAATCGATCAAGTGACCTTGTTTCAGGTATACCACTATGTATTATGATGGTTCTAACGATTCCGAGCGGGCAGATGACTGAATATAACTGATATAAGTAAAACACGATTTTGCATGTAAGAGACACAAAAAGGAATGGCTGTAACAGAGATTCTTGCTGTGTTGTTCGAAGAAAACTATAGGCGAATGAAACGAACAAGCGTAATACACAATCCAGTGTAAGTTAAGCGCAACATCCGTGCACTCGTAAAACGATGTACACCAATGGAACAAGCTGAAGAGCGAACAATTGTTTTCAGTGAATCCTATAAGTATTCTAACAATTCATATGGGTGAGGTGACATTTGAGTGCTTTGGCCACTGACCGAGGTAAAGATCATTGTCGTGGCGTTGAAAATGGTGTGTGTGGAGGGGGATATCTCTAGTGTACGTGTTGTGGTGAGAGTTTTACTCCCACCGTCCCAAGTGGTAATCGATGATGGGGTTTCGGGGTTCGATCGACGATCTATGGTTTCCGGCTTTGGCCAGGGCAGTTGGAGAGCCTGGACTAGTCGCTTTTGTGCACCACTGTGCTCAAATGGCGAAGCCTATGAGAACCGGCCGTGTTTAAGCTACTACTCTCCCGTGGTTCGTGATTTACCAAGGAATCCTTTTTTCCGATCCCGAAGTTTAACTAATTTTCAGGGCCAAACTTTATCTTACAACGACTTCTTTCGAATTCTCCACGGGTCCTCGCGCTTGGCAACGAGTTTTGAGCATTTTCGAATGCAATCAGAAATCGTGCAAAACGTCTGCTTCGAAAGGTACATGGGCACTCAAGAAAGCATCGTGCTTATTGGAGCTGCTTTAAGATATCATAGTGTATTCAAAATACCGACGTCGTCAGTATTATCTCCAAACCTCAGTCTTCTTTTGGGGGAACTTGATGACGTATCCCATATCACTTTGGAAAACCAATCAAAAAGCGATTGTGCAATACTCTTCCACGAAGATTGATTGTACAAAGAAATCGATGGGTTTGAAGTTCTCAGGAGCGATCGGCCTGCGAACCCAAGAGACCGAGGAGATGCGGTAATCACATTTATCCGGCACAAGTGGTGCAAGTCTTCTCGCCTCTCACTTCGATTCAGCATGAGAAGGACCAATTACATAGTAGTTCGTCGTGAGCCACTTTTTTTAAGTTCGTTCCACCATCTTGTCCTCGTTAATTCTTATGTTGCACACGATACTCCAGCTGACGATATCAGTCAGTTAACTGACAGCCTTTCCAACTATCTTATTTCAAGTCTTCGCCAATCCTTATGTATACCAACAGGTAATCTCAACAGAATTTACATCATTTTTAACTGCTTTGGATTTTTAAATCTCATGCAATTCCCAACGCACTTCGATGTCCTTTTGGATTCAGTATTAGTTAATCACCCAAGTATTTTCGCAGTATTTAAACGTGCCCCCTTTAGCACTTCTGATCACTGTATTTCACTTCTTCATCTTAAAATTAGTTGTAAAAGCAAACTTTTGACCAACCCTCTGCACTCATCGCCTACTCTGTCTGCAAACTGGATTGCACCCCCGAATCTCGATAAGCTGAAGGCATTTGTTGGCTCCACCGATCATCATATTTTTACTTTACACGATGCGTCCTTATACTGTGAACACTTCACTGGTAACCTTAATTTTTGTTATAACTTCTGTTCGACCCGATAGATTCTCCTCCTCTTGCTTGAAGAAGCTCCATCGTGCTGAGGAAAGGGCGTACAAATTGGGCCGGCATCATGCTGTAAAAATCCACCCACACTCATCAAGACTAAAGAACAAAATCCGAATAATCTGTATATAGATACAGCGCTGTGAAATGGGGAAAGCCCTGAAACAGTTGTGCTATGCCAGACCCAAGCTCACGCTAAACGTCGACGATCTGAATCACTAGTACACCGTTAACCCTGATGCACCCTCACTTCTCCGTCCATATCTTAACTCCCACGAAACCATCCCCGTTACACCTGCTTCCGTTCTTAGAGTTCTACAATAGGTCAAGCACCATAAATTCTGTGGCCCCGACTTGTTACCACCAATGTTTCTAAAAGCATGCTCTTTCGAACCCACATCTCCTTTGATTTATCTATTTAATCCCGATTGTCGGATATCTGTACGCATCATACCTGTACCCAAGAAAGATCGTCCGATAGCCTGCACATCTGCTTCGCCGAAAGTGTTTGAGCATGTACTCCTGCACCGCATAATTTCCCAAGTTTACTCTCTTGACAAGACATAATTAGTCTACAAACCTCTTCAGACCCCTGATGCCGCCTACAACGTTAGTTCTATTTCTACTCTTGATCAAGGTGGCCGTGCTGTCAGGCTAATTTTCATTGACTATGCGAATGCGTTTGGTTCTTTTCATTACGATACTCTCCTAAATATGCTACATGGCAACGGAGTTGACAACTGTACATTGAACGTCCTTCGTGATTATTTTTTCAATTGAACACAGTTTACTTCTTGTGATAACCAACACTCGTCTTTTTCTTCAAGTTAAGTCTGGTGTTTTTCAGGGTGATATTCTGTCCCCGTTTCTGTTCTTCCTTTATATCACTAAATTCACCATTTCACCCAATCTCACTGGCTACAAACATGCCGGCGATGTTTTACTTGGATGTTTCTATAACGGGAATTAAAGTTTGAATATTCTTCAAAACAGTCTGAACGAACTGTGGTACTGGTCTACTTCCCGTTCTCTTTCTCTTAACGTCCTAAAATGCGCTGACGTGACTTTCAATCTTCAACGTGGATCACGTTAACAAAATGTTTTCAATAACATTCCATATCTCTCCATTGATAGCCAACAACTCTCTAAAGCTTCTTCCGTCCGTTAAATAGGAGCTACTCTAACCAACAATCTTTGCTGAAACAGTCACGTTAAAACAGTCTTCATTAAAGCCAGAAAGCTTTCTTTTTATCATTCAGACCACAAAAACTTAGAGTACGTAGCAATCGTATGCTTCAATTTGTAACTTCTTGCATTCTCCGTCTTTGGCTTTACTGCTCTCCTATTTTTTCTCCTGGGTTAAAAGGGAAAATCTTGGTATTATCACCAAATCTTTGAAATTACTCTCCTATTGTAGCAAAATTATTAAAGATATTCTCGCTGACCCTATCATTAGCAAGCACTGTGATGCTCGTGACAAATTCACAAATAGGTTGCCATCTGACACGAATCATTATCTTCACCCTACATTCTATAAAGCTCTCATTCACTTACACCCGCCCGAAATTCAAAATACCACAATCACGCACCTCTACATGTAGAAATAGCTTCATCCCCTACCTTGTCCGTTTACTCGTAGACCACGATCAAGTAATCAACGATCTTGTTGTTCACCTTCATCATTAATCAAATTGTATGCGCTGCTTCGTTTTGCTTCTACCGATTACTCTGCATTTTCCATTCATCTTATATCAGGCGCATAAAAGCGTTCATTGGCTTGACATAGTTCAAGGTCTAGTAGACACATGGCGATTGCCTTTGCCGTGGCCAGGTCTCTAAATCGGACTGGTTTTCATCGTTTAGGTGGAACCAAGTGTGTGACTTTGAGTGCTTTTTCTGGTTCGATTGTGTGACCCCTATCCACCGGATAATTTGGAATCGAACTGACAACAACACTAGTCTTCCCATGACTTAACCATTGCGAGCGATTATCCTTAGTGCGTTGAGACAAACGCTTAGCCGTATGACCCATGCAGGATGCGCCATATTCGCATCTGAACGAGTAAACGATCATGGAGGAGGTCAGCTCAGGCAGTTGATCTTTTACTTGCATGTGGAGCACTGGAAAAGTAGAGAATATTTAAGTTAGTCTTTCGGCTGGTGACGTTCGTTTACAGCTGCCCTAGGTGATTTTGTCAACCGTTCTGCGTGCGTATACTCCTTGAAGGATACTTTCGGGAAAAGTTCCTTCTTTGGTATGCAGGGAGATCGCTCTGCAAATGACTTCGGCTCTACGTCCTTCTAGATACACTCTTCGGGATAGCCAGTCTCTCGTAAAACTTGTTCAACAAAACCAAGTTCATCTTGCAAAGTCTCTTTTGAGCAGTTTTTTGGGTACTGAATGCCAGAAATCGAACTTAATTTCGCTTATGAGGCAATGGTACAAAGATGTGAAAATTCGTGCACTGGCCATTCCTTGTATTTTTCTATAGGCCCACCGTTGAAATGATCCTTCTAGTTATCAGCAAACCGAAGAAATGCAATTTGGTTTCGGTTTTCAATTCCATCGGGAAGACTAACGAGTTGTGGGCGTTGTTAAATTCTCCTAGAACGTCAGATACGTTACAATCTTGGTCCAGTAAACAAAATATTTTATCCACGTACCGGCTTTAGTGAGTAAAACGTTCGATGGCTTGCGTTAGCTTTATATTTCCAAGTTTGGCCATGAAAATATCCGATAGTAATCAGCCGAACGGGGAACCCATGGTGATGCCGTCCCTTTGTCGGTAGAAACACCCGTTAAGTAGGAAATGAGCGTTTAGCGTGCAGAGTAGTAATAATTCCTTCAGATTTTCTGTCGAAATGGCTGTTAGTAAGTTGGACGTTTTTACGTATTCACATAGGAAGTCTACGACACAGAAAAAAAAACACATTTAAGGTCATGTGTATCACGCAATTACTTGCGAGTAGTGTGTGGGATTGATGAATCTTTGTTCAGCTGACTGTCCTTGGGACTCCACCTTTCACGCACAAACCTCAGATCATCCGACCGACCTGCACTCGTAAGCACCAGATCATGTACCGAGTTCCACCAAATCGACCATACACCAGTCCGACTTCGAGCCCTAGGCCACGGCAGAGGTAATCTCTATTCGCTTACTAAGTCCCAAACTATTTGCTCTTCAGCTGCCCTGACCAAAGCCGGAAACCACGGATCGCCGATCGAATCCCGAAAACCCACTACCGATTACCATGGTGGGAGTGGGAGTGAAACCCTCACCATAACACACACACACACACAGAAGAGACATTCCCTTTCCCTCACTCCCACCCATTTTCAATACCACGACGATGATCTTTACCCCTACCAATGGCTAACATATTCCAGTATCACCTCACTCATATGAATTGTAGGAGGATTCGTTGAAAACAACTGTTTGCTCACGAGTATCTTACTCTTTATGTGACCATGATCATGAGACTATTCAGGCTGTACACTAATAGATCAATAATTAATAGGTATCTTCACTGTACGGGGTTTACTACTTTTTAGCCCTTGTGGGCTTTACGGATGACGTAAGCAACAATTCACATACCTGTTTTAAATTAAACTGTTAAGATTTAAGAGCCACACATTCGAAATGAGCTCACAGTTTACACGAATTCGGGTGCGATAGGGAATATTCGATTTTCCCTATTTCCTAGTGTGCGAAAAAGTATGGGTTACAGAACGATTCACACGAGATTCTGACTTATGACTACCGGGAACAATGATTTAAGCGATTCACCTTCATCAATTTGACATTGGGTATTCAAAAGGATTCAAAGTTCGTAGTTATAACGGAGAGAGAACCTTAATTTTGACGAACCATTCGAGACGGACAGAGCAAAACGCTCAGTATGAGTCACTAGAGGGGGAGGGGCAGAACTTATTCAAAGAGAAACATAATGTAGAGGATTTATGTCTGGTACCTGAGATTTCTTTATTTGTGAAAGTTTATTTTATGAGTGAGCATTCTATTGTACACTAGGCGTAGAGTCAGCAAAACCGGTACTTACTAAGCCTCTTTTGCTGGGGCTTTTTTCTTCTCTTGGTAGTTGGAACATTTTCCATTCTACGAAGAACCGCACCGTTAGAATAGATATTTTGGTGTGAGGTGCAACAGATTTCCCGGGTTTTGATAGGACCAGACCAGGTGCATTCATCTATCATCCGGTCGAAATGACCACAACTGCGCCAGCAGTTTTAAAGTCTGAGACAGACAAAATCATGCACAGGTTCGTATTGTTTGCCCTTTAATTTGAATAAACTTATCTAGCGCTCTATGAGAGAAGAAATGATCTTCGTCTCTTCAAGAAAACCATCAGCTAGAAGCAATAACTTAGCAGACATTTTATCATTTTATTTTGTTAACTGAATTTGTCAAACCGTAAATCTAAGAGATGGACCGGTTAAATTGCCATATTTACAGCGAATTTGTCTAATCATGACTGCACGTACAACGAGACACTAGCTCTCACAAGTTGGATGTTTTGGCGTTCAAATTAACCCCCACAGAACCCTAGAATCATAGAAAAATACCTGTCAGTTGAACTAAACAAAAAAGGGGACGTGAGAAGTTCAGTGTAGACTACACATCAATCGCAATCCTACCATCATTCAAAGTGTTGACATCACGTCCGGGTGTTCCATTTTCCATATCTAATCCTGCGATCGCAGACGAAGGGATTGCTTCGGTGGCACATTTTATCGCGTCCGACGCTGACATCCTCACCGAATCTGGCTTTGAGTGACAGCCGTCTAAAGTGACTAGGGTGTTTAAGTCTCGCGTCTGTATGAAAAGTGGGCATGTGTGATCCTTATTAGAGATTACAAAGCATTTCAAAAGGAAAATATCGAAGGTTAGCAGTAATAGTGGCAAACACTCATCGGAAATATTTGTTATTCACAATAAGTATCAGATCTTTTTACTTTTAGATAACGCCCAGATTGGTGCAGTAGTGTTTGTAGTTGCTCCCTATCGGATAAATTACTGTTGGGAAAGCCCGAAACCCAGTTAGGGCACAGCGATGTTTCAGAAGAATTCGCTCCGGAAAGCTATCAAGTTAAACTGTTTGCTACTAGGTTCTGATTACCAACTGAGATGAAACGAATCCACGAAAACCTAGAGACAAAAAGTACCAAAGGATGAAACAGATGAACGATAGTTATAAGTTTACTACTGGCTGTATCGATTGGCCACCCCGCTCATGGGTGCTCCGGAACGTCAAGTTCACTTTCAAAGTATTCACACCCATGTGTTGTCATAGACTTGTCGATCTTAGTCATCCGAATCACCACTTGTCTGAACGAATGCACGCCGACATATTCTGGGAACGAAGTTCGAGAAGCTTCATTGACTGAACCAAATAACGGTTCAAACATAGCAAAAAGTGGTCAGACTTGGAGATGAAGGCTTATAGTTTTCCTGAATGGAGCTCATTGCTAAATCTGTCCGATGGTAGGAGATCCGAGGGGACAGAGACCTAAGTTCACACTCTTCATGTGTCGATTGAATTCATCCGCAATTCGCGTCTGCAAGTTCTGTACTTATAACCGCTCATTTTCGGGTTCAGGTTGGAAGAGGGATGACAACTAAGGCCATCGCATCTAGTACATGCTTAACGTAGTTGGAACTGATAGACAAATGATGTTCACAGCAACCAACGTTAGGATTAAGGACCTAATCCGAAAAACGACTCAAATTAGTCAACACTACACCTTCGCTAACCCTATTTTTCGGATAGAGAATTGAAGACGGCTATCGTTGAATATTACCAGAAAACCATATTTGAAGTGACGGATCAAACCTGCAGCCGATCCATAACAGTTAAAAAGTTAAATGCTTATCTGTGCATGACTGGACGCTCGGACTAATATTTGACGGATTGATGAGATTTATTTACTGCAGTATTGATGAAACTGACTAGAAACGTTCCGGTCTTCAAAGATAAGCACGCACGAGCATAGGTAATAGCACTCCCAACAAAAAGATGCTGCTACATTCATTGTAATCATTACAAATAATGAACGGAATGAACACTATGAATATTTTGTGTTTCATCCAATGCGACTTTTCAAAATGTAATGATGGAAAACAGCTGTTTTTTTTAAACAGCAAACTTGGTTTGAACACTTATGTTTCGTCATTCATACCCAAATTATTCTCTGTATAAAATCGATTTTTTGCAATTGCTTACGCATACCATTTTCCCAGATAAAGTCTCTACGTGCAAAGATAAAAAGGTACATGAATTACCTGCCATTGGTAACTGAACAATCAACTGACAAAGTTCATCTTCAATTTCAATGCAGAGGTTAAAAGGATAGGTTGCACAATGTATCCTGGACCACTTTGTTGCACCTGTACACCTGCACAATGTCTGTTAGCAAAACACCTATCGAAAACTGAGATACGGCCGAGGTGAATGGTAAGTTACACGAAAGTAGCAACAGAGTATTGAGAGGGGGAATAGATGCTCAGGTATCAAGGTGAGGTTAAATTGTTAAGCCATTCACGCCGTTTGGATTTGTGATTAAGAATGGCTATAGTCTCTGCGTATCTGACCCAACCCGTGTTTACAGTATTGTACATGGTTTTAAACGAGTTGCTTGGGATTACAGAATGTCACTTCTTACATGTTTTGTTGTGTAACAAAGCACTTACCTTCAGTCACCAACCAAGCGACTGGTGGTTAATGTGTCCGCACAAATGCAACGGAAACAGATTTGACATTCAATTTTGTGCTGTTATGTGAAGCCTTAGAATCACAAGCAGTAGGTTTGATTGATTTACACTATGGTTTGTGCAGTGTGAGCGTTTAAGTCACTATTTGAAACCAAGGAAGCACAGTACAGCTATATCTTTGTTAGGAGTCATCAGCAGTGCACATCCGTCGACGTTTTTCTTAGTAACGGAATGCCTTCGTTGAAACTGGGCCCCTAAAGAGAAGTCATCTGTCGCAGGAGTAGATCGCTTTGCGAACAACGGGTTTTTACCCTACAAAAGCCAGTGATGGAAAGACGCTGTATCATGTAGGGCTGACGCTCAACAAACCGTTGAGAGTCAACCTAGATTGCCTGAATCATAATCATTAACACTGGTTTTGATTCACAGCGGGGGCCCGGTGGACGTGACTCCTTTTAATTTCTACATGCTTGCACATGAGTGCAGTGAAAGGGGTATACATCCCATAGCCGCAAAGGCCCAATGCACTATAAGGAATGATCGGCAACCAGACCCTGAGACCTGGAGTGGAGGTCTGCATAATGTCCCAATAGGTGGGGTGTGGCAACGAGTCAAACGCCGATGGATTACTGTCCAGCAAGGATGAAACAACTGCACAGTGCTGCTGTGGTATTCAATGATTAGATGTATACTTAGAAATGTTCATCATCACATGTTTTAAGAAACTGTGTACTCACAAGAACCGTTGAATAATGGTTTTTCTCGTCCCAGTTGTTGATTTGGTGGGTGGGAGAGAACTGAATCGCTTTGGTTAGCATCCATTCGGAGAAGGTATTTCCTTTTATCCTTGTCAACGATGGACTCTGTGGTTCATTCTTTGCACAGGACTTTGTGGAAGCTCGCGGTAATGTGTGTGCCCTGGATACTTTCCCGTTTATCTCAGGACTTCCAGTCAGAGTTCGCGCTTTTTCATTTAAAAGGGACAGGTGAAATAGTGAGAACAATTATCATGGAGATATTCTGCCTATCACGGTTTATCCGCTGTGGAGAGTTCGAATCGACGTAATAAGACACTTTGGTCAACAGAAATCGATACTGCTTTATTGCTACCACTGCATCAGGGGAATAGTTCAAGGGAAAATTTCAAACTCCTAGTGCTCAAATTGACGAAACTAAGTTGTTTTACTGCTTTATGCTTCAGAAATTGGTATGTTCAAAGCGCATCACTATTTATCTACCGGTTTATGATCAGGATGAATCCAAATATCATGAACAAGAATGAATGTATCGGTCCCAGGTATTTCATTTCAATCAGGAAATAATACTGGGCATTATTTTCCGGAACATAAGTGGAAGTGACAAAAGTGGTTTAATGTAACTCATCGAAACAAGAGGCCTCCTAAGCACTTTTCTGAAGAACAGAGATTCGACAAAAGGTAGTGAGCTATATTATTCCATGTTTACGCATTGGTGCAACAGTGCAAGAGGCATGGCCCATGTCCTTAATGACGACCCACTTCACTAGCATGGAAGGCCGGCAACCATTAATCTGAGATTGGAATGGAGAACCGCACAAGTTCCAAACGGACCACGCATGGTAACGAGTTAAATGAACGCTGTGTTGTTCTGTCATCATTTAGTTAGACACTGTGCTTTGAATCTTAACTATAGTTTAACAAAAAGAATAATAATTTGGGCCAGAAACAGTTAAAAGAAACGGTGCATCACAGTTTGAGTCCAAACAGAACAGATTCCGAATATCAAACCAAACGAGAATCAACAATCGTGTGAAATCGAGAGGGTGACTGCCATTACTGAATGACTTGATTTGAAAAGAAGTGA
This sequence comes from Fasciola hepatica, assembly GCA_948099385.1. Classification (NCBI taxonomy): domain Eukaryota; kingdom Metazoa; phylum Platyhelminthes; class Trematoda; order Plagiorchiida; family Fasciolidae; genus Fasciola; species Fasciola hepatica. The sequence continues at coordinate 19,307,118 of CANUEZ040000142.1, forward strand.
GAGATATGGTGCACATTTATGGCACTGATCCCAAAGATCTACCTGAACACAAAAAAACTCTTCACAGTATGATCCCTGGGTGTGATAGATGGGGATATAACTGCTGGAGAATTAAAAAAAGGTTGAAGTGATACACTTTTGGAATAGCGTTTCGAGTCCGATAGTGAATAGTCCTACCATCAACCGTATCCCATAATTGTAACTGGTTTCATATGTGCCTAGGCTGATCGGTTTCCATATTAAACCCAGTGGACCACCACATCACTGCACTGTGGTTAGCTATTTGTGCCTTGTGACTTTTATCACAAATAACCCTGACCATGTCAGCCACGGCGTACACATTTAACGGTTAGTTTTCAAAGTCAAACATGACAGCATTGCAGTTCTGAACCTATCAAACCTGTTCATCAAAATCCAAAAGTGAAAAGTTGCCAGTGTTCTAACGAGTCGTCTTTTGGAAGTACACCCAGAAACGAAACGCACACAAATAACCACCTCCAGGAAGAACCATTTAGACGATTCGAAACTAACGCACAGGATACGACATCCAACTAGCCAGTGTTTCTGTATGGTTTGGAGACATGACCACTACGGCTGGACGAAATAAGACTGTCGGTATTTAAATACCGATGGCTTCGCAGTCTGGTGGGAACGACCTGAAAGCAATCCTGAGGTCCACGAACCAAATTGTTAGATAAAACACCTAAGCTTACTAGGTTTAGATGGCTGGGGCGTGTGTTGCGCATGTCCCATGACAGGATTCCTCGGTTTTCAATGCTTGCTGAGGCCTGTAACGGTTGGAAGAAGAGTAAGGGTGGTCAGTTCATGACATGGAAGAAAGGTGTGAAAAGCCTAATCAACGGACTTGGCTAGGTAGAGCGTGTTAGACTTTCTGAGTGGGGTCCAAGAGACCTTCCCACTCCATGGTTAGATACATTGGAGGATGTGAGTGTGTCACGATCAGTGGCGTTTTTTGTATTCACAAACTTTCTTTATCGACTTGATACAATATTTGTAGCTCTCCTTTACTGCTTTCATACTCCTATTCTTTTCCATTATTTCCTTTTGAGGTTGCTGCTGGGAGAAAACAACCTCAACCACCGCATGGTTAGTGGCTTTCTGGACTAAACTGAAGTCCGATGATGATTCAAAAAATTCTCCCTCAAAAAATCCTTTCGCCATCACGACGAGACTGCACCTTGGCGTGCTGTGATGGCTTCCGTGTCCCCATGACACAAAGGACTATGCAGGATGGCTTCCCTGAACCAGGGATCCAATCATACCTGACAGGTCAATGGGTAGAGACCAGACGAAGTTCAATCTTAACCAGTTAATGGGCGACATCTGGTTCTAATCACTATGTCCCTGGAGAGGACATTCCGGCGAATAAACACGGAGAGAACGTTTACCAGACAAAAGATCTCCACTAGATGGACGTAGGAGTGGAGTACCTGGGGTTTCTCTCGACGGTGGGAGAAGTCATCGCACTTTATTGGGGAACTATCGCCCGCCTAAACTGTGCAGACCCCGGCCCAAAGGATGCTGCCCCGTCCATGTTCCGCTTGCTCTATTTGGTGCGTGGGGCTAAGGACTGAATCCGATAACAAAGCACCGGAGAATACAAGATAGAATGCAAGCAACAATCAGACCTCACGTGACAGACCAGAAGAAGTTTCTTCATGGGTTCTTCAGTCACGTTCCCGTGCTTGGTTACCGCCCCACTGTCTTGCGGGTCAATCTTTGGGTCGAAGACTTCGGTAAGGGTTCTTAAAGAAAAACCCCTTCTGCGGTGTGGGTAGCTGCGAAATATGATTTGCCCAGGAACCCCCAGTATCTTTCCTGTAACGGGGCTAAAAACATTTCCTCTCCTTATTTGATATCAATACAAAAGGCCACAGGTAAATGTGGCTCTGAAGAAAGCAGTAGTTCAGGAGTCGAGTATAAATCGATGGCTCACTGAATCATTCCCAAGGACGTCATCTAGATCGTTGGGCAGAGCACTTTAAGGAACAATTCAGTTGACGCGCTTCAACAGTGGACCTTCCAAACATACCTGCCAGAGGTACGATGCAGGTAGATATCAGTCCTCCATCAGAAATGATGGAGATAGGGTAATGGGAATGCACGAAGCCGCTCTACCGGATGGGTTGACTCCATTTTCTCACGGATGGAGGTGAAGCTTCAATTTCGGAGTTAACAAGACTTCGCCGTATTATTTGGGATAATGAGCAGATTCTCCGATTTTCTTGATATGAAAGCGGCGTTCGATTCAGTCGACCGCACAATTCTCTGGCGCTGCCTCTCACTGAAGGGTGTGCCAGAGAAATTCATTTCTCTTTTCCAATGCTTGTATGTGAGCAACCAGAACCGAGTTTGTGCTAACAGCGATCTTCCATCCGAGTTCACCACAGGAAGTGGTGTGTTGTCAGGGTTGTCCCCTTTCACCCTTCCTCTTCAATTTTGTAATTGAATTGATTCTTGAGATAGCTCTATCTTCGTGCGAGAATCGCGTCGTCAAACTGTACTCAGACAGTAAACTGTCTGGCTTCGAATACGCGGACGATATTGTTCTGAGTGAAGATCCGGGTAAGTTGCAAGCTCTTTTAGATAGCTTATACAACAGCGTAAGAATGTTTGGGATACGTTTTGCACCTTCAAAATGTAAAATGCTATTGCAGGACTGGGTTGGTTCGACACCAAATCTTGTGTTGGTAGGAGAAGTTCTAGTTGAATTGGATAAATTTTGTTACTTGGGCAGTTATATCTCACCAGGTGGACAGATAACGGACGAAGTGTCATTGCGTATACAGAAGGCGCGTTTGGCTTTTGCCATCCTCAGCCATTTGTGGCATCGGCGTGACATCCGATTGTCTGTTAACGGTCAAGTGTACAATGCGGCAGTTAGGTCCATTCTTTTGTACGGCTCAGAAACATGGCCGTTAAAGTTAGAAGATAGGCGAAGACTGTCAGTGTTCGAGCACCAATATCTCCGTAGCATTTCCCGAGTATGGTGTGGGAACACCGTATCACCAATGCTGAGGTTCGGCGTAAGATGTTGGGAACCAGATGTCAATCTCTGGATCAAGTACTGAATGTGAACAGGTTAAATTGGCTGGGACATGTGTTACACATGCCTACCGATAGACTTCTTCGGTGTGTACCGTTCTCCGAGATAGGTATTGATTGGAAGGTAGGTCGAGGTGGTCGGTCCATGACATGGCAAAAAGGTATGAAAACCTTGCCCAGTGGACTTGGCCGAGTAGGCCGTGTTAGATTTCCAGGTTGGGTCCACATGATCAGCTTACTAAATGGTTGGAGACATTAGGTGATATGGCTAGGTGTTGCGGCCAGTGGCGTAATTGCACTTGGACTCATTCTTTGTCTTGGTGATTTCCACTTATTACTTTGATTTTTTGGATCCTTTTCCCTTTACGCTCCTATTCTTTTTTTGCTCTCTACTGGACGATGCTGGAAGGTAGCAACGGGAACCAGAGCACAGAAGTGCGAGGTTAGTGGTTTTATGAACTCAACTGAACTGATTATGGTCAGAAGTTCAACCTAGCGAAACCGTTTTCGGTTATACGATCTCACCATGATATATTTTCATTACGTATAGTGAAGACTTTGTCATCTATACAGTTATCTACCTTACTGTTACTATTAAGCTTCTTAATTTCATGTTCAACCGACCATCGACTAGCCGATCAACTCACGAATACAATATATGCTTAATCAAGTTCACCGTCATTTGTGTTGCGCATTCCCAAATCATAATAGTAAACTGGGATATTTTCTCTCATCTTGCATTGTAAATTTTTATGCAGGATACAAGTAGTCCAGCGGCAAACGATCCTTTACCAGGTCCACAGTCAGACCCTGGCATAAGATTAGTCCTCAATATTTTTCTCCAAATCGACACTACCCAACGATGAGAAATGACTTAACTTGTAAGCCTGTCAAATGAAGGGCAGAATCGAATGATGTGCCGTCCTAAATCAAGATCGAAAACGTACTTTCAGAATGTAAGTTGGTCGACAATGCCTTCGGATCCGTTGCTGAATTTGATGCCTGCTTTGAGTTCCCAATCCTCAGCTCTTCTCGGCCGGAGCTGGAGTTTAGACGAACGAAACTGGACGACTTATTTGATGGGGAGATTGAACGTGAACAGCACAAATTGTAAGAGGATCGGGATGACAAGGCATGATCCATAACCGGTCGGGTCGCCGTTGGCGATGGAGGTGGTGGTGCCTTTCGCTTTTTACGGTTTTTCATATCGGATATATTTGCCGGTGGAAGGTGGTGTTGAGCATCCCAAACAGTGTCTCTAGTGGAATAAGGACTCACAGGTTTCTTCGGCTAAATAATATTCGAAAAAACAGAAGTTGAAAAATGCAACAACTGGAAACATTCATAATGATCATGAATAAATCTTGCAACTGTAAAGTACATTATGCACAGATGCTGTTCTGGAATACCTTTAGGAGTATGCAAACCACAAGACTGCTTTTTTATATTAATGAAATCCGACATCTTCGGTTGAGCCTGAAATCATGATTTGGTGTCTTCACCGTTTCAAAACAGAAACCGGACGTACAGTAACTGTAAGGTCCAAATTACAAAGATAGACGGCCACAGAGAGCTTGCATTTACTTAGTGAACCCACTATCCTGGATACCATGAGTGTTAACGACATGAAGCCCTCAGGATTGGCAGGATATAGGAAACGCATTGCCATCACCGATAGTTATCAACGGTTTTTTCACCCATGATGCATGAAATGCTATTAAACCCACCCTGACTTCCTGCGATTATTTCTGATCCAAACCACTTAGTGACCAAATTTGACATGCTGATGTGTCAGCTTACTACTATACGAAATATGCACACGAAACAAATAGTTCAATTTATTTTGGAAAGAGTTCCTAAAACGGTGCGGGATGCTTATGGCCCACTTCTGGAAGAAAGGTAAAAACGTCGAATTGGCTTGAAAAAGGACTGACCTTGGTCGTTAATGGCTCATTAACGATTCTCAGGAATGTGTTATTGAACACTGTTTACTTCACACGTGATTCATGAACAAAGCTGACTCAAGTTATACACTCTGAATAGAAGCAGTGATCTCTACTTTACAAAAAACAGAGAGGTGGTGCGAGGTCCAATGCTCTCGGAGCTGGAGCAAGGAAGCAGATAGCATAGAAAGACTCGGGGACAGGCATGCATCAGATTTCCAAATATATAAGTTATTCGTAACTTTGTGAAGCATCTCAATCGATATGTCGTTAAGAAAAAATGCGGAATTCGTTGAATATTTGAGCAGGTCAGGAGAAGACTCTTTTGAAGTGCTTCGAACCAACTCACGGGCGCATCGAAGCTCTAGCGGTCCTTCCAATTAGAATTATTCGTGCGGCGTCTACAGCAACCCTATACTCTGCACCACATCTGCGGCACAAAAAGATGAACTCACTGCCTTGGATGAGTGAATGCCATTTTGAAGATCAAGATGAATGTGTTAGAAATGACGTAATTTGAAGCATTGAATGGATTATTGAGATGTTTACCAGTAAAAAAGTTTAATTTCGACGGTTCTGGTGGGATAGTGTGCTACTGGCACCAATGCAGGAAAAGCAAGCTGAAAATCACTCGCTGAGCCCTCAGTGGTGGGTTTGTGGAGGCTCGGGATGTAGTTTTTAAGGACGGAAAATCCCAGTTAGCAGTCCTGGAGGGGAAGTAGACCGCTGATTCACACATCAGAACAATGAATCAATTTTTAATCCCGCTTAATTCAGAAAATTGACGGAGGACCACGGAATATAAACATTACAACGCCTCCATACATACAACTAGCATCACCCGAATGAGGCTACTGAACCGGAACATCGAAAGCAAGGAATGGCTCACTCATAGTTTAGACACGAACCCAATTAAAAATGTCCGGGGTCTGTTAGGGAGGCGAATCTAAGCGGATGGGAGAGTTTTCGGCACTTTGTACGGGTCGGCATGTGCCATCCGCGATGAATGGGATAGCATAAAACCTACGATCACCCGAAATATAATTGGAAGCTTGGTTAGATATTGTATTTTGCCACTGGTCTGGGGGTGGGTCTAATAACATATTGCACCTTCTTAGGAACTATTTCCGAAATAAATTGAATTATCTGTTTTACGTTTAAAATCCGTGTGCATATTTCATACAGTGGTGGGTTGACACACCAGCATGTCAAATTTGGTCACTCTAAGTGGTTTGGATCAGAGGTAATCGCAGGAAGTCAGGGCGGGTTTACTAGCATTTCGTGCACTTTATTTATACAGTGGAACTGCGAACTCATGAAAGCAATACGGCAAACAATTTTGTTCCATCGACCGAAACAAATATCTGAATCTCCTAATGAAGTGTGTGTAACAAGATTTTGTTAATTTCTGTACGAACTGCGTTTTCTAGGGGATAACGGGGTTAAAGAATAAAAATTATTTCAACACAGTGACCATGTTTCTAAGTTATAAAAAAGCACCTGCCATATGTCTATACCTACAACTGTGTGATTCCAAAGTTCAATGGGACCAGCACTTCTAGATTAGAACACAGGTGCACAGACGAATTACCTTGTCGAGAAATGAAATAGGATAGACATAATACTAGCTTTTGACCATCAGTAGTATGCTGAGACTTTTCGAAGAGATCCCTGTATGCCTCGATATGTGAAGCTAATACCTATTGTTTCTTTCCTATAAAACCTAATCAAATTGATCCGCTTATAAAACGCTCAAAGCTTTTGATAGGGCCTGGCACTTTAGCTGGGACAGCGCGGATGATACTGAAGCGAGAGTGGCTTCCATGTATAGGTTTGATTCGAAGAAGTAACCGCAGATCTTCACTATTTCGGTAACTTCAAGAAATTAAATAACTAACGAAAATCAAAAACAGTAAGCAGTGGGAAGCGTTTGGGCGTTGAAACTAACTGATTTACTTGGTTTCTTTATTTAAACTCCACTTCAGTCATTTCGTAAGATTTGCTAAAATTGGGGTGATCTGCTACGGTACGATTAATGGAGATGCCATGCCAAGGGTAAACTAACCGTGGAGGGAGTAGAGACTGGTAAACTTACGGATAATGAGTGTGCTGTATGTGGATGTCGAACACTGCTAATGGAGTTGGAGTTGCTAGAGGGTGAAGTTGTGGTCCTCCCTAGAGCTGACGTCCGCGGATTGACAAACAAACACAAACCTCCATGAGCATCGACAAGGGACCACTGATCGAGATTCCCTGCGTTGACCAAACAAGTTAAATTGGACTCAGTGGGTTCACATTCTGCAATAAAGATCGGCAGGAGATCATTTATCTAAGTTAGTCAAACAACAGAAACCATGTATTAATGGAACTAAAACACAAAGAATGTCTGCGTCCAGCTAGTCTCAGTTCTTAAACGCGACCTCTGACTGCAGCTGACGTTGCATGTAAGAATGAAAGGCAACCTGGGTATAGTAAGGACTTGAATGAGTGATGACGATGTTTCATTGCCACTGGGGTATTTTACTTGCCCTGCCGGGAATTAGAATGCGCTGAAAATACCCCGGATAAACAGACTTGACTGAGCAACTACTAATCTTGCTCTCGGTTTACTACTTTCCGGAAAATAACGTCCACTGATAAATGAATAGTGAATGAGTAGATTAAACAAGTAATTTTCTCGTCCAGCAGTGCCTACCAAGATTTTTTAACTGGAAACAAGCGCAGCTCACTTGGAGTGTGCTCCTTGAGATCCATTCTTTTATCCACCCTTTTGTTCTCTCGAGTACCGCCCACTCAGCTTCGTTGATTGTCGACTTTTTTGAGTCCACTGCGCTTCCACAGAAATTTCGTCTTCTCTTGCGTTGGTTGCGGCGATCAGTCGAGTTGTGATTGCTTGTGACAACGCTTGTGGCTTTTCTGGATTTTCTAGGCCTGCAACGTTTACTCGAGAGGGTGCAGAGGCCCCAACACATGCAGACAGATGGATTTTGAAGCAAGCACGTAAGAAGACATGGTCAGTACCGTTTGCGCCCCGGTACGCTTGTCAATCCTCCACAGACGAAATTCAACGGGATCACACCAGGATGTGGTCCACCTGGTGCGCAGTGTGACCGTCGTTGGAGTACCGTGTTAGTAGGTGATTCTAAGGGTGTTGGAAGCAAGTGCCGCAGATAACCATTATGCTGACGTCGGCTGAACCGTCGATCACTATTCTCGTAGCGCTGACCGAGGTCGAAATTCCTGAGGATGTGGCGAGTGGATTCGTCGGTCGTACGTATTCCAGAGTTCCGGTCTCCTGCAGCAAAAAGTACGTTGCGCCTGAAAACCCGGTTGATTACCTCCTGCGAACTGTGGTTGAACTTATCTTTGATTATGTCATCGGTCGAGTTGGTTGGAGCATAGACTGCAATCACCATCAGTTAGTGTGGGGAGCCTTTGAAGCGTGTCAGGGAGAGTCTGGATGAGACTGGTTCCCAAGAGATTGCTCCTTCGTTAGCTGCTTTGTTCAGAACGAACACAAAACCGCAGAGGCCGAAATTGTTCGTCGGGTTACTGTGATAAAGCCAATAAGATGTATCCACTCCCGGGACCTCTGTTTGTGGATACCTGAGTTGGGTAGGCGGACTTCCGAGAGGCAAGCGAAATTTACTTGATAGTCATGTAGAATCCGCATTGTGATGCATTAGCTACGGATGTTTAGAAACGCCCTGACGTTCCCACAGGCTATATGTTTTTTTCTACAGTGAATAATCCTAGCCTGTTGTCTCATCACCCCAACTGCTGGGACACGAGGTGCGTCGCTTTCCCAGGACGCCGTAGTATGATGAATGCATGAGGTTCTGTGAATATTCATAGGATAACGACCGCAAATCTGGTGGATAAGCCCATACAAGGAGCATGCTAGATCCACTAAATAAGTCGTCGCGAACCATCAGCGGCGATACTCAAGGGTGTGATTCATCTTCTACTTGAAAGGCGCTCTCTATCAGAAAACTTCACATAAATCCGTGGATGGCATTGCGAAGTGGCGAATGACTTTTTTACCCATACACTAAGAGAATAGCAGTAAAAGGGAAGTAAATCTCATAGTTTGAAAGCATACTGTAGGAGGAATCTGAAGTGGAAATCCACGTCAAAACCAGTTTTTTAATTCCGCTTTTGAAAGGGGAAAGGTTGCAGGTGGATGGAATAACAAGGCGGAAGGGTGTTCCATGATTTAACCGTCAGGGGAAAAGAGAAGACTGAAAGGTTGAGGTCCGAGAACGAGTGACAGAAACCTGATGAGGGCGACAGGTTGCCTGTGCTCGGGATTGGCGCTGAGAAGTAATGAGAGTAGAAACAGCCGAGGCAAGCCTGTAGCAACAAAACCCGAAATAACAGCGGTAGAATAAGGACAACACAGTAACTGCCCGGTGATGGGCAAGCGACTGAAAATTGAATGTTAAAACTGGGTCATCTACCAGACGAACGGCTTTACGTTGGACCCGGTCGAGAAGAGACGAAGTTCCACCCTACACATGACAGCAGTATTCAAGTGTGGGACGAATTTGAGCTTTGTACAGTACAAGGTGGGATGGTTTGCAGAAACATCTAGCGAGAAACAGAAAAACAATTTTGCGCGCAGCATGGGAAGCAAGCGAATACACGTTTGAAGACCAAAATAGAGAGATGATCGAAAGACCCAGAAAAGGCATCGAGCTGCAGGAACGAGGGGGAACCGAATCAAAATTTGAGTGAGGAGAAAAGAAGTGATGGTTGAAAGAAATTGTGAGGAGAGATGTTTTAGAAGCGTTGAAGAGAATACAATTTTGAGAGCCCCAGGAGATCTGCTCAAGTTCGGAACTGCATGATGTTACAAGAGCACAACGGTCACGATCGATGTTGGCGGTGGCATGGTGGGATACGAAAGGGAGTAGTGCAGAGTGGTATCCGACTAAAGCGTGGATGGGGTTGGAAGTGATGGATGCGAGGTCATTAATGAAAAACAGAAAGAGGGCGGGTGAAAGTACAGAATTTTTTTGGGAACACCAGCATTCACGCCAATAGGCTGTGACTGTGCCTCATCAACTCGGACGGAGATGGTCCGGTTACTGAGAAAACTCGATGTCCACAGGAAAAGGGCTGGAAGAATACTAAAAGTGTGCAATTTAGACAGTAAACTTTTGTGCCAGACACGGCTAAAAGCCTTCCATATGTTTAGTGGAACCAGGTCTGTTTCTCCGTGGTAATCGAGTGCCACTGACCAGGAGTGCGAGACCACAGCTAGTAGAACGACAAGGTCAGAACTCGTATTGACGATCGCTTAGTAGTCCTTCACGTTCGAGGGACGGTCGCAATTGGTCGGAAATTATGGTATCCATGACTTTCGAAATTACAGAAGTTAGGGAAATAGGACGGTGGTTGTTTGGGTCGGAGGATTCACCGTGTTTGGGAATAGGAAAAATAACGGCTTTTTCGCAGGAGGTGGAAAAAGTACCAGACTGGAAAGAAAAGCGAAAAAGATGACAGAAGATCGGTGCTAACTTTGGGGCACACATTTTTAGGACGATGGGTGAAATACCGTCCGGACCAGGTGGTTTATTTTGGTCGGGTGATTGTGAGGTGTGGCGGGCCTCTCTGGTTGTGATAAGGGGGATAAAAAGGCATCTAGTAAGTGGTTGGAGGTGGAAGAACAGGAGTTGGGTAAAGTGGAATTAAAGACAAACCGGGAGGTAAAACCTCGGCTTTCTCATCGGGTTCACAGACTAAAGAGCCAGGGACGTTAGCGATGGGGTAGAAATTGGAAGGGCGTAAATTACGGGAAACGGATTTGGTGAGACACTAAAATGATCGGCTACCAGTAGCGGAAGAAGCTAGACGTTTGGCTTTGTGACGAATGGAATGATCCTTGACTTTCTGAATGGGAGGCGAGCATTTATTTCTGGTCTGCACGAGGTGATTAAGATATTGGATAATTTCGGAGCGGCACCATCGTCTGAATGCTAAGTTCTTTAGGCACATTGTCCGATTGTAGGCGTGGGTAAACCACTAAAAAGAATGTAGTTTGCCGGGTTTGGAAAAGTGTGAAATAAAAAGAAGTATGTCCTGGAGAACAGTCTCGGTAGAGTTTGAAACGAGGGAGGAAAAATCAGAAGGGAAGCAACAGTCAGCCCAGGGATGCAAAGCCAGAAAATCACGAAAACTATCACAGTTAGTTGAGTCGTAACGCCAAAAGATGCATCTGGAGTTGCACATAGGAACAGGGCGAGAAAAGGCCGTGGAGGAGATAAAACAGTAGTTTGATGAGCCAAGTGGAGGAAGAGATGTAATATCAGAGAATAAGGAGGGAAAGAAAGTAAGAAGATGGACAATATGTGTACGATTGCCAGCCCGGTCGGGAATGCGTGCGGGGAAGCCAAAGAATTGACTTAGACTGCTGGCCAAAACGAAAGCTTCGGCTCCACGTCCCACAGCTGTAGTCTCAGAAGAGTGCAGAAGCCAGTTTTTATTGCGGACATTACAGTCACCAAGAATGGTAACTTGGTAATTGGGGTCTGATACGAACAAGTTCTAAATGCTGGAGGACAATAAATCAAAAACTAAGTGATCGCTACTGCTGGGAGAGCGATAAACGGTACAGGGTGTAATGGTTAAAAAAAGGGAACCGGAGCTTCGGCTACATCAGCTGGAACTCGCGGTTGGCAAGATCCAAGTGTGGGATACGGGAGGTAGCGACTGACTGGTGGATGTAGGCTCAGACGCCAGCTTTAAATGAAAATAAGGAATGAAAAAAGTAGTTCGGAAACTGAAGATGGGTAGTATCCAACGTGGGAGAGATTTGCGTCTTAGTCAAGAATAAGACAAGAGGACAAGAAGACTGAAGGAAATGATGCACAGAATTAATAATGTGGTTCAAACCGTGAATGTTGGTGAGAGCTAGTCGGTTTTCTTGTTGTTAGTGCTGACTAGACATGAGCGATGAGTTCCTGTGGGTTGAGAATTTCATGAGCCTCTTTGTGAAACCGGCAATCTAACCCTGGAACTTGGAGTGGCGAACCACATAAGGCTCAAATAGAGAAGGCCGTGCTACTACCCCGGGCGACGGCAAGACCTTCAACTGGGGCCATTGCCTCTTAGTCGTGTCTCATGCACCTGATAAGGTTTCCTAAAAGACGCGCGTGAATCGCACTCCCGGCTACCGGTCCTTCCGGAATATAGGAGTGCGTTGGTGATCGCAGATTTACTCCAAAAGCGCATGAGTCATCTTTATGGTCACCGTCTTTCAAAGAACGTGGAATAAAGGATTCGCTCCGCTGCCTTGTGCGAAGGTTCTTGAAAGAAGGCTTTGGGGGAAGAGCCCACTAAGACATCTCTTAACGGGCAGCACCCAGCCGGCACGCATTACATGAAGCCCACACTAACTCACAAATGGGTACACTCTTTCCCTCTCTCTGCGCGCCGAATCACTCAAAACAGTTCATAGCCAAGGTTAGTGGTGAAACAGAATTATCAACCCTCAGCACCATCGGTTTCCGCGAGTCGTTTAGTACACAACCGTTGATAATACATTCTTATACGCTTCTCAGGCCGGCAATGACGGTGACAATGAGCATAAAATCAGGGTTCTTCCCTTCTATGTATGTGGTTCGGAAAATCAACTACCAATTCCGCGTGTCATTGTATCTTAAAGTCTTCAACCCACGTACTCGAATAAAAACAAGCCATCAAACAGCTCTAGAGCGCACCCTCGGAACTTTAGCCATAGATGTGTGCTGTTTTCAGTACTTTTGGAAACTAGTGTTGATCGTAGCTGAGGTTGGTACTGTTCAGCGGCTTTTGATCGCTAAGTATGGAACACTAACATATAGTATGCATCATATTTTACACCGGCTTGAAATCAAGGCCGGTACCAACGCAGAAACAATTACAAAAACAGGGGAGAGGAGAAGATCACAGTTACTAAAAATAGCACGCTAGTTTTTTTCTTTACTTAGCGTGCAATTTATGATGATTTTTAACCATTTTGTTCGTCTGAATGACATTTTTGTATTTATAGGACATGAGAGTTTGACAGACAGACTGCACAACATTCGCGCTACTGACGTTTACTCTCAGCCATGTCCCTCAACGTCTATAACCGTCGACAATTCTCGTCCCTTGGGCCCCAACCAGGGAGGCAGGAAGCACCAACCGAAGCCAATGCTTCTTCATACCGTTATCCCGTCATCTCCTGATAGCCGCGTTGCCTCTCCCAGCCATGCCCAGCACATGCGAATAGAGCATGAAAGGTAAACGATGGGCAGGCATTCGCAAAACTTGACGGAGCCAACTGAGGCGGTGTAGAGCGATCATTTTGAGGGCACCTATCTGTGCCTAACACACGGCGGCGCATCTCGTCATTACTCACTCGATTTTGCCACCAGACGCGAGCAATGCTTCGAAGACATCGGTTGTCGAACACAGAAAGACGCCGAGCATTCTCAATGCGAAGTGGCCAGGTCTCGCAACCGCAGGGTAAAACACTACGAACCACAGCGACTTACACCCGACATTTAAGAGAGAACCGGATGTCACGGCGACATCACTGGGTTCGCAGGTTTGCGAAAGCTACTTTAGCTCACCCTATTCGTGAACTGATCTCCTCTCCAACACCACCTCCAGCTGTTATCAAGCTCCCAAGGTACTCAGTTTTCAACTAACTCAAGCTGATCATCACAAAGGCACAGGCTCCTGTTAATCTTGCAAAAGCACTTTGTATTTGGAAGGTGTAAATCACATACCACATCTGAATACCTCAATCGCCAACCGGTCCAAAGCGTGTTTTTTGCCTGTGCATTATCACTCAACAACGCAAAATTATCCGCATATTCCAAGTTGAAAACTCTGGTTCCTGGAAGGATTTCAGCTTCACCGCTTGGAAGACTACACAAGGCATTTCGTCGAACATACCTTATGACAAAGCTGAAGGGAAATTGGGGATATTGGGCAACCTTGTCGAACTGCACTGGAGACGACAAAAGGAGACGAAAACTGGCCGTAGGCCCTTACCCGAACTGAAGTGTGACGATACAACTATTTGAGGACTGATATATACTTCTCAACAAACAATTCAGTAGTGCAGTCCTATCGACAGACACAAAGGCCGCGCGAATACCCAGGAACACGATGATTTTTGGTCTTTGGAAAGTATGACGGTGCTCAAACAGGTGTTGGAAAGTGAAAATTTGATCGATGCATTCACGACCGGCACGAAACCCAGCCTGCTCCCAGCTAATCTGTTTTTTACGCGTTTGTGAGAACCTGCGAAATATGACAGATGCAAGCAGCTTCGACACTATTGGGATGATGCGTACACCACTATGGTTAGCGCAGTCACTGCGAGAGCTCTTCTTAAAGATGGGAACAACAATCGATTCCCCCACAAGGACGGAACCTGCTAGGAATTCCAACGTTTTGATTTAAAAAACATGAATTTCTCTAACGAGTTGCAACCCACCATCTTTGAAAAGGTCTGGGGAAAGGCCATCGGATCCCGGAGCTTTGTGACGTCCTAAGACCTGGATCACCTTCCCGATCTCCGCCTCGGTAGGTGGACCTGCCGAAACGAGCCACTGGACGTATGTCGGAAGAGCTACAGGAGTGACTGACACCGAGGAGCAGCTAAACTGTCTGAATGAGCTCCGCCCAGCGTTCGAGACACCGCTGCTGATTGTGGATTGGCGAAGCGTCAGCTTCACAAATTGTTCCATACACATCCAGTGGCTTCCCATCGGTGATTCGAATGAGACAAAACAGCTTGTGAGAATTTCCCATGGCGGAAGTACGTGTCATCTCTGGCATACGTTGCAACAACCAGATTTCGCGATCCCTAAGAAGACTCGAGTTAGGTTCACGTCTCATTACGAGTCGTGCCTCGTTGTACTCGCTTCCAGTCGGAATCGACTGGCGTGCGTCAAGCAGGCACAGAGATTCAGCAGAAATCCAGCGTCTCACGACGCAACGAGACAGGACACAACTTACTAGACCAGCAGAATGCAATGCATTCTGGATAAGCGACCAGTGCTGGTTTGTTATCAGGTGGGGCTACAACTAGCATTTCAGCTGGCGCTTTTTGGGAAACCGGGAGGCAAGATGGGCCGGAAACCTTATCGTATTCCAACCGTCGTTGCAGCATGTGTTTGGAGCACCCACCGAAACACATGGACAACTTACTGCGAACTAATGCGTAGTCGGAATCAAGGGGATGCTTTAGTACGAGCAACAGTCTTGTATGCAACCTCACCGTTTGTGGTCGATCTGGGTCCACTGTTGACTCGAAGAGGACGGACGCCACGTAGCCTACCTGTGATTAAAATGTCTGAAGTTCGTACTTGAGAGAAACAGGTGATGGTCTGAGCACAGAGCCAAAAACCGTTACCCATTTTCCGAGCGACAGGAACCTGTGCCTCGTTCGATGACAGCGAACCAATTCTAGCATTTAAATCTCCCGCCAAAACTACGATATCAGCCAGGCTTCTTCTGTGTAAGAGGTCGTGGAGCTTTTGGTAAAAGTTATGATTGCATCTGGACTGCAATCGATGGCTGCATAAGTCGAAAGGACGAACAAATTGCGTCTATCGGAACGGTGACTGCTCAGTTTGCACGAACCCATGAGTCTCACCACGCATAAATGACTGTCGACTGGGATCCAGTGTAACAGCACCGCTTCAACTCTTTCACTGAGAGCAATGCCAACGCCAGCAAGACCAAGACCACAGCCTCAGCGTCACCGGAAAGGCGTAAGTGAAACTTCACCGAAGGACTAGATGAGGGCGTCAATCAAATTATGGAACTGGAGTCTTGAATGAGAGTCTCTTGAATGTAACACACATCGATGGCAAGGAATTCAAGCGTGCGAGCTAAGCCCGCCTGTTGTCCTATGCACATCAGGGTTCGCACTTTGAACGTGTCTATGTTGAATGGGCATGGAGGAAGAAGCAGGGCATCAGACAGTGGCAGTCAGTTCGGTGAGACTCGGAAGCTAGTCGAAAAAAGGACGAGAGAACATAGGCAGGATTTCCACCAGTGGCATTACAACGGGCACGGTCGACCGAGGAACCCGTGGGGTGCAAAAATAGAACAATTTGTGTACGGTGTAGGGCAGCGATCGTTTGTGCGCATGGAAGAGCAGTCAATCATAGTGGTAGGATCTGTCATGGTTGTTTGCGATGCGGGCTGTTGTACTACTTGGTCGCCCAGTCAAGAGTAGGCATTTTTACTCGAGAATGCACCTCCAGCCTCTGCGCAGCAAAGTGAGTCCTGAAAGGCAGAAGAGCTGGTCCAGATGAGCCGGTCACCGACTGTATGAATCATTCGTCTCTTCTGGGACCATCAGGGAGCCGATGACTGATTTCTCATTTGATTTGCCCTTCGGATGAGGCTAAACATCCTGGGTGCCTAATACACCCCTACGTCGCCGATGCCGATGCCGGTGAGAATACCGCTGTACGCCTCATTCGCCACACGTGGTTGGTTTGGAATCAGGGTTTAGCACACTGACGATGTCATCTAGACTGATGATGAAACGTTTGCGATCCAAACGTCATACGTGCTGTCTGTAAGGGACTCGTAACTAGAATACCAGCAACGTGATTCGGTTCAATTCGCCTTTGGGAAGTGCTCTCACTCTGAGTTTAACCAGAGATACCGCGGATTCTGCAGCTGGTCATTCGGGGGTTAGAACCGCTCTGAGCTCTGGAGCAGAGTCCACCTTGCGCGGCTGGATTCCAGTAAACAGTAGGCTATGTGAAAGGTTAGTTCAAGGTGAATATAGGGTGTGACAGCAACCCGTGTGTTTTCTATTCTAAGCTTCTACTGACGTTGGTTCATACACAATTAAAGAAGTATTCTATCAACAACTTCACGACCTTCTACGAAAAGCATCCTACAGACGATCACGTCCGGAGTTTAAAACGACGCTGGACCTAGGCGCACATATAACGGTGACCAACTGCTACATCTTTGTACAGATCATCGTTTGTTTATATCAAGTACAAAATTCCGGCATAGCCCTCAACGCACAGCGACTTAGCATCCACCTCCTGCAAACCAGTATCGGACACGGATAGGCTATGTATTTATAAACTACCACCTATGTAGCTTAGCTAAATCCCACCGGTTGTACTAGAGCGGATGCTTAGACATTGATCACTTCTTGTGCGTGCTGAACTCACGGTGCGTTTTCTCACCAAAGCCGAAGTTTTTTGCCAACAGATAGGTATACAACAATTCTGTCAGAATCCGATCCAATCGTAAACAGTCACGGATTAAACTATCAATAGGCTTGTGTAGAGACGGACTGGTAGTCTCAACGAGCTACCGAGGAGAAACCAGCTGTTGTCACGTCAGGAAATGTTTTCCACCCATCCTGTTCACAAGTAGCATGAGGCCTGGTGTGAGCAGGACAATCCTATGAGAAATCGGTCAGCTAGTCTTGCAGCTTTCACGTCGTATTCAGCGGTCGGCGAAGATATCTCGAGGCATGATTCAAATCGCCTTCAACTTCTTCGGCCTTCAAGGGTGGTCTGCACTGACCCGCTCACTCAGGAAGAGATTGCCTGTACACTCCAACCCATAAGGCCTCTGGTTCGGATGGCCTTCCTACAGCCCTCTTCAGGGAGTGTCTCTCTTCCAAAAGTATATCAGTCTCTTCTGCAAGATCTATGTTCATCAGCGCGTTACACCAAAGTGGAATTATGCACGTACCATCTCAATATACGATAAAAGGGGCTCGCAACGTTTGCCCAAAAATCAATCAGTATGATCTCAGTTGAATCGGCGCTGTTAATCTCTTAAATCCCCCACAGACTGACCGTAGAGCGCAAATAGCATACTCTCGAAAAACAGGCAGGTCGTGTTGTGCTCGTCCTAAACAGTCATGTGCTCACGCACAAGCATGCTTGATCTGAATCCCGTGCAATCATGGACGCACGCCTGCAGTTGTACACACACGTACACAGTTGACGGCTGTCGTGCTTCGTCTTGGACAGCACTGACCAATCAGATTGTATCACGTGTTGCAAGAGCTTGCAAGGCTTAATCCGACTGTACAGTTGTCTTACGCTTTTGATTGCACACATTATTGACTCACGCACTTGCATACGTGTTTGCATTTTCACTTGCTTGCACTGGTGCTTACCGTACGTTGCTGCAAAGTACACGCTCATTCGTACATGAGTGCCTACCTTCAACGTACCGAATTTGGGACGCAACAGGTCGTAGTCTTAGTCTCGGGTGCGTTGGTCAGATAACGTAGCTTCACCATGCATCACAAACAGACGTTAACCATTTTCTTTAAAATCTAAGCAGTTCTTGACCCCCTTGACAGGAAGGCCTTCTGGTATTATCTTGTTAGACAGGGAATATCTGATAAAAATGTCAGGATGGTTCAAGCAGTCTACCGTCGGGCATCAGACCGAGCGTAGACACACGGTTCAGCGTCACCCTGAGTATCGGATAGAAGTGCTGTGCTCAGGGGTTTCCATTCTCTCCCTCCCTGTTTGAATTTCCGATTGAAGACACCGCGGCGGCTTTCAATGAAGTCCCTGCAACAGCGCGTTCTGAACATCTCGTTGTCCGTTTCGATGTATGGAATATGCTTTGCAATTTCAAAATGTAAGATAATACTAAAGGATTGGATTTGGTGTACTTCGGCATTCACCTTCGATAGTGACAGCTTAGGAATAGTCAAGAAATTTCCCCACTTGGGAAGTTTTATAAGTTTGGATGAGACGGTTGGCGATGGGGTCGAAAACCGAGAAGAGAAGTCTCAGACGGCCTTCTGCAATTTTTGTCAATTACGGAAAAGGTGAGACATTTCTCCCCTGCTGAAAAGCAGTGTACAAAGCTGGTGTACGCAGTGTGCTTCCTTTTGCTGCGAGATTTGAACCATCCAAGCGTCCGATGTTGAACGGTAATTTGCTTTCGATTACCTTTGTCCGAAGAATATCTCACGAATCGAATGACAACATCAAATCAGCAACTCCACTGTTCGTTTACGCATATTCGGAATTGAACGTGTCCTGTACCGAATAGATTATTATCACTAAACCGGTTTTGCTGGTTAGGACATACGCCACATGTGCCAGCCCATCGGCTCTCTCGTCGTGCTTAGCTTGCACAACCTGGGGTGAACTAGAAAAGTCGCGGGGAGGCCAAGCTATGACGTGGCACCGGTCAGTCAAAAGGTTGACATCGAGGCTTAACTTCATCGGTTCTTCACGTCTGCCTAGCTGGAGATCTCGTGATCTACAGCACGCTTGGTTGAAAACCTTGTCGGATATGGCTCAGAGTCAGATTTATCACTCGCAGGAAAGACGGTTTATTGTTTTTGGTTGGGTCTCTAGGGGCTTCTCACCAAAAGCTAGGCATATTTGTATTCTTGGCGCACCATGCACACAAACAAGAAACTTACCCCGAAGTTCGAACTCCATTGTGCACTGTGCATGAAAGCTTAGCAATGGATCCAACATGGTACCAGTATGCGGATTCCGTAGGCAATGGTCACCCGGACGTAAACTGCGTAAGGTACAAACCTG
Organism: Fasciola hepatica; assembly: GCA_948099385.1. Classification (NCBI taxonomy): domain Eukaryota; kingdom Metazoa; phylum Platyhelminthes; class Trematoda; order Plagiorchiida; family Fasciolidae; genus Fasciola; species Fasciola hepatica. The sequence continues at coordinate 19,326,682 of CANUEZ040000142.1, forward strand.
AATTTCAACCGATTATCGTGGAGAAGGGAAAATACGATTTTAAAGGTGATTCAGAAATTTACTGGCCAATGAACTATGAAAAAACTGCTTATCTTCTTTGGGCACTCGGTTTCTCGTTTTCCATTCCATTCAGGCCCTGTTATTCAAACATCCATAAAAACTTTTTCGTCATTGATAAATCTCAACCGCCGATCCAAGATTAATTACTGTTTATGATTTAAGTCCGGAATTGCTATTCAAGTCGTGATGCTTAAGACATTATTCCCAGGGGATGTCTAGATAAACTGTTGGTAATTTCTATCATGCTTCACTGCGAATTACCAGTTTGTTTTGATCAAGTCAAAATAATACTGTAATTGGTGAAGAAAACGACGCTTCACTCTGTTGGTTGTTCACTGGACTACGAGCATGGATGCAAGTATAAAATGTTAATGGATTCATTTTTCGTTCTCATGATTTTAAGCCACTTCGGTCTGGCTAATCGGATGTGAAAAAGAGAGCATGACAGTCACTGCAGACAGATCTCACCATTTTCATCACAGTTTTGAATACCGTGAATTGGTAAGCTCTTCGGAGCCGTTCACCAGAAAGGTATAAAAAGAAAATTAAATTTCAGATTAGGTGAATAAATGAGAACAGCGAAAATCGAACTCATCGCAGTGTCTGTTCTGTCCAATCCCACTAGCTCCAGTGAGCAGACTCCTCTGCCTTCGAACCATCTCGATTTACTAGCATAAAAACAACATTTTATATAGGATGGATGGTGGTCATAGCCCAAATTCTGGTCCGCAAACTTATTTGTCCACCTGTATTTCATAACCAGCTCCTCTGAATGGTTAGTCTGGTTACAAACCCAATTGGTTGATTCAATTCAGACAGCAGTTGATACTTGATTGGTCCCTTGATGCGCTTTGTTGACTCCAATTTTGCTGTATGGTAAACGAACCAGGCCGTCCATTGGCAATATGCGAGGCCATACCCTTACGGTGTTAGTTCTTCATTACCATAAGTTCACCCTGTGTAACTATCGATGTTGTGATACTGTCTCCGCTTCAGCGGGACTGATCGCTCAAAACTAGTGCAGTTTGATCATACTATTCGAATTCCCCGTAAACATTGATCCGCGCGAACACCGCTTGAGGCGTGCGTCGCACCCGAACGTATCGTGACGGGTTTCAATGATATCTGTAATGCCTCGGGAAATTAATTGATTTGCATAAGTTTAGTGTAGGGGGTAGGATGTTTAATTTATATTCGAAATGGTTGACCACGCAGAATCAATGCTCAGTTCATCATTCGTAGAGTAGCCGGGCTGTGTAGTTTATTCTCAATAAAGGAATACCTCTATTTCACTTGTGCCCCTACGGAGAAGTGATTCATCATAGAAGTTGATCGTTGCACGAGTAACGAGTCGCTATCATGGAAGTCAGTGACGAAAGGGTGCTATACCATGCATTCTTGATATTAAAACAAACACTTGAGGGCCAGCTTGGTGGCTAGGTAATCGGTTCACAATTGTCCCTTTTGGGTTCGAATCCCAACGGTGGATGTGCACTGCTGATGAAGTCTAGCAGTTGTAGATTGCTTTCATGATTTTCCATGATGAGTTCAGCGTTGATACTGCGTAATGAATCGCATATATATAGATGATTGCATGCAGAATGGACAGTGACAGAAAAATGAGAGCTCAGGCCGACAGTGACAACGTAAATCGGATGTCCAACTGTTTAGAGTCCGTATAAGTAAAATCTCAAATTAATAAGTTCCTTACTCAGTAGTACACTTATTCGCGGCTTTGCGTCCCGTTTGTGATTTATTTTAATTTTACTGTGTCAATTCTGTGTATTTCATCCTGGTCTTTCAACTGATGGATGATTTATTATAAGGGACAATAACCGAAATCTACACGCCAGCAGGAAGTAATGTACCATTTTCATGTGGCATAATACACGTTCATTTAAGGGACTTGCTTTCGATGCTCATTTTCCTTTACTTACCTGAACGATATGACGACAACAGTGATTACCCGTTAAGACTTCTCTTCGATGATTTACGATCAGTGCTGGGCACGCATTCGAGAAATTCTCCACAATAATTCTTTGGAAGGTTAAACCGTTGTTAACGTCTACCCCCGGTAGCTAGGTGATCCGCACTGTAGACGAATTTCTAGTGGAGCACAAAAATTGCACAATACACTACACAAACAAAAAACAGGTTTAGCTAACTTTACTTTTCTACTTGATTGCCAATGAACCTGATGTTATTCTGTAGGATTCACATCCCATTAGCGAAAGTGGACGCACCATCATTAAAAAGTTTACCAACGGGATGACGTTTTTACAAGTGGCTTTTTAGGAAACCGCAAAGGAATTAGCTTGGTAAGTATCGCATCCAAACTACTCACTGGCCTTATTCTTCACCGAAATGTGTACGAGTAAGAATCAAGTCGGTTTCAGACTCGGTCGGGGTTGTATCGACCACATCTTTACTCTTCGACAAATCTTAGAGCCTAGACACATCTTTCGTAGGCCCACAATCTCCGGTCTTTCTGACCTGAAAGCGGCGTTCGATTCAGTTGACCGCACAATTCTCTGGCGCTGTCTCTCTGAAGGGTGTGCCAGAGAAATTCGCTTCTCTTCCAATGCTTGTATGTGAGCAACCAGAACCGAGTTTGTGCTAACGGCGATCTTCCATCCGAGTTCACCACAGGAAGTGGTGTGTTGTCAGGGTTGTCCCCTTTCAACCCTCCTACAATTTTGTAATTGAATTGATTCTTGAGATAGCTCTATCTTCGTGCGAGAATCGCGTCGTCAAACTGTGCTCAGACAGTAAACTGTCTGGCTTCGAATACGCGGACGATATTGTTCTGAGTGAAGATCCAGGTAAGTTGCAAGCTCTTCTAGATAGCTTATACAACAGCGTAAGAATGTTTGGGATGCGTTTTGCACCTTCAAAGTGTAAAATGCTATTGCAGGACTGGGTTGGTTCGACACCAAATCTTGTGTTGGTAGGAGAAGTTCTAGTTGAAGTGGATAAATTTTGTTACTTGGGCAGTTATATCTCACCAGGTGGACAGATAACGGACGAAGTGTCATTGCGTATACAGAAGGCGCGTTTGGCTTTTGCCATCCTCAGCCATTTGTGGCATCGGCGTGACATCCGATTGTCTGTTAACGGTCAAGTGTACAATGCGGCAGTTAGGTCCATTCTTTTGTACGGCTCAGAAACATGGCCGTTAAAGTTAGAAGATGGGCGAAGACTGTCAGTGTTCGAGCACCAATATCTCCGTAGCATTGCCCGAGTATGGTGTGGGAACACCGTATCACCAATGCTGAGGTTCGGCGTAAGATGTTGGGAACCAGATGTCAGTCTCTGGATCAAGTAATGAATGTGAACAGGTTAAATTGGCTGGGACATGTGTTACACATGCCTACCGATAGACTTCTTCGGTGTGTACCGTACTCCGAGATAGGTATTGATTGGAAGGTAGGTCGAGGTGGTCAGTCCATGACATGGCAAAAAGGTATGAAAACCTTGCTCAGTGGATTCGGCCGAGTGGGCCTTGTTAGGCTTCCAGGTTGGGTCCACATGATCCACTCACTAAATGGTTGGTGTTGCGGCCAGTGGCGTAATTGCACTTGAACTCATTCTTTGTCTTCGTGATTCCCGCTTATTAGTTTGATTTTTTTATCTGTATCATTTTATACTTCTGTTCTTTTTGCTCTTTACTGGGTGATGCTGGAAAGTAGCAACCAAAACCGAAACACAGAACAGCGAGGATAATGGTTGAATAAGCTGAAACAGATCAACGAGAAGTACAACACTGTCTTTTAATCAATTTCCTCTAGTTTTGTGACAATGATATCCGAGATGCGTCATTAAGATCAGTGTTTCATGTACTGAAGCATATTGCTTCATCCTTTTACCCGGGTAAAAAAATTGCGAGCTCTTCGATCGGAATAATAAAAGCAGCAAAAGCCTCTGCTCCGCAGTTTTATTGTCGCGCCTTCGAAGCGGGACACATTCAAAGAGACTTCGTATGGACGAACCAGTTTTCAGTTGTGGTTATCGTTAGGTCGTTAATAAATAAAGGAACGCGAGATAAGTGGAAAAGCTCTCTCTGAGCTGTCACATGAAAGAAACATATCAATGGATTCAGGTTTTTCGCAAACTGAGTCGAAGATCCTTCCTCAACCGATCAACAGAACAAAAATGAACGTTAAAAAACTAAAAGGCTGAGAGAAAATTTACCGAATACGTCCGGAGACAAGCGACAAGAGAAAAATTCTCGTAGTTTCTCATCGGTTGCGCACGCATAAAATTAGACAAAAGTCTAAAAAACCCATTTAAAGTACAACGTTATCGAAGTGGGTTAACTGGGACTTGAAAATGTTTGTGCATGTGTGGGTGGTTGTGGGTTAAAGCTACATTAAGACAGGGGTCAAACGCTTTGAGACAAATAGAGTGGGTTTGGTTTAAACGATCAATAATGCCTCAGTCGATGTTTGCAGCAATGATGCAACAAGAAAGAGAGCGCGTTCAACGGGTCAACCTTTTGATCGTTTTTGATTAACGAACGAGCAGAGGATGATGTCTGCCCATGTATTTAAGCTTCGTGGATCAGGCTGAGTGATTGCTGCATGTAGGTGTCACGGTTATTTCAATCATCAAACAGACTAAAGAACCGAAACTAAATATGTCCGTCACACGAAATGGGTGCAAAATGTTGAACTTTCCTTTCCCAACGGAATTTCGTTGACACGAGCAACCCAAAAACCTAACGAATTCTCACAGGCTGAACCTTTATCACGTTCATGTTCATCAAACTCAATTAACAAGTGAACGGTATAGTCAATACCAGAAGAGTGAGGATGAAAAGGAATTGCAATTACGTGCATATCAAATTCAACCCAGATCCAGATATCTGCACGGGCCATCATGATGAAAGCTAAAACGGACGCATGGATGATGATGATGATACCCAACGAAAACAAACTTGTAGATGAAGTACGAGCAAAATTAGTATTATTCTACTCACCTCGGCGACCGACTCGAAAATAGGTCGGTTCAAGTTGGCACGGATAACTATCTTCCGGTCTCGTGGTAAATGAACTAGAACGCGAGCGCCAATCTGGAGAACGGTAAAATAGGCGACAGAGAAACAGGTATGGACGTACAATTACCAGTTCTTGACTTCAGGTACCTCGTTCCGCAAATGAAAATCCTACATAAAAGGCATCTGATATGCATGAACTTTGCAACAAGAAGGCCATCGCCTCCCGATTGACTTCTGACAATGTAGTTGATCATATAATAATTATAACCTGGTTTGAAAAAATTGTCAGTGTAAATTAAACGATCTGTTGGGAAATTTCAGTGCGAAAAGAAAAATGTCCCTTCGATTTCAAGAAAGAATCCCATCTAGTACTGAATACAGAAGAGCAATTATGCAGTATATTCCCTACAGTGAGTTCCAGCACTGGTCGCCACAACACACCCAGTAGCTGATAGCTTGTTTTTTCCCCACGATTTGCCTCACAATGGTCACTAATATCTTAGTCCCAACTAGATACTTTTGCTGTCTTCATCGACGTAGCCACTAATCTAGAAAACTTCACAGTTCTTGTCTGAGGAGAACCACGATGACCCTAGAGAACTGGAACAAAGAGTATCTGCTGCAGTATGCAAGGATTAGTGCCTTTCATGGGGGTTGCCTGGGTTCGATCTGCAAAATTCAAAAACGCAGAAAACTCCATGAGCACAAAGGCTCAGTAAATGCATCAGCAGGATCTTACACTTGCATTTATCGAACACCAATATGGCTGCCAACAGCCTGCTCACTGCATTGCCAAAACTCAGTTTCGACTTCAAGGTCACTTTAAAAAGGTAAAAATGGCTCGCAGTCTCAGAACGAGAACTCAGATCCCACATCTAAAAGGCTTACCAAAGCTTCACAAATCAGTGGTACCGTTCCGGTCAATATCGTCTATGAAGAGCTCATCGCAACATCGAATGGCGCAATACTTGATAAAGATACTTAAACCTTTCTACCAACCAATGTCTAAGCACACTGTGATAACAGGTTCGAAATGGTAGACACCTTAAACAGGATAAACATAAACTGAAAACGCACGGTCTCACTTGACGTTCAGTTCCCGTTTACGAAACTACCAAATTGAGAAGTCATGCAAATCACTTACCAATGCATCGTATGAAATCAAACTAGAGTAGGTATATCAGTCCCAGTTCTTGAACGCTTACTACTGGCACGCACGATCAATGTGTCATTCTCTTTTCAAAGGCAGGCTTAAAAACAGATTGGTGATGTCGCAATGGGAAGTTTACTGGGTTTCATCTTAGCAGACTTGCATCCGGTTGACCTAGAGGTGAAGGCAAGTGCTACTTTAGAATGTTCATTATTTTATTGAAAATATGCAGACGATACACTAATTGCCACCGGAAAGTTGCAAGAAGCGCCATGTATTATTACCGAACTCAATCAATTACATCCCACTATGCGCTCCGCAATCAGAACAGAAGCTAACGACGCACCTCTATACATATCATTATGACCCGAAAGGAAAATAGAACAGTCGCTTTATGCACTTGTCGAAAAAACACCTGGACAGACCTATACGCACATATCGAGAGTTTCACATGACTGGTTTACATACAGGGCCCTATTTGAACGCTCTCTAACAGGGCACGCCAGATCTGATGCTTTCATCGAGAGACGTAGCAAACAAGCGAATGCATCAGCAGCAAAAGTGAATCACACTATTTTATGTTCAAAGTTAATGCTATGTGCTTGGTTTAGCAGATGTCCAAACGTACTATGAAGCTGATCTTAACACTTGAGAGGTTTAAAAATTTGTCAAATCTACCAAACTGTTTATTATGACCTCAACATTGTTCATCGAAGAGACAGAAGACTCACATCTCCGTTGATGGTACATCTACATTTGTACGTTATCACTAAATTAATCTACGAATTCAAAGACGGATGCGGAGCCGAATCTAGTGACAGTTGTGTAACCGAATAACTGAACATATTGCGAACTGGGTTCAACGTTTGATGACACATTCAGTGTTTAGTCAAGGGAATACTAATAACATCAAAAAACAAAAGATGCCGTCTTTAACTTCTGGTGATGCAATATCAAGCTGACCGGAACACTGTGTTTCGAGTAATCTACGCAACATGACATGCAAGATTGTTCAGATTGGCTGGAACCACTGCGATTCATCGGTGAAAACAGTCCCCTAGGTTAACAGAAGAATTATTCGTTGCCTTATCTATAACGCAATCACTTGATTTTATTTTTTGCTTTGGATCACACATACACCACCGAAACACATTAAAATGTTTGATTCTGCAGTACGTAGCAAGTTGAAATGCCTGGATATAAATCGTGCAGTGTTGCTATTTTGACTTTCTTTTCAAAACTTCACAGCACTTACACCAATGCAGATAAAGTTCACGCAACTCCAGCGTACATTGGGGAGACCTTAGTCATTGTGTTGATTGTCCAGGATTGGCGTCCAACACGCCAGCAGCCAATTGTGTGGATCACTGCTGATTTCCTTTTATGATTGTCTCTGGTCGATAGGAAGCGATCCACACTTAAACAGACATTCACATTTCATATAATGGGTAGCTTGAGAAGGAAGCACTCGTTGGTTTCAAACGTCGAGCTTTAGGCACAAGGTCGTCTACGAGGCTCAAGGTCAGAACTAATGACAAACCTATAAATACAAAAGACCGCTACGAACAGCGAATATATACTGACGATGTTATCTCGACTGGTGATGAGACATTTGCGATCTAAAAGCTAAGCTCCGCGATCAGAACATCATGGCATCCGGGGATTCGTCAGTTCATTCTTTCTCAATGATCATTCACTTGTAGGTGCTAACGTTTGAAGCATGAAATGCGCAATTTGTTTGATCACGTGCAAAATCAAAGTGAAAACAGACTAGACATGGTGTGCGTGCCGACAGTCAGCGATTTCATGAAGGCAATTTTTCGGGAAGTCATCGTAGCTTAATGCCTCAGTAGAAAAAAGCATGTGTCATTACAGTCACACAGTACAAAACATCTCTCTGCATTGAAGATACCGAAATGTTTCTACTATTGATTAACCTGATAGATAGTATATGTGTACATATTCTCTATCAGGGTAGCAAATAGCAGAAGCACATTAGATTTTGCGTCGTGGAGTTATTCAGTAGGATGATTTAGCACTCTTTATTGAAAACGCCGGAAGCACCACACATGTGTTTCATTTTTACAGGAAATCTTTGTCAATATGTAAGCAACCATTCCCAATAGGGGTTTTGAAACCAATTGCCCGCGAGTGTGATTCTTACATGAGACCACCAAGGTAAATGGTCTGAATTTCACCGGTTCACATCAATATAACGAGAAAGTGCCTATGTATAAATTAGTTTATATGGAGACTATCCTACACAGATAATAAGAATTTCTCTGAATAATCTCGCATAGTGAGGTTAGAAAACTGAAGTTCACTGCTTGATCACTTTTAGCAGTAGAATTGTTTGCCAGGGAATGATTTTCATGCAATATCTCGCCAGAGACAAAACAACTTTACCAGGATACACAAAGAAAACCTTGCGGAAAACCAACATGAGAGACCGAAAAATGAACAATATTTTACCGTGATGAACTTCGGTCACACTCCCCAATGTAATGCTATTTTCTCATTTATAATAATAACTTCTTAAACAGCGAGCGCACTAAACATTATCGGGCCAGTTCAATACATCTATAGCACTGCGTTAACTTAACTGTTCTCTGGCATTCTAATAGACTAACAGAGCTGTTTAGGACAAGTCCTCTGTTCATTGATTTACATTGTTGTCGCTCAACTGAGTGAAAACGCAATATTTACTCTCTTTGATGATGGAAAGGAATTCGCTGAGATTATTGGCCACGTCAGCCATGTTCGTTTTTAATCAAATGGAATAAGCTTTTCAATGGTATCCAATGGAATTGCGCGTTTCAGTATTGTAAAATTCCGATTCACATTTCCACGCTGGTAGTGTTTTGTGTACAAGCACCGCAACTTTGTTTCTTGACTTGATGACCAAGCACACTGAACACTACGTCCCAGAACTAAGATTGCCGGATAACCTGGTGTTACAATAAATGCATATTTTACATCTTAGCGGAAATCAAATAATAGATATCACTAGATCATAATAAGACCTGTCCCACGAACAAAACTTCACAAAGACTAAGCGTTCTAATCCCAAGAAAACATAACTCACCTCATCCAGGAGTTCCCGACCACTCTTCGTGGCTCGCTTTCCTTCGAAACACATATGCTTGGAATGATGCTGTATATGTGTTTCTAACAGTCCCGATCTCACCGCATTTCTGATGCAGGTTCTATGCACCAGGCGTAAGGATACGGGTACTCCATAGTCATCCATCATCGATGTCATGCCTTCTGTCTTCATATCATCATCATCCTTCCGAAGTTGTTTTATCCAATCTATCAGTTTGCTGTTTGACGGAGCACGTTGCCAGACGCGTGAGACTGGTCCTCGTCCCTCTTCGCCGGATAAATCGGAAAAGTTCAAATTAGGTACCATAAGCAGATGTGATCCCGGCTGTAAGCCCAACAATAAGGATAATTTCAGAGTGAAATCGAGACAGGACAGAGATGTGTCCACACCAAATACTCTTATCAGTTGACCAGGCGGTAAAAGTTCAACCTGAACGCAGCTGCCAGCTTCGGTGTTCAAGTGAAAGTAACGTATGGGAAAAAATTCACTGGGATCTTCTGCATCGTTTGAGTCACTGTTTTGTGAGTACCGGGACTTCCCAGAAATAAGGTGACGAAATTTCCGTAAAGCGGATTCCATGGAAATTGTCTAAGCGCATATGAAGGCGGAGCACCTCAGCCTTGGAGAAAAGCGAGAATAAAACCGATGGTAGAAGGATCATGAAAGTAAACGAATCCAATAATCTTGAACATGTGGTTATGAACAAGTTAGGGTTTCGGAAAATCAAAGAAAAGCTGAGAGAGTTATGGTTACGTTTTGCAAAATAATATTGTTTATCACCCTGCATGAGGTGTGACGGTTTTTAGCTTCATCTTTTAGCGGAGATTCCTAGGAAGAGGTACAGCAACAGAGTTGTAGGCTCAAGCGAAAACGTGTCACCACAAATATTACTAGTAATGATGACGTATGACTATGTCGCCTACTGCTTAAAACTATTAAGCGAGTCCCACAAGTTTTATCCCGGAAACTTGGTATGATTTATGCCACGGACGTTGTGTTGCAAAGGGGATTGGTACGACAATTGGTTAAGATTTCATACCCACAAATAAAATCAACCAAACAAGAACAATAATATGGGAGGATCTGATTCTGTCCATCAGTTTTGCTGCATTAATTTGGCTTTCCACGCACAAGCACTCAGTATTGCATACTAAAGGGTGAACATTAGAGATGCCACAGATTGCGTGGAACTTGGATCATCATAACTGGTCAGAACAAGGAGACAGATAACGGATCTTTCAGGACCAATGGCTATGATCGACATTTTTATCACTGTTCTATCCCCTTTGGCGAGTGAAAATCAGAACTGAAGGGGATACGCGGTGCCTCTGGTATCCAGTTCAATTTGCTTTAACGCATGCTGATGTGGCATCGAGACCTGATACTGAACCCACTGCAGCAAAGCACCGCCCAAGCAAGAAATGTCCCTATACCGCCCCTCTACCGGGGGCCCCTACAGTTATCCAGCCGGAAAAAATGGTTCAGGGATTAAGGCGAAAGAAGATTCAAAAAAAACTCCTTTGTCCGCGATCTTACTGCTTTTTGGTTGCCAACCTTCCAGAAGCGACATTAGCAGTCCCTCAAGAACGCCTCAACCGTGATCTCCCGCAGCTGCGGACCATCCTCGAGAAATTGTCCGCGAAGATCACTTGGCTGAGCCAATTCGTGTTAGGGCAGATTTCCGCTTGGGAAAATTACGAGAAGACGGACAGCCTCGAATGCTGTCCAGTCTGTTTTGTACTGCCCACTAGCTTTAGGGGTTTATATAGGACGGTAGATGACTGCAGTCAAAACCATGATACGAAACGCATTGGTTCAGAACGCTTCCTCTAACTAAGTCTTCTGACTGGCTCTTTTAGTTATGTCTCCGATTGGCCGACTTCGTCCCGGTCAGTTGAAAGAACTGTTGGCAGTTTATCATTTAGTTTTGTTTCGTTCGATTAAAACAACTCTTGGCCGCTGATTGGTTGATTACGCTCGGTTTGGCTAGAGCGACTGTTGGCGGCTGACCGGAGGAGTTCGTTCCATTTCATTATGAACTGATAGGGCCATCGACCCGCTTCGTTAGCCTAGGCTTTGCCATCAATTTTGGGCAGACAATGGCTTGCTGCTTGCTAACGGAACTAGGCCGTCCAACGATGCGTCAGCCAATATCCTCACACAGTTCAGCCGAGTTCAGACCCACCATCAACCTCGCACTTCTCTGCTGTGGTTTTGGTTGCTACCTCCCAGCATCGTCAAATTGAAGGCAGAAGGGATAGAAGCATATGGCGAAGAAGATCCGAAATCCAAGAAATAAGCTGAAATTGCGAAAAAAGAGAACGACCACGACATCTAGTATTTTCACTAAATGTCTTAAGCCACCTGGTAAGCGAGTCTCGTGGGCCCTAACCTGGAAGTTTGACAAGTCCTACTTGACCAAGTCCACTGGGCAAGGTTTTCATACCTGTTAGCCATGTCATGGACTGACCACCCTCACCCACCTTCCAATCAATACCTGTCTCGGAGAACGGTGTACGCCGAGGAAGTCTATCGGTGAGCGTGTAACACATGCTCCGGTCACTTTAATCTGTTCAAATTTAGTATCTATTCCTGAGACTGACCTTCGATTCCCAAAAACCCCAAGCTTAACCTCAGCACCGCCGATGCTGTGTTCCCATCATATCAATGCTCAACCAATGGCAGTCTTCGCCTATCTTTTTGCCTTACCGACCATGTTTTTGAGCCGCATAGAAGAACCGGTTTGACTACCGCAATGTACGATCGACCCTTGACGGACAATCGGATGTCACGCCGACGCCACAAATGATAAAGACTGACCAAAAAGCCAAGCGTGCCTTCTGTGTGCGCGATGATACTTCATCCGATATCTGACCACTTGATAAAATTCAACTGTCCAGGTAACAAAATTTATCCCTTTCAGCTACCGTTTACTCTGTTAAGACAAGGATACGTGTGGAAGTGATAACGCAGTTTAAAAGGCTTGTCTCGCCTGGCCTTACTAGGTGACCGGAATTGGTTTTACTCTTGTCAACTATTGGTTAGCATGAGAGTACGTGGTAATTCATCGTTGGTGGGCAATCTAATCACGCTGCCGGTCAGCACTGGTGTGGCATCACATTCAAAGCTTGAGACAACAGAAACCCGAGTGACAGGACAGTTGATTTCTGCCGTGGATCGACAAAATGAGTGAGGAATCCGGTCAGCGGTGTTTAGGCCTCAAGGCTTAGTAAGCCAAACCAGTCGGACCAGTACGCGGAATGCAGTGACCGGGGACGTTGACTAGCATCATATAAATTCACGGAGTTTTGCATTAGTGAAGGTGATCTGGAGGCAAAGACTTTTCACTGGAGTTAGTGGAGCGGTTCAAAAACAGCTAGTATTAACACTGAGGAAAGAAAGTGATAAGTATACCGGCGCATTCAAATGGTCGCTGTCCTGCGTCAGTACCCATTGCAACTGTCTACCAAAGAAATCAAACTCTCATTCCAGTTTCAGTTTATTCAACCATTATCCTCGCTTTTCTGTGTTCCGTGCTCGGTTGATACCTTCCAGCATCGTCCAGCAAAGAGCAAAAAGAACAGAAGTATAAAATGATACAGATAAAAAAATCGAAGTATTAAGTGGGAATCACTAAGACAAAGAATGAGTTCAAGTGCAATTACGCCACTGGCCGCAACACCTAGCCATATCACTTAGTGTCTCCAACCATTTAGTAAGTGGACCCAACCTGGAAGTCTAACACGGCCTACTCGGCCAAGTCCACTGGGCAAGGTTTTCATACCTTTTTGCCATGTCATGGACTGACCACCTCGACCTACCTTCCAATCAATACCTATCTCGGAGTACGGTACACACCGAAGAAGTCTATCGGTAGGCATGTGTAACACATGTCCCAGCCAATTTAACCTGTTCACATTCATTACTTGATCCAGAGACTGACATCTGGTTCCCAACATCTTACGCCGAACCTCAGCATTGGTGATACGGTGTTCCCACACCATACTCGGGCAATGCTACGGAGATATTGGTGCTCGAACACTGACAGTCTTCGCCCATCTTCTAACTTTAACGGCCATGTTTCTGAGCCGTACAAAAGAATGGACCTAACTGCCGCATTGTACACTTGACCGTTAACAGACAATCGGATGTCACGCCGATGCCACAAATGGCTGAGGATGGCAAAAGCCAAACGCGCCTTCTGTATACGCAATGACACTTCGTCCGTTATCTGTCCACCTGGTGAGATATAACTGCCCAAGTAACAAAATTTATCCACTTCAACTAGAACTTCTCCTATCAACACAAGATTTGGTGTCGAACCAACCCAGTCCTGCAATAGCATTTTACACTTTGAAGGTGCAAAACGCATCCCAAACATTCTTACGCTGTTGTATAAGCTATCTAGAAGAGCTTGCAACTTACCTGGATCCTCACTCAGAACAATATCGTCCGCGTATTCGAAGCCAGACAGTTTACTGTCTGAGCACAGTTTGACGACGCGATTCTCGCACGAAGATAGAGCTATCTCAAGAATCAATTCAATTACAAAATTGAAGGAGGGTTGAAAGGGGACAACCCTGACAACACACCACTCCCTGTGGTGAACTCGGATGGAAGATCGCCGTTAGCACAAACTCGGTTCTGGTTGCTCACATACAAGCATTGGAAGAGAAGCGAATTTCTCTGGCACACCCTTCAGAGAGACAGCGCCAGAAAACAGTGCGGTCAACTGAATCGAACGCCGCTTTCAGATCAAGAAAACCGGAGATTGTGGGCCTACGAAAGATGTGTCTAGGCTCTAAGATTTGTCGAAGAGTAAAGATGTGGTCGATACAACCCCGACCGAGTCTGAAACCGACTTGATTCTTACTCGTACACATTTCGGTGAAGAATAAGGCCAGTGAGTAGTTTAAATGCGATACTTACCAAGCTAATTCTTTTGTGGCTTTCACAAGAGGATCTGTCATCTTTCTTGTAAATCGGCACAATCATCGATCTACATCATTCCATGGGAATCTGCTCACTATCCCAAATAATACGGCGAAGTCTTGTTAACTCCGAAATTGAAGCTTCACCTCCATCCGTGAAAAAATGGAGTCAACCCATCCGGTAGAATGGCTTCGTACATTTCCATTACCCTATCTCCCTCATACCCATCATTTCTGATGGAGGACTGATATCTACCTGTACCGTTTCTCTGGCAGGTATGTTTGGAAGGTCCACTGTTGAAGTGCGTCAACTGAATTTTTCCTTAAAGTGCTCTGCCCAACGATCCAGATGACGTCCCTGGGAATGATTCAGTGAGCCATCGGATTTCTTCACTACCATACGTAGCCCGGGCTTCTGTGGACCGATACTCTTAATCAAACGGTAAAAGTTGCGAGCATTGCCAACTGATGCAACATTTTCCATTTCCCTACATTTCGCAATCCACCACTGCTCACGGTCATTCCTCAGGTTCCTAGTCAGTTGGCGTCTCAGGGATTTACGCACTCCATCGAACGTGGCTTCCGGAGGGACGGATCTGCGAGCGTCCAACAGAGCAACTGATGTCAAAGATATCCATTGTTTGTGAGACCGACTTAAACGAGAGTTCTGGGTGGCATTCGAAGCGGCATACAAAGCTCCCTTGATCTGTTGCCAGCTTTCATTTGGGTCCTGAACACCTGGCTGCATCGATAACTGCGTAGACAGCTCCATCTGGAAACTATGTGTCGGGTTAGCAACTACACAGGACGGGTGGTACTTACTTTGGTGCGACCACGGACGAGACGTAAACAAAACCGAGCAAGTACCAAGGCGTGATCTGAGTCCACAGGCGAAGACCAAAATGAACGACAATCTTCAAATGATCCACGCCAGCGGTGGCCAATCAAAATATGATCAATTTGAGTCCAACATTGTGAAGACAAAGGAGGACCCCATGTGAGTCTATGCTGCTTCTTACGGCAGAAGTTGGTAATCGCCAGAAACAATTTGTCAGAACACAGCTGAATGAGACGATCGCCGTTATCGGTACGACCGACTGGGATAGCAAATGGGCCTCCAATGTGCCTTTCGGAATCTCCCAAACAGCCAACTTAGGCGTTGAAATCCCCAGCAATTACCACCACGTCCGTCGAACGTGCGCTTCGAATAAGCTGAGACAAATCCTGATGGAATTCGTCCTTGGCCTCAGAGGAGCTACAGTCAGTGGGCGCATACACAGACACAAGGAATAAGCATCGAAGCTTCAGTTTGTTGTTGTTGACACGAACAGAACCGTCCAACCGAACTGCACACAAACGACTGCTGACTGGAATCCAGTTCAGCAGTGCACGCTCAGCTTCTATGCTTAAAAAGCAATACCAACGCCAGCCTGACGACGAGTTCCAGACACCGAATTACCCGACACACGAAGAGTGAAGTGAGAGACTGAGGTTGTTTCTAGGGTGCGAAGAGTTATCACAAAAGTAAGGTCTTGTGTGCACGTTTCGAAGACACGTCATATTTCTATTTTGAAAGTGTCAAGAGTTTTAGCAGGGGTAGCCTGTTGCCCTATCTGACATAGTGTGTGGACGTTGAAGATAGCCAAGTAAAGTGAACAATTAGGCTTAAGGAGCGCATTCGATTTATACTCGACTCCTGAACTACTGCTTTCTTCAGAGCCACATTTACCTGTGGCTTTTGTATCGATCTCAAATCGGAAGAGGAAAAGTTTTTAAGCCCCGTTACAGGAAAGATACTGGGGGTTCCTGGGAAAATCATATTTCGCAGCTACCCGCACCGCAGAAGGGGTTTTTCTTTAAGAACCCTTACCGAAGTCTTCGACTCCAAAGATTGACCCGCAAGACAGTGGGGCGTTAACCAAGCACGGGAACGTGACTGAAGAACCCATGAAGAAACTTCTTCTGGTCTGTCACGTGAGATCTGATTGTTGCTTGCATTCTATCTTGTATTCTCCGGTGCTTTGTTATCGATCCGCTTTTCGGATTCAGTCCTTAGCCCCACGCACCAAATAGAGCAAGCGGAACATGGACGGGGCAGCATCCTTTGGGCCGGGGGCTGCACAGTTTAGGCGGGCGATAGTTCCCCAATAAACTGCAATGACTTCCCCCACCGTCGAGAGAAACCCCAGGTACTCCACTCCTACCTCCATCTTTTGGTCGGTAAACTGTTTTTCTCAGTGTTTATTCGCTCGAGTGTTCTTTCAAGGAGCATGGTGGTTAGTACTAGAGGTTGCCCATTAACTGGTTAAGATCGAACTTCGTCTGGTCTCTACCCACTGACCTGTCAGGCATAATTGCTTCTCCGGCTTAAGGAAGTCATCCTGCATAGCTCTTTGGGTCATGGAGGCACACAAGTCATCAAAGTACGCCAAAGCACAGTCTCGTCGAGATGGTACCTTATACACTCATACCGTTATGCTGGAATATCGATCACAGCTTTGATACTCCGTCAGAGGAGTGCAAATAGGTCTGTTTGTTCGTACTTTGGCATCACGACGAGACTGCACCTTGACGTGGTGTGACGGCTTGCGCGCCTCTATGACCCAAAGAGCTATACAGGATGGCCTCTTCAAGCCGAAGATGCAATCATACCTGACAGGTCAATGGGTAGAGGTCAGACAAAGTCCAGTCTCCTGGTCCTCCAGGTTGGAGGTTGATTTGAGCTGGCAACTCAATCGGCAAAATCAGTGGAAGAATAATTGATCCAAGAAAATGGGCTTCCACTAAGCCATCCCGCTGCCTTGCGGATAGGTTCTTGTTAGAACCAAAGGCTTTGAATGAGGACCCTAATCGTTCTCCTGCTTTGTGGCTGGACACCCTAGCAGTACCCGTCCAACATCTCCCATGAACTGCACGAATACAAAGAACTGCATACTGCATCGGTCGTCGCGCAGGATAATCAGGACCGCGCTGCTCATTTCATCGAGCGGGGTGGGTAGTGATAAGTGGGCTACTGCTCAGAGTTCCCTCTCTTTTATTCAACCTGTCTTCTGTCCCTAACCACCCCTCTTTGCCCCATCTATCCACCCATAATGCTCCCATTGATAACACGGTCGATACTCGCTACGATTCACTGTCAAACATTTTCGGGAATAATCCTCTGTCTGGTAACTCACATTTTCTCAAGCCCCGTCAGCCTCTGAATCTCGGCTAATTCAACGTGCGTACACTCATGCAGGCCGGTCAGCAGGCGTGCCTAGCCCTCACAATAAATTCTCTGAAGATTGATGTCTGCTGCTTAAGCGAAACGCGTATCCAGGATTCGAGCAGTGTAATTCAACTAACTGCTCCTGGTATCTCATCGAGGTATATTCTGCGCACCTCAGGACACGAAGCAGCTAGAGCTGTGGGTCAACGTGGCGTAGGAATTGTCTTGACTGACAAGGCTGAGGCCGCCCTTTTAGACTGGATTCCTGTTAACAGTCGTTTATGTGCTGTGAGACTCCAAGGGTCAGTTGGCGTTCGAAAGGATTGTTGTGTTAAACGCAATTTGTTTGTGATCTCGGCATACGCCCCAACGGACTGCAGCTCAGACTTGCAGAAAGATGAGTTCTATGATGCCTTCGCCACTCTCGTTCGCGGCAGTAAAGGTTCTGACATTGTAGTGCTAGCTGGTGACTTCAATGCACAAGTTGGCAAACTTAGTGTGTCAGAAGCCTGTTTAAGTGGGCGTCGTGCTTTACCTGCTGAACGTACAGATAACGGGGATAGGCTTCTCCAGTTTTGTGCAGACACCCGATTGTTCTTGTCTAGCACCAATTTTCGACACAGCTCGCGTCGCACAGCGACATGGCGCTCTAACTCTACAGGCCCTTTGAGTCAAATTGATCATATCGCCGTAAGCTACCGGTGGCACAGTTCTGTTCAGAACTGTAGATCTTACTGGTCCACGTACGTAGAGTCGGACCATGCATTAGTTTTAATGCGATTATCTCTCCAGCTCCATGGTCATCGTCGCAAACCGCAAACCCGATTAGCCGAGCAACGTTTGTGTGACCCAGAAGTACGCACCCGGTATGAGCAGAAGTTAGCACATGAGTTAGGATCCACGGAGAACAGTAATGTAGATGAGCATTGGGCTCATATCAAACAGGCGATGCACGTGGCGGCAGGTTTTGCCTGTGGTCCTAGATCCAATGTCCATCAAAGACACTGGATCTCGCAAGAGTCGCTGAGTATAATGGAGCAAAAGCGTCAGCTTTCGAACTGTAAGGAGATGAATAAGATGCGGAGAAAGCTGCAAAGACAAGTTACGAAAAGCCTTAAAAATGATCGCGAAAATTGGTGAGTCAAGTTAGCCGAAGAAATGGAAATAGCAGCTGCTTCAGGTAACAGTCAAAGACTGTTCAAACTTATTCGTGACACCAGTGGACGGCGAACTCAGGTCAGTGAAACGATTTGGGATAGAAATGGAGAACCCATCCATAGCAAACAGCAAAGGCTTGACCGTTGGGTCGAATACTTCAAGAAACACTTTACCTGGCCGCACGCTAGTATAGGTACTCCCGTGTCAACAACTGCGACTCCCTGGGTGGTATCACTTGAGCCCCCATCGGAAGTAGAAGTAGAGTCATGTATTCGATTACTAAGGCGGGGGAAAGCGGCAGATCCCGACGAACTTCCTCCAGTTCTTTTCAAACTGGGTGGTGAGGCGTTGATAAAATCACTTACCGCCTTGCTCCGTGACATTTGGAAGGAGGAGCGTATTCCGTTAATATGGAGCGAGTCACTGATTGTTCCCATCTTCAAGGAGGGAATACGCAATGACTGCAGTAATCATCGTGGGATTAGCCTTATTCCGATAGTCACCAAAGTATTAGCTTCGATTTCGCTGCACCGTCTTACACCTGCTCGCATGAGGAATGTCCGCGAACAGCAGGCTGGATTCCACTCAGGTCGAGGATGCATCGACCAGATTTTTACTCTTAGCCGACTACTTGAAACGCGTCACACGCACTGCCGACCGACAATAATGACTTTCTTAGACCTGAAAGGCGCCTTCGATTCAGTTGATCGAACATCGCTTTTCAGTGTTCTTCATCGAAAAGGTATGCCCCAGAAGTTCGTGAACCTACTGAGATCATTGTATTCTCATACTTCTGGCTGCGTCAGAGTTTACGGTAAACTATCCGGTCGGTTCGAAACGACCAGTGGTGTTCGACAGGGATGTCCTTTGTCTCCATTCCTGTTCAACTTCGTCATGGACGAAATAATGGAGAGTGCACTGCAAAATCTTCAGGACGTAGGCGTCGAACTAGGAAATAGTGAAAAGCTATGTGACCTAGATTACGCAGACGACGTTTTCTGCTTGTTCGAATCCACGGAACATGCTCAGCGTGCACTAGATAATCTCACAAGAGCTGTAGCTCCATTCGGCATGCGCTTTGCACCTTCAAAGTGCAAGGTGATGTTACAAGACTGGACGTCAACAATTCCGAGCTTGATGCTCGATGCGGAGGTGCTGTCAGTTGTCGACCACTTCAAATACCTCGGTAGCTGCGTGACGACGGATGGGAGCACAGTAGTAGAGGTGAGCACGCGGATATCCAAGGCTCGAGCGGCGTACGCTGGACTGAAGCATTTGTGGCGCCGACCTGATATTTCACTGAAGTTGAAAGGTCGTGTATGCTGTGCCGCAGTGCGTTCAGTTTTGTTGTATGGTTGCGAAACTTGGAGTTTGCGTGCTGAAGATATTCGTCGTCTTGAGGTTTTTGACCATCGATGTTTACGTAGTATCGCTAGGATTGGGTGGAATAGCCGAGTAAGCAACGATGAGGTCAGAAAGCGAGTGTTGGGTGCTAATTCAGAGAACGTTCTGTCACAACGTATCCGGCTTAGTAGACTTCGTTGGTTGGGACACGTGTTACGTATGGCAAACATACGTCTACCGTACCGTGTCCTATTCTTCGCCCCTCCTAGGGAGTGGAAGAGACCACATGGAGGTCAACAGATGACGTGGCAACGAGGGATGAGAAAATGTACAGCAGACTTAGGAAAAGTAGGTGCTTCACGTCTTCGTGGTTGGGGTCCAAAAGATCCGTCTACCAGTTGGCTGGAGACACTGAAGGATATGGCAGCAAACCGCGAGCAGTGGCGATCGTGTTGTCACTTTCTGTCGAATCAGAATGACTGATCGATGTGCGTTTGTACAGTTAGACTGTGTATTCCGTGTGTTGGCTACTAGGGCATTTTTTCCTTTTCCCACTCATGTAGGTCCAGTTCCTGTCAATTTTGTATATTCATACTTTCTAATTCAACGTGCAACATGGTGAGAAAGGCAGTGGTCAGTGGGGCTTGCCCTACTATTTAACGCTGTACGATAATGATGATGACTTTGGCACACAATCACACCGCTATATATTGTTCACCGGCTATCTGTGGCAACCCGAGCAGCACTCTGAATGCGTGCCCGGTTGAGCACTTCTGTCAGTTTTAACATGCACTGAAAATAGGCACGTCACCTCGCGATCATTATTTACGAATTTTTATTTATGCTGTTTGGTGAATTTAATATATATATATATATATATATATATATATATATATATATGCAATACCTATGCCCTTACTTTCACCCTTATGCGGCTAGCTTATGCGAGAGGATGATCTAGCTTCATGAACGTCCCGAAAAGCACCTGCCTATGGGTGGTATGTGCAGAGGAACTGTTTACGAAGAGCCTTGGGAATTAGGTACAGAATGGCGTCCCCAGCATCACTCGGATTTTTGTTTGAGGTAGCAACTCTGGCGACCGAAAGAGCAGTTTGGACGCTTTTTCGATGATGATCTGTCAACCGAGGATGCCCAACGCATCCTAGTGAATTTTATCTCATTCGGAATAGCCGAGTGAGGCAGGAAGCAATAGCATTATTTCGTGGTGGGCCACATTCGCGCATGTCATGTGTTGCTTTAATCTGACCACCCGTTCTAAGCCTGTCCGATACGGGTGACCATGAAGGAGCGCTTTGCGTTCTAATCGACATAACCCTCCGGCTCATCGTGGCACGCAAACCCGATCATAGTGGCAAGATAACAACGCCAATCTATATATATATATATATATATATATATATATATATATATATATATATATTGTGTGTGTGTGTGTGTGTGTGTGTGTGTGTGTGTGTAAACTGTGTATTCGTAAATTGGGAGTTATTTATGGCTTAAAAGGTGACCGCCCTGTAAAGAATACCATGTGAAAGAACGACAGGACAAGGACCACCATACCGATTTTTATTGGATGTAATTACAAGTCCCTGAGCTGACGTGAGGAAGCCTACATTTTTATATTACATACTAGTGTATGAGTGCACTTGAAGAGGTATACCTTATGGGCTCAAAGGTCCAGTGTGCTATAAGGGAAAGCTAGAAACTAGGCCCTGAGACTTGGAATGGGGCACCACATAATATCCTAACAGGTCATGTGTATTACCCACCCAGCCTACAGTAGATTACTGTCTACTACCAAAGTGACCGACGGTGGCGGGGTTCGAATCTCCGATCCGCTAGGTGGAAATCGAACGCTCTAAACCACTCGAACCATTACGCTTACCTCTGTAATAACGGCCGAAGTCTGCTAAAGCTCGAGCTTCACTGAGCAACGATATATAGTCGCGCCCATAGATCATCTCCAGATATTTACATATATGGTGTCACAGTACTTCGAAAAATACAGACATCAACACGCATGACCAAATTATAGCCGTTCCTTTGGATGTGTGGAGAAAGACAACTGTCTTTTCTAATGAACTTTTCACATGATAAATCATTACCCAAGCAGCACAGTTATCCCAAAATAGACCCACAAACGACCCTATTTGTGCCCCAGAGCGACCCAAAAACGATCGCGGTGAAATAAAAGCGGTCCTTTTAAGGGCGTTTCTCGTACGTTTTTGAAAGCATCGGGGACACAATAGCTTATATTCATTGGTTTCGAATTCCGGTATACTTTACTACATTATTTTATCTTAGGATGTTAATTTATTCTCTTATTAGTTTTCCTTTGTGAGCATCCTCAAAATTTACGTGCTACGTAAGCAAACCATACGGTCCACTCCGATTTTTGTGCCAAAAATACCAATAAGCAATAGTATTTTACAAAGAAGTGAAAGTAGACTTCCATGTTTAGGCCATATTTAATGTAACTGGCAAAATGCTTCTATCCCATAACAAAACTAGTCCCAAAAGGGTTAAGCCTAAGAGATACCTTAAAGAAACCTCTCGGGACTTCCAATCGGCACATGTACCCCGGAAGCGTTACCTGAGTGCCCTTAACTGTACCACTGAGCGATGAACCCGGGAAACGGGTTTGGACCGCATTCTATTTGCATAATCACATGATGAATGTAAATTAAATTGCTGTTTAGTGTAAAAATACGTCTTGACGTTTTTCACTTCACTTCTAACTTATTGAGCTATGACATGTACAAAGTCGCCTAAACAAGCAGCGGTGAGTTACTATTAATCGAAAAAATAATATCATTTAGGTTTATTACCCAATTTTGTGACTAGAATATCGTTCGCGTGTGTTTTCCGGGCTCAACATTGACCGTCCCGTGAGTGTGTTTGGGAATCACTCGACTGAACAGTCTAGAGACTCACAGGGGATAAATTTACTGCTTGGGTCGTCCACGAAATATAAATTATTGTTTACTGGCTTACTGATAGGATGAAAGGTGAAAAAAAATATCTTTCTTGGACCAGCAATTTTTCTGATAAACTAAAAGTTACTTTGTACTCAAGACAATGTTATTTTAGATTTCACGAATGTTTTGTATGTCCACAAGGCAAAATGACTCTGATTTTCAAAACCAAATTGAGTGTATTCAAAGAGATACCAATTTTTGAAGACAGCGTCCTTAAATTGAATCAACAGGTATTTCTGAAACTAATTCAAACGTTCTTTAAAACAGGAGGTCAAGACCTTAAGGTTACACCTCATCAGTTCAGTTTATTCTATCATAAACCTCGCTTTTCTGTGTTCCGTGCTCGGTTGATACCTCCCAGCATCGTCAGGTAAAAGAGGAAAAGAACAGAAGCATAGTGATGAACATCCAACAAGTCGAAGTACCAAGGGGAAATCAAGACAACAAGGGAAGAGTCCAAGTGCAATTACGCCACTGGCCGCAACACCTAGCCATATCACTTAATGTCTCCAACCATTTAGTAAGTGGACCCAACCTGGAAGTCTAACACGGCCTACTCGGCCAAGTCCACTGGGCAAGGTTTTCATACCTTTTTGCCATGTCATGGACTGACCACCTCGACCTACCTTCCAATCAATACCTATCTCGGAGTACGGTACACACCGAAGAAGTCTATCGGTAGGCATGTGTAACACATGTCCCAGCCAATTTAACCTGTTCACATTCATTACTTGATCCAGAGACTGACATCTGGTTCCCAACATCTTACGCCGAACCTCAGCATTGGTGATACGGTGTTCCCACACCATACTCGGGCAATGCTACGGAGATATTGGTGCTCGAACACTGACAGTCTTCGCCTATCTTCTGACTTTAACGGCCATGTTTCTGAGCCGTACAAAAGAATGGACCTAACTGCCGCATTGTACACTTGACCGTTAACAGACAATCGGATGTCACGCCGATGCCACAAATGGCTGAGGATGGCAAAAGCCAAACGCGCCTTCTGTATACGCAATGACACTTCGTCCGTTATCTGTCCACCTGGTGAGATATAACTGCCCAAGTAACAAAATTTATCCACTTCAACTAGAACTTCTCCTATCAACACAAGATTTGGTGTCGAACCAACCCAGTCCTGCAATAGCATTTTACACTTTGAAGGTGCAAAACGCATCCCAAACATTCTTACGCTGTTGTATAAGCTATCTAGAAGAGCTTGCAACTTACCTGGATCCTCACTCAGAACAATATCGTCCGCGTATTCGAAGCCAGACAGTTTACTGTCTGAGCACAGTTTGACGACGCGATTCTCGCACGAAGATAGAGCTATCTCAAGAATCAATTCAATTACAAAATTGAAGGAGGGTTGAAAGGGGACAACCCTGACAACACACCACTCCCTGTGGTGAACTCGGATGGAAGATCGCCGTTAGCACAAACTCGGTTCTGGTTACTCACATACAAGCATTGGAAGAGAAATGAATTTCTCTGGCACACCCTTCAGAGAGACAGCGCCAGAAAACAGTGCGGTCAACTGAATCGAACGCCGCTTTCAGATCAAGAAAACCGGAGATTGTGGGCCTACGAAAGATGTGTCTAGGCTCTAAGATTTGTCGAAGAGTAAAGATGTGGTCGATACAACCCCGACCGAGTCTGAAACCGACTTGATTCTTACTCGTACACATTTCGGTGAAGAATAAGGCCAGTGAGTAGTTTAAATGCGATACTTACCAAGCTAATTCTTTTGTGGCTTTCACAAGAGGATCTGTCATCTTTCTTGTAAATCGGCACAATCATCGATCTACATCATTCCATGGGAATCTGCTCACTATCCCAAATAATACGGCGAAGTCTTGTTAACTCCGAAATTGAAGCTTCACCTCCATCCGTGAAAAAATGGAGTCAACCCATCCGGTAGAATGGCTTCGTACATTTCCATTACCCTATCTCCCTCATACCCATCATTTCTGATGGAGGACTGATATCTACCTGTACCGTTTCTCTGGCAGGTATGTTTGGAAGGTCCACTGTTGAAGTGCGTCAACTGAATTTTTCCTTAAAGTGCTCTGCCCAACGATCCAGATGACGTCCCTGGGAATGATTCAGTGAGCCATCGGATTTCTTCACTACCATACGTAGCCCGGGCTTCTGTGGACCGATACTCTTAATCAAACGGTAAAAGTTGCGAGCATTGCCAACTGATGCAACATTTTCCATTTCCCTACATTTCGCAATCCACCACTGCTCACGGTCATTCCTCAGGTTCCTAGTCAGTTGGCGTCTCAGGGATTTACGCACTCCATCGAACGTGGCTTCCGGAGGGACGGATCTGCGAGCGTCCAACAGAGCAACTGATGTCAAAGATATCCATTGTTTGTGAGACCGACTTAAACGAGAGTTCTGGGTGGCATTCGAAGCGGCATACAAAGCTCCCTTGATCTGTTGCCAGCTTTCATTTGGGTCCTGAACACCTGGCTGCATCGATAACTGCGTAGACAGCTCCATCTGGAAACTATGTGTCGGGTTAGCAACTACACAGGACGGGTGGTACTTACTTTGGTGCGACCACGGACGAGACGTAAACAAAACCGAGCAAGTACCAAGGCGTGATCTGAGTCCACAGGCGAAGACCAAAATGAACGACAATCTTCAAATGATCCACGCCAGCGGTGGCCAATCAAAATATGATCAATTTGAGTCCAACATTGTGAAGACAAAGGAGGACCCCATGTGAGTCTATGCTGCTTCTTACGGCAGAAGTTGGTAATCGCCAGAAACAATTTGTCAGAACACAGCTGAATGAGACGATCGCCGTTATCGGTACGACCGACTGGGATAGCAAATGGGCCTCCAATGTGCCTTTCGGAATCTCCCAAACAGCCAACTTAGGCGTTGAAATCCCCAGCAATTACCACTACGTCCGTCGAACGTGCGCTTCGAATAAGCTGAGACAAATCCTGATGGAATTCGTCCTTGGCCTCAGAGGAGCTACAGTCAGTGGGCGCATACACAGACACAAGGAATAAGCATCGAAGCTTCAGTTTGTTGTTGTTGACACGAACAGAACCGTCCAACCGAACTGCACACAAACGACTGCTGACTGGAATCCAGTTCAGCAGTGCACGCTCAGCTTCTATGCTTAAAAAGCAATACCAACGCCAGCCTGACGACGAGTTCCAGACACCGAATTACCCGACACACGAAGAGTGAAGTGAGAGACTGAGGTTGTTTCTAGGGTGCGAAGAGTTATCACAAAAGTAAGGTCTTGTGTGCACGTTTCGAAGACACGTCATATTTCTATTTTGAAAGTGTCAAGAGTTTTAGCAGGGGTAGCCTGTTGCCCTATCTGACATAGTGTGTGAACAATTAGGCTTAAGGAGCGCATTCGATTTATACTCGACTCCTGAACTACTGCTTTCTTCAGAGCCACAATCAATTGTGCCTGGCTCTGATAGCCTGTCCTTGTACTGCAGTCTTCGTAGTCCTTATACTGACCTCGTGAACCTTCTCCAGACAGAGAGAGAGAAAGTATCTCTCACTAACTGCGGAGCCCGGGCTTAAATTACATACTCTAAGTGGGGGCCGACAAGGGTCGTGCGTAGTGGCAGTGATGTGGACGTTCTGCGCAGTTGGTATATGACTCAATGTGCCTCGTTAGCAGCCGGCAGACACTGTACGAAGGGTTTAAAGTCACTTGAAACCATCACGCAAAGTCCCTGACTTCGCATTTCTAGGCCAGTGGCTCCGGTCGGTCCGGGTTTAAATAACACATTCCGCTAAACATTTCAGCTGTCAGGCGTGAGCATTTTGCCATTTTCAAACGGGCCTAAGTCCCATACCTCGGACCACTGGTAGAGAGTATCTACGTCTAACTGAACTTGGTTTGGTTCTGGACACTCTAGAACCTTCACATTATCTGCTAGGATGAGACGGGGCGTCTTACAACTCGCAGTAAGCTGTTCACAAAAACCAGGAACAGTACGGGACCCAGTAATGATCCCTGAGGGACCCTACGAGTAGCTATCGCCATTTAGGACTTCGAGTCGTCAACTTTGATGCAGAATCGGTGGTCACTTCAATAACCTTGCGGCCACGCCGATTCCGCCTGGCTTGTATCGAAGAAATCTGTGGTTCACACTGTCAAATGCTTTGCGGAAGTCCAGGAAGCACACCTCCACCTTCTATCCCCGGTCCAACTCCCCGGCCACTGGTGGCCTCATCAAAATACCTAGTAAGTTGCTGAGGCAGGATTCGCCCTTCCTAAATCCGTACTGTTCAACGGCGATTAGATTGTTTTCCTTCAGGTGTCTTACCAAAGCATTTCGGTGTGTTTTTCCATCACCTTTAGTCCGTTGTAGCACCCAGCCCGTTCGTAACATCGGTTTTTGATCGATCTGTCTACTGATCATTTCACACGGATCAACATTGAATTTATAGGAAGGAAATTGACGACCTAAGTTATGTGCAATGCTTGGTTGGCCTTTTATCTAATTGTATTGGTTTAATTCATCAAAATGTCCTGGAAACCTCGGTATAGACCGCTCTATTTTATCCCATCGAAATGAGTAAAATAAGGACAATTATCGGAGAACCATAAATTAGGAGACACAAATGAGCATCGTAATACGTGATTCAGGGTAGTGAAAGAAATTAACGAAGCATATCACGTATTTCAAACGACTGGCAAAAACCGCTCCGAAACCGGGCAGTTTTCGAGCGGTTTTTACTATCATGCCGATCGGTTTTCCACCGGTTTTATTACAAGGGTTACTATAGCAACCATTGATGGCAGACTAACTGGTCGGTAGTTCGTTACCTGATCTCTCAAACCTTCTTTATGAATTGACACGACTTTCGCAGTTTGAACTGTGCAATGGTGACTGCCATTCATTCGGTACACCGAGCTATAGCTCAGTATTCTGGAGAGATTTGTTGAAGTGTCGCTAATGTAAGGATAGAACAACTATCAGAAGTAATAAGCTGATAGTTGAAAATTTATTAGAAGTTTGTGACCTGCGTGACTATGTTCATGTTTTATTCAAGAGATTAGGTACAGTGCCTTCCGTGGGGGTTGCACATGCACGATCTGCAAAGACAGAAAGAAAAACCGGTGATTCGAGGCTCAATAACTGCATAAGCACGCATCGACACTCACACCGACAGGGACGGGAGTGGTGACCTGCCCGGGCGCGTTACAAAAGAACCCAAGCGGAATGCAGCGCCCTAGCTATGTGTAACCAACCAATAGCTCATTATAACGAGCCATCGAGTGGAATTCACCAGAATTGGCAGGCCTGAAGCTCGTATTTTTCGATTAATCCAGGTTATGTCGCTAGACTTCCCGTTCAATGTTAGGCAGAAACCCTCAGAAGTGTTACTTTTCAGTTCAGTTCAGTTCACTTTGCACATGACTTGGTGTGGCTAGAGCGAGTCATGCGTCCAGATAGTTGTGTTGTCAGCTCGTTTCCGCAGCTCCAAACACTGCGTGATTTTCTTTTTCTGAAAGGCAGAAATTTTGTGCAGTGTCAGCCGTAGCAGAGGAAGGTGGAAACAATGAGTAAATTGCGTCTGACCCTAAATAATGCTTGATATAACTAGGGGCTTACTGCCACCCGACATAGGACTACTGCTTTCTCAAAGGCCTTCTCTGTTGTGGTATTTATGACCTCCTCCTGGGGCTTATTCCAATAGGGCACCACTCTATTTGAGGAGTAATTCGCCATAATTTTGAGCCTCGAATGCCTCCTTTGTAATCTAAGGTTGTGCCCCTTGTGCCTCTCTTTGGGATCGGAAGGAAAAGGTCTTCTCGATGCATTCCTGGCCGTCCCTTCATTACCTTGAAGGTTTCTATCAAATCTCCGCGAATGCTTAGCCTTTCCGTCGAGAACAAATCTAGGGCCCGGAGACGCTCTGTGTAGCTAAACCCCACTTGCCCAGTCACAATTCTAATGACTAGCCCTTGCACTTTCTCCGAACAGTGTACACGTTTCTGGTGGTACGGTGCCCAGGCTTGCACGCAGCACTCCATGTGCGGCCTAACTATGGCCTGGTATATCGGAACGAAAATCTCCGGCTCTCTACACGACACAATGGATCAACTCGAAAGAGTTCTCTCCTGACCCTATTAACTGCCGCGGTGCACTGCTTCGACGGCTTGAATCTGTTGTTCTTTATAACGCCAAAATCTCTGGCCTGAGAGACCAACTGCAGCAAACCCACACCATTCCCGCCAGCCCCTGTATTTGTGGTCAAGCACTGACACTTGGTGAGGTTCATTGGAGCGTCCCGTTTGCGTGTCCTGTTTTGTACTGCTAACTCGTCAAGTTCTATACCTACTCCAGCCATCTTGACGTCATCGGCGAACATAAATGTGGGGTTTGTAGGCTCGCGTGCTAGGTCATTGATGAAAATGAGGTAGAGCAGAGGGCCGCACACCGAGCCCTGAAGCGCCCCTGTTGTTACAGCCTCCGGTTTTGATACGTAACCACCCACCTTGACACTGAAAGTTCACCCCGCTAAAAAACCGTTGATCCATTGTCTTACCTTTCCATCAATTCTCGTAGACTGCAGTTTGACGTCTAGAAATCTGTGGTACACAGAACCAAACGCCCTGCTGACGTCTATGTAGCAGACCGCAATCGACTGCCCTTCGTACAGATGCTTGGTTACCTCATCGAGGAACACCAGGGGATTCGTCAGACAGGATCGTCCAGCCACAAACCTATGCTGAGCATTTGATATGACGTTGTGTTGAACCAAAAGCCTAGAGATCTGTTTCCTGACTATTCGCTGCAGGCACTTACACAGTACTGATGTTAAGCTAGCCGGCCCGTGATTTTCGTCCTTTTGTCGAGGTCCGCTCTTGTAAATTCCTACCACTGTTGTCCTCCCCGGTCCCCCGGCACAGTTCACTCTCTAAGTTGCGTAGCACACAGCTTCGTCACCGGAGTATTCGGGAACTCGGCCAGAGGCTGAACGATTGCTGGATGGGTCCCATCTGGTCCTGCTGCTTTATTTCTATTCGAGTTTTGCAACTTCGTGTATACTTCTTCTCCTTCAGTAAGTTCTGGTATTAGAGGCGCCTGTGAGCCCTCCAGTCCTTCCTCTAAATTATTCTCTGGTCGATATGTGCTCTTGAAGAATGCCAAGAGCATGTCAGCCTTGTCTTCGTCGCTTAGAGCTATTCGGCCCCGTGCTCCTTCCAAAGTCGCTACACTTAATCTCATACGCTCTTCCGATTGCACGTAAGAGTAGAATCGCTTTGGGTTTGTGCGGACCGACGCAGCTAACGGACACTGGAAAGCATTTTCTCCACTTTTTGGATCGCTTGAGCTCCGTTCCTAGCCATCGTATAGCTGTTCCATGCCCCCTGAGTTTTGTACAGCCTGTGTAGCGGTTATCCCGACTGTGAGTAACGCGCAGCCAATCCAAAACGAATCCCAAAACCAGAACGTCATTGATTTGTAGTTTCCACCGTACTGGACTACCAAGTAATACGCATATAAATATGTACATACCCCAACTGCACGGCCAAAACGTCTAGCAACGAGGACCAGAGTCCAACAAAGGTCAATGTCAGGTACCACCGTCACGGCAGTCCAAGTTAGAGTCAAAATCATGCCACTTCACGTGAGCAAAATATAAACTAATGTTGAAGTGTAGTGATTATTGCATGCTGTACTTGTTCGGGGATCAATAAGATAAAAAGCATAGTCTCAGCGATACAAGTATATGACAACGGCTAGGTAGGATTTCCACGCATGCACGTTACAGATTGTATGCCGCCCATCGTTGCCTATGAATGACTTTAGCCTTGCGGACTTTCGACTTCCACCATGGGGGTTGATTTCTACTGCCTGACCCCCCGAGAATTATTCTTTGTGGTCTAGTATCCAGGTTTGGCTGACTTCCGTGTTTCCTGTTCGGTTTCCATGAATCAATAAAGCAAAGTGAGTGAGGAAACATACGAAGGGTTTTGCTGGTTGGTGCAGAGTTCCACCACTTACTGCTCTAGACTGGTGAATGTCTCACATCGGTAAATGAAATTATTTTTTCTGGGGTTTTGTCAATCTGTGGAGCGGTGCGCCTTACAAAATGATCAACAATGTCGCATCCATACGCCTGGATTTTTCAAAGGTTGTGCGCCTCACGACAGATTCCCTCAGTGCTCTGAAGTTGACAGTGGCCCTTACAATACCCTAAGCAAAAGCCATTTAAGGTTGCTCAAAATTCTGTGCCTCTGACTCATTGATCTACCAACAGCTGTGTGGCCCGCAAAGAAGTCACTGGTGACGTTGCCTTCGCTTGCGGGCGAAACTGATTCATCATCTGCCTTTTCATCGTCCTTTTTGCCACTGTTCCCTAGCCCATCCACATCAGTAGCGGCAGCAGTAGCAGGAAAAGCGTCGCCATCGTCATTATCTTCACCAAACTCATCATTTTCGCCGTCACTGCCGTAAGAAAGGAGAACTTTCGAGAAGGTTGTGGCTTCCAGTGGAGGAGCCAGGGCTAGTGCGCAAATAACTTCTGTTTCCACCAAATGTGGTGTTACGGAGGGTACGGTTTCGGAGACCGAAGCTGTCAGTCATAGGAGAGCCAACAACAAGGAGTGGAACTTACCGCCCTGAGAAGGAGCAATGACAACCACTTCTGTGGAAAAGGCAGCCGTTCCACATTGGTTTCTGATTTAACGGCACTACCTTGTCACAGAGATTCTTGGACACAGGTGCACACGGGTCAGAAGAAATAATAATAATAGTAATAATAATAATAATAATAATAATAATGGTATGTTTCTGGACCGTGGTCGAGGGACACGCATGTAAACATGATCAGAGTTTACAGTATCCCTGAATGAGATGGGAAATTCACAAACTTGGACAATGGACTAAGGCTGAGGAGAGTTTGAATTAGGCAAAGCGACAAGAGAACACACTGCGAGTACGAATTGGTTTCGAGTCAACTGCGGCAATGGTATTGAATCAGCCGGATGTAAGAATGTTAAGACGGACACTGGCTTAGGTCGCAGGAAATACAATATTCACAAGAATGGTGCAAGAAAATGGTCAGTGATGCATACTCATGTTCACCTCAAAAGGTAATTGGTGTTGAGACAAAGGAGGCAGGGAAGAATTTCATGGAGGTCTGCAGAGGAATACTAATTTTCATAGATTTGTGGATATGAAAGGGAATAGTACCCCCCCCCCCTGGAAAGGTGAAACAATTTCCATGAGAATTAGTGTGTCATCCGGTGTCGGCAATTCGCAGCTGGTGGAAGATGGATTGAGTTCCAGGAAGGAATAATCAGCAACCGGAATGCCGTGTCCACGAAGAACAAAATAAGGCAAGACAAGGGTGAAAACCTTTGCAATAGGCCAGGCTATGCCGACAAATTGGCGAATACACCATTCTGTTGAGTTTCTTGTGGCTTTTCTGTGTCCGTGTTGAGCTTTTTGGGCAAGGGTTGGCTGCGGTTTGTGTTCGCTGTTTCATCATGGGAAGGAGGACATCGCCGAATCTGGACCGATCACTATTTAATTAGGAGCCCTTGCACGATGGCCTCGACATCGGAGGGTCTTGTAATGAGAATTCTTCAGTAAGCCACCAAGGGTCACATGCAGCAATACCAGGACTTCTTGTGGGTGAAACCCGGTGATAGATCGTGGTCGCGGTAGCCGGCCTTTGGTGCGGCTGTAGACGGGCAGAGAAAAAGATAAGTTGTCTGCACGATATATTACAGCCAGGCAACGTGATGGCCGGGTAGTTCTGAAGTTGAAAAAGGGAGGATCGCAGTCTGGGAGATGTTTCAGCTGAGGGTTAACGTGAGCAAAATAACATAGAAGTACGCATGTTGGAAATGAGGCACATTGGTCTTAGTGAAATAAGGAGTCGTTGGTATTGTGATTCGGTGTTCGTGAGGGCTAACTGGGCTTGCACTACTAGGCAAAGTTATTGATTACCGATTCGGCCGTTCACCGGGGAGTATTATCTTTCGGGGTTAATAAAGCCGTGAAGGTGCATTTGGACTATAGGGTCTGAGGGCTACGTGGGAAAGAAGCTGAGCAACACGAGGAACCCGAATGGCAGGTTTGCATAGTAGGTCTAGGGGATGTATGACAAATACCACAGTAGCATTTTACAGGTTACAAGGAAGCAGCTGGGACATAGTAAGAACCCAAATGGCAAGTTTATGCGATAGACCCAGAGGATGTGTGACAAATCCTATCATGGATTATCTGCAGGTCTAATGCTGCAGGCTGCTGTTAGGTAGGGCTGTAAACTGGAAAGTGGGCTGGATTCTAGAACAAGAGGAACGCCGCTTTCTTACGAAAAGGAGAAAAAATAGATAAAGGGGCGAAAAATACGGGCGCTTTTCTCTACGTTCTTACATGTGCGTTTATATATGCAATAATATCCACATGGATATAATCAGTACTTTGATGAGACGTGTCTGTCGTCTGATGTGTCGACTTGTTGTCCAGAGCCACAGTGGTTTTGTAGCTGACGTCAACAAACATGCCAGGCGTGAATGGGAGGGTACGAGGTGCATGAAAATTAGAGCGGGAGGTGGAAAAGCATATGTGGAGAGACAAGTTCGTTATCGCTCCAGTCGGCCTCGTGCGCGGGAACCAAAAGCATGTCAAGCGAACAGGGGCAGTGTGGGGTTTTCCCCTTAGCAGGGTCAGGCCTGAGCTGACAGGAGACACTCATGTTTGGAGGTTGCCCATTTACCTCACAGCCCGATATTGGTGGTATATATGGATCAAATCGACCCCACTAGGTCTTCTTTGTTCTCTACTGTTTCCTTTTTAGCTTTTCTTAACAGAGGGATGATTGAGTCCATATAGGAACTTTCCATGGCCCCTCCACCCGACCGTAATTTTTCGCTTATATGTCATTTTTTTGCAACTGCTGGGGGTGGTCAGTTTTCCCCACGTTTGGACGCAGCTATGATGAAGGTGCCGTTGACATCAGGGGTTTCGCTTGCACGGGCTGAGGAAATACCGAGTGGGGTTAAGCAAACACACGAAGTAGAACAACGAGTGTTGTAGTGCACGCGCCTGCATATATGTTTCAGTCTCGTACAGCGCCAGACCCTGCCTAAGACTGCCAGAGGCCGTTCTGGTGTGGTTGAGTTGGGCTGCGCCAGTAGGGGGTGCTATTGCACACACGAAGTTAGGATAGCAGTCTAAGTTAGGTGGTAGATTCAGGAATCTTGGCTACACAGACTAGCGTTTATGTCGGGAAATATAAAAGGAGGGAATTGAAGCCAACAGGTAGCTATTGGAAGGTGGACGTATGGGATGAAGGATTTTCAACCGGAATGATTGAGGAAATCAAATTGCGGCTGAGCAAGGAAGCTGATAGGAGCGGGAGCCAGAATAAATATGAGAAGAGTCGAAGGATCGAGAAGTTAAGTAGTGGGCGGTGGAACTTAATGTCTTGGGATCCAGCAACACCGAACCATTTTGATGCTAAGGGAAAACATCATTGCCTAAAAACCAGGCAAAGTTGTTTCTTGACAAGCTCATGATTTAACACTCCAGCTCACCCCGAATGTCCGTTATTCGTGGTCCCAAATTCTACTTCCGTTGCAGTGTCTCCACAGAATGGCTCGGCCAAACCATTTGCCGCTTCGTTCCCACTCCTTCCTGGTGCACCCGTTGTGTTTCTAGTATTCTTTGATAGCACCGGTTGGAGATGTGGCTTGTATCCTCATTTGTTCATTTGCTAAGCCCGGTCCTGGATAAGACCTGTTAACTGACTTACCTCTCCTTGAAACTTAACTCCGGAGGAATCCCATGTCGCCCTTAGCTTCCATTTCGCCCCCTCCGCTTTGCGGTTAACGGGGAATGGTATAACTACTGGTTTCATGAAGGGAGCTTCCCTCGTGCTGCCACTCTTGCTTCCCAGGGTATCGTTGACCTCAGCTGTTTCTACGCATAAGCTAATGGCCGACGTAGCTGAGTCGTTCATCTTATCTCCCTTAGCCGAAAACTCCTGAGACAGTATTCTCCCGCGTGCCATGCACCCTAAGCATTCCGAAGTTAAGCCGTTGTTGCTGTGGTATGCCAAAAAAGCCTTCTTTGCAGTCTTGCTTCGAGCCCGGTGAAACCAGTCTGAACAAAAGTCACGTTATACACCCTCCTGGACTTCAAAGGAACCATGTCCGTTGCCTCTCGGAAACTGAACCCCATTCTGGGACTTTTCTGGTGCTGCCCTTGTTATTTTGGGATCCGGATCTTTGGACAACCTTGTAATAGTGCCTTTTAACTGTCTACCACAGTTGACTGCTACTGAGCTTTGTCCCAGAAACTGAATCTTGTAGCATTTGGAAGAGTGGCGGTTATAAACTGCAGGAATTAACTCTACTAGAAATTAGGTAAGAAGCTGAAGTGACTGAGATGGGGCTGATAGCGTCTAACTGCAGAGTCAACAGTCACACTGGTGCAGTTAAGCGAGCACTTTGGCTCAACATTTTGTGCTTTGTCCCTGGTTGTCCATCGGCCCGTTCATCGTGCCTTCAAGACGCTCCCGTTCTCCGGGTCGAGGTGGAAATATCCGATTTTTCAGATCGTCCGCCTCTCCCTCTCTTTTTGGAATGAGACTTTTCCGCCCCGACTTTACTTTCGTTTCTTCATACAATATACAAACTAAACTTTGGTTTTCCGTTAAATAACAATAATGAAATTGCAATTTTTTTATTCTCCTCGATTGCAAAGCAGGAGCACTCTTGGAAGGTTCAAAAGGGGCTTTTTGATTATTCACTCTGCGGAGTTACTCCGGTCCTTAGGGTAAAATATTTATTAGCGGTTTCTAAGTTATACTTTGCTGCACCCTCCATTTAAAAAGCAAGTTAAAACTTTCCTTCCTGTGCTAGTATAGGACCAATATCTGTGTTTGTGTACTATCTGCCGCTCTCCAAAGTGAATTCCTTTTTAAGCAAGTTTATGATAGAAAAGGTATTTTGGCATTTCAGTTTTGCCTCGTAATTCGCTGTCACCTAAGCCTTACATTTACATTCAACTCTTTTGAGCAACTTGTAATTAATTCACTTTAACCCACGGCTGAATTGGTCCGCTTTCAGCTGCTTAATCTGTTGCAGCAAGACGTTTGCTCCTCGAACGCCTACTTTCTAATTATATGTCCAAGTGTATGCGTTTATCTTCCGATGGTCAAACTTGTCTCGAATTTTTCAGCCGAATTCAGAGTTAGTTCTTCGTAAGTTGTGTGAATAATGACCACGATATTTCCGCATCCTGTCGGGGATGCAGCCGACGCATAAAGTTATTACCTATAAGCAATGACAGTGAGCCACGGATAGGTGGAAAGAGAATCATGACCCCACTCTGGATAATAGCTAGCCACTTCCACGGAAGGATTTAGGCCGATGGTGTGAAAGACCGGGCCTGAAGATACTTCCATATTTTCTACGCAAGCTTTGAATGTGAACATTTTTGACAATGGCTCGCCGAGCTCGCCCATTTACAACATTTTACTCGTTTGTTTGTTTGCACGAGCCATTTGAATTTGGCCTTGAGCCATTTCTGAATGTCGTGCCTGGACTATTTGACCACATACTTGAGGTTTGTACGCATCTGTACTTTTCGTGACCTATAATTTAATGTCGTAGGAATCATCATTCAGTCTTCTTCTGAGTTCTGTATTAGTTTGAATTGGCTAAGGGTTGCTTGAATTACGATTCTTGTGGCTCACGCCTGACCTTGCAAATGGCAGTCGTTAACCCTGACACCTTGGATCAGCAGTTCATTATGAAGGAAAAACCACATTTTGAAAATATTTATTCCAGTACGCTTCCACCGGTGGTAAGGCCGCAGTTGTAAATCCCCTTGAACCCCCTCGCACTCGTGGTTCAGCAAGAGGCAGTGTCAGAGCACCACGGGAACCAGACGTGACCGCAAATTTTGAAAACAGATCATAGTTATCGAAGACGGGTTGTCCCACGGACCGGTGAATCGAGAATGAATTGACCCTTAGAAATAAAGGTACCATTTTTCACTGATCACGAAACGTACATGTTAATATCACCCCTTGCAACAAGCTTATGTCATTACTCAACCGGGTTTCCGGAAACAGATGTTACATTAAATGTAATCCAACGGAATTATCGTTAGACAGCGCGTGGAATAAACACGAAAATTCCCGTCTACAAATTCTTCTTGTGTGGAGACGTTTTGCAAATTCAGCCAAGCTAGTTATCGAAGTTTCTGAATGGGACAACCAAAAGCGGCTTTCTAATAGACGGAAGAACAACCGAAACTTCATCTTCACAAAACAAAATAAGTGAAGCCACCTATTTCACTATCGTACTGAGTAGCAGACACCGGTTAAGAAGATTCGTTCAACCATATCGGCCGAGAATATAGTGTTCAGGACGGTAATCGCACTAGCGCAAGTGCAGGTTGTTAGGAATACCACTGAGGGGGGTCAAGAGAAGCAACAACAAAGAAAACCAAAGTAGGGAGTAAATTTCGGTTTCACCCAATGCTGCACAAATGGTAATTTCCCCGGAGCGCTTTATGAATACTTGTTTCCTGGCCCATGGAGGCTACCCTGAATCCCGGGAGCCAGGCCAAAAGTAGCCCTCCCAATGTATGGGGCATTCATCGGAATAATATATCCCTGCAGAGGCCGGCACTGCTGAAGTTTCATACGCTGGTCGAGAGGTGAAAATAGTGTAATAGCCTAAGTGGTTCAATCCCGGCCTGAGCGAAGCCTGCTTTTCAACTGTGGGCTCGATCGGGTGAATAACAAGCTCTGTCTATTCTTAATGACGAAGCTAGTGCCCCAGAGTGACATGCAGACTGGAATAGTTGTATATAAGAAAGGGGTAAGTTGATCCAAAGACTTTTGTGGTACCTTTAGTCAACAAAAATTTGAAAACAAGACGATCGCACCTCCTGCGACGAGACTTCGGCGCTACTCAGCCGGAAGTTTCTCAGTAAATAGGACTGCACTTTGTGTAAGAAGAGATGGCCAAAACAACTGAGTATATTTTTTTGTAACCCGAACTAAGACAAAAGGTTATGCACGTTTTACCGGATGAAACAAAGACGTTCCCAAACATGACATTCAAAATCTGATTAACAGAATTGTGGCTCAACAGAGAAAAGAAGAATCGTCAAATTGCCTGTGAGTTTAAACCCTCCCAAGAAAAAACATTTAACACGCTGACCAGATAAAAATCACGAGCTTATCAGCTGAAAAGCAACGTAGGCGAAACCAAATGTTTACGTTTAGTCTGCCTAAGAGGTCAGTTGAAATCGAACGGTAACAAAATGAAATGGGCTGAGTGAGTGGGTACCACTATCGCACAATATGAATACAACATTCGCTCAATGGAAAAGAATAACCGTAGAAAAATAAAGTTAGTGCCTCTCACGGAAGGCAGAACAAAACCGGAAATCAACGTGAAATGAGGCGATCAGTCCGGCGTCTGTAAACGTGTAGACAGCTGTTGAAAAGTGAGAAGCTTTCATTCCTGACGGTACAACCGGTGTTACGAACGTTTGAGCAATGCGTAGCCAAATTCGCAACGGATCCCGAAATCAGAAGGCGATTATCCGTGATAATTCCACGATACTAGATTATTCAAATAAACAATGACATAAACAATATACAAACCTCAATAATACGATCACAAAGACTCAACAACGAGAAACCGAATAGCAGCGTGTGAGCAGACAGCACGTGCGTCACGCAGGTCCTGAGCAAGGATGTGCCAAAATAGCGCTCTGGGCGCGAACAAACAACAATTGGTCCATAAAAACAACCAGTTCGTAAAGACAAGTCAATAGTGTATGGAAATGAGTGATGTTGGGAAAAAACACTGAATCGCGAGGGAAAAAGGGGGATTTTCCACGACCGGCTGTTACACTGCCCACCAAAATCCTCCTGGATCCTTAGCAAAGTCAAAGGTTCGGTATAAAGGTACTGATTCTTCCTACCTGCCTAGGCCCTGCTGTCAGTGCGCGCGTCTAATGCTCGTCGTCGACGTTCTACTACTGGTCGCACCTAACCCATTGGCTACATAGACGTGAGGCTAGTCTACATCTTCCACAGGACCAAATGACCGATGGCGGGCGTGAATGGTCACATAGACGTTGTCCTCGTAAGGGGCCGTCCGGTCCTGGATGTACGCGCTTGAGTGTGTGTGTGTGTGTGCGTGTGTGTGCGTGCGTGTGCGTGTGTGCCGGGGTTACAATG
This sequence comes from Fasciola hepatica, assembly GCA_948099385.1. Taxonomy (NCBI): domain Eukaryota; kingdom Metazoa; phylum Platyhelminthes; class Trematoda; order Plagiorchiida; family Fasciolidae; genus Fasciola; species Fasciola hepatica. The sequence continues at coordinate 19,365,861 of CANUEZ040000142.1, forward strand.
AAATCACAGTTATGACTACACATCAAAGGAGGACTTTCTGCAATGTCAACAAAAGACCGCGTGGCAAGAAAACGAGTAAATGTAGCATGCATGTGTGACCTGAGCTCCACTACTTCCACATATGCAAGGGGCATTCGGTAGCGTCAACAAAAGGCGAACAAAGAACACTGTCACATGTATGATGGGTTTACGGGATGTAGAGTGCGTCGTGCATGCGCGTATGTATCGGGATGTATAATGGAATCGCACTCATCACCACATATCGGAAAGAACCTTCTGTAATGTCAACGAAGGGACCGCGAGCACCTTAACGTGTTTGACGGAGATTGTGTGGTATATATGGTGTTTCTTTATCCACCTCGATTACTGGTGTGAAAAAGGTTTACTAGGCCTCAGGGTTATCAGCTCCTCCGTCTTCGCTCTCGAGTAGGTTGATACTGCGTATGTCACGAATGAGCACTCCGTTAGCTGTCTTCTTCTTCACCGTTCTTATCATTTCGTCAGTGCTTTTGATGGTTTCCGTAACTACTCCCAAAGACCAAGCGCTGAAATGTGCGCGTTCGTCGGCGATCATAACCACGTCCCCAACTTTGAATGGTCTTGTTTTGGCCATCCACTTCTGTCGAGTCTGCAAAGCCGGTAGGTACTCCCGTAGCCATCGCCTCCAGAAGACCTTGGCCAGATAGTTCGCTTGCTTCCACCCATGGAGGTAGCTCCCACGAAGGTTTACCGGCCCTTGGAAACCCTCGTTCGACCTTAGCGTCAATAAGTCGTTCGGGGTGAGCGCCAGGTGGGTGGGGTCGCCGTTCATTGCTGGAACCAGGGGGCGGTTGTTCAGATCTCTCTCCACCTCAGTCATGACGGTGTTCAGCGTCTCTTCGTCGGGCGGCTGCTGCTCCATGATTGACAGCAATATCCGTCTGGCGGACCGGATCATGCGTTCCCATATGCCGCCTCGGTGACTGGCCTGTGGGGGGTTGAAATGCCAGCGTATGCCGTAGGCCACGGTTCGATCCTGCAGTTCGTCCCTGTTTATGTTCTTGTGCCAACGCTGCAATTCCCGTTGAGCGCCCACAAAGTTCGATCCATTATCTGAGTATATGTCTGCCGGTACGCCTCTTCGGTTGATAAATCTTTGCAAGGCCCGTAGAAACGAATCGGTCGTCATCGAATGTGCGACTTCTAGGTGCACCGCACGTGATTTCATGCACGTCATGATACATCCGTATCGCTTTTCTAATCTTTTCCCGCACTTGATCCACAAGGGCCCGAAATAGTCCAACCCGGTGTCACTGAACGGCCACCAGCCCGTAGTTACCCTGCATTCTGGTAGCGGGGCCATGAGTTGTTTGCCTGCTGTGGCATTGCGTCTCCTGCATTGCACACACCGTCGGATCACGCGTCTTACAGTCTCTCGTCCTCTCAACAACCAAAGACGCTTTCGGATGACGCTCGTCACGTGACTTTCCCCGGCATGTCCCTCCATGGCGTGGACGTGTTGAATCATAAGCTCTACTACGGGTTGTCTCGCAGGCAGCAGTATAGGATACTTTGTGTCGAAGTTCAGGTGGGCGTTGGTCAGCCTACCATCCACCCGCAGCAGTCCGTTGATGATTTTGGGGTTCAAACGCTTCAGCTCGCCTCTTGGAGATGGCATGTCTTCATTGGTAAGCCCCACTTCTTCCGCCCTCTTGAGTTCTCGGGCGAAAGCCTCGCGTTGTATCATTCTGAAAATATCGTACTCTGCCGCTTGTAGCTCATCGGGACCTATCGGGCCGACCCGTATCCGACCTGAGGGCCGTAGCCCTTTCATGACTAGTAAACTTATCTTGAACCTGGTTAACCAAACTAGCGAACGAAGCGTCTTCATCCAGGAAGAAAACCTGACCAGTCGCGGTAAAATGGGCGACGCTTCGACGACGTTGGTTGCTATCACTACGCCTTTGATCTCCAGTTCCAATTCCGTAGGGGGTTTTATTTCGAACACGGGCCAGTCCTGTTTGGGCAATTGCAGGAAGTTCGGCCCTCTCGTCCACGTGTCCAGTTGCCTGAAGTTGTTCGCACCTCGAGAGCACAGGTCGGCCGGGTTATCGCCAGACCTGACATGACTCCACTGGTGCGTGGCCGATTCATCGTGGATAATCGTGAGCCGGTTAGCAACGAAAGTACTAAACCGGCTCCGGACGTTGTTAATGTAGTAAAGTACTATCGTTGAATCCGTCCAGAAGCTCACCGACCAAATGTAGAGATCGAAACATCCCTTCACAGCTTGCACCACCCTGACTGCCAACACGGCTGCGCTGAGTTCAGGTCGTGGGATTGAGACCGACTTCAGTGGAGCAACGCGGGCTTTGGCGAACAGGATCCTCGTGGTATATTGTCCATCTCCTGCGCACCATCGTCCGTACACCACAGCTCCATAACCGACTTCGGATGCATCGGAAAAGGCATGTAGTTCTCCAGTCCGTGTCGTATGGCCAGGGGTCAAACATCGTGGTATTCTTATGTCCCCTAATTTCTTCAAGGTGTTCAAAAATTCCTCCCAGTCCAGCCGGTCCCCTCGGTCCAGTGACTGGTCCCAATCAACTTTCTTACGGCACAGCCGCTGCAGCAAGATCTTTCCGGGTAGCAGCCATGGTGAGACGAAACCGAGCGGGTCGAACAAACTTGAGACGGCAGATAGTATGCCACGACGGGTTATTGGCAGCTCGGGAACGTTCAGTTCGAAAACAAAATCGTCCGTTTCCGCATCCCATTGTATCCCTAAAGTGCGCTCGATAGGAAGTGGGGAGCCGTCCAAATCTCTTACCCTTTCGGCCTTTTCGTGATACGGGATGACCTTCAGCACTTCTGAAGCGTTCGACATCCATTTAGTTAGATGGAAGCCGCCCTCTTCCAGCAATCTCGTCAGACCCCTGAACTGCTCTAGAGCTGATTCCACATCATCGAATGACCCAAGGTAGTCGTCGACGTAGAAGTTCCTGCTGACGCTTTCTACCACCGTCCGATGTACCAGATCGCCATGTTTGTTCGCTGATTCTCGGAGGGCGTAGTTGGCACAAAATGGTGACGATATGGCTCCGAAGGGGTGGACGGTCATTCTATAATTCACCACTGCGTTGTCCCGGTCGCTCCCTTCCCACCACAGGAAACGCAAAGCATCTCGTTCTCCTACCGGAATCTTCACCTGATGGAACATTTCCCTAATGTCGGCAGACAAAGCCACTTTACCCACTCTGAAACGGCACAGAACATCGATCAGTGGTGTGGTCCAGTCAGGCCCATGTAGTAGGCGATCGTTTAACGACTTGCCCTGGAACTTGGCCGCACAGTCGAAAACCACGCGCAGTTTATTGGGTTTTTTGGGGTTGATAACCGGATGCTGAGGCAGATACCAGATACCCCTTTTGCTGTCGGTGTTAACAGGCACCCTTTCAACGTAACCGAGGTCCTCGTTTCGCTTCATCAAATCCGCGTATCGTTCCCACAGATTCTGGTCTCGAATGAAGCGTTCTTTTAGTCGTAGTAATCGTTGGAGAACATAATTTCTGTTGTCAGTCCACGGGTCGACCGGTGTGCGCCATGGGAGGGGAACCTCGAACTGTTTTTTGAGGCCTCTAGAGCCTTGCCGCACCGTTTGTAGAGCGAAGTGATCCTCTTGAGACAACGTCGGTCTTTCGTCCCCAATGTCATGAAACTCCTTTTCATAAAGCCGTTGCAGATGATACTCTATGCGGTCCGTTTCGGCGGATAAGTAATTCACGGAACCGCGTACCCCTACTGGACCGTATAACATCCATCCCATAGCCGTGCGTACGGCATAAGGTGCCTGGCGGTCGCCCACTCTTTGGTCAAGCACCCAATGCGCCTCTGGCACGTCGCATCCGATGAGGAGATCCACCTCATCATCTTCCCAGTCTACGACGGTTACATCCTGCAGGTGGGGCCATCGAGTCAAGATTGCGTTCACCGACCTTGGTGCTCGCATGGGAAGATCCGCTAACGTGAATGCCTCCGTTGGTTCAATTTCCTCGTTAGTGTCTAGAGAGATGAGTTGCAGCCTTAATCTACCGGCAGTCATTACCTGTGTTCCGCCCACCGTGCTCACTGCTAACGACGTCGCACCTTTAGCCAGTTGGTGTTTGTCGGCAAACCGCTCTTTCACTAAAGTGGTGTCGGATCCACTATCAACGAAAGCCAACGCCTTGACTATCCCAGTCGGAGTCACTACTCCCACGGCCACTACGCCTAAACGTACCGGTTTACTGGCAGATTGTGAAGTTGAACAGATCACGCTGGGCTTGGCAATCGCCTCGGATATGGTTATTCTCGCCTGATGCAGCAGCCGATGGTGTCTGCCCGTGCAGCCCTCGTAACCACATCGATTCCTTGTTCTACAGGCTGCTGCCCGGTGCGTGGTGTTGAGACAGATGAAACATGCTCCTGCCATCCTCGCCATTCCCCACCGTTCGTCTATTGTGGCATTGCCGAACTTGGGGCATTCTGGTAGGCCATGGCTAGTACCACAGGATCTGCAATTTGGTTTCGCCGTAGCATCTCGTGAAATGACGTGTGTGTTGGTCCAAGGCTGGTACTTTGGATGTTCCCGTACAGGGGTTTGGACTTGGCTAGTACCGGGCTTGTTTGCTCGGTTGCTGTCCCGGATGAGTCGGCCGAATCTGCTGTCAGCTATCTTCGTTTGCCTGTCTAAGTATTCAGTCAGGTCTTCGAAGTTGGCTTCTCTGTCGCCTCGGCTTATCCGTTCAGCTTCTTCCGCCCACCGACCCTGTAGTTCGGGAGAGAGGTGACGGACTATGCCTTCCAAAGTGTGCATGGCGTCTAGATCAGCTCTGTAACCTAAATGGTCGAGGGCTATTGAGCAGTTCTGCATCTTGATCACCAGGTCGGCCGTGGTGTAGACGTCGCCCTTGGTTTTCTTTGCCTCTGCCATCACGCCCTCTATTAGGTTACGGGCTACTTTGAAAGGTTGGCCAAACAAGTCCCTCAGAATCTTTCTTGCCCTTGTGTAGCCTTGTTCTGGATCGAGCATGGTGCATCCGTCGATAGCTTCTCGCGCTCGGCCTCGGCAGTAGTGAGTAAGGTAAAGAAGCTTTTGCCCAGGGTCGGTCACCTTGTTTTCAACGAACGTCTCGAACTGTTTGACAAACTTGCAATATTGCTCAGCTCGCCCGTCGAAAACCGTTAACTCCACTCTAGGCAGATCGATCGATGGTGGTTTGTAGTCGGCGACCTGCGTGGGGTTCCCTACCTTATTGCACTCTAACCTATCGGAAGTGTCGAAGTCACTGGTCCTATACTCTCGCTGTTTCTGTGTACACTTCTCTGCTTCATGCGCCTGTAGTCTAGCCGAAAGTAACTGTTGCTCTAGTTCTATTATTCTCAGCTTATATAAATCAACGTCCTTACGATCAATATTGCTTTCAATAACACATGAGCTAGCACTGACAGGACTAGGCGATCTAGCGTTAACTAAAGAATCATAAGTACCCAAAACCTCCCCAGAGACTTGCCGTATTACTTCCTGTCCGGGTTCGACTGCCTTTGATCCTTTCCTTGGCATTTTGCGTGAATTTTCCTCGTTCCAAATAGATCTATTGAGTATTGTTACGAACGTTTGAGCAATGCGTAGCCAAATTCGCAACGGATCCCGAAATCAGAAGGCGATTATCCGTGATAATTCCACGATACTAGATTATTAAAATAAACAATGACATAAACAATATACAAACCTCAATAATACGATCACAAAGACTCAACAACGAGAAACCGAATAGCAGCGTGTGAGCAGACAGCACGTGCGTCACGCAGGTCCTGAGCAAGGGTGTGCCAAAATAGCGCTCTGGGCGCGAACAAACAACAATTGGTCCATAAAAACAACCAGTTCGTAAAGACAAGTCAATAGTGTATGGAAATGAGTGATGTTGGGAAAAAACACTGAATCGCGAGGGAAAAAGGGGGATTTTCCACGACCGGCTGTTACAACCGGTGCACTACAAGCCGGACTCTAAGCACTGTCGACGAAATGGCCATCTCAACTTTGTTTAGAGTTTGTTCATTATTGAATTAGGCTCACAGTGCAACTTCGGTGAGTCGTCATTTATCATCATCAGCATCCCGCACCACAGCGTGGTCACTGGCTCTCTTCAAAACTGGTCTACTGACTGGTTCAATGCCGCAAGACGGGAACTAAAACACACTTTAAAACAAAGTCGATTTCAAATGGCTATGGAAATGTGCACGAAAAATTGGGCAATTATAGGACCGAGTCACAATAAGCGTAAATTCACACAAGTCCCAAAACCAAAACAAGATTGATTCGTGGTTTCTACGATAGCAAATTGAAGATCACAAAAAGCAAAAATGTACACAGGCCTCAATTATGCGGCCAAATAGACTCAACGGCAAAACTCAATGGTTCAACTTACCGTGATCCAAGCAAGACGGGCAGAAACGGTTCAATGCAGAATTCTTATGTCTCAAACAAACAAGCGTGCAGCAGTGTTGTGCACGGGCGATTTTGGCGGGGTAGTATCGAACATTGTCAAACTCACAAAGCGTGTAGAACGTTTAGAAGGATTTTGGTTAATCGTCCTTTGCTCCGTCGGCTAACATCCTTCCGCGTAAGTCACCGTCTAACTCAAAAAAGGTGGACATGATCCTGATTCTTCCTCCCCACCATACTGACCGCAGTTAATATCTTCCTGCGTTGGCTACGTGTACAACAGATTTCCATCGTAGTCATCTTTTGCACGGTTCAGAGTGAACCTGTAGCGACAGCCATCTTCCTTCATAGTTTTAACACACTTGTTATTTGACTGGAAGCTGACTGCCACACGCGGTTTTCATTTGACTGTTGCTCTTGCGCACGCTCTCGCGCACGCTCCCAAATACACACCAGCCACTATCTCCCCCAATCGCCTTCTCGTTCTCACGGGTCGTGGAGAATACCATTCTGGTTAACATATCCGTACGGTGCCGAGCATTAAAGTAACATGCAAGTAGTCCACGCCGTAAAAGGGCAGAAGAACGTGTTTAATAAGGGAACGACGAAGTAAGGTCCAGCGGCCGTAAAAATCAACTCCAAAACCAGCTGCACAGCAAAAGACTGGCGTATCCATCAGAAAACCGAAGAACACACTTAGATGCACGAACGAAAAGTAGACATCCCGGAATGAAACATCTTATGCGCGAGCTCGATCTACGTATCCTAGGCAGAGAACTGCTGCGACAACTGATTTAGCTAATTTTGTTTGCATATCTGCTCGGAGAAGCTAAAACCAAGTTCAACGCTCCAGTGACAATGAGAAATCGCGCTAGAGTTAATAGTCAGAAAACATTTGAACTACGTAAATTTAACATGCTAAGTTCACTAAAGAAAATGAGGTGGGTTTCTGATTATGAATCGTCTTCGAAAACGAGTGTACCGAGGAGAATTGTGGAGTACACATGAATACGGAAACTGATCGAACACTGGCTCAAACCAGAGTGTTCCACATGGTTTTTTCGCACAAAAATGCGTGACAAACAAGGCTTTGTAAAGTGTTAATGAATTTCTCTCTACAATAAAAGGAAAAATATCACTATCTGCCCTCAGCCAATAAGCCCCACTTGAACTATCCAAATGAAATCGACAAATTTTCCTTTTTCACCCCTGTGCATGTCGCAAAGAAAACTGGAGCTCAGTACATTTTGCAATTGCTCAAGAGAAATAGTTGCAGGGAATAAAGTGAAATAAAAAGCCGAATCTCTCTGCATGAGGCAGTCTATAAATTATTCCGTCCTTTGTGTGCATTTCTGAGTTCTAATAATGGGTATTTTCATTACCACGTTTTCCTGCTAGTGGATTAAACTCTGTGATGTTTCGAACTGGCTCTCCGTCTCCTCCTTTTCCTGTAGCGCAACACGACTGCAGGATCTGTTCAACACGCAAAGCTCAATCCGATGGTGGCAAGGTTCCCTTTTAGTATTGTCGCTACCTTGAGACCCAATATCAATACAGTAATTTTGAGTCCATGTATGGATACCGACTTCAGTTCAGCAGCAGTTGCTTTGGCAATGGGTAATTTGTGACGCCGCTAGCCATGCAGCTTCACCCAGGTGCCTTACACTGTCACTCTATCGGTCAATCCCAAATTCATTCAACCTGCCGGTATTCGCGTTTCAAATGGGTTCCCTGGGAAGGTCTCCCTTTGAGATATTTTAAACGCATTCAGGTCAGTTCTCGACTCATTGATCGATGACTTTTCGGCGGCCACTTGGGCAGGGCAACTTCGGGCTGCCTGTCGCAATGTTGTGTCTTTGGATTCAGCGCTCAAGGTATCGGTTGATCGTCGTTTGGGTAAACTCCACTTTCCTCGGACAGACCGTTGGATTCAATATCTAAAAGACGGTTGCTTTCTGAATACGCATTTACACCATCAGCAGTTTATCAACCTACTCAAGCCAATCTTTGGACTTCGTTCGTGGCTGGTTCAAGAAATGTTTAGCCACGTATCGTTTGCGTAGCAAATGATTCCTTTTGATTGCCTGTGCCCTCTTTAACCACCCGGTGAGCCTCCGGTACTTTACACCAATTATTGTACCAACAAGGGGGCCAAATACTTTTCCCTCTGACGTTAGGTTTTTGAGATGGGAACATCTCCTGGCCATTGATTTAATAGAATCGACTGGTTTCATTGGTAAGCTGTCTAATACAAAGGATTCCGAAATTTCTGCTGTCCTTCCATCAGTTAAAGATGGTAACTGCGGTGTCAGTCTCATCAAAATGTTAGCATAACTCCCTGCCAAGGTGCTGATTGTGGGAGGGGTAGGCGGGCCGACTAGTTTACATGGTCCTATAAGCTCGCAAGTAAACAGCAAAAACATACGATCCCGTGGCCAAAAAGGCCATTATCTCCCCCAACCCTTCAGGTGTCATCATTACAAGAGGCACGATGTCTAATCCCAATGGTTGGTAATCATCATGTCCTGCTGGGCAGACAACCCCGAGTTCATTTGGATGAGTAGGCTTACTGTTTTGGGGCACAAGTAGCAACGAGTAATGACCACCCACGCATCCTTCCTGGTCATATTTCACTTTCACGTGAAATTCAGAGGCCAGGCGGGGTTGTTCAAACACACACAGCTTGGACCAATCCTTTTTGCTGTGGACCGCCGGTCCGCTACACTCATCTCGTTTAAGACCGCACAATCTGGCAACCGATGCAATGATTTGTATATCTTGCACTCAACTGATCTCTCGGACTCTCGGCTTATTGTGTGCATGCTAACCAAGGAGTGGTTCCTGGTTGCAGCCGTCCCCTACAACTTGAGCCGATATTCATGGTGTTCACGCTAACCTGATACTGTCGAGTATGATTCGTTCAAATCGGCTGTTGACATTGCGAGGTTGGCTACCTGTGAACTCCTCCAAGTCATCAAATGTAGATTCTTAACTGATTATGTTTATTCTCTTAGCTTTCCCCGTCCGCTGGCTTTGTAAAACAACAGGTAGACACCGGACAATGCCTCTCTGTGTGCAGCACATTCAGATCAGATTAGTATTCCAAATTCCCTAGTGCTATACTTCAGGCCCGGTGTTTTATCACCAAGTCTGACAATAATTCAGCTTTGCCACTAATCCTTCCTGCCTCCGATAAAACGACATCGATCAATCTTATAGCCACCCGGAATGGTTGCCCAAACAAATCCTAGAGGATTGGGATTTTCCTGATGTATTGCATCGCTGGACCAAGCGTCACGCGGCTTTCGATATCACCTTTGACCCCCCACCACAGTAATGCTTTGAAGACAAAATACTTTGCCCGGGATCCGCGACTTTTCTCTCAGCAACATTCTCCATTTGCTTAGTGAGTAAACAGTTTTGCCCGGGGTACCCACTGGGAGGGGCCAGCTATTTTGCCGTCAGGTCGGAAGCTAAAACACCGGTAGTTTCGAGCTATCTCGAGGGTTTATTCTCGTCGATTAAGTCGCCATCCTGATGTTGATATCCTAAAATGCACGGTTTCCCGCTGTCTCACTGAGATGAGTTCCTTGTTTAAAGGGGTGTGTTTTCTTTCTAGCTAACCGCAATTGACTGTTTAATTCTATCAATCTAAATCTTTAAATATTACCACCTTCAAACTCATCGCACTTAGAAATACTTGGCCTAGCACCGACAGAACCAGTGAACCTAGTATTGCCTAGAAAATGAATATCACGTGAACCATCTTCATCGCTCTGCCAAGTTAATTCCTGTTGGTTAACAGGGTCCCAGCTTCCTCGTCTGGGCACCTCCAGTGAGTTCCTCTGCCAAGATTCCACTTCAGCACTGTAGATCACAATTAGCGCAACTCTAGCAAAGCGCTGCCAATTCACGCAAATCCCAAAACCAAAACAAGATTGATTCGTGGTTTCTACGATAGCAAATTGAAGATCACAAAAAGCAGAAATGTACACAGACCTCAATTATGCGGCCAAATAGACTCAACGGCAAAACTCAATGGTTCAACTTACCGTGATCCAAGCAAGACGGGCAGAAACGGTTCAATGCAGAATTCTTATGTCTCAAACAAACAAGCGTGCAGCAGTGTTGTGCACGGGCGATTTTGGCGGGGTAGTATCGAACATTGTCAAATTCACAAAGCATGCACAGCATTTGGAAGGACCTTCGGTATATACCATTTACGACGACTGCCAAACCACAGTGGTGTTTCTTTTGGGCTCCTACACTCCAAAACTGAACAGTTAATCAAGAGCTTCGGCATAAACAGCCAAAATCCAGAAACAGTAAATAAGGCAAATGAACACAGTCACACTTTAGTTCAATTTCAGGGAACAAGGCTGAGGTTAACGGCGGGGAGCCTTTTTTTGACAAGGACGGTGTACCAAAAGGAGCAATCGGAATTTTGGTGGGGATATCATGCAAATGGAATAGGCTGTTTTGTGATATGAAAATTTCATATGCGAAACAAGGTTTCCTGAACCCCTTTGGAATGGCGCTCACTACCCGTCAATTGTGGATACAACATGTTAGGCTGGGAGTAACTGCCCTTCATCTTGGGGACCAACACTTTCTGACACTTACGCGAAGGCCATACACTTAAGGTATTTACAGACCAAAAGCCTTTGGCTTTCGCACAAGTGAGCTTCTCATTGGTGGTCACCGTATGAGGCTGGCCATTTTGACTATATTCCGGTGATCTGTGGACAGAGGACACAATCTCAAGGCAAACCCCTTATCACGTGAACACCAGCTGGGTCTGCCACCAAAGCCGGACATGGACTTAGGCTTAAGGCACATGCTCAAAATACGGACCCTGATATCAAATAAAATCCACAAAGCAATTCACTAATCTTGATGGCGGTCCCCATCCCAATTCACACAATATCACATTTTGCTTTGTCAAGGGGTCATCCTAGGCCGATGGTTCACACAGCCCACCATCATCCTATCTTCCTGACCCCCAACCACTTGGCTAATTTTGGTGTGGCTGCCTCGGTGAAAATTTCGGCCGAAACTTTTTCCTGGGAAATATCAAACAAGATGTCTACCAACCGTTCTGCTCCTGTTCCCCTTGTCAACATGTGAAGACTCATAGACATACTAGGATGACGTCAGCTGGGTGCCTGTACCCCGAAACACTTTTTCATCGTGTACAAGTTGACCCCGTGTGTAAAATTCCACCTTCACCTGTGTAGGCCTAAGGGCTCATGTCTGTGAACCCTTTCACTCCCTGGTCACCAGCCACTCCCCTTCCTCCTTTCATGTCGGAAGATTTAGCAAAAGCCCTTCTGATAAAATAAGTAAACGAGCTATGCTCCTCGCCTATAGTGACAACCGGGATACATTTAGATGGAGAGTCGGTAGCCTAGTAGTCAACCTGCGTTTCTAACATGGCGGGACAAAAGGGTATCACAGGAAAGCCGATGGCAAGCACAGCACTTTCACCGGCAGCTAAAAGTCGCCCTTCCGTTGAACATTAACCCGGTTGAGCACTGCCACCAACACTCCTAAACCATTAGACACCGAACGCACGCAACACTGGCCGTGCTAGAGTGCCACTGCTTACCACTTCTGCCCGAAAAGGTGACAGCAGTCCTATCGGCCATAACTTCCGACTATGGCGACCGTGGTCAACACAATAAGCAGTTCATGCAAGTGTTGGAGAAAAACCTGCCACAATAAGAAGGGCGTGCAAACTATCTCCAAGATGCATCAGAAACTACTACCCGCCTTTTCCTTGGCCCTTTGTTGTTTGGGTACCACAAAAGCCGTCATACACCGACCCTTTTTGCTCAATAAAGCTCAGGTATGAGCTTTTGTCATAGACATCACCGGGCGGTACGAAACCGTATCAAATGACCACCTCAAACCTGCCGTCATAGAATGCGAGCCGCTTGGCTAACTTATCATTATTTAGTTTATTCACTAACCTTCGACGTGCGGTCTGCCATACAAATAGCTATTAATCGCACTCAACCAAGCCCTAGACGATATACCACGAAAATCTTCAACGGTAATTGTAATGCAAGATATCCATCGTTGTCGAAAACTATGAAGTCTGGTCCGATTCGCTGACTTCGAAACCACTTTAAAACCCATTACCGACGCCGTCATTGGACCGGGTTACAAGCAAGAGAAGTTGCAATCGGCGGTCATGAGTGTTTTATTTTTTTCCAGGTTTATGACGACCATGGCAAAGCCTAAATCCGTTTTTGTCTATTTCGTTCGTCACACATCCGCCTGAAGCCTCTGGTTCTAATTCCTTCCAGTTTTATCATTTTCCCTCAGGTGGATTAACGCAGTCACTCCGGCTTCCTCCTTTTCCTCGTGGACTCATGAGTACTTTCCGGGCCGCAAACACAGGCTAGACGACGGAGCGATTAATCGGCGTGGCCACAGACGCATTGGTCGCATGCTTTTTGGAAGGACTTAGTGCAGATTTTCTTGAACCAAGAGCACGCGGGACCCATGGAACTCGCTACTCCATCAATCCACCATTAAGAGGGCGCAGGGCGGACGTCGAGAGCGCAGGAATTCTCACAATCTCACCTTTGGTCTTTTGACGTTAAACCAGTAGTTCAAAATCGTGGGCCTCATTTTGGATCGAAGCCTGAGTTAGCCAAACCAGGAGGAGGCCTCAGTCGTATGATTCATCTTTGTTCATTCTTTCCACATATATTATATTTTAAATAGAAGCTGATGGCCATTTGACCGGAGCCTTTTCGAGCTACTCAAGCAAGATGCCAGGTACATCCGTAACTATCTCTCCCATTAGCCTTCTAGTTCTCGCATTTTGTAGGGAGTGTCGTCCTGGGTTTCGAGTTGACACTAACAAGCATGCACAAAGTGCGAGTTGTTTGCACGTAGAAAAAATGGTGAAGATTTGGGGCCACAAATGACGGCCTATCTCCCTTTGCGAGAGCATAACCGGACTCGAGGTCATACGCGGAAACCTATAAAACAGAAATCGGTTGGCCTCCAGCTTGTTTGTGGTCTCAGTAGAAGTTATTATTTTTCGGAATACTTTGCAAGCAGAAGTGGTTCAAAGAAAGCATGGCAATATTTTCAAGCAAAGACTGAACCTTTTTAAGCTGAGTGGCGGACAGGACAAAACCAACCCCGCATGTGCGCAAAGTGATGGTGCTTGCAGGCTGACTTAGAAGACCGTCCTACCACATTTTATTTGGAAAACTGAAGGTTACTATGATAAAAAGGCGAGAACGCACAACATCCTAAATGATGCTTACCCACTATCGCGCATAGAATCTGAAGAACTGTGGCGACCAGTTGACCTGGACGGCTATTGGTCCCGAGCAAATATTTTATTACTAAAGGTAGTCTCCCAGCAGACCAGGGTTTACATGGATGCAGACCTGGGTTGGAGTGCCTGGCATAGTGGCAACATCGTTTCCGTTTCGCTGTTGGTCACGCGAGATAACATAGTTGAACTTTCACCTGCAGTTCCGGGTTCAAAAGTCTCTATAATTCCAGATCCAGAGGAGCTGGCAGCTCATGCCAAGCCACACAAGAATACGCCAAACATGAGGGCTTCTGTGGAGGGGAATTTAGTAGTAGTTAGAGCAGCTATAATAGTTGTTTACTTACGAGAGACCTCGGGGTACACTTTTAGACACTACCATGTGGTACACACGAGGTCAGTGTGGCTTACGGCAAGAAAGCGGATAATTATGTAAATCCAGGGTATAAGGGAAAGATCGGGTACCTTGAACTGAAATGATAATAGCACCCGGCAAAATTGAAGGCCAAGGTTAGGTTCCGGGGTCGACCGGAGTGCACTAAAGGTGACTTAGTGGTAAAATATCATACTGGCTAGACAACGGTGAATTTGATCTTACAGCAGCGCTTTCTGGAAGGCAGTGTTCGTTGATCATAACATTTCCGTTACATAAAAAATAACGACTACCAAAGATCAGGCCACAGAAGTGATGCAAATTGCAATAAAATGGGCGGTTACTTAACCTTCCAACCAGAAAAAGGTAAGTTTCCCAATAAACATGTCCAGTGAGCCGTGGTCACGGTTAGTATTGGCGGGAAACGTCGCATTTGGATTTTATGGAGTGTACGACTTTTCACAAAACAAACGGACGTCCATTCACCGACATGAGTGCACCACTCAGTTACTAACCCTTTTTCCGTTCGTAAATGTCCGAAAGAGTTTTGTAACAGAAGAATCATGCACTAATACACATGTTTGTCGGAATATGAAACAAGGAATAAAAGAAACTGGATAGAAGCAATGAGGATTCAAATAGGAACGATGAATATATTCAAATAGACCGGTTGTTACGTAAAATGTTAAGAAGTAGCATTGCCGTAGACGAGATGGAAATGACCGTAAATATGCCCAGGAAGAGGGACAAACAGTCAGCCGTGAAATAAAAAAGTCGATCTACCGGCTAATTGATAATGACCGATGGAAGGTGACTGAAGACTACACTTTATTTGAAAATGATCAAAAGTAGCGAAGGAGACTGCAAAAGTTGTCATAATGAAATGGGCCGGTGAGAACTGTAAACTGCGGGAAACTGATTTCCTTGAGATGGTGATAGATAATAAGAGCCGGCAAGGTGAAACGACCTGGCAGGTGGACAATAGCATTACCACGGCCATGATATCAAAACGGTATGAAAGAATAAAAGCCCATAGAAAGAGTCAGGGTTGAACCTATTGTTCTCTTCTTTCCTAGGTTGGTCAAGGGGTATCCAAAGATAGCAGAATCTTTTGAAACAGTGAATAACTGGTGAGCAGAAATTTACAGGACAGGGGGCTTCGTAAGATTAGGAAAAAGTAACCGATTATCTCATTATGGACGATCAGTTGAATTGGTAAGGGGAAGAACCACTCACCAGTCATACCTTTGAGAGCTGGAAGAATACGAGGGTGGTTTTTAAACCTTTACCTTTTAGGATTCTCCCAAGTTAAGTCAGGACCTGCTCCCGTATAGAGTCTGCAACCACTGGTCCTCGGTTTTTGGCAGGTTGGGAAATATGCTTGGCTGAGAGCAAAACGGCAGAGCTGAAAACTCCGGAGCGGGACAACGTGTGTTTTGGAGGAGAGCAACGGCGCGCATACGGTATACACAGGAGGAGCAAGAGGTGCCACCCAATTCCGGTAATTGTTCATACGAACGAACCTGTTATTCTCTGTAACAGTGTGTTGTATTGGTAGCACTGCAACTTCGACCGGAGTTTTGTTGCGGCAGTGCACGACGACGGTAGAAGAGGTAGTGGATAATGCGGAACATTAGAAAAGACTTCTGTTTTAGGGGATGGGAATTAGTACGAGAGGTGCTGGCGAATCACGTCGTCATTGGAGCCGTGAACGTTGACCAGGAGGAATGAAAGAGGTGCCTAGAAAAGTGACAGGTAACGTCCTGCTTATTCCTCCTTTTTCGGCAGGTCACGAGGTACTGACAGAGAACAGAATCTCTCGAATTAGTCAGGTTGTGGTGGACAAAGATCAGAGGGTCATAATGCCCCACATAATCAGGAAGGGGCAATAAATGAACTCAATGCTGATAGTCATTCGAACTGATGGTGGGAAAAATTAGCTAGTCAGACATGTGACACCTGGAAGTATCCAGGGATGGCTTTAGAACAGCGATGTCATCCGTGGCCTGTATCACAACAATGCATGTAGAAGTGGTTGCGAATGCTATGTCCATGGTAGTAACGAGTTCTGCTTTTGGGAATTGGAAAGGAGATGCGTCGGAAAAGGAACGGCGAATATAAAAGCTTAGAGGTTTTGGAGAGCGTCCAAAGTGGTTAGTGTGGAGGACGTAGTCGCACAATAAACAAAACCACGGATAGTGTCCGTGGGAAAAGATACGTGGAAGTGAGAGCACTGGGAAGTATGGTAAACAGTAATTAAACAATGTATTTCGCTGGGCAATCATGGTGATATTCACTTTTATGTTCCTTCCCACTGGTTGTAATGAGATTTCTATTCCACCCACGAATCATCTCATTTTTATTAGCACAAAACACGTCGTTTATATAGGAAGAAACAATAGCCGACACCAGTGGTTCCAGCGCAAACCACATTGCTCATTCTGGCATCAGGTGGCCTGTCTTCTGATTGGTTGATTGGTCGCCCGACTAGCTTCCATTTGGCTGGAATCTGTTTGCATCTCATCGATTCTCTACCTTGTCAATTGCGCTTCTGCTGGCACATGCACTGGCCTGGATTCCGGGAGGTACTGACTTGCCGAAAGATGGCGAGACGTGGCTGGCTGTCGACCAGGAGTCCGCGTACGGAAAAAATGCTGAAATTCCCTCCATATGTTCTACGTGCCTTGTGAATTTGATTGTATTTGACATTACTTTGAAATGCTCATCCATACACCACGTTTTTCACTTTTTTTATCCATGTAAGACATTTGAATTTGGCCTTGAACCGCTTCCGACTGTCGTGCTTGAGCCACAGGACTTTCAACTTTCTGGTTTTAAGTGAAATCTACATGACCGCATACTTAAGGCTTGTACACATTTTTACCCTTTGTGAACTTCAACTAAGTGCTGTAGAAACTACGAACTAATCTTGTTCCGGTTTTTTGGTTCATTTGAATTGGCTACTCATTGCTCGATTTGCGGGAAATGACTTACAATCAGCACATGCCCTCACACTTACATGCATCGAAAGTGAGCACGATAGAAATCAGAGAACAAGTTAGGCCATACCGCGGTGTGCTTGGAAAAAATAGGGTAGCTGGAAAAGCGGAATTTAGCGGTCCTCAATCGGTGCTGGTGGGTGTAGCAGACGGCGCGCTGGAAGCCTAGCCTAAAAACACTACGAGAAGTGAAAACGGGAGGCTTGACCCACCATCTTATTTGAGCCGGCAAATTGTCGCCTACCTCCTCTATACCTCACACTTGCCAACCAAAGCCATGGACCTGATTGCACCCCTTATCGTTGTGGTTGGAACGGATGTAAGGATAAAACTTCCTTCAAAAGGGTTTTGGTCACGGAAAGGTACCTGGGATTCACCAACGCAACCTGTGGTTGAAATACCTGTCGCCCGGTCACCTCGCCGCCTATGGATCAACCCCAAAGGCAAGCTTCCTCAGTTGCCCGCACCACTCCAGTTTGCCTGAACCTGACTGCCACCCCTTCTCCAGCTCGTCCTTCCGGTAAACGACCCTGCCTTCAGCCATCAACCAACTATTCAACAAATGGCAACGATATCCATGCCTAATCCACTGTTAGCCCAGGGCCACCGGCTTCCCGTGCATTAAAACCTGCTGCCGCTTGCGCCAATATACTTCCCACTGTTTTAGCACGGAGTAAGGCTCCAGGAAATCCTGGTGCCTACTATCCGTCCCGTCCTCTCTCATGCCTCACCGTACAGCGGACACAGATTGTTCAAAAATCCATGATCTACTACCTAGCCAGATGGCCCCATCAAAGGACAGAATTCCCAGAGTTTTTGTCTACTTCAGCTACTCCCATAAACCCCCATAATTCTTCTCAAAGCCCCATCTAGAACCTCCACCAAGCATTCCAAGCACACCCCTAGTAATCCGTGATCATCGGTGAGCAGGACACAACCCTGCATCACCCCTAAGCGGCCATCCTCGCCTTGCTGTGTTGGAGTGTCACCTCGACTAACCGACAAGGGTTTCCCAACCACACTTTGCAGTACGGGCGAAAACGGCCACCAGGTAACGCATCAACAAGCACGGAGACCGGATGTACCATATCCTGTAAGTATGCCAGAATGGGTTCACAACCATCTTGGTGAGCTTCAGCTCCCCCCGCCGAATCCTCGTAGCCGATGTCCCCCTCCCCCACAGGATAGGCCGATCCAGCCAACTACAGTCATTTCGTCGGTCCTGATCAAGCGGTAAACACCAGCCCCATTTGCATCCCTTTGAACCCAGTTACCAATAATTTCGACCATCCCATCTGCCCTTACCCACTAACTCAACTTTTGATCCCCCACCTGATCATCTCAACCACCCCGGAAATTTTGCCCCCCAGCTCACCCCACTTGCTTACAAACAACCCCTTCTCCATGCTGCCGACTCTTTACTTCTAAGTCCGATTTTGACTTCATCACTCCAATACATAAAACCCTCACTTTATGCCCTTTCACTGATATTTACTGTATTGGTGGTGTTATCCAGTAACACAGGTCAACGGTAGTTTCTACCCCAAGCCACGACGATGCAGCAGAGTTTACTTCGCTCCTCATTGACGCTCGCTCATTAGTGACTAAAATCCGTACTCCCCATAGTAAAGCACCATCATCCGACTTCGACATCATTGTCATAACCGGAACCCAGCTAACTGACTCTTTCTCCTATGATCAAATTTATGCTGCTGGTTATCGAACCTCCAGAAGGAATCGTCTTTGTCGTGGAGGAGGCTGTCTAATCGACATTAAAAAAGGCTTGCATACCAGTCCCACTTCTAAGCAAGTATTGGACGCAATCCAAGACACAATGCGGATATCAATTCTTCTGGCGCAATCTCCAATCTGTGTTAGTTGAGTTTATCGACCACACAATTCAAACACCATGGATCTCGCCCAGGAAGTAAACGTATTTGACCACTTAGTACCATCATCCCCTCCCTTGAAACTCACTGCTGGCGACTTCAGTGTGCCTAATATCTGCTGGGACATCACGTCATTACAGCAATAATTCCAGAACATCGTTTCGACCGTACGAGCAGAGCGCCAGGTCCAGCACTTAACGACACCAACTAGAGGAAACAGCGTACTTGGGCTGATATTTTCCGTTGGCCTGTCAAACGGATAACTAATATCCTCGATCTCTTTCCAGGCAGTTACCATAGAATGGTATCTTTCAGATTCATAGTCGGACCCATAGACCCCATATGTAGCTCACCCCAACAGCTCCTGCTACAATCAACTGGATAGACCTAGAGCCCATGCCTCGCTCCCTTAGCCTAGATGACTACTTTCCGCAGCAAGACCCTCAGCTTGCTACTAACATTCTCTATGATAAACTATACAGTTGCTTATCAGCAGTCACTACCATTGGAACCAACCGCACTCATGTCCGCCGATTGCAAAACAAACATGCGAAAAAGCAGGATATCAATAACAAAACCAGAAATTTTTCAATATTTTTGCAACCTCAGTCTCTTTATGTAACCATCAGCCTACGGACCTGTGAACAGTTAAAAAGTGGAGGCTTTCGGTCTTGAATTCCCTCGAAGAATCTTACCGTTTGATCCGACCTAAGAAAAGCAGAAATCAGAGAGAGTCTTCAGGGATACCCTATGTAAAGTAGTTCAGGATACCCCGTTCCATGCATTAGCATCCATGTCACAAACGACATTTTTCATTCGTATGAACCATCTTTGCCGGAATTCCGATTGTTTGTTTTATTGCATTAAATCTTTGTCCCAAACCGGACTACCACCATTGCCTCGAGCGTGAGTCGCTCAGCTTGAACTTCATTGTGACTGTGTTCGACACAGTTGTTGATTCGTTTTTCAGTTTGGAGAGTAAGAGCCCGGAAGGAACACTATTGAGTGCCGTGGCTATTTGAAATCGACATTGTTTTGAATTGTGTCGTAATTGGTTGCTACTCGTTGCTCGAACGTTCCGGTAGCTGGAATACACACCCTACCTAATTTTGCCAAACAACGCTTAAATTCAATCTCCAGCTGAAACTACTAAAGCTGTCAATACATTCTTTTGAGAATTTATGACTGCTGACGCCACCTCCAATCCGCCCCGGTGCCTCTCATCACCGGTCATGTTCTCTCCGACATTGAATTCAGTTTGAACGACGTGGCCCACCTAATGCCGTGGGTTAGACCCTCCTTTCACCGTGGCTATGACGAATTCCCTCATCACTCTTTTATCTTTAGTAACTAGTAGCTGCCATCCTTATGGATTTCTATAACCCATCCCCTTGACACGGAATTTTTTGCGTCTCGATGGAAAACCTCAACCGTTATCTCTATCCACAAAAATGGCTCAGCGTATGATCCTGCAAATTACCCTTTTGAAAACCACACCACTTTAGCCGCCAGAACAATGGAAAGTTTGATCTAGCAGCGGGTGCAAGATATTCCCCTATCCCAAGCGCCCATTCGCAGCGGTCAATAAGGCTTCCCGAAGTCACATTCTTACGCCAAATGCCAACTAGATTTCTTCATTCCACTGACCAACGCAGCTGACAAAGGCAAATCTATGATTATCATTGGCCTCGATATAACCAGGGTACTCGACCGAGTTCCTCACCCCTGGTTGTTAACAAGAATCAGGGCTATATTATTCACGGTCCGCCCTTATTGTGGATCACTTCTTGCCTGTCCAATCAAACCCGGGTAGTATGTGCTGATGTTCACGTAACGCAGTCGGTGCCCGTCACTAGAGGAGTTATACAAAAAAGTGGGCTCGGTCAGCTATTTTTTTTACCCCATATTGCAGACGGTTTTCGGGTGGTGCAGCACCGCAACCCCCTCCTCCTTGATGACAAAACCAAAATCGTTTATGAGTTTCAGCTTCGAGCTTTGAGCACAGCAATAATTGACATGGATAAGGTCATGGAAAACTTGATCAAGCAATGGCTACACGCCCACCTGCGTATCCCCTTGAACCCAGTCACCACTACTTTCTACCATCTCACTTGTCATTACCCATTACCTCGGCATCCAACCCCCACCTGGTTACTTCAAAACTCCCGAAAATCCCACCTCCGAAAACGACCGATTTTCTCTTGACAGCACCCCCCCCCCAACCCAGCCTCACCCCTTCTTCACACTGCCGGCTCCCTACTTCTAACTACTGTTTAGACACCGTCGCTTCTATACATGGCAATCCTGACGTTATGAGTCCGCTTAATGATGTTTGCCATCTCGGTAGTGTTGGCCACCAACACCCGCCGATGGTTGTTCCTACTCCACGCCATGACGATACAGCTGCACTTACCTTGCTCTTTATTAACGCTTGCTCACTACTGAATAAAACCCATGCTCTCCATAATATAGTACTCTCATCTGACCTTGGCATCACTGTCACAACCGAAACCTGGCGGAATAAACCTGTCTCACCGGACCAAGTTTATATTGCTGGTTACCAAACCTTCATAAAAAATAGCCATCGCCGTGGAGGAGGCTGTCTTATCCACGTTAAAAACAGCTTGCCTACCATTTCTTTCTCTGATCCAACACTGGACGCAATTCAAGACTCAATATGGGTAACGGTTCTTCTGGCCAACTCAACTCCATAACGGCTGCGTTTATCGACCACCCAATTCAAGCATCACGGACCTCGCCCACATAGTTAATGCTTTTGACCACTTTGCACTATTGCCCTCTTCGTCAAAACACATTGCTGGCGATTTCAATGCACCTAATATCTGCTGGGACACCATGCCATCACCCCAGTACTTCACGAGCTTCGTTTCGGCCATACGCGCAGGGCGCTGGGTCCGGCACGTAATGACACCAACCAGAGGAAACAGCATACTTGACTTGATATTTACCATTGGCCTATCGGATGTGATAACTACCGCCCTCAACCTCTTTACAGGCCGTGACCATAGAATGATATCTTGCAGATTCACGGCCGGACCCATAGACCTCATGTGTAGCTCATCTCAACAGCCCCTACACACGATCAACTGGATAAACCTCGAGCCCATGCTTCGATCACTCAACTGGAATGACTACTTCATACAGCACGACTCTCAGCTCGCCAGTGACGAACTCTACTATGAGCTGCATAGTTGCCTGTCAGCAACCACAACCATCGGGACCAACCGCTCTCAAACCCGCAGCTCTTACCAAACAAGGCTGCAAAATAAACATGCAGAACTGCAGATCTATAACAAAACCAGAGACTTCTCTATATCATTACAATTCTACTCTCTCTCTGTAACCAACAGTCTTCGGACTAATGAACTGTTGAGAAAGCAGGAGTGAGTTCTCTCTGACATTGAATTCAGTTTGAACGACGTGGCTCACCTGCTGCTGCGTGTTGGACCCTCCTCCCGCCCTGGCTATGACGGCATCCTGTCAGCACTCTTTTATTTTGGTGGAACCAACGTCGCCGCTATCTCTATAAATCTCTATAACTTATCCCTTAAACATGGCATTTTTCCATCCCAGTGGAAAACTTCAACCATTATTCCTATCCACAAAAAGGTCCAGTGCATGACCCCTCAACTTGTCATCCTAGTAACCATACCCCTTTAGCTGCCAGACTAATAGAGCGCCTAAACAAACGGCAGATATATGATTATCACCTTTCCCATAGCCTCGTTCACAGCTCTCGACATGGTTTATTAAAGTCACGTTCTTGTACCACATGCCAGTTCGCTTTTTTCAACCTACTGACCGCGGCAGCTGACGACGGAAAACCTATGATTGTCATCTATCTCGATATGACCGAAGCATTTGGTCGAGTTCCTCACTCCCGCTTGTTAAAATCTCCGAGCCCACGGTATCTATAACCCGCTTTCATCATGGATCACTTCCTACCTGTCGGACCGAACCCAGGTTGTACATGCTAACTGTCATCTATCGCAACCGGTGCCTGTCAC
Organism: Fasciola hepatica; assembly: GCA_948099385.1. Taxonomy (NCBI): domain Eukaryota; kingdom Metazoa; phylum Platyhelminthes; class Trematoda; order Plagiorchiida; family Fasciolidae; genus Fasciola; species Fasciola hepatica. The sequence goes on from CANUEZ040000142.1 coordinate 19,388,913, forward strand.
TAGTGGAGTCATACAAGGAAGTGTACTTGGTCCGCTCTTTTTCCTCACTCTTTATTGACGAAATTTCTTCCATTGTGCAGCACGGCTTCCCTTTCCTCTTTGCCGACGACACCAAAGTCGTTTATGAGTTCCGCCATCAAGATTTGGGCACAGCGCTGTCTGAAATAGATAATGATTTTGAGAAACTTCATCAATGGTGCACTTTATGGCAGATGTGCTTCTCGACATCTAAAAGCTTCTACGCAACCTACTGATGTCAATTCCCTCCTGGAACTCTGTCGCTAAATCAAAAGCCCATCTCCCCAAGCTCATCAGTGAGGGATCTTGGGCTTCGATACACCAACAATCTACAATTCTCGGAACATGTCTCATTTCAGACGGCCAGGGCCTGACAGATAATGGGCCTGGTTCTCAGATCATTTAAAATAAAACTTAATATTCTCCTTACATGCCCACCCCGTGCAAGACCCTATCTCAAATACTGCCCAAACATCCTCCCCGCAATATCCAAATGGAATAGGATGTGCCGTAAGAAAGTCCAACCTATTTTTACCAAGAAGCTAATAGGACGCCATCATGCACTGAGCTAGGAAGAGCGATGCTTTCTACCTAAACTTGGCTCCTAATGGCTTAGACCCTCCAGGCTTAGCTGGCACCTTCAACGCAGACTTATTCAATGATCTGCATTCACTCCTCTCGATTCAATACAGTCTTATTTGCGCTCATGTTACCCTCCACGGCACAGGGATTTCAGTCTATACAACGTACAGTCTAGGCCTGTTGTAAGATCCAATTTATTTTCTGTCAAGCCCTCAAAGCCTTGGGAAAAGTTACCTCCGAATATTTGCAAATGTGCAATAATGGCTCAACTTAGCCATACCTTTTAATTACAACTTACCCTTGACTTTCGGTTTTTCTTGAACAACACCATTGTATCTGAGAATCGAACCCACTGAGAAGGCATCGAACTTTAAAACCCTGGCTTACGTCTTCTCTTCTGTTCTTTCCTACCCCTCAGTTCAGAGGCTCATTGCAACAAATCGAGGCCATTCTTTGCGTGATTCTTCTTGCCGACCTAAGTATTACCGAAGACCAACTAGAGCTGGTCTTCGAAAACCGGTTCCCTCACAAGGATCACGGTGCCATATCCTAAAACTGCCTTCTCCAGGCTAGTGACAGGAGCCTGGCTGGCTACTCCATGTACTGCATACAATCTACATTGCAGTAGGACACAGTTTGTTTCCTTTTATAACCGTGACTAGTTGGACGCCTGCCGGTTCCCGTGACTTCAGAAAACATCCAAGTTTACCTGCTAATACCTAACCCCCACATTACCCCGCTTTGTCAAATTCACCTGTAGGTCTTCACAGCTGTACCTGGACAATTACTGCCCCCTTACTGTATAATACTGAAGCAGCCATATAAAACAGTTTCCTCTTAGTCTAGGACTTCAAGCCCTTGGTGCTTCCCCAAAGCTTCAAATAAATAAGCGATGTTGGATCCAAGGACATTGAGTTCAGTCGTTCAGTACTTTACTTCTTAAGTATTCGACCCCACTCTAATTGATTCCAGCTTCCACTCCCTCCAGCCTTTTTGCCTAGCCGTAATTTGCTTCTCCCACCAACCAACTCATGCCCATCCACGCACGCCTGGCACGTATGCTGAAGTCGGCTATAAAACCACGGTGGCTCTGACTCATCCCAACCCTCTGGATAGCAAGTCGGTGCATCAGACGACAAACATGTCTAATCACAGAGCTAGACAGATACGTATTTTCTGAAATATGAACATATATGAACAAGTATAAAAGGAAGCAAAGGAAACTCTCCGTATTTTTCGTTCACACTTATCTACTTTTCCTCCCCTTCGTAAGAAGTCGGCCTTTCCTATGTCCTAACATCTGAATGAGTCTCCAGTATACAGCCATAACCAACAACAGCCTTCCGTGCCCCAAGACCCGACATCAACCAACAGCATTACACCTGTTAATATGCCAGGGTTGGAGGTGTCATGTATCCTCTAGACCCAACTTACAAACTTGCCATTTAGGCTGTTGGTTTTTCCCAGCGGCCTCTCCGCGCGGACCTCAGACCAACACTCCCAATGTAATTCCTCGGCTTTATTCACACCGAAAGATAAGATTTCCCGGTACCCAGCTGAACTGGCAGTCAGTAGTAGGAGTAGAAGCGCAAGAACAATTAGTCCTTACGAACATCGACCTACATCACCCGTGAATTCTCACGCCACTACGACCACTGTGCTTCATTTTCAACCCCTATACATTTACCAGTTATTTTGCTCACGCTAACCTTTAGCTGGAACACCTTCTACACTGCTACCCTCAGATTTTAACTTCAGAACCACCAGGACATCCAGTTGCCCGGCTGAAATATGTAGCGTGGATAGCCTATCGCTTGCTCTGCCCGTTTACAACCGCGCCTATGGCTGGCTGCCGCGAATACGACCGGTTATCAGGCTGCTGCTACTGTCGCATACGCCATGCTGAGGTTTACCGGGTACTGCCCACAAGACTTTTTTGATGTCGAAGCCATTTCAACCATTGTGATAGGAACCCTAACTAAATAACGAGGGTGTAAGTTCCAGCGATGTCATTTTTCCCACCCTTGATGAAAAAGCAAACACAAACGGCAACAAACCCTCGCCTGAAAAGTCCAACATAGACGGAGCAAATAATCATAAAACTCAAAAAATATTATTTACGTCATTTTATCGCGTAACCTGTCCTATTGAAAACATTTTCCCCCTTCTGTCTTGATTAATTTTGTCCCTCAAGGACAAGGCATTCCGCCCGACAGTTGTTCCTTCTTTGAACTCCATCCTTCTACCACCAGCTGCGGATTCCCGACAGTGGACAACACTTGCTACTTCCCGTGACAGTTACCTTACTTCTTCAGAGGTACTATTCCTTTTCATATCCACAAATCTGTGAATTTCAGTGTTTCTTTGAGTATCTCCATGAAATTCTTGACTATTGTAACGACCGAAACGCTCAATTCCTGGTCCGGAGGAAGCCTGACCAACGATTCAGTGCTTGATTTACCGACTAATAAACTTCACACATTGTGGGTAATACCCTGGGTTCTCAAAGCAACGCGTAGCCCAAGTCAATGCAGAACCCAAATCAAGAACACGAGTGCTCTGCTAATTCTACTGTATTATTAGCGAGTAGAACCATAAACAAAAATTCAACCATACCCTTGGCAGTGGGCCTCAGTCACTATCCAGCCAAAAAGGTAGTCAAAATTATGAGAAAATTCTGTAAAAAGCGGAACATTTGGCTGAAAAGAGTAACTAATAAGCACTTGTCCTGAAGTCCAAAAAAAGAACAAGCGCTCTTTGCTTGACTAGGCCCTAAGAACAATTTCCTGAGCGCGGCAGCCAAAAATCGGCGTGAACTGGCTGAACGTCTACGATTAGTCAACGTTAGCGAGAAAGTGAATAGGGTGGTAATAAACAGAAACTGCGTTGAATCAATACTACTAACAGCCGTACCGACTGTCGGTAAAGTAGTCTCAGCAAGAAGTTATGACCATAAAAGTAAAACGTAAGTGTACCAAGCGTAGATGAATTGTCGGCCACAAAACAGTGTCAGCACAAATGAGGTCGGAGAAAGTGGTACGAAATGAATGTAAGCAGAAGGGGAATTTTCTAATCAGCGTGGATGGTGTACCTATCACTTCCTTTCCTCGACAAGTAGCTTTTTAGGTAAACTCCAGCATGCATCACAGACCATTATTTGCATGACCCATGTGAATGTTGTATTTTCTGCATCCCAAGGCAATATCCCTCCCAACATTCTTACAGTCAGCCAATTCCTCACTATTGCCGCAGTTGAGTGGAAACTGAATCATACTTACCGTGTATTCGTTTGTCACTTCACTTCTTTGGAACTTTGTACAGCCTTGTTCCCTGGTGCTGAAATATGGGACCCCCTAAGATTCATGAATTATTCGCATCATCGACAGATATTGTAAACTCTGACCATGATTTCACGCGTGCCCCTCAACCACAGTCAGGGAACATACGATTATAATTGCCATTATTACATTGTTCGGTTCATCAGCCCGAATGACCGCCCAAGTTGGAAGTAGACAGTCCTGGGATGGTTAAAAAGCCATCGAGTTTGAGCAGCTCAATTTGAGAGTCTGGTAGGTGAGTAAAAGAATGACTCAGACAGGAGAGGTCCTAGATGTGGTTCAACAACTGTCGAAAAAACGGCATATCTGGAGAATGATTCAGGTAGAAGCTGGAACAAGGCAAAAAGCACCATAGGCTAGGACATAGTTTTATCATTGTGTAGTGATTCGGTCGCCTCCACACGGGGTACGGCGCGGTATAGCTTCATCTCTAGTATCCGGTCAATCAGACAAGGCCGGACTGTAACTGCTGGGTTGTGTAGATACAGCAAAGTTGCCCTGTGGTTGGTCAGGACGTTACCTGCCAACGAGTGCATGGCTATTTTAGCATATAAACGAGTGAGCGCCAAACCAATGTAGCAGAATACCTTCTTGCTATTTTTTCTGGTCCTGTCGTCCTTCCACTGCAGGTAGTTCCAGTTCAGGTCCCTCTATTGCGTACGATTCTCCGGTTAAATTCAGTTCGCACATGTCATCACATTTATTATGCATAATATATCTTATCATGTTTACTGTACTTTACTCGGGAGCGCGAGAGCCCTCAGCAAGTCCATTGTCGACTAACCACTCCGTTGATTACACTGAACCTGAGCCACTCTCATGTGGTGACACCCTGGTAGTAGATGCATGGAGCTGCATCTACACCAGTGGTCATAGCTTGAGCCAAAAACCCTCGGAGCTCCGCCCTCTGGCTGCCCAGCGCAAGGACCTCGTGACTGATACCACCGAGTTCTGAGCAAGCAAGATTATTTCAGGCACGGAGCTGGATATCCAGGAACGGGTATCACGAGAGCAGATAGTGCACGGAAAATAGTTGGAGGGCATGCGCTGCACATCGGCCTGCAAAAGAAAGTGCATCACTGAAATGGTCTACAGGTCTCCGAACTGTCCAGAGACCACAAGCGGCCATATCATCATATGGCTTCCCCACGACTACACTCAAAAGCAGCGCTACACACTCACTGTAGCAGACTTCGACCTAACCGACACATGCTGTAACCGTCTCGTGTTCTGCTGGGTCCGGACATACCTCCTAGGCCTTCTCTCATAGGGGGGTTACTTGAAGCTGGTATGGGTGCGTAGCGCAGCCCACCCCCGGCGCTCGACTAGATACTCCTCAAAGAACAAGTGGCCTACCAATCGGAAGTATCTACACCCATCGGGCTTGCGGGGCTGGCGAAAATCACCTTCCAGCTGGTGCATTCACTGGTGCTATCACCAGCGGGGGGACCACCAGCCGGAACTCTGATGGGGCCAGGTAATCTCCTGTGAGAAACCTCCCGGCCACTGCTCCATGGTCCCGCGTTTTGCCGTGCATTGACGAGCACTGGCGTGAGGATGAGAGTGTCCTAACTGAAACACAGCCCCGATTCATGCCGTAGTCACCGATGGGTAAAATAAATTCAGACCAAGTCCATCAAGCCAAACGCCTAAGAACATGAAGAATAAAACGGCTGATTGAGATTGCTGTGAGGCTTCGCAGGACACTCACGATCACTCTCACCACATTCCCATAAGGAACCCCTGTAACACACAGAGAAAGAAGGACCTCGAAGTATACCAGAGGCGGTCTTCTAAATTGGTTCAGACGGATCCCAGAAACTTTTACTGGCAGCTCGCTCAGATAACTCTTGCTAAACACGGCAGTTCAGATACAAGTAAAGCAGGTGATGCAATGACGGGGAGAGATATGGGCGCTTTTAGTACGCCGACTACATAATGCCCTCTGGTGTTTGCTCCCGGCCAAGCGGGGATATTGAGCACCAGCGGTCTGGCAACCCTGAGACTTCTTTCGGGGAAGAATGGAATCGGTTAGCTTCGGAAATGTGCGGGTCCGGCAGAAGCTTGGCACATCAAAACACGGAAATCTCCGAGCGTCGACGGGATTTTACCACTTGTGCCCCAAGGTGCTCCGACCAGGTAGCCAATCCGCTGTGTAAGCCGTTCAACTATTCAGCAGGAGCTCACCTAGTCCTCGAGGCCTCTGCAGTTTTCAAGTCTGGAAACCAATCCGAAATCCAAAACCATCGCCCGGTAGCACTACTCTCGGCAGTCTCAGAGGTTGCAAAGAGCCTCTTGGATGACGCATTCCGCTATTTCGTTGGAGGAGGCCACCTGCACAACTCCCAAAGTGGTTTTCGTGGGCGGGAATGGCGCCAAACGAAGCACACTGAAGCCATGAAATGGTGCACTGCGGTCATCGATAAAAGGGCTCAGAAGGACGTTATCCTACGGGACTTTTCGAAGATCGCTGATCGGATGAAAAGTTCCTTGCAGTTGGAAAGGCTTCAGTAGAGCTGCGAAACCTGAGTGCCGCACTATCCGAATGGCCAATCATTCCAGGTTAGACTGCACGGGCTCGCCTGGACAAATTTTCTGCCCCAGTGGGGTGCCATAAGCTTCATACCGGGCTCCAATATTTCGTTGTCTACGTGAGCAATCTTCTCTGCCGGTAGATTCCAAAGTCCCGCTGCAAGCCTACGACGCCAAAGTTTTGTCGCGGGATTTGAATCGCGCCGGGCAAAGATGCACTTAAAGCTGACCCAGACAGCTTACTGTAGGAATTGTATCTAACCGGTTAATCGGACATAAGGGAAGGAAGTGAACTGGAACTACCTGCAGTGGAAGGACGACAGGACCAGAAAAAATAGCAAGAAGGTATTCTGCTACATTGGTTTGGCGCTCACTCGTTTATATGCTAAAATAGCCATGCACTCGTTGGCAGGTAACGTCCTGACCAACCACAGGGCAACTTTGCTGTATCTACACAACCCAGCAGTTACAGTCCGGCTTTATTCGATTGACCGGACAATAGAAATGAAGCTATACCGCACCATACTCCGTGTGTAGACAGTCGGATCGCTGCACTTACACCCGTGGCCGGCCAAGGCCTGCCCCTCATTCAAACCAGGCAAGTGCAGGACATTTTATTCTGGGAGAAACCAGGCCAGTGATTACTCCCTGCAGAGTAGCACATTAAGGAAAGCGATGCAAGAGGGAAGTCTAGACTAAGTTCTCTAGGGCCCTCTGTCTCGGTTGGCTGACTTTGGTACCCTAGTTCGCGGGGTGTTATTCAGGCCCAACCAGCTGGGCCTACCTCTGGATAGGTTCTCTCCCGACTCGTTCCCAAGACCTATTCCGCACTTATCGGGCCGCACCTGGAGATAAACATCCAGACATGCTTACCGGCACCGGGAAAAGATAAAACACAGTCGAGGAGGTCCAAGGGCGGGCAGCGAAAAGCCTATGGGGTCTGGGGAGCGTGCCTTGTCCCGGCAGACTGCAAGGTGAATCCATGCAACATAGATATTGTACTGTCAAGGGGAAAATTCACGCCCCTGAGGGATATTCTTATCACGCAGATCCACCCGAGCCAACACTTTCCCACATTGGCTTCCACTCCATATCCGAGTGATCCCTCTCCAGACTGAAGAAGCTACGCCAAGACCGAGGGCCAGGGAGCACTGTTTCTCGGTACGTGCCTGTAGCTGGCAGAACCTGCCAACGGGGCCCGTGGTTGAGGCGAGTTGCGGACAATTGATGAAGAGGTAGCTCGGCAGGCATATGGCCGAGAAGAACCTGGGTGCCCCATTCGGAACCGCAATTACAGCATTCGAAATGGTGTCATCCAAACAGCAGTGCTGAGGTGATAAAAGAGTGCTTGGTTAGTGTGACACTGATGTGGATGAAATTTCCGCTGTATGGCTGATATTCTGATCCATTTCAAGAGTTGTGTGACGTTGGGAATGAATCGCTCGGTTTTCCGTACTTCCCATCCATCCTCATTTTGATCGATAACACCCAACCGTATATTGTCTATTGAGCGGAAGATCAGACGGGGCGAGAGGCCACGAAGCCTACCATCGACATGCATCACTAACAAGGTTTCAAACCCACATGAGAAAAGCGGCTGAAAGCCAAACTTCCTGCTTTTGGAGAAATCCACTTGACCAGACCAAAAAAAGGAGAGAAGGAAGATTCATCTTGGTACGCTTCGGACGGCTAGACATATAACAAAAAAAGCAAAAAGATAACTAAAGAAAGAATGGTGAAATAAAATGCTATGGCATGGGAGGAAAAGAAGTTGAGAAAAAAGAAAGAAGCGATGAAAATGAGAAACAAAGGGGGAGAGGTGGAAAAGGAGAGGGTCGAGAGAAAGCGAAAGCATATGAAAAGACGGAAACAGAAAAGAGGGGTAAAATAGAAAAACTGTGAACAGAGGGAAAGAAGCAGAAAAAGGGAGATAACACTGATGAGGAGAAGCAAGAAGAAAGGACACAGGCCTTAACCGTCTCAGCCGTCTATGAGGCCGAAAGGAAAAACTAAAAGTCCGGTTTATAATATGAGTTGATAAGTCTTCATGGATCGTCGGCACAGGGGCTCTGCCCTTCATCATTCAACCAGCACCTACCGTTACTTGCCACCATGCACGTCAACAACATGCAGAGCTCTTGATTGCCACCGGTTACCAAATCTACGGTCTAATTGTGACTGCATAGCCGAATACAAGTTGCATGACGCGGCTGGCATAGGATCCTCAGTCATCCATCTCTTCCAAAGGCTCCCGCAGTCAGATTGTGTGCAAAACGTGTCTGAGTCGCCTGTCTTGAGTGAAGGGCACCCTGGATAAGTTGAAAGGCGAGAGTTAGAGAGAGGCTTATTATCGGACCGGAGAGTTGGCTACGGTCACTGCAACGACCGGTAGTGGAAAATCTCCCACAACCACGGCCGTTTCACGTTTTTTAACATTACTCAGTTAGTTACACTATTGATCCGTTTTTATGCACTGTATGTTTCTGTGAATCAACGTTTGTTTGTTCGCATCCAGCGCACTGCTCTGTCCTATCCTTACTCTAGACCCGCGTGGCACACGTGCTCCTTCCTCACACGCCGCAATTTGTTTCACATTTTCTGAGTCCCTGTGATCGCATAATTGTAGTTCGTATCTGTTTCGTGTCATCAATCATTTGCTAATCTAGTATCGTAGAACTTCACAGACAATCGCGTTCTGATTTCGGGATTTGTTGCGAATCTGGCTACGCATTGCTGGAAGTAGTCTTACGATACTTAATTTATCAACTTGGAACGATAAATCAAGCAACGAGTCAAGAAAAGGACCGGAGCAACTGGAATCTGGACAGGAATAATACGGCACTTCACTGGGGAGTTGTTGGGTACCTTTGATTCTTTAGTTAATGCCAGGTCACCTAGTCCTGTTAGGGCCAGCTCATGTATTACTGGGGGTAATATGGATTGCAAGAATGTCAACCTATCCAAGATAAGGATACTGTACCCAGAACAACAACTGTTATTGGCTGGGCAGCAAGCCCGGGAGGCAGGAGATAAGTGTAGACAGAATGGGCGTGAGCAAGGGGCCAATGACAATGAACTATCAGACAGGTCAGGACAAATTAAAATGGGAAACTCCGCTCCGGCCGTCGAATATAAAACATCGACGCAACCAACGATCGATCTGCCAAGAGTAGGAAAGACAGTTTTTGATGGGCGATCTGAACACTGCTGCAGGTTTATCAGGCAATTCGAAACTTTTGTCGAAAACAAGATAACCGGCTCCGGGCAAAGGCGTCTCTAACTGACTCATTACAGTCGAAGCAAGGCAAGAAAGATTATCGTTGGGTGTGCCATGCTTGACCCGGGATGAGGCTACATACGAGCTAGGAAGACTTCAAGGGACACGTTCGGTCAGCCATTCAAGGTAGCCGGCAACCTAATAGAAGGCGTGATGTCAGAGGCCGAAATAACCACGGGCGGCGTCTACACAATGGCCGACCTAGTGATCAGAAAGCGGAACTATTCAATAGCCCCCGACCATTTAGGTTACAGGGCTAACCTGGATGCAATGCACACTTTAGAAGGCATAGTACGTCACCTCTTTCCCGAACTACAGGGTCAGTGGGCGGAGGAGGCGGAACGTATAAACCGAAGCCACCGTGAGGCTTACTTCAGAGGCCTGACCGAATACTTGGATAGGCAAACCAAGATAGCCGACAGAAAATTTGGTCGAATTATCCGGGACAGTAACCAAGCAAACAAATCTAGTACTAGCCAGGCTCAAAACACTTCACGGGAACATCCGAAATATTGGCCTTAGACCAATGCACACGCCATTTCACGCGAGGCTATAGCGCGTCCAAGTTGCCAGTACTGTAAAGATACCATAGGCCGCTAGAATGCCCAAAGTCCATCAACTCCACAAGAGACGAACTTTGGGGAATGGCGAGCATGACAGGAGCGTGCTTCATATTCCTCAACACCACACACCGGGTGGCAGCTTGTCAAACAAGGATCAGATGTGGTCACGAAGGTGGCGTGTGCAGACACCATGGATTGTTACACCAAGCGGGAGAAATTACATCAGAGACGGACACCAAGCCCAGTGCAATTTGTTCAACGACGCGGTCTGCCAGTAAACCAGTACCTTCAGGGATAGTTGCACCGGGAGTGATGACCTCAACTGGGGTGGCTAAAGCTTTGGCCTTCGTCGATAACGGATCGGACGCTGCCCCGGTGAAGGAGCGGTTGGCCGACAAACACCGGCTCGTTAAAGGTGGGAAGTCGTTGGCAGTGGGTACGGTGGGAGGAACACAAGTAGTGACTGCCGGCCAGTTGAGGTTACAGCTCATCCCCTCAAACGCCAACAAGCAAATAGAATCAACGGAGGCATTTACAGTAGCTGATCTCCTCGCGCGAATACCAAGTTCGGTGAACGCAAATTTGACTAGATGGCCCCACCTGCAGGATGTGACCGTCGTGAACTGGGAAGGCGACGAAGTGGACCTCCTCTTCGGCTGCGACGTGCAAGGGGCACTTTGGGTACTTGAGTAGAGATTGGGCAACAGCCGGGCACCTTATGCCGTAAGCAAAGCACTAGGATGGGTGTTATATGGTCCAGCAGGGAGACTTGGTTCAGTAAATCACGTTTCGGCTGAAGTGGACCGCGTAGGGTATCAGTTGCAATGGTCGTATGAAAAGGAGTTGTACAACTTTGGAGACGAAAGACCATCACTGTCTCAAGAGGACCAGCTCGCTCTGCACACAGTGCGGTAAAGAACTGGAGGCCTAAAAACAGAGGTCCCCGTCCCATGGCGCATACCAGCTGACCTTTGGGTTGATAACAGAATCTACGCTCTGCCAAGACTACTACGACTGAATGAACGCTTCAGACGAGACCAGGATCTGTGGGAACGATAAGCAGAAGTAATGGAACGAATGGAGGCTCTTGGCCACGTTGAAAAGGCGAAGGCAACCACCGACGGCCGGGGGAGGGAATCTGGTATCTACCTCACCACCCGACTATCAACCCTCAGAAACCCGAAAAACTGTGGGTGGTTTTCGACTGTGCAGCCAAGTTCCAGGGGACGTCGTTAAAGTATCGTCTACCACAGGGGCCTGACTGGACCACGCCATTGATTGAAGTTGTGTGCAGTTTCGGAGTTGGCAGAGTGGCCTTGTCCGCCAACATCAGGGAAGTTTTCCTCCAGGTGAAAATACCGGTAGAAGAACGAGATGCATTGAGCTTTCTGTGGTGGGGAAAGAACAACCGGAACAAGGCAGTAATAAATCATAGGACGACTGTCCCCCCTTTCGGAACCATATCACCACCGTTTTCTGTGAACTACGCCCTTTGGGAATCAGCGAACAAACATGGAGATTTAATACACCTCTCGGTGGTAGATAGCTCTAGAAGAAGCTTCTACTTGGGCTACTATCTTGGGCCATTCGATGACGTAGACTAGTCCCTAGCCCATTTTTGGGGCCAAACAAGATTTCTAGAAGAGGGCGGCTTCCATCTCGAAATGGATGTCGAACGTTTCAGAAGTGCTCAAAGCCATTCCGTACCACTAGAGGGCCAAAAGGGTAGGAGATATGGACGGCTTTCCACTCTCTACCGAAAGCACTCTAGGAATACAATGGAACGCGGAAACAGACGACTTTGTTTTCGAGCTAAATATTCCCCAGCTGCCAGTAATTCGTCTTTCCGTACTACCTGCTGTCCCTAGTTTTTTCGATCCGCTCGGTTTCGTATCTCTCTGGTTACTTCCCGGAAAGATCCTGCTGCAGCGGCTCTGCCGCAAGAAGCTCGATTAGAACGAGCCACTGGACCGAGAAGACTGGTTTGACTGGGGGGAGTTTCTGAACATCTTGAGAAAACTAGGTGACATACGGATTCCACGATGTCAGTCCGCTGGTCATACAAAATGGCCTGGAGAATTACAAGTCCTTTCTGACGCATTCGACGTCGGTTACGGAGCCGTGGTGTACGGACGATCGAGCACAGGAGATGGACAGTTTATCACGAAGATCCTGTTCGGCAAAGCCCTTCGCTGCCCCACTGAAGCCGGTTTCAGTCCCGGGCCTTGAACTCAGCGCAGCCGTGTTAGCAGTGAGGGCAGTACAAGCGGTAAAGAGATGTCTAGACTTCTACATTCGGTCAGCTGGTTTTTGGACGGACTTGACGATAATACTGTACTACATTGGTAACGTCAGGGGCCGGTTTAGTACTTCCGTTGCTAACCGACTCACGATCATCCACGAAGAATCGGCCATGAACCAGAGGAAACAAGCCAAGTCCGGCGACAACCCAGCAGATCAGTGCTCTCGAGGTGCAATCAGCTTTCGTCAGTTTGACAGGTGGGCGGGGGACCGACATTCCAGCAAACGCCTAAACAGAACTGGCTCGTGTACGAACTAAAACCCCATCTGGAATTAGAACTGGAGATCAAAGGCGTAGTGATGACAGCCACTGTCGTCGGAGCGTCATTAATTTTACCACGATTAGTCAGGTTTTCTTCCTGGATGAAGACGCCTTGTTCATTAGTTTGGTTGGCCAGGTTGGAGAGGCATTTTCTGGTCATGGAAGGGATCCGCCCTTCCGCCGGATACTACTGGGTCAGATAAGCCCCGATGAATTACTAGCCGCAGAACACGATATATTGAAGGCGGAACAACGGGAGGCTTTCACTCGATAAATCGAGAGGGCCGGAGAAGTGGGACCAACCGACAGAAGACTATCAGCTCCGAGAGACGACTTGAAGCATTCCTGCAGTCCGCTCAAGGTCTATATGTTTTTATCCGGCCACTCCTTTCACCATCACTTTGGCAACCACAGTCCAGTTTGTTATCCGTTTGGTATACAACCGGCTCATTCGATATATAGGGCCACTGAACTACACAACTTTAACCCAGTACTGGCTTTCTTGGTCTTTTTGTTTGATGCCACCGTTTTTCGTCTTATTTTACATCTGAACCCCTCTCACGCATTGCAAAGCTCTACTGCTTGATTACGTCTCCTTCGGGAATGTTTCTTTTTCACGATATCCATGTATCCGTCAGTCCAGTTTGGTTCTCCGGCAGGATACTCTTCCGTCCGTGGGATTTGTGCGATTCTTTATTACTCCCCATCCACTCCACACTTTGGCAGGATAACAACACCCTACCTCGAGCCAGCTCGACCACCTGACCTTGAGCTCAAATTCACTGGGAGGTAGTGCAACTATTGACTTGAATGCTCTCCCTTACATCCAATCACGTTCGCATAATTATATAACCCTCCTGTAACTGATTCAGCTTTCAACTGTATCGTTTGATCTCGCATTGCAGCATGCTTCGGGGTTATCCGAAATAGATTATTATTAATATTATTATTATTATTATTATTATTATTATTATTATCATTATTATTATTATTATTATTACCCAGAACTCAATACCACGGGTAGATGGTAAGCTGAACAACTCCCACCTGAGATTTGACACGAAATACCCCATACTGCTACCGACTAGATAGCCTATGATAGAGCTAATTATTCTACATATCCACTCCGTGGAGGGACATGCCGGGGAAATTCACGTGACAGACGTCATCCGAAAGCGCCTTCAGGTGCTGAGAGGAAGAGCGACTGTAAAACGCGTAATCCGGAGTTGTGTACATTGTAGGAGACGCAATGCCGCAGCGGGCAAACAACACATGGTCCCGCTGCCAGAACGTAGAGTAACTCCGAGCTGGTGGCCGTTCAGCGACACCGGGCTGGACTGTTTCGGGCCCTTGTAGATCAAGTGTGGGAAGAGGTTGGAAAACCGATATGAATGTATCATGACGTGCATGAAGTCACGCTCGGTACACATAGAAGTTAAGCGTTCGGGGACACCCGGCTCTCTTCTCCGGACCTTGCAGCGCTTTATCAACCGAAGGGGTATACCAGTAGACATATACTCCGACAATGGGTCGAACTTCGTGGGCTGTCACCGGGAACTTCAGCGTTGGCACAAAAACATGGGTAGGGGCCGACCGCAGAATCGAACCGTGGCCTATGGCATAGGATGGCACCTCAATCCCCCGAAGGCCAGTCACCGAGTTGGAGCATGGGGATGCCTGATTAGGTTCACCAGGCAAATATATTGAGCAACAGCCGCCCGACGACGAAAACGTAAACACCTTCATGACTGAGGTAGAGAGAATTCTGAACAACCGCCCCTTGGTTCCACTACCGAACGGCGACCTCACCCATCTGGCTCTCACCCCGAACGACTCATTGACGTTAGGATCGAACGAGGGTTGCCAAGGACCGATAAACCTTCGTGGGAGCTACCCTCATGGATGGAAGCAGGCAAACCATCTTGACAAAGTATTTTGGAGTCAACGGCTGCGAGAATACCTACCACCTCTGAAGGCTCGACAGGAGTAGCTGGTCAAAGCAGGACTATCCAAGAGCGGGGATGCAGTGATGATCGCAGACGAACATGCGCATTTCAGCACCTCGCCTTTGGACATGGTTATGGAAATCATCGAATGCTCTGACGAAATTGTAAGAACTGTGAAGGTGAAGACCGCCAACTAAGAGCCAACCCGCAAAGTACGCAGTATCAGCCTCCCCGAGAGTGACGACGGAGAACCCGATAACACCGAAAACCGGTAGATCATTCCTCATTCGTCCACGAGGCGGGTAAAGGAACCCCCATGTGTGGGAGCAGTTATGATATGCTGACGTACTGAACTATAATACACCTTGGCACATACACACTTACATGACGCGTTTGTACTTTATGACCTCCGTCAAACACTTTGCGGTGCTCACCGTTTTTCCTTAAAGTTACAGAAGGTTTTTCCCATATTTGGTAGTAGTTGTGATCCTATCATACACCCAAACACACACCAATCACACTTATATTATACACGTTTATACTTCATGACCTCCATCAAAACACGCCTCATGGCTGACTGTTCCCCGTTTGTCACTGTCATTATGGCGGATACCTCCTGTAGGTGGTAGCTGTTAATATTTGCCAATATACCAGAATGCGACCTTACCCAAGACACCCACAAGCACACACTCACAAAAGCACACGCAACCGAGGCACGATGCCCCCCCCCCCGAGGACAGCAAGTATGTTTCTCATTCATGCCCACTATCGATCAGCAGTTTTCATGGACGGCGTGGACAAATATCGCGTCGGTGTGGCCACCGGATCAAGTGCCATGTTGGTGGCAAGGTATTAGGTATGTACGATGACAGCAGGGTCTAGGTAGGTAGGAAGAGTCGGTACCTTTATTCCACACCAAAGACTCCGCTAAGATTGGGGGGGGGTTCGGAGAGTGGTGTAACGACCGGTCTCGGAAAATTCCCCGATAAATACTGCCATTTCACGTTTCCTTAACATTACTCAACTGGGTACACTATTGACTAGCTTTATGAACTGTTTTATGAACCGACGTTTGCCTGCTCGCCTCCAGCGCGCTGCTCTGTCATATCCTTACTCTAGACCCGCGTGACGCACGTGCTCCTTTCTCACACGCCGCAATTTGTTTCACATTTTCTGAGTCCCTGTGATCGCATAATTGTAGTTCGCATCTGTTTCGTGTCATTAATCATTTGATAATCTAGTATCGTAGAACTCCACAGACAATCGCGTTCTGATTTCGGGATCCGTTTGCGAACTTGGCTACGTATTGCTCAAAGGCGTCTCACAGTCACCGTATATGCAACTAGGTGCTGACCCCAATCAGGTACGGCGGTAGAAATGGGTAGTACCATTCTTCGTTCTTCACAGTGGAGACAGCGGCAATCGTCCGTATGGGCCTCGTCACAATCCAGTCCTTTGCATAAACTCAAGATTGAGTAGAACGCCGCAACCCCAACAAAGATTGCTCACGTTTCCTTTTGAGTGCTTTTAAGTTTATCCCATCCACCACACCGGCAGGCAGAGAATTTCAAAGATTGTCGGCCCTCCGAGACAGGCGGTAAACTGAAGGCAAACCAGTAGAATGCGTCTTCGCCAGCGTCGATGAGTGCCCGCGCACACGACAGTGCCCACGGTACTTGAAGTCAGTTTGCATCTCTGGTCCCAGGTTATCCCGAATGATATAGCGGATGCAGATGAGATCGACCAGTATTCACCGATGTGATTCTGGAAACAACCAGTTGCTTCAAGCCATCCGTTGTGGTTGGTACCTCGTGGTGAAGAGATGAGACGGGGGCATGCATCTGCACTCTTCCTGATTTGATTGATTCTGCAGCTATTTATGGATCTGCAGCGACCTCACCATACTACAGTCTAGGCCGTACTTGGGAAGTATAAAAAACACCGAAAGAATCGTACGGTAGGTTCTCAAAAGATCGACCAATGGGGCAGAGGATACTGCAGGAGGAAGCACACGCACCATCACTGTTACCTTTGAACTCAACTAGGAGGACGCCAAAACTCCTAGATGGAGCTCTCAATCTGTTGTCCGGGGAGGGCTCCCAGACAGGTGGTAACTCACTGGCAGCTGAGAGCTACCCACATGCATATGAGCACGCTTCGGGTGATCAAGTGGCAGATTTTACTCAGAGGACCAGAGCAAAAGCGCATTTAGTTCTTCCCGTAGAATGTGGCCAACTGAACGAAGTTCGCACTATAGTTTCAGATCACCTGCATACAGGAGAAAAGTGGATGAGAAAACTGAGAGAAGGTAGTTTTTGTAAATCAGGAAGAATAACTGTCCAAGAACAGATCCCTGGGGGACACAGCTGACCGCTGAGTACCATCCACAGCTGGTCGTTCAGACCCTGAGAGCAAACCACCGACATCTCAGGAAATCTTCAATCAATCTTGGCAAGCTAGAGACTAACCCCATTAACCTGAGCCTCCGAAGGAGAAAGCCTTGCTGAGGTCTACGAAGATGACATCCGTGAAATATTCCTCAGCCTTCGCTTCAATTCAGCGCTCCCAAGATAGCGGAGGATTCGACAAGAAAGAACGGGATTTGCGGTAATCATGTTTGTTGGCAGCTGAACAGGTGATAACGTTCTATGCAGTCCTGCTCCTGCTTATCTATGAGGCGTTCCAATATCTTGCGGACGACACAATTTAGACTCATCGGACGATAATTGGCAGCCGCAGTCTTGTCACCATCTTTGAACAGCGGAACAATAATAGCGGCTCTCCAGTCATCCAGTAGTTACCCCGCTGCCATCGAGATAATGAAAAACCTGGTGATTGGTGATGCAATGGTGTCGGCGAGTTCACTTATCACCAGAGGGTGAATTCCACCAGGGCCGGCTGATCGGTGAGAATTGAGAGATCGAAGTCGTGCAGCAAATTCGTCTACATGAAAGTAACAAGTCAAGATGACGGGTTTCGCAAATGGCGAAGGTGGCGAAGGGGTTGATGTGGAATCCTCCGTTGTATATACTGACGTATATTGCCGTGCCGGGACATCGGCCTTAGCCTCGTCAGAGTCACCGATGATCTCAGCCTGAAGCAAGGTTGATACTCCCAACGTCGCCCTCTTGCTGCACTCGAGATGCGTATATTTCCTTTTAGGTGCCTTGACAAAGTCGGCTGCCAGCCTCTCCTCAAACCTGTTTTGCTTGATTGCCTTCATAAACAAATAACGATTCCTCAACTAAAACTCCTGTAGGTACAGAATATCCTCACAGTTTACACGGCTTTCCCGGAGTTCTCCGTGAGCTTGCTCAAGTTTTGTCGATTCTCTAATTCCAGGCCAAGTAACAAACGGGCGACCTAGCCCCTGAGATGCCGCTGTCGCCGTAAAATCACTTTTGTTTGTTCGCGAGAGGTCGTATGTCTTGCCCAAGCAGAAGGCCGTTTTCTCCTGTGTAGACCCTTTCAGCGTCTCTTCGAGCGCAGAGAATAGTTTCTCAAATATACTCAGTTACTGCAGAAGATTTTGATCGAGAAGCTGCCTAGAGACCGACACGATACTTCCGGAATTCCGATTATCAACAAGCACTGACCCCGTGGAGTTGTCCCATGATGCCCCGATCCCCTTGCGAGAGAGAGTAGTAAATCAGGTTGCGCTAAGTCGGACCTCTATTTTCCCTAGGTTATTTTTGGTTTTTATATTTATGAAGCTTACAGCCATCTGTTATTTTGCTAGAAAAGCTTGGGAAAAATACCGAAAATTTTCTACGTAGCTTTACATTCCCGACCACTTCAACTCAATGACCTATAATCTTTCCGCCATCTTCACAGTATCTCCTGAACTACTCTTGAAGAGTCCAACAGTCCTCCGTAAACATGCCAAGGTCCCGGGTGCGAATCAGGTAATTCGTACTGTCGGGCTCAGAATAACCAGGAACACTCAACCTCAGTCCGCGCTCAGTCCATTCTCAGTAGCTCTCGTTGATGTTGATGACTTAGTCAACAAGAAGATTAGGGAAGTAGATCAAAGAACGGCGGATCTGCATAACCACATTCAGTCCATCGATGATATTCTATTACCGATTTCCCCTATATCTAGCATGATGAAACCAGCCCCTTTAGCCAATCGCCAAAGCCTAGCCATGGCGGGCTGTTTTTTGGACTCAGTTGCAACCGAAATTCATGAGCGTATAGCCATCGCCAAAAAAGCAATAATTTTCAACATTTCTGACCGAGTGCCCCTGCCGTCAACCGAAATCGCCACACTGAATGCCCGCAACATGGCACGCCACATGTGCTATTGCACTCGGCTGCGCAAAAAATCACAACTCAACGACTGTCCTTTGAAGTTCCAATTCGCTGACGAAACAACAGCTAGAGAATTCACAATCAGTTGGCAAATCATTGCTAGAGTCAACCCATTCAAAAAATCAGAATGTTAAGGGATGAAAAGCCCCTCCAAAGAGAGGTTTTCCGATCACTAAAACGTGCCTTAGCTTCACCAACTCAACCTGTAGATGAAATACCAGTCGCCGGGTAGTCTCGCCGCCTGTCGAGCCACCGTGCTACACAAAAGCCCTCAGTTGCCTGCACTAAGCCAGTTGACCTAGACCTGACCACCATCCCAACTTTAGCACATCCTTCCAGTTAACGGCCTTTCCTTCTACAATCAACTTCCGCTCCAACGAAAGGCAACGATACCCATGCCAAACCCACTATTAGCCCAGGGCCACCAAAGTCCCGTGCATCCAGGCCTGCTGCTCCTTATGTCAACCTACTACCCACGGTCTCACCACCGAAAAAGACTCCGGAGAAGTCTGTTGACAACAGCCCGTCCTGCCCTACCTCATGTCCCACCGTCTTGCGGACACAAATCTTTCATGGAAGCCATTATCTGCCATATAGCCAATCGTCCCATAAGCCGACAGAATTGTGTGTCCATCCTTTGCTTTAAGATAATCTGGCTACTCCCACAAACTCCGCCCAATAAGTTTTCTCAGAGCCCTATTTAGAACCCCACCAAGCACTCCAAGTATACCCCAAATAATTCATGCTTGTTGGCCAGCAGGACGCAACCTTGCACCACCCTAAAACAGCCAACTGCGCCTCGTTGTATCAGCGTGGTGCCTCGGCTAATTGACAAGGTCCTCCTAACCGCACTTTATAATACAGGCGCAAACGGCCACCAAGTAAAGCACCATCATACATCGGGACCAGACATACCATATTCTGCGAATATGCCGAAGATGTTTCCCAATCATCCGGCTGAACGCCATCACCATTCGCCGAACCTCTGAAACAAATTTCCCTCTCTTCCAGTGATACAAATAAATAACCCCTAGTTGAATTATAATAAACGGCCTCCATTGTCATGCTCCGCGCTCTTTCCGGAACACAGTGTGGGCAAGCCCAACCAACTACAGTTATTTCGCCGGTACTGGTCGGGCGATAACCACTCGCCCCCTGCGTATCCCCTTGAACCCGGTCACCACTACTTTCTACCATCTCACTTGTCATTACCCATTACCTCGGCATCCAACCCCCACCTGGTTACTTCAAAACTCCCGAAAATCCCACCTCCGAAAACGACCGATTTTCTCTTGACAGCACCCCCCCCCCCAACCCAGCCTCACCCCTTCTTCACACTGCCGGCTCCCTACTTCTAACTACTGTTTAGACACCGTCGCTTCTATACATGGCAATCCTGACGTTATGAGTCCGCTTAATGATGTTTGCCATCTCGGTAGTGTTGGCCACCAACACCCGCCGATGGTTGTTCCTACTCCACGCCATGACGATACAGCTGCACTTACCTTGCTCTTTATTAACGCTTGCTCACTACTGAATAAAACCCATGCTCTCCATAATATAGTACTCTCATCTGACCTTGGCATCACTGTCACAACCGAAACCTGGCGGAATAAACCTGTCTCACCGGACCAAGTTTATATTGCTGGTTACCAAACCTTCATAAAAAATAGCCATCGCCGTGGAGGGGGCTGTCTTATCCACGTTAAAAACAGCTTGCCTACCATTTCTTTCTCTGATCCAACACTGGACGCAATTCAAGACTCAATATGGGTAACGGTTCTTCTGGCCAACTCAACTCCATAACGGCTGCGTTTATCGACCACCCAATTCAAGCATCACGGACCTCGCCCACATAGTTAATGCTTTTGACCACTTTGCACTATTGCCCTCTTCGTCAAAACACATTGCTGGCGATTTCAATGCACCTAATATCTGCTGGGACACCATGCCATCACCCCAGTACTTCACGAGCTTCGTTTCGGCCATACGCGCAGGGCGCTGGGTCCGGCACGTAATGACACCAACCAGAGGAAACAGCATACTTGACTTGATATTTACCATTGGCCTATCGGATGTGATAACTACCGCCCTCAACCTCTTTACAGGCCGTGACCATAGAATGATATCTTGCAGATTCACGGCCGGACCCATAGACCTCATGTGTAGCTCATCTCAACAGCCCCTACACACGATCAACTGGATAAACCTCGAGCCCATGCTTCGATCACTCAACTGGAATGACTACTTCATACAGCACGACTCTCAGCTCGCCAGTGACGAACTCTACTATGAGCTGCATAGTTGCCTGTCAGCAACCACAACCATCGGGACCAACCGCTCTCAAACCCGCAGCTCTTACCAAACAAGGCTGCAAAATAAACATGCAGAACTGCAGATCTATAACAAAACCAGAGACTTCTCTATATCATTACAATTCTACTCTCTCTCTGTAACCAACAGTCTTCGGACTAATGAACTGTTGAGAAAGCAGGAGTGAGTTCTCTCTGACATTGAATTCAGTTTGAACGACGTGGCTCACCTGCTGCTGCGTGTTGGACCCTCCTCCCGCCCTGGCTATGACGGCATCCTGTCAGCACTCTTTTATTTTGGTGGAACCAACGTCGCCGCTATCTCTATAAATCTCTATAACTTATCCCTTAAACATGGCATTTTTCCATCCCAGTGGAAAACTTCAACCATTATTCCTATCCACAAAAAGGTCCAGTGCATGACCCCTCAACTTGTCATCCTAGTAACCATACCCCTTTAGCTGCCAGACTAATAGAGCGCCTAAACAAACGGCAGATATATGATTATCACCTTTCCCATAGCCTCGTTCACAGCTCTCGACATGGTTTATTAAAGTCACGTTCTTGTACCACATGCCAGTTCGCTTTTTTCAACCTACTGACCGCGGCAGCTGACGACGGAAAACCTATGATTGTCATCTATCTCGATATGACCGAAGCATTTGGTCGAGTTCCTCACTCCCGCTTGTTAAAATCTCCGAGCCCACGGTATCTATAACCCGCTTTCATCATGGATCACTTCCTACCTGTCGGACCGAACCCAGGTTGTACATGCTAACTGTCATCTATCGCAACCGGTGCCTGTCACTAGTGGAGTCATACAAGGAAGTGTACTTGGTCCGCTCTTTTTCCTCACTCTTTATTGACGAAATTTCTTCCATTGTGCAGCACGGCTTCCCTTTCCTCTTTGCCGACGACACCAAAGTCGTTTATGAGTTCCGCCATCAAGATTTGGGCACAGCGCTGTCTGAAATAGATAATGATTTTGAGAAACTTCATCAATGGTGCACTTTATGGCAGATGTGCTTCTCGACATCTAAAAGCTTCTACGCAACCTACTGATGTCAATTCCCTCCTGGAACTCTGTCGCTAAATCAAAAGCCCATCTCCCCAAGCTCATCAGTGAGGGATCTTGGGCTTCGATACACCAACAATCTACAATTCTCGGAACATGTCTCATTTCAGACGGCCAGGGCCTGACAGATAATGGGCCTGGTTCTCAGATCATTTAAAATAAAACTTAATATTCTCCTTTCATGCCAATCCCATGCTAGACCCCTCCTCGTAATTTTTCCCATAATCGTTTCTGGAATATCTATGTCGGATAGAGTACGCCTTAAGAAAATCCAGCTTACCTTTACCATGAATCTACCAGGATAATCTTCTCCACTGAGCTATGAAGAGCGATGCACTCTAATAAAACATGACCTTTTGTGGCTTGGACACACTAGGCTTAACTTCGGTTTTCTATACAGACTTATTCATCGCTCTGCTTTCACATTTACCAAATAAATACAGTTTCCGCCACCCTAATCATACCATCCGCGCCACAGAGACTTCAGTCTGGCCATCCCACAGTCGAGGCCGGCAATAAGATCCAGCTTCTTTCTCATTAAATACTCAAAGCTTTGGAATAAGCTACCCCTGACTATTCGCAAATGTGCGTCAGTAACCCAATTTAGCCATGCCCTAAACTCACAACTTACCGTTAGTCATCTGTTATCTTTGGATAACTCCAGAATATCTGAGGATCGAGCCTATGAGGAAGGCATTGACTTTTTGAACCCTAT
This sequence comes from Fasciola hepatica, assembly GCA_948099385.1. Lineage (NCBI taxonomy): Eukaryota > Metazoa > Platyhelminthes > Trematoda > Plagiorchiida > Fasciolidae > Fasciola > Fasciola hepatica. The sequence continues at coordinate 19,412,145 of CANUEZ040000142.1, forward strand.
CTTTTGTCTCCCCTCCAGCCCTCTGCTATCCGTCAAGCTGGCCTTCGAAAAAGGGGTTCCTCTCCTACGATCATGGCACCATATCTCAAACCTACCATTTCCCGCCTAATGACAGACGCCGGACTTACCATTTATTATCACTTTTTTACGTATACAGCACACAACCCAAGTTGCCTTAGGATACAGCTTTGCCGTTTACAACTATAACTAGTTAGATGCCTGCCGTTTCTCGCTACTCACCCACGTTCACCCACTTTCACCTAGCTCCTATACGACCTTGCCATATCTAATTCACTAGTCGGTCCTCACAACTATGTCTAGAGAATTACTGCCTCCCTCGCTATGTAGTACTAAGGCCGTCACATAAAATAAACTTCTTCTATCCAAAGGTTTTCAGCCATTGATTTTTTCCCTTAGCATCAAAATGGTTCGGTGTTGCTGGATCCCAAGACATTAAGTTCCACCACCCACTACTTAACTTCTCGATCCTTCGACTCTTCTCATATTTATTCTGGCTCCCGCTCCTATCAGCTTCCTTGCTCAGCCGCAATTTGATTTCCTCAATCATTCCGGTTGAAAATCCTTCATCCCATACGTCCACCTTCCAATAGCTACCTGTTGGCTTCAATTCCCTCCTTTTATATTTCCCGACATAAACGCTAGTCTGTGTAGCCAAGATTCCTGAATCTACCACCTAACTTAGACTGCTATCCTAACTTCGTGTGTGCAATAGCACCCCCTACTGGCGCAGCCCAACTCAACCACACCAGAACGGCCTCTGGCAGTCTTAGGCACGGTCTGGCGCTGTACGAGACTGAAACATATATGCAGGCGCGTGCACTACAACACTCGTTGTTCTACTTCGTGTGTTTGCTTAACCCCACTCTGTATTTCCTCAGCCCGTGCAAGCGAAACCCCTGATGTCAACGGCACCTTCATCATAGCTGCGTCCAAACGTGGGGAAAACTGACCACCCCCAGCAGTTGCAAAAAAATGACATATAAGCGAAAAATTACGGTCGGGTGGAGGGGCCATGGAAAGTTCCTATATGGACTCAATCATCCCTCTGTTAAGAAAAGCTAAAAAGGAAACAGTAGAGAACAAAGAAGACCTAGTGGGGTCGATTTGATCCATATATACCACCAATATCGGGCTGTGAGGTAAATGGGCAACCTCCAAACATGAGTGTCTCCTGTCAGCTCAGGCCTGACCCTGCTAAGGGGAAAACCCCACACTGCCCCTGTTCGCTTGACATGCTTTTGGTTCCCGCGCACGAGGCCGACTGGAGCGATAACGAACTTGTCTCTCCACATATGCTTTTCCACCTCCCGCTCTAATTTTCATGCACCTCGTACCCTCCCATTCACGCCTGGCATGTTTGTTGACGTCAGCTACAAAACCACTGTGGCTCTGGACAACAAGTCGACACATCAGACGACAGACACGTCTCATCAAAGTACTGATTATATCCATGTGGATATTATTGCATATATAAACGCACATGTAAGAACGTAGAGAAAAGCGCCCGTATTTTTCGCCCCTTTATCTATTTTTTCTCCTTTTCGTAAGAAAGCGGCGTTCCTCTTGTTCTAGAATCCAGCCCACTTTCCAGTTTACAGCCCTACCTAACAGCAGCCTGCAGCATTAGACCTGCAGATAATCCATGATAGGATTTGTCACACATCCTCTGGGTCTATCGCATAAACTTGCCATTTGGGTTCTTACTATGTCCCAGCTGCTTCCTTGTAACCTGTAAAATGCTACTGTGGTATTTGTCATACATCCCCTAGACCTACTATGCAAACCTGCCATTCGGGTTCCTCGTGTTGCTCAGCTTCTTTCCCACGTAGCCCTCAGACCCTATAGTCCAAATGCACCTTCACGGCTTTATTAACCCCGAAAGATAATACTCCCCGGTGAACGGCCGAATCGGTAATCAATAACTTTGCCTAGTAGTGCAAGCCCAGTTAGCCCTCACGAACACCGAATCACAATACCAACGACTCCTTATTTCACTAAGACCAATGTGCCTCATTTCCAACATGCGTACTTCTATGTTATTTTGCTCACGTTAACCCTCAGCTGAAACATCTCTCAGACTGCGATCCTCCCTTTTTCAACTTCAGAACTACCCGGCCATCACGTTGCCTGGCTGTAATATATCGTGCAGACAACTTATCTTTTTCTCTGCCCGTCTACAGCCGCACCAAAGGCTGGCTACCGCGACCACGATCTATCACCGGGTTTCACCCACAAGAAGTCCTGGTATTGCTGCATGTGACCCTTGGTGGCTTACTGAAGAATTCTCATTACAAGACCCTCCGATGTCGAGGCCATCGTGCAAGGGCTCCTAATTAAATAGTGATCGGTCCAGATTCGGCGATGTCCTCCTTCCCATGATGAAACAGCGAACACAAACCGCAGCCAACCCTTGCCCAAAAAGCTCAACACGGACACAGAAAAGCCACAAGAAACTCAACAGAATGATGTATTCGCCAATTTATCGGCATAGCCTGGCCTATTGCAAAGGTTTTCACCCTTGTCTTGCCTTATTTTGTTCCTCGTGGACACGGCATTCCGGTTGCTGATTATTCCTTCCTGGAACTCAATCCATCTTCCACCAGCTGCGAATTGCCGACACCGGATGACACACTAATTCTCATGGAAATTGTTTCACCTTTCCAGGGGGGGGGTACTATTCCCTTTCATATCCACAAATCTATGAAAATTAGTATTCCTCTGCAGACCTCCATGAAATTCTTCCCTGCCTCCTTTGTCTCAACACCAATTACCTTTTGAGGTGAACATGAGTATGCATCACTGACCATTTTCTTGCACCATTCTTGTGAATATTGTATTTCCTGCGACCTAAGCCAGTGTCCGTCTTAACATTCTTACATCCGGCTGATTCAATACCATTGCCGCAGTTGACTCGAAACCAATTCGTACTCGCAGTGTGTTCTCTTGTCGCTTTGCCTAATTCAAACTCTCCTCAGCCTTAGTCCATTGTCCAAGTTTGTGAATTTCTCATCTCATTCAGGGATACTGTAAACTCTGATCATGTTTACATGCGTGTCCCTCGACCACGGTCCAGATATATACCGTTACTATTACTGCTATTTTATAGTGCTGATGGGCTAGCACCTGGAAGGCCGACCCTGGTTGAGTTTGGCAATCTTATGTATCGAGATGCCGCCCCCGCACCTGCTAGCCAGATCAACGGGAACTCCGTCCTCGCTAGCGGAGGCGGCAAACAAGCCAGGTACGGGGTCCTCGGTTTTGCTCCTGTCCATATTGGTTGTTCAAGGAGCCCCACAAATTCGAAATTATGCGGTGCCCGCGAGAGGCCTATCATCCCCTGTTATTGCACCCAACACCAGCAGCTAAGCACGGAGACCAGCTGAACCACGGTACCTAGGTGATGTCGAGGGCCTCATGGAATGTAGTAGTGAGTGATATCGCCACCGTAGCATGACTGGGAAACCAGGATGTGATAAAAATGGACAGGGAACTTCGGCTTACTGCTGAAGTACGAAAATGGAGCATCACAGCAGATAGGTGGCTGGCGAACGGGGCACATCAGTAGGCATTGTATTTGATGCACCACTGGGAACAAATAGGGGAACTAGGAGCGGAAGCCAGGGGTTTGGACTGCATAGCCATGAAGGAGTTGTGGCTGAGGGAAGGAGCAAGAGTAAGTTTCGTTTGCCCAAAAGGTTTCTGCGAACACAAAGCGGATGAAAAAGATGGGAGAATAGGATGGGGGTGCTGGTGCTAGTAGCGAAGCCTGTAACCCAAAGATAAGTCATCCAGTAATCCATTCTTAGAGCGAAGAAGGTCTCAGTGCTAATGAAAATTTGGTCAGGTTGGGTGGTGTTGGTGTGCATCTACAGGAGTCTCTCATCTATTTCTGTGGAGGACGGAGGTCTGCTGGAGTATCAAGTGAAGGTAACCAGGAATACAGAGAGGTGCCTCATACGCGCGGACTTCAACGCTCTGGAGGTAGACTGGCATTGGACCTGGGCACCTGCGGGGTCATTTAGGGAAAGTCCGTTAGACCTGGTGCGGTCCACTCAACAGGCTACTCGACGGAGGGAGGGTGGAACTTCTGTTATCGCCACGTTCGCCACAGAAGTAGGCGAGAGAAGAATGGGTGCCACGCTGGGTGAAAGTTACCACGGAAAAATCAGGTTTCACTTTCTGGGCTAGAGGGCGCAACCACCAGACAAACAGCTGAGAATCCTCAGGGGACTGGAGGTAGGAAGGTAGCTGTCAAAGGCAGAATCAATGGCCCGGGATCGCGAAGATACAGTAAACAAAATGAGGTTAAGCAGCAAAAGTAATCCACTTTGGATGACTGAAGAAGTGGCCTCATACTCAGAGTTTGCAGGCAAGTACTGCCACCCTGGTAGAAAGGGGGGAAAAGCGGGCCTCGAGGGAGAAATATCAGGCATGTAGGAGATACCACCAAACTACGAGGCCCATAAAGCTGTTCGGGTACCGGCGAATGAGCTAGAGACATGTGGACAGAAAGTCAAGATTGCTAGATCTGTCAAGTAAACATCCAAAGGCGTTCTCTGATCACGCCTAGGCTAAAGCGAATATGCGAATAAACGTTGCTGGGTAACGAATTCCAGGAGGGGAAAAACGAACAGAAGTCGAAAGTCCTTCAAGAACACTTTATGGACGACTAACGAGGGAAGACAGTCACAAATCCAAGGGTGGCCTAGGGTTGCTGGCATGTGGGAAATAATAATAACACTAGACGATGTACGGCAGGTAGAAGAAGATGTCGGCAAGACCTGATGGAATTCATCCAGCCATTCTCACAACGCTGTTCTGAACACTGGTAAAGGCTCTAGCCACAACGTTGTAAAATCTCTTAGGAGGGCTAAATCACCGAGCCACTGCCAGGTTACTGAAATGCTGCTGACCAACAAAGTAGGTTTGAGAGACCAGGTAACGAACTACAGGCCAGTTAGCCTGCTACCAATAGTAATGAAGGTGATGGAAAAATACACCGAAATGCTTTGGTAAGACAACTGAAGGAAAACAATCTAATCGCCATTGAACAGTACGGATTTAGGAAGGGCGGATCCTGCCTCAGCAACTTACTAGGTATTTTGATGAGGCCACCAGTGGCCGGGGAGTTGGACCAGGGATAGAAGGTAGAGGTGTGCTTCCTGGACTTCCGCAAAGCATTTGACAGTGTGAACCACAGATTTCTTCGATACAAACCAGGCGGAATCGGCGTGGCTGCAAGGTTATTGAAGTGATCACCGATTCTGCATCAAAGTTGACGACTCGAAGTCCTAAATGGCGATAGCTACTCGTAGGGTCCCTCAGGGATCATTACTGGGTCCCGTACTGTTCCTGGTTTTTGTGAACAGCTTACTGCGAGTTGTAAGACACCCCGTCTCATCCTAGCAGATAATGTGAAGGTTCTAGAGTGTCCAGAACCAAACCAAGTTCAGTTAGACGTAGATACTCTCTACCAGTGGTCCGAGGTATGGGACTTAGGCCCGTTTGAAAATGGCAAAATGCTCACGCCTGACAGCTGAAATGTTTAGCGGAATGTGTTATTTAAACCCGGACCGACCGGAGCCACTGGCCTAGAAATTCGAGGTCAGGGACTTTGCGTGATGGTTTCAAGTGACTTTAAACCCTTGGTACAGTGTCTGCCGGCTGCTAACGAGGCACATTGAGTCATATACCAACTGCGCAGAACGTCCACATCAAGAGGCCCTAGGGTGCCACTGCCACTACGCACGACCCTTGTCGGCCCCCACTTAGAGTATGTAATTTAAGCCCGGGCTCCGCAGTTAGTGAGAGATACTTTCTCTCTCTCTCTGGAGAAGGTTCACGAGGTCAGCATAAGGACTACGAGGACTGCAGTACAAGGACAGGCTAGCGGAGCCAGTGTTGTTCCCAATGAAGCGAAGAAGAGCTTGGTGAAGTGGATAGAAACAACGAAACAAATAAATGAGCTGTCAGCCACGAACAAATCATGGTCCGCCTCTACGGAAGCTCTGCCCTCTGAGGACACAAATGGAAACTAATCAAGCTTAGGGCCAAGAAATAAGTCGGAGTCCAACCGTCTGCCTTCAGGATAGTTCGCAGCTGGAATAAACTTTCCGCGGCGGCGATGGAAGCAAACCTGCGGCAGTGTTCAGGGGCAAAGCGGACGGAGTTTGGACGTGTGCCCTTCTGGACTGCCCGTGAGTCAACAACACGAGGCAGTTTATAATACTTCAGCCTGCTTCGTTACCGTTCATCTTCCTCTTCATTCTTTTTTAGTCTTCCTGAGTACCTCCCCTAAACACTTCTTGACCTTCGTGAGCCTTTTTTACTTCTACTATTTTACGACAGCTAATAGCTGAAGGTCTTGAAATTTGCATACAGAGTGAACCCGCTGGTTGCCGAGGCGCACTCCAGTGGAATGTCGCTGCTAGCTACTCTCTCGAACGTAGATCCCGATGTTTCATGCTGCCAGCTAATGAAAGGCAAGGACCCCATGAAATCGAAGCACGGGGATCCCCGGGGCTCGCAGGTGAAGGAAACTGGAATGTCACTAGCTTTGACCACCAGTCCTGTGCGCTAATCTGATGGTAGCTGGCCTTAGATGCAGAAAAATCTCTCTTTTTGTTCTTATGCATTTTGCAAAGAAAATTGGAGCGAAGTGCACTTTTGCAATTTTTAGGAAAGGTATTCGATCTGGGAATATAGTAGCGGCAAAATAAATGAATTACTCGACCACTCTACGCGGTGTCTGCGACCTATGCCATGCCTTTGCACATCGTTTTGTGCTTGAATCGCCGAAGTAGCCGTCACCGCCTCTTCCAATCAGTAGATAATGCTCTGATACTTTAGACACTTCCTCCTTCCCTTCCTTTTCTTGCAGTGTCACAAGTATTTGGGATACTTCCGCTACCCGAAAGCCCATTTGATCACGGCAAGGCACTTTTATAAAGTCGTCACTAACTGCAGAGCCAGCAACATAACAGTCATTTTGAGCCCTTAGTGGCCTGGAGACGACTGAGTTTGAATGTGTAAATTCAAGACCAAAAACTACTTTGGACAAGCACAACCAATAAGCACTTATGTGCATCCAGTTTGTATGTTGTTCGATGCCATAGCGCTGTGCGTTTTTTGTCTGCTTTCTGTAGGGACAGTTGGTTTCCATCAATTGAAAAACATTTTTGACTTCTCTGCTTACGGATGGTTTGAACTTTAGTTCCCTTAGCTAGTATCGCGTCCGGTATCGCTTCGAAACGTAAAAGTGAATGACACTGCTTCAATACAAACCATCCATCACCTATTCCACCGACTGAAAATGACAAAATTATAAACCGGTACCCGAGAATCTACAGAAAATTGGAGAAAAGGGCTCACCAGTTTAGTACTCCTGGTGCCAGGCACTAACTAGATCCTAAGAATGATCTATGGAATGGGCAACAAGCCAAACTTTCCGAAGCTTGCTAAAAGACTGTGAAAGTCGGTGGAATAGGTGATGGATGGTTTGTATTGAAGCAGTGTCATTCACTTTTACGTTTCGGAGCGATACGGGACGCGATACTAGCTAAGGAAACTAAAGCTCAAACCATCCGTAAGCAGAGAAGTCAAAAATGTTTTTCAATTGATGGAAACCAATTGTCCCTACAGGAAGCAGACAAAAAACGCACAGCCCTTTGGCATCAAACAACATACAAACTGGATGCACCTAAGTGCTTATTGGTTGTGTTTGTCTAAAGTAGTTTTTGGTCTTGAATTTACACATTCAAACTCAGTTATCTCTTGGCTGCTACGACAAGTCTATGTACAGACAATGACTCCAGAGCAGTAGCTGCCGCTTTGGCAAAACGTAACTTGCCGCGCTGCTAGCCTTGCAGTTCACTCCCGATAACATGGGCGATTACTCAGTAGTCCAGTTCCAAAGTTATTTGCATAGACTGGTTATGAAACGCCACAACGCCAGTAGTTCGAGGAAGTCTCAATGCCTTAAGTTTGCCCCCAACGTTGCTACATCGTTGATACTGTGAACTGAGTAATTTTCCTGAAGGATGGCTTAGGTGATTCTTCTGTTTAACGAACTCTGACTCTTTTCTAGCTAACCGCATATCATAGTATAGTTCTACCAGTCATTCTACAAAAACAAACTTCGCACTCTTTATGGATAGAAATACAAATTGGCACTGACAGGACTATCGGACTTAGCATTATCTAGAGAATCAATGCAGCCAAACCGCCCTCAGAGACCCGCCGAGTCAATTCCTGTTGTTGCAAAAAGTCCTTCTTTTCCCGCTCGAAGATTTCCAATAAGTTTTCTTATGGAGGTTCCACTTCAGTACTATAAGTCACAATAATGGAAATTCCAGCATCGCATAGTCAATTGTAATGGCATTCAACCTTGGTTATTTTGTTTACCACTAATCACGGTTTATCTGAACTCGCCCCACTAAGCGTGGTGGCCACTTGGACCTTTACCATGCACGCCACACGCACGCTTTTCCACCTTACACTAACCACTCTCTCCCTACCTATAGTGCTCTTCTTATCCTTGGTTGTGGTTAACATTGTTCTGGTGATCGCGGTGGCATGTTGCAGAGTACCACTGTGACGGACAAGTGGTCCAAGCGTGTTGTGAAGGACTAGCTAACGTACGTAATAGGGAAACAGCATGGTAAGGTCTAACCAACCTTGCAAGTTCACAAGAATCACAGACCTAGAACTAGATCGATTCGTAGTTTCTACTGTACTAAATTAGAAATCAGGAAAAGTACAAATGTGTACAAACCTCAAGTATGCGGTCAAATAGTCCAGGCAAGACGGTCAGAAATGGCTCAAGGCCAAATTCAAATGTCTCAAACAAAGAAACAAACGTGTAAAAGTATTGTAAATGGACGAGCTCAGCAAAGTAATGTCGAATATGTTCACATTCCAAGCGCGTGCAAAACATCTGTAAGGATTTCCAATATAGATATTTTTCACAGGGCTTATAGGTCAAATACTCTCTAATTAATTTTTTACGATTTGCACCTGAAGAGAACTTAAGGGCAAGATCAAAAGGCGTTTAAAGAAAACCAAATGGAGTATCTGCTCAGAGTCAGGCTGCAGTTAGAGACCACTAGGTTTTCAGGGGATCTTGGTGATAGCATTTCTGCACGTTTTTAGCAATAAACAAAATGTGAGGAATGCGTACGCCAGTATTTTCATCAGCACTCAGGAGTGGATGTTCATGAGTATAGGCATACAAAAGACAGCACAGAGGTTGCTGCTGCTCCGGGTACCGAAAGCCGACTCCTATGTTTCTATTCGCGGCCTAGCATTCTGTTCTCGAGGAAAGTCTTGAAGTAACACGCGGGTACGAGGCTGAAGCCAAGATGTTCCAGGATCTTGAGTTTATCTTGGTATCTGAATATTGCCGGTGATCTGGAACATAGGTTACTGGACAACGAGAAGGAGTCAAGTACACTAGCACTGACTGCATCTCGCTTCTCATACTGCCGATGAGCTGAAAGATAGATCACTGGACGGCGGGAAGAGGTTGAGAATACCAGTATTGACCGTGCCCTGCATCTTGTATTGCCGATGATCTGGAAACTCAGCTAGATAATGACCGAGGCTCGCTAATGAGGGAACCAAGAAGCACAACATCCACCGCTACTGGGCGAACGTTGGGATAAATTCGGGATAAAATGACTCGCAACATGTGCCTTGAAAGATTGCACGGAAATCCGTGTAATTTTACACGAAACATAAAAATGCAAGCAACATAACATTTATTTGCATACATTTGAGTTTCAAATATACCATTTTTTGGTTTTACTACGTGCCCTCGTGACCAGGCGGTGCCACGCTGGTGCAATGTACCAAATAATATTAAATTAACAGCAAATAAATGCACATATTCCTTTCTTTGCTTTCAGGGTTGGTAGCGATGTTGAACCCTGACAAACCAAATGAACGGTTCGATGTCATGCACGACTGTTAGAATTAAAATAGACTTGTCATCTACTGAGACTCTTCCTCGCCTCAGGCGTTGACATACTACGAGTCCTTTCTCGGTAAGCGACACGACACTGTTTACCCCGAGTCCTTACAGATCGTGCAAAAGCAACCCACAAGGACGAAACTATTTCCTACTTATAGCAGTTGGCCTTCCTTATTCTCTGTTCATAGGATGTGATATTTAGTTTTTCTATGGGAAAAATGAACCATCACTCATGGAGATAATTAACGCGCATTTTTAGTTCAGTTTAACGGTAGTATATTTTATCTTTCCGTACATATAATTCCATCTATATATATATATATATATATATATATATATGCATATCTATAAATACGTACATATATATCGTTGGATATTGAGGTAGTCACATTGTAGTATATTCTTTTGTGAAATTCTTGCGATATGGAGCATTATTCATTAAGTAACGCTGATCATCCAGCTTTCGATTCTGGGAACTGAAATGTTTTGTTATATCTAGAGACAAGATGGAAAAGGTACTGGGGGTGCAAGAAGGTCTTCAGTGTGAAGAAATGCTTCCTTCGTGGCAAGGCCACATTGGTAGAGCACAACCTTTAGTGGTCTAAATTACAGCCCACAGGTATTTTGAGAAAAACCGAATGTTGCCAAATATTCACTTATTCTTAGTGCAGAATAGATACAGTTACTCTTGGTGTTCATGCTGTTGAACTGGAGCCACAAGAGTTGGGCCAGCAGCGTAATTGGAATTAAGATTTATCAAGTAGGAGATTGACCCATTACCACCAAGTCAAAGTCGATCATCTATACAAGTTGATGTATTGATGAATTATTTTAATATTTTCAAGCTATTAAAGAGATACTGTTTGGAAGAACTGCTTACTGACATCAACGTGGATGATCTTTTACAGTCGTTGTCCGATGATATCCTAACCTCCGTGATAATCCCGAGTCAACGTCGTGACGTGAAGCACTCTTTGAGCTACCACTTGCCACGTATTTGGCCTTACCCATTGACAATATCTCATACACCACGGCTGTGAGATGCAGCTCTCGGTTTCCCTTATAAATCGCATTTGGGAAAACTCACGTTTTCCATCAAGAGATCCACAAGACCAATGGAATAACAGTACTGAAGAATTCACGAAGTCAGCAACATGCGTTCCGAAATGAAGGTAATGTTGCTACGGTTGATACTTTAATTCCCGTTTGTGCCGTACACATTCATCCTGTGTTTTGTACGTTTTTCACTATGCAACCAGATAAAATTACCATTCTGAACAAACATCACGCAAAACTTTTAAATTGGTTGGTAATATAAATTTTTTGTGTTTGAACGTTTTGGGCAATTTTTCACACGATTTACCATCAAATCGTCTGTCCGTGGATGATGTACTATTGGACACACTCACTGCACCAACTCACACGATCACTCGTAAATGTTTATAACTTTCCAACAACTCCTATGACGCCGTTGTTCCAATTTTGCAAAAGGTCACTCAAAATATTATTTTTCAACTTTACCTTTCTCGATTACGTATTTGTCTTTGAGAGTGGCAACAGGCCGCGTCCATTAGGCACGGAGTAGCTTTACCCAACCGTTGGTTTGGATGTATGCAATGAAAGGACCTTCAAAAACACAGGCTCGTTGTTGGCGTCAAGGTTAGGTCAATGAAATTCATTGTATTCGACCAAAATCCAGACGCTGTTTGCAGTAGAACCGGTGTCTCGGTTTATCAAATCTAGGAAATCTGGCAATGCGAGATGAGGAAGCAGGCACGTAAATTGTCATTTTTTCAAAATAAATCTCAAGCTGCTTTTTCCCATGGAGTTGTTTTATTCGTTTGACGTGGTTCGCAATTCCTAGAACATTCTGAAGATTAGTAACAATTTATCATAAATCATAACTCCACATGTTCCTCAGATTAAGTTCATAGTTTATCTGGCATTTTGTTCTTTCCTTGATCATAGTTTTTTGATACGTAAACTACCCGATGTTGCTCCTTTTTGTTGAAACCAATTTTCATCCAAGCCATCTTCGGATCCTGCTAGCAAAAATAAATGTTGGTCCAACTTTTCCTAAGGCACAATTACCTCACCCTTCTATATCTCGATATTTCAGATCCGGTGACTACGTAACACGCGAAAGATGAACATCCTCCGAGCATTCTGAATGAAGCAGTCTTCGTTTTGCAAATTTGTTCAAGTTTTCAGTACACCGTTTTTATGTTAAACTATCTGATTTCCGGAAACAGTGTTTTTAATCATCGGTAAGTTAGAACTTTCGATCGAAAGGGTGGATAGTGGGCAAATAGACTGAGAAACAGGCAGTTGGGCTGGATGAGGACTAAAACGGGGACACATTTCCACTGACTTTTCGTGCGTTGGGCGTAGCCTATTGTGCACCCAATGGGACGCCGGTAGCGTTGGCCAGCATGAGCCCAATGTTAGCCCAAAGTAGCTCACCGCGCTCTTAACTGAGAGCACGTTGGGCTTACTGCTTGGGTATGAGTATCATGTGCCTCGCATGATCACTGAAAAATGGTGCATTGATTTGTGGGATCCAAGAAAAATTGCGTTGCTCAGATCCCATCGTCGCTAACTAGAATTTGTTTCTAATATTAGTATATATCTGGCAGCTACAACTGTGGTTTTGTATCCTATAAAGACAAGAAAGTTCTGAAGTATAGAATTCTGGCGAAGCGAAGTGAGAAGATTTATCTTACAGGAGACAGTGAGACCGACTGGAGATGGGTCAATCGCGGGTAATCTCCTCATCCGAGTCAATGGATGAGCAACCTCCGAAAAAATGGTTGTTCAGTTAAACATCTCCCACGATAATTGACCTGTTCCGGCCATGAAAATCGAACTTTTCTTGATGGGATAGCTGGCAAAAAACGGTAAGGAGGAAGCACTTAATGGATTGAAAATAAGCTGACCTTCCGCCATGGATTTTGTGTTTTTCACCACAAGAACCACACCACTCTCCAGCTTCTTGGACCAAATTCACTCGAAGAGTCCTCCAGTCATTGTCTGCTATCAACTCAGTATGACAGCCCGGAACATTAGCTTCTGCGTGTGGTGAAGAAAAAATTCCCACAATCATCAAACCCGAAAGTTGCTAAATTCAGCAAAAGCAATCCACAGAGAAGCGGAACGCTTATGGTGAATGGTGCAAGATCTATATTGAACAATAATAAATAAAGACTTTACAACTTATACTTGAGTACCCTTTTTCCCAGGCTGATCGTGGGAATGAAAAGTAACAAATGATAGTGAAAAACCAAGAACCGAATTGCGCGTACAGACCGTGAAGATTCCGCAAAACTGAAGCAGTTAAGCAAGGAGTGAAAATGGAGAATGGTCACTTTCAGTAGAACTAATCTGACTAAGTCGGCTTTTCCACATGCAGTCTGCTACAAAGCTTCAGCCACCATTACTCTGTGCTCTGGAAATCCCATCGGTTTCATAAAGTACCTACTAAAGCTAAAGAATAGTTGGCTATAACAAGTACTATCATGGAAAATTCGGGAAACTGTAATCCATCAAGTAGCACAGCGTTCATCCAGGCTTGTGCGAAACTAAGATAGATTTCACCGGAGAACTTAAGACATAGAAAAAAAGCAAATGAACTGTGTGTTTCATACACTGATAAATAAATTAGTTTAACAGCAACGGCTATGCCAACGAATAATCAAACGGACAAAGGGCGATGTCCGTACGTTCTTTTGAATGTTGTTTGTTGTTGGGGTTAGACTCATAGGCGGCCCTTAGGGTCGGCTTTTCATCTCGTCAAAATGTTCAAAAATCATGTAAAACAAATGTACCCATCAGGCCTAGGAGCTGAGTAATCCTTTTACCGGCCGGTGCGCTGCGAATAACCAGTTCTATATATCCGCGCCATGCCGATGTTTTCTCACACACACTCCTAAGTCTAAATGGAAAAGACGTGGCAGCTTTGCTACCTAATGTATACGTCCTCTTCCTGAGGAGCAGTGTCTTCCCTCTACAATGGAAGACCCCTAAAATAATTCTCCACCATAGAAGGAGACCAATACTTGACCCCAATAATTGGCGCCCCAGTAATCCCATCCCATCTGTATCGAGATCAATGGAAAGAATGGTAAAAATCTATCTTCCGTAATATTTGTTGAATCACTACGCTATCCTTAATGTTCAACAAGGCTTCCTCCAAGAGAATTCTTACACTACTTGCCAATTTGACTTTCTCAATCTGTTTGCTGATGCAGCTAATAAAGGCAAACGGCTGATCATCATTTTCCCTGATATGACGAAAGCTTTTATCTAGGTTCCTCAAAGCAGCCTGCTACCTGAACTCTGCGTACGGAGTCTCCGGCTCGCTGCGCGAATGATTTCATTCCTATCTATCAGACCAGCCTGAAATAGTCCTCATAGACGGTCATGAATTGCAACGATCTCCTGTCACTAGCGATGTAAAACTAGGCTGCTGTCGGTCCACAGTTGTTTGTATTTTATATCAACGAAATCGATCCCGTTATTCACCATGACACTCCTTTCCTTTCTGCTAATGATACCAAACTTGTTCATTATTTCCAACCTTGTTTTATTCACACTTCCATTCTTAATATAACCAATGACCTAGAACGTCTTAACCACTAGTGTCAAACCCTAGATATGGAATTCCCAGCTAGTAGAAGCTCATAAATGACCCTATGATATCAGGTATCCTTTGGGAACCCAGCTTATTCACGACGTTCCCATTTGGCATAACCCGTTGGTTCGATACCTTGGTCTTCATTACTCATGTGTCTTCAAGTTTTCCGAGTATGTTCCACTCCAGTTTGATAGGGCGAGAAAAACTATTGGTCTAATCACTAAGACCCAGGTTTCGGGACTGCAAACCGATCACCTACTAGTCCCATGCCCGACCTTCCTGTGAAAACAATCCCATTGTCTTCACTAACATGATGAATACAACCGCATTTCTTTGGGATCAGTACAGCTGTTCTTCATCAAAACAGTTGTGGAATATTCCTCCAGTTTATGCTCCTATGATCAACGCATCCTACTTACTCTTGAACCCCTATGGCTGTGCCAAATGATGCTCAACCTATATTCCCTGTAAGGGCTAAACCGCTGCCTGGCCTTTCCAAGTGCAGAACCTATTAGCCTCATCCCTTCACAAGGTACGCCACACCCCATCGCTCACTACAGTTTCCCATTCCAAGTATGAGACTAGCACCGAGGTCTAACGTTCCTCTCCTAAAATATCCAGCTACAGAAAGAACTCCCAATTAAAATCCATGAAAGTAGCTCTATCTCAGTTCGGAGGTTCACTGGAACACTTCTGCTATATTCATAAGGTGGTCCTTCTCACAGGCCAAAGTGTCTCCGAGGAGGTGGCCTTTAAAAACGCATTCGAGCACTAGGACTGTAGCCCCATATCCAAAACCTTCGAGACCTGCATAATGACAAACACCGGTTCAGCTTTTTTCCACCACCTCACGCGGTACGTAACCTACGATACAGTGGCACGTAATTCACTGCCGTTCGCAACTATAACTGGTTGAATGCTTGCCGATTCCCTCAGTTCTGAACAATACTCACATTCACCCACGGCTATCCAGTCTCGAAATACCTCTGCCCAACTTAACTCATGATTTAGCCTTTGCGATTGCGGCTGGACAGTTTCCGGCTCCTTCCCTACATAATATCAGATGGGTAGTATAAAAAAGTTGGTCTCCATCACAACATTTTAGGCCATTGATATTTCTACTTAGAGCCTAAAAAAGACACTCGCAATCATTGAGGTAACTTCGTGATGGGCCACTACTTATCAATTGAAACCCTCTGCACATGCTTCGCTAGTACTCTGTTGTTACTCTGCTGCCTCTGGTCATGCGCTGCTGGGTTTTTAGGCTCAGCCACCGAATTCTTCCTCGGTTTACCTGATGTTTCATGCAAAATACCCGATCTGTTCCCAGGAAGTGATCACAGAATGGTTTCACGCACCTCCTCAGCCCTAGAAGCTTATAGTGATGAACTCCACTAACTCAGTCATCTGTCCTCCACGATCTGCTGGTGCAGTATTATCTGTACGCTTCGGTCGTTAAACTAGGACAACCTCTTCCCCTAAAGCAACTTTCGGCTGGCCCCTGATTTACCATATTCCTATTTATCCAACCTGCTGCTCGCAATTGCTACCACGCCCACTATGTCAAACCAATTCCGTAGGTCAGCCCTGATCCGTATGCAAATAAACATCTGAATTTCAAGAAGACACACAAAAAGGATTTGTCAACATACTTGCAGCTTCAAAGTCCACCGGGAACAATCAGAATCGGGGCCAAGGATATTCTCCAAAACGAGGAGTATCCCTCGTAATACTTCGTCAAATTTGGCACACTTACTAAAGAATGGAAACCAACTCAAGTCCACCGATATTCCCATTCTTAATCTAGCTTTCAACGTGCCCATTGCCACAAACTCCTCAATAAGAGACGTTTAAAATTATTATTCGTGCACTTTCCAATTTTTGGAACACACGCCTCCTAAAACCACGAAGGCTAGACAGATAATAGAATTCACTTACCGATAGCCGAAGTTACAGGAAAGTAAAATTCGCACAAAATTATCCCCTGCTCGACCTCATTTTGAATACTGAGTCATCATGTGTAATAGAATGTTTAAAACTAACCGTTTTTCCCATTAGGAAAGTACGACGTTCCTCAACCAAATAAGTTATCAAATAAAATCGCTTATTTCCCATAAAAATGTTGCCGCAATCTATACCTAACCTGCATGTCTGTGACATATGGGGCTCAACCCATTTCCCGCAAAAAATCATCCCACATTGTGCCTTCACATCTACCGAATCAATGAGGTTTTCTCTAGCCAAGCCTTACCCGTTAGATCCCAGAAACTTCAGAACTGGTAGTTCTCAGTTTCGATTGGCGATATGAACCAACTTCTTTCTTGTAAAATGCACTGAGTTGTGAAAGTAATTACACCTGGCATACTCCAATCACGGTCTGAAGTTCGGTTTATCACAACCATGAGACCATACCTCACGAATAGCTAATTAGTATTAATGTATTCTTTTAGCTCCATTGAGGATCGAAGCCCTGAACAAGTCATCAAACTTCAGAAACGTGAGTCTTTTCAGTCAAAGTTTCTTCATAAATCCATCGAAATACGGTTGTCAGTCTGAGCAATTTTTAGCATAACATTGGAGTTCACACCACTCTCAATTATTCCTATTCTTCACCAGACAATTCAGGCGTAAACACTAAAATTGTCTTTATTCATAAAACCAGGCGTATTTCCAGTCAGAACACTTCACTGACGAACTTCCCGATTTATCTTCCGGATACCGCACTGATCACCGGATACTCGTCGCAAGAATTTATTAATGTGGAAAGCCTCGATGAAGGTTCACGCAACCCATGCCACTGGCAGCGAATATGGTTTACGCAGCGGCAACATTCAGCGGTACACGTACACCATGAATTCTGCCCGTCAGCAATAAATAACAAAAGGGAAATCAACTTAATTCGCATGCAATAATGGCATGGATAGTATATGTAAACCTTCAAAGCCCTACCGATTTCCGAAAACTTCAAGAGATTTCTAACGCGGAGTTGCTGTAGTAACAACGTTCATGCTGAGAAAATGGCCATTTTCTGGGAACCACTTTCTCTGCGATCTATTCTGACCCTTGGTTCCCATTCCACCGTTTTGTTCGGTTGCGTATGCTTAACTGAACTGACATCCCCAAGGTTTCCGTCAACCTCGTTTTCGAATCACTTTCACTTTTGGTTTCTCGCTGATAGCACATTCACTCGGTTTGCTTTTTGCTTTGCCGTAGCTTTCGTTTGCACTTCTGTGTTCCTCGTATCAGCAATGCTTCAGTACTACGATATATAGAATACACTCTCGCATCTAGCCACCAACTCGATTATTCTCTGTTTACTCGATAGGGGGGGTTTCGTCGGCAAATCGCGGTGAGATGGGATAGAAGACACGTTTATGCATCGCACCGGAACTTCTTTAAAGTCACTAAGATTTTGGTCTAGTGGCATCGGACTCTACTCGGTTTTATTCGCAATCACTTCTCATTTTCGCATAAGTCTTCCTTTCTTCTACATATCCAACTAGCATCAAACCCGTCAATTCTCCCCACAAATACCTCACCAGGAAGACAGTTATTCACTCCTACTTGTGTCACAAGGGAAGCTGGATTTGATTTTACCAGTTGCAAGCCATCGAACATTCATCCTATTTGCCTGTTTACTTTTTCCGATTTTTCACTTTCAATTCTCAACTCAGCAACACCCTCGAAGGCAAAAGCAACAAGACAATGACTACTACCAAATGTGGGGAAAACAGTGCATTCATAGCAGTTTCGAGCGCCGTGTGCGTACGTGTAGAGACATGACGAAGAGAGTATATCTGGAAGGTTCCTAAATGGACTCAACCATTCCTCTGCAAAAAAATTGTACTTCATGAACACCTCATTCAAAGAATTTGTCTTTCTCGAGGCGTGTTTTGAAAAAAATGGGCGCCTCTGAATACAGCCCAGAGCCGACCCTGCTAATGAGGATACTACAAGACAATTCCTAACTTCTTATTTTCAAATGCATCACCTGATCTTCAGCCTGCGCCCAAGAGAGGTGATAGCGCACCGAGCTTTCCATCTGCACATTCCTACCATGTCTTTACTTCTACCGACCTCCACGTCTCCATACTCACCTTTTGTCCGGCAAGATGGCACCACTTGCAAAGTCTAACGTATTTCCATGATCAGGAATTTTCTGACCACCATGGTTCAACATCCACCGGAACAGTAAACACTTCTTCTGTAATCAGTTTGTTCAAATCAGCTAAAACATCTACTCTTATCTCACTCAATCTATCCTAAGTTACCTTTTTCGGTTTAACTTATTGAACACGTTCTTTATCGTTACCAGGGTCAGTCCTTATTGCTAAAAATCTTGCCACGCTGATAGCCATCTACTGATCATCGTTGCACTAATCAGCTTGGCAGTAAAAATCCTGCCACAACTGTGAATAGCGCTCGATCAACTAAGATGGCTGAGCAGTTTGCCAAAAATGCACATTGATGCCAGGATCAAGCGGAATGTCGTAGTACTAATTAATTCAGTAGGGAAAATTCTCTTGAAAAGATAAATTCTCCTCTAAAACCTCGAAAGGCCAGGGCGACTTGAGACCTGCAAATATCCCACGGATGCACGTGCCATATATCTTTTAGAGGAATTACGCAAATTTTCCACTTGAGCTGTCAGTACATCCTAGTTACTTCCTCGCCCAACTTCTATCCTCTAATATCCCCAGTGTACACCCACGGCCTTACTATTCCCCAACGATACGATCTTCTGAGACTCAGCCGAACCGGCAATCACTAACTGGGTCTAGTGGTTCAAATTCATTTAGTCTGCACCAACACCTGTTTACGATACCTCGGACTCAACATGCAGTAAACCGCTAGCAAGTTTGCTAAAACCCTTCCAATCACCTCTAACCCCGTAGGCAGGTATAAATACTTTTAGAATCATCTTGTCCTCCCACTCCCACGGATGTCATTATCACCCCTCTCTGCGATGCTGCTGCGCTCATTGTGCCTCTTTATTTTCAACTTCGGCAACACTTTCGCTATTCTGCCCACTATAACTCCCAACTGGAACATCCTCCACACTGCTACCAATTCTTTTCAGATTTCGGAATCGCTCGGTCTTGATACAACTTAGCATATCATGTCATACAGAATGTTCATCCCTTTGATTCCATTTCACCTGTTTGCGACCTTGCCTAAGGCTGATTACCGTGATAACAGTCTGATTACCGGTTCTCATCGAAGTGGGTAAAAATCGATGATCTTACAATACGGAGGGTCGCAGATACAGAAGTTCACTGAAATATCGCAAAAATATCATATCTCGCGTTATGAGGGGAATTATTTTCCAGCACTCAGCTGGACTTTACCTCCATTCCTGGCAATCAACTTCTCAGTTGCCACCTCGTATTTATTCTTTGTCTTATTATTCTGAACCAAGCTGCTCCTGGTTCAGCCATCAGTATCACACACAATCTTGTGAGTCTCCTTTAACCACTTCTCACTCCGCAGGTGTTGATCTACTGGTTCGTGTAATCACCTCTTTGGCTCTATATTTCTGTGTCTTGGGAGATGAGGGCAATAAGGCTCTCTCTCTTTTGTTTAATATGATTCATCATGCAGCTTGAACGCCCAGCTGACCATCGAAAGCCATGGAAGCACTGTACTGCTGTTTCATCCTTGTTGGGAATCATCAGCAGTGCACATCCACCGAGCCTCCACGGTTGTGAATCGAACACCTTAACCACAAGGCTATCCGGGCTGGCTCTCAACGGTTTGTTAAACATCTACACTACATGTTGTAGCACCCTTTGTTCACTGGCTTTGAACGGTAACAACCCGCTTCCCACACAGCGATCGATTTCTATGATAGATGGCGTCTCTGTAGGGGCCTAAGTACAACGAAGGCATTCCGTTATGAGCAACCTACAGAGCTTGGTTACTATACACTCTTTCATCCACACTGGATGAGCAGGTACAGATTTTGCACATCTTGCTACCGGAAACTTCAGCCTGAGGTATATAGATATCTAGGAAAAAGGCAGTGGATTACGGACATGGAAAATTGCTGGGTACAATTAGTCCAGTGACTTAAAATGAGGAAAATTTAATTCGTCAGTGGCACCGCCTTCCTCTCGGACAATCAGTGAGAATTCTGAATGGATGGCAGTGTGGCTGAGTCTCAGAAGATCGTATCGTTGGGGAATAGTAAGGCCGTGGGTGTACACTGGGGATATTAGAGGATAGAAGTTGGGCGAGGAAGTAACTAGGATGTACTGACAGCTCAAGTGGAAAATTTGCGTAATTCCTCTAAAAGATATATGGCACGTGCATCCGTGGGATATTTGCAGGTCTCAAGTCGCCCTGGCCTTTCGAGGTTTTAGAGGAGAATTTATCTTTTCAAGAGAATTTTCCCTACTGAATTAATTAGTACTACGACATTCCGCTTGATCCTGGCATCAATGTGCATTTTTGGCAAACTGCTCAGCCATCTTAGTTGATCGAGCGCTATTCACAGTTGTGGCAGGATTTTTACTGCCAAGCTCTCTTGGGCGCAGGCTGAAGATCAGGTGATGCATTTGAAAATAAGAAGTTAGGAATTGTCTTGTAGTATCCTCATTAGCAGGGTCGGCTCTGGGCTGTATTCAGAGGCGCCCATTTTTTTCAAAACACGCCTCGAGAAAGACAAATTCTTTGAATGAGGTGTTCATGAAGTACAATTTTTTTGCAGAGGAATGGTTGAGTCCATTTAGGAACCTTCCAGATATACTCTCTTCGTCATGTCTCTACACGTACGCACACGGCGCTCGAAACTGCTATGAATGCACTGTTTTCCCCACATTTGGTAGTAGTCATTGTCTTGTTGCTTTTGCCTTCGAGGGTGTTGCTGAGTTGAGAATTGAAAGTGAAAAATCGGAAAAAGTAAACAGGCAAATAGGATGAATGTTCGATGGCTTGCAACTGGTAAAATCAAATCCAGCTTCCCTTGTGACACAAGTAGGAGTGAATAACTGTCTTCCTGGTGAGGTATTTGTGGGGAGAATTGACGGGTTTGATGCTAGTTGGATATGTAGAAGAAAGGAAGACTTATGCGAAAATGAGAAGTGATTGCGAATAAAACCGAGTAGAGTCCGATGCCACTAGACCAAAATCTTAGTGACTTTAAAGAAGTTCCGGTGCGATGCATAAACGTGTCTTCTATCCCATCTCACCGCGATTTGCCGACGAAACCCCCCCTATCGAGTAAACAGAGAATAATCGAGTTGGTGGCTAGATGCGAGAGTGTATTCTATATATCGTAGTACTGAAGCATTGCTGATACGAGGAACACAGAAGTGCAAACGAAAGCTACGGCAAAGCAAAAAGCAAACCGAGTGAATGTGCTATCAGCGAGAAACCAAAAGTGAAAGTGATTCGAAAACGAGGTTGACGGAAACCTTGGGGATGTCAGTTCAGTTAAGCATACGCAACCGAACAAAACGGTGGAATGGGAACCAAGGGTCAGAATAGATCGCAGAGAAAGTGGTTCCCAGAAAATGGCCATTTTCTCAGCATGAACGTTGTTACTACAGCAGCACCCTGTTACAGAACGTTTAGTGATTTTCAAAAGTGTGATTTCATTGAAGCTGTGTAGAATTCCATATGTTTTTGCCCCTCGAGGCACGCTTCAGACTAACAGCCATGCAGGAGAATTTCTTCATCACCTTTATTAACTGTGGTTCGAGCATGTGATATGGCCCGCGGCACGGCAAGTCCTCTTGCATGTTTTGTTCCAGAGTACTCCAAATGATACATCAGGTGCACATGAGATTAGAGCGCATTCGCTGATATGCTTCTGGAACCAACCACTTCCTTCAAGTGATCCTTTGCAGTTGGGCCCGAGTACTCCCAAGATGAGCCGGGTAGCTTACTTCTGCACTCCCTCTAACTTGTTAGATTCTGCAGTTTTCCATGGTTTATGAGCAGCATATGGGAAGTTTACAGTATACGAAATGCGTCGAACTTTATTTTCCCAAACGATCGCTGAATTGGACCAACGATACTCCAAGCGGAGGACCACACTGTCCATGTGACCTATGGTTTCAACCAGGAAGATTCCAAAACTCCTAGATGGCGCTCGCAGTCTGTTGCCCGGAGCAGATTTCCGGACAAGAGGTAACTCATTGGTAGCTGAGAACGATCCACTCACAAGCGAACACACTTCGACAGATATAATGGCAGCATCCATCCAGAGGACCAGCTCAAAAGCGCATTTAGTTGTTTCTGTAGAAATCGGCGAACTGCATTCGAATAAAAAACGCGCCATGGTTTCAGATCATCTGCGTACCGCAGACAACAGTCGAAGAAGACCGCGAAAAACATTGTTCATGTAAATGAGAAACAGTAACGGCCAAAGAACAGACCCCCGGGGAACACCACTGGAAACTGATCTCTATCTGGAGATGTTTGTTAAGACTTTACCAGCAAACCGCCGTCCTCTTAGGAAATCTTCAGTCCATCTTAGCAAGGGAGCAGCCAATTCCATTGACCTGAGCTTCCGGAGGAGGAAGCCTTGCTGAAGTCTTCGAAGATGACTTCCGTGAAATATTCCTCGGCCTTTGCTTCATTCCAGAGGTCACAAGCTAGCAGAGGATTCGACAAGCTAGAACGGGATTTGCGGAAATCATGTTGTTGGCAGCTGAACAGGTGATGGCATTCTATGCAGTCCTGCACCTGCTTGGCTATGAGGCGTTCCAATATCTTGCGGACGACACAAGTTAGACTCATCGGACGATAATTGGCAGCCGCAGTCTTGTCACCATCTTTGAACAGCGGAACAATAATAGCGGCTTTCCAGTCATCCAGTAGTTGCCCCGCTGCAATCGAGATAATGAAAAACCTGGTGATTGGTGATGCAATGGTGTCGGCGAGTTCACTTATCACCAGAGGGTGAATTCCATCAGGGCCGGCTGATCGGTGAGAATTGAGAGATCGTAGTCGTGCAGTAAATTCGTCCACATGAATGTAACAAGTCAAGATGACGGGTTTCGCAAATGGCGAAGGTGGCGAAGGGGTTGATGTGGAATCCTCCGTTGTATATACTGACGTATATTACCGTGCCGGGACATCAGCCTTAGCCTCGTCAGAGTCACCGATGATCTCAGCCTGAAGCAAGGTTGATACTCCCGGCGTCGCTGTCGTGCGGCACTCGAGATGCGTATATTTCCTTTTAGGTGCCTTGACAAAGTCGGCTGCCAGCCTCTCCTCAAACCTGCTTTGCCTGATTGCCTTAATAGACAAACAACGACTCCTTACCTGTCAGTACATGGTATAGCCGTCTCCGGTCTCTCGATGCCTCTGCCAGGCACGCTTTCTCTTCCAAAGCAGGCATCTTAGTTCTCTATTAAACCATAGAGGAGAACTCTGACGGTGGGGTGGGGCAAAGCTATCAGACGGCTGAAGAATCTCGTCTCGAATGCGACGGCAGCCCTTGTTCACATTGTCAGAATGGTAGTGCTCCCTTACCATAGTCCGCGTGCCTCTCTCATATCTTCTAAGTTTTTACGCCAAACGTTTGTTCCGCAGTGTGGACTAGGCTATTTATGAACTCTCACCTCTCCAGTATGTGCACAGAACAGCATGGTGGATTGGACCTCAAGGAGGCAGAATATCAATCTTGGAAAAGTCCAACATTCGTGAAGTTAGAAAAAGATCCAGAATGGACCACCGCTCACCTTGGAAGCGAATTGGTTGAGATACCTTTTGGTACAGCGCCAGACCGCATGCCATAGCAAGCAGATTTCGGGAAAAGGTTTCTGCTTCTGTAGTAAAGCACGGTACCGCCCAGTCAGTGTGGGGCACATTGCAGCCACCTAAAACGAGACAGTGGCTGTCAGATGCTCAGCTTCTCAAGGAATTTAGAATATCCGATGATTCTGCCGCAGAAGTTCTGTAGAAAAGTCCCCAAATCACAGACCCTCTGCTGACTAGTCTCACCTTACACCGAAGAGACCGATAGAGCCTTTAGGGGTCCGAATAAAGATCAAGGAGATGGGTAGATGTGCCGTCTCTGATAAAAATTGGTACACCGTTATCACCTCTGAGCCGAGTTAGGTCAGAACGAAACTTGTGGTATCCGTGCAGAGCAACTTCGGTGTCCAGAACTTCGTCACAACACGAAGTCTCAGTGTCGGTCACAAGATTCGCAATTGGAGCAACCCACAGCCCATTCGCACGAATTTCAAAGCCAGAACAAGATTCATTCGTAGTTCCTGAGGTACTCAATGGAAAATCACAGAAGTATATATATATATATACGAGCCTCATGTATTCGGCCAAATAGATTCATTAGTAAAACTCAAAGGTTCAACGTCCCGTGATCCAAGCACGACAGCCAGAAACAATTTAAGGCTAAATTCAAATGTTTCTCAATCAAACAAACGCGAAAAAGTGTTGTGCACGGCTGAGCTTAGCAAAGTAATATAAAACATAGTCACATTCACACGGCATGTAAACATTTGGAAGGATTTCCAATATATGTCCTTCACTCTTATTCAGCGTTATAATTGCAGGTCTTCGGGCTATACCAGGAGCTTCCAGTTCCTCACGTTTATTCAACAGCCCTCTGACATGGCTCAGAACTATTCCTGCCGTCTATCCATTCACAACACACGGATTGGGATTCTCTACAGTGTCCCCACGTAGGAGCTGGTAGTCTTGTTTTCTTCGGTGGGGGTCACGTCACACTCAGTCTGTTTTTTATTACCTGAAAGTCCTGTATGTACAGATGTTCCTCACAGTTTGCACGGCGTTTCCGGAGTTCTCCACAAGCTTGCTTAAATTTTTGCCGATCCTCTGATTCCAGGCCACGTAACAAACGGGCAACCTAGCCTCTGAGACTCGGTGATCTAGTAAAACCTCTTGTGCCTGTTCGCGAGAAGCCAGAACAACCTTCAGAGGACGGAGATTCCCTGTCTCGCATATCTTGCGCAAACGAAAAAAACAGTTTCTATTTGTATAAACCCAACCAGCGTCTCTTCGCGCGCAGAGAACAGTTTCTCAAAAATACGCCGTAACTGCAGAAGGTTTCTTTCGGGATGCTGCGGGGGGATCGACTCCGATGCTTACGGACTTCCGACTACCAGCAAGCACTGATCCCATGGAGGTGATTTCTTCTGACCCGTATGCACCTGTGTCCAAGAATCTCCGTGACCAGGGAGAGCCGTTGCCCCAGAAACCGACGGAGGGAAGGCTGCCGGTATGACAGCAGTGATCATCACTGCTCCTTTTTGGGGCCATAAATTCCTCTTTTTCTTGTTGGTTCTGCTTCGACTGACGTCTATCGTCTCCAAAACCATAACCTCCCTAACACCAGATTCGGTGGAAGCAGAAGAATGGACTTGTGCAATAGCACACATCACTCTACTGTAAGCCACAACCTCCTCGGACGTTCTCCTCTCTGACGGCTATGACGGTGACAATGATGACATTGGTGAAGTTGATGACGGCGATAATGCTGCTGCAACCATAGCAGCTTCTATTGGTGGTGATGAACTAGTCGATGGTGGCGACGTCGGTGACGATGATAATGAGAACTATGTTTTATCTGTGATAGGAGGCGCCGTCTTCATTGACTTCTTCTCCGACCACGCAAGTGTTGATAGCTCAGTGCATTTGACGCACAGCACTTTGAGCTACTTCACACGGCACTTATCGAGGGCTTCGTAAAGGCTACTGTTCATTTCAGACCATTCAAGGTGCTTCCAACAATCACACCCATCACACTGAAGGGATCTGTCACGACGGCAAAGAAACTTTGAACAATCCAGGAGTATGGATGCAACATTCTTGACTATTTTTGAAAGCAGTATGGATAAGTAATACTCTGCGGATAGACAAAACCACAGGAAATATAATTCCAAGTATCACTGTGAAAGATGCGCCGGTGACATAAGCGAAGTCTCATGAAACTGATGGAGCAGACGGGAGAAGTTATTTTGAAACCTCAAAGTAACTAGAAGGTAATGCGGATAAACGTTATTCCGTTATGCCACACGTGTATTGGTGCATGGTGTGCCAAGACCAGCTTCCTTTCGCTGGGTGTTCTTGGAACCTCGAAATGCTGGGGTAATAGAAGGGTAGGTCCTAAAATCTTGAAGTACTACATGGGTTCGAGGCTTTGAGCCCAGTTGTCCCGGATCTTTACAAAAGTCTGATTATCGGACAGGTTCATCAAGACGACTTTTGTTTGCGTGAATACTATTATTGTACCAAAACAATCGTAATCGACAAAATAATAAATTACCAGATTAACTATGAACTGAACCTGAGGAACATGTAGATAATGCTCTAGGAATTGCGAACCACGTCAAACGAATGAAACAATTCCATGGGAAAAAGCAGCTTGAGATTTATTTTGAAAAAATGACAATTTACGTGCATGCTTCCTCATCTCGCATTGCCAGACTTCCTAGATTTGATAAACCGAGACACCGGTTCTCCTGCAAACAGCTTTTGGATTTTGGTCGAATACAATGAATTTCATTGACCTAACCTTGACGCCAACAACGAGCCTGTGTTTTTTGAAGGTCCTTTCATTGCATACATCCAAACCAGCGGTTGGGTAAAGCTACTCCGTGCCTAATGGACGCGGCCTGTTGCCACTCTCAAAGACAAATACGTAATCGAGAAAAGTAAATTTGAAAAATAAAATTTTGAGTGACCTTTTGCAAAATTGGAACAACGGCGTCATAGGAGTTGTTGGAAAGTTATAAACATTTACGAGTGATCGTGTGAGTTGGTGCAGTGAGTGTGTCCAATAGTACGCCATCCACGGACAGACGATTTGATGGTAAATCGTGTGAAAAATTGCCCAAAACGTTCAAACACCAAAAATGTATATTACCAACCAATTTAAAAGTTTTGCGTGATGTTTGTTCAGAATGGTAATTTTATCTGGTTGCATAGTGAAAAACGTACAAAACACAGGATGAATGTGTACGGCACAAACGGGAATTAAAGTATCAACCGTAGCAACATTACCTTCATTTCGGAACGCATATTGCTGACTTCGTGAATTCTTCAGTACTGTTATTCCATTGGTCTTATGGGTCTCTTGATGCAAAATGCGATTCATAAGGGAAACCGAGAGCTGCATCTCACAGCCGTGGTGTATGAGATATTGTCAATGGGTAAGGCCAAATACGTGGCAAGTGGTAGCTCAAAGAGTGCTTCACGTCACGACGTTGACTCGGGATTATCACGGAGGTTAGGCTATCATCGAACAACGGCTGTAAAAGATCATCCACGTTAATGTCAGTAAGCAGTTCTTCCAAACAGTATCTCTTTAATAGCTTGAAAATATTGAAATAATTTACAAATACACATGTTTCGAGAGAAAGCAATAATGACACGAATAAAATCTTGCTCACATTTGGGTATGAAAGTAATGGTGTCAACGACTCTTGCGGTTTTTTACTAAACCGAACCTCGACCGTCGATTTCTACTTGGGTTTTAAGGTTTGTTGATTCCATTCTTGTAGGTGTCGTGGACCCAGGTGAGGGTATAACAACAGGTGGTGCACATCACTGGAGGGGAATCAAATGGCCTCTCTGCTGCCATGAAAGCCGATTTTCGTTGTTGTGTGAAAAACGCTTCTCATTCGCTCCTAAGCTCTATGAGGTAACGCTTTTTTCATCCTGGAGCTCCATGCAGACCCGAATAGTGAGTCTGAAATGGCTCCGTCTACTGTCCGTACTCAAGACGTTTGGACGTAGAGAGCTCTTTAGGAAAGGACACTGGTAAGCTTTATTTTCTAGTTGATGCTGCTTGCAAGTCACGTATATACTGAGTTAGGCTTTGGATAAATACTGACAAAAAGATGAGAGCCACAGAGATTTTTAGGCGGACCTGCAGAGCAAAAAGTACGGAGCAGGGGACGATAAGTAGGGACTCCAAAGTGGGTCTGTCACGTTGGCAGTGGAACTAGGAAAACATTGGTTCGGTGTGATAAAACAAAAGTTTTAACATGGGATGGCCATAAGGATGATCTTTGCTAGAAATGAATGCAGTGTCACTGCAGAACGCAGTGGCGGTTTCGTAGTTGTACTCTCGGGTCTGAAAAACTGGCAAAAATTGATCGGCTGATCACCCTCATCTGCCACTTGTTTGGCTGTACGTCTCGTTGACGCCCCATGCAGCATGATATCCAAAGCGCTGGACAGAAGTTGGGATAAAGTTAGGATAAATGACTAGTTACATGTGTTTTAAAAGATTGCACAAAAGTCCGAGAAAAAATTGCGGGAAATGTAATAATAAAAGTATCCCAATATT
The DNA here is from genome assembly GCA_948099385.1 of Fasciola hepatica. Lineage (NCBI taxonomy): Eukaryota > Metazoa > Platyhelminthes > Trematoda > Plagiorchiida > Fasciolidae > Fasciola > Fasciola hepatica. The sequence goes on from CANUEZ040000142.1 coordinate 19,441,059, forward strand.
TATGAACACCTATCTGCTTTGCAAAAACAGCATACTTTGTTTTAGTGAGTGCACTGAAGTCCAGGCGGTGCCATTCTGGTTTTCTTTTTTCGCCGTTGATAGAATGTGCTGTTCGATTTTTCTATGGTGAAAAGTGAATCATCATTCATAGAGACAACAAACGCGCATTTTACCAGTTTATTTTAATTCTATTATATTGTTATTTCTCCGTGAATATAATTCCATATATATATATATATATATATATATATATATATATATATATATATATATATATATATATATATATATATATATATATATATATATGCTTATTGCTCTGCAGGTTCGCACAAACAACTCTGTAGCTAGACTTCGGTTTCCTGACTATTAGAGAAGCATTATCCGATTCGCGACTGTAGTTATCAACCGCGTCCGTACTCCATTCGTCCCAATAGACCCGTGAACTAAACTTCCGTCTTTTCATTACCATCGTGGAATGGCCATCGTATCAAAAGGGCGCGTTTGGAAAACCGAATGATTAGCGGAAGCCTGGAAATGGCTTTATCATTTATACTTGAAATGGACTTATCTGGCGTACCCTTTAATATTAGGCCGTGCCAGAGAACTTTGAGGTCTACTGGGTCAAGTTTCACTGTCAGATAATGAGAGACGGAAGCTATGTGCTTACGGAGAACCCAACTGATTCCAAGTCCGCCTAAAGTTTGAGGATGCAACTGACACAGCGTTGAAAGTGTCTTAACCCAGGGTGAGTCGGGCGAGTGAACTGTTCACTAGCTTTAGATAAAAGGCATAAACATAATTCAGTGAGCAGTTCGGATTTAGTGCTCATCAGGCTAGTTTATTTTGATGTTCATAGAAGACTTGCCTACTTCATACGATTACCGACTTACTCCAACTGCATGGAACTTTTTATTTTATTACCCGATAAGAAGGAATTTTCAGTTTAGATACTTGATTATTATTTCTATCCAAACATATTATTGAAGGATACCTTCCACGACCAGCAGTTTTATCCTGTTCATGATAGACTATTTCGCGGAGAATTTCTGTCCCTACCATTACAATAAGATCAATATGAAGAACCGTTCTGCAAGTTCCTTGCAGCTCACATTATAGATGACTATCAATTGGTCGAAACGTTCCGTCCCGTTTTTCCGAGTCCGTTCCTGTGCAGTGAGCTTGTTTGTTTTGTTTGCTCTCATCTAAATCAGTATTGCTGGTTACACGAAAAAAGATTTCATGTATTACTGGCATCCTGCTTGGTTTCACAATCTATCAGCGCTCATGGTCGAGTGTAAGACCAGTAATCAGTTCAAATCTACGACACCTTCTTGTATCGTCAGATGTGACATCCGGCGAAGACGGTTCGCGAGCATCTCAGTATAACTGACGACGCATTAGTCCTTTTGCCATGTTTTTATATAGCTTAGTAACATAACGCGGGTTCCTAACATGCGTCAAAGTTATTTTCAAAAGTGATCACTTGTTCATTTCATTTTATCTTACTTCTTCATGGTTAACTACGGGTATTGCTAGTGTTCTTTTGTATCCTACTTGATTGCTTGCCCTATGTACTCTTTTTCTCTACAAAACCATCATGAATTTCGTCATAACTCGGGATTCTCGACCTCCAATTTATCTCCAAGCAATGGCTGATCTGTGATCTTATTTACCATCTCGCTGCGAGAGCTATTCATTATTTTGGCCTCGAAAGTCGTAGGCCACACTACTATTCATATACTTGTTCACAGGCGAAAAGAAAGCTGTTGTTCCCACAAACGGATCAGGACAGGTTTTTCCCAAATTGGCATAGCACTTATCCAAAAGCGTATCAGCCACTTTCACCTGTTTTATTGACTTTCGAGGTCAAGAAGGCAAAGCAGGGCATATATGGTGACCGATAGACTTCTTTTCAGCCGAATATACAACCAGACGAAACTAGATATTGGTAAGCTACAAAATTAATCAACTGCTGAATGTGCCTCATTTTGAATAATTCCTAACAGATATTTTACTTTATCGTCAAAACTCGTCATGACCTAATGGTTCCCGCTCTGCGTGTAGTATGACCTTGAGACTCAGCCGAGATTTCTGGCATTCTTACCATGAGCAAAATTCTATTTACCAGTCAAGCAATAATCCCAGGAAGGCAGAATCTAAGATCAGTGCACCGAAATAATGAACGGTTGAGCCCCTACGCAAAGTTAGTGGATGTTCTTAGTCAGCAACGCTAACAGCTAGACCTTACTAAACCAGTTTTGCAGTGAAAATAAACTGAACTAGCTTCACGTCCCTTCATGAAATTGATTTGAGCTAACTTATTGTGCTATTAAGCACTTCAAGTTGCTTTGATAGATTAAGAAAGTTTGGAGTAAGGGATGTGTTTTAGTGAGACTTGCCATTTTTGACTGATTAGTGGAGTATCAAGGGTTCAACTCCAGCTCACGGAAATGTATTTTTGGATGTGAAAATGCAAGAGCGCTTTTACTGTATCGTTTTATTGACAGTGACAGTTCAACGTCTGTAAGTTTCTCTGCTTTCGAGGTTATTTATTTCTAGTCCCAAGAGGCAACTTTCTAACCAATCTGAACCACAATTTCTTTCGGCTGGCTTACCACGCTACAAGCATGCACACCCTTCTAGACAAACAACAGGTGACTTACGAGAGCCGAGAAGGCAAACGTCGGTCGCAGCTGTTTCATCTGATAAGTGCGGACATTTCTAAGTACGCATCAAACAGAAACAGTTAGTGAGGCACCACACTAGAGTGTCATGGGCAGCTGTGCTATCAGCCAAGGAGTCGTGGCTTCGGCATTGTGACAAAACACATAAGAGAAATAAACAAATTTCACTATTGCTGATCCGGGGAAAATTCCTCAGTGAGATATTTGTCTACCATGCTGCCGTTACAGACAGTGAACTTGAACTCACAACGAAGAGCATTTGGTAAGGTTAATGAACGGTAAAAATAGTGTCATCAACACAATACCTAATTTCAATCCAAACATCTGGGAGTTTTGTTACCGTAACAAAAAGTCATCCCTCCATGGTGAGTATTTTCACTATTAAAATTTACTGCTGTGGAGGATCGAAACCCTTCTCAATCATGAATAGAGGTTTAACAATAAATTAGTTGAATTTGTGCTCCAAAAATATACTTAAGTCACACACGAATTCTAAAAGGCTCGAATGGGCGAACACCAGAATGAATAGTGAACACTTCAGTGGTACATAACGGTGAGATTCTTTCTGCAATCCAATTTCGGTATGTACCAAATAGGGACACGCACAAAATTTAATGCTCCACAAGAAAATTGCATATTTTCCCCGAAGCTGGCCAGCAGTGATATTTGTCACTGCATAAACAACTGATAGCTAACCAATTCAATCAAGTTTCTTAGCTGTGCCCTGGAGTGCTACTGTGATGATATTTCATGAGCCCGTAAGGTAGCAGACAAATTTTGAGCGGTCGTTCAAAATTACTTTAACCACGTGCGACTACTGATGAGTAGAAAGTGCAGACATTCGTAGTACTGCCGGGTTTGACAAACGCAGTTACAATAATCAATGAAATATACGGCTTATTCAGGGTAAACAGCAATATTCATTGAAAGGATAGATGTCGCCATCTAGTTTTTCGATGGATCTGGCAGACTGTAAGCCTAATCAGAGTAGATTTGTCTAATCTTAGAAACGAACATGCATAATTAAACCCTGGGAAGCAAACAGTCAGTCGCAGATGAACGTACCTGACTGCTAATGTGACGTGGATGAATAAAGCCCAGAAATTCGCCCAAAATCAGTACGACCAAAAAAACCCTATAAAAGTACGCGAGGGTCACTAACATACATGAGAAGAAACAGAGACACTTGACTGAACTTTTCGTTTAAGAGCGTAAACATGGGTATGTATGGTGTTACGGAACAGTAGATCCAGATGATTTTCATGTAGAGAAACAAAGGCGTAAACAGTTGTCTGGGTTAAAAATGGTGCTAGGAATTTTCGACCATTTTGTTCATGCACAACAACATGTCTTGAAATGACGTTTTATATTGTTGTCTGAATAACCAGTCTCATGATACTTTATTTGGTTTTGCATTCTAATAGCTACCGAAATATTCTCCGCAATAGAGCTTCATCCGTAAATACGGTGAAGCCGTTGAACTCCTTTACGGTGAGACGAGCTAGCAATTCGAATAAATCTAATATTCAAAAAAGAACGGTTTTAAACTCGTGAAATTTTCTTTTCCGAAATAACGAACGAAATAAACCCAATCAGTCGTCATTTACGGGCCTTTTTCCGGTGTTTCTTACTGTCACAAATACGAACTTTTAATGTTCACCATACAAATGATCTGTATCCTTCCGTGTCTTTGATAATTGGCGCATCTTGAGTAGTTACTGAGTAGAGTAACATCTGTTAACCAGTAGGGGTTGGTAAATGAACTAAAATCAAGAAATCCAGAGAATAGTCAGAGAACCTGGATTCCATTTGGTGCGTCATTCTCTGGTTGCGGGACTTTGAACAAAAATATCAAAGCTGATTGATTCAGCAATTATATTCAAAATTTTTCCACTTGAATTGTTCGAATTTTTAACATACGAGACTAATTGCAGCTGTCAATAGGTGCATGAGGCTATTTTATAAGGTTTTGTAAGCACATGAGAAAACAATGCTACTAGAGTCAGTCGAAAATCAAAATATTTGCCAATGCATATTGGGACTGAAGTTAAAACGTTGGGCGCTTTCTCCGTTTGATGCATTTTCTTAAGTGAATACTGAAATTTTAAACCACCAAAATAAAAATGGATATTTATTATGGCACAATTTGTTTCAGTTTTCCCTAGTATTTTTCTGTTTCACCGTGAGATCTGTGTCACGCACAGCAACTTTTTCTGTGACACGCACGAGTTGTTTGTTGATGTGAAACCTTTCATAAGTTGGTTCATAGAAGAATTATTTGGAGGAGAAAAATCGTTTATGATAAGCAGAATTTATCTTAGTTTTTCAACCCTTGAGCGGTGGTAAAACTGATGTAGCATCCAAATGAGCGAAAGGCTGTAGAAGCTTTGTTTTGATGAAAATTTTAAATATTAACCTTGTTGTTGTTTTTGAACGATTTCTATTATTTCACAACGACAAGGAAAACTTTTATAAAGTTAACTGGCCGACTAAATTAACTTAATGGGGTAATACACATTAATTACCAAATTGTTGCTGTTTCACCCGACAGAATAACTGTCTCTCAGAGTCGCAGCCGCAATGGTTGGAAATCCCTCACGCTGATTCAGAAATAGAAAATCATTTTACACGTATATTTTAGTTCTATTATTCTCGGTGACTGATGGATAGCTTTCGCAATGCATGTGTTAAACCATGTGGTCAGATACGGTGATGTTAAACTAAACAAGTCCATTGCATTAGCAGGCTTTGCCTTATTGTAAGCGAAGCCTAATAATAACCAAACTTTACATGGAAAATTCACCTTCCCTTTGTGTGACGCTAAGCCTCATGTATCGACCGAACAACCAAATCTTAAAAAATGGCTTTTACAGAACAAAGTACTTTGTCGTTCGCTGCTTGAAGCTGCCTTCCACAAGACTATAACTTTTACATATCTGATTACATGCATCCCTGTTAAATAAATACGAAATTCTTTCATAGTTGTATGGGGCTGTGATACTTATTCATTCATCTAGGAATGCCCATGAATGAGCCCGTCTTTTGGAGTTTTTCGATAGATATCGACATTTGGGAGATCACCTCATCAGTTCTCAAACCATAGCTCACATTTCCGGACTGCAACGATAAACGACCAAAGTACCTGAATAAGTGTAAATTAATTTTATTTTTGAATAAAAAGTAGAAGGTACGGGAAAATGCATGAAAACAAACTCGCCACTTGACGTTTACTAAGGTAGACAGATTCGTACGTAGATAGACAGACAGATGAATAGTATGATCAAAAAGTTGATATGGGAGGCTTGCATGCCATGTACGCTTTGCGTTTTGTCGTTTCACAATAAGATTCTCTACTGTCACTTCGTGGTCTGTATTCAAATTCTTTCATTCCCACCCACTTTTGCTCTCGAAAACCGCAAAATCAAAGACTTATTCTTCGAGCTGAACAGCAAAATGGATTCAGGTTGGTGCTTGCCATCTTGCCAATCAGTTTTGCCAAGTCCATTTGTTGTCCATTGCTGTCATACAAAATCTGTCTTCACCCCAGTGTGCACTATAAGCATACTGTTTTGGCCCCAACGACTCTGAATTAGTGTCTAGATAGATATCATTTTGCATTAGAATATCCTATGTCGTTGACCAAGAGTAGCCCTTGGAGATAGTTTTTAGCAGCCTTTTTGAAAAATCGAGGACCCCCGAGGTGAAACCTGAAAATGGGTAAAGCTTTCGCATTATGTCTGAGACTCTCTCCCCAGCTAAACATATCCAAAATTACCGTGCTTTCTCATCTTTGGTCGAGCTCAATGTTGTTAAAATGCTAAAGAAATCAAACCCTATCAATGAACAGACATTTAGATTTCTACTGCAAAGCTGCTTCTTATGTGGAAGTGTTTCTCTGGTTGCAACTTATGTTATATTACAATTGATTTCCTGAAAATTGGTAACTACCATCGCCTCTCATCAACTCGTAAATTGTTTCTGGATAGTTCACCTTTTGGACGAGAAAGAACTATGGAACGTTTATGAAAACCGAAGTTATTTTATCTGGCTGTAGCGGGCAGGATTCAGTGAAGAAACAACAGAGCAAAGAAACGGATATTTCCATCGACATTTTGCTTATGCAAAACGAGCAGCTGTAAAATCATAGTATTGTACTGGTTAGTCAAAAGCTTATGGTGGTTATCACTGGTCTCTCTCACTATTGAATATTTTCAAACACTATGAGTGTGTATTGACATGTGCGTGTGTGTGCGATAGATGAACGATCCGGTGAAAAACAAGAACAGTTGTGAAATTTCCATGTACGAGGAAGAAAATGGACACCGAGCTCAGTAGATTTTTAAGTCAAGCTGTGCAAATCCAAAATCCCCAAAGCCATGGGTGTTTTTTCTCTAGGGCAGATAAGTAGCCACCGGAAAAGAATCAAAACAAAGAGAGAAATGTGGTTTTGTTGCAACGGGAAAAATATCGTAAACTTGGAATGGCGTATCATTGGATAAGGGAAAGCAGGAAAGCTGTGCAAATTCCTAGCAATACTGACAAAATCCAGTCAGCTTTAAGTTCACCCAAAACATTTTCTTTGGAGCCCAATAAAACTTGCGAAAATTTCCAAAAATGCAGTGCAAGCATTTAGTTGTGACGTGATTAGTTTCGTTAGTTGAAATTTATTTTCAGTTGCAATAAAGTAACCAACTGTAAACCTCAATTTCGCTTCAAACCGCCTCGACTACAGAACGAGTAGACAAACTTCTTTGCTTTCCTAGTAGCTCAACAGCAGGGAGCAGGAAAGAGAAAAGTCACGTGATATTCCCCTCTGTTTAATTTTTCAAGTTCTTATATGTCGTAGAAATATTCCCCTGGGAGATTTCACCCCCTCCTCAAGTCTTGCAACGTGAGCAGTGCATTTGAAATGCTTCCGGCAAGATAACTTACACCACAGCTCTCGTAAAATGTGTCGTCATGCTTTACTTGGCATTTGAAAAGTTATCAGTAAATCAGCCGGGCCTGAAGTGTAACCTGTGCTTTGACCCCAAAAATATAACTTGAGATTTTAAATTTGAAGCTAAACGGCAGAAATGAGTTCACGGTTAATTGACAAAACAACCACAAATCATGGTCAGAAGACACTGAGCGAATCCATGACATTGGTTAATTTTCGCACCATTCTTTCTGATGACGGAGGTCAAATCAGATTAACTTATGTGTAAATCATAACTTGCTCATCTTCAGAACCAATTAGGATGGCTTTAAGTTATGAATGATCGTTTACTGAGTTTTGAGAGTTTTTAACTTTGATTCAACAGCTCGAATAATTTCAGCCCCTTCATATCTGCATTTTATGAGGAAAGGCAGTTCAGGTTATTCTCAGCACTATCAGCGTTCTTACTATCGGAAAACCACCACTCTAATGGCGAAACTAAATGACACTCCACAAGCGGGAGAAACGATTGCTTACGCTTTGTACAAAATAATCAAGATTCTTCTCAGCGTATCATTTTGTGTCTAAGTTACAGAAAGAGACACGGTTTGAGTAACAGAAAGGGGCGCTCAGAAGCGAAGTTTATCTATTAAGTAACATGAAAGACATTCCAAATTCACCATTTAAATATTGCACACACGTAGTGCGAATGCAAATAGTAATGATAACCATGACCTGGTGAACGACCTTGATGGTAAACAATTACAAATGTGCAATTGCTCTTTTGAAAATACCACGCAAAAATAAAGCCATGTCCGCGAAATTTAATTAGTTTTCTAAAGTCTTCTGTGGAGTCTCACGTGACTTTGGAGCGGAAGGTAAAACTAAGTCATGGTAAATGAAGCACGATTATAACATAAGATAGAGTTGAGAGCTAAAGCTGTTCAAAAGGAGTGAATAGATTTTGGTGTATCGTTTGCCCACTCGTAGATATTTACAAGATTCATCAGATAGAAAGAGAGAGTAGAGCCGACAAGCGTCCAATAAGATCCATTTTTACGCTTCAGCACCTTAACCCCCATAGATATCCGCACTATTATCTGATGATAACGATATTAACTACCCGGGGGGGGGGATAAACTTTTGACCGAAGGGCTTTACGCCGTTTTTACCGGTCAAGGCTATTTTGTTTGGTCCAAGGCCTTCAAAATAACATTTCTGAGGTAATATCTATACACCTAGGAAAAACCAGATAATAAACTGAACCTAAATAGTTTTCCGCACTTCGGTGTATGTAGTTATCAAAGCAATGGGATGCACAGAAGGGAAGGCCATTTTTGTAAGATTTTATTAGCCTCAGTGCCTGCTTCGTGAGCTTCTTTTTTATTATTCTTGGTCTTCGTTTGGACTAGTAGATACAGGTTGGTAGTTTCCATTTGCAAGCTTCCCGAATATATGTATCGAGAGTGTATCGAAGTACCATGACTGTTGAGTAAAAGTGGTGAAACTGCTTCGAATTTTGTCTCAAAACGGAATTGGGGAGAAGAATGACGAATATGTGGACGACATGCCTGAGATTTTATCTTCTAGAAATTGACAAATATTTAGAAACCAACCGAAGGCCGTTTTCTGAAGAAAACCGCAAAGATAGCAACCTTGGAATGTCAGAAATAATGTGATTCTGTTAAACCACGTGGTAAGGTCGAAAAGAAAGTTTATCGTCTCGAATAATCAGTATGCATGTTTTCACGTGATTAAAATTGCCGCTCGGAGTAGACAAACCGCGTAAAGTATAACTGTCAACGAGCGGGAGAACCGAACATTATACCGTTTTACTATTTCCGGAAGCAACAAAGATAGTTGCCAACTGACGAAACATTCAGTGAAGTCCACAACAAAACTCTGTTTCCGGGCTTTTGTCAAAAATGATGACAAGAAATGCTTGGTTGTACGTCCTACTGCGTCATCTAAATTTCAACCGGTTTCAGCCATGGAAAGTCACATTCTTTCCAAGGATTACTCACACAGTGTCAAGGCCCAACTCACCTTATTAAACCTATTTCAACACTGTTTATCTGTTTCCCATAGTTTCTGGTATTATTTATCCACGATTCCTTTCCGATGCTTCTGAACAGATAATGACCTTCGAGAAAGAAATTTCAGTAGCATATCATGAGTGCAATGTAGATGATTACGCATACTTTGTAGTGTTTTTTCTTTGTCATATTCCGCCTCTTCCAGACATGCATCTACTGAAATCTAGGTAGATGTAGAATGTGTACCAACGCTACGGTGCGACGTATGGAATATCCGGAACCACATTCGATTCATAAAACCCGTTTCACGTCAGAATTGTTACTGATTCTAAAAGTGGTAATTAATTTTTAGTTTAGTCTGCACGCAAATAAGTTCGACGTTTCAGTGAAAGTGTGCACAAAATTTGAGTCGTATGATGTATTCACTGCAGAGCTATGGATTGATCTGATTCATTCTGTTTTTTGTGATAAAATGTTTTTACAACCAATTTATTGCTAAAATGCAAGATACACTTACACTTGCGATACCAACTTACAAATAAGTTGTGATAGATTTCCCGAGAAAATAATTGTACTTTTCCGGATGATCGTTAAGTTATTCGGTTTGGCACTCTGCGAGAAACAGCGGATAAAAAACAAGTAGATTAATGCAAGTTAACAGCTAGCCAGTTTGTTTTCCGTGTACAAATTACATAGCTGGAGATGCAGGCAAATAGTCCTTAGTAAACACCATACCACGGAGGGTCTTTGCTTCAGAGGTGATAAGGAAGAAAACAGTGTAAATCACATTGTATGCTGAGTACGAAGGTGACAACTAATGTTTACGAATAGTGAGGAAGAATGAAGAGGAAACACTAGAACAGAGCGTGACAGCTGGGTAAACGAGAACTGTCAGGAACGTGATCAACAGTCTTCGAATTGCGGGTTCGAATTTAATCGCTTTCGACCACACTTTTCTATCAACAGTTCCCACATGGTCTTGTCCCTGTTTGTCTGAATTATCAGTTTTCTATTGCAAGATAAATAAAATAAAGCACAAAGAGATCACGATCGAAACAATATTAGTACGAATAATCTGGGTGGTGGACAACGCTTTCAATATATATATATATATATATATATATATATATATATATATATATATATATATATGGGTTTATTTCACGTGACCAGGTCCTCGATAACCTGACGGTTTCGGTGCTGGTTGTTTATTAATTGTTTATTGATTTAGGTTACCAAGGAGCAAATAGTAAACAAAGAACGGGACGGACTCTATTTCACAACAACCAGATAGAAATTTTGTTTATACCAAGAGTATACATCCCCGTAGCAGACTTCAAACGGATGAATCATCCAAACGACGAAGATCCAATAAAACTATATTTTATCCGTAAATGTGCACAGAACAAACCTCCGGATGGTTGGTTCCCAGAAAATTTGCATTCATTTTTGGAACAATACAAGCTGGTATAGAAGTGTACAATCTCAATAAACCAGTCACTCTCTCCACAGGATGATTTTCCCAAAACATATGAAACATGGAATCATAAGCAAACGTTTGATAATGTGAATTCATCTAATGCGGCTTTCAGTCTGCGTCAAAAGCTAGAATTGGAAATTGGTAAGAAATTTTAACAGTTGTTGGATATCCGTCGGTACGAGAAACAAAATGGGATTTAGACTTACGAATGGAAGATATGAAGCGGAGACTAACTGAAGACTTTCCACATGAAACTTTTCCTGGGTGAAATAACTTTGTCCTGTCATGTGAAAGAGTTGATAAACTGTGAATAATTTTACGCCAATAAACTGTAAAATGTGATTCTTGAGAAAGACTTCTGAATCGTTTGTATAGTGTGTTAAAACTTCCATTATAATCTGATGCTTTTCCAACATTCGTTGTCCATTTGTTAAAATACCCTAGTCCAGAACAGATCACTTGGTCCCCTTTGGATCACCCACAAAGGGACAGTGTACGAGGTTATGAACATTTTTTCCGTCGCTTGGCCTTCCTTTCATTTGGAGAGGGCTGGTTACTTTACCCAACATAACATGGACATGAGACCGAGACACATCGTTCAAAGAGAGACAAACCAACCACGGATATCTCCTTTTATTCTAAATGCTTCAGCACCTATGAGCAACAAGTGAAAGTCTCACGTCTTAGTGTCAAAAGGTAACAAGAAGTTCATGTACTGAAATTCTTACCAGAAGGCCCAAAACCGGTGGTTCTGACAGAAAGATCAATTCATCATAATCGGAGCTTAAAGTCCTGAGGACAAGAGTTGTTTTAATGCTGGTTAGTCCGGAATAAAGGAGGCGTTGGAAGGGCAGAAATCACGAAACTCCAGAAACTTGAACACAGTGTTTTTCCCCTTGAATTTCGGTTCCTCGAAATATGGTATACTTGCGATCAGTAACCCAATGAAAGTAAGCTTTTCTGGGCTTCAGTAAAAAAGCTTCGTTGTTCTGGATTAGAGGGTTAAACAAAACTTCTGTTCATAAGAAGTAGAGGATCATTTACTTCAAAGGAATCTATATCACTGACAATTTGATTCCGAAATCTTTCGGACAACATTTAACACGTTTACATTGAAACAGCGGTGAGTTAGATATGGTACAAATTATCACACAACAATGACATTTCAATCCTGATGGGAAATCCCTGAGCGATTTGTACAGCACCTACATCTTGTATGCGAGGCCGGACGGACTGTTATCCACATAAACACAGACACACGTTAGCCGGAAGATTATCCTGAGTGATTGTCAGTGGCCTGCTGCACATCAACAGCTCATCACGTGATTAGCATCCGCCACTAACTATTCACACGAATGGTTGGCTCACCTAATCCGACACAGCTATCCAGTTATCCGGATGGACTTCTCTTCAGCAAGGACCTAAGTGAGAATAGGGTATTACGGTTCCACTGAATGGCTTGGCATTCTCTGTGAGGGTATCAGAATAGGCGCGGGTAATACTCTTGATGAAACGGCCATTCCATGTTTTAGCGGCAAGTTAGGCATCGACCTTGTGTTGTGAGTCAACTACTGACACCGTTTTATAGGGAGTAGGGCAATTAAAGTTGATAAAACCTAATAACCGTGAAATATCCCACTGGCCAACATTGAAGAGTTTATTATGATTTATTTTTTGCGTGAGTGAATAACAAATGTTTTATAGTCACGAAAGCAATACGGCCTACAGTTGCTTTGGTAATACTTCTGTCTGACGCATTTATTCATTGATGAGCACAATATGATTTTGATGCCAAGTTGAATGATCATCTAAAACCAACTAGAAAACTTTCCCAAGGAGTAACTAAATGAGCAAATGAAGAAGTAGGCATGCAATACGCGGCCAGGATTGCCATAATGCCCTACGTCCAACACCTTTGGGATGAAAGAAAGCATCAGAAATCTAACGAGCACATTTTCGTTGACTTTACCCTCTAGCTAACACAAATCAATAGGTACAGTAAAAAACGTAGTTAGGAGTAATGTTAACCATATCAAAGGGATGTTGGTAAATAGAGCCGTAGACGTAGCAAGTATACGAGAGAGAATAAATGCTTCCTATCGCACAACAAGGCTAGGGGTGTGGAGCACATTGGGTTTGACTGAGATTTTCGGATTGTCGCAAGGGTAGTTTCAGCGATTTAACAAAACGATTAAGTGAGCAAAGGAATGCGTTAAACATTCTAATGGCTTTCATCTTCGCTGATGCCGATTTAATTTGACGATGAATTTGATGAATTTACAGGAACTTGGTAGATCACCTTGAAGGCCTCGTGGTTCACCTTGGGTCACTTGCTTCTGATGTGGCCGCAGCTCAGCTGTCATGGCCTTGGAACTTAACGATTGATATCTAGGGTCCGATTCTTGTTATAGCCGAATGCTTCCCCAATCAGCTGCTTTCGACTGACCACGATTTTCTCCGTGAAATAGTGTACACGGTCATACGCCAACTGAAAGAAACAAAATATCTTTTGTTTTGTTCAATTTTTTGTTTCGACTCCTCTGGCTTCTGTCCTCAACCAAACCGATATGCGGTAATTGATCTTTTTAACAGCTACTTTGTCATTTTGTTTACATGAGCAAACAAACGGGTTGGTTAAAATGGAGGAGGAAAGAACTTACAAGTTCTGTTTGATATTCGCGGAAGTCACTGACGGACTGTTGATGCGGAAATATAGTGCGGCAGCTGGAAATATACACGTGACTGTACTTCTCAGAAGCTGAAATATTAGTCCACTCTTACTTCCCATTTCAAGGGCGAAGTTTGTTATGATTCGGTGAAAAGCGTACCTGTTGTTCACTGGTGTTCCTACTATACAACCCATTTCCTCATCCACTGTTTCCACGGAGTAGACGTTTCGTGCACGAGAAACAAGATACTTGCTCACATTTGTAAAGCATAAAGCGGGCAAAATTTGTGCATTAGTGTGTTTATATTGGTTTCCGATATTTACGACAGTGGAGCTTGCCATTTACCATATTCGTGAGGTTTACATCCAGCGAAGATGAAATGTATTTCGTACTTCATCTTTGGATGTGAAGCTAAGGGTGCTATGTGTCCGATTAAAATTTTCTACTGGTGCCTACAGGCGCATGTTTGTCAATCAGAATAATAATTTTGCCCACGTGTCCACGAAAGAGGATTAGTCTTTGAGTGATGTACCACGGAACTGCTTTCTCTGGTTTGATAACGAAAATAAACTAGTGTAAAGATCCCAGAAGTGGGCTCATCTTAGCAGCATCTGTTTACTGGTCAACCGTACAGTTGAATCAAAAGTGAAATTTGAGGGTAGTATCGAAGCAGCAATTCCTTTAAATTAGCTAAGGAAGCACTAAAATTCAGTTGATTTTCCGCAGTGTAATCTTTCAGATATTTGACGGTTACTAACGGAAACACGCATGTAAAACGAAAAATACTACGGCTAGATAAGCCAGATTAAGTCCTATCCTACTGTATTCTTTCAATAGTTCTATAAACTAGAAAGTTTCGTTCGAAGTGCATTGCTAGTTTAATTTTATCAGTGAATAGACTAAAAACCTATCGATATGAAATGCTCATGTCAAACATCAATTCAGGTCTTATATTAAACTTGTGCACTTTAGGTTAGACAAATGGACGAGGAAAAGTATTACTCGAAGATTTTAACACTTGTGGACAATAAGTTATTTTCACCCGGCTCGTAATCACACTTGAACTAATGGGACCTTATGTATTTTTCCACCCCAAGTCTCAAGCTTTGGTTGCTGGTCATTCCTAAGAGTCTAGCGGGCCTTCTATGTTATGGGGTATACACCCTTCCACTGGCTTAGTGCTCAAGCCGCAAATGGTTCGCTAGCCGTCGAGGAGCTATTAGAACTGCGTGGTGATGATGTTACCTAGGTGTTGGTTCAGTCTGGTTCAATAACGACTTCAAGTATGGTGAGAACGTAATTCATTTTTAAACAGAAAACGGAACGGATAATCACCGTGTGCAAGTTCTCATAGTTTGCTGAACGCTGAGTCTGGTATTTAGGTAGCAACAATTTCAACGTCATCAGCTTAGATGTCATCATCACTGCCCAGACAATGAAACATGTGACACCTAGACACCAGACACATCGATCGGGAGTCGTTAGACGCAGTCATCCTGAACGATAAATAACAGTAACATTCGAAACCACAGACAGTGTGCACGTGTCAGGATGTATGCATTGCATCCGAAAAAATGCATAAACTGGTAAACTAACGGTATACGATCTCCTCTTTTTCAGTGAAATATGCGAATGGTGACCTTCAGGATAACACTGAAAATGTTTCTTCCAGACAAAAGTAAATCAATGGAGATTGTGATTCGTACATTTTTTTAAAATGCCAATACAGTCACAGTTGATCTTTACCGAGATATTCAGCTACTCGTGGAGCTATTTGTATTCAGCAAGATTTAGCGGAAATGCCTGACCATAACCTAAATTTCATGGCAGAAAATTCACGTTTTTAAAAGCAGGTAACCAAATAAGCACCAAGTGGAAAGTGAAGAACTCTTCTTCTCTTTTGTACACCGGGCTCAGTTTCCAACAGATAGAGAAAAAATCGTTTTTTTTTGCCTTGTTTTACACACTCGAAGTCACGACCAGCAAGATTAGATGTACTTGTCACTTCTACTGGTAATAAACTTTGTTTTTTGGAACTAATGATTATTGCGTGACGACAAATATTCGAGGGTACAATAGGGCTTATGCTCATACCCTCTGCTTAGGTTCTATCTCTTAGCACTAATTCTGCTGTCATTTTTTAAAGGATGACTCCTCTTAATCGTGACGGGTTTTACAAACAGGCGATGTGAATGATCTGGTAATTTACACGCACCCTGTTTGTCCGAGAAGCAGCTGAATAGAAGAGTAAATCGGACTCGATGACACTTCCGGTATTGTTCACTTTCAGCATAGAAAATCGATCAAATGTCCTAAGTGGCACATGATTTTATGTGAATTGGCAGAGAAAATGAGAACAAATTAAAAAATAACCTCCGTACAATAGAAATTCTGAGTCTTTTATTTGACAAGGCGTTTCACATATCGGGGTGACCAATTGTGGTGAAATTAGGTGACTAGCTGCCAAATTCCCTTTTCCACATATACACAATCATGGTTTGGGTGAATAAAAAGGACTGATGCTGGTTACAAGGAAAGAAAACACAGTATAGAGGTGTGTTCTAATAACTTTTCATTTAGCTCGTGGTGATAGCTCAGTGATGCATTTTCCAACAGTTGACTGCGTAAGAGTTAGTCATGGGAAATATTCGTGTTGGTGTTCCGTGGCTTAATTACTTTTCCGGGTCACATCCCATTAATATTTGCACCATTCGGGATGCTCTTTTTGTTCAGATTAAATTTCACTTGTCTTGTCCGCGAAACACGCATTCGGTCTTATCATTTCCCAAATAACCAATGATCTCGTAAAAAGAAACTGCTAAGAACTGAAACTCGTGACGGTGGTCACAAGGTCGTTATGGTAAACTTTAGACACTTCTATCCCGAGTTCAATTCATGCCGTCACCGCAAAAGCAGGCTACTTTCCAAATGAATAGCCTCTAACTAGTTGCGACCTTATTTCTGAAATATTGGAAAATTATTATACAAGAGAAAAGTCGTGAAAACTAAAAAATAAATTCCGATATAGAGTTGTCTTGTTCAGAACACTCTGGCCAGCCATCACAGACACCATCGCCCATTACTACGTCCATCATATGAAAACCAAAAATGCATTAGTACTTATAGCCTCAATTAGAAAGTAATCGGTTCCTCTTCTGGTGAGCGGACTTGTTGTCTTGATAGTTAAACAATCTACATGAAGGTCGGTTTCTATACAGAAAGTGTAGAAAATGCTGCTTTAAAGGCATTCAATTCGTTACGCAAAACCAGTTGAAATATGACCAAATAGATTGAATAACTCGCCTTAGATTAATTGAGGTGAGTCGACAGTGAGGTGGATTTCAGCTTGCAGTACTGCAACCTATAATTTTTGTCCTAAACAGTAAATATACGGCTCAAAGGGCACGGCAGACAGGAGTGAGAACTAGAAAATGGAACTGAAAATATTCAGGTTTGTAAGCTGTTCAAAGTAATCCACTTAATTACAGAACATTGAAGGGCTTTGGGAAAACTGAGGGACGAATGTGTACTTAAAGATCGAGCAAGTGTAGTTCAGAATAATTTTTACTACGCAGCTGATCCACAAAATAATTGCTTTCAAAAAAGAAACCAACCAACAACCATTTCGGCAGGTAAACTATCCCCAGCAACTAGTCAGTTCCATTCAACACACTTGCACAAGTCTGAAAAGGAGTTCCTTGGTACCTATTCGCTAGAAATTAAAGTACGAAGTAAGGAATTTAACAAATGAAGATAGAAGATGTTCACAGGAAGAAAGTGGTCATGTAATTCGAATAGCTTTCTGTCTTTTTGTTGTGTGCAAGTTCATTCGCTTCAAAAGACTGAGATTAAGCTAGATCATACGTGTTGCCTGAGTATATTTTAGAAAGTGAAGGATGGGGTTTGGTTGATAAATAGAATTAATTGTCTCGCTCTGTACTGCCAGTGACTAGAACATTTCAGTAATTTTTTTGATGGCAGCTATTTTACTTTTTCACCCATCAACTCAAGCTCGAGTGAACCGTTGTCATGGGGTTGTCAACGAGATGTTCTCATGAAAGATCTATTTTCATAGTTTCAGGTTAAAGCACGAAGCCTTGGAAAATACCACATCAAAACCGTCTATTTTCTTGTATGAACTAAGGTCAAAGTGTGCTTTTCCTTCTATTCTTATTTTGAATAACAATTTGGCTTTGGATCTGTCAGCTACTTTTTCAGTGCAATACATGTTTGACGCCAGCCGTATCGATTTAAGTCAGATGGAAGCAGAAATTAGAAAACGAAAGCACATCACTTTTTGCGCCAGAAAATGGACACCAACTCTTTAGCCATCGGACAACTAAGCTGTAGTCCCGCTTATGAAAAGGGCTTAGTGCAGGTAGGAATTTCGAGAAACCCCATTCCGTTTGGCAATCGGTGAGAGCAAAGTTCGAGAAGTAGGATAAGAATTCTGTTTGGTATGCAATCTGTAACTGAAACAGTAAGTCTGAAATTTGCCAAACCAGGGTCCTACGGAATTCAGTTTACTTCAGTGACACAAACACACTTGGTTAGAAAATTACTCAAAGCTGATGAGTGAGAAGTTGAAAATTTCATATTTTGCAACATTTTTCCATGTTGCAAGCTAGATCCCTTTGGTTTACGAATGGCGTGAAAATTATGATGCTGCTTTATTGTAATTAAATACCATCTGAGAAGAGTAAAACAGTTTTATTGGAGATGGAATAGAAGATACAATCACGAGCCTCTAGGCATGCGATGCTTTAACAGTAAACGTTTATCAAACCTTGGGGTGTATTAAACACCGTGACTCCATTTAGTTATCGTCTGGTGAGGATAGCAAATTTTCTATCCTATCGTTTCTTTTTCTGAATGAACCGACGATTCTCCTGCTCTGGATCAGCTTAGTACTCCTCTCTTCAGGATGAATTCCCCATGAAAAACTTTTCACAAAACGATTTCTTGCTTTATCAAAAATATAACTCGTATGATTTCATTTTTCGCCAGTCTAGCTGAACAGTAAATACTAACAGATCGGGTAACTATGCTTACTGTTTCTCAACATCAAACAGTTTTTATGGCATCGATTTTCTGCACTGTGGTGAGGCCTGAATTCACCTTTACATAAGTTGCACCCGATATTATCTTTCTCAAATGTTTGAGTCAAACCTTAGGTCATTGAGAATAAAGCTATCTTGGTACAGCGTCTTGTCCTCAAGGCAGTGTAATGTATAATCAATAGAAATTACCGATATAAACACTATATTCACCAGTCCAAACCAACAGTTGCACTTACACAAAGCTCCTAATCTTGAGCACATAGGAGATAATGGAATGAATTCAGAAATAACCAGTATTCCAAACAAAAGAAGTTTACACATCTGACCTGATCGTAATACGCATTGAAAATGTGAAATTATTCCTAATCTGACACTACCACTAAAGCCCCGGCAAATCGGCAAATACAATTTCACACTACGTACGATTACCGAAATCATGGTCACCATTCCTAATTCAAATGCTTTGGATTCAAAAAAGAAATACACGTGAATCGAAATCGATCCCTTGTTAATCTGGCACCATTCAACATGAAAGCTGGAGGTTCACCGACTATCCAAAGCGATTTTAAATCGCGGGTCGTTTGTCTGAAAGACTAATAAACAAACTGAAGTACGGTCAATCAATACGTTTTACATACAGTCGTAAAAGACTATACGTCAGACTGCTAGAGGGCCGGGTAAACAAAACTGCTAGTTCACAACAAATTAATCTATAAACCACAAATTGCGCTGACGAAGGATGTAGTGTTGTAAAAAGTGATTCAATTATCTGGTGAGGTAGATAATCTACACAATTAGTTAGTAGCCTTTTCTGCCGACATTTGATCGGTTCCGTGGACCCGGTCGTGCAACAACGTAATTGATTCTGGAAAACCAATAAGTGTGCCTCGTTACGTGTATCTAAACAATTTCATAGGCAGCGTTAGGTGATAGCAATGTGGTCTACTCTATCTCATTGTATATGCGTTTATACGTGTAAATGCACTTATATATGTATATCCTACCTAGTAACTCTTTTATTTCATCAAACAACTTTCTCTTCAGAAATACGTTGTCAGTTTGACTGTTTACACTGATGGATAAATCATAACGAGTTAACTTGCTCACTACGAAGGCAGATGAGATAAAAGTGAAGCCTACAAACACTGGATGATGCGTTCGTTTAGCCCATTGTGGCGAATATTTGTCGATTGTAAATGAAGTGTGGACAAAGACGCGATCTGAAGTTTCACTGCGACCATAGTCAACCAAGTTCCGTGGTAATAGAAAAAGCAGTTCCAGGTGGATAATGCTTCATGTCAGTATCCAACGATTAAACTTATTTCAGTTTTTATTATGATCCTTATACAGCACCTTAAAGTCGCCATGTATTTATCTAAAACTTAGGCTAATTCCAATTAGTTTCTTTTTGTTGTGAGTTAACAGAGTTAACAGTTATATTTCACGGACACAGAAGTCAACATAGAATCATAAATTTGGTTAAAATTTTGCCTAACTTTGAAAAAAGCAGATTAGCAGACAAGAAAACATCGACTGAAGGAGACGGAAGAAGGCGTTACCGTATACCGAGGCTCTTCTCGAAATACATCTTACCAAAAGTTACTGAGTAGACTTTTGAGTAGACAGCAAAAAAGCCAGGCATGCTTCGCTTTGCATTCGTTTGTGATGATGCTAAATGTTTGCCCAAATGACGGCTAGGGTAGACCACCACTTGAAGTTGCTGCTCAGCCAACCTCGGTAATAATAAACAAATGATTTCAATATCCACGCCTCCAAGTAAAATAGAATCATCCTGCGCAGCAACTCTGGTCTGATACAATAAATAGCATCTTATTTGCGAAACTATCCATGTAAGACGATAAAGAATCATTTCTGTAGTCAGCTCGGTAAATACACCCCAAACTGGATACAAGGAACAGGGTTTGGTCATATGCATGCTGAAAACTTTCGAATTTGCAAGGCCTGATCGTCAGGCATAGCTCAGCATTTTCTCTGGTGTAACTCCTTACTTACCCAAATTTCTTTTTGAGTGGTCTCTGCATGAGGGAAAGCCAGAAAATAAAGCCACGCTAAGATAGTGCTCTCAGTCAAGGGCAATTATTCTCAATAAAAGCAGTCATTTAACCTTATTTACTCCATGATACTGCGATTGCGTTTTTATCTTTTTGGTCCTATTTGAAATATGGTACCAGACTGCATCGTAAAAAAGAAGCAGTGAGTTTTAGACGGAAGAATTATCAAACAGATTACGACTAAAATTGTCTCTTCACCTCTCCCTCACACAGGCTAGATGTCTGTTTCATTAATCTAGACGTTCTTCTTTCCTTTACCTTCTACACACTCTCTTTCTTTATAATAATAATAATAATAATAATAATAATAATAATAAAGCAATATTTCAAGAGGGCGATTACTACCAATTCAAGGCTGCTCAGTTGGGAATGTGACCGGCGTAGGAGTAAGGGTTAGAACCCAGGCCGTAAGTGTTTACTGTCTACCATGATGACCATAAACAGTTGCACTTTTTTCCAAAATGGATTTAAAACTACTGAACAACAACTAGAGTAGTTTTTGGTACACCTGGAAATTGCACAAGTGTCTAAAGTGGACTGTCATATTTTCTACAATTTTGTCATTCTGTTACTTTTGCCCTTTTTCCACGGAAACTTTGTCGTATTCGCAAAACATTTCAGGTAGAGTGCAGCGGTTATTCTCAGAATCTTAGGGAAGAAATGCGGTTTCTAGTCATACTCAATGAGGACCGTTTTTTGACTCCGCTGCTTATGAAATTGATTGTGGTCTTAGAACAAATTAGGGCATTCACTTGTTAGGGACGGGATATCCTTATGGATACGTAATTGGATGGTCACCCCAGATAAGAGTCAGCATCCTCGAATTCCATCCTTTCCCTTCGCACTTGGAACATTTTCCGTACATCCAGGAACTTGATCCAACATTTAAGTCAATTAAATATTTGTAACTTAGATTTGGGTTATGCCAGTATCTTCAACTGCGGTGCATGGAAAAATTTTCTCAGCATATAGTTCGAGTTTTTTGATTTCAACAGGATATATGAAAGCACTGAATAATGACATTATTTTTTTATCAGAAGTGTTCTTTGGTTTACGTTGATTCTGTGCCCTGCTTTGGGTCGTTGAATGTGCGTGACCTTGGCTGCCAAGGTAAAATACCCCTAGCAAAGAGGGCTGCAAACTGCTAAGATATGGGAAAGCAGTAAACTGATAAACAGGACCATATAGATTATCCTAGGTTGTATTTGCACAGGTTTACTTTTAGAATAGTTTGGTGGGTGCAGCTTTTCGGCCGACAGGATTTTCGCTTATATTGTAAATGGGGTAATTAGAAAAAAATCTAATGGATTTGTAGGTTCATGTCAGCTTCGTAGAAAGAGGCGAAGTACAATTGAAATCGTATATTTATTTTGGAGAATTTCGTCCAGTGTTTGAAAATAAAAAGGGGCATCATTTATTGGACTTCCGAAGAGAGAAATCCCACGCATAAACACTTCAGAGGCAGAAGCTGGCATATCACTCTAACAAGATGGTTTTGTGTCCATCTAACTTAAAAACAATGTTGTAAATCCCCTTTCCTTAATCCAGGCTGATAATATTCCCAGGCATTCTTACTTCCCGTTGCGGACGAGGATGAGGGAATTATAAATGCCACTAGTATAAGCAGACACGAGGCCTCTATTAAAGGCTCAGCAAAGGAAGGCAGATATTGGTTTCATTAGGGGATTCAAATCAAAATGTCTGTCATTTTTGCAATGTTTGTTTTTCATTGGAAAGTCTGGTGTGCGCTGTACCGTGTGAGGCCCAGACAAAACTCATTTGTCGCTTCAGCTTCATCCAAATAACTGTCTCGCCCAAAACCAAGATAGCACACCTAGAGAAATTATCGATCTGGATGGGATTAAATTTGCTTAACTTTGTTGGAGGACTTTAAATAAAAGCCCCTGAAATAGTGGGAAAATCTGTATCGGTTGATGATCGCTGAGCTTGGCTTTTAGGTCGCAAAAGTTTCATCATCAGTTAAGGGGACATTGTCAGTCACCTCAACTGGTGATAAAAAGGTTTTCCACCCTAAAGACAATCTCAACAATTACCAAGCGATACAAACCATCGAAGTAGGTTATAGACAACACCAATATTCAAAATTAGTGGCAAAATCTTTATCTTTACTGCCAAAAATCCCCTAATTCAACAAAAAACCGTGTCACTTGGGTATGTGATAGTTTTTAAGCACAGTGATCCGCGGTACTTACCACGGGAAGTTTGTGAACATTTCTTTGCAAAAACCTGTATGCCTGTTTACCGCTTACATTTAGACTTGGAAAAGTATTATCTGAACTCCGAGATCCAGTTCCTATACAGCGCTGACCTAGGAGCAGTCGGAAACATTTTCTCTCCTCTGAAAAGAGAAGTCAAAGGGTTACCTAGACACTGGACTTGGAAGTTAAAAGTGTAAAATGTGATGGAGCATAAGATAAAAAAATATTTATTAACCAACACGGTGGACTTTACCCCAAAGACTGCAGAAAAACTTGGATAGTGATGACAGACCCAACGAATAATACTGTGTATGAATGTTCTTTCAGTTACTGTTTGGTCTACTTCAATGTAAGCTGATCGTGTTTTATCTTCTCTCAGAGGTTTGTATGCAGTCGTCTTTCTGGTCGATTGATAGTGGTAAAAATGGAGTTTATTCTAAATTTTGGACAATTTTGCTCACCGAGCACAAGCAGACCTCAGGGAATGTTGTCCTAGAACCTCGCCACCACTCGCCAGTTATCGTATATACGAAGTTATGTGGTTCTATGTTAGTGCTGTCATGTACAAGAATACAGTACCCGTTCTGACAATACCTGTATATGTGAACGATGGGATAAATGTGGTTTGTCATGCCTATTCAGAGAACACGAATTTCTAAAATGCCATTTAGTCAAAAGTGGCGCTAGAGTGCTTTTCATGAGCTAACAAACTGTACACAAAATCAGGAAAAAATGTTAAAAACATTGTGGTAGTTAATTGATGCTTGCATAGGAAGTCGTTCTTCCAATCCGCTCCCAACCGGGACATCAAACTTCTGAACATTTACCATCACCGACATTCTGATATTGCGAGGTCAATCCGTGTAACTTCATCCGTACTCTAGCATTTATTGTTGGTCTTTTCATTATTGCCATTATTTATACTCCTACTGAAATGACGAAGCAAACAGCGAAATAAAATATTTTTTATCATTCATTATTTTAAAACGAAATTTAGAGGACGTTGATGACTGGGATTTTTCTCGCTAACTGACTCCTAAAGGCAATCAGTTTCACGAAATATAATGAAGGAAAACTGGCTACCTTTATGTGCGTGCTCCGTTCTGTATCAGACAAGCAAGTCTAACGGTTCACAAATAAAGTTACTTGGACTGAAAGTAATTCATTTATAAAACAATCGAGTCGAAATAGAGGCTTATTGGCTGCACAGTTAATTCTTTAGCAATGCGGTCACGTGATGTGCGAGGATTGCACATTTATGGAATGAAAACAAAGTGACAAATCCTTGAGAGTTTTATCCGTTGCCAAATATTTAAAAACCTTTCAAGACGATGTGCTGTCCGAATTCCCTTACTTGTTGTTCGGTTTTTAGGCTAGCTTTTCTGTATTTTTTCGACCGAATTTCTATTGCCAACTGAGTGACGCTTACTTTAACACGAGTCAGTCAGTCCATGGTAAATCAAATTTCTGACGCTTAATTCGCAAATGTTTATGCGACTGGTCTCTCGTTCGATCTAAAATTGTTTGAGTCCATCGTTGATTGTTTGCTGTCTCCTTCTTTCATTCAAGTACCCTGGTTATTTGCCATTGCCATCTCAGGTCTAATGGAAATGTGTCGGCCAAAGAATGTTACAAAAATCGACATAGTGATCAGTCAATTTCTGACTTATCCTGGAGTCACATTAACTGTCAATAATCATCTTTTTGCGAACAAAATCGAGAAACCGTTTACCTGTGATAAGTTTATTGCCGACTGAGCTCATCATCTACCTATGAAAGTAATAATTTCCATAGCACACATTTTCGGACTGGGCAACGGGAAATGATTAGAAATAAATGTGACTTATGGAGGCCTGAATAACATGCGACAGATTAAACGCGTTCCTACTCCAGTCAGCAGAGAATGCCATAAGTGTCAAATTAATAAACCAGGCTCTCAGGAACAAGACAGGATAGGTTCCAACATATTTATTTGTGATAGAACAAAAAGACTTGCTATAAAGTGCTGTGAAAGTCAGCTGTTTCACAAGAGTCAATATGTACAGTTTGCTGTCAATAAAGCAACCTTTGGACAACTGGTCTAGATTTCTCCATCTGTTACTGAAATACTTCCTCGTTATGAACCTTTTCAAAAGCTGCGGATATATACAGGCTTGTGGCTAACAAAGAGTCGCGTTGCATGGACAACAAAATGGAAGGGTATTAGTTGTTTCCTTCTCATTGTCAAAAAAGAAACTTAAAAAGCAGGTTACTTTTGCTGATGTGATCACTGTGATGAACTTGATATCCAGAAAATATATGTAGAAACGTACGAAGAATCCCACAGAACACATTGAGAACAAAACAGCGTGGTGAACAAGCTCGTTTTCAGTTATTCGTACTTATACCAATACATAACATTAAATATGACTCAAACCAACAAAGGGGATGATCATCCAAATCTGTCTGTGCACATGTGTGTGTGTATGCATCTGAAATTGATCACAACGAAGAATGTTCGAGTGGTTGCACACGTGTTCGGGAACAAGAAGTGGGCCACGGAAGTTTAAGTGCTTGCACAAATTGTTTCTGAGCGCACAGGGGAGGATTGTAGAGTCGAATGCTCACGGCTTCGGCTGTGGCTAAGATGCGACACTTGACAAGTCTTGATTGCTCGCCCCGGACCTTGTAAATTGTGCGAAAAGCGTTTATCACCTCTACGGAATGGTTTGACTCAACAAGGTGTGAACACACAGCACTCGTAATTGTCTCAATTGCTCCAGTGTTCAACCAAGCCGGGTGGTGTTCACGAACACGTTCGGATAAGCGCCTGGTCGTGCGGCCAACGTACCTGGTTCCACAGGATATCCCAAACAATATCAAACTATTCTGAGGAGAAATCGAATTAACATCACCACTGTGTCTTTGCGTCGCCAGGCGCTTAACGAGAGAGATACCATATCAAGTCGCGTGCCAGCAATGGAGCGTCATTTTGTGAAGTCGTGTCAAGTGCTGGACGAGCTGACCCCAGAAGAAAGGAATAAGTTCGTTGCTTATGTTCAGTCGATAGTTGACAGGCAAGTCGAGCAGGTGTGTGCCAAACTACGGAAACGCGTCAACCCGAGAAAACCGGCTGGTGAGTTCCCTTCAGATCCGAAAAGATTGGTCCATAACTTGTCGTCTGTAAGTCTGGATAAGAAATTACTCGAGATGTTGTCGCTAGGACCAAAGTTTTGCTGTCCAACCAGTAAAACCAAACAATTGGATATGGAGGTTGAATTTGAGAGCCTATTTGATCAAGTATCCGGTCTCGTTCCGTCCTCCTCACAGGAGTTAGAGAAGCTCAAATCCACACTTGTGAACGCGTGTTATCAATATCGTGAAAATAGACCATCGACGAGAGGATTAGTAACGTTAGAGCACCTGAACCGTCTTAAAGAATTGCAGGCTAACAGAGAATTAATGTTGTCAAGACCAGATAAAGGAGCGGGTATTGTAATCCTTAATAAATCGGATTATATAGAGAAGATGAAGACGATATTGAATGATGTCTCCAAGTTTACAAAGACCCCAACTGAAAAGGACAGGACGATTCCGATAGAAAAGTCAATCGCTGCGAGAGTAAAATCATTGAAACAGAAAGGCATGATCGATGCGGTAACCTTCGAAAGGATACGACCAACTGGGACGACGATTCCAAGGTTGTACGGCCTACCGAAGGTACACAAAGAAGGTGTCCCCTTGAGACCAATTTTGGATATGTGCAACTCGCCGTATCACGCAGCAGCGAAATGGTTGGCTACATTGTTAGAACCAGTAAGAATCATGATTTCCAGACACAGCCTACGAGACACATTTCATTTTGTAGAGACTGTGGGAAATCTAGACTTGGAAGGCAAGCAGATGATCTCGCTAGACGTTACCTCACTGTTCACCAATGTCCCAATCACTGAAACAATCAACTATCTATGTGAGTACATGCACGAGAACAGTATTGATCCGGGCATCTCGTTGGATGAACTGAAACAATTACTATTTGTCTGCACTCATAATATCCAGTTTCAGTTTACCGGTGAAATATATCGTCAGAAGGACGGGGTCGCAATGGGGCCACCTTTGGGACCCTTATTTGCAGATATTTTCATGGCAAAACTTGAAAATAACCAACTCATGTCAACAACTGAAGGGTGCACCTTATACAAACGATACGTGGACGATATCGTATGTGTAGTAGATACCAAAGTGGATCCAAATGCACTACTTAATACATTTAATACAGCTCATCCAAATGTTCAATTCACTTTGGAACAATAAAAGGACAACAGTCTACATTACTTAGATGTTTGCGTAAGCCGTCGAAGTGATGGTTCCGTTCAGTTGTCAGTGTACAGGAAAGCAACTTGGAACGGTCAATACATTCATTTTCACAGTTTCGTACCACTCAAAGTGAAGAGAAATCTAGTGCGTTGCCTGGTTAATAGAGCAAGGAAAATCTGCACAGAAGACACAATAGAAAAGAAACTTCCTTTTCTGAGGAGTGTTTTCCTAGAAAACGGCTATCCTGAACGGTTCATTGACAAGACGATGCAACGAAATGAAGATAGGCCGGGACAGACAGTAGTCGAAAAGAAGCCCGTGTTTGTCCGTTTACCATTCAAAGGAGATACGGAAACTGAAGTTATTCAACGAAGACTAACAGGAGCAGTCAGTAGAACATTCTACGCCGCACAATTACAAATTATGTTCGAGTCTAAACCGATCGTGTGTTTTCGACTGAAGGATAAAGTGCCAGATTCTGCAGCATCTTTTTGCGTGTATTCATTCACCTGTTCCTGTGGAACCAGGTACGTTGGCCGCACGACCAGGCGCTTATCCGAACGTGTTCGTGAACACCACCCGGCTTGGTTGAACACTGGAGCAATTGAGACAATTACGAGTGCTGTGTGTTCACACCTTGTTGAGTTAAACCATTCCGTAGAGGTGATAAACGCTTTTCGCACAATTTACAAGGTCCGGGGCGAGCAATCAAGACTTGTCAAGTGTCGCATCTTAGCCACAGCCGAAGCCGTGAGCATTCGACTCTACAATCCTCCCCTGTGCGCTCAGAAACAATTTGTGCAAGCACTTAAACTTCCGTGGCCCACTTCTTGTTCCCGAACACGTGTGCAACCACTCGAACATTCTTCGTTGTGATCAATTTCAGATGCATACACACACACACGTGCACAGACAGATTTGGATGATCATCCCCTTTGTTGGTTTGAGTCATATTTAATGTTATGTATTGGTATAAGTACGAATAACTGAAAACGAGCTTGTTCACCACGCTGTTTTGTTCTCAATATGTAGAAACATCCAGAAAATACAGGTTCTTCAATGTTTCTTTCCAAATCAAACATTCTTCACTGGATTACAAATCTCCGGCATTCATCAGACAGAGCGAATGTGCGTGAAAATCACACAATTAAGACTAATTTCTCAGTCTTTCACTTATTTGACGTTTATTCCAATCTGACTCGTGTCTGAGTAAAGAGATCCAACCTTGGGTGATCAAATCAACCTAACTGAAATCTTACTGCCAAGGCTTGAAATATTTTGCAACACCAGATTAAATATCTGCTGAGAGCATTCAGTCATTTGGGGATACTAAATTATTTGCACAGATCACAAACGTCTACCGGACTTGAGGAACGTCATAAATTCAACTGCCCTTATTTAATATGAGAAAGAGAAAAAGAATCATTCGTAAAAGAACTCAAGAAAGTGAAACAAGCCTTCGCGGTGATGAATTTGAAAGAGAAGTCAGAATTTCAATACAATTTATATCCCTGACGATTTTGCAGCTTCTCTTCACGGTGTATACTACAGACAACAGTTAATGCTACAGTTTATACATATGCGAAAGCGTGACAAAGTGTGTCTCACCATGGTAAGTGTAACGTCACTTACAGTTCTTTTTGTTAGTTCAAGTGCAATCACTTCCACCAGTCTAAACAGTTTCTTGTTTTCTGTTCAATAAACCACCCTAAACAATTTTTCTTGATCAACTTGGTGTTGCGGTAATGACAATATCTAATGGGTTAATCGATCGTTGGTGTGTGGCATCTTGTGGTCCTTTGAGCATGGAATCAAATTGGAAAAATGCCGAAAATGCCGACTATCTAACTGCCATTCTATTCGACTGACGTCAGTGAATCCACGCCCACATTCGAATTGGCGTATCACGTATGATATGATGTGCAGAGGTACGCATTCTTCAATCGGTGGGATATTTATGCTTTTACGTTGTGGATGATTTTTGGTTAGGCGGCATAATAAGTTTATGTAACAGCTAACCATAATTTTCTTTCCACAACTTAGGTGGTATCATTGCCCTTGAATGGGAGACTCCGGGACCTCAGTTCGTGGTACTGATGTACTGTTCGACTTCGAATTCAAGCACATTTCTGAGAGAAATTCATACTGCAAGGTGCCTCAAGACTACCAGGTGGAAATGCTGAACAGTCGCCCCACAAATTATGCTTTACTTGAGGGTCGAGTGGAGGCAGTTTTTGAAACCTGCATGTCTGGTTGGCAAATGTATTCAAAGGACAAAGTTTGTTCGTAAGCTTCCATACACTTTATCCTCGGTCTCACCTTTCCCTTCCATAGATATAGCCAAGGCGAGAAAAGCGAAGCGGTTGGAATATGGTATTTTTCATTTCAATCCCCAAATGCTCTCGCATTTGTTTTACAGTTTCAAAATTAGTGATTCTTGCCTGAGCGAGAATCTTATACTTCGCCTTTCAGGTAATTGCCTATTGAGCACTGGCATGGGATATAACAACAATTATCTTCAGGTCTTCTCGTTTTGAGGTCCGGAATCCCATCTTCCGGTAAAATGATATTTTTTTTAAAACCACTAATTCATAGTCACATGCCACTCAAATTATTCGAAGTTGACAAAGACGAATGAAGTTTTTGGCAGCAGCATGAGCTAAAATTCTCCGTATTTTACAGTGGAAAGCTGTCTCATTTATCACAGATTATATGAAGGGCTCATCTATCAAATTGTGTTATTCGGCAGAATGTGACCCCGGGCCATCGATGCACTACAATGAGTATTTTCAAAATTGTGTGAAACAGGGGTTTGATAAGTCCGTCCATCAAGCTCGAGAGTTTCGTAAAGTTTTCTCATTTCAAATAAGTATCCAAATGAAACAGAGTGAATTCTTCCTTTGTTTAACGGAAATGTGCCTGCTACCCTAATGCTTCTTGACTTAGTTGGAGGTATGCTTTAGGCAATGTTGCATGCACTGTTCGGATTTACCCATTCTTGGTTGTCTCTGGTTCAGACTCACACTTCAAAGCAAGAAGTGGGAAAAGCTATGCTGGAGTATCATGCCAGGTCCATCAGTTGAGCGACCAGACGACAAAGTAAACTTTAAAATGTGACAAAATAATCATTCTTTTTACCAGCTGGACTGACTGGTTGCGTTTTACCCAAAATAGGTCAGGTGGACTTCACTGGCACTCAACTAATTGTTATCTGTCCAAGACAGTCCGTTTGTTTGCAGCAATACAAGAAATTGCTGCTTGAAGCTTCTCAAGCGTAAAAATCCAAAGAGACACCACCATTTTACTTGAGGACCACTAAGAAGCGATGTGAAATGATTTAATGAGTTGCAACATGCAAATACCATTGAGTATTCAACCAGTCAAACTGTCTTTCGACTTTACTGGTAAAATGACTTCTGATCGAATTACCTTTTCACGGATGAGTCACTTTTCTACAGACTATTTGTGTTACGAAAGGACTAAATATTAGCTGATCTGTGCGGACTTTTTCTAGTGAAATTAAGGCATCTCTCGAAAGATGACGGAGTGCAAGTTTACAAGTTTGTTCCCTAAACAAAGGTAGAAGAATCCTAGGCAGTTTTTCCAAAATTCGTGGCACCCCACAATTCTGGCTACAATTACTTTAGCTATTCTGTCCACTGAAGGGAGGAAAATAGTGCAATCCTATCACCAAGCCTGTTAGCAGGATTAAATTCGTACTCGGAATTATCGTTTGATTTTTGACTTACTTAGCAGTGGATGAATCAAAGGTCCAGTCATTTTAGTTGACACTGGACATTTTTGAACTACTTTGCCCTGTTCTGAAAAGACAGATAATTAGTCTCTCTCCAAATTAGACTTTTAGACGAAAGCAGTTTTCGTGGTAAAATGTATTAATACCACTGACTTAATGGTTTGACTGGACTTGCATAAAAGTTATTTTCGGAAGTCGTGCAGAAGAGGACAGACCACGATTCTCTATAATAATGCACAGTTTTCATGTGCAACGCAGCCTACATAATTATTCCTCACAAATAACCCTTTTTCCCTAGTTGCCTTGAAGTCCATAGTTGTTCACGATCAGCGGGGATAAATACTGCACCAGGATAATATCTTAATTCAATACATCTTTTTCGGTGACAAATGACAATGCGAACCTTTCACTGGGCTACAAAATTACACACTAAGTCCGATTACTTGCAATCATCGAGCAGCTTTTTGGATAACAGAATCAATAAACAAGGAACAAACGGTTATCGCAACAGTTGTCTAAATTCAGTGACGAGTATATTTGCGTGTATGAACTTCATTCAGTTAAAGCACGAGCGTCTGCATCTTTCGGACTTCCTCAGTCACGCCGAACCTAACAGAATTACATGTTCAATTCCTTCCTTACAGGTGGCGTTTCCGTTATAAATTTACCATTACTGATCAAACCGTCTAACTTCTTTTGGCACCACATTTGGGAAGAGCAGTGAGCACAAGTTAACAAAGTACAATCAGATCAAAACGCTGATACTGAAGACAGACCATGGACAAAACGAACGAAAAGTTCAGAATCGTTTGTATAACTTCGTTAAGAAGTAATTAAAAGTGATGTAATCCGCAAATCATCGAAACCTTTCAAACAGTTTACACCACCGATAGCTCCTCAGTCGGGCATAACAAAACTTCGATTGGTTTGATCAGTTTGACTATGGAGACTTGCAGAATATGGCAATACTTATCCTTGGTTGCTATCTGCTAGTAAAAGGTAGACAGAACTAGACTGAATAAAAAACAGAGGAAATAATAAAAGAAATACGGGTGTGAAAGAGAAACAGCACTTGGACGAAAATGATTGCAGGTGTCTCCTCTTCACTGAAAGGTTATCACTGAATATCTTTATTCAGCCACATAAAACATTCAGTGAATTTTTTCTATAGACCTTAAACAGACAGCTTAAATCAAAAGTTATCAAAATCTCACTTCTATCAGTTGATACAGGATGCAATAAGGAAAACTCAGCCCCATCGCTACATCATAAATCCGAACTATTCTAACTCGATCTGGTCACGTGAACTGAGACTAGCCATCGGAAGCCCGACCAAGTGAGAAACTGTGGTTGCCTAGATGACTAAAGTTATTTATCATGTTGGTGGTTTATCTCAACCTGGTTCACATTTGCATTGCAGAAACGTTTGCACTTAGCGGGGATCAGTTGCATTTAATGCCTTGTTGCTCAAATTGTGAAGCGAAGCACCTTACGGCCTGTGTATTCCGAAATAAATGGTGCTTTTTACTTTCGAATAATCATTTCAAAGTAAGAAAAACCCGCTACTTGAATAGAATAAATACAGAGAAGAAAGAGCTAACAATACACAGTCCTTAATTAGCATCTAAATGAGAGCCTGTCAGCTTTCGTACGTTGAACAATAACGGTAAACTGGCTTTCCATCCAGACAGAGGTTCTGTATTTTAAACAGGGGGAGAAAATGTCACCGCGTCCAATTTTACATAAAAACCGATTTTTTCCCTCGTGTGTCGGGATAAAATAGTTTTCCCACACAGTTCACTTATTGTTTCGGTTATAGAGTCACGGAAATATGTACTGTTTGGAGGTCCAGAATAGAAACTAACGACTAAAATGCTTGCCCGAAACACCATTTGAAACAAATCAGTGAGGCTCGGATGCAGCCAACTATGTCTGTTAAGAGACTTTTGAAGCTTAGGTTTTACTTATCAAATAAATAACGATTACTACATCTGTCAGCCTTCGTCAATCGTCTTATATCCAGATAATTGTGCTGTACACGCTTCGCCATGGCAATCAAAATTGCGTGATATTTTCGTCTTCAAAGAGGCAGGATGTTTTATGCAATATCGGTTTTGATGGAGGAAAGAGGATACACAACAGATGCGTTGTCTCTGACCCTAAGCCCACCCAACACAATTCGGAGTATAATACAACCGAGCATTCGGTCTTAATGCCTGCGACCTCCCTCCTACAAAAAGGTATCACACTGATTGTGTAATAATTTGCCCTAAGCAGTATTTTGTCATAGATCAGACTCACGGTCGGTTGTTGTGTATCGAAACTAACATCATCGTTCTCAATTTTGATATAAAGATATCCAACGAAGCAAGAAATTTAGGAATCATCTTCATCGACCCGTCCCATTTCCATGGTATGTAAGAACTGTTCCCACTGGGGCCCAGTAGCATTTATCACCGAGTGACTCGTGTTCATATGAAAACCAAATGACAATGAGGGATGAAAACAAATGATAAAGACCAGATATTATTCCATGCCTGTCTTTCGTGCTTACGTGTATGCAAAACAACTGTCGAGAATATTGGGTTGCCAACAGTTTCCAGACTCCCCATAACATGACGATCGGAAGGGGAGATGGAACTCTGTCTGAGCACAGAGGATAAATATATTTGTTTAAAATTCACTCAGAAACCTTACTGTGACAGATGCATACACCAATTAATTCAAACGAAGCCACTGTCTGAAAATGAGTTACATTACTAAAATGTTTAGCTTGTAACAAATGACCTGATATCTTGTTATTCTCCTATTGCATCGTATTTTCTTAACCTACTTTAAATTTGAAATAGAAGCAATTGTTGTGAAAGTTTTCTTTTTTATTCAGTTTACAAATGTGTAACAGTAATGACAGCTGTTAGACTGCTCATGTGATACAGACAAGAGGCACTGCATTCGACGAAAATTTGTTAATCTCACCAGTATTCAGACATGTACGAATGGTCCACCTGTGAGGGCAGTCAAACCAGTGTTCGTGAAATATAAAATTGTGAGTGAACGGTAATTGGCACATCAAGCTCTCCATATTTCATAGTTCGACTGCATATGCTTGCTAGCATGTCTGTGTGCAAGTGACGCTTAGAGTAGATATTGAGTTACGAATTTGTGTCACTTTCTCGGAGATCACTGGCTGATGACGTAGGTTAAGTGGGATAGAAGAAAACTATATATCAGATTGATTCACATGGCTTAGTACATCAGTATCTTGCCTTTAACTACTTCTCATTATATAAATATTTGCTCGCATTTGCGATGGTTCTC
This sequence comes from Fasciola hepatica, assembly GCA_948099385.1. Lineage (NCBI taxonomy): Eukaryota > Metazoa > Platyhelminthes > Trematoda > Plagiorchiida > Fasciolidae > Fasciola > Fasciola hepatica. Next base: position 19,475,568 of record CANUEZ040000142.1, read on the forward strand.
GACTCCATGAAATATCGAAAAGCTGGTTTTTGTTTTAGGTCAGTTCTATGAAAATAAAAAATGTGGTCCAATCATTACAACTCAGCACATTTGGAGAACGCAGACTGGTGAACAAGCTCGTTTCCACTAATTTATACTCGTGCCATTATATCACAGTATATCACAGTTAAGGGACTGGAGCAATCAGACAGAAGGTGGAAGTGATACAGATTAGGTGTGACAAAAACAGGAATAAAACAATTGTAATCCAGGGTTAGTTCAGGACCTGGTGTGGATTGTTTCTCACGTGTTATATCAGTTTTTTTCTGGTCTGTGGCCAACGATGAAGTAGAGGATAGGCTAGAGGAGCTTGAGAGCAAAGAAACCATTTTTGCTGCACACAGAAGGGGCTTGTGGAGACAAAAGCAGATAGCCTCATCTGTGGCTAGGATGCGACACTTTGCTGGTCGTGATTATCGATCCCGGAAGTTATACAGGGCACGAAACGCCTCGGGCACGTTTACCGTATGAATAATCTGAGCTATCTGTGAAATCTCCGCGGGCGTGAGCAACTTAATTACCCCAGTGCTCAACCATGCAGGGCGGTGTTCGAGGAAACAAATGACTGGTTGTGTATTCGTGTTTGTTTGACAGACTTTTGAAAGCACGTTCGTCAAAATGGCCCTGACAGAACTGGAAAAAAATAAACGACTTATAAAAACGGTATATTAGAGTAGAAAAGAAAGGAAAACAACCACATTTAGAAAGTAACTCTGTTTTTATCTCGTCCTCGTTGGTCAGCACCCGCTCCAGATAGGGGACAGGAGAGTTTTATATACGTTAATCCTGGGAGAAAGGTGCCGAAATTCAGATCTGTTGGTTGATTGAGAACGACAAATAAATCATTCAGGTTATTATAGATACGATATATCCTGTACTATCTTGTGGGCTAGGGCTAGACCAAATCCAAGATGTTGGTTGAGAAGTTCAGCCAAAGGAAAATAAAACGGGAAAGATGAAACGCGGCCAGCAATTACGAACCCGAGGAGAAGGGCTCTGGAGTTTTGTTTCCAGAGGCCGGGGAAAATTATGACCGAACAATACAGTGGGGCCGAAAGAACTTGTTGAACAACAAATTTATAATCAACTTTGGTGATGTTCGAGACTTATTTAAAAAGATAGGCATCGCAGTTTATCGATACAGTGCTGCTAGTGAGATGCCTATGTTAGATTAGTATCTAGGCTAACACCAATATGACTGACAGCGCTCACTCTCGATAGGGATTTGGAATTAGGGAAAACGGAATCTGTGGAGGAAGGAAAACGACAATTGCTGAAAACAAATTCACGGCTCTTAGAAGGGTCTTGATTCAAACCAGATTGGGTAGAAAAACATACTATAACTGATAGATTTTCCCTGAGGATTCTAAAATCAGACGGGTCGGAAATAACATGAAAGAGAGCAACCTAGTCAGCCTGTTTACGCACCTTAGACGAAGAAGAAACTGGTGGGTCGCCAATATAATCAGAAAATGAGGGTGATAATACAGCATCCCAGAGTACTCCGGGAATGTTAACGAGAGGTTTGGAAAGCCTGTTTCCTATCTTCGTTTCCTGAAGTCAGTTTTAAAAATGGTTAGAGAGTCGAACAAGAATTTATGAGGGACCGGAGAGGGCTTCAAGCTTTCGAAGAGAGGAGGAGGACAAACACTGGAAGGATGTATTAAAGTAGCACTGAGGTGGTCAACGTCAGTTTTATCGTCACGGGGTTTAGTTTTCTGACCCTAAAGTAGCTTTTTACCGTGCCATAGAAGATTGAGATTCTTTGGTTTCCGTGAACTGTGCGGCAAACTGCACATTCAATCTTTTCTTCTCTGCCTTGATTAGGAGCATGTAGAGTTCGACTTTCAAACTTCGGTGAGACTTGTAGGCTCGTTCCCTCAGCCTTCTCGAAAATTTTAGTAGCTGAGAGGTCAACCCCCCTTCAGAAGCAAACAGAGTTTCATTTGGGCAGCACAGGTAGAAGATAGCAGATGGTGTATTAGTGAACAGTTCAGCAACTCAGAAGAGTGGATAGGAAGAAAACTATGAAAAGGCAGAGACAGTGGCTGCTTTCAGTAGAAAAGTATTGCTATGTGAAAAGTTTCGAAGTTGAAATTTTGCCCGATTAGTTTCTGTGAAGAATTTATGACCATTATGTGAATAAATTTCCGGCTTGGAAGAAATAAACTATGATTTTTTGTGGAAATAGAAGTTTTCGGTCTAAGGGCGAACAACGGACGATGATTGGTGGTTTTTTTAACCAACACAAAATTTGTTCTTTTCGGGGAGTTACTGGTATCCTTTAAACCACCAAAAATAACGTAAACTTTCTTCCAAAGCAGAAGCTAGCAAAGGTGTAAGTGCTTCGCCGAAGGAACTCATATCTGATTATGGACAAAAGAGGCGGCACTCCTACTGGTTTAATTTGTACTTCGAAAACGAGAAAATCACGGAAAACATTGGGTAACCAAACAGTCTGTACCGTTTGGAGAGTATTTCAATTGTTTCTCAGGAACGAATGAATGAATGTGCCCAGAATGAGGCTCCAGAATCGGGTATTTTGTTTTTCAACCGTTAATTCACCGCTGGTCTTGAATGAAACAACATCCAGATATTATCTGAATGAACTGTTTTGCTGATTAGTCGGACAGCTTTCTCTACGCAGTCCCTGCCAAAGCGTCGACTTTGAACTGTGCAAGTGGATATACGGCCCCATTCCCAGCCGCCTTCCTATAAAGAGACCGACCGACTGAACCGCCTTCCGGAAGACTCATCTGAAAGTCGAGCAACCCCGTCAAGCTGTTTGGCCCTGTTTCCAATGTGAAATGCAATTCTGCATGAACTGAGTGAAACGTGTTAAGCAGTTGACTTATCTGGTCTGAGGAATTGAATACACGTCCGATTTAATCTTTATGGCGTTTGTATAAAAACTGCTGTGAATTGTCAATTCAAGTGGACCTTTTCCCGCTTCTCCACAAAGCCTTAGGCAAACTGTAGTCCAAGTGGGGAGCTCAATGTTATCCCGTCCTTTTGATGCTAGATCAGACCGTTGAACCTGGACGGAATGCTGTGTGTACAAGAAAAACAATACTTGCCTCAAAGCTTCAAGGGGAGGGCCCATCTTTAATGAGTAGCTTTCGATAAAGTCTCATAAATAATCGATGATTTCACCGATGGGGATGTTGGTAAAGAGTGAACTCACATCTAACGAAAGCATCCGTTGCTCTTTCACGGTCAGATCTTTCAAATAGCTTATGAAATCGAAAGTATATTTCAGGTTGTGCTGAGACATTTTATGTCTAAGCAGTTCCAGCAGAACTGTCATCCAATATCCGCCACATGAGAATAGCACATGTCAAGGATAGGTCCTAAAGCGAGTATTTTCAAGCCTTTTGGTAACCCATAAAAATTGGGAATGATTATTCTCGTAGACGGCATCTGTCCAGAAGTAGCCGAGTCTATGGTGTCATTTTGGTTCAGATGTCGTTAAATGTTGGCCTGGGTTCTCTATTTGCTGTGATTCATTCTCAGAATATCGGATAATTCTGAATGGCAGCACGCTGAACCTGGTAGTTTAGACAATCTAAATTATTATTTGAAAACCGGGCTCTTTCATAGCTAATATCTTTACCGTTTTTCGCCTAAGGATTGACAGCCCACCAAAGGCTTCACTCACTGCTCCATGTTGTCGTAAGTTAGGTGAGATGACCGCAATCTGGTCCTTTTGGCTTTGTGTTATTCCATAGAATTTGCAGAACTCTACCAATATGAGAGAGTAAAAGCAACAAATCTAGTAATACCAGCGTACTTTGGAAGCAAAAAGTGAGCCAAAAAGAAACGGTGTTTACGCCTCCGTCCGGCTGAATGTTATACCATATTCTCGTTGAAGTGCAACTGAAAGTTTTGGCACTTCACATAGGATGCTATAACAATAACAAGAAAAAGGATGTTTATTCATGGAGGGACCAAATTCGAAAACGGAACGAATAAAATCCATCGATCAATTTGATCGATGTGTTCTCAGCAAACACTTTGAATGAAGAAACAATAGATAACATAAAAGGTTACATTTCCACGTGAGCATTGAAGCCCGTGTGACTTGGCTCTGAATCAGCTGGCTGTCCCACTTTCTAGTAGCAAACCAGAATTAGTGCTCACTGCACATAAATGTGCTACAGCTTTGTTCAGTTGATCAAGACAGCTGCTTGTAGTTCTTCCGAACACCTTGCAACTGATATAAAAATGTAGTCACAGTGAATGAAGTCTCCGGAAAATCACTATGATCCAATACAGCAATAAACTTCTACTCCGGACTTTGCTTTCACTTCAACCCTGATTGTTCATTTCTTAGCTGAGACACAAAAACATGAAGAAAAGTAGTCAAGCTTCCTAGAAATCTGGAGGCCTTCGGTTACTAGGGAATAGGGTACTTTTCTACTGCAAAACAGCAAGACTGAAACTCAGACACCTAATTTCGACCAAGTCCCTCTGATGATCAGTGAAAGCTGTGCTACCTGTACTGAAGCCGCCGCCATCAGTTACGTCGGATATCTCGACTGTATGGACGAAAGCACTTTAGTGAACCTTCAGGGCTACGACACCTAAGGAACAAATTAAAACGTTAGAATAGAGTCGCGTGTGAGAGAAGAGAAGTTAATTTTCCGCTTGGACCAATGGAATTGGGAAATATGGTATCTAGAACTACCTGCCTGATTTGGCAAAATGTACATCAGAGCATTTCACGATCACCACGGAGGTGCTGTAATGACATCCTCTGACTTGGTAAAAAGAGCGGATGAATGAAACTTCAGAAGCTTTGAAATAAATGACAAAAAGTGATGGTAAACAGTGGGTTGGAAAAAATGCCGCATAAAAGAGTGTGAGCGGCAGCAAGAAAGCATTCATCAACGAGTCAAAATTTGAAATGCAACATAATCTTGGGAAAGACGGATATAGTAATGTAAAAGAGCTACGTGAAGTATTGTTTACGACCCAACTTGCCGTTAGTTGAGTCAGAATTCTGTATGAATCAGTATGTTGTTGGGCATAGTTTATTGAATGCTACAGGATGAGATGATGTAAAAGCTTATCTAATAAGTTCAGAAGTTATAAGATGGCTGTCATAATGAGTTCGAGCGTTCTGGGTGTCAAAAAATTAACTATCGACGTACTGATGTAACTGGCTGAAGATAATGTAGACAAATTTCATTTATTGAGCACCATAAAGTATCACTGGTTTCACATGAGGTATGCCGCTGCAATGTGGCAAAAAAACGAGGAGACAGATTTTACTAGAATCACTTGAGTATCTAGCACGCAAAATCTGTTCAATCCAAGCTCGTGTTCTAAACAACCGGAGGCGGATACTCAAATGCTGCTTAACCAATCAAAACTTATTGGAAACAAATTACAAATATGAATGAAAAAAGTTAAGTATAGCTTACTTCCCACAAGTTAGTGGAATTTTCGAGTTTATAAAGAATCTTGGATGCCAAACAACTATAGTAGCATAGACTAGTATTTTTGTATTAGTAGAGGCAAACAGATGTTTACAATGGGAGTTTTTAGGAGTTGAAAAACGTTAACTGAGATCTGGATTGATCACCCATTGCCCTTGAATAAAACTTCAAACAAGTACTATGATCGTACAAAATCTCACTACATCCCAAAGGATATTTGAGGAATCTGACATAGAGTTTTAAATCTTAAGCAAGAAAATCAGGGCACAAGACTGGAGCAAAATTGATCCTGGTCAATAGCGCACGCAGATGCAAATCGTCTATTGAAGTGAATTGGAGCAGACAAAGTCTTGGTGGCACATCACAGGTTGGTCATTTTCTTTTTAAGAAAAACCGCAAAGATATTTTCGAACAAGAAGTGAAGGAGGCTGGAGGTAACCTCGATGTATGCTGCACGTGATTTTCTATGGTGTGCTCATCTTTTAAAAGTTAGTTTGGATTATAAGCAAATTAATGTGAGTATCCTCTGCTTTGTGAAGGGAAAATAGAACACCAGATGGTGGTAGACAGTAATCCACTTCCATGCGGATAGTCACAGCATCTGACCTATCGGGACCTTATGTGGTTCTTCGCCACTCCAAGTCCTAGGGTCTGGTTGTCGGTTATGCCCAATAGAGCAGTGGGTCTTCGTGGATATGGGACAAATACCCCTTCTACTGCACTCATATGCAAGCAAGTAATAAAAAAGGAATCACTTAGAGGGTTCATTTTCGTGTTACCAGTAGAAGATCAGTTACTGAGCTCAGTGACTAGATTGGAAGAATGTCTGGAAAGAAATGCTAGGATGAGGAGTACTAGAAAAAAAACGATATCGACAGACAGCCATTTTACGTACGCACACACAACCGGTATACCAACATTCCGTGAGGAGTGCATTGTAGAGGAAAGCTTCGAGTGGATTTGTTGATGATGTCGATAAACTATTAGCGAAGGCAAACCAAAGTTCTTTAAAGTAGGGAAGAGGTCTGTAGTAAGGAGTAAAACAATGGTCAGAAGAGAATAGTCAAAGGAATTTAGAAAGGATTCCAATAGTATTTCCATAGGAATGTTCGAAGTAGGTACCTTCAACGTGCTCCAACTGGGCTTGTATTCATATCGATGACTGAAAAGTCACCAAGATCCCATAATTATACACTCATCTGACTCTCAAATAACTGGTTGTGATTGGGGAAAACTTCAAATAATGTTCCGAAAATAAATCAACTTTAAAATGGCAGTAACAGGTCTATGCTTGTCTTGGTTGGCGAAAAAGTTACTCAGTCAATGAAATCCCTGCAGATATTGATTGTTAGATGAAAAGGATGCAATGAAGCTTTGCTTTTGCATTGCCAATTGATTTGACCAATACTCTGTTTTTATTCTATAAACTAGAACTGGAAAAACCGAGATCTTACTGGAAGAATTTACACAAACAGAACAACTGTCAGCGACTCATGGAAAAGGAAAAATGAGAACTAGAAAGGAATAGGGTTATGGGAAACTATTCGGCAAGCTGATTAGATTTTGCATTCCTGTGAGGTTTGTAAATATCGACTTTTGTGCTTGTGTGTGTGAATGTGTGTGTTTGTGTGCGTGCATTTATATGCGTGTTATGTGCACAACGGTGACACCCCACGAGAGGTACTAAACAATGGGTCATGTGACTAACGCAGTTAACTGTCACAGAAAACCTATAACCGAAATTCGTGATGTATAGCTTTACGGTTTTTAGAAAGAAAATTGATTTTTGAAGTGAACGAAACTGAATGGTTCCAGTGATTTATTCGCATAAAGCATAAAAGTTAAAATGTGTTTAAGCATGGAAGTAACACTACAGTTGTTTTAATTGCAACACTGTTCCCCTGGAGAACATGCACAGTCTGGACACTTCTCAACAGGAGAAACAAAAGTATCTGGAGCATTTTTAATAGCTTTTCACCCCAGATCCGTAGACAGACGTATTGCATGGGATGTGGTTTTCTAAAGTGGTATTACTTTCTGATGAAGCTAACCTGCCGTCTCTAGTGCCTGCCTATAATAAGTTTTCTGGAAATAGTTTACTCGGATTCCTACTCACGGAAACTTACGAAATGTAATGATTTCCGTTATAAAAACAATCTTGCGGTGGCTGTTGGCGTGAAATCGTAAAACAGACTTCACAGAGAGCATAAAAACACAAAATAAATAGCGCCACATACATTATAGTCGAGGGTATATTTGAGCGATATTATCCTTCATTCGTCTTATTTGGTCTTGGAAATAAAAGCAGAGAGAAATAAATGCGATTCAGCTCAATTGATCACCAAACGAACATACCCTCAACAGTTTATTCAATGTGCCTAATCCTCGAAACTTTGCTAGCGAGTTTTGAATTAGTATATATTCGTTATTTTACATGATAACTAACCCCAGAAAGAACATATTAGCAGGAGATGTATTGGTTATTTGTTCAGAAAAGCTTATCTAACGAGATGGGAATCCAAATATAAATTTGGACTCGTTTATTGTACAATTACTGATCATCGCTGCTACTCACAAATAACATCTCTGATGTCATGCAGCCAATAAACATTATTTGCTCAAATATGGGGTCATTAGGAGATATTAAATTTCACAGTGAAGCAAACAAACTGGCCTATTTTCGATTTTTTCAGTCAAGCTCCTGAAAAACCTGTCAGAAATAGTTTGATTTCTATTCGTTTTACGTTGAACACTGGTTAACTTATTGATTTATGAACGTTTAGAATGCATAGAAGTAGGGACTTGTAGTAAGATTTTTTGCTTTATGTGTTCTTCTATGGAGGCAAAATCTGCGGTTTCCCCTGGCAGTGCAACGGATCCTTGGACAGAAATGCTCACCGACTTCACTGCGATTTCGCATGGGAAGTGAATAAAATACTGAGTGAAAAAAATGCAACATTCGAGTTCGGACGGTGAACAGACATCACGCATTATTTCGCCACAGGTCTTGCAAAAACCATCACAGGCTGCCAGTTCAATATCACGGACGGAAAGTAAAGTGTCTCTGAAGATGATTCTATGCATCAATGAAAAAATTCCACGTCTTTAGTTACCAAGGGTTGATTACCAAGCTTCTTCTGAAAACACTGTTCAGGTGATGTTCGTAAACCATTGGATACAAATACAAAAGATAACACCCGGCTCGATGCGTGATTTGTGTTCTCAGCAGACAAAGGGATTCTGAAAAAGTCACAGTAGATTGTGATGAGGTTTTGATGGAGATTTTTCCTTATTCTTCTCATTAAAATCAGTAGAATGCAGTTGTTTAGGATTATCAGCCTGGTATATTTTATGAATAATGAACTACCTGGAAGTAACGAAAGAGTTTTCGAAAAACGGGACAAAAATGTTTGTTTTATCTCACATTATAAGAACAGATAAAGAATCCTGTTTCCAGCAAAGAAATTTCAAGTGTGTCGCAAAAGTCTGCCTAACTTCTGGTGGTTCAGAATTGTGTGTGTTAACGAATTCGGTGTTAATGATGGTATTTCATGATAGATAATAAACTGTTTTCGCGAAGCCGTAATCGGCTTTATTATTTCTACATTTTCTCAAATATATGAGCGAAGGAACATCTAATACTGACTAGTTTTGAGGTTACCAGATTTCACCACAGTTGCATTTTACGCCCGTAGCACGAACAATGACGCGTCACTGAACTCTTTTCGATCCAAAACAACTCTAGATGATACATTTTCCAACAAATTTCACCGCACTCGGGGTGGTGAACAAAAGTTCGTAACCAAAAAACGGATCACCTTGTTCCCGTCCCCAACCGTCCGATTGGGCCACCTTGATACCAGCAGAAACTACCTGGTTCTTTATATTCTCTGCTAAAATCACAATCTAATTATCGTAATTCGGGGGACTGTCATGCTCCCGGTATAATTTATTATCGCTTATTCTTGTACTGAAGACAAGTGGTTCATTACTTCTACTGAGAACGTCTCATACGAATATTTTAAGCACAGTTTTGTAGAAAAGGCAACCTTATACAACTGTTGTTGTTCTTGCCTTAACAGTAAAATATGATCTATGCGTACATCACTCTGCCAACCACATTTTATGATTTCGCACCGTTCCTTCCTAAAAATGTTTCACACTTTTACTGACACCAGTCACAAGTGATTCATGCACCATATTTATTAGGTTTGTGATCCAGATTCTTGATTTTCCGCAACCCCGATGAGCAAGTGCCAGTTTAAGATAGTTTTTACCGACTACATGGTATTGAAAATCTATAGAAAGTTCAATGCTCTTCAAGGAATACCCCGCATGGTCTAGGAAGTAACTCGATGTAGGAAGAACATTCATACCGTTTGCCAAAAAGCTACGAGCAACATCAACGTTTTGTCCCTACTGAACAATTTTTAAGTGCCATCAGATATTGTTGGGACCAGCTTGGAACACCCTTTGCGAAAGAAATCGGACTCCATACTGGTGTTGACCAAGAAATAATCGCAGTTGATTGTTTCACTGGATTTCTTGTGAATTACCCTGTATTACACCACAAGCTAGTTGATTAGGCCACCGATTTTCACTCATCTTATATTCTCATTACTTGCTCTGTAGACGGAAGTAAACAAAAGGTTTTGACTAATTTCCACCCACTTTTGCTAATAAATGTAATTAATTTCCCTGAAAGTCCAACGATAGACTGTCAGGAATTAGTTGAATAATTCCCTCAAATTTTTGAGAAATACTATGGAATTTCTTCGACGATTTTAATCGTTTTGATGTGAGTTTCATTTATCCTTTTGGTGTGATGATCTCTTTGATATTTCCTACTAGAATGGACTCATTTTTGGATTCTCTTATAATCAACTCTCCAACCAGAACTTCGCCCAAGGTTTAAAGTCACACCAGCGACAGACACTTCACACAAGATTATGATTGCAAAGTTTGAAAGAGGACGATTGGTCCGCAGAACATTCTAAGGCTTAGCAAAATGGCTCTCCAGAAAGTTTTCTGTACTTTCTGGGGCAACGAGTTTTGGTCATCTGGGATCACCGTACTGGTTAGTTCAATTCGTACTTCATCCTCTGCTGCTCAGTCGGGAATTTGTGCTCGCGCCCAGATCGATTTTCACTTCCGCACCTGGAACAACTTCCTCGAAGAATGGAATACGCCTTCAAACACAATGGTCTTTCAGTGGTTAAGACAAGAACGAAATATATCAAGGTTGATTTATTTCGCCTCGAATCCATCTATATTTCCAAATATATAAATTATCGTGACACATGAAAAATGTGAAGGGTCTAGCTTGTGGCTGTTTTACACGCCATTCGACTTTTGCTGAAGTGGAAGAGTTCAATGAGCCATTCAATAAGTCATTGGGGTATTTTATTTCTAAAGTTTTTAAGGGAAGTTCGTCTTAGTAACCTTCATATTTCATTCCCGCTGTAGACTTTGACGACAAACTACTCTTTTTAAACCACAAAATATCATCTGGACCGCATGGTCTCAAACTTGCAGCACGGAAACTGTACGCAGTTACCATATGTCTTATTCTTTCTGAAATTAGTAACCAGTACACAACGGATAGCAGGATTCAAGACTGTTAGGCGATAGCGACGGTTGTGGTGTAAAACAAACCGTACTTGTATAGATCAGTTCTGACTGTGTCATTAATTAGAAAAACTATCCAGTGAACGGACCAACAGTAGGCTGACTTAGATATCTCAAATTTGATCATCAGACCAAGATTCTAGAATACAAAGTGCAGATAAGTAGAATGTAGATTATATTCTGTCAGAAACCATTGTACAACTCGCCCGATTATATATCTTACCACGGGTTTGATGCAATCATAATCTCTAGCGCAGCCATTACTTTGGTGATTTGTTTACCCAAACTGTGGTGGATATTACTTATGTTTGAGGAGTTACAATCAATTATCACTTATTCTGCTTTGTAAAGCACCTTCACTCCAGTGACTGAAGGTATTACCATTCGGAATTACACAGGAATAAAAAGATTACATTTTTCTCATGGGACTATATCCGACCTCTAGATAGTTTCAAACCATAGTAACAATAAGACATTTTCTGAGAATCGAGCGGTTTGTTGACCTTTCCGAAACTGGTTCGCACTACTTATCGGTTAGGAAATTTAAAAGTACAAAAAAATAACCGATACTCTTGCTCGATTACCACATTAGACGGAGTCATAACCTTGCTTATTCTATCGTAAGCATACAACTTGTTTTCTAACAACTTTTGAGTTAACTATTTTGAGGAGATAAGGAACAGTTTGCATCTATTTTCTGTTCTAGTAGTTCGAAGGAATGCAATCAAATACTTCGAGTTTGCGTATGTGCTGACGCTGAAAAACTGCTCGCTGTAGATACAGTCTCAAGTTAGCTCACCTGTGATCGGTTTTGCGCTCTTTTTAAGTGATACAAAAACGCAAAACGTGAGGGCTTATTAAGCAGCACAGAAATGCATATATGCTGGATTTTTTCTTTAGAAAGAGATTTCCTGGATCTCGATGGTTAGGCACTTTACTTCATTGATTCAATAGCCCTCCAAAGTTTATCTGCTTCCTTGATTACTGGTCAAGATAAATCCATAGCCTGACTTATTCCACCGAGTACTGTAAACGTTGTACGCGAATGCATTTTACACTAAAGATTCTAGAGAAATTTTGAAATGTTTACCGCTAATTTTTATTCTTTTATATGTTCTTGCTGTTCGGTTAGAGGATACTATAGATGCCAAAGCTGGAAACAATATAGTAGACAAAAATCCACGGTGTTTCTATCTCTGTCCAGTTTCGCTTCTTTTTATCAGAGTAAGCAGTGAATTCTCCAGTGCCAGTACAAATAAGCCCAAGTTAATAATACACCCACTTGTGACACAGCAGTAGATATAATCATCGCATGAACATTATTATTATTTAAGAATTTTTGCAGTCGGTAGACTTCAGAATCATACTCCGTATTGTTTGTCTCTGTCTGAAGCCTTGTATTATTGTTGGGTGATGAAAAAGAACCAAAGAGGAGTGAGTGCGTGAGTGCGTGAGTGTGTGCGTGCACACATAAAAAGCTGCTTGTCAGTGGGAGTAGTATCCATAAACACGTCTACTGTTCGCAGCAAATATGACTGAGTTGACAGAAAAATGAAAACCGCAAGCCTCAGTGACAATTTTTCAGACTGCAAATAATAAGGACAAATTTATTTTGGGTAAACGGATTGATGTTTTGCTCATTTTTTGTCTATCATTCCGGTATGCACTGGCCAGTAGAATTTCTCGGAAGTGAATTTTCTAAGGATAGTTTGCTTCTTAGGCCAACCAAAAAATGTTCTGAATCACTTACTACTTTCATGTGAGTTAGTAGCAACAAAGCCAGGATTCATCAGTCGGATATGAACTGAATTTCCGGATAAGATTTTCACTCCCAGCTAGGTGTTACTTGTGAGCCGTTAGACAGAAAGACAAATTTCCTTATCTGAGTACGGTTACCTGCCCTTACTTGCGCATACGTTTTTCTTAGTTATAGTAATTCTAGTATTCAGTCGTCGGTAACGGTTATCATTCGAATCTAACATTCCAAGTGTCTTCGTCCGCAGCTCATACTTCCAGCTTAATATATGAATTCAGAGACCTCTGTCTTTATCTGTATAGCTGCGAACATCATAGTCAACAAAGTGAAACAAAGAGAGTAAGAGATCTTCGAGTCCGTTTCTCCTGCCCATTTGCTTTGATAATTGTGCAACTAAAATAAAAGTGCAAGGTTAAAAATTGATGTTCGAGCAAATACTAAATGTCTGGGGGTTTACTTGTCTCCCAGTACCCACTGGTTTTTCTGAATCCGTCTTTTTGGAAAAAGCTGTGAGAAGAAACGCTATCAGTTATGTGTCAGCAAAGTTCTCTCACAATTCGCATCAATATTTCTGGGATCGATTCAATTTCCGGGCGGCAGAGAACAGTTTTATGATTTAACTTTATATACCAAGTGAGTAATATCCACGAGAATTTCTAATTCCACAACAACCACTCAAACGGAAACATCCACGTAGACGTGTAAAGCTCATGCCTAAAATCTATTTTGTCTATCACAGTTGCACTTAGTTATCTTGCAAGTGGTTCTACTCCGTAGTGTACGGAACGGACTGTAATCGTAACGACTGAATGCCACCGCGAATGTTACATTTCAAGTTATAGTCCTAAACTTGAAAACTACCAATAATTTGGGAGGATTAAATTGAAGTTTAACAGAAAGCTTCAAATTAGCACGAAGAAGATCGTCAAATAAAAACGAAAAAAGAAATATTTGTGTTATAGATTAGGTCATGATATCTGCACTGTGAGCATCACAAGAGCCATAAAGACACTGTGTATTAGTTTCTAATAATGTTAGCATGCATGCATACAATTAACAAATTTCGATCGGTATTCAAAACTGTGCGCTACAATGGCTGGCATCAGATGCTACCACTCTCAAGTGGTTTTCTGTCAAAAGATGGAAAGTGGTGTTTTGTGCTTCAGTATTCACCCCCAAAATCTTTGCATGGAGGATAGCAGGAAGCGGGCTTAATTTTGCACTTCAACTCGATGAAATCAGGTAAACAGATTTCGTAAGTGTGCGTGTGACTCAAATGTTAAAACTAAACAGCCTCATTAAGAACGAGACTTGAATCACGCCTTCCTTACCCAATTCTATTCCAATAAAAAGAGATGGTGACAGTTAGAATACGGACAAATTTAGTCTCAGCCCCAACATCCAGCTCCCACAAGTGAATAAGCTGTCAAAAAGTGAAGGTAACTGTGCAAATCAAAACTCATAAACCACGCCCGTTTTATGTCCAGAAAGCATGACGGTTCATTATATATATATATATATATATATATATATATATATATATATATATATATATATATATATATAAATGCATAGGTTCAAACTCTACAGCTTAGAAGACAGACAGAAAGAGTGAAGAGTCACGGTGAGGGGGTAGTCGGTGGGTAAATTTGCGTGATAATGTGTGGCTTTTTTTTTCGTCGTAAGCCTTTCTATGTAATCTTTTTTGTCTGATGGCTTTGTTTTATAACGGGACACGGAATTTCAGCGTGGCATTTGCACCTCTGGCTTCTACACTGAGTCACATCAATGAGCATTTCTGATCAACGACAAACTCATAACCTAATCCCCACCGAGAAATGCAGGGCGAGCCGACCGAGGCTAGTGTGGATGTTAGCTAGCTTTCTCATACTCCCAAGCCGAGTAATGACCTGACCACGGCGAAGCTTGTTTTTATCGTATCCAACACACATTGATAAAACATGGAATGGTGGACAATGGGCAAGCATGTGCAAAACGTGTCCAAGTCAACGGATTCATTGTAGTGTGACTATTTTCATCAGAGGACGGCGAGCCGCACAAAGAAGGAACCCCGCCAAAGCTTGCCATATATTCCCCCGGTGGACGGCAGTGCTCCGAGGAAATCGTGTATCGTACAAGGAAAGTCGCTGAGTATTTGAAGCGCAAATGGCCAGGTATGCCCGCCGTGAAGCAAAATGCGGTAAACCATGGTAATGTACTAGCTGGATGAAGGATTACATATACCATTCTAGTTCGAAAAGGTAAATGGCGAGATTATTTTTGCCAAATTTCCAAATTTCACCTTACGGTCATGTCGCTGTATGGTGGCTCTGGTTCCCAGTTCGAATTCCGTTATAAAGAACACGATTGCACATAGCATCGACTTTTTTCAAGTTGACGAGAATAGGTTGTATTCAAAAATTCCTCTAAATAAAGGTTCATCATACCCGGTATTTATCGACTGGAATTAACGGGGAGCTGCAAAGTCCAGCATTCTGATAAAGGAGCCCATCAGAAGTTCAGGAATTTGCTAATGTATCAGTTATAACAAGTGTAATATGCAAGGATCAATGTCTTCCGTGGAAGTTGTTCGTTTTCAATCTGGAAAATTCAATAAAGACAGGTGACTTAATAAGAACAAAGGCCCAGTAAGGGAATCAACAGGATCCTACTTTTACAAAAATAGAACACCAGTATGGCTGCCAACAGCCTCTCACTATACTGCTCCCCCTTAACGAAAGAAGCACTGTCAGCCGTCATATTTACTCCTCCATCACACACAAACGGGAAGTATTCTAGCCACCGGGACATCTCACTGGGTAGGCCATTTTACAAGACCACAGTCGGTCATAATACACCGAAATTACCCAATTATAAGGCCTTCCATTCCATTTGGTCCCGCTGGTAGGTTCGCTAAATTTGTAACATGCAAGGAGCAGTGATCCTCTCCCGGGAAAGAAAACTCCGTGAGCCGAAGCTCAATAAGTTTATCAACGGGTACCAACACTTAGATTATTCGAGCAACAATATTGCGGCTTGCAGCCTGGCCTTTACAGAAGTTTGGAGACAAGTATTTTCTGAGGAGTGTTTTTTAGACCGATGAAGACAAACGGGAAATAAACCAAACAACGTTGCAAGCAAACTTGTAGTCATCAAGTGCGGTATAACATCTTCATAGGTTTCACGGACTCTGAAAGATCTAAACCACTGCGTGCAAAGAGCACGAAAGACGCACCGGAAGTAATAACAACAATTCATGTAATCGATATCAACAGTTGCTCATTGAACCATTGTCGAACTGTCGGTTAAGATAAGCATACCACAATCCGGTTGTGTTCAAGTACGTGTCTTATACAAAAATATTCATGTGCGTAACACGCACATAAGACAGAGATCAACATAGACCACTCCGCGTATTTCATTCGAGCCAAACGAAACGAGATTCACATTCACTTGCAAATCAAGCGAGCAAGCCCAGAGCAAACCTCTTGTCAAATCTCCACTATATTCAACGTCGATTTTGTGATTCAGTCATGTGAAGAAAGTAGCACGAAACACAATTTCAAGGCTGAACTTGAGGTGAAGGACTAGAGCCCGGGCTTCGTTCACACGGATCAGATCGCATTCTACTCGTCCCGGAGTGATTATTAAGTACATGTAGTAGATTTTCTACCGCATGACCCCAAATGAGTGAGAAGTGAAATGATAGAACAATTTCGCCTGTCTAATATGGATACCTAATTGAAAGAAGAACGCCTTACACGACTTCCACTGTTGATTGACAGGCGTATCACGAAGCCTGCTCTGGTTAAATGATCATTGTATCATACCTAAAAGTAGGAGGCTCCGTTCAAATTCTGCTGGCTTCGGCCACTTTTCTGTTCGGCAGCCACTAATTCCCCTCAATTCACTGTCTGAAACGTTGTACGATTTATGCATAAGAAATAAAAAGGAGGCAAAATGCTAGCAGTACCCCTATCAATACTACACACAATTTTAGAAATATTTATTGTACTGCATCAATAGCCTGGACCCCATGTTGTCACGGTACAAGCTGATGGATGATTTACACAGAATGTGGATAAATAGATCACATTTGAACAGAACACTATGAAAATCGTTTGTAGCTGAGTATTTGTCGTTGTGAAAATCGAATAATGTGCTTGGTAGCCGTGGAAATACTGTTGTATTTGACAATGGGGTTTCAGATTTAAAATGGAGATGTTGCGAACAGAACTGCATCTAGGGTAGTACTCGATAGACGACTACTGAGATGGTCGAATCACAACTTTCTCATTCATGATAGCATCAACTAGTTCGCTGGTTCAAAGCCACCACTTTCAGACAGATTTAAGTTGCGCTCTACTGTTTTGTTCATAGAAGGAAAAGGCCAAGCACATGATAACAAACTTTTTACGTATAATCATTACATAAAACCGACATTGGGCCTTGATCTGAGATTTAAAGAACTACCTTCCTATGACCTTTGATTAAAGAAAGGTGTGGTTAGATTTTTCTTTTCTTTCTCGGTAGTGAGCTCGATGAAACTAGCGATACGACTGCTGAAGTGGAATGGGCTATCATATATATTCTAGAATTGTTTCTTTACAAAGTCTTTTGTTTGATTCTTTCTCACAGAGAGATTTAAAACAGTTAAGACGACGAAGAGGCTTCAAGCTGCAGTTTGGTTTTCATCTTTGGAAACGACTCAAGAAAAATTAAGTTAAAACAGGGTAATTAAAGATTTTGGAGTTCATAGTTGTTTGCGTATGAACAAATAAAATGACTCGTTCGGGATCTGTTATCTGTATGCATTGTATTTGTCAACTGTGATTCTTGTGTAAAAGTTAGGAATTTACCTCTAGCAAAGCTGCCCAAATGAACAGGTTTGCTCAGGAAGAATCTAGTCTAACCCTCACTTGAAATGAACAAACTAATAATATGTCAGGGGCAATTTTCACAGTTTCAATAAAGCAGCACAGTATAGTGACCGCTACTCCAAGCATTCAGTTACGAAAGAGAGAGCAACTGACAGTAATCCGAGCGGAAGAGTTGAGCTACTTAAACCAAATTCCGTCTCAGAAATCAACCGGGCTAGTTTTCCAGTACCGTTTAGTACCACTTCGTTTTCCATTTCTGATATGTTCCAAACCAACTACAGTTTTACCCGGATGCCCTTGACTACAGCTGTGTCGCACACGAGCTGCTCTGATGTTTAAGTTGTCTGTCTTTTGACAGGCTATTAGCAGTCCCAGTAACTTCTAGGAAATCGTTCAGGACTAACGCAAATGCAACAAAATGGATCAGATCTCAAAGTAGAACACTAGTTCCGTTTTCCCACTCGTGCCAGTGCAGTGAACAGGAAAAATCGGGTCACCGGTCCTAAAAATGGTCAACTTGAGGCGGGATAGCCAGCGAGTCATTACTCCCTTCCTCCATCGTAGTACTGATGCTGGCTCAAAACACGTGATAGAAGCCGTGTGTAGGTGTGTGTGCGCGTACGTTATGCGGGTAATAACGGAACTGAACCGGACACAACATTGTTGTCAATCAGAGAGTCCTAGCATGTGACCTTAAGTATTGCTGAGGTGCCCCAGAACTGCATTTATAAAAAAGACTGAGAACACAGTATTTGCTCTTAGCACGTCAGAAGGCGGACACATTTCTCAAATCAGTTGAGCATTGAGGAATCGACAAATTCAAAAAAAAACAGTGCACAGAATGCTATTAAGCCCAACCCGTTTTTCTACCATTTCTTTTAAAACAAACTGCTTATGCTGACCAGATTGGGCTTACGGATGTGACAGTCCACTAATGGGCACAGTGATTGCAAACATGACCAAGATAAAATTACTTATCCCGGACGACACGCCTCAGATGGAGTGATTTGCCAATAAATTGACCATCAAAAGCATGACAAAAATGACCAGCTGCGTACGAAACATAGATATATTCTTTGTCAGAGAGTAAAAAAATGTTCAAGCAAACTTTCACAAGTGTTTCAGATGATTTCAAGCTTGATGTTGTCCAATTCGTCGATAACGGAGAGTATCAACTTACGCAGAATACCAAGGATTCTTCCATTCTAAAGGAATTACTTCACTGATAAATCCTGACCTTTTCTTTCGAGTTGAAATCTGAACAGCGATTGGGCTAGACCACCATCTTGATGCTTCAGTACAGTAGTCCCATTCTGATTGGGTTGTAATTTGTATATTGGTTTTTCCACGTCGAAAGATCATGGGTCTCATGGATCTTTCCGGAAGCATCAGTGAAAGACATTCATTCATTCTTCTGTCAGTCTTGTTCCGTCCTAGGTTTGCTAGTTGATACTTGTGATCTTCAAAAATTATCATTGCCAGTGACTAGGGGACTATTTGTTCTTCCTGAGGTAGTACTAGTAGTACGGGATTCTATCATTGTCTTGGAAAATTGCAATTTTTTATCTCCAAATGTCACAGCACTCCGGCAAGAACTTCATATGTGGTGATTTATTGCGCATTCCTCTCAATCGTGAACATGACGATCTTTCATTCAAGGCACTGGCCTATTCCTTCCTCACTGTGTGCTGTGCAAAGTGTAGGAGTTTGATAAGCCAAAAGCTTCCGTTCACATTCAAGGATGTATGCTGTTTCCACACACACAAGTTGGTTTGAAACCATGCAAGTGCTTCCTCATGGCCTGTCCGAAGACTTATCTTCGAACTTCGCATAGTGACTTCAATCCTTCAGGAAGTTACGAAAAGCCACTTTGGGTCCAAAACTTTTTTCGGAAATCTGGCATACACTCATCTCCGAATCTTCGCTACTATTTTCCTCTTGCTTTTTAAACAGCCTTGGATCCGAAAAATTCCGTTCTTTTTGCAAATGGCAGATCAATACTGTTAATTGGAATTACTAGCCTATGCGAACTTCCGTGATGAGCCATGTTTGGCTTGAAAATTGTTAAATAACACATGGCTAAACACCCATGGGTACTGAAAACTGGTCATGAACGACACAGGTCATCGTCTTTCTTAAGCAGCTGGTCGTTTTTTCCATCCTTTCATGGCTGGATTTATTGGCTTTTCACACCCTCTGAGGCACATTATTCTCGATAAGTCCATTTATCTCGGTCATGTTTGCATTCAGTGTGCGTATTTCTCGGATTAGTTGGTTGGCACATCACCATGCCCCATTTGGTCACCATAACTAGCCTGTTTCAAGAGAGAGGGCAGAAAAAACGGGTTGGGTTTAAAAACATTTCTTTCACTATACGTATCTCGGTCTACTGAAATTATTTGCGCTGTTTGCTGAGAAGACTTACTGAATTACAGTGAAGTGTACTTTGCAAACTACTGACCACTGTACTCTCTTCTGAGAAAGCATCAGAACGGCTTATATTGAGAGCATTCTCAAAAGTGACATAAGTATAATGCCCGTCAGCTGCAGCCTAGACTTGTCTTCAGAAATCCACTATCCTTTCCCACCTAGTCACTGGCTAATTGTGGTATATCTTTTGATCCAGAAATGAATTATCTTGTGATCTCTACATCCTTGATCAATTTGAGAATCTGTGCAGCAGTGTACCGACGAGACTACCTCTGTGATTAAAACCAAGACGGTTGCTGTGCGTCGTTAAAATAGTGGTTCGTGCATCACAGAATATTCACTTGCGTTATTCACACCCTACTGGTCGTACCACGAGGGTTCAGCTGGTAGAGCATCTACCCGGTTCGAATCCGGCTCACCGCGTTGGACTTTTGGGTGTGAAAAATGCAACTAGATTTTCCACTGTATAATAAACAAAGGGCTAGGAAATTATGAAGTAGGTGGAAGAGGATGACGCGTCACGATCAGTAGGCAGTGGCATTGAGACACTGCAGTTCAAGATGAGGGGAGTGGAAGGAGAGCAAAGGTGTCCCGAAAAAACAACGAACAACAAAAAAGGTTACCGAACAGCCGACACGAGAGACTTGACGCTTGACAGCGAAAGCGCGAACAACGACACCAAGTGAGTTTGTGTGAAAATCAGTGGATCAGTGAACTGGGAAAAGCAATGGAAACAACGGTTGTATGGTCAACAACAAGCTGCAGACCAAGTTTCAATAATAATCAACGCGGTTAGAAAAGGTGTGATGAAGCCATCCTATTCATATGCAATTCGAGAAAAACCATCTGGATCAATCAGCGTCCAGTTGTTCAGCTTACACTGCATTCGGCATCCATGCTTTTCCTCACACAAACAAATACACCATGTGCGTGTGATTCATCGTAGTGCAACCCTGGATATTGATTATTGTAGTATGCATGTCTCGCGTGCATGATCTGTTTTCCTATCATGTGACGATGTTTGACGAAGTTGAGCCCACCAATCATACTGCTTACGGGTCATTATCTGTGTGCATATGCTTTCCGTTACGTAATTTAGGCTTATTTAAGTGCCATATTTTATACGCCAAGGTACCAATACATTTCAGAACCAGATGGTGTATCTTCTGATTCCACTTCGGGCAATTCGGTCTTTACATAAGGCCAGCAAATGGGCCAAGCATATATACGAGTTGTAGACTCATAGGTAGCATAGATCATCACTGTCATAAAACAAGGCTAGAAAATATATAACATTATAAAAATTATCGTTATTATGGTGACGAGATGGATAAAGAGCATTTCATTTGATACAGTTAACAGGGTTAAACACAAGTGTTTGACCGGTGTTGGTAACATCTGGAATAGCTTCCATAAATAATTAGAAAGTTCATGTGGAAAGCCCAGGCAGTGGAACCCAACATTGTTCGGAGTGAGAATTTCAATCAATAAAGTGAAATTCAATACACCGGCAGCCAAAATCCCAGGCATGGCCACCACCTCAAACTGACCGCTAGGGTTCGCCCTAACTAATCACTTATTGCTAGGTCTTTTTATTTAGAGTGTTCGGACACATGAAAACGCATAGGAATACCAGCCGTTCTCCACCACCTACGTTCCATGCTTCCCACTTCTTTCCCTTATTTTATTACCACAGATCCACCAGCTACCTCGTACCAGCCGTTATCTGGTGACATTAGAAACTAATTTTTACTTCTGAATCGATGAAGTATTATTTAGTTGGGGTTTTTCTGTGTAGCAAATTCCACCGCCTTCGTTTGGGATCTGACACGAGACTGATGGGTGCAATTTTTTTACGACCTTCGATCAATTCATGCCAACAATGCTTCTTTCATTTTCCATCAAATATGGTTAACTAGGCCTAGTCGGGGTATATTTTAGTGAATTCGATTCTGTTGAAGTTTGTCAAAACTTTATTTTCAAATCCATATCTAACCAATGCTTATGCTATTCAGCAAGCTTTTTGGTTATCCAAGTCAATAAATGTACCTACTGACTGGCAAGTTTAAAGCTAACAGGTAGCCCGTGGACACAGCTGTGCGAAAGAGGGAATGACTCATATAAGGTCCGTCTGACCTGCAGATTGCCTACTTTCGGACACAGCATTATACCCCTTTGCATGGATCTCTTCGATGCGTAAGTGGATGTTTCGCATACGTTCACAGTATTATCGTAGTGATTGTGTGCGACTC
Source organism: Fasciola hepatica (assembly GCA_948099385.1). NCBI lineage: Eukaryota > Metazoa > Platyhelminthes > Trematoda > Plagiorchiida > Fasciolidae > Fasciola > Fasciola hepatica. Next base: position 19,497,994 of record CANUEZ040000142.1, read on the forward strand.
TAGCCTTGCTTCCGCTAAATTCGTTGAAATGGACGAACTGGGAATGTACCCCGTCGGACGTGACAGCGTTGACGTAGTCGGCCCACTAGTATTGTATCGACTTTGGCTTTTGGCGCACTATTTTGATGACAGTTTCGATGGAGTTCATGTCGGCTTTATACCTTGTTCGCGTCAGCGTCATTGAACTACTTTTCATATCAATAGATAGATTGGAAAGAGCTTCTGCTTCCAGGTCAAGTCAGCAGTAGCTGTGTACACCAGATTGAGTGGATTTTCAGCATTTACGTCATATCTGTGAAATATACAATACGGAATCAGGAAATACATACAAACTATGGTGATTTTCACCCCGTTGAACAGTTTCATAGTTCCCTGGTGGCTTTCACTGGATCACCAAGCAGGCGAGTGTGATATGGTAAAACAAAAAAACCGTATGCTGAAGTGAGGGCAAGTAGAAATTTGAATTTTTGAGCGCGTACTTGTTGTAGAGACAGCTTTCGCAAGTTCTTCGTATCAAAGATAATGTATATCTGAAAGTATCTTGGAAGTAAACTGGCCAAAAGTACTGAAGTGTACCTCTGTATATGCCACTGCATTTGGAGATGTTTTGTGAATCTTACCATCAAGTTTAAGTCTTTATTCAATAGGCCAGAGAGAATAACTGGAGAGCAGTACAACCAGTGTGAGAGAAGGCATATAGTCACAAATTAAAAAATAAAAAGTTTGCGACCAAAACTGATCTTAGAAAAAGAGAGAAAAATGGCAGCTTTCTAACTTTACAAAAGGTCTGTTGAAAAGTCATGGGCCATGAAAGAATATGGGATAAAGTAACACCAGGATATTCAACTGTTGGTAATATCATTATGGGTTCGTTGTTGGCCAATGGGGGGGGGAGGGGGAACCTGTTAGTGAGGGCTCTAATTGATTCATCAAAAGCAAGAAAAATACACATTCTGGCATTTAAAAGCTTTAAGTAGAAGGCAACGGGATGGAGACCAGTTAACAACTTCGTTTAATAGGATCTGAATTTGTGAAGTTCCTTCAGAAGTCGATAATTTACATCCTAAAACTACATCGTCGGTGTATTTGCAGTCAGTATATGTTGACGGGATAGGAAGTTATTTGCCGTATAAAGAAAAGAAAAAGGAGAAAAACTGGACCTTTTAATACACCAGATTCAACTAAAAGAAAAGAGGAATTCAGGCTGCTGAAACAAGTGAAACTTCTTCCACTAGCGAAATAGTCTGAAATCAGCCTTCAGAAATTTGGGTCAACATAAATTACGGAGACCATACTGTACAACATTGATCGATCAAGACGGCCAAATGCGTTCACGTGGTCTAAAAACATCGATCTGACAGTCTTACGTTTTTTGTGTAATGCCGAAGATATTGAGTGGACTATGTTAGCTACTGGGTCATGTGTGGAGAGTTAAGACCGATATGTAAACTGGCGTGTGTAATCTCCAGCAGACCCCAAGTTAATGCACGGTAGTAAAAGCGTGTCAAAATATTTGAGCATCACAGAAGAGCAAGCGATGGAGCAGTATTTCCCGGGTTCTTTCTTGGGAACAGGAATTATCTTGGTCAGTCTCCAAATGTCAGGAATATTCCTGCCTGCTGGACCATTATGGAAGACAATAGCTAGCAGAACCAAAAGGGCGTCAGCATACCTCTTGAGTACAACAGGGGATAGCTCACTTGGACCAGGAGTTTTATTTGTCTTCACTTTGCACAGCCGTTGGAAGACCATGGCGAGTTCAAAAATTAGTAGCTGAGAGTTGTTGTTGTGGACTGGCACAGAAGTACATTGCAATACTGGACTGAGGTCAGGGTTGAGGTTTTCAAATTCAACGTTTTCCTTTTTCTTGAGTTGCTGTCACAAAGACGTTATACATGTCATGACAACTGACTTTTCCTAAGACGGAATCTATATACAATTGATTCAGGCTTTTAACTTCGGATTTGATCGAGTTGGTGAAAATTGTGACTTGTGTTTTCTGTCCCTGTAGTAGCGTACTACTCTGTCTATGTGGTACACTAAATTATTGTCAGCAACATCTAAGACGACACTAGCAAACTAAGATGGGCGGAGAAGCGTGCGGTGATCAAAAGGCCAAAAGGGTATGTACATTAAGAATTAAAATGAAACAAAAGGTGTGACTCAAACTCACAGTTGTTCAATGTTCTTGTGATCAGGAGATGAGTGCCGAAGAGTCAATATCCGCCAATGTCTTCCGTTCAGTTCGGTCTGACAGCCATCCGTTGAACAGAACAGGATGGTCTCGAGCGAAGTGCCAAGAGACGCCGTTGAAGCTTCTAAAATGTTTGTTTCACTCAGTTAGTTCCGACCGATATGGTTCCAAGACACTCCAAACCAGAAGATGAGGTCGAGCCAGAATGAAAGATTTATTTACAGCCTTTTTGTATTGCGCGGTGTTGACGACCAAAAAGGTGTGTGTTTTACATTAAAACGTCGGTACAACAAAGGAGTGTTGCACCAAGGGACGTTGAAAATCATGGAAAAGTCGGAAATGTACAGGTACCTACACAACTTCCCCGCCAGAGCGTTTTTTGTACAAAATAAACGCTCGATAGAAAAATAGAAAGAGGAAATGCTTAGCGAAAGAAAACGTCAACTAACAAAGTCTTGAAATCTGACAGGTTGTCGAACGTTTCTGCCGGAATGGCGGGTTACCAGGGAAGGTTTTTGCTGTGGTGGTGCTGACGGGTGTGCTGTAGTGTCTGGTTTGATGATAGAGTGTGGCTCATCAACAGGAATTGTTGGTGGTGTGTCTGTGGATGGTGATGGTGTCGGTGTTGCTGGTGATGGAGGTGTATCAAAATACGCGGGTTTCAATCTGTCAACGGAAACAGTGTCTGGCTTATCGGCTTTTTGAACCACGAAACAATTGTCTGTGCGACTAAGCACCATAAATGGACCGTCATACGGTGGTGTGAGTGGTTTACGAACAGCGTCGTTACGAATAAAATCGAAAGGTGACGTATATAGATCATTATGTACAAAAACGTGTGTGGATGACGAGCGAGTGGGTGTTGGACGAAGGTGTGACATACGGTCTTTGAGTTGTTGGACAAATTGGGATGGGTTAGGACTGGCATCAGTGTTGGGTTGAACATACTCACCTGGAAGGCATATGGTGGTTCAGAAAACGAGCTCAGCCGACGTGCTGTGGAGGTCGTCTTTGACTGATGACCGCAGATCTAAGAGAACTAGTGGCAGGTTGTCGCTCCAGTTATTGGGGTTTGGCTGTGATATCAGTGCTGCTTTGAGTTGACGGTGTAGCCGCTCTACCATGCCATTGGACGAAGGATGGTATGCAGTTGTTGTGATGTGTTTACAGCCAAACAGTTTAGTGAACTCAGGAAACAAAGTCGACTGGAATTGGCTGCCACTGTCTGTGGTGACGGTAGACAGTACACCAAATGTAGCAATCCAGTGCTGGAGTAGTACTTTCGCAATATTTTCTGCCGAGGTGTCGGAAATGGGTACTGCCACCGGCCAGCGTGTGAAACGATCAACAACGGTTAATAAGTAGGTATGTCCATTTGATGGTGGTAGTGGACCAACAAGATCGATGTGAATATGTGTGAAACGGACGTCGGGAACGATGAATGTACTGGGAGGAGAAAAAGTGTGGCGGTGGACTTTGTTTCTCTGACATTTTAAACACTGTTTAGTCCATAATGCAATGTCAGAATTCATACTGGGCCAAACAAATCTGGCAGAAATGAGTTTGCGAGATGCACGGATACCAGGATGGGAACGAGAATGAAAATGATCGAAAACCTTCTTACTGTAGGAAGTTGGAACGATAGGACGAGGGTGACCTGTAGACCAGTCACATGGGACTGTGCCATCGGCTGAAGGTAGGGGAGAATCCTTGAGCTGGAGTGTGGAGGATGTGCGCAGTTCGAGCAAGGATGGATCATCACGCTGGAGGTTTGCCAGTTCCGTAAGATCGAATTTAGTCTGCACCGTGTTGATGTCCGGTCTGGATAAAGCACCAGCCACAACATTATCAACTCCACGCACGTAGCGGATGTCTGTTGTGAACTGAGAAATATAATCCAAATAGCGGATATCTCTGGGTGAATGTCGGTCAGGCTTGGCATGAAGTGCGTGTGCCAGGGGTTTGTGGTCAGTGTGCACACGAAATTGTTGTCCTTCCAAAAGATGACGGAAATGTCGGATGAACAAGTAAATAGCCAGGAGTTCACGAGAAAACGTGCTGTGTTTTGTCTGTGCCACCTGGAGTTTTTGCGAGAAGAACGCTAAGGGCTGTAATTGGTTGTCCACTATTTGGTGAAGCACTGCAACGACTGCAGTATTCGATGCATCAGTCGTTAGGACTTACTCAGTATTTGGATCCGAATGTGGATGGTGCAGCATGGTAGCGTCTGCGAGAGCTTTTTTGGCTTCTGTGAAAGCTGTCTCGGCCTCGGGAGTGAAATCAATCGTCTTGACGTTGGACTTGAGAAGATCGGTTAAAGGTGAAACGATGGCCGCACAATGGGGAATGAAGCGACGGCAGTAGTTCAAAATTCCCAAGAAACGTCGTAACCGTGTGATCGTTTGAGGTGCAGGAAATGACAGGATGCTGCGCACCTTTTGATCGATATGGTGCCCGAGAAAGTCGAGGGACGGAACGCCGAACACGCATTTACTAGGGTTCAGCTGAAGTCCGTATTGTTGGAAACGTTGAAAGAGTTGGCGCAAGTGGCTGGCATGCTCCGATGGAGAGGCGCTGGCAATTGAGATGTCGTCGATGTAGCCAAACGCGAAGGGTAGACCTCGAAGCACTTCATCGACGAATCGTTGGAACGTCTGAGCAGCGTTTCTTAATCCAAATGGCGTGCAAATGAACTCGAACAGGCCAGAAGGCGTGGTGATGGCTGTCTTGGGAATGTCTTCTTCGGCCACGGGGATTTGGTGATATGCCTTTACGAGGTCAACCTTGGAAAAGATTGTCTTCCCAGAGAGGTTCTGTGCAAAATCATGAATGTGTGGGATCGGGTACCTGTCGGGGACGGTGACGTTGTTGAGAGCACGGTAGTCTCCACAGGGTCTCCAATCACCAGATGATTTTGGAACCATGTGCAAAGGCGGGGCCCATGGGCTTGAAGACGGTCGAATGATGCCAAGATTCATCATATGTTCGAATTCAAGGCGTGCGATACTGAGTTTGTCGGCGTTGAGTCGTCGTGGTTGAAAGTGGACAGGTTGGCCTTTTGTAGCGATGTGGTGCTGCACAGCATGAGAGACTGGGTCGGTGAACTGACACGGTTTAGTGAGGGATGGAAACTCCTTCAAAATTTCAGCAAACGTCGATTGCGGGATCGCCAGCCGAATACCCAGAGAGTTGGTGCATTTACTAATGCTGACTGCACAAAGCTTGGTTGTGGTGTCTACCAGCTTACGATTTTTGAGGTCCACTGTTAGGCCAAAGTGTGAGAGGAAATCCGCGCCAATAATGAGAGTCTGAACATCCGCCTGGATGAAAACCCATTGAAAAGAGCGTCGGAGGCCTAAATCAAGAGTGATGGACCGTTGGCCGAATGTCGCAATAGTTGTTGTGTTTGCTGCTTGCAGTGTAAAGTGAGATGGTTTGAGGCGATGATGTTTGGATGGGGGGATTACACTGATCTCGGCGCCGGTATCAATGAGGAATCGAAGACCACTGGATAGGTCAACGATATAAAATAGGCGACTTTCATGTGGAGGGCCAGCCGACGTCGTCGCCGTTACTGGCTGGCCTGGTCGTTTGACTGTGGGGTGTAAGTGCGGAATGAACATGGAGGATCACAGCGGCGTGCCTTGGAGCCGAATGTGCGGTGGTACCAACACCAGTTTTGTAACCGGCGGTTTCTGGACCGTGATCTAGGTCGATGAGGTACTTCGGCGGACACAGATCGATGAGTAGTAAATGCGTTGCACATTGCACTGACCTGATTGCACAACATCCGAACGGTTTCTTTTAGGTCCGTAATGTCCTTATCGATATGCGAGTGATGGGATGGGGAATCAGGACTGCGAGAAACGTCGCCACGGCGATCTGGTGCAGGAACTGGTAATGTCGTAGGGGATTCGTGCGTCGGAGTGGTTTCGGAGGGTGATGTCATGTGAACACAGGGTCTAGCAGCCGGGTAGCATTCCACTATTCTATCGGCGTGTTGCTCAACTTTGTCAAGAGGAGTAGTACGTTCCAGCATAGACAAGACCTGCTGCATCGGGAGAGGTAGTTTATAAACCCATATCTCCCTGAAAATGGCGTCGTCCACTTGACGTCCAGCCAGTAGCGACCGCATGTGGTGCATAAGCTGGGACGGAGTTTGGTCTCCGAGCTCCACCGACGTGAACAGCTCCCGGAGCATTTTTCCGGCTGATTTTCCCGTACGCTGAATGACTGCCTCCTTAAGCTTCGTGTAAGGAGCTTCTGGTGGAATGGGATCGAGAAGATCTTCCACGTCAACGGCGATGTCAAAGGGAAGTGCTTGGACAACGTGAGAGCATTTCACGCGCTCGCTGGTTATACGTCGAGTGGCAAATACGGCTTCTATTTGCCGAAACCACACTCGAGGGTTGGTCGGGGAAAAAACGGGCAGTTTGAAAGCAACCGCGTGGATGTCAATAGATTCGCTGTCAGATATAGTGAATGGTGTCGAACTTGGACCAAAAGAATCAAGCTAGTGTCAAAGGATGGAAAAACAACCTGGGCTCACCAATTTTGTAGCATACTACTCTGTCTATGTGGTACACTAAATTATTGTCAACAACATCTAAGACGACACTAGCAAACTAAGATGGGCGGAGAAGCGTGCGGTGATCAAAAGGCCAAAAGGGTATGTACATTAAGAATTAAAATGAAACAAAAGGTGTGACTCAAACTCACAGTTGTTCAATGTTCTTGTGATCAGGAGATGAGTGCCGAAGAGTCAATATCCGCCAATGTCTTCCGTTCAGTTCGGTCTGACAGCCATCCGTTGAACAGAACAGGATGGTCTCGAGCGAAGTGCCAAGAGACGCCGTTGAAGCTTCTAAAATGTTTGTTTCACTCAGTTAGTTCCGACCGATATGGTTCCAAGACACTCCAAACCAGAAGATGAGGTCGAGCCAGAATGAAAGATTTATTTACAGCCTTTTTGTATTGCGCGGTGTTGACGACCAAAAAGGTGTGTGTTTTACATTAAAACGTCGGTACAACAAAGGAGTGTTGCACCAAGGGACGTTGAAAATCATGGAAAAGTCGGAAATGTACAGATACTTACAGTTTTTGTAAGCCGGCTGTTTCGTTTTTCGCAGCTGTTTAAGCAATGGCGTAGAATATTGGTCAGTTTGGAGGTAGACCGTCTCAAATGGGCAACTACGAATAAAGCAAAATTTGAGGTAATCCCTGAAGTACTCTCAGAAGACAGAAGAGTTTGGATTTTAAAACGCGGAAAAATTTGGCCGTGGTAATCAGGCTCCCTAACTTGACCAATTTGTCGAGTAAACAATTCCTCCGATTCCTTTTTCTAGACAACCTTCTTAACGGTGTACAGGTTGGTCTTTCTGTACTCTGTCGTAGACGTTTTCAAGATACAATGATTAGGTTTGCTCGGGCATGGACTTTGTAAAAACCATGTCTAGTTTTGCGTCAAGTCTGGTGGAAAAAGTAATAAATTCATCAAGCCAAGCGTGGAGAGAAAGGTAAACTCACGCCTGTTAAAATTGCTAAAATATACACGGAGGGATTCTCTCAATCCTGCAAATACTGAGATATACAGAAGATCAGAAAACACGTTTGACTCAGAAAGTAAACGTTTCCAATAAGTATTAGGCTGAATCCACGCAGAAAATGTGGCTTACAGTCCGTGATGTGACAGCTAATGTTTCCTATTGAGTGCGTGAAGACCAGGTTTGTTTACTTGCTCCGGTTGTTGTTAACGTGAGCGATGACACCGCCTCCACGACTATGAACACCAGTGGGACAATCCGCTCAACAGGAATTTAAATCACTCAATCGTATAATTCCATTGAGAATATTCTTGTGCGACCGTGATTCTCGTAACATAATAACTTCTGCATTTTTATGTTCCTTTGCTGGTATGAATGCTGCCTTCTCTTCGACCTTACCCAATAAAGAACGGATATTGCTCATTAGGTTCATTGGAATCTGAGTTTTTTCCAGCACCGCGTTGTCGGAGACCAACTTGCCAGCCTGAATGGCGCCCTTTTGCACCCCGATCTCGTTTATTGATAATCCATTTGAACTCATTTCGAACTTTATTGCCATAATTCATTAAATATTCACTATGTGAGAAAAAGCATAAAGGTTTCACAAACGAGCACTCTTACGAAAGCATTAGTGACCTTCAAACTATTATGATAACGAGCATAGTTATAAAAAACCACAGCAAATGGGGTATTTTGATTTTCCAAAGACTCAGCATGGTTATTTTCGAAGGTCCCGCCAACTTGTCGGGAATGGGTATACGGGAATCTATTGAGCTATCTAGAAAGCCTTTCGATAGGCTGTGCAACCAACCCAACAAAGCTTGAAAATTTCTTTTGGCCTGGGCATGAATCTTCTAGCAGGCAACAATGTGCATTCTTGAATGCCTTGTTTTGCGAGCCCTCAGCACTAGTGTATCAGATAGAGAAGCCGTTGTTCATCTCTTGAGACTTTCCTCGGTAAATCAACTCCGAACTGAAGAATAAATGTCCAGTAGTCCATTGGGTCACCGTCAAAACTAATCAAATCCATCTCCGGTAACTCGAGACCATCGAGGACAGGATATGTACTGGCATAGTTACTAAGGCAGCTTTGAGAAGGAGACATTTTGAGAGCCACAGCTATTAACGTAGCTTTCTGTTCACAAGGGCTTTTCAATAAACTCATTTTTTGTTTCACCTTCCTGTTCCTCTTCCTTGGTCACCGACAGTTGAGCCAACTCCGTTCTGCCACGGGTCCTCTGAAATTCTCACATTCTGCGAAATTCTAACTCTTTAGCTTCTAGACCGAACTCCGCCCTCAGCTGTTTTTTCTTGGTATGCACCCTTAGCAGCAATGAGTGAGAATTACTTACATTAGACCTAGAGCTAAACTGAGAACCATGGCACAAAATCTTGTTCTGAGTGATTCAATAACATTTCATCCGTCCTGGGGTTGTGCTGTGATCATCCACTATTCAACCGAGATATTAGGTCTGAAATAATCCTTTTACAGCTGCCCGCAACGTCAACGCCGTATTTACTCTTGTCAACAGCGCTTATTAGCCGGATTTCCATTGCCGGACGCGAACCGAACCAGCCAACCCGAAGTCGAGTTATCACCAAAAGAATTCAGAACACAAGCCAGATTTCAGTCTTTTCTAAACCACCCACAGCAGCACGAGTCCAACTTGAGTACTCACTCCAACGATCGCAAAAACCGGGTACTCCACTAAGATATCCAGACTCGGATAGAGAGCAGTTTGAGTTTTTATTTTACAATCAAAGTGCTCCTCTGCAGTATCAAAATATAGTTAGTGGCAGTGTGCTATTCGTAACAGAAAACGAAGTGGACTGCCAAATATCACTCGTCTTGAAAATTTTCCCCTTGTTTATTGTTTTTGATGATCGAAATTATTTTAGCTTTGTATCATTTACAAAAACACGGAAAAACGGGGACTTTCAACACTACGGCTTGTTGGTGTTGTCCTGTTGCTGTACAGGATTTTCGAACTGCTGATCATTCCTAAAGAGGATGAAAGAAGTGCGCAGCGCTTCGAAACCGGCTAAGATAGCTTGACGATAGGGCCGTTGACTCAATAATTCACCAAGGCTACCAGAACCAGTGGTGGTCGGGGGGTGTTTATTGCTGTAGATTCCCAACAAGAACCAAACGTTTTCTTCTAGGGTTTTCACCGGTGCGTCGTGAAAGAGCTTCTGCCGTGGTCAAATTTGGTTTAAAGCGAATTTTACGTGCTTAGGCTAACAAGGGAGAAAAATGAAATATAGGGATCTCGTTTTAGGAATTTAACGTCATAATTTTTAATTACTCCTAACTGAATTTTTATTCGAGGTTGGATCACACGAAGGAGTTGTGAAGTCCACGTATTTCTGCCATTGTTGTAGTTACGAAAAAAATCAGACACAATTATGCCTATGAACAAAGGGAGCATGCTCATTAAACGACACTGAGATAGTCTTCTAGGATATGAAACATAAATTTGTTATGGGTGTGGTTCATCCACTGACTGAATCACCGATTAGCATTTCCTCTTCATGGCATCAATAGCATTTTAGTTCAGTTTACACGTAGAATTATGGCCAATGATATTGATAAAGATACTTAGGTGGTAATTCACAAAACTCGCGTGATCATAAGACATCGTTTTTTGCGAAGTGCGGATGTCTGCGGCACGATCAGTACCGTGCCGTTAACATATCCAAGTGCTTGGATTGGTTATCTTAGTGCGCTAATGAGCCAATGAGATTGCCAGGACGAAAGCCATGATGTTCGTTTAACTGTATCACACGTGATCTATCTTGTCATGGAGTAAACCAGTAATTTCACTTGTGTAGGTCCGTCATTTCTTTAAAAGTGCTTCTGGACGGTTAAAATCCACTGGCTGATTACGCACGGTACAGATAGCCAATTGAAACCACCACTTATGCCGGAAAATAGGCTCCCATAGCTTACATTTTTCTGGGGAAAATCTGGTTGTATTTATTCTGTCACCAATGGGCTGTGCATCCTCCAAAGGAGAGTCCAGGAATGAAACCGATTTTGAATTCAGTTCTGGAGTAAGTGAATCCGCTCGATTTGTTGCGTGCATCATGTCCTTGTATATTGTCAACCTCATATTCCAGTTCTCTAAAGTCATTCTTATGTTGAGAAATTTGACTGACTTGAGCACCTACTAGTCACGTGTTAGTATTCTAATCCCCTTGTGTACTTTTGGCTGTTTTGCTATACTAACAGGCAGGTTGTCGAAACAAACATTGATGTTATTTCGGTGCGAAACTAGTGGCCTCTGTTTTTATTTCAGAATCGCCGACTGGAAAACATTTTCAGGAGCAAAATATCACAAGACAAGACCAGTTATGGCTGAAGCAAAAATATTTTAAACTTTTTATATGCTAAAATAGAATGGAGAAAAGTACTGAAGATGGTTCTAAGGGTTATTGGACCTCAGTCCAAAAGAGCAACTGGTTAATTTTAATTGAGCTGGACTGAAATTTCACACAGGTTATCAGAATCCTAAATGCTTCTCTCACCAGCGCGCAAATTTTCCATCTAAACAGGTAGCGGATTTAGTTTTCATTAGAACCAACTTTCTCATTATCCGGGTTCATTGCTAATCCGACGTAGCGGTAGTACTTAGCGGTTATTCTCAGTCATCGTTTTTATCTCGGCAATCAAATGAGGAAGAAAACAGTTACACTTTTTAAGAGGTCAGCAGTGCTGCTGATATCAAAGTTGATACTCGGGTTTTATTCGCACATTCTAGAGGTTGTTGATCGGTCATCGGTGGGGTCTGATCCAGCCTGTTCTTTCTTTTTGGATTAAGAAAGTCTGTGAGTAATAGGAAATCGACTCATCTAGCTGAATTCGTCCTTGTTGGCAGTGAAGCGGATGAGAAGTCAGAACAACAGTGTTCTGTCTGTCTTTCCGAATGACGGCTGTTCATCGGTTAGGCTAGCAATCGATCGAAACAGCTAGTGGTTTCATACTGATTGAAGGAATGGCAAAGGACAGAGAAAGAAAGACAGTGAGAGACAGAGAAAGACGGAAAGAGCGGTCCATCGTGTAATCGATACCCATTTCTGCATTCTAATGCGCACAACTTCTGTCTATTCATTTTAACAGGATGAGTCATTATTAGTGTACTGACGACTCCGCGAGAACCAATTTATTCTTGCCACTGAAAACGTGATATGTTTCTCATAAGTAACGAAAATACATAATCCGAGTGTTCAGCAGATCAAATAAGTACCCACATAATTTTTATATCGTGGATTGTTTCTGGTTGAGTAAAGATGGCTATGAACAAAATCCAAGAAAATGTCTCATTCAAATCCTCATTTTACTACGACATTTAGGACTCCAACGAATCCAACCAAAATGGCAACATCAGAACCACTACTTTACTCGGTTAATCGTCTAAAGTATCCTGACAAAATAAGGATGGATTAATTTTGGGTGAGAGCTCAACAATTCGTGCGTGAGCGCAAATAAACACAATTCTTGTCAAAGTCATACACTCTATTGAGTTGCATGCTCTCACAAAGATTCGCATATGCAAGCTGTCGAGTTGCAAAGCCTTCTAAACAACACATTGTAAATATAAAACTGTGCACCAAAGTGGAAGTTGCTGTTCACATCACAATCACAGAAAAACAATAATATTCCGCTTTGTCAACCTGAGAACCGACATCTCCCCTGTCTAATCTCAGTGATCAGAAGCAATCAACCTAAAAATTAAAAAAAACCAGTTACCAGTGCTCCGGAAGGAAGAGCTTGGTGTTCAGATCGCAATCTTCTCATCGCCCTGATTGGCGATAAAATGATTGCTACCCGAACTCCTAAACCAACGCTCAGTAGTAGGTCGAGGAGACTATGCTGAGCTACAAATATAGGCAATGTTTAAATTCATGTACGGCTGTCAGATTTCAGAGGTTCCGATCAAAAGAATGAGTGCTTCATCCGATATTGAAAAAGAAATCTAAATGCATTTATCCCACCATTCATCAAAAGCCCTTTGAGCTCCGTTAAACGACATAGAAAGGCAAAGTGACATCTTTTTGACATTTCTTGACCGACAGATGTACTGAGTACGTCCATAATTAAGCTGGTAGATTTCAATATCACATTGGTTTAATTGCTAGTGTATTGAATATTGCTTACTTGTCAGAGAAATTTATAAAAAGCTGCCTTTCTAGTGTGGGTATATCGAGTAAGTACACGGGTACATGCACATCAAAACACGTGACTCCATCTGTCCTCTTCGGTAATGCAACTTTAGTTTCTTCGATCATGGAATACGGAGATCCAGTAAACGCTATGACTTGTTAATGTCGAATTGATCGTATTAATCGCTCTTTTCTTCCCGAAGAATTTCAAGGGAACCCAAACAAAATAAAAATCCAATCACTAGCCACTGTGCCCGATGAGGCATGTAACTAAAAACTTACTTGTGTTTTGAAGCCAAAAGCTTGTATGGTTTAATGTTTACTCGGTTAGTCACTGTAATCATTCTTCCTTTACAGTGAGCATAACAATAGGGCAACTGTGCTCAATCTTTGTCTGTACACGTCAAAGTACTTGAAGCAATCGGTTGAATGTAACCAGGAAGGGCTGTGGCACCGAAACGTACTAGACAATATTCCATTTCTTGCCGAAAACGAAAACAGTGATCCATCCTTTTACGCTTCCGATACTTTGAAATCTCCTCGTGCATACCGATAATTCCTGATTTAGCCATTCTGAAATAGAAGAATTCGGTACTTGTATAGCAGCAAAATCCTGACTGTAAGCTAAAAAGACATTTTCAATTCACTTGCCGTACAATGGACCACTTCATAATTGTAAACAATAACGAATGGCTACTGAACGGTAATATAGTCTCAGTTGATAACCAGTTCTCGCACACAGGAACAGAAAGCCCATAGGGAATTTTAAGACGGTGTATGATCTTGTACTTGATATTTCTAAACTGTTTTACTTTGTTAGTAAATCTCAAAATTTCACCAGAATGTGTAAAACGTAGCCATTGGCCTAGAGCAAATATTTTGGCGAGTACGATAATCCGTCGCGAACAAATATAATTGGGTGAGTCTTCGTGCAGTGGTATTGAAACGCTTAATTCTCGAGCAAAAATGCACACTCTTGATTTGTAAAAAGGATGCGAAAGTGACTGCAAGGTTTTTGGAGGTAAGTTCACAGTTGACGCTGCCTAATGAGTTATTCGATAAACAACAACAATATTCCACTACTAAAACACAACGAACGTGTTTCGCCGAACTTCTAAATAAGACAGAAAGGCGGGTAATAAAAGAAAGAAATTGAGAAAAGTTTTTCCCTTCCTGTGATAGATCAGCAGAATGGGAATCGGTGACTAATTTCAGGTACGAAACGTCTGACGTAGGATAGATTTATTATTGTCATGTTGTGCTGTGTAATTCAAATATAAAACTAATGGATTAGCTATGTTGTGGTTCATAATGAAAGGTCGAATTTCACTCCTCGCTTTTGGAGTAAACTGTACGATAGTAGGTAGGGATGCGAGTAGTCGTATTAAAGTACATTCCTTCCTTCTTGAGAGTGAATACCCGACGCGTGTCTCTACTGGCCGTATTTCCAACTTGAAAATCCTTCTGGGAGAGGGTGATATGCAACTTAGATTTTTCCAATCTTTTATTATATACTTGGTTGGTAAACTGATACTGACGGAGATGAAACGTATAAAGCTTGCTTCGAAAAGGTCTGGCTTATTTCTATCCTACATGATCCGTTCTCCGTGTGCCTGTTATATTGGCCAACCGCAATTACGAATAATAGACGTATAACCAATTGATACACATTTTTTGTGAACTGGCTCCTAGTGGTGAAAATTACGTCACTAGAGCGCATCCCAACAATAAAATCATCACTGTCAGCAGATGGATTAACCATTATTCACTCCGGAGCAAGTACTACTTAAGAGTATTTAGCATTAAAATATGTATGCATGCTTCAGCTCAAAGAAAGTAAACGTAGCTGCAAGCAACAACAATGTGTAGAAAAATTCCTTCCTTTTAAAACTGTCGAATTTGTGTTGATGTGAAATCAAAACATCGTGCGTTTGTTTGACTGAGCGTGACAAATCAAGAATATTTTTACACGCCGTCAGTGGTAGATTATTTTCCGTTGTACTTTTTCAGGTGGTTATTAAAAATGTTAGCGTTGATTTTGTCTATATGATCTCAAGGTTTGATGATAACTGAATTTAACAAAAAACCATACAAAACCTGTTCTAGAATTCATCTCTGCTGTGTTTTACTCCACTAGTGGTTGCACGTCAATCAGTGTTCACCTGCATTATTCGTGCTTGACCGGCTGTACCGCGATAATTTAGCTGCCGGGAAGTCATCGGTTCGTTTCTGACCCACTAAGTGAACTTTTGGATGAAAAAATGCAACTGAATTACCCACCACCTAAAATTCATCGTTATTTAGTCCACCTTCGATATAAGTATCAGGCTAATTTAAAAAGACGCTATCCAGACAGTTTTACGGGAGCCGAGACTCGTTGAGTTTGAATGCTAGTACTGATGAACTCAGAACAAAAAAAAATAAAGATGCTACCTAATGTCGGTTGTTACCAGTTCTCAGTTCACTGCTCCGGTGTCCAGTGTCCAAATACTCAAAAATTGAATGTGGACTACAAACGGAATAAACTGGAAGGGTTACTAGTCAGAGGTCCTAAGAAGATCGGAAACTAGATTATTGTCACATAAAAACACACTCCTCCAGTGAAACATGTAGTGATTAATCCTATGTCCGTCTGGAAAATAAATCACGGCAAACGTTACTGAAGAACAACCACCTGGAGTTTCCCTGAGACTATTTGTCAGCACACTGAGGCGTGAGACCGGTGAAAGAAAGTTTCACCAAAATATGAATACGTCGTAATATGTTTGTTAGCGATGAATAATCAGTAGCGGAATGGTCCGCTTGGGAAAGCTGCTGTGGTTTCTGATTACATTTGTTTGAATTGAGATGCGTGTTTAGGAAAAGTTACTCAAAATGTTCATGAAATAGCAGAGGCAATAAAATGTGAAGAATATTTAGTGGAAATATTCAGATATCTTGGAAATATCAAATCAGTCGATCGTACGTAGCAATAACTCGAATAACTGTGCATACTAGCAGATGTTTTCCGTGTGCCCTATAGATACCCTCGAAGTCTTGGCATTAGCGTAAAAACTTCAGTGTTCAGTTTACTGTATTTGAACAAATCAGTTCTGATACACAAAAAGTTACAATGTGCATTTGGTTGTTTCTCTCCAGAAGTCATCATAACGTCTCCAAGACAAATAACTTTAAACTATGGTACGGATTTTAGTGAAATACACCTTTTCCAATCAAGCTTTAATAGAAATCCGCAGCTCATTAGCAACGATCCACAATACTTTCGCTTCCACCCAACGTTATTTAGCCACGACCCACAGTCTTTTGGCCTTGACGCACAACCTCTAGCCATGCCGCTATAAGCCAGATAGACCAAAAGTATCGGAATATTATGACATCAAGAAAAGTTGGAACAGTTTGGTACTTTTCGTAAAGATTGGTGTCTTAAAACTGGCTGAACAAATGGGAAGTGACGATCGTATTCTGTGCATTGGTAAAATTGCCAAATGCCTCATTGCAAGGTGACTGAAGGAGGTTCAAACGATGTGCCAGTATCGTCGAACCATGTGGCACAGCCTGTATGACTGTCGCGTTTTCGGTGATAGTGATAGTATCGGAAGTTGTAACGTGGACAAAATGATGACATTCATGAGAGTGTGCTTATGACAAGTGTGTGTATTACCCTGGGACTACAGCGTATCCACTTATCTAAGAGTAAAAGGAACCAATCCTTTATTTTTTCACTATATCGAGTCTTGATCTTTGTTGCCGACTTTAAATGCCCAATGAAGGACTATTTTTAAGTGACGGATTTTTGCTTACACAGCTGCTTGCTTGTGAAATTTCATCCCTAATGAAGAGACTTGTTGTCGACTGGTTGGTATTTCAGTCGGAGGCAGTTGAGCGATAAAACCACCCCGCGAACGTTTGTGGTAATATTCGCCGCAATTTATCTAGCACCGGACTTATAGCCTGATATCGTGGAGAGCGGTAATGTGAGTGCGAATAAAACGTCATGTCGTTTCACCAGCGCGGAAAATCGACGGGGGATATTCGAATGTACACGAAGACGAGACGGTTTGAACGATGGTGCCAAACATCGCCGCATTAAGATTAAAACATGTTTGTCATTGCAGTTACGGATAGGGAAACAGCATTGACAGTTAGATCCTATAGGTGGAAGTTCAACGAAGAGTTTATCAGGCATTTATTTGGTGTGGAGTACAAAAACCCAGCAAGTACTTTGAAGTAGTTGAAGGAGAAGATGGCGGAAGATTTTTTATTCGTTTGCACTTTGCAGTACGATAAAAACTGGTTCAATGAAAACACAAAAGTCATACTGGCTTTGCCGTACGTTTCGGCTATACGGGAGCATCGTTTGAAACTTCTCCAGTCAGTTCGCGATGCAGCATTCGATACCATTACCAAAATAAAGTGTGAAGGATGCTGACTGTCTTGCAGCGGCTTAGCTAAAGATTGTGCATCAGGGTTAAGGGGTTGCTGGTCGTGGCGAAAGTATTGCGTATTTCGGTTGAAGGGTTGTGAGAAAGTGTGTAGTACAGCTTCTAATAGTTCATTTTTTCCTCACTCATAGTAGAAAGTGGATCGATCACAGAAGGTTAATAAGACCTATGTGTATGACATGTGTTGGCCACCGTGGTTCACGAGCGTGGTTTGTCTGCATGGTACTTTAAGAACTCTCCTTTGTGGCGAAAGTAACAGCATAGAGCGGGCGAAGTTGCTTGTTGACATTCAACCCCAAATATAACGTGGTTCTAAGTGCGGCCGAAAATCCGGAAAGGAGTTTTAACAGAAACTTGAAAAACATTTTCCCTTAATGATGCGTCTTAGACACCAGTTTATTATTCACACGGGTCGGACCTATGCGGTGAACCAAATTAAGACCCTAGAACTTACGGCAGGGTTGTAACATCGATCGGATTGTGAAGGTAACCGTGATCATTGTAAAAAAACAATAGACTGGGAAATTTTCAAGATTTTCGTAACCTCCCATTTTTATCGTTAGATGACGCATCAAATCCAAATACTAATCCGCCGCACTGCGTTCACGTATGCTGCATAGGTCATTACTGCAGCTTACGTGGAAGCTGTGCATTCTCAGTAGCAGCTAATTCACAAATCTGAAATTAAAAAACTTCATTATATGACTGCAATTTCTGTTGTTGTGAAAATAATGAGCACCGGTTCGCTTACTGTCATTGTAACCCAGGGTGTGAGACAAGTATGTTCACCAAAGTGTATTTATGAAGGGTTTTTCAAGTGCAATCTTGTCGTTCAGTTATGAAACAGTCGGTTTTCCTGTGGTAGTAGGTCTGCTGAAATGGTCGAGGGGAAATGCAAGGTCAACTTGTACCTAATAAGGATTTTCCAAAAGCAAACCGGAGTAGTTCGACTTCTGTTACACCTACATACATAATTCCTCATGTAAAAAGGTCGGAATGCAAGTTGCAGGCGAACATGTGTTTTCTTTGATTCAATTTCTAAATACTTACAATCATATTTATATGCAACCAAACAAGAAACGAATTAACGCGTATAGTCAGTAAGTCAATCAGCCAATCAGTCAGTCGATCGGTTAGCTGGTCAACCAATCGATAAAGAAAGGATGGGGCAAAATTACGCTTCACAGTCGGAGTCCCGGTTCGGTATCAAGTTCGAGAGTAAAGTCCTTGGTCTTTGGCCAAAGAAGTTTAAGTGCTTAAACCATCTTATTTGGTCGTAGTATTCGGTTAAAATCACCGAGCCTTCTATGAGTGAGGCACTGAATTTACCGGGAAAAAATTCAGCCGGTATTTACCCTTTATCAGGTCTCATATTAATTAGGTTTAAATTATTGGTTAGTTGTTCATGATCTTAAAAGCTTGCTCTTAGGTTTCATCCTTCCCAGTACAGATTAATTATTCTTTGTCGAACTATCTACGATTGTACCCCAGGCAGGAACGGGAGACACTTAAACCAACTTAAATTCGCACATGCCAAATGTACCGATTGTTGAAGATGGTTAGGAGGTGGATAGGTGTAAATTCGTTTTGCAGCAATATTTTCTGAACTCAGTAATTCGATAGAGGTTGCTTACTTACCCATCGTGTGTCTAAGAAAGAAAACTCTGACAAATCTTCAGCAATGACGGTTACCAGATTCTCCCCATCTCACGGGTTTAAATGAGTAATTCATACAGTGCACCCATGATTGTTTCAAGAACAAGTCTGTCATGGTTCACCGTCACATTTCTCATATGCCTTCATCGGCTTTTGATCCACATTGTGATTAAGACGTTATATATTAGTTATCGACGAGCTATGCCACCTCCACGGTCAAAATAAATTAAAGCTTTCTAAAATCTCATAGCCTTGTGTAGCATAGGTAACAACTCTCACATGGTATATTTTACCGAATATATTAACAGTTCTGCTGAGAAAGTTAATTATGACTAGAATTCGGTAGAACATGAAGGCTGTTCACTGACCGCAATCATTTTCGTGCATCGGTTTATTTGCAGCGCAATAGATCTTGAACATTCCGTACGAACACGTGCTCTTTTATTGCACTTTTTATCAAAGATGGCACTTGTGCGTTGGTTAGTTTGATTAAACGCAGGTTCTTTCCGTACCGAACTGATATTCCGGAGGTGGAGACGAACCCAATGAACTTGTAGTAAAGTGTTACTGGAAATACAGTTACTCGGAAGTTGAATTCAACGAACATCAAACAAACTAGTTTGGGACAGTTTCTTACAATGAAAGTGTTGTATTGTTCCGTTTGTTGTTCGATTAGTCAGACGTGCGTGATAACAACAACAAACCTGGGACTTTGTTTTTCCAAAAACATCCGGTTTGCTTCGTCCATTTTTCTTAGACCAGTTCGCAAGCCTGTAGATTGTTTTTCTTTCAGTTATCTTTGAAATCACCTTGAGAATTTTCGATTCCATTAACTCTGTTTTATTTATCAATGAAACTGAAAAAATCATACCCCGTATTTTTACTGATTGTTAACTGTCCTTTTCCCAACGCTGTGTATTGCCACTATCTGCTTTTCAGTATCTTCTCCAACACAAACAAAAACATTTGACATCTCGTCAAATTAAAATGTATTTTATGAGTTACTTATAGAATGCCAGTTCTTCAGAACCTCAAATTACGTCACAGTTGTTGTCTTCTAGTTTGATCGTTTAGCCACAGCATACCTGGACAATTCCACCGTCCTCGATTACCTGATGTCTCGGAATGATTTGCAAGCAGGTATAGCTCTTTCAATGACGGCTTACTCGTTTTCATACGCGAATTATTTTATCGTCAGAGTTACAAAGAAATAAATGGTGGCTAATGACTCTTTTATAAACTCTGTCGAAAACAACGTTCCCGGAGCATCTTAAAGCGCCTCCTTTTGCACTTTCCATTTGCAGTTCTTATTTTCTGGTGTATAATGCTCGGTTTTCATAAAAGCATGATTTGTTGAAATTCTTTTGAATAAACTAGAAAGCTTATTGTTATTTATGGCTCATCAAATCTGAAAAACAGAGGTTGGCAAAAATGCTCGTTTTTTCCATTGATTCACAGTCGAACTATCACATGAGTATATTAGGAAAATCAATAGGATTGGAGTGAAAGTTTTTGAAGTTCACAAATGTTATAGTCAAGACCTAACTGTAAACCAGATGCGTTCATTTCCACACACTTTGTGTTTGGTTTTGTTCAGTCCAGGGCATGTTTCACAGTGGAGAGTGGACCAGAGTAGCTAAAGAGTACACAAAATGATTTTGAGCAGACTAGAGAAGATTACGGAAATGGGTTCCGACCCTGAGTGCTCACAAAGGTTTTTCGTGTGCTCTTCAGCTGCTCTGACCCATTCTTTATCATTTGGCAAGCCCTGAACCGAGCTAAACTAGCTACAGAATGGGTGGAAAAATCTGCATCCCGTTTGGAATCAAGTCTTGAATAAAATATTTATGAATAATCTTGAGCATTTTCTGGTTCACATTTTGGTAACCGAATATAGCAACAATTGGTATGATTTTGTATACAGATTTTTCAAGTGTTTTGGTGATCTTCCGTTCTTAAAGGGTTATCGTAAAATCCAGCTAATGCTAATCTGCTTATCGAAATAAGTAGTTTTATGTTGCATCTAGGAGAGATAACGAATATCCTTGGATACACACCACCTGATGATCGGCAACAACCGCGAAGCTGGTAGAGTGCTTCCGGGGACATTTTTGTCCTCTCTTCCAGATACTATACCATACTATTCCTATCTAAAACCTATACTTGGAACCATGCGTCCTCGTTCTGAATATCAGTCATGTTAATCAACGAAATAACTTTGAAAGAATCACCGTGGGATTCTAAGTATGGACTTTTCGCCCATGCAAGCTCCATATGGCTCAAATGAGATTACGGATCTAGTCTGTTTACCGTTAATTTGTTTTCGACTTGTAAAGAAGCCTAGTTAGTAAAGTGTGCTTTCTTCGACTCTCGTGTTATGGCTGAGATAAACACTGCATCTAAAATTCAGCCACAGGTTTTGTAAATAAACTTATCAGAATCAGGTTCAATCTGGTTTTGAACAAAGTCAAATCAAACGGGATACTTCGGAACCAACCGACAGCCTCACTGGTTGCAGTTATGACAACGCAAATGTTTCACAATATCAGAAACCAGTACAGGGTTTGCTGGAAAGTAACATGTAGTACTGCCTTTTTATTTGATTCTCCGTCCAACTGTGCACATTCACAGTAAACCACCATCAACGGGAGGAATGTCAAGTTTCCGCCGGTAAGCCTAAATGAAGAATACAAAGAGAGATAGGGGAATGCGCATTTGTTCAGGTGTAATGAGTGGACTCATATCTGGCTATTGGATATCCAAATCGCCAGCTTTGTAATAATGTGAATTCTTTGGGACCAAATGGTTGCTATTCAGTTTTATTTATTCAGTGGAGAAACTGGAATTCCAAGGGCATGCAGCTGATGAATAACTCCAGATCAGTGATCATACTTGGTTTATCCTGATCGAATTAAAGCTTTCCTTTGTTTATTTGAACTTTTAGCTGTTCGTACCACATAATAGACATAATAAAACAAGAACCTAAATGCAGACACCCGTTATTCCGAGGAAGTCACATGATCTGTCAGCAGGGGAAACGTTTGCTTAGCAGCCACTGTCAAACTGGTCTTGGTTATTTGGGTTTGACAACTGTAAAGCAAGCATGTATGAATAGCAGTTACCTAATTTACTCACACTCGACGTTGTCTAAGATGACTGACAGATTTGCATTTGCGTCGAGTGGTTGATTGGTTTATCAGCTCTATCCAGCTACCTCTGACCCGTGAGGTGAGTAGCAGGACGGCCACATGTTTCACAGTTGGTATCCATGGACCAGAAATCACAAACCAATAAGCCTGAGGAACCTCGTTCAAATTGTAACACAAGCTGTCGTCACATATCATCGTAGTAGTGCCATTGTCGCGTGAATAGGAAAGAGGCCTAAACTACCAGAGTTTTATTGAGATTCACACTACAAAAAGCAGGATTGTGGACGCCGATCGCCTCTGGCTATAAAAGCAGTCCTTGCTCCTTTGAAATATAACCAAACATTATTTACGATAGAGAAACATAGATGGCTCATGAATTTTGGGCAAGCTCACATCCCCATACCTAAATAATCCGTCACAACTTGTATTTTTATTTTACGTCCAGGTTCTCTTTTCAACTATCTGGCATTCCAAAAACATAGGTCGAATTCTGTTGAGTATAGTATGCTTAATTTTGTTTGTTTTTCCTTATAATGAATTATCTGAATCTGTTTTGTCGACCTTCCTAAATGAAAATATTTGGAGTTATTGTGGGACGAGAACAGTTTGTGTTACGATAGATACATCATGTAGTGGCAAGGGTCAAGCCACCATAAAATCCCAGGGAAGCACTACGCCGTTGGTGTATCGTCGTTGGTAGTCGTTAGCAGTGAATAATTGGTCCCAATTTTATCTGGGATTTGAACTCGTAGTACACGACCGTCAGCGGCACACGTGTTGCCACTGGGCCATCCCCCTCGACTCTGCAAGCCTTGTTTCGCCTCAAGACAGTGATGACGATGATTGTTGCATATTCGTGCTACGTGATACAATCCTTGCAACAAATATTTTCCAGTGGATTCACAATGAATCAAGCTGCCACGGAATGCAGTGAATATCCTCTATTCATCACTTCAAATCTGTGAAACTACTGTGTGACTGTTCCTTCTATGTGCACCAAGCATATTAGTTGAGTCCAAATAGAGGTCCCTACTGGACTTCATAAGTTATAAGTAAAACAAGCTCGTTACTGGACTATTCAGGTTGGCCATTGTCAACGTGCATGCAGTGTTCACACATGATGCTTCGCCTCCTCGCAGCTACTTTAATACAACTGATTGTTATTGACAGTTGTCATATCCTCGACGGATGTTTTACTCTCACCTGATGGTAAAGCAATTATCTGAAGCGAACCAAGAAAACTAAGCTTGGACAACCTAATGTTTGAGTGGTGCTACCCACTATCATGAGAAACTGGATTATCATGATTTACTGATGACTACCAAAAGAGATGAAATACCAAGAAAAGTTGGAACTGCATTCTGCGCAAAAATAGTTGTTTGCATTCATTCTATTGTCTCAGGAAAGAGTTTTTCGAATTTTACTTCAGTTAGAAAAGCGGTGGTAAAATTATGCATTTTATTTAAATAGTTGAAATACTTTCTGCCTACAAGGGTCAATAAAAAATGTAAGCTCTCGATCGTCATACATTACACAGTAATTCATGGAGAATATATTTAGTCGATATCAATTACTGAGTCTCATTTACGGTCAAGGCACGGGGTTTTGTGAGAGGCTATCGGTTTGTGGTGGAAGAAATATTCAAAAACTCAGTAGATACTCATTGCAGAGTTGTACTCCATTGCCATCTTCGAAAGCTCGAGAACCGATCCATCGAAGGCCAGTTGTTCATCTGAAAGGTGAAAACGTTTTCACATAAGCATAGTAAATTTTGACGGAACATTCAGTGTGATGGTATCTCATGGCTAGAATATTACTTGTACAAGAGACCACTACACCGGAAGTGAGCACGTGTGCACCTATGTCCGTGTGTGTGACGGATCAGAAGCTAAAGTGCTCTAAATTTCATTGGAACAAGTAAACATCGTTGATTTTGCATCACCAAACTAACCATAGAAACACACAGAGAGACAAACCTAATGGTCGGATACCAACCAAAGTTTCATGTCACTTCCATGGACGCGACAAATACCCGGGCCTACTTTCTCAAAAGAGCCGGTAACAACCACATAACCACCTATAGACTAATCATAATCCACTGGAATCCAAAAAGCCAGAATTACTCAGCCTATAATGTCATTCGAAGTGGCAGAGTTCTTAAGAAATGATTTATCAAGAAATATCAAAACTGCCTTGTTATTAAAATTCCACTGAATCACTCTAGATCTGTTTTGTCGGACACACTGGAAACCAGGAGCAATGAGATTCTCACGAGTTACCTGCAAGAGTATTTGGTTTAAATCCCAAAAAACTTGTTTCATGACAGCAAAATGTCACGTGCTAATCATACGCATCCACTCAGGCACAGTAGTCTACAGTAGTCTCAATTGAAATCCAACTGAGATTTGAAGGCGGGACGGACAGCCAAGAGATGTTGACACTGCTAGATTCGAGTCCTTCGTATACCACTGTAGTTGGACGCAGATTACGGTTCTCTTTAGGCTAGGTGAAACGACTACATAAAGCTCCCGTGGGTTTTCGATATTGAGATGAGCTCTGACGTTACATGATGAAATATCCTATAAAATGATCTTTGTTTTGAAATTGATTTTGGACGTGTCTCACCACCTGAGATATCCAAACACCAGTCATCTTCCAAGTTATTTGGGCAAGTGCTGAAATTTAGAAGAATAATTCACTTGCATTGAAATTTCTACCAGTCATAATTTTCTTGACTGTCTGTCAATTCTACACTCTTTGTGAATCACATTGCTATTCACCGTGTAGCAACAACACGTTCTCAGGTTCACTCATAGCTACTCATAGATTATTGGAAGAAAGGACTGAACGTGGAAGACATCTCATATGAATCCATAGGCTGAAAGTTAATTCTTGTCAGACAAGAGACTGTCGGAAGGGATGAATAATTGTTAGACCCAACAGAATGGGTGATACGGAGACTCCGACATGTGCGCATACGTGACAATCGGGTTAATGAATACAGCACAAAGAGCGTGCGTGAATGTTTGGAGTGCGTCCGCTTGAAGCTTGATGGCCCTCTTAAAGATGATCGATTGCAGGAAAGGGTTGAAGTTAAGTATCTATGCTACACTTTAATCTGTACAATGCCTCTGGTGGTGCTCATACTTAATATTTACCTAGTGCATGGTATTTATTTACAGAACAGTTTTTACTAAAAGGTAGCTGTTTGAAAAGTAAAACTTGTTAAAATAATATATCCAAACTGTAACAATCAGTAAAACCGACTACTCGTGGAAAAATAGTCCATTTTTGGTCAGGTGAGGAGTTAATCAGGCAAAGTGAAAATGATTAATTTTTAAGACTAGCAAATTCAAAAGTTTCACGTGGGCTTAAGCGAAGCCTTCTCATTTAAGCTTTATGGTCAGTTCACAAAACACATTTTCTCTGCTGATTATCCTAACATTTGAATCCAAACCACTGGAGACTGGGGATGGTACTCAAATAGTTATTTTACCGACGAATCATCTTCGTAAATTTGACAAGAAAAAAGAAAACTGAGGATTTTAAATTGGAGATGTATATCTTGTTTTGTTCAACTAGTTTGGATAACTGTAATGGAAAGCTCTAGATGAGTGTTGCGATCAACATGCACGTGAATTTAGACAAGAAGAAAAGATAATATTTCTCCAACAGCATGATTCCCTGGTTGGCACAGTCAGCTTTGTTCTCACAACTGTGGCAGTACAATGACCACGCCATTTACAGTTCTGCGTTGCCATTTATGGTGAATAAATCGGTGCAACTCTCAAAGTTTAATCTGGTTGGGCTACTTGGTAAATGGATTCCCCGTTGAATATATTTTTTTGAGTTTGTCCAATAAACAACGGAAGGGTGAATTTTCCATGTATGGTCGATGCGAAGCACATCGCCGACGGGCAGTTTGGGGAGCCCGGCGTACAACATTTAAAGTGTACAACCATACAGTCTATCTTCCAACTTCCACTTTTGGGATTCTGTGTTTATGCACTTCCGACCATTCCAAACAAACCAGATCAAACAGCAGTACCTAGAGCTCCCACAGATTTTAGCGGTGAGCTAAACATTGATATTGCCTGAGGAATCACTTCAGAATTTAAAAAAAAACAATCCCTTCTTTACTAAAAAGAAGCAAAAATCATTCTCTTAGAGTGGTCTTTAAGCCCTGGTGATGTAACTTCGACTGTAGGGGGGAGAGTGAAACTAAGCAATCTGAACACCTAACTCCGTCATCAGACGCCTTTGAAATCCAGTCCAGAGGAGGTGTGGCATTTAAATTTCCCGTCTGTACACTAAATGTTGAACTTGTACGTATATTGATGTCAAGTAGGCACTGCCATTTACAACGAATATTGCATTAGATAGCTGGACAGCGTCATGCACATTAATAGGCAAGCGGGTCAATCTCGACAAATGCGACTTGATTGATGACCTGAACAATTTCATCCTGTGCCTAAGGCCGGATCTGTCACTGGGATGACAGTGTGACCGTTTAGGTGGGTGTGGTAGGTCAGTGTCCTGACAGCATAGGACGCACCGCGGGTCGCTGTTTAGAGTGAGGCGCAAATACGTTCTTTTCTTCACCCTATGACCTGAAGACTAGAAAACGCATCGCTTGTGAACCGTGCTCGCGTATTGGTTGCTCTCTCCAAAAGTCGAACTGCTCCACCAGTTTATCGATCGGTTTGATTGGTTTGCGAGGATGTACTCAATGGAACCAGAATTACCATAATTAAATGAAGGGGTCTGGAGCATAGCCGAAGTTTGTGAAAATTTCTTGTCAATTTTTGAATGCAGTCGGTTCTACGAAACACTGTGTGGTATCCGTCTATCAGTTTGGCCTTCACAGAAAAGAAACCCACGACTCTTACTGAGCATAGATTCACTCACTCAGTAGAGAGAAAGGAATCGAAGAAAGACACAGTTCTCTTACCACCGAGTGTACACAACAACCTAGCGGACGTTTCCACAAGCATTCGAACAATTGGATATTGGACCCAAAGCAAGATGAGTTCTACTCTCCGGCGTGACATAGCAACTGCGTCCAAACGACAAAACCATAGGACACTGCGCTCACTGACAGAAACTCCCAGTTCTGGGGGCTTCGTGGTTGTAAACAGCCTGAGGAAGAAGTCATCCGAGTTTGTAAGTTATTGCCGACGTCGGGCTTATTTAGGCTTTGGAAAATCAGCGGTCGTTTTTATACAGAATGGGTAGACCGGAACGGTTACAAACCGAACAATGTAAACAGATACCTAGGTCCCAGATAGCCAGGAGGGGCAGCATAGAACTTACTAGAACATTTCTCATTTCAGTGATGGAAATTTGATAAGTTGATTTTATGGGAAAGGATACCATATCGAAGTATTATTGAGAACAATCTGGTTCATTTGCCTCTGACTCCAATAAAAGCAGACTGGGACTATTGGTTTCTGTTTCCACAACTCCTCGAGGTTAGCTTATCCGGTGGAAGTACAAATTTCATTGACGAGATTTGCTTTCTTTTCACATTTGTAACATATTTGATGAAATAAATCTAATTTCACCTACGACTATCGGAAAAGGAGTGGATGATTGTGCCCGTAAAATTATTTGTTATTTATACTTATGCAATGAAGTGTGCACGTCTTTTTCAAAACAAAAGACCACTAGAGAAGCCGGCTTTTCTCCTCACAACTTGACCATCCAGGAAAGCGCATTAAGGGATAGAGGCATGCACAAAGAAGAGACACTGACTTTCCTTAAGGTGTGTATCGATAGGTTTTCATGCATTTCTTAAGTTCTATTTATTTCAGAGTCAGTGGCCCTTAGACAGTGGAACATGGATGCAAGACTATCTGTTTCTTCAACAAAATACGTACTGGGTGTTTTAACCCCCTCACTAAGTTTTCCATCTTGTCCGCTATTCCGTAATATTTTTCATCCACTGGCCGATAAATCTGTGTAACTCTTGCCTTAGTAGAGCACTAAGGTAGAGGACGAGTTGCTGACTGGCAACGCTCAAGATCTGACACTAATAAACAACCTGGCAGGTAAACTTTGATGACCACTGTTAGCGAAACGTATTAGCGGTCTCACTAGTGATGGCCCATTCCAAGACACCATAACAGATCTAAAGTAAAATTGCAAACTTTTACCGATATCCTGCTTTTTCTTAAGAAGAAAGATAAACGCACTAACTCGACCGGATCTCTTTCATTAAACAAACAGAATTATTTATTAACATGAGCATGTCACTGCGGTGACTATTACTAACAAACCCTGCTCAAAATAATTTTGTAGATCTACAAATACAGAACTCTTTACTGCATGGCAGACAAAACTGGGCTGTTAAAAAGCAGAATGAAAACTTTCAGGACGACACTTCGTTGTACGCCTTTGGGCTGCCGAAGAAGCTTCTCCAGCGAAGCGTGCATAAGTTGTACAGGACCACAACAAATTATTGATTTCCTGATAGCTCTGAGCCTGTCGTCCAGGTTGCGAATGTTTCTTCACAAACCGAGGTGTTGTCATCACTGTGCTGATGATATCACCTCGGCTGGTACTGAAAAAGTTTGTGACCAGAAAAAGCCTCAAGCTCAGGGAGATCACGAACTCATGAAAGTTTCCTCTATCACTGGCTGTTGTTCACCTTATGGAATGTAGACAATTAGCGAATTGCGAACGAGTCTTCCATCTAGTCGTGCAACGATACACCCGCAAAATCCCCTCTTTTGATTAGGAAATAAGACTCAATTCTGTAGTCAGATGCAGAAATTTATTTTTTCGCCGTTTTGAATCAGTACCGATAAGACCAGCACAAGAGCAACAAACTGCAAAAAAGCGAGGCCAAGCACTAGGTGAGCAGGGCCAGTCAGTGAAATACCAAGGGTGTAAACAAACTGAGGTGAAAGAAAGCACATTGGATCCGGAGCTCATAAAAAACCGACATGTACAAGGACGGCAAACTGCACACTAATGGTTGGACCTCAACTGGTAATGGGACCATTGTGAGATCCGAACTCCACTCACAGTGATCAGGATTAGATCGAAGCCACTAACTTGAGCTACTTCTAACATTATTCTTCAAAAACCTTTCGTATTACAAGGTGGATCAGTTACTGGTTTTAGGTGTTCCGTGGATTTAAGTCAAAAGGAGAAAGACAAAAACTACCGAATTTCTCAGACTAATTCCGATGTTTTTATGTTTGGATGTAAAACCAGAGAGTGGCACATTCACCTAATATGAAGCTGTTTCACTGGAACAACTCTAGCAGGTTTTAACTTTCTGAAGCTTACATAGTTCTCAAAAGCAGATCTTCCTATTCTCTCTGACCGTTTGCTTTTTGCACGAAAGAAATACAAATTTAAAGGTGCAAAAAATTGTAAAAATATCATCGGTGAAGAAATAAACTCCTTTAGGCCCGCAACGAGCTAATAATAATCCGTGATGAGAAACTCCGATAAAGTATGTTTTCGTTCTTTTCATTCTGCACAAACAGCAAATTTTTTAGCCTTTTCAAGATTGCTCTTGAGTCCGAGGGACCTTCTATTGCATTGATCTGCGTGCACGGAATAAAGACTATTACCAGGGCCAAGTCAGCTTTCATCGATAAAATAACTGGACCCTAACTGACACGGCTGCTTACGTGTGTGATGGCTATCAATATACACTAGTCTACTCCATTTTCATTTTGTTTGCATCAAATTCTCGATGGCTTCAAGAGGCATTTAGAAACTAGGCTTAATGTTGTTAATAACCAAAAAGGTCTCATTAGCTCAGGTTTGGTAATGAAGCAACAACATCGAGGATCAGCCAATTGGTTTCCTCAAATATTATTCAACAAACAATGTATGTACTTGCAATACTATTCAACTCAAAGCGGATCTACCTTTTGATTTTAAACTGGGCATCCGTTTAATGGCATCCATTTATCAGGTAGGACTTTATCCACAGAGGTTAATTTGCAATTTATAATTCCTAATAGAGAGATTTGGTATTCAGATTCGAACAAATCAGATAGCAAAAATAAAACTTCAAGAAAAAGAAAGCAAAATACTTCTTGGGAAAAGTGGGCTAAGATGAGTGGTAAGACCACTGCCCACTAAAACGTTTTTCTCTTTTTCAGAAACAAGCATCAGGTAGAAGGCTTGATCTATTGGCGTACCAAATCATTTAACTAAACAACTATGCTGATAACTTCAACTCGTGGACAGCTAACCGAATACGCAAGCTTGATAAGAAAAATTTCGCATAAAAATGAAACTTAGTTGCGAAGATATTTGGTAGATTTACACCCATATTCTGCACAATATTGTTGATGACATGCCTCTGTAACAGGCAGGGGCAATGCTCTTCCGATGAGGGTAGCACGTGTGATCTGCAAAAGCACAAAAGGGAAAAACTCCATGAGCCGAGGCTCAGTAAGTGTATCAACGGCACCAACACTTACATTAAACGAACAACAAGATGGCGGCCTCCAATCTGGCCGTTACACTGCTCCCCCCACAAAAGAACACTGCCCCCAGTGTTCCGTATTCCAACACACTACAGGAGCCTTAGCTCTCCGGGAACCACACCTTGGGTAGGCCATACCACAAGACCTCTCCTGGGCCACACCAAATCTACGCCTCAGATCAATTCACAATTATCTCCTCGGCCCATATCAGGTCTATCTCCAAGGCCTCCCACTCCCCTCAATGCGGTCCCGCCGTGGGTGCCAAATCTGTAACAGGCCGGTTAGCTAGAAACGGACACATACGAGACTCATCAGCCATAATCCAGTGATCGTCGCTCAGTCAAAACAGAGAACACAGGGTACAAGAGATGAACGTGTATTGGGCAGAAATGAACGTAGTAGAAACGAGTTACAGCGGTTCTTCACAATTCAACTCTCTCCGGGTCTGGGCCACTACACTCCTCGGGGACAGCGGCAGGTCTTCTTGTCCGAGATTCCTCACCGGGCTTCGTCCAGTTCACACGTCCGACAGGTGCACCTGTAACAAACGAACGACAACAGATGAGCGTATTCAAAAGTCCCTCCAATATGGCCGCCCCCGCTCTTATCTTTACACCTCGCTGAGTAATTTTATCCTATGGCTATTTCGCTCATATTTTAACTAGCTTTTCAACATGACTTCAGACCGAGTACTGCACCTGTAATTAGTAAGTTATGTGATATATTATTTGAACAATTCCCACTAAAACCTTTTATCAGCCCGTGCCGCCAGAGGAATTTCTTCCGGAAACAGAAAATAAGCAGGCAAAGACAATCCTTTTCGGGCAGCCCGCATTCAATGTCAGCTCCGTTGGTCTGTCGGTAAGTTCAACCATGATTTGACGTTGGTTGCTATGGCCTATAGTGTATCACGAGTGGTATTGATTTCTAGTCGTTTACTCCTCGCCAAACTGCCTAATTTTGTTGTTGTAATGTCAACATGATAAGAATGGTAACCTAGAAACTCCCAATAACTCACTTTATTCGATTTTTGAAACCCTCAGTCATGATGTTGCCTAAAGTGCAACACTGTGTAACAGAGTTCAAGTTTGGATGCATTTTTCACGATAAATAACGGCTTCACTCAGATAAACTGACGTAAGTTTATTTCTATGTGGCTGAAAAGCATAACAGCAGATCGAAAGAGCTGTTAGGAGAGTAGCGATCATAATCTTCCCAAGTATGAAATTGATGTTGAGATATTATGCTGACTACTAGATCCACTAAATGGATGGGAACGACAATGAGCCCAATTATCAAATTGATCTACTTCAACGTACGAAAACGAAGACTCGCAGACTTCATTCCTCAAACTGGATTTCTACTCGAAATATTTTTGCTTTTTCAACAGGTTGTAGTCCACTCTACCGAACGTGTGCTAGTATTGATACCCTAGTGTTTATTCCGGTCACTGCCTATCATGTAAATTAAAAAGTGTTACTTTTTCTTCATAAGGTAACTTAGCCAGGATGTAAAAGACAGCTTGGATGCTTATCACTAAGGACTCATATTGCAAGTGAGGGTTACTGACACCGTTATTTCCAAGACTGACTGTTGAACCAGGCAAAGCCCTGATAGATGAGAAACGACCGATGGGTGTGAGGCAGTGGAGCTATTTTTGATTCACTTCAGAACTGTCATTTCTATATTAGATTGATTGAGATGCTGACAGGGGTATATCCGTGAGAAGAAAATCAGTTTTATGTTATTACCTGTAGACTAACGACAGAAATTGATATGACTTATATTCGTGCTACAAAAGAAATAGGAATATTTAACAAAAAAGGCGCAAAATCCTTCTAGCAGTTTACGTGTATATAACTGCCTCACCATTTTCAGGGGTTCTAGCGGTGCAGTGACATTCTTAAGAGCATGTCACTTGTTCACGAGGCTTCATTTGCCTGTTTTACGCTTTGCTCTTGTATTCTTACGTGGGTGTGAAAGAAGTTAGATGGTATCATGAATGTCCTTAACTAAATGCAGTTTCCTTCAGTTAGAATAGTTCACACACCGACCGGCAACTATCCATTCTCACTCAGCTATAAGCAGATGGTGGATTATGCTAATTTTAGCTGCTCGTCCGTTCACATCCCGAGTGGGGAAGGAACCAAGCTCCCATAAGCGTGTACACTTAGGCAACTACAAACAAGAACGAAAACGCAAACATAAATGTAGACGCGCGACTGTGCTATCCTCCATCCTCGCGAGTATCGGGAAACAAGTTAAGTCCAACAATTTCTGCACCCACGGAAACAAATCTCACATACTTTCTACAAAATGTCGAGCAGACTCCGATACGGTAGCTGAAAACGTGAAACCCTAGATTTAATGAAAATAGCCCGACTGGAGTTTTTCTTGGCCAGATTGGCCTTCTTCGTTTGGTTTTACACTTACTCCCAAGCCTCAACTGTTAGTTTTAATTATTCCGATTGTTAGGGTTTTGGCTACAAATTTAGCCGAATTAGCCGGTTCCGTCAGTTATGAAGAACACTGCTGGGCCTGATATAATTTGCTTCAAACATTCTACCGCTTATCAGCAGAACACTGTCTATCAAAACAACATTGTATAGTGAAAAGTGATTAAGAAGGATTTCGTCAGTATTATGGATAGTAAATGATAGACACTTGTTGAACAAAGCAAAAACACAGCTGCATGACTGCGTATCATTGATGGGTATACTTCTTTCTGCCGATTATCTTCAAGCCTGAATTCAGAGCCTGGAAAGAAAAACTTCCGTTTCAAAATGAATTTATATATATATATATATATATATATATATATATATATATATATATATATATATATATATATATATATAGTAAGGACTGAAATGTGTTTTTTAGTTCCGGTATCCACTGGTGACACTAAGTATATAGTATGAACAACGTGGCTGCTGCAATTTGAATAGTGGACTGCTGTGACGTGGTGATAGTTTGCAAAAGAAAGATTTTTTTTATTTTGTTGTCAACGAAGACAACAGCTCTATATCTTTACGTTTCAATATAATGCGACGTGAAGGCACATTAGACCAGATGCAATTATTCTAATGACAAAACTGTCATAAATACAAGAAGTGTACTTATGTCCTGAATAATTATAATCATCGAAGTAGAAATACACGACAATCAGAAAATAAAAAGACGACAAAACCTGGCCTATTTCCAATTTGAAAAAGGTTTGCAGCACTCCCTGTCATCAAATTTGATTCTGAAAGTTTTAAAACCATTCTCCATGCTGAAGTTGTGTGCCCGAAATGGCTTCCATAAATATTTCTTCTGTTTGCAATTGAGTAGTAGGAGATTAGATTTAGATAATATGATTCATCATGCAGCTTCAACGCTCATCTCTCCAGTTTTTGGCTTTATTTTGGAAGTTACTAATTACTAACCGCATAAGCTCAGCCAGAAGAAGTTCGGTAAATTTGCATATTGCTTGCACTAAATCGCTGTGTGAAAGCGCAATTCTTTCTGTCAATGTGGTCTTCGTGTGAATTTGTGCAGCGATAAGGTCAACTTGCTATTCCGTTCGACATTTTTACACGGCAAATTTTTATTTCATTTTTAAGACGTTAACATAACATAACTGACAAACTATTCAGCAGAGTAGAGGTAAACTAATAGGAATTACCTGTGAATTTCTGAGAGGTTTTTATCAAAAAGTATTCTGCAGTTAAGTTCTACCTCACTCACTCATTTTGTTTGACATAAAATCACACTTATTGGGTTGTTTGATAAGATTTGTTGTTATCGGAGCCTACAACGTTTTGGTCAATTCCGGTTTGAAAGAGGCTGGTACTGAGCTCGGATCGGACAGCCTAGATTAGGTACCTTATTTTGGCAGCAATAATCCTGTATCTCTATCCGTCCTCGTATATGCAGTAAAGCCCCGGTCCTTATCACCTCTGATTTGTTCCGGTACTGCTGTCTTGGTTAAGTTTCTGAGGATGTGAATGTTACCTGTCTCTGAGTTAAATATGCCCCAGAAATTAAAAATGAGGCCATCACTTATTTTACTCTCATTGTTGTCATATTTCGAGAGGTTCACGCTGTTACTTATTGTGATTAAGGTACTTCCTGTATCAGCTTTCCCACAATGTCCTCAACACTAGGTTGCTGAATACAGGGATATCCACTCTGGCAGTTAAAAATGAATAAAATATCATTCAGCCTCCGGGAAAGCATAAAGTTAAAATCAAAATGGTGCCCTTACATTATATACAAGTTACTTGGTAGATATCGCGGTTTTAGGCAGGTCCATGTAGTACAGGACAGTTACACTTTTTCGCATCATTTGTTTGATATTTACCTCTTCCAATAACTACACAGTTCAGCACGTGACTTGACCTAATCCCCTCAGAAACCTATCAAACTGTTTCTTTTTGAAAGTGGGCTAGTGGACCGGAAAGAGTAGTATACTCTGGTTGGAAAAGCACGCCTCAGTGTGCTACATTAGCATAGCACAACTTATCTCCCGGAACTCGGCTTTAATTCCGAATTCCCAGGATTCAGTTTTGATTTACTACACAATATTGGAATCCATTAGCCAAGTGCAAAAGGAAGACCCGTTGTTGGATATGTTTCTATTTCTGGATTTGAAACTAAACAAAGAAACCCTACACTAGCAAATGTCGAAGTACTTCGAAAATTTAGTAACAACCCAGCATTGCTTTTTATGAACCACGAAGCGACACCCATAAAAAGATTACCAACAGATCGATAAAATAAATGAAACTAAGCAAATATCTCATTCAGTTTTAATCGCATTCCTGCGTTGATGCCTATTGTTTACATGGATTTTCACTGGCTCAAACACTTTTTTTGTAGTGATGCGTATGATTTTGGCGTCTCGATGCAATGTTGGTCATTCTCTACTGTAATATGATTATGCCCCTGGTTTCTTCGAATTTCTTCCTATTTCCCTGTCAATAAGATTACTGTGAGAAATAATAAAAGAGGCCATCAAAGCTAGATTGAAAGTTAACACTAGTAAAATGATATAGTATAATTTGCATCTTGATAGGTTGCAAGGTTTATGAACTGATTAGTTTAAAATAAATTAGAAACAACTTCCTATTATAATGCTTGTAAATGTAAGACGAACATTTTTATCATTCACCCCATTATCTAAAAACTTTGCTGAATTGATCAAGAATTTTCTTTAGTCTCTAAACGTAATTTTGTTGCACAGAGAATTCACTAATTATGGGTGAACGGGTTGACAAAATTTCACGATTGCCACCAATAAATCACAAAACTTCGAACACATCATAAGGGTGCAGTTCCGAAGCAATGTTGCCGACGGCAAAGTTAACCATGGTTATTCAGTTATTAGACTTTAATTTTCGGTTAATCCTACACAATTCTTGGACAGTGTCCTTCTGATATATTCCTCCATGGTTAGAGCATTACTTATATTTCAGTCAATCTGTTATGAAGGTTAGCCTCAAACACAGAAAAGCATTAAAACACAATCTTTACCTTCCCGGTCCGATCTGCATCACAGAGGTAAGAAAACGTGAAGATTCAAAGGCCACTATATTTGATTACAAAGGTTAACTAAAAAGCGGTGCAAACAATCTCATCGTTTTGATTCGGTCTTTACGGGAGTTCTCTGGCTTCGAATGCTTATTCCTAGTGAAGCTCGAGCTTCGATGATCTGCAAGAAAATCAGAGACAGAGAACGGAAGGTGAAAAGTATAACTGAACAAGTAAGTAAGCTGAAGTCCCAACAAATTATCTGTCAGTTCTTCGTTTGCAATTCAGCTACGAAGCACACTGACGGCTAATTCACCCGGTCACCGCATACAAATCTTAATCTGAAGGCGAGAATTTGAACACGAAGATTTCTCTGAAGATAAATGATCCCTAAACTATCGCATGATTTACTTCCCCCAGAACTCTACAACTGAAACCATCACCTCATGGACGATTTGCCATTTTCATGACCTTGGTTACATTTGAGTGATAGGCTTCATCAAAGAAGAGTTCCATGCAATTGTGGACTATTTCTGGTTACAATATTTTTCCCGGCAATCAAACCTGCGATGCAGTAGAACGGCAACAATGAAGCCATCATATAGCAAGGGATGAGTGTACACTCCAAAGAAGATAAATGATTTTTTGACTCTCGTCACGGAATTGGAATCTCCAGTTTAGACGCAATAACGCATGAGGTATCGCAGAACGACAAGACTACCCTAGGTGTCTAACATTCAGCGGTAATAAGATGGTATCCAGAATGGTGATGGTCTTACTTTATGTATTTTTTTCTAGGAATTGTTGTTTGAAAACCTAGAGAACCCCCAGACTCAAGAAGTTTACTCCTGCATGAACCAGCACTTTGGGGGCATTTTTTCCCTGCGTTGGGAGTAAAGTTTTTCTATCATGAGTGTATTTCACCTCTGCTCTACGAATTTTACTTTCGTCAAAAATGTGCTTGCTTTTGTTGGGGCATCTTATTAGGATTCAACAGTTTAAGCTAGAATGTACTACAAGAACTTCTAAGGGTTTGAACCGCTGCCTATTTTAATTAGGCATTTTGCTATCACCATTTACTTATAAACATTGGTGGTCAAAAAATTTCCTTTTGTCATTCCTCTATCGATACGACAGTTTCTTCGTTCATATCATCTCTTCGAAGAAGCTAGCATAGCTAAGTAATATTGTTCACTACTAGAATAATTCATCATATAACTTTCAAACAGTGATTCATCATGTCTTATCCTTGCTCCAAATTGTTCATGAATCACAAACCTGTGCATCATCACGTTTAGATTTGGAAACTACGTGTTTTTACAGATTTCCTCTATTTTTTCTAAACAATAGAGTAGTGACATGGTGTTTCGCCAACATTCACAAGCGCGCTATCGAAATTGATTTTTTCCGGGACATAGTTCTAGGCTATTTTGCATTTTGTACCAGAAGGAAATGTGAGCGTTCAAGCTAGGAGGTCAGCCAAACATTACACTTTGCTCCTAAAGAGTATTTTTTTATGAGGAATCGATAGAGATGAAGTACTGATTGGTTTTCGTTTGAACATCGATAGAGTCTGAGTACTCTCAAGCGACTCACAGTGACAGTTGTTGGGATCACTCGAAAGACAGAATGTGTAGGGAGCTGGGGACCAGACAAAACTATCTTTTTCGCATGTTGAAAACAGATACACGTTACTGGGGCAACTTCGAGGGGTGGACTGACAATATTAGCCACTGTGTTAATTATCTGCTGTTTTAATGAAAGCTTCCTAATCTTAGATGACCGTCGTTTGGAACCTGACTAGTTAATAAAATTGCAACAACTAATCATGGAGAACACAGTACACAAAGGTGAGTTGTGACCGACAATATTCTGACACGCAGAAAATGGGAGAAGTGGGCACGCGTTTGATTCAACCATATGTTTCAGTCACAAACTTTGCATCTCCTTCTGACACAAACAAAGTAAGCCTTCTGTCAAAATCGATTTCTACCGAATTATTTTATAAGAACCGCCTCCTGGTTGCATTAAGAATTGCTCGACCTTAAGAGCTAAAAGTTGTTGCATGAGATGACCGCTTACAAAACAATTTCAACCTGAAGGACTGATCAACGTGACGAGTTCCTACATTGCATCTACAGCAGTTGGTGATAGAATAATCTGTGGGGAATTATCAATAGATCGAAGGAAAGAGTATGGCACTCTTCCTGCCCACGGTACCAATTTCTGGAGGTGAATTCAATATGATAGTTTATATTTATTTCTCATTGCTTATGGTTACCAATAAATGTAAGTGAAATAACACAGAAAGTATGACTTTTTGAAATTCGACCTTGATTAGCATTGTTGGTCAGCTATTGATCTGTGGTAATTTAACCCATTGTCACCCAGAAATCTTGATGTTGTTGGATCTGAAAAACGTCGTAGGCTTCCCCACCAGGATCGATGCTTGACTTTATTTCCTCTTCACGAATACCCCTATCTAGTGGGGCTATAAGCAGTTCACCACTGAAGTCTTCTGATCAAACTACTATTTAGTAGTGCCCAAAGTTATACAGCTCAAGTAACCACAAAATCTTCACCCACTACCGTGACCTGAAAAGCATGCAGCGTGAATACGATCCCGAAAGCTTGCGATAGTTTCAGACTATGGTAGACTAGAATAACCCAAGCCTCTTCAACCACCAAAACCCCGCTGTGCTTCGCGAGCATCTAACTAGTCACTTTACTTTCTGCCAAGATGAATAATGCTCACTGTGATCAACACCCCTCCCCTCCCCATTCGTTAGAAAACTACACTGCAAGACAGAACATGTTTAACACAGTGGGGACTACCGAATAGTGTAAACCCTTTAGTCATTAGTCGAATGAGCAATAGGCAGAACCAAAGTCATATACATTCGCGTGCTCCTGGCCAACACTAATCGTCAGTAACTTTGGATACTCATCAGACAGTTAAATGCTATCCTCTCAGGACACTTATCTTCGAGCATAAAGTTTGTGCATCTGAACCGTGAATTCAACAGGCAAACGTATACTTCTTTGTTCAGTTGTCCCAAAGCACCTTCTTGCCTCGCCTAGGCTTGCTCTATCTCCAACAATGTATTTT
Source organism: Fasciola hepatica (assembly GCA_948099385.1). Classification (NCBI taxonomy): domain Eukaryota; kingdom Metazoa; phylum Platyhelminthes; class Trematoda; order Plagiorchiida; family Fasciolidae; genus Fasciola; species Fasciola hepatica. The sequence continues at coordinate 19,537,220 of CANUEZ040000142.1, forward strand.
AGCAATACGTTTATAAAGGGCTGTAAAACCTCAAGTGTAACAAATCCCATGCAACTGATAATCTTCCCCCAATTGTACTTAACCACTGTGAACAACACTCACTCCGACAGTGACAGTTGTTCATTCGATGTTGGGTTATTAAAAGAATGACAGCTGTTGCAAATAAGCATCCATTAGGCCTCTATCCGAGAAAAGAAACGGTAAAATTCATTTTATTAACGTGTATCTCCATCACATTAAAGAGGCTGGAGAAGCTATTACTGAAGTAATGTCGAATGATTTGGCAATACGAGAAATGAACTAGTTCACTTACCTCCGTTCCTGCTCTTCCATGCATGCTTCTTTGACTCATATCGTCCTGTCTTTGCTGGACAAGAAATTACCGGCTGTGCCTACCTGCTTTTTGGATTACAGCAAACTCATTAAAAGTGTTGATAGATGAAAACTTCTCAACATCCTCTCGAATAATGAGGCACAATGCTCACTCAATGAACTATTATCTGAGTGTTTTTCCAATCGGTAACAGTTTACAAGATACGGGAAGAGAAATTTTCTCGTTTCTGCGTCAACCCAAGTGTGCATACAGAGCGCAATCCACTCACATTTTCTATTCTCAGCCAACCCGTCCTTCATGTCTATCAGTGACTGTTCTTTTATCGAAAAGAATATGGATGATTTTGACGTTGAATCGCTCTATCCTGATGCGTCACCTAGGTCTAGCCTCTAGTTCAATCTCTCAGATATTAATCTTTGGTCCAATGCTCTTAGTCTAACCTTAAATTTACATGCATGCTCAGAAGCAGCTTTCTCTCTTTTCAAAGAGCTTAATTATGTGAAATTCTAGGAATCTTGTACAGATGTCGATGTAGGAAACACCCCCATTGATTACCAATCTCGGGTTTACCATTGTCAGTAATCTTTGTTGATTTGAACCCTTTGTCCGTGTTTTCACCAAGGTGAGAGTACTGGTTCACTGCGTCTTTTACGCCTGGAAGCAATGTTCGCACCCCTTAACCTAATTTGACTATTTATCCTTATTCGACTCCGGTTTTCTTTCCTAGAATACAAGCTGAAGACTTTACCACTATCAACAGGTCTTTCAGGCACTCAAGCGAGTGGTATGCCCTGTAGAAGTCTAACAGACCTCAGCATATCCTATTACCCCAAATAGGCAAGAGATTCTCCGAGAGGATTGTGAATGAACTACATTACTCGCTTCATAATGACCTCGGCAGGTATGCCTCCTCTTCTTTCACCCGTAACTACTATAGGTTGAACTACTAAGGTACGATTACCTCCTATCCTGTATCGTTCCCTACCTTGATTGCTTCTTAGGTAACAGTACAGACATCGATCCTAAAATTTACCGACTTTTTGTGTGTTAGTTCCTTCCTTTACTTCTAAATCTTGTCGTATCTTTCTACATACTTCTGTAGAAGTTTCTTCTTTGTCTAGTTGCTACGAGTTTAGCCATGTGCTGTTGATTATTCACCCATTGGGGTGCACAAAGCAAATACTTATCTTGATTTAACTTCAGATCATAGGTCTACCGCTCTCAACCTTAACGCCACCAATCATATTTCCCTCTTGACGGCTTTTAACAGAGTATTTCTCAGTAAAAGAATACTGTCAGGTCGTAGCGAAACAAAAAGTGGAAAATGCACTTCATACGTCCGGTTTTGACTTTTTTTAAAGTTTGCCGTTGTAACCAAGATAACGGAACATTCTCCTGCAAAACACCAGTAAACTTGGTGGTTTGGAGACCTTCTCAAGCTTAGGAGGCAAATTGTCCAGTGCATGTCACAGAGTTATTGATGTCAGTTATTCTCACTTCTGGCGTAGGCAGGACGATAACAATAGACTGAAGAACTTATGCTTATTTATGGATTCTATATAGGCGCCCAGTGATTGCAAGTGTCTAAAGCCTGAAGGTAAACTCGACCGAGGTGTGTCTAAAAGGTATTCAGGTAGGCATTCCTCGGAAAACTTGGTTTTCTTTGATGATATCAACTTTCATGTTCAATTTCCGGACCAGACGGAAAGTCGATAGATGAACCAAGATAGTTATTCCTGCCGTTCTCGGTGAAGTCTAATGCGGATGGTCCATAAATATTCTACAGTTATATTGATTCAACAGAGTTTAATGAAGCCTCAAAAAGTAAACACAATCAGAGCAAGTGGATATCACTGTCATTGAGATTTTTAGCGAGAATAATTTTTCTATTTTTTGTTTTACTCAGGTTCTTCTGGTTTTCCCTAAGGCAGACAAACAGACAAAGATTCTGATTGACGCAACTGGAAAACTAAACTATCACTGCTCGCTCATGTTGCTCAATTACGCTGCACTCACGTCTGTGGATAAAAACCAGGCTAGTCAGAAAGCAAACAGTTGGTTGCAACAAGTTCAGCTGAACCGAGTAAGTTAGCTTTTCGAATTTCTATCCACCATCGTCTCTTGCAACGAATTTCACCGAAAAGTTGACACTGGGCTGCGGAGTAATTCTACTTTGATTATTCGAATCCGTAGGTTTTTGGTAATTTACAAAAATGCTCTCGTCAGAATAGATAATGTCGCTTCTTTGGTTTTACATAATATGATTCCTCATGCAATGTGAACTTTTAACTCATCATTGAAGCCCATGGAAGCAGAGTAGAGCTGTCTCACCGTTGTCAGGAATCATCAACAGTGCATATCCACCGAGCCCCAACCGGGACTCGAACTTGTGAGTCGAGCACCTAGCCACTAGGCTATCCGGGTTCACATTCAACTGTTTATTAAACTTATAAACTACAATACATAGCTCTCTTCATTGTTTTGTGTGAACTGTGTCCGCAGGATTCTCGCATCTAATAACGACAACTGTGCACTTCTTGTTTAACTCTGACCGTATTTTACTGATTAGATTTGATGATAAGAAGTTTATCATAAAAGTCAGTGGTCGGAGCCAAACTGAACCAGTGCGTGATAACTTAACTTTACGCTGTAACATACAAGATAAACAGCAGACTTTGAGTAAAAGTTTCGATGATCGATTGATCATTTTATAACTTGATATTACAAGATAAACGGACCATGCAGGCTGACTTCGGATTAACGTCAATTATTCTCGGGGCTCTAATAAGTTCAGTGACAAATGTACATTAATAAGCTGAAACAAATGAAGCTCAAACCAAAGCCGAAAAGTTATTCTTCTTTAAATTTTGAACTATAGATGTCTGCTTACGCTGCTGCAGAGAGTTCACAAGTAAGATGGATGGAACCAGTAGTTTAAAATTATGAATAAATATTACAGGCGAATTCAGAATAAGTTGAAGATGAATTTTTTCCTCGTCAACTTTACAAACTCCAGTTTTTTCCGCAACAAAGCGCAAATCGGTCCATATTGTACGGCGAAAGATGTGCCAAGTGATATGTTACATATAAGTGATTTATGTCAGGTAAATAACCGTTATCCGAAATGATAGTAGTCAGTTGAAGTTCTGGTTACCACGGGTATATTTCTCCAGACCGGTTGGTGAGATAGCACATCGGTCCTGAGGAGGGTGACCAGCAGTAACCGAAATGTCCGCCGACTACCTTCACTTTTTTAGCCTTGTACTCGTCGTCCAAGCTTAGTCGAAAGGAATGAAAATAACTTATAAAGACAGTGTTAACCAAAGAAACTAAGATCCATGTTTGCCTGAAAGATTAAGACAACTGAGGTCTTGATTTTGCTATTATTTTATTTAGTTTTTCCATTAGGATATCATTGTATCCGTGAGCTAAGAAAATGTAATTAGGTATCGATAATTCAAGTGGCTCACTATCCACAGATCTGACTCAGCATCTAACCTTTCGATCAATCTTTGTTCTAGCCGGTTGACCTGGTCATTATCGATCGGCGTCGAGGAGCATCACACTCATCTCTACAAAGCCGGCCATTGAATAATTTGACCCACGCAGCCGATCTCCTTCGACAGACCTTATCCAGTAGACCTGAGTTCTGTCATGCTGTGATTTCTGCACTACTCCCGTTTCGAAGGTAACAGAATAAAGAAATTTCTGTGCACTGTTTTTAAACGCAGCCCAATGAAAACTGTTTGGTGGGAACTAATATCTATTGCCGCCAGTATATCAGAGGCGATCATTTCAGTGTTATTGAACAGGTGCGTGTCTGGTGAGGTACTAGATAATCCAATAGTCTAGTGGTGCTTTTGGTGAATGTCTCCGTTGCTCGTGGTTTAGATACATGTATGCTGATTGTACATAATAAGTAGAGTGCACAAATGCCAAGAACTTGAGATGTCTGTTGACCAGCCTTTCTGTTACAGAAATGTATATTTGTCGAAGAGCCAATGCATTTTCTCTGGCCATATCGGCTACGCTGAAGTTGCAAATTGTTTGTCAAAGTAACCCAGTTATTAAAGTTATGATTGAAAGGTTTCTTTGATCACTGAGAAACAGTACAACTGCAGGTGGTGCTTGGATATGAGGGTACTCCGATGTGCCGTTTGGAAGTGACCTTGCAATGTATTTCTCGTGAGATACCTTCCGAATGAATTCTGCTTAAAAAAAAATTAAAAATGAGGGAATAAAGAACTAAAAACGAAGAGCATCTTTATGATAACTGGCTGAAGTAAGATCAAATAAACAACACGAATGTCCATACTTACGCAGATTCTTCGTTATCATCATTAGTTATGAGTAAAACATTTACCCAAAGGGAATCAGGTATTTCTGTGGCAAAAAGTAGAATATTGAAATAGCTTGTTCTGGGTAGAATTTAATAACAAAACAGCTGCATACCTTTCTAAAATTCGGTGAGTATTTTGAATCCGATTTTATACCCCTTTCTGAGGATGCATCGATAAAACCCTCCATATTCTCAATACTTCGTATTCCTCCGAACCTTTCCATATTGGTGTAGAATGGCTTCTCCAAAAACTTTTACGCCACCGTTAGGTTGTACTGTAATAGACATGACAATACGTAAAGGAAAAAAATGTGAGGTATTTAGTATTCCCCACCAAAGTGCTAATATATCATTTGTGACTGAGCGAGTTTCTACGAAGCGACAAAAGCCAAGCCATTTACACAACGTTTGCGACCTTGGAGGCTGTTTTCCTTAGTCTCTCAAAAATGTCTGTTACGCCTGCCGTCGGTTTTGTCTATTTTAAAGATTTTTTCTAACCGATAAAATCAGGCAAGTTCACGAACTGCGTTGTACGGTAACCGGTCGTCCCTTCACTTGGAATTAGTTGGCAGTGAGAGCAGACAATTTGGTGATTTCGTCCATTTTAAATGCCTACTGTATCCGCAAAATGATTTTTCTCATTTGCAGTAAAACCAGCCAACACAACCGCGTTGCCCGCTATTGAAATGCATGCTGCAACAATGCCAAATAATTGGTGCACTAAGACATTATTTTCGTCCCTGCTACGCCTGCAAGATTAGTCCTTTGGATTCTCCGTGGATGAAGGCTGTTTACATTTGTATTCACTCTCTCACTGGGTCGCTTACTCAGTGATTCTTTTCGGCGAAAATGACCTGGTCGTTCGACTGGACACTGAACCAGTGAGGCAGTGTGAATGCGAAACCGGAAGTTTACGCCTTTGGCATGGGTGCTAATATGTCGTATACACTGCCAGAACACAGACACAAACAAAATACACACAAAGTTGTTACTCTCTACACTTACTGGGTGGTTCGGTACCAAACAGCGATTACTTAGCGCATTTTCATCACCGAAGTAGTTTGCAATGCAGAAAGGAGTGAAAATTGGATGCAGATTTCGAAGGCAGCTGCGTACGAGGTGAAACTTTCATTAATACTTAGGTTCAGTCCACGGACTATTGTCGACTGCATCACGTATAATGATGCTGCATGGTTTTTCAGAAGCAGATCATGTTCAGGAATGGTGGTCAAATTCGTATTTGATATTAGGGTCGAAGGACTTTATAAAGCCGCACTGGAAGCTTGAAAGCAGAAAATTTAAACCACGGTGTACATTAAAATATCCACCCCGATATATTAAACAAATATTTTATCGATAGAGCAGAATCGGTTGTTACAATAAAGCTTTTATTTCCATTCGTCAATAAGATTTTATTGTTTATACCCTCTCTTTAAAATAATGAATCTCATATATATACATACTCTCCGAAGTCTTAGAGTTTTATAAGTCAACTGTTACGGAAGATTCCAAAACAGCTTTCAAAGAGAAAATTGGTCCACGCATATCACCACTGACTCCAGGTGGAAGAATCAACTTACTGAAGCTGATATAAACTTCTGCTAATGAGTTAACAAAAACCGATCAACAGCATTGCCGATGCGAACCAGTTCTACGCTGCTGATCCACAAATCGTGTATGAAGCTTAAAGATGAACAAAAGTTGCTCTTTTTCCTTCCAAAATGATGCGAAAGATGATTGCGATACTTGTGCTTGTTTCAACCCAGACCATCATATTCCACAGAAGTTAATATCAGCTGCTGATAAACATAAGTATTGAAAACCATCCAATAAAAGTCTTGCTCTGAACAGTGTCAGCACAGTACCAGGGGGAAAACGAAACCTAACGAGGCAGTTTTACACACTTGCAACGGAAAACAAAACACCAAAGTCCAACTGAACCAGCTCTACCTTTAGGAACTGTCAGTTAGATACATTAGGCGTGTGACATGAAACCATATCACATACTTCACATGTTTCCCTAAAAATAGGATACGAATTTATTTTATTATTATCTGTGCTATCGATTCTGCTTACAAAACGGAACAATTCATTTCAAACTCAACTGGGACAAACTGGAAGCTCGGATAAATTGAATTCGCTGATCGGTTCAACGTTCCAGGCTGGATTCAACAAGGTATTATGCCATTACCAAATAGTTTTTTGTGTAAAATGGGACGACTCATGTTCTGTGTTGGTCATGATCTCCTAAGTTTGGTTTTCTAGGATGTCAAACTTCAGTGCTAACGAAAAAGCCTAATCTAACATGACGTGCGTGTTTGTCGCTCGATTTTTCCAGTTTGAATCTGCACACATGAGTATTTAATTTTTTGAACATTAGCTTTGTTTTATTACTTAAACCAGAGATAATACTTTATGAAGAACTTTAATATCGGGAGCTGATAGTTAACAAGGGTGGAACTCACCCCAGGTCTCGCATCATTCTCTTGACAATTTTCAGTGGTCCTCCATTACATTTCTTAACTATCCGCGTACTTTGTTTTTAGATTCATTTCACTCATTGGGGGGGGGGAGGATAAAAAACACCGACTTCCTCATCCACATAGAGAGTGGGTTTAAAATAATATTTACATTTAAACTATAAGTATATATAAATATAGGGTTCTAGTGATACTCCTGAGCATTTTCGAATTTCTTAACTTTCTTTTCATCATTCTCTCAACCTCCGAACTCGTGTCTATCACGTTGGAATTGTAACTAACCTGCGCGCTCGCATTCAGTATCACTCAACCGATAACATCGCAAATTTCCCATGCAATAGAGAGCAACCATCAGTGTATGCAGTTGTGTTCTCACGTGTGTTTTTGTGTGTATGCTCGCGTGTGGTGATCAAATCTATGAGAATAATTTCATCATATTTGAGGCTGTTGTCATGGGCAACGTTTTTTTCCGGCTGTCGCGTGATAACCTATCATTATATGCACTTTTTGCCTGATCCACATTCTTTCCATTTGCAAATCAACCCCCTTTATCCACGCAATCTTCACCTTTAATCCTACATAAGAAATCCATTACCGAGTAAAAAAGTTTCCTCAGAATTTGCTTTATATATTTTCTGGCTGACTCCCCGACTTGAAATCCGAAGTTTATGCCTAGAAGTGGGTAACATATTAGTAAGGATAAGTTGAGTGAAGCCGTTTTGGACTGGTCCTTGAATGATGTTTCTTCTAGTGAGAGGATTTTATCTAGTTATCTTGGCGTTATCGATATTTATTGTGTCTTTCCAATTATGTGCTACTTTTATAAAAACATCTCAACTATAACATCTTGGATTTCCTGAAAATCTAATTGTGGTAGAATATATTCTGCAGACGTGAACGAATGAGATTATTTTTACTTTTTCCTAGAAAAATACTTACTGTCATCTAATCAATATTTTTGTCACTAAAGCTGGTTTCCTTGTACCAGCATAATCATACGGAGAGAGGTTAGTTGAGGGATGTTTCGTATTCTAGTCTAATACCGTGAATTCTAGTAGTACATTGTTTTCACTGAATAGAGGTGTGTTTAGCACTAATAACCACAATTGCCCAATGCCCTGTCAATTTTAAAGAGTACTCAAACGAGGTTTTTCCCACTGTGACAACTTTTTCACCCAGTTCATGTTCGAATTCAGCTGTACTGAGGAAGCGGAACGTGAGCTGATTGCATTCACCCACAGTGAGCTGTTGTTGATTCGACGGTGCCGAGAACTGGAGTCCTGTGAAGTCAGCAAAAAGGATCATGATTCACCAAAATATATTCAGGTAAGGGAAAACTCTGATTCTCTAGGTATTTCATCCAGATAAGACCTGTCTTATGGCGTGCGCAAATCGATGCGAGAAAAACTAAAGAGACTTGCTCTATTATTCGTGGGTGGTTTTCTTTGGTCCGCATTATTTAAAGCGGATTAAAGTAAAACAAGCAGAACTATGGTCATTTTTATCACTGTGTTCATGCTTTTACAACACGAGTAAATCGTGGCCCAGGTTCAAAAACAAAAATGTCTACAATAGGTAAAACGAAGATGATCTATGCAAATGAAACGTAATGATCCGTTTGAATAAAAATGTCATTGTGAACCGGAAAGGACTACCACGGTTAGCTGATATCTTAGTTTCCAACCTCAATCCATTAACTGTGAAGAAACGTCATGTATGGTCGCCGTATCTTACATGACTTTGGACAAGTGACTGTTCGCGAAGGCTCTTGAGTACGATAAAAACCCTGCTTGCCTAAGGCGCCTTTATATCTGATTTGCATTGCAGTGTTTACCTAACAACTGTATAGTCACCTGTTAGATAACGTTGCAAAACAATGACGAAAATCCCCGTAGTATGGACACTTATCATTCTTAGCTGTAATATGAACCTTATAATTTCTAAATCTAAAGTAAGCGTGTTAGGTCATGATTTTTCATTCCATGCTTACGCAGAGTGCGCCTTATGAGAAGCAAACCCCACCGTAACGTCAAACATATTTTGACTGCAGAAAAAAGTAGGCCTATGTAGATTAGTAGTATTACTAGGCTCCGTAAATTGGCATCGCAATGGAAGTCTTTGAAGACAGTGCCTTAGAATTTACTGCTTAGCATGAGTAACCCTCAACGACAAAAGCAGGAGTTGATAGCATTGGAATTCACATAAAGGTTACAACTTGTACACCTATTACAATGGAACCCTACCAAAGTCCGATATTGATGATCATACTAAACGGAATCACTTGGAAACTAGTCTAAAAACAATATATCGTTCTATCCTTTGGTTCAAATTTCAAATTTCACCGCTCCAGTCATGAAATGACAAGCTGGATTCTGGTTCTGTTCCAGTGAAACTGGTCGTATTGGAGTCAGACATGGTCAGGTTCATGGAAAGGCTTTCTATAGTAAACAAAGCGTAAATTACCACTTCTAATGGGTAACACGTATAAATTGCAGACACCTCTTCAAAGGATACCTCCGTGGTCAACCTCGAGCAGATATCTAAATGTACCCGGGAAATTCAGTTAGTTCCATACCCAGTACTTTTTTGAATCTCGGATTAGAATGAGAAAGTTCTTCCGGAAGATTTCCCACTCTTCCAGTCACTAACCAAAACAATGAGAACTAATACTAGAACCAAAGCGTTAATTTTACTTGAAGATAAAACAAAAATCTTTTGCAAGCTCTGGTGCGGTGTTACCGACAAACCCTATCGAGAGGAAAAACAAAGGAATAGAAAAGCTGAAAGATTCGATGAAATTTCCGAAATATCTAGTTAACTACGCGTGTAAACATATGATCTGAACTTGAATGATGTTAAAGTCCTTTGTCATATGGGAGCGACATAATCAAGGAAGATTTGTGATCTCAGCACTCCATAACCATGAAAGCAGTAGATAATAAACGTACTCATCGAGGTCTCTTGAAGTGCAAGAATGTTAGTTTACTCAACGAACGAAACACTTGACCATGGGTTCTAACCCTAATGACGGGTATTCGAAAACCCCAATTTGACTTTTTAATATATTTTTAAAACCCTGTAATAAGTTGCCAGTATCATTATCACTATTATGAAGTGTCACACTGTCGAGCTTACTAAAATGAAAAGAAATGAAGGCCAAAAGGTCAAAGTGATAAATGACATTCGTAATTACTTTACTATTTCAAGGTAAACCGAGGGGTCAAGGTCGGATTTGGGCACCAAAAACTCTCGTGGTGAGCAGTCGGTTGGCAGCCGTATTGGTGTTAGACTAATCTAAGTGTAGGATCCGGTTGGTACACTTATTGGGCCTTGAGCTCGTGGGGATTTTGTGCTTCTGTTGTTTCAGATGAAACCCGAGCACACTGCACGTTTATAACCACAGATGAAGGTGCTGATAGTGTCACATAGAACAACAATGAAATAATTATAAACTAAGCTGCAAGCTGAGTACTTGGAAATCCAGGAAAATTTCAACTCAGGGTATAAACACCACCAGTATTTAAACGAACTGAGAAAACAAGGAAGTGTTTCACTATGTTAGTCGTGCAGTTATCAGGTAATCCCGAAACAATGTGCTACATGAAAGCAAAAAGGAATTTTGGTAGCTCTTTTGAAGAGCTGTAAAGCGGCTTCAGCAGCTGTAGTCTGAAATCCGTCAAAATGCACTCTTGTAGATGAGAAATAGATAAATATGGCCGTCTTGGTTCTCCTGTCGTTTGTGAAGCCCTTTTACAAAGTGTCATACTTAAAAGAAGCCATGAGTATCCAATGAAAGGATTGGAAAACTACGTATTTAGATATTTGTAGGACTGATCATAAAGTTCCGCTTTCCCATATTTTTCATGGTATAACCTGAAAGTATACTGTTGTAAGGTAAGACCCACGGTCTTAATCGATTCTAAAATCAAAGACTGCAGAAGTTGTGACATTACATTATTTTTTTGAATAATTCATATTTCCTATACTTTTGGAAAGCAGATTGATTTTTACGAGAAAGAATATTAGCCCGTGGTTATTTTAAGAAACGTTTATCTCCCACTATCAGTAGCGCTTTTGTTCATCCGACCCAACAAGTTAATACCCAGGCTGTAACCTGAATTCCTGATCTTATTTTTTGCCATGGTAGATCCAAGGACGCTGGAAACCCTTAAGGGACTATGTATAATGAAAGTACCATCTTAACTTTACCATGATTTGATCAGTATTTTTCCAATTAAATCACTTCATTTCTTTTAATTCAGCCATCTGCAGTTGACTGCCATGGGACCTGGTACGAGAAAACGGCTCATCATTATTTCGTCCCACAACATTCATATATTTAAGGAGACATCTGCCATCATCAAATGTCACTATATGATCACTGACTGGAGCCCACTGAAGCTAAATGATCAATAAGTAGAGATATCAAGAAATTTTACAGATACTCTGATAAAGAGATAATTTCACATGAAAAATGGTTTCCGTGATTAGCTTTCAGCTCAAGATTAAAATCTAAGTATTTTCTCAGTATAGCACCTGAAACCGAATAGGAAATATGGTTTGAGGCCAAAAGAAATCGATTAATCATATCATATCCGAATGAGGTGAATTAACTTGACTTAACTGTGGTGTGCGAATACCTATTTAAATGTTCATGGCTAGTAGTATTACTCACCTATTGAGTCAACAATAATTGAATGAATGTGGAAATTTACCGGTTACCATTGTCTTGTTTCGATCGAAATTTCTAAACCAATGTCTCACGAAAGGATCACAAGGGCTCTTTCAATCTACCATCTGTTTGCAATCAGTTCAGTGAGAAACAATCACCAAATTTACCGATTGTCCCATTGAGCGAATTTCAAGGAAACCAGTCATCACATCATAATAATCAGCTTCACGCCCACTTCTCCGACAATGTATCCACGGATGCAATCTCTTCGTTCCAGGATCAAGACAGGTAAAAAGTTTATTCCCACAGTTATCTTTTATTGTTCCATCTTCTTCTGTGATAAAGAAAGTAATACGAATGAACATAACAACTGTGGAAATCATTAACTCGAAACCACTACCTTTTGTACTTCCTAATCGACCAGTGAATAACGTCACCTCAAAAAAAATCGTCCTAATGCTTTTACATGTATTGTTCGCAAACAGTCATAAAAGAAGCGATAATAAGCAGGCCCCGTGTTTCTCATCAAATAGGTTGTCACTTTAGGCCAAGCTTGGTCACAATCCCACCAATAACTTATTTCTTCTGTTCATCTTCCGACAAAATGTGCAATATTTCTGACAGGAGTTTCAAACGTTTAACCACACCAGGGAGGAGCCTTCTTCTTCAACAGGATGCACTCCGTCTGCATAGAGAAGTACTATCAGTTATGAGTGATTAATATGACTGCATCCGGTGCACCTGTTCGCAATTGTCCTTATACAATTCTAATTGCACACACAACCTGGGTACTGCTGAGATAGGTGGAGAAAGATATTTTCCCAGAAAAGATATTGTATTCGCCCTAAATAACAGTTCCTCAGTGAGTGGTAGAGAAGGAAACATTCAAAGCTCTTTCTTTCTGTCATTAGGTAATCTGAAGTGGCAGAAAGCTTGTTTTATTGGGCTGGCTATCTCAACAGTAATCCATTTGATTAATGATTAGTGCAAATTTTTCTATGCATGGTTTTTTTTCTGTCTCGTCTAGTGGATTTGGATTCCAATTTTTCAGAACATATTTTAGTCGTTCTCATGATGCTAGATTGCGCTGGAGATTTGTTCAGCTGATCGATACTTCCTTTAGCTCCCGTGTCATTTGTATCAAAGAATAAATTTTGGGAATCGATTAGCAGCACATTCTCCTGTGGCAGCCGTTTCTGGCTGTTTTCTCGCATTTATATTTTAGAAAGTCTACTGAAAATTCCTTGCCACTTTCTGGTCTAATCTTATGGTGCTTTGAACCTCTTCTAATTGAAAATGATAACTTAAACAAAAAACCCACTGAATGTGAGTAAAAAGCTCATTTCGAATAAAAGCATCACTCTCCGTCCATTCTAACGAGAACAATGTTGTTGAAGTAAAATTAAATTCATGTGTGAAAGCAGATGGCATCGATGACTTCAATATTTTATTTGACTCCAGATAGCAGCAATTCGCCTAAAAAGCTCAACTTGATGACAGGTAGTACATCAACTCCTTGCAGGAGGCTTCGGTGGTTGGGGGTCCAGGTTGTGGGTCGACCTTTTGTCTAGTAAACAAAACAGGACCGACTTGCTCACTTACAAAGCCTACTGTTTTCTGTGAAGATCCCAAAGGCTAAACCCAACTGGGAGACAGTGAGGGAAGAATTATTCTTCAGCAATAAAATGCGCATGAATGTTTAATTGCTGCTCAGCCTACTTCCACGTAAACGCAGAGCTGTCCCGCTGAAACAATACACGACTTGACTTTTTGCGACACAACGTCCTGAAGGTTGCAAACAAAACAATTCTTTCGTAAAATTGAGAATTACTCACTGGGTTAATCATATAACCACGGTCCAGATCTGTTGCAATATTCAGCAGCGAGAGCAGAATATGAAAAGTATAATGACACCTCTTACAGTAAGGTCAATTCTTGTACCTTTTCCATTTAACCGAGTATCTGCACTTCCTATCATTAAAGTTTTACCACAAATATTACTGAAAGAATCAAATACAGATTTCAACAATCGCCGTCATATTCGTAAATCTCTGTCTACATTTTATCTGCTATCCAAGCTTTTTCAAGTAAGTCTGTTTGCAAGCCACTAATTGTTTTCCTAAATTATAGGGTTCCTTTTGTGCACGCGTTTTTCATGTTGTTTCTAATAGCCCAGTCTGTCGGGTAAATAGTGTAATGTCTCTTTTCTTTCTACTGACCCATAATACCTAATTGGCAAACCTAGACCCATTGTGTCTGCTAGGCGACGGTACAAAATGCAAGCACCGTGTGAGAAAAACAGCGTACAAGTTGACATTTCAAAAGATACAAACTCTATGTAGAGCCATGCACGTCTACGTTTTCGATGAACTATGATTAGTACCCATAAGGAAAATTGCAATGTCATAAGGAGTAGTTTGTGGTAGCAAACTTCCACAGTATTTCAAGTAATGGATGTATTTATCTCAGTCGAAAGTCTCCAACAAAATGTTTAGCCGAAAGAAACATTGATGAGCGGAGGCATAACCTTGTGATACAAGTAAATAGTCGAAGCCTTCGTTTTCAAAAGTGAGTCTTTGCTTTTCGTTTTAGACAGGTACAAATTGGATTCTGATGTTCAACAAGATGAATAGTTCTGGTTTGAGAGGGGCACTTGCCTGCTGTAGGAAAACTTGGTTTGCAATAAATATTTGCTAAAATTTCCTTAGTTTACTGAAACCCCATTGAACAGATAAAACATTAACAGACCTTAACTACCTCGTGACAATAATTCTCATCAAGGTTTGCAAAAGAACAGAGAAGTCCTTTTTAAAATTTAAACCCAATACTACACGCATTGCTTTCTTTGTCACTGTGACTGACACTCAAATTTTAAGCACTAAGAGGAGAAACTTAACTCCCCCTAAAATGACTCAAGGGAATTGGAGACTAACGAAATTGCAATGAATGGTGAAGAGAAGAGCAAGTGCCTCTCTTCTCTCTGAATTTCCCCTGAAAGGTCCAGCAAAGCTCTGGTTGGGGAGGCTATGAGACTTTTTAGTTTTCTTTACTATTAGATAAGAGTAAACAAAAGTGCCTGTAGCTACGCTCTCAGATCGTGTTTTCTAGTGAACACAAGTAAAATTGATCACTTGTTGCTCACCCATGTACAAATTCCATTTCCCTACACTCAAAATGATCACTCTTTCTTTCGTCCCATTGATCACCAAATACTGCTGGTCAAGTGCCACGTTCTAAAACATGACCGCGCTGATCAAGAAATTGATCAGACCATAAAATTATCAAGAGTGACGGGTCTAACCATGGGAACCAACAGTACCGTTCCAAAAAGGACTTGATCAACCCTCACTCAAAGTTCACCGAAGATAGTTTTGGGTGAAAAAATGTTAATACTGCTGGACCAATTTGTTTCCAGTCGGAAGGAGATTCATTGCATACTGTAGTCACAGTGCTTATTTATAAGTGGTGCAATAAATTTACTCACGTGACAAATAGCTAACAAACTACTTGAATCACGCGACCTCGTAGAGGCGAGTTTTGAAAGGTGTGAGCTGTTGAGCTGTATGAAGATCTAAAATAATTGCGTATTCACAGTGATTGTTAAGTTAATCTTTAACAAGTTTCCACTTCACGAGACTGTTGACATAGTTTTTCAGTTTGCCGATGAAAACTTGAATGTCGGACAGACAAAAGACGAGCTGTTATGGTTATTACTATTGAGAACCTCGAATGTGAAATTCCATTCCCATGGACAAGGATTTTGACAAATTGACAGAGCTGCCCTGGCACCCGTCTTGGCGAATCTATTGGCCTCATGCGTAGAACAAAAATGCCAAAGTCAATCCTCAAGCTACCCTCTAACTATTCTATGTGGACGATATCGTCACCAAATTTGTACACCTAAGGCGGGCGTGAAGGCATATGTTGTCACTCGAGTATGGTACACTTTAATATTCGGCTAACCAAAAACGGGAAAGGTAACAACTGCATCATATTTCTAGATACTAGAATTACCCACCGGAACAGGGAATCCATCCGAAAATCAGTTCATTGTAAAAGTACATGGTCAGGACAGTATATACACTTCCCTAGCATTAGCCCTCAAGATACAAAATCGCCCTTGTCCGGACCATGTTCAACAGGGTGAGCAACATATGCACAGTCGACAAGCAGGAGGAAGAGTACCGCCAGCTGTTGAAAACTGTTGAGGCCAACAGATATCCAAGGTCATTTATAGCCAAGCACTTACAACCACCTCCGAACAAAACAAAAGTCATCACAGTCTCAAAATAACGGTCATCCGACAGTCACCTTACAAAGGTGATGACATCAACAGTCTACTCATTAAACTGCTCTACGATGCCATTAGTTGAGCTTGTTACGACGTTAAGATCATCTCACTCTCTACGACATCCGGGGTGAAAATACCATCGATGAAAGAACCACCACCTCTCTAAGCCAAATGCGATTCCGTATCCCACCTTAATGGCGGGTGCTCGGTCACCGATATTACGAGAACGGAGAGGCAACTACGTGACCGAATGACTGAACATATTCCAGTTCAAATCCGAACTGCAAAGGGCGGACAGACAAAATCGGTAACACCATCAAACGAAGGCACAACACTTAAGTCACCCACGGCGCAATAGTTGTGGGAGACAAAGCTCTGTCGCCGATTAGATTTTAGCTTGAGGCTTTGAGTTTTTGGATGCAAAAAATGCGAGTGGATTTTTCATTATCTACAAGATTCAGACCCCAAGCACAAATAGCATAGCCTATGAATAAAAGAGTAGTGCCAATCTGATCATACCATTCACAGCAGTTTACATTACAAACAATCAAAGACTACTGAGATACGTGGAAGCAATACCAATTAGTAATCACCACCTCCAGCTGCGCAAATAGTGAGAAGGACTAATTCCTTCAGCTTTGCCTTGATAACACGTTTTTAGTTTCTGACACTTGTTTTATGACTCAGGTTGCGTGTACTTGTCTTTGGTCTTATAAGAACGTTAAATTCACCACTGGTGAATGACCACCTTAACTGCAGTAAACACCGAAGAAGATGCAGCGAAAAGTCCCGGAATACGCTAAAAAACCTATTGATATTGACTTCTGCATTCAAATTTGTGTCAGAAAAGTTGGGTTTACAATAACAAAACCGCAAAGGAAATAGCTTTCATTCGCCTAAGGTAGGAAATTTTGTTTGCGTTCGCTGATGTTATGATATGGAAAATTCAGCCCTAAGTATCCGACCAACCAACTGTCAACGTAATCACCCTAGCCTAGTCATTTTCGGTAATGAGCCTTCCCCACTGAAACTTTATTCAGAACATTGATTCGCAATAAAGAAGAATGGCAATAAAATACGAGACAGTCAATTAAAAACATCTTCTTTGGCTCGTGGAAAATATTGCCATGACTGGTCAAAATTGGTAGCAGTTGGGGAAAAAATCACCGTCAGCTATAGCAACAGAGAGACGTAAACGAAATCAAGTTACTCTTTTGCGTGGAACTGGGTTATTTTCGACTGTTTTCCTTTAGGAAGATCCAAACCATGCATCAAAAATTTCTT
Source organism: Fasciola hepatica (assembly GCA_948099385.1). Lineage (NCBI taxonomy): Eukaryota > Metazoa > Platyhelminthes > Trematoda > Plagiorchiida > Fasciolidae > Fasciola > Fasciola hepatica. The sequence continues at coordinate 19,554,620 of CANUEZ040000142.1, forward strand.
TCCCAAACATTTTTCACCGCCTTGCACACGGTACCGATTGTCACTGTGCTAATCTTCATGGGTTTGCCTTAACCATCACAAAAATCAATTTTCGTCAGATCATTCTATTCCAAAAGATTGCAACTGAGGATGGTCAGATAACAGAAGCTTAACATTGAAATATTTTGGTGGGTATCATTTGGAGGGAGAGTGAATAGCTGCCTTTCAGGAAAACCCTTGGTATCAAAATTCTAACCTCAATTCAAATCATGTCAGGGAAATGCTTTGTGTGCCCCGGGGATGAATATTCATCCTTCACGTTATCATATACATATCCTCAAAAAGGCAAATAACACAACGCTGTAAAAACCAAAATGAGATAATGAAAATTTAAAAGCCAGTTGTTCTGAAAAAGCAGTCAGTGTATCATTGCCGAATGCAACAGTGAAATCTCAACCATTGCTAATCCTTCTTCTTCTTCTTCTTACGCCAATCGGATTGCTCTATTTATAATATGCGTATTAAGAGTCTGTTTTTGACCAGTCAGGAAACTCCTTTGGTGTGGTGAAACAAGAGAATATCCGACACATGAAGTAATGGGTTGTAAGCATCTGGGTTATTCCGAATGTTGTATTAGTTCTGACATTGCACAAAACTGGATGGTGCAATAGTCTTGCTACGTAAGGAACTGCTGTTCACCCGAGTGCGTGCATAAACATGTTTGTACTAAGAAGGCTTGGAAGAAGTGAACATACATTTCACAGGATCTTTGTGAAAAGGATGAGCAGAGTCATTCGGAATCTTTGTGGACAGCTTTTGTCAAGCTTCATTATGTTGGAATGTGACAAAGGGAGTGAAATTCCGTTGGACTGTACCGTGGGCAGATGATAAAAGCTTTAAGTATCTGACAATAAACTTGAAGTCTCTCAACGAAATGCCACGGAAGATGACAGGTGAGGCATACATCTAGTGAGGTAGGACAGAGATCAGTGGGTGAGGAGTCGAATTCAAGACGTGAAGCACAGAGATAAGTGTCTAGTTTTTACTTAAATGAAATCAACATGTTTCGACCAAGTAAGGTTATGGTCGAACAACTCTCAGAGGTTCTTCAATGAACCAAGATGATTCGGCAGTTCCCCATTTATTGTGGTAGGAGTGCGGCGTTTTTGAAAACTGGATTGCTTACTACAGTTCAGCAGGTGATATATAATGTCGCCTTACTTGACTGCGTCAAGGCCAAAGTTACGAGCACGAGTGATGCCATTTTGGAAGGTAGGAAATGTAGAAGAGTAAGCATACGACAGACAAAATAATGCACCGTACGTCAACAAACTCTTGTTAATCAGTGGTGGGACATTCACGGGAAGTGCATACATTTATTATCAGAAGAGAGTGAAAAACTGCTTAAAACTTTGGTTCACATTCGTTTGTGCAACAGCTGACGAGGATTGCAGAATAGGTGAAAACTGCTTTGACTTGTTTACAACAACCATTATTGATATGTGATAACTCTTCCACCTCTTTTGCGATGTCTTGTGATGCAGGGCGATCCACACGATATCAGGCAAAACCAGTAAGCGCAACTATCTTATCGCCAATATCAATGGGAAGTCATGTTGCTCGCTCTGAGCTAAGGGTATTCGCTGGTTCCAACAAGATCCGACAGCGTCGAAACGTTTCTTAGTAAAGATCACACTTTGTTTGCTGGGTACAGCGAACAGATACATGGTATGAATAACTTTTTGAGAAGGGCTACTTTCGGTACTCGTGGTGTTTTCTTCTGTGGGCTCTCGACTTTCTAAAAATTCTTTTCCATTTACTGCGTGCCTTGTGTAAAAGGAAGTCACTCTGGATGGAGGATCCAAGCTCTTGAAGTATTGAAGTAATTCGCGGGAATATATTATCGAGTCAGGCGTTACTTTAATGGCACAACACATTTATGGTAATCAAGGTGAAAAGAAAACAGTAAACCAGAGGATGGGTGCATGGTTATGTGATATATACTGTAATCCAGATGGAACAGCGCGGTTAGGTTCAAAGGCCCCACTAATTTGTCGTCTTTAATAAGCTATTTTGAGAGAAATATTTTCCTAATTGCAACAAGTGAACTGACCGATTAGAAATATCTTGGGAACTCAGAAAATCCTCGACCTACTTAGCCGCGCAGAGAAGGAAGGCAACACGGAAATCGCTACAATGATTCCCAGACCCATACGGTAAAATCGGGACTTCTAAAAACCATCCAGAGTATGCAGCATGTTCCATAACTTAGCGGTCATAACAATCTAAAGACCGGTCTTCAAACCGTGATTTGAAACATTCGATACATTTACTTGATTGCTGTTTTTGTGGCAGAGTAAACGAGAAGATACAATAGACAGAAATTAAAAACAAGCCTTTCCTGAGATCGTTTTGAAAAGAAAATTTAATGTCGCCATGCTGCACTATATATTACCTGGACGGTTCCACGGCATCTCAACTTAGTGCTTACTGTCTGAAAAAATTCGTGTAAAGCATCAACATCCGAAAATAACAAAGAACGAAAAGAGAGAGCGCAATCACATAAACACGGAATAGCTAAGATGTCAGACCATTATTCCTGTAAACTCCTTGGAATTTTCCAATGACGTTTGTCAATGGCCAGTGCGAATATGGCTAATCTTACGTTAATGTAGGTAACGGAAAACTCACTTGCATTTCTTATTTCCAAAAGTTCATCTCGAGAACCGGAATCAAACCGGTGACCTTTTGTCTTCTAGGAAGTTGCTCTCCAAGCTGAGCTATCGTGGTATGGTCAGTCGGAGGCGAATAACGAAAGTGAATATCAAATGATGCTTAACCACCATTCTGATGATGAACAGAAACTGTGCGGGTTTTATGCACTCGTCCATCGGTTCCCATTCAGACAGACAGCACACTGTTGTACGAGAACCAGAGGACTTTTTGCTAGACATACAGAATCTTTTGATGGCATGCGAAGCTAGAATGATGAAAGTAACTGTAAAATCGCTTGAATGGTTTACATCCACTCGTTTACGTGTGGCTGGCTCAACCACCGGTGTTTTGGTCAACTGGACAGCGTGGCATCAGTAACTGACGAGTAATGGTTGATGTTTTAACATATGTTTCTTCTAACCCTGATTTCATCATACAAGGTTGAAATCAATTCGGCGAAATCGTCCCGGCGATAATATTTCATTTCTAACCTCTTTTGTCGATATAAGATTCCTTCTGTGGGACTATGAAAGAAAGGGTTTGCTCTGAGTAAATGCAATCCAAATAGTAGATGGTACGTGAAAAGACCAAATCCCAAGTAGAGCTCTTTCACTGCATTTTACCGTTAAGAGGCGGCAAACTTTATTGTCAAGCCCTCTGTTTGAACGGGCATAACCCTGCTTGTAAGGCTTGCCTGGAGAGAAAAAAGAAAAATGCATCATTCTTGAGCTCACCACCTCTGATCATTCGCATTATTCAGCCAGAATGAAAGTCCATCTAGAATTCCCCTTGAAATTTTACCTAAATTTACAAACTTCAAAAATTTGTTCCCAATAGATCTCACAGAGTTTTCAGGCGATAGTAGACATACTGGGTTCACTTATACATAAACATATCATGTTTTCCATCTCCTAGCAATCTTTGCATGTTTCCTGCACTAGTATTCCCCTTTGGCATGCTGTTCTTCTTTTTCTCTGTCAACCGGTTTTCATTAGCACGAATGCATTTACACTATTAGGATAGTGGATCGGATGTCCTGCTTTCGAAGAGAGACCAAGTAGCCATTGGTATTGTTGCACTTGACCTTATTCGCAGAAGTGCAAAAGATTTCTGACGCGTCAGTTCAATTATTCATTTGCTTATCACAAGTTTGACAGATTAATTAAAAATCGTACTCGTAGTCATGTTCATAATAATAATATGGTGTTTTTATTATGCTCCGGGGTGCGGTTAGACATTGAGCATATCCTTTCACACCTGTGGTGTACCATTTTTGGTAACTTGTATGGAGCATGTATAAAACGTGATAAAAAGAGTCTATGCAGGCCTAAATAGGTGAGCTGACATGAGTTGGTATTGTTGTACACAATCTGGCCAATTTTTACTCACCTCATACATTGGAGACTACAGCGCACCAACCGTTCGTCGCCCTACCCCATTCCCACACGACTTTTTCATGTAATACTTGTTAGCATGGGTGATTACACGCGGACTGTTTTTCTTTTTAATATACACGAAAGACTCCTTTCTACACAGCCTCCTCGTTCTTCCACTGTGTTGCTGGAAACCGAAAAAAAGAAACTGTTCACATCCAGGATCGACCGGTGAATGTCAAATAGACGCCGAAATTGGTTATCTTGGAAAACGAAAGAGCACATGGCTGTCAAAGTTATCTTACGTGTGCTAAAAATTTGCGAAACCTAATCCTCTTAAAATCTGGACCAATTAAGTATTCACGGAAGTGTCACCTTGTTTTCTTATGTTTTTCCGAAGGCTATGATCCAGGAACTTTGATCACCCTTTTTCACACTGAACAACATTTATTTATCAAGATGTATATATAAACGTAAATTGAGTTAACTTGGTGATAAGTTTTCTCAAAGATATGTACTTCAGCCGACTGACTAGAGCTTACATTATAGAAACAGAATTTGCCAAATTTTATTGTATACGAAATATAGAATGAGAGAAGTCAGAAGCTTTACGTTACACGAATTATTCCGTGGCATTCAGCTGCACCTTTTTTAGTTCATACAGCAGTTATGATGATCGGTTTGAATGGTAAATTGGGCATTCTAATAGGTTTTAAAAGTGTTTATAAAAACAAGAGTTTTTCAACAAGTGGTATCAAACGAGGTCGCAGTTAACCACTGGAAACACTTTATCAGGGCAAAGTCAGCATGCGAGAATTCAAGTTATTCTTTCCAGGGTTCAAATCCTGCCATCACTGGTCATTTTCACCAACAAGCAGCATTTGTTTGACTACGATCTCCTTCCTGAATAGCGGTACTATTGTTATATAATAAAATAATTGAACATTCAGATGTAATTAGCTATTCTCACAACTTTCAAACTACGGGGTGGCGATGGCTAATCTCTAGGGTTTCTGTGTATTTCAACTGTTCATTGGATGTCAGCGATGTAAACGATGGTGAATGTTTTACCCGGATTGGCGCAGTGCTTTGTCTTCCATACGTGTTGCTTTATGGAAGTTGTGAACGCTTTATGTCAGCTCGATGTGGTTACCCATACTGAATTACGGTTTGGCATATTTGACAAGTTTTGAATTGACACAAATGTGAATTGTGTTGGACCTCGGTAGGATTTGAAGACACTTATGAAAGCCATCCGCGCTTTCTTGCTGCGAGAGCTCTACCAGCTGAGCTACGAGGCAAAGCTGAAAGGATTAGGAATTCTCGCATACGGATCACAATTCCACCTTCCAATTTGCCGCAGAACATTGCCTTCGCCACTGCTACTTAGCTTATAACTTGACTGCCTATAACAGGATTTCCCCATAAATCAACCAAAATTTGTTCAATCTGCCAAACCGTGGTGGTGAAGTTGTACGGTCCAGTGGTCGAGTGACTCGCAGAATACGAACCTGAAACCCAAATTAAAATAAGGCGAGTGGGCAATCGAAACATATAATAAAAAGGACCACGATCAAGTACCTCAGTTTGTACGCAATCAGGCCGCAGTGTACAGATCAGTCAATGAAGATCAAATCACCGGCCAAGGGGCTAGTTAGAGCAAGCGGGGATGGTCGAGGGCAAAGTTGAAGAATTACCAAAGGGCTAAGCAGTTATATGAGTCATGTGAAAAGTGCTGACCAATCACGAACAGTGGTCGGTGACGGTGTAAAACGGCAGTTCAAGTTATGGGACACGAAGTTGCCCGGGGGAGGAATGCGAGGATGGCCCTGGCAACCGAACAACACCAAGGTTCCAAGGGGAAAAATATGATGTGAATAATACGATGCTGTCGGTGGGGAAATTATGATTAGCCGATGTTTCGGTTACCGCGGGTAACATTACATTCGTCTAGTTTAACAAACCACATGGCTTATTGTCTTTTCGATGCACTCCGAACCTCTTTCGGTCCTGAAAAGCTGAACTCCGAGATTTATTGGATAGGCGATAGCCGATATGAATCTTGATTACGAGTGCATGAAAATTACGTGACAGCATAGACAGCATGGAAAACACTGGGGATGTATGTAACAAGATAAGGGCCACGAACGGGCCAGACATATATGCGAGTAAAAGGGCGTACATCTGGTCAGACGGGCGAAACAGGTGAATAAGTGAATTTGATTAGAGAAACGTGAACATGGGAACCAGTTGATGGTTACGTAAGTTGAGTACCGGGACTCAATGGTTAGTAAACAATGACGTAGATGGACAAATACATAAACTAAACGCACATGGAAACAGTGGGGGACGTAACGGAGAAGAAACGTCGCGTAAGAGATAAATACATTTCGGAACCGGGGTTCGTTGATGAGCGATACGATCAAATAAGTTCAACTTTTGGGTCGAGCACAAATACAGGTTAAACAAGTGAGTGACATGGAAACACGACTCACAGAGTGTGGACGAGAAAATTGTTACTCGGGGGTGAAGGTTGGTCGGGTACAAGTCCAATTCATTTGATGCAAGTAACTAGGCCAACGACAAATAGAACTGGTGGCTAATATGGAGTCCAGCAATAACTGGACACGTTCACACTGAGAACACGATCAAGATAACCCGAATTTCTTTTGAGCGAGAATTACCCTAAACAAAATGGGAAACTTGGAAATTGGTTCATAACCAAACATGCCCATGCTCTGAACTGGTAACTGTTGGTTTATTCATAGGTAAGCCCTGCAGTACGCACTCAAATTGCAAGTTGGTTCACTGTGGGGAATATCATCTGTCAATGTAATTTGGGTGGGCAAACTGTGATTCGTATGTGGAAAGTTCGAAGCCCTTCAGTGTGGTTTCAGTTCACCTATTTCGTTTGTTCGCTCATAGCTGCCTGTACGCAGGCTGAAATGTGCTGTTTCATTTAGCGATGCATTCGTCTCTCCGCTCAGTCAATGAAGGTCCAATTTCACTCACACTTGAAGTGGTAAATGCCGTTGAACCTGGAATTGAAAGACTGTGTTGATTTCACCGAAGTTTTTCATCCGGGAGGTCATGTGCAGGAAGACGGCCTGGGAAAAGTAATAAGTGATTACAGACATGTTAGGCGCCTATTGAGTGGGGTGCTGATGTTGTTACCCGTGTGAGGTAACTCTAGGATGACTTTGGATTTTGATTGTTTCATTATGAAAAGTTATGAATAACCTTTTGACTCGCGAGTTTTTAACTGTGCTACCTAATTTTATTGTCTCCTATGTAGTAATTCGAGTCCGGAGGGTCTTGTTTTCAACTTATGAAGTTTTTGATCAAAAACGGCAGATTTTCCTTTAAGACGGCTAATTTCTAACTGCAAACCTATTTTTTAGGGCAGCTGAATTTATTAACAGTTTTTGTATCAAGTAGCTTAGCAGGTTCATTATCTCCAACATTTTGGGTGCAACTAATTATTTGATGTAAGAACTGGTGCGATGTCTCATAATCACCTATAATGGTCATTTACACTGTTTTCTACCTAAAGGACCGTTGTTGGGAGTGGAAGATATTGGTTAGGGGTCCGCTTAAAGTTTGAATGTAGTTTGCGTAAACGGCAAGTTTCAAATTCGTCATTTACTTAGGCTTCTGCACCGTGAGCTAGTTTGTAAGCATACAGCTTGAATACTTTATTTTAAACTGTCTGATATTTGTTCGTGAAAAACCATATTCTATACTTTTTAAGACGATCCGTATTTATCATTTTCCATCAATTCTACTAAGATTTTCAATCGACTATTTATATTGGTTTTCTTGACGGAGTTTCGGAACTCGCAACACTGTTGATAGTCTATTTTGGATGGAATCTGAAAAGTGTAGTGTTTCACAATTGGATAAAGTTTCACTTCACAACCTACTGAGGTTAACGGATTTCACTCCGTTATCTTCATCCTCTAGGTGCGCTCAAATATTAAACATAACCGACCTGTCATTCAAAGATGACAAATCAGTTGAATTTCTTCTGAGATGAAGCACGAATTAAAAACGCTGTCTAACAATAAACTTCAAAGTAACCGTAGTTGATGTGATTTTTTTACTCAGTGTGACCGGTTTTGCATTAGACTACGCGTTGTTCTATTTTTCACAAATTGCCGTTCCACGATGTAACTCATTGGCCTGTGGTGTTTTTGTAATGAGCCGCACATCTGACGAGCAGCAGTGACGGTAACTGCAGAAGAAGCTCGTTTTATCTCCATCTGTTTTCCTGGATGGGTCTTTTGTTTTTTTCGGACCATAGACATCTGTTAAGCGTTGTTGATCCGATTTTCGACAAATATATCCTGCGGCTGAAATAAAAGTGGGCAATTTTACAAGCGCCTTGTGTCCCCAATTGTCGCGAGGTAAATGGCATTCACTGGCAAAGTATCCTTATTCCAGCTAGTTTCGAAAGATCCCTAAGGCGAGTTGTGGTGAATGATTTTAAGTCCAACTTATGCATTCATTTCGCATTGATGTATCGATAAGACGTGCAACTCATGTAATGAGTATTCATTCGAACGAACAAAAAGGCTAACCCACCCCAAGGTCACCTGTGTTGTTCAGTTTACTCTAGTCTCCGCTCCCATTTTTATCGAAAATGCTCTTAGTTGGTAACAAATTAGTGTCGCGTTAGATGCTCAGCAAAATAATTCATGTAAACCTAAAGGCCGTTTACTCCCTTCGTTTTTCATCTGATAGCTTCTCGTTACATAAATGAATGTGAAGCATTTTTGGTTAAGTAACCTGGTTATTCATTCTGGTGGCCCTCCTAGCATTCTTTATGTTAACTAATCCGTGTGCATTTGTGCGTTCTCTAATGTTTTTTTCCACCAGTGTGCAGGATCTCGACAGACTTAGTAAATCCGTTTTCCAAAATCAAACAGAAAAATAGATAATAACTTAAGCTGTCTTTGAAGGCGTCATTTCGGTTGAATTTTTTATAAAACTATTCCTTTTTTGATTTAGTAAGCATCTTGGTGTGCTTTTGGTTCTCCTAACACAGGCACTTGTAGGACTTCAACGATCTAGACAGTATTTTAAAACTTTCTTCACAAAGAAGCTCTCTGGTATAATCAAGAATATACTGCTTTTATAGTTTCCACCTAAGTTTCTGAGGGTCGCGCTGAGTCATGAATAAGAAGGTTTATTGAAAGTATTTCTTTTCTTGGTAATCTGCCCAATGTGATTCCCATGTGTTATTTCACTTTACGTCGAGGAGTAACTTTATAAATGAATTAGAAGACGTTGTGCAGTTTTTATTCCGTAACTCTATAGTCTTCACCTAGAATCAGTTGTCTTCACTCACAAATTTCAGTTCCCTGCACTCTGAAGCACCCTAGAGAAAATATTCAAAAACTTCTTTTAGTAGCTATTTATTTTTTTAAACTTATCTACATAGTACTCGCCGCGAAAAATTATCAACCGCTTTCTAACGATTGCCACCATTCATTTTATAAACTTATGCACCTCATAACTTGTTTGCAACTCCCCTGTGAAGACATTCATTGGTTTCCAACTTTCATTAGAGTGATAATCCACCGACTTCTCCTGTTTGATCCTAGGAAATTAAGAGCATATGTCTCAGTCAGACGGCACAGAGGTCCATCCCGATCGATCCCTAATTCCACTTCAGAATCGTTCGATCAACAAATCATTCAAAGTAAGTGATTCGCTAACTGGTATACTCAAAAGTCCCCACATGTCTCCGCAAACTAATTGTTGTTTTGCTTGCTGTTTAGACCGCCAACATTTTGCCACCGCTCTAGGTGAAGTCCTCAGTGTGAGCTAACTATCCCACCAGTAATAACGCAGTCGTTATCCTTAGGCCGAACTAACCAAGAGCATTCTCATCAAAACCTATCGACTTGAACTACGAACATATAGATAGATTGATCATAACTGCAAACTTGCGAACAGCGTAAAGCTTTCAAAGCGGAACAGCTAAAAATACAAGAAATGTGGTCCGAATTCTAACGGGACTTATATATAAAATCAGTTTTTCCAACTCTGATGCCCATTTTGTCTAGTTTTATTGAGAACACTTTTTTCTAAGAAAGGCACGACTTCAGCATGGGTTGAAATCGGGATAGTTAGTTTCTGGCGCACAACACACCAATTATTTTTTTCTGAAGAAATCAAGAAACAACGAAGGATGCAAATCCCACCACGGTGAGTGCTTTTCTACGTACATTCATTAGTGATATGCACTAATCAGTGCAGATCGGCAGATCACTTTCATCAAGATGTGATTCCGAAAGACACACTTCACCCAGGATGGTAACTCTTATCCACGGCGGTAGATATTTCAGTTAGATAGTGACAAAATAATACATTTTTCGGTCACTGTTGCATCGTGGTGGCCCTAGAGGTCCTCTTGGCACGATACTGATAAAACTGGATATATATGCGCTTTGATTCGCAAAGGAAGCTAAGGGGACATCGATAACTGACTTTTCTTGACGAGTCGGAGAAAAGGGATTTTCATTTCTTCTAAGAAAGTCCAGTGGCAACGGAGATATTAAGTGTACATAATGAAATATAAAATCAGTTCTCCCTCAACATATGTACGAATTCTCAAAAGGACATGCAATTTTCTATTTTAGACCTACTGAACAGCCGGAACCATGACGCTTTTGTGCGCTTCCACAATCTGAATGCCTCATCTCCACTGTGCAGAGTGAGTGTAGCTATAGCTTTCATCGGGATTTGAACAGACTTCCAATAATAACGTCATGCTATATATTACGTACCGAAATGTGTAAAAAGAAAAATCGAAAGATTTTCATGAACTAATCCTTACAACAGCAAGCTTATTGTGAAGTCACTGGTCGCACAATCAATGTTATGATTTGATTTCTCGTATGAACATATCGATTCGTTACAGATAGATCTACCTTGAGTTTAATTGCTTGTATCGAATTCATACTTAAAGTCTACAAACTTAACATTGCTTGTTATTTTAAATAAATCACAGAGAAGTCAGAAAAAGTGAAATTGTCGAATATTGGACAGTACTTATTTTCATTATTGTGATGCGTTAAATTGCATCATTCCAGAGCAGATAGAGATCCACTTTTCCAAGTTACGACTGACAAATGACGAACAAAATTTGGTGTGAAAATATTGCGCTTCACATATAAGATCCCAAGAGGTTAACAGTTTCTAAAAATAGGAAACAAAAAAGTGGAATCCTTTGGGCTAGGGAGCTCCCAAGTTTATAAATAGGTAAAAGAAACTAATTTCATTGTAAAAAAGTATTCAAAAGCCAGGTAAAATAAGTGCCCCCCCCCAAATTACGGTTTTACACAAAATAATTAAATTCGACGATGTAAAAGATCCGAGGCTATCAACCCCTCCCCTTTCCCCTCAAACCGCTGTTGCCGAATTCTGGGACTGCCAAAAAGATTTCATGTTTTCTTTATTAATTTCGGAAATCCTCCTTCAAACACTGTGATCCTCTGTACTTCCAGACTGAAAGTCTCGTGTTTGGTTGATTGTCTGGACAGAAAAGAAGAACCGGGTGTTGGGAAATTGTTGCATCACCGAAATCGATCGGTCATTCTCGCAATCACAATAGACATATACAAGTAATTCATCTTTCAGAGGAGTCGATGGTTGCTCGTTCCATATAAGCACGTTAAAAATACCAGTAAAATATATGTACCGTATGAACTAAGGTTGGCTCTACTTAATTACATGAATGGATGTGATGCACAGTAAAAGAGGCATACCTCAAGCTGCAACGGACATCACACCAAAGCAACGAGGAGAACTTATTGAAAAATGGCTACCGATCCTGCACTTGAAGGGGATAAGATTACGGTAAGAATAAAATATATGTTCATTTGTTCTGAACTTCTCCAATCCTGAGAAGAACGAAGAGTTTGCAGACCAATTTTGCCAAAATTTTGAAGGTAGCTAGCATAAATGGCTACTTTTATAAAAAGGTATTCATGCTAAACGAGCTTGGAGAATGATCTAATTAGCCATGTACAGAAGAATGAACCAACTAACATTAGTTATTAGGAGACAAAGTAAAAACAACAACCGTAGAGTGTTGGTGTATACTGGGATTCAGAATTACAGATAAAAAAGCTATTGAACGAAGCGACTTGAATTTGACACCATCGAGGAGACATAGGAAGGAGAACAGAGGGCTAGATACGAATGCATCACAATGAAATCCAGTCGGGAATAGGAAAAACCTTACGTACTGTGAATATCATATGGTAACTGAACCGCTTGTAATTATTTCGTATATGTGAAGGCCGAACAAAAGCACCTCAAAAGGGAGATCAACGGAAAATATGCCCATGTGAGGGGAACGGAAAACAGGTGGTTTGAACAAATTGACACTGATTGGGCCTTTTGGCTCACCAGGACGGTTTTGTCGTTTACTTTTACATATGTTTCGTGGTTCGCGATTTCTGCAGGAGAACCGAATTTACGAGTGGGATCTGGGACGGATGAATAATAGTATTTGTTAGTCTACTGGTGGAATTTGGGATGTTGGACCAGTGGTCATCATTGAAAACAAAGTATCGGCTTTTGAAAGGTACATGACTTTAACCCCTGGCAAGGTTCATCGAGAACGCTCTAGATGGGGTCTTACTGGCAGACATTGTGCTTGCGTGATCTCAAATAAGACTCTGAATTCATGATGCTATGCCAATATATGGAAGCTTTACTGAGCAAGCCTACTGCATGTCTCGGTCACTGACCCTTAGAACATGCTGACAGATGAGGTTCGTTTAATAAAACAAAGGCCCCTACCTGTTGATCGATTGGAACCGGCATGTCTGATAGCTAAATGTTTTTAGAGCTAAAGGTGGATAAATCAAAGAAGATACAATCGGTGCTCTTGGACGGACTGTGAAGCTCGTAGAAGTGAAAGTAACAGAAATGAAATCGCACCCACCTAAACGAAAGAGATTCAAAAATCTGAGCCGGTTGTTCGGCTCGATGATAAGAAAAACACGAAAATCCTCACCGAAAAATTGAAGAAGTGGTTAGAAGTACAGTAGGGGAGTTGGAAGTGGATAGTTTTAAAAACAAACCATATTATATCAAGGATGGGGAGTCTGGAAAGCTGTGCATGGAACCAAAATTGTGGTACAGGTTAGAAATGTTTGAGGATACGATCTTTTATTTTATGTGCCAAACTTAACCGTGGATGGGATGAGTTTTGTTTATCTTTTACGTTTATCTCTAACTTGAGTAGGGAACAGGCAGTGGTAGTCCTGAACATGCCACTATAAACAGGATCTGGTTTCCGTACGCGAGCCGTGATTATGCCCCGGATGATAGATATGCAGCCTTCGGCCCAGTCAACGGTGGTCTGTTCGAAGAACTCAGGATTATCCCTGGACTTCAGCTTAGGCACAACCGGTTTATATCTAAGTTTTCATTTGGTAGGCACACATTCTTGAAGACCCTCAGCCGATGTAACACAGCTAAAAAACACATATGACACACTGAAAGTATAACATCTAAAAAATAAATGAAAGTTTACATTACTATGTACTATTCACCTGACTCTTGTTTAAATACTAACTTGCTAAGTGACTAATGGAAGAATGGCTCACGGAAAACCTCCTTAAATAACCTGAGGAGGTAAGTATTTATTATGCGCAGTGTTTAGGACGAATTTATCATTGATCTGCTTTTTATGGCTAGTAGTCCATTACCAAGAACAAGTTGCGAAGTATCGGACATCGAACGGACTTGTAATTTGCAGTTATGAGACATTTAGGATTTTGTTGAATTTTGTCTCGAGACTCGTTTTTTCCGTAGTTAAGACGGCACCTATTGTACCATGCAAACAACTGAGTCACCCTGAAAAACACGGACTTTTCTCACTGAAGTTTCTTAATTATCAATTCAAATCCCACCAAATGTGAATCTTACCGTCTGGCAACTACAGAAATATACGGACTTGTGCTTTCCGAATGAGTGACAAATGTTTTTTGCTTCGTTCATCATTTTTTTCTTTTCAAACGTCTAATTATAAAGATACAGTGCATAAAAATATGTCTGGACGTGAAACTGTCCTCATAAACGAGCTCAAAATGTAAAAATGATTTTTATCTCTACCGAAAGTCAAGCTTTTGATCCCAACTATAGTGCTGATATGGAAGTGGAACCAAACTGTTGTTATTGCAATATATGTAAACGTACTTTCACAGCGATTGATCTCGTAAATCCAGATGTGCAACAGATTCAATAAACAAGAACAGTAAAGAAGCTTCAGTTCATTTACGGGTCAGTCAGGTGTGTTGCTATATTGTCCATATGATTAATGAAAACAAGTTGAGGAATAAATCAACTGTGTTTCGTCTCATCACAGTTATTGCTATAATCAGCCTGCTCGGAGAATAATCCCTAGAAATATCACTATCTCAGAACCTGGTAGTTTAAATCATTAATTTGATGAAATTTTGTGCACTAAAATACTCCATTCGGCTCCGATAACAGAATCACGTCGATTCCCTGTGATATTCACAATGAGTTCCATCTGGGTTTCGTGGCATTTCCTGAAGTGGGCCCGCGTAGTTAATTACCGTTTCAAACGTGACATTTTGCACTGGCACTATTCTCTGTTGAATCATTTTAAAGAAATATTTTCGAGGTCGCACAGCTCTAAGTATACATATGAACCAAGCAGAATTCTGGTTTTTCTCTTGACATTTTTTGGTACACAATGATTTCGTCTTGTCTTTCACGAAAATGGTCCTACTAAGTTAATAAAATAAAACAAAAGCTGACCAATAATAGCCGTGCACCAAATTTTTCTCTCTAATACGATTTATTCAGATCATATTTCTTACGGTGGATATTATGTCATATGATTTCCCCACATCTGTTTGTATTTAGTTTCTTGCAGCCTTTTAAACTGCATAACTCTTAACGGAAGCATTTTCGGAAAACCAGTTGTAGAACCACATTTTGGAGACATTCACATGCATAAATCAAATCCATTTTCGTGAAAATGTCTATCAGTGATCTTTGTGTCATGATCTTAGCCTTACTGACCACATAAAATAACACTATTAATCCGCACCGCAACAAAACCAGCCTTTAAGTAACAACCTCGATCATTTTGTACTTAGTAGGAACGAGAACACAAAGCGAGACAAAATATAGACTGAACTCAGCCAGGTACGATAAGTACGAATGTAGATTTCTTAGCAAGACATCAGAAGCTATGCAGCTAAACAATCTCATGCTGCAGCTAACTATATTTTTGGTTAGTAGGATTGATTCGTGGTTGAGATCCACACTGAATTGAGCATAAATGGTCCATTTTTCAATGTGTTAAGAATGAATTGCCATTGTCTATCACTTGAAAAAACAGTTTCTCTCTAGTACAGGAGAATTTAAGCCTAAAGTTTTGTATTGGCATAGGAAGTTTCTTTCGACATGATTACATTGAAGAATTTAGTTGCTACTCGTTTGAAAGCCTTTCTGTTTCGCTCATTTAGTCGGTGTTTTTAGGATTAGCCGGACTGTGAGAAAGATGTCAATTGGTGAGGCATATCCGAGACTATTCTTCTAAAAGCCAATTGTTCAGCAGAGCGTTGTGCTGTAAAGGCATGCCTTTGGTTTCATAAAGTGACTGGTTCATAAAAGAGTACGGTAAAACATGATTTCTTGTGAAAGTCTAGACCAGTTTTCAAATCCATCAGATTTTGCCTTCCAATACGTCGTCATCATCCGGTAATTGCATATTGATTGATTTGTAAACTAACTAATGTTTTAGGATACTACCACTGAAGATTGTTTTGTGGCATTCAAAGAGCCCTCTAATCATGTGTATCAGCTGACGGACTGGCGTCCGTATAAAAATGTCCCTATTATTTGGACTCTGGGGACGTATGCAAATAGTACAGGTAGAAGAAGTAGTATGGAAAAATTTGTTTCCTCGAGAGGTAGAAAATGTTTCATCAAAGATCATTCACAGAAAACACTGGAACGACTTAAACATCAGCTGCCACGTGATTTACAAAGTACGTATAGTCAGGAGTTGATTCCTTCGCTGATGGCAAAGCCGCCAAAGATGGTATTTTTAACTCGAAATACGGTTTAGGTTGCCGGTTGATATACTAGGCTAACGTAGTCTATCTGCCTTAACTGGACACGGAAAATGTCTGGAGTCCCCAAGGGAACAATTTAAAAGACATCAGTTTTCCCCATTGCTTTTAACTCGCTTGAGTGTTATTTAAACTTCCATGCAGCTCACACTGAACTAGATTGTCGAACAAGAGGCCTAGAAAAATACGGCTTAGTTGCAAAAACGAAAAGTCCTGCTTCCGTTTTCAATCTGATTTTGTACCCTGTTTTTCCAATCGTTCATCACACATTATTCCATCTTGTCTTTGACCTCAGTTTTGACTTCACTTCGATAACTTCGAAACGTTTTATGTTCATGTTCGCCAGAGCGATGCCGACGATGTAGTTTTGCTTGAGCCTCATGCTGAACATAAAGGTTAGAAATTCCCAAAATTCAGTAGTCATCAAACATTCTTTGAAAGTATTCCTAATTTTCAATTGATAACAGTAAGAGAGTTTATCCTCGCTGAATACTCCTTAACACCAGAATTTTAGTGTTCGAAAACTCTTACTTTTTGGTTTCAGTTAGACTTACATAGTAACACAGAAAGTAGTTATCTTTCCCCTTAGGATAAGCAAGATCTGACCTCCATATCAAGAGATAGCGTTCAAAAATTGATCTATTTGCATTTGACTGACTCGTTTGTGAAATTAACCGTTCAGCTGGGCACCCAACCACTTAGAACGTCTTCCTCGGAGCTTTCACTCCAATGAGAGGTGTTCTGCAGCTGATATAGTGCAATGGACAAGTTTTATTTTGATAAACCACTAGTCGACGTTAGTTCCCGATTGCTTCGCGTTGGCATAAAAGAGTTATGCGGAAAACTTCATTGGTTGAGTTACTCGAGGTTTCATTCTTTCTGACTGGTCATTTGAAAAAGTAATGAATTAAGTGCATCAAAAGAAGCCAAGAAAGATAGTATTATTATTGTTGTTTGTATTCTGGTGACGCAGGTAATAGCGATTCTAAATTCGTCCAAGTCGCGCAGCTCTAATTTGGTGGCCAAGGAACTTCAAAAAGCAATCGACATTATCTGCAAGTCTGATGTTTTCGTAAATGAAGTATTCCGCCCAGCAAATCAACAGAAAGACCCTCTCGCGGCAGATCTCATGGAGGGCTTGATGGTGGTAAGTGTCGGTTATGGATACTGTGGTATTTGACTTCTTAGCTTTTGTGAACTTCCCTAGGTAGTTTTCGAATTATAGTTTCTACCTAAAAATAGTTCGGGCAAATTATATTTGCTGGTCTTTTGGAGACAGTATTATTTAGTACATTAGAAATACTGGGATTAGTTTGTCAAGAACTGCTGATCAGTAAACGTTTGGATTGCTAACGTTTCCTTTGCATTCAGTGTAACAACTTTGGTACGTATGTATCATCTCGAGAGGTTATACCAAAATGGCAAATCTAACGACCATTAGATCAATAAACTCGTTAAATTGAGCTACGAAATCCACTGACATTCAAATTCGTTAAAACTGTTCTAAAATCTACTTCTCTATCGATTTTAAGTTATAACCGTTGACCATATTATTTACTCGCAATCGGTTGCAATTGAATTTAATTTTTAGAACATCGAGCACGAAGAGAAGAAGAAACATTTTCCGCGATCCGCTTCCACGGGATCCACCCTGAGACGTGAGTTCGATAACTGCTGAAAAACTGATGTGACTCAGCAAATAAAGCAGTACTACTTTGAAGCAGTTTTCTGATGAATCATAAAAAAATTCTAGTTTTCTGCAAATGTGAAATATTACGCTCAATTTACATAAGGAATTATGTACTTACATATCCTGTTAGACGTACTCACACTAAACGAAATAACTGTCATCTTTTTCTGAACACTTTTCTTAAGCTTACATTTCTTGAAAGAAAAACCCCGGAAAGTTTGTTGTTCCCTACGCCTTGTGACTTTCTCCGAACAGCTAATTAAATCGAGAGATAGAAATGAGAAATAGTTTCCGTTATTAGAGTGTATACTCAGTGCTCCATCTTATCTGAATTAGTTCCAAACTTACCTTTTTGACCGTGAACAATGTTTGATATGATCCGTAAACAGTCCTCAAGGAACCATTGATAATTTTTGGCCGACATATGGCTCTCCCCACTGATAAGTGCATCAAAATTTAGAATAGTTTGACTGAGACCCCTTAAGGTTAGGAAAGCGGAGAACAAAATTTCTATCCTCATTTATCCACATCTTTAAGGAGAGTCAAAACGGTTATCACTGGGAACGAATGCTTGAATGACTAAGATTGGTGGTTGTCGCAGAACTCCCTTGACAGATAGATGAATAGCTTGCGTGTGTTGAAACAGAACTGAATAATGCTGAGCGGCTGTATAAATTCATAGGGGCGTCTTCTCCTCATCCGTGACCTCTTCCATCAGATTAAACAATACGTGGCATAGGTAGAAAGTTGTCCCTATACAAATTGTTACCGGGGAAATAGCCCAGATCTTAGATAATGGAAAATCCTCTCGCGTTTTTCGTGTTGAAAAGTTCAGCGCAGCGAAACTCTTTGTGCATTACTGGGTACTCACTTGCGTTCCTTACAAATGACTGGCCGCTTCGTACCTACTCAGTTGGCAGGATATTTGCTCTTTGAGTGCGGCATAGCAGTTTCAATTTCGGTTCGTAGTGTTGGACTTTTGGGTACGAAAAATGTAAGTGGAGTTTGCATTACCGAAGCCCTATCCATCAAACTTCAATGTAGCATAAAAGTCATTCAGGGTTATGCTACTAATGCAGTTGTGAGTAGGCTCTATCTGCCTGCTATCGTACTTAAATTACCAGAACTATCGAGGTGCTGTATATTCGAACGGCTCGATTCGAGTTATTTCCTTATTTTTCTATTTTTCTGCTTCGGGCGCAGAAATTATCCCACATATTTTGATGTCTGTCCACTGATATTTCCAAAATTGAAGTTAACATAACTTTTCTCCCGCTTATAACTACAACAAAAAACTAGGATGACGCAAAGCACCAAAAGACCACAGGTTTGTTCATAGAATTGCATTATTTTACAATTATGTACACCATGCTGCAAAATACTGAAAACTTCCAATACCCTGACTAAGCGTCAAGTGCAATGTCGCAACATCTCTTGCAGTTTCAATGATCAACGATATGCCGGGAATAGGATTAACAGAAGAAATCGAATCTTGTCTGGAAAATGATGATCAGTGGGGCTATGATATTCTCGCCCTGGAAAAAGTAACACAGAAACGGTGAGTAGCACTATCACCCTGTCCAATTAGTTCCGCTTGCTCTTCGGTTTATAATTTTATCTTCTCATGTTCGACTTTCTACAAACTATCATGTCTGTGTTTACTATGCCACTTGTACCTTGCCGCACCGTCAAATAGGCGCAGAGAAAAAAGTTACCAAACATCTATATAATTTGTTTAGTGTAAAAGCTGAAACTACAGCCCAAATATGCTGTTTTCGACTTTGTGAGTGATTGGGTTTCATAACGGAAAAGTAATTGTCGAAAGCACGGCAAACAGATGACGTACACTACTTCGTTCTACAGTTCATTAAAATTACATATGAACAGCATCGCTTAACAAGCAGTGTTATCTTATTTGAACTGAACTTCAAAAGCTAACTGTCCCCATTCAACCATCTGTCGATCGAAATAAACGTGTTCGCAAGTTTTTCTAAGTAATACTTACGCCACCCTCAAGCTGCCTTCGGCCAAAAACAGATTTTTAGCAGTCTTGTGAAATCATGAACTTTTTAGATAAACTCCTGTTAATGTTTTAAAGCATGGAAAAACATCCACAAATAAGAGGACTAAAATTAATGATTTTACTGGTCCGTCATCGGACTGATAATGATGAATAAGGTATTTCCGAACTCTTTTAATTCTACTGGTATTAAATTGTTTGCTTTTGCCATGATATCACCAAATGTGAGACTCAGAAGGCAATAAATCTGTACGATAGAGAAGTAGCATAAGGATTTGTCAACCTTATAATAAATAGCTGAAAAATTCCGCAATACTCACTGGGAACAAACGAACTGCTGAACAAGCTCGTTTTCAATAATTCGTGCTCATACCAATACTTAAAGCTGAATATGACTCACAATACAAGAAATGTCAGTGACTATCTAAATCTGCCTTTGGGTGTGTGGGTGTGTGGTTGTATGTACATCTGAAACTGATCACGGTGTAAAATGTTCAAATGGTTGCGGTCGTGTTCGGGAACATGAAGTGCCCGGAAGAGCTTAAATGATTGTACAAACTGTTTCTAAACACCAAGTCCTAAATCTAATACTGACGGTTTCGTCCATGGCTAGGATGCAACACTAGGCAAGACTGGATTACGCGCTTCGAACTTTGTAAATGGCACGAAAAGCATTTATCACTTCTAGTTAATGATTTAACTCAACAAGGTGTGCACACACAGTACTTGTAATTGTAAACGGAAAAAGCCCTTGACTAACATCAGACAACAAGGCGTAAGCGAACGTATGTTTTCGGTGATTTCAATCTCAAGCCAATTACAATCACATTTATGTAAACCGAATTAAGGGAAGGAAAAGGACAAAATTAATCTAATCTGTTAGTCAATCAGTCCGTCAGTCACTCGATTGGTCAGCCGACTCATCGATAGATGGATGAACAGGGGACCAAGACAAGTGGTGTTCAAGAAAGTGTTCGAATAAGCGCCCCGTCGTGCGACCAACAAACCTAGTTTCAAAGAAACAGGTGAATTAATACACGCTACCCTTTAATTGAGAATACACGAATGGTGCGGAAAAGAACTGTGCACTGTAGAATGTTCTGATGACTATTCCTGACGATCTTCATAGAATAACTTCGGCTCCCGTATGGCCTTTGAACTGTAGACGTACTTATAAGGGTTTCTTTTCGGCTGCTATCTCCCTTGGGCTCTTTTCATTTCTTCGCATTGTCCTGTCAATAAAATGTTCAGGATAGCCATTTCGTAAGAAAACTATCCACAGAAAAGGAAGTTCATTTTTCAGTGTCTCCGAAGCAGGTTTTCCTCACCCTTTTAACCAGGCAAAGTCTTGGATTCCCCTTCATTTTGAGGGGTGCAAATCTGTGAAGTTGTATATATTGCCCTTTCAGTGTAACTTTTCTATGCACTGATAACTGACCTGATTATTCACTCCGATGGCTTTTGCGTACATCCATGTGCAATAGACTGTTGTCCCTTTCTTCTTCCATGGTAAATTTGGCATTTAAATGGGCCAACTAGTTTCGTGTTCACATTGGAATCTACCACATATATGATATTGTCTACGTATAGTTTACGCACGGTCATATCCCCGATTATGGACTTCAGTTGACTATTTTCAAGTTACGCCAGGAAAATGTCATCAAGTAAGGGTCATTATGGAGATCCCATTGTCACTCCATCCTTCTAATGCTAAATTTCACCGCTGAACTGAAATCGGATATTATGAGTTCAGATAAACAGTAACTGTTTCACCTTATTCAACGGGATATCTTAACCGATTTCATTACCTTGGAAGTATTTTCACAGATTGTTGGTTGTTGTACTGGTCGAGACTTTTGTGAACAGTGCGGTAGCATCAAGTGCTATCATTTACCTACCTTCTAGATCCAAGTCCCTCACTTTCTACGAAATGAAATGAGTCTTGTGAACTGTGTCTAGGACCTGTCACTCTTGCTGGTTCGGATAGGCTAGTCAACCTCTTGGCTAATGCATGATATGGAGAGCTACACACACCAAAAGTCCGTCTCAATGGGACGCTTCGTTTGCGTACCTTCCGTAGGCCATACAATTTAGGAACATTAGACATTCCGCCTTATGATTTATTTCACTTGCACACACGCATGTGCAGAGACAGATCTAGATCACCATTCACCTTTCTGGTTTTGTGCGTCATATTAAATATTAAGTACTGGTATGAGTACAAACTACTGAAAGCGAGCTTGTTCGGTTCGTTGTTTGTTCTCAGTGATAGTTGTTTCTTACTGTGCCAATTACAACGTGAGGACAAAAGTTTGTTGAGGATTACTTGTTTGCAATGGTTCATTTGCTAACCTGCGCACTGGTGAAATAGTTGATTAACGTGTGTTAGAGTCAGTGGAGGTTCCTTCTGAAGGATGAATGTGATTTCACTTTGACTCTCATATGCAGATGGAGAAGCACACACCGATATACACACACACACACGCACACATACATACATACATGCATACATACACTGACACAGATGCACGAGGAACATTGTTTATATGGCTACGCCGTTGCACTTGCATGGTTGGAAAGTGTTAAGGATAGTGGTTCACATATGGCCACGGTAATATATATAAACTATTAAGTAAATTATGAACTAAAACTCATTTTTCTCTTCTTCCCAAAAGTAATTCATAGCCTGAAAATTTGCAGTGCTCTGAGACTGCACCAGACTGTTTCAGCTGTATGCTTAATTGGCCCACAGATATCTTCATCTAATTAGTTTGGCCGTTAATATTACCTCCTCTTCTCAATGATAAGATTATCTCACATCTCTTTCTGTGCTAGGCCACTGCGCTATTTGGCCATGAAGGTGTTCAACCGGTTCAATGTGTTTGCGGTGCTACGAATCAGCGAGGCTATGATGATGACCTGGTTGGCTGTGATCGAGGAGAACTACCACGTGGACAATCCGTACCATAACGCAACTCATGCGGCTGACGTGATGCAATCCACGGCCTATTTGATGCGCCGCGAACTGCTCACGGTGCGTTCAAGTGTCAAACGTATGAGAAGGATGATGGTTAAACTTGAACGCCTGTTGAAAAACCGGTCACTTTGTAAATGTCAAATCCATATGATGGCTGATTCAATTTTCTAAGAGATAGATTGATACGTTTCTCAAAAGTGTCGCAGTGATTAACTAGAGGCTAGCCAATCTCCCGAAAAGTGGCGCGAATCTTTTAACTACCCACCATCTAAACATGGATAAATTATAAAAATTCATGATGACGCCAAATGAAGAAGTGAAACAAATCTTCCCACACAAAATGAAGTTGGGAGTCACTGCCAACATATATGTGACCCTATATAGGATGATTAAATTGTCACGGGTTTAAGGAGATAAGTTTAAGCACAAAACTGAAATACAGTTTTCAAATTTCTCTCTGATTACCAAAAAACATAAACACGCTTGTTCCTGGGATTGCTGAAGACTGAGTACCGTGAGCGACGGGAGTCTGAAATGATTTGTATGCTGTTAGTGTAGCGTAACATAACAATTTGTTTGTGTTCAACAGAAGCTCCTTTTTTTATTCACTCCAATAGTGTTTGTTTTCGGTTCACGTTTATTTTACTTTCAAGTCATTTTTGAGTTTTGGCCAAATTTATGTTACTAGCCTCTCAGTGAATACTGAAATGTCAACGGTATTATCATAGACCTTCAGAAGTGTTATAACGGAACCTCCCAGCCAGAATAAAAACTGGAATAACTGAGATTCCTTTTGCAGGACGGTTCTACAAGTTAAAAGCTATGGGAATACAAGTCGATAAAAAGAAGCTGCATTAGATGATGCGTGCCAAGGCGATAGAAAGGTTGACCAGTTATGTGCCGCCCGTGAAGGTGCATCAAGTACGGCGTGACGCGGAATGATCTGCCATCTCACTGCAATGGCATATGACCAGACAAGGTAGCGCCATTCTGAATTTGCATGAATGTCCGTCAGATAATTAGAACTGTGCATGATTTGATTAGATCTGACAGGAACAAAGGTCTGCACGCTGGGTCAACCAAGGTTTAAGTGCCGAAATGGGATCAGGAACATACTCCCAACTTTCTTCAAATCGATGACTTGATTGGGTACTTATATCCTGCTCTGGCCGAAATTTGTTATTCAAGCAAGAAAAGCCATCACCTAAAATTGCAAGTCTGCGTCGGCCCAGTTAGAATCACAAAAAAATATCAGGAGGAAATTCAGTAATGCAACAAACTCGATGACTATGCAATCATATTTTGTGGTTTCAGTGGGGTATTTCGTGACATGCCCTAGTAAGGATCTTAAGGACATATATTGTAGGGCTTGAGTTGATGGAGTATGTTGTATGTTCTGATAAAAAATGGTACCATAAAGTAGCTTGTAACGGGGGCTTATGTGGGAAAGATTTTCAATAGTTTTGCTACGTACCAGGTCTTATAGCTTACCTTTTAGATGCTTTTGGATTTTCCATTATCTGTATGATCCGGGACCTCTATGACAAAGATAAATATTCTATGGATATGTTTTAATGTTTGTTGGATAGCGTTTATCCACTGTCTGTTCGTCCCACTGCGAAGTAATTGACGGGGATATTTCAGTGGTTAAAACCAGAATAGTTGTTATGCCTCATTGGAACAGTGTGTTGAACATCATCGGATCGTCACTTGCGTTATTCGCGCCCGATTGGTACTACCGGGATAGCCTAACTGCTAGGGCAACTGTCCTGTAAGCGGAAGACCGCCGATTTAATTCTGGCCAAAGGAGCTGGACTTTTGAGTGCAAAAAGTACACGTGGATTCTCCGTTATATATACTTAATAATTACTTCCTTTTTATGTCATATAGATATATATAATACTACAAAATATGAATTCCAAAAGAGGAACGTTGTCAACTGGACTCTTCTGATGGGGTAGTCGACCACTGGAGGCAAGATTCGTATTCGGGGCCCTAGGATTTTTCGCTATTAAGATGACTTCTTCGAAATCGCCGGCTTCCTGAGGTGATCCATTTTACCGGTAACCGATTAGGGGAATAAAGCCAACATGAAACTTTTACCTTATGCTGCTTCGATGTTCCAAAACTATTAGGTTTCGAACCAAAGTATAAATGCACCTTCTTTGCATTAGTTGTCGGCAATAAAAACTCCCGATATCAGCAATCTGAATTTAATAGATTCAAGAAAGCAATTACCGTCAGAATGGTCGAAATAAGCCGAACGACAGTTGTACCGGACCGTGATTCAGCATTTTAATGACTCGTAGAAGACGAACCGCAAATACTTCGAAAATGCTAATTCGGCAATCTACGAGTACTGTGAGAAAGTCCCTCAATCACCAAAGGATGCATACCTTAATTTGTGGTCAATCCGGTCACAGTGAACAGGTCAATCTAGGAAAATCAAATGGGATAGTATGCGCACGTGGGCAGGGTTCAACCCAAAGCCGGATGATAACAAGAGGGTAAACATTTATATCAGACTGGCAGTGAAAGTTTACCTATCCCGGTCAGTGTTTAACATAGGGCTGTGTGGGGTGTACGGTTCAAGCCACTGAACGCAGAGGGGAGAGAAGGATGTCAATGATGGCTCAAACAAACAACACAAAGGGTTATCAAACAGACGGCCCGACAGGCATGTGCATAAACAATAACACCAAAGGAGTCCGAATGGAAACCAGTGGCTGACTGAACTGGGGGACAACGGAAGTTAAGATTGCATAAACAATAACAAGTCGGGAAACGGGGTGGGTGGAGTGGTGATACGACCAGATAAAGCCAATAAATGGGCCGAGCACGTATACGGGTTAGAAACAGATGGCATGGCAACAAGGACTAGTAAACATACAACACAGTGAGAACTGACAAGAATAGTTGCACGTGGGAGTGCAGACAGGTAGGATACAAGTTCAATTCACTTGATCCAGATAAATGGGACAAGGGTGAATATTAGGTCAACAAAGACAATACGTAAGATGCGGTCACCCGAAGTTCGAGTAGTGGTATAAGCGAGAGCACTGGCAAGTGAAGCTATATCGGGTTTAGCGCGGGATTTTCTACATGGAAGCGGAAAATGGGCGCAACGGTTGTTTGTCCTAAAATGTGCTTGCTCACAATTAGACTGCAATATCAATATTTTGTCAAGCACAAAATGAACCTGTTCGTGTATCATAAGAAAACAACCGACAGGCGTCATTTGTCGGAAGCGGAGAGAAGTTGAAAAAATACTGAGTGATTCGGATCTCCAAGATGGGGTATTGCATTTTACGTTATTATATTGACTGTGAACTTAATTCCAACTTGTTGGTGGTAGAATTCATCATACAGCATCAGAGCCCAACTCACCAGTGAAAACCACGGAAGCACTGTAAACCTGCTTCATCCTTCATGAGAATCATGAGTAGTGTATATCCACCGAGACCCAATGGGATTCACATGCTTATGAATCACGCAAGTAAAGACTGGGATGTCCAGGCTGATTCACAAGGGCCTGTTTGTCGTCAACACCGTACAGCATCGCATGTTTCCGAAAAAGGATTCTTATAGGGTGACTGACCATCGTTTACAGTGAAAAAAATCTTACGATGGGCCCAATTTAAAAGTAAACATTTAAAATTACATATAATCAAATGCCTTGTTCATGTTTTATTACGGATGTTGTAGGTGAATAAAGGCGGTGATCGAGCAAATTATAGGGCATTCGCGACATAGAAAAAAAAGCAACCGAAAAAGGTTTCCTTTAATTTTTCCTAAAAGAAGTGCAACTCCGTTGACAGAATAATACTGGGGATGATGTGCTTTATGTTTTCCATGTTGACCGAGCTTGTTTTGGCGACAAAAAGCATAGTGCTACTGACTACAATCATTAGCGGCTGCAGTGAACATTATCCCCAAGAAACGTTCGTCCATTGTAAGCAGCATCGCCGACAACTTTCATCAGTCTCTAACCCTCGATTTCGTCTGACCCCTTATTTCTAGTTAGTTCTTGACAGCACAGACGAAGTTGCGATGCTCCTGGCGGCTGTCGTGCATGACCTTAATCACCCTGGTCGAACCAACCCATTCTTGGTGAATAGTAACAGTCCACTGGCAATACTATACAATGACACGTGAGTAACTGTCCTCAATTTGTGATTGTCCTTCCACTTGGCAATAAGTCCTTACCAGCAACAACGTGTTAGAGAGGAAGCAAAATGGAACAACATGAATGTGATCCACATTTGCTTATATATCTTCGGTTTGCATTCAAAGAGGCTTTGTTAATGCACCCCAGCCATTATTTTGTTTCGTGTGTTAACAAGTTTGCAACACTGTCGTCTAACCGATTATCACTGATTTTTAAAAATCCGAAACTGATAACGAGTAGTTTGTCTCACTTCATGATGATACTGAATGCGAATCTACTATTTCTTTGTTTGTTTCTATGCCTCTTCTTCTGTAGGGCAGTATTGGAAAGTCATCACGTGGCACTGACCTTCGAATTGACAAGGAAAGACCCGAATATAAATATTTTCACTAATTTGACGAGGTGAGAATCTGGATGCCAAAAAGGATGCTTCCTCTAATCTGTTCCCTTTTGTCATCCATTACACATAACCAGGCATGAAATTCTCTTATTTTTAATTTTTACAACTTCGCTTTAAGTGAAAGTGTAACCGTGTTTGGCTCACTTGGTGCTTCTGGATCTTACCCCATTCATTTGATACTGTCATCTGCAACAGAGCATATTTCGTTGCAAGACATGATAGTTTTTTTAATTTTGTTCGAAGTCGGTCCAGAACGCCGAGGTAATCTGGTGAATGTCTGTTGGCAAAAACAAACACAGTCTGGTGCACGTACTAGGCAACAGTAAGCATATGAATGGCGTAGTCATAGTCACAAAACATGTTCAGACGCATCTCATGATCAGTGGTCAAGCGATAGGTCCGAACACATGAACACGAGTAGATGGGCCTAGTCACGCGTGTAAATGTGTAAGTGCGTGTGCTGTGTGGCCAGTGCGATCGATGGAGTACAGGTGTCAACGGGCACACAGTGTCACCGGCGTTAGGCTTATATTTTGATAAACTAAAAAACGCTTTCACTACGAAAGTGAAAGCCCACGTTTTCAGTGCTCAATTTTATGGTAGCTTAAATAATATCACTTTCTCACCATATGTTATCAATAGCTAAAAAACAAAAGCATGACATATTTCATCTGTTACACAGAAAATAAACAAGTAAAAACGTTCCCTTCCCTTTATCTAGTCTGACATTCTAGTCCTTGAGTAGCTCTTAAAACTACATTTATCAGGAACAAAAAGCGTGACAAATACATCCTACTTTACGCAAAAAATAAGTGCAAATGAGAGAGAAACAGTTCCGTGATGGGTTGTTTACAGGCTGTCGAATTTAGGTCGATGTTGGAGGTTTTAAACGCTGTACACTTTCTCATAAAACCCTTTAAAATATACTCAAGAAGGTGGGAAAATTCACAAATGAATTCAAGGGGTGGGTTAAGCAGAGCTTCAAACATATTATACTGCTTTGAGTCCCAGCGAGAATTAGGCGACCGAAGAGTTTGCCACTGGCAGGATGTCTTCTTTGACGGCAGAGACCAAGGGATTCACAATATTAGTTTCCTCATATTGTGGTAAAACTGCATAGACCTCGTGTTTTTTTCATATACCTGAAGGTGAACTGGAACCGGCCACTGGAATTACCGCTATTTTTAATAGCTTACCCTCAATTTTTTCCTTGTCACTTCCATGTCTTTATTGTTTCGTTTTTTTTTGGCAGTCACCGAGCCCTGATCGTAGATGATCAGTTTTTGGCTCACTGGTATACAGAAGTTTGAAACAGTGTGGGTTACGATGCTTAGAATAGGTGTGACACATTTATTTCCGACACGATTCGTTCGTCGAAATTGGCTGGTCGCCGTTTGACCATGTATGTAAATAAGCTAACGGGACCAGTTAAACAATTCCTGAGCGTCTCACTTAAGATTATGCTGCCATTCTATCAATGAACATAGACGACAAAATTAAGTTTACTTTGCGAGATCATTGATGAACAGATTTTCCGAACTGCCACACCCGTCATACCGGCACAAAATGATTCATGTTCTGACCATGTTTTTCTTTTCAATACTACGTTAAATTGTTTCATCGTCAGTGATAATAAGGGACAAATAAGAATAGGTCTGGCGACAAAATATGCCTAGTAACTAGAATAAAGCAGGCTTGTGCGAAAGCATGTTCCAAACGAAATATTTTTCATACGTGTAGTTCTATTCATTGGAGGCCACAATCGGAGTTGTTAGGGTAAATCTAGAGCCACATATAGTCACTGAAAAAGGAAAAGATGAGCACCGGAATGAACGAGTCCAAATCGGTCACCTGTTCACGCTGTAGGCGTTCTGCTTACGAAACCCGTTACGGGTTTGTGTCATCCTTTCTCTCATGTGATGTTATCGGATTTAGACCGTGGCAAGTCTGTGTTAGGTAACTTGAATCGGTCTCAGAAAGTTGGGTGTCATTGTCTAGATGGCTGTCAACCTGCATTACGTGACCACCCTTAGTTTGACCGTAGGGTTCCTGTAGAAAATCTAATGCCTCTATCCGTCATCAGTAATTATTCTGTATCGTCCAGGTCGTCAGCAGTCGAACTCGAGACCATTCAGTTTCACTGACTTTGGAGAAAAAGTATCTGGTTACCGTTGTCGTTATGAAAGTGGCCTTGAAGCACCAGCCATGTAAGTGGCACTACGCCAGCGTCATAGTGGTAAGACGGTCAATAGAGATGCCTACAGAGGTAGCCTATCTTTTATCTGATATTTCATTACATGCGAATTCGAGAAGGTGCATTAAAACCCTATCTCGTTGAAATATTTACCGCACAAATAACAAGCTTACCACCAAGTGCCCCGGGGCAAAGACGCATTCGTGGAGGGTGGTCCGCTTTTCTGTTTGAGTTTCCGCCGTATATTCAGTGTGCTTTTTAGTTGGCTTCCGTTTTTAATTAGTCTGTCGCAATACGCAAAGGACCATGTTATACCTGTCATCGCTTGACTCCTACACACACTTGCTCAATGGTTTTACCACAGTACAAAATGAAGTTGTATAACTTTGAGCTATTTTTAGTAAAACGTACTAGATGTGATGTTTCCCAATGACCGTCAAATCCGGTGAGCTTTTGGTAGTTTTTTAATCAGAAGTATCAAATTTCAGTGATTTGAAACTCCTGCGCTTCAGAATTGATTCATTATTGAATCAGGTGGCGAGCAAAACATTTTTCGCTCGCTGAATTGACATGCGTAAGGGGTTCACCTAGACTCAGATGGTTGCTAACAGGGCGTAACCTAACAACTGAATTGATCTGATACGTAGTCATTTCTCATTTGCTGTGACAAAATAGAATGAAGCTGAAGTAATATACGTACAGTTTTATCCATAGTAATCAACAGAATTAACTTCTTTATTATGGCTGTCATCTATTGTTCTCAGCGCTATATCTAAAATTAAGAGGAAGCTATCTATCCCACTGTTAACAGTAAACGGTGAACATTGCTCACATTAGTTCCACTTAGTAACTTTTTGCAGACTACTGAACGTTTACGAGGAGTGCATCCTCCAACGGTGGCCTGAAAAGTGAAACCAGTGTGAGCACGTCCTTTTATTTTGAGGGCTTACCGTGACACAGAAACTGCACACTCGAAGTGAGTAGGAACAATAGCTGTGTCCAGCTGCGGCGGCTCAACATTCAGTGGCAGTATGGTATTCAATAAAATATACAAACCTCTAATTGTGAAGTACCTGATCGTCAGCGTTATCCAAAGGCACTGAAGTGTGGTGAGGATAAAAAGACAGCTATTCGCTATGTCTAAGCGGGAAGTAATCGAATGGTGGGTCACACGTTAGCAAAAAGACGCTGGCTAACTGCCCATGGGAAGCAACCAATCAGGAGAGTTGGATGGGTACGCTGGGGGAACCATTACACAAGCTGAGTTTTGCGCCCATCAGACTGGGAGTGGTGCACGTGACGCACGTGTGGCCTGTAGGTGTGGCTCATACGGAGAACCAGTGAAAAGGAAAAGTTTAGGAAACGTATGCGGGCAGTGGATCTGCACCCCGTTCACGAGTAACGCAGACGTGCCTGAGGACACAATTCCACGGGAGGACGGATCAGAGGAGAGCAGTTTATGTGTACGTTTGCACCCGAGTAACAAGCGACGTGTTTGTGTCTGCCGGACAGGTTACATGGTCGATATGATTGGTGTGAGCCGAACCGTGCGTGAAACGCATAACCGAGGGGAAAAAAGGCAAATGTCAGCGGACCAAACCTGGCCCATTGGCAACTGAAAACAGAGAAGTAGAAACATGGTACTGTGAAGCAAAAACAAAAGTCCTGGCGTCAGCTAGCCGAAAAGAGCTAAGTTGTTTTAATATTGTAATACTATAGGTCAGGAAGCAGATTACCGATGCATTATGTGATGAAGTTTGATGTCGGGATCAGTTTGCTTGCCGATTTACAGCAGCTCGTTATTTATGTGTCCATAGTCGAAAAAATGATCTGCAGCTATCGCAGTAGCATTCAAAGGCGATAATGTTTAGAAAACCTGCATCGGTTGGCAAATGCTAGCTGGCAGCATAATTTCGAACTACGGTTCGGGGTTTAGCATCTGCAGAATGGAACGGCTTTAGTGACGCCCTGTATCCACAACCCCTGATCAGTTGTGCTTCCTCGTCTGAAACCTCCATTTCAACATCGAATGTAACGGAGGTGGTCCTCCGTCAAACATTACTACACAGAATGGCTTATATATGCATGTTACCGTGCCGTTGGCATAAGAAGAGCTTTCGGTCGGCAGATTTATTACCGATTCCCCGCCAACATTACTACGGTTTACAAGCGAGAAATAAACTTTTAGCACTCATTTTGACGGCCAAAGATAACTTTTAGTCCCTCTGGAGGCTGTTCTTTTTGGTCCCCTAATAAAGCAGTTTCCTGCAACTTTCGTCCTTACTTCCTGTTTAGGATAAATCTGGTACCCACTTATCTGTACCTACTTGCAACACTGAAATGTTCGCAACAGTCTGCACCCCCAACTCGTCTCCCAGCCTCGATTAAGTCATCCTCTTTTCCCCACCATGATTCAATTTTCCAAACAAATATTACAACCGGGAATGTTTTCTCGGCAGTAGCTTATCCATATATAGAAACATCCCAGTCTAGACGGCTTTCTACTAACGGTGCTGAAAGATTGTGCACCATAGTTAACCTCTAGTGTACCGCGTATTTTCTCCAGTATATTTCATGTCGTGTTACTCACTGTTAAAGATCTGCTCATCTCTTCTACTCCCAAAAGTGGGCCCCCTCCAAACGTAGTAAATATCATCCCATTTTCCTCACTTTAAATATTTTGAAAGTCATTAAATCCATGACTACACAACTCATGCATGTAAAGCTTCATTCGTGACCGCTCAAATTTATGCCTGCTGACGATGTGCTTTTCAAACAATTTACGGCAAACTCCGGCGTTTCAAAATAGACGTACTTAAATAAAACCTAATTCGTTCATTCATAGCCCAGAGGAGAATAATTTGATCCGTCCAGACAAGTTGAAGGAAACACTTTTGAATAACGGACACCCTTAAATTTTCATTCTGAAGAACATACCAGAGAAACCAACGGGATAGACATGGATAACCGTCAAGAATAAGAAACTATACATCCAACTAACTTTCACAGTGGATGGCGAAAGCTAATTACTTTAAGGAGGCTTATAAAATGCGTGCTCAAACTTTTCCCAGCTGCCACTCTGGGTGACCACTACACCCGTCGACCGGTTGTCTCAAAGGCGTTTAAAGTCATTTTACCTATACCCAACTCCCCATGTTAACCCATTCGTTTGTACGCTCGTGTTCGGCAAGCTATGCGGGTAGAATGAAGCGGCCTCTGTCGCAACGGATTAAAGAGCACAGACCAGCTTGGGTGATAACGGGAAGCAGAAAAGCCATTACCGATGGGCTCGTGACGCACTCCGCATACACTGAATATCACGTAAATGACGACGTATTCAAAGTAGACTGCACAGTCTATACGAAAATATCGAAAGCCACACGAAGACAACATTAGGCAACAGCAGGGCTGCAGCCATCAGATTAGTCAATCCTCCACATAGTTCTCAAAAGTGTTTCGTTAAGCTACTGCAACCTTCCTGGCCATGTGCCGAAAGCTACTTTGGAACTCAATGTGAACAGGAGGATGACGTCATCTAAAACGAGCTTGTTAACCGCGCGTGTTCTGTCTACATGAATCCCACTACTGACCTCTTATCCAGTACATAAAACTTCATTCAAGTATTTGCCTAGGACGCCTTTTTTCATTAATCCATTGATCAACCACTTCCTGCTTCCGCAACCATGAACTGGGTATTTCTATGGGCTCAAACCTGAACAGTACTTCATCTGGAGAGTTAAAATTCGAGTCACTTCCAGAGCTTCCACTACTTCTTGTACGTCTGTGCCCCACGGTCGCACATCGTTTCAATTTTGGTCCCAGTTTGGTTTATCCCACGTCCTCTTCAGTACTTCTGGACTTCAAATCTCTTTCCTCCCCTTTTGAAATCGTCTAATGTGCCTCAAAGGAATCCCGTACTCTTTCCAATTGGGATGATCTCTTACTGAATTTCACATTTTTACACCCCGTGTCTGACAAATACGTCCCAATCTCGAATACTTCAGTCATATTCTCAAAAGGGATAACCTTCTTTCTTCCCTCTTTTGGACTGGGTCAAAAATATGGCCCTCTGACACACAGCTGTTCCATTCTTAACTTAAAATCCATAACCTCTCTCACATCTTCGGGTGACTGACCATTTTCCACCTACCGGAACTGCAACGATTTTCTTCTTCCGACTGAACTTTTCTCATCCCTTATCAGATGGTTTATCCTGATGAATCCTGTTTACAAGTAAGAAATTATCCATATCAAGTGACTTTATAACCTTCCGAGGGGTCTTATTCAAGTCGTCATTCTTCTCCAGAACTTTGGAAAACCCTCCCACCTGCTTTTCATCCTGTTTATAACTTATCTATCCATGATGCAAATAATTATCCTGCTTGCATTGTACAGTAAGTACACTGAACTATGGAGTTTACAGACTTAAATGTGTCATGTATATTCATGGTACTGAAATATTTTAGTTCATGTACACTTGTGGTGCTCGGTATAATGGACACAGGACAGTAAGCCTGCCCAAAGAGTTTGCAGAACATTATTTTGTATTCCTTTCATCAAGATGTCCATCCTACAATACCCAGCAAAATCTGATCGATATCAGACATAATCTCGTGATGGCTTTCAAGACGTTGATATTACCACCGAGGTTTCTGAGAAAATGATTACGCAAACAGCTTCTCCACGTATGTGAAGATATCAATAGGGAACCTGAGTTACGCGAGTAGCAAGACCTGCACCATCAGTTTAAAGAAATTCTTTTCTTAGGTATTGAAAAATTTGGAAAAATTCTTTTGACAAACACTTTGATTCTGTAGGCCTGCTGTTTCAGTAGTATTGTTACCATCTGCTCAAAATGAAGCATAGTAGTGACCCTCAGATTGCAACCTCTTTGATCGCAATAACCTCTCCACAGGAAACTCTTTTGCTACGAAAGAAAATTTTCATTGTAGAAGACCTCCCACGGAGAAACAAACCCCCAGAACGGAACAAGAAACACTTTCATTGGAATTATGCCCCCTAACAAGAGACGTTTTTGGGTCAAATATATTTGAGAATTTCGTTTGCCGAACAAAATTCTTTTTTTCTTCAAGTAAACACTTTATGCTTCTGTCAAGGGATATGATATCAGTTTTATGACTTGTTAGCACACCTGACTTATTAGGACTCTAAGTGGATCTCCAATATAAGTAGTATGGCATCGCATCTGGATGACAGGACGAAATTTCCCGGGAAGCACACGACTGGTTTTGAAGTTGTTGCCGCTCATCAGGTATGTCTATCCGGTACTGTTCCGCCCAAATTTCCTTATACATGTGGGTCTTCACTACAAATCTCACAATCGGGTTGTCGACTGTCCCTAGTGGTGCAGTGGTCCTTTGAGGCTATGAAGTGTGACCCCTCCACTGAAATCAAGTAATACAAGTTAGAATCATTAAGCCACTGAGTTCGGTGGATTCTAATCATTTTGACCGAGTTTTATCTGGGTCAGCCATCATTATTGTTAAAATCATGGCTGCTTAAAGGTGGAAAAGTCTTCGTTTTATGCTACGACGTCAATATTGTTCACCAGTCAATGTGGCCCAGACAGTGATAAGGTGAACGGCAATCCTGATGCCTGTAAGCCTTCTTTGTATCAAATTTGATGAACTCGGAGATGACGCATGGCAACATCACGCACTTCGTCCACGAATCACATTCGTTTGTTCTCAGGGTTATCGAACCGTCACAAATCCTTTTGGCTAAACTTACTCTGTAGCACGGTTGGAAGAAATTTTTAGTAAGCTCCGCAAAAAAATGACACCACTTACGCAACTTCTTCCTTTTGACCTTTCCCTAACTGCAAGTAATACCTCCTAATATGAAAAAGAGCGATCCCTGCCAATGTTTCTTGTTGGGGGACAACTCTTATAGGGATTTTGTTTGGTTCAAGCCAAAAACTGACCACCGGAGGTTTCTTACTATCAGAATCCCTGCGAGGCAAATAACAAGTGATCACTCACGCGGAACTATATACACACACTTTTCTGTTTGTAAATCCAAGCTTTTGACTGTCCAAAAGTTATTTTCTAAGTAGGCAACGAAATATGTTCACTTTGCAAAAGCGTATAATGGACGATTTGATGTTATAAAGAGATGGGAACAAATTTTGGCCATTCACCGAGAATTCCTTTCATTATCGGTACTTTTCCTTTGATATTCTTCATCCATGTCCGGTCTGTGGTAAGACGTTCACCTTGACGGGCTCTAAACCCTTATGTCCTGGGTCAGAATCCTGCTTCTACGGACTGTCACTTTCCGCAACTGACAGCCTCCAGTTGGCCGCGACCCCCTACCTAAAAAGTCGCAATGTTTTCTTTTAGTGATAGAAGACGAATAAAAAGATGAGATGAAGAGAGAAGATTGTTGCTTAAAGTTCTTTTCGTTCCAGGATAAACTGAGCGCATAAGAATAAATTAAAAGGCAAATCCCTTTCAGCAATGAACGAGTCTAAATTCAACTACCAGAAGGCGCGAATTTATGAAGCTCCATGTGCACTATCTAGGATCGTTTATATCTAATCTTCCGTTCGAAATTCCCCAACCTAAAATTTATTTAAAGCTTTCTGTTCTAGGTGTGACAAAAACTGAACTACAAAACCGACCAGTCTTGGCCTAGTATAGAAATGGCGCACAAGGAATCCTTTTGGTCCTAGTTTAATCTGGCATTCGATAATGAGAGGCTAAGTCGTCACCTTCTCGTAAATCGCATTGGCACAAAATTGCGGTTTAATTTTACACGACGTTAGGTTTATCTCATCCCACTAATTTGCTTTCAGTTAACTGGTTTTTGATATGCTAATTCTAGATGAAACGTTTAAATTTTAGGGGCAAGAGCTTATTTAAAGGCATACACGTTTTGTAAGTAACCTCACAAGGATAAGTATTGTTTTGTCTCATGAATCTTTTCCTTCAGATAACAGTTAGATTTATCTTCCCTTCATTGTCCCCAATTTTCAGAGAGGAATACCGCACAATCAGAGGGTACATGATAGACTTAGTTCTAGCAACAGAAATGGCTCGACATTTTGACCATGTCAGCAAATTCATAAACAATGTGAGCAAACCACTACTGCAAAAAACAAGGGTAAGTCGGCTCAGATTTTATCATTTATTGTGAGACATAGAGGAACTCATAAGTGAACAAAACTTATGAGTTTGTGGAATCCTTAACTGCTGTAGAAACCAGAAACCAGTAATCCTGTACTAGCAGACCAAGAGTAGAATGTCTACTGATTGGACAGATGTGCATTTTCGGATACACCATAGCAACGGAATCCCACAGAATTTCATGTAAGGAAAGTATTTTGGTAGGTGGTCTCAGACCTCTTGCCTAAAGCTGCCACTTTTGCTGCGATTTGATCTCTGTCCTCGCACAAATGTCAATTTTGCTTCAGAGAAACTGGAAAACAGTCAGACTGGATCGTCAGAAGTGATTTATGAAATCTGGTTATAATTTATCTCAAAATTTAAACCATTTTTAAGATTTGAGAGAGGTTGCAAATTCATGAGAACAGAAAGAAGATATAAAACGCGAGATGTGAAGCATTTCGTTTACTCTTGTCTACCGTGTATGCAAAACATTTTAGGGAAATTTTGTCCACACTTTTACATACTACTTGCCATCAA
Source organism: Fasciola hepatica (assembly GCA_948099385.1). Taxonomy (NCBI): domain Eukaryota; kingdom Metazoa; phylum Platyhelminthes; class Trematoda; order Plagiorchiida; family Fasciolidae; genus Fasciola; species Fasciola hepatica. The sequence continues at coordinate 19,591,937 of CANUEZ040000142.1, forward strand.
TATATATACATATATATAGACAGTAAACAAGAGTAAACGGAAAGCCAGCATCTCGCGATTTATATCTTCTTTCTGTTCCCGTAAATTGGATAAAGGAGAACTATTGCATTACAGATTCAAAATTAGAAAATTCTCTCTGTGAATCCGGAAGTGTGTCACTTCCATCCTCCAAATATGTTATAATCACCTGTTTTATATCATTTTTGAAAAGTCATTATCAGTCACCATCAAGTCATTCTAAAGCTTCATCTTTAATAATAGCGAATTACTACCCAGTCTCTGTAGTTTGTTGAGTAACCGACTGCCTTCGTTTCACTTAAAGGATAGGCGGTCCATCATAGGAGTCAATTGCTATGCTGGCAACAGGTTTCTACCTTTTACAAGCCAGGGAAGGAAGGGTACCGTATCATGTGGTGTTGCTGTTAAACAAACAGTTGATAGCCCACCCAGGTACTCTTGTGTTTAGGTATTCCGCCCACAATCTTTTCCTTCGGATTTTATCCCGGGTGGAGGTGAAGCCCATGTGAACTACTGATAACTCCTCAGAAGGGTGAAACAACTATACAATGCCTCCATGTTTGTCAGTGGTGATTCGAGAGCTCATATCACTTGAAGAATTATTTCACGAGCAGTACAAATCTAATACGCAACTGATACAAGGGGGCTTCCATTGTGGAAGTCATATTCTGTACAGGTGATAAATTGGTTGTCTGAAACCTGTGACTTCGTTAGGTCATGCAAATAATAACATGAAAAGGATGCTAATCGCCAGTTAGACTGAACAGCCTAACTCAAGAGCACTTAGTTTACCTTTAGAAGACTATCTTAAGCTAGAGGATTAGTCAGTCCAATGCATTTCGTAGACCTTCGTCGATCACGCGTGGTAGTTGGATGAGAGCTCAGTGCGAATCGCGACCCGGTTTTTCTTCCAGTATCGCAGACGGTAGACGGTGTGTAGTCCTAGGCGCTCCATGTCTATCTCGACGGAGCTTAACCACATTTTCCGTTAACTTCGAAGGAGACAGTGCCATCGCGTATGTGGCGCACAGCAGAGCGTTTATCTGGACCGTTCCATGCCAGATCGCCGGAACTTCTGGCCGAGCCGCTGCAGGCGGTGGCTTTGGAGAAGGAGGGACAGTTGATCAGTGTCTTAGCAATGCCCTCTAATTTCGTAGTTTTATAGTATTTCCTGCTAGTGTGTACTGAGACTTCAGCGTAGACACCAGTGGCGGAACACAGTAAGCCTCCTAGTATCCTCCACTTGCAGTGGCCAGGTTTCAAACCCCTATGGGGGCACGGATCAAATAGTAGCATGGACAACTTGGGTCTTTTTTCATAAGCTAATTTTGCTCCTAGTTGACCCCAGATATCTGAGTGATGATACACACTCGATCGCCTGACCACTGGTGGACAACTGCTGAGCCGATGGCCCAAGGCAATTCGAAATAGCCCTTTTTGCTGAACTGACTTCGAGATCAGCGGTCTTTGAGAGGCGATCGAGCAGGCCCGGGACTGGTCGAAGTGTGGCGGGAGAATCTCCTTGCACAACATAATTGTCCACAAACTTCAGGTCCAGGATGAAAACTGCTGAACTCAGTTGGACACTGGGGTAAACAGCCAAGGCTCTGTTTATTGTGCAATAGACTGCATAGTTGAACAGCACCGATGAAAGAGAGCATGACCGTCTGACTTTGGAACTGATAACGAATGCAGATGATTTGTCACCAAACATTCGAACACGTGTGCCAGTGGAGACAATGTAAGCCTTCAGGATCCTCGAGAGTTTGGTACGAATAGCATCGGGTTTTGTTATGCCCCAACGACATTCACCATCGAGCGAGTCAAAGGAAACCCGGATATAGGCGACGCAGGTTACTGTTGGCTGCTGGAGCTTGCAGTGTTCCAGTATTGAGTGCAGTGTAACAGTTTGGTGTATGCAGCCCCTGCCACGGAGAAAACCTGCCGGATTCGGTTGAGTGCGGGAGTCTCTCGCAACTGAGAATTGGTTGAGTAGTAAAACGCAGCAACTCTTTGCCTCGACTTCAATCAAACTGATCTCCGGTAGTTCTCGCACACTTTACTATCTGCTTTCTTGGGAATGGTGAACAGAATAGGAGAGCCCAATTCAGTATCACTCCGTGCTGAGCCACTCCGCAAACAATTTAAGCAGATTTTGAAAGCATCCTAAAGTAACTACCATCAGTTTTCTTTTTACTCTTTCATTTATTTTTTGTTATTTGATAATAGTACAATATCTCAGGAAGGCGGTCACAGCCAGTTTAAGGCTACCAACTGTGGAGTGACTCTGGGCTGCATGGAGATTCAAACCCGGGACTGAAGGGTTCGAAGCTCACTGTGATGACCGTCTGAACACCGCCGGGGATCCATCAGTTGATATGCTATCCATGGTTCCCCGATATAATTTATATCCATTTTTCGAAGATTTTTGTTCACGTAACCCAGGAGTTCTGGTAATATGTGTAAACTGATAAAAACATTTCCCTTTTTTTCTAGGAATTCTCAGGTATCTTCTGAGATAAAAATGCTGGTGCCTATAATTGTAAATTTGCTCATCTCCCATTGTTATTTTTATCCAACACAAAGGCATATTCTCCAGTAAACTAATGGGAAATTTATCCCCCTGCCTGTATAACTAATTTTTTTCCATTCCTGCAATATACGCTTGTGCACTAATGGCAATCAAGCAGACGCACGATCAGTCATCCGTAGGCAGTATGTCTTCTGTCGAGTCCGAGTCTATGGGGACAACCAACGAATCATCGAATTCACAAATCGTGGCACCGAACACTGATGAAGAAGTTCTGTCACCTCTTGATCATCTGACTAACACGGAGAATCGTGCCATAGTAAAGCGAATGATCATCAAGTGCTCTGATGTGAACAATCCAACCCGGTCACTAGCTTTGTGCAAAGAATGGGCAAATCGGATAGCTGAGGAATATTTTAGTCAAGTATGTTCTTGTGTCCCAGAATAAATCACCTCCGAGACACGACAGTTGTGGGTGGCGTAGACGTTTCAATTCCAGCATATTTTTTGACAGATTTACTCTCACCATGGAGCCCGGTAACGATCATTTATTGATAAGAGAACGAAACTAATATTTCGTCAAAGTGTGTGATTAGCATACTGAACAATCCTTCTGCGGGGAGAGGCTGATTTGATAACGTCAGTTGGTTTCTTGTACGTGAATCCTTAGAATTAAAAATCTTTTTGGTCATTCATGCGAGTATGTATGTGCAAGAAAGTCTACGTATTAAGAACCTTTGGCTACCTGGTTATACAAACTTTATACAGGAATAGGATATTCCTGACCATAGAAAGGTTCTATAGTACACGAACATCTTTTTAAACTTGCCATATACAACTGACAGCCGAACGTTTTGATCAGTATCTACGTATGGCCTAGATATACTCATCACGGTGAGTTGTTTACTTAACCGCAAGATGCCACCCACAACATATAGTTCTTTCCTTCTTTTTAAATATCCTGCTGGGTGACTAGAATACAAAAAGAACCACTTACCAGAGAGGTGAACATCATTATTTAAGTATATTACTTCAACCAAAAATAGATTTTGCAAACTATACGATAAGTGGCTTTTGATTCGATTGGTTCATCTCTGTAAGCTAACCGGAACCTGAACATTATTTTTGCCATCAATAGTCTTGTTCCACCTAAACGTTGCGGTTCTCCACGTGCGACTGAAAAGAGAAAAATGAACCAATTATAGGTTTTTGTTTGCTGAAAATAGTGCCGCTCAGAGGAAAATGTTTCATAGACCAGATAAAAACAGTAACCAATAAACTTGGTGCAAAATCACGCGTACGTATATTCAATTAAACAGTAAATAAAGGGGTTGCTGGTTAATTCCACAGGCAGAGAAATTCATTTATTCAAAGGTTCCGGTGATGAAATGATGAATTTGTCTTCCCAACTGGTTTTTTTCACTGGTTGCGCTATCTCCCAGGGTAACTGAAAAAAGCTGGTACCATCCGAGTTACCTCCAGGACCATTACTTTGCATCTCATCATGTCGATAACAACAAAACACAAAACTGTATTCAAAAGTTCTTCTGAATGACTTTACGACGAGAAGGCATGCAAACTGTATATTTTCACACAGCCCGGACAAACGGCATCATTGTATGGCCTTTGATGATAACTTAGAACTACATTTTGTGTGTACGAAATGAGGAATTTTTGTTTCTCAGCAAAAAGAATTGTCGCAAACTGGTGGCTCAGTAGATGCTATGCCGGAAGAGATCGTGTAAAATGATTTCAATGACAACCAAAAACTTTCCAGTTATATGCAGGCGCCGGGGGTGATCAAACGGTTATTTTTGTGGACTTCGAATCGTAACGACCCGGGTTCCATCCCATCCTCAATTGGTCACTTCCTCATTTGGAGACCTTTTGTTGACCGCAGCTCCTTTCATGAAATGCTGTACTTAGTCGCATAGTAAATAAAGGAAGTAAAAAGAGCATCAGTATTACAGTCACTATTAAGTGAGTGAAAAAACTCGCAGATTTCACGACTGTGGTTTGGCAAATAACACCCAGACTGGTGAAGTCCTGCATGAGTAATTCAAGTTCTCTACTGAGATAAAAGAGAATGGCAAACTGTCTTTCGAAATGTCACTCAACAGAGACGTCAAGACCAACTGTTGTCCAGGAATACTCAACTCGAAATTACGTAGTCCACAAAATAATGCAGTCAAAAACTTTCTCTTCAAAACTTTTGTTTAACAGAACAGTAATACGGATGACGACACACGGATCAACCTGGGAGCTTAGAAACATTGAGGCTTCTCTAACTCGCTGCACGGAAATATTCAAAAAGCTAAGAACTAAATGATCAAAATTTCAGCGGTATAGTTAATGGAGGTCATTTCTTAGACATCACTTCAATGCAATATTGTCTGCACCAGTACCGAATAATTTTTATCGCTCATTATCAGACAAACATTCCCCATGGAAAAGTTCATTTTTCTCTGGAAGAACACACTTACCGATATTCCCAATCTGGGCACTGACTCAATTTGACTCGTACATGGGGATGCTGAAAAATTAGCGGAATCAAACTAAACGCAGAATATGCTGACATAAAGCAAACCGTCGTAGGCCATTCCGGATAGCCCGGTGGCGTTGTGTTTGATTCACCGTCGTCCGCGCTTTTTCGAATCTCATTTCAGACCCTGTGGAAATGCACTGATGATGATTCCGCACAAGAGTACAACATCCGCACAGTGCCCCTAAGGATTTCAGTGATGAGTAGGGATTTCATACTACGCGATAGATCACTTCATAAGTATCCAGAGAGGTCATAAGATCAAACAGTGCATATGAGATCTGTGAAAACAAGACAGTTTCGTCAGACAGACTGTATCACTAATTATTTTCACACGTTCCCCCAAATCGAATGATAAGACGCGCAAGACCCTGGCGTAGGTGGTGGTTGAGTAGACTTCGTGTCGGTAATGGTCTTTGCACATTTCAGTTAATTACCCCCCCCCCCCCCCCGGTTCTGGCTATTTAGTCCCCTCTGATCAAACTTCCTAATTTAGTCTGTTTGTTTTGGTCTTCTTCTCCTTAAACAACCATTAAAAAGATTGCCATAAAGACCTCATGATTCTTCCTTCATTTTCTTCAATGAAATATCCGTGCTCAATGAATGTATTACTGTGATTACTAATTCGATCACTCTTACTTAGGATGTTAAGTGTAACCCATGTCACTCAACGTACTAGTAATGAAGCCGTTGTGATCACGGTGAACGGAGGTTATGTTCAGCAATGGTGTTCGAGAAAACATGAAATAACTGCAGTCTTTTGACTTCTTATCCAATGACGGCATATTTGTTCAACTGCACCGTGCAGGTGAGAAATTACACAGTTTCAGTTTCAGTTTATTCAACCACCGACCTCGCACTTCTGTGCTTTGGTTTCGGTTGCTACCTTCCAGCATCGTCCAGTAAAGAGCAAAAATAAAAGGAGCATAGTGATGAAGTATCAGGCGGAAATCAAGAGGACAAGAAAACAGCCCGAATGCAACTACGCCTCTGATCGTGACACCAGGCCATATCACCTATGGTCTCTAACCATTTGGTAGGCGGATCACGTGAACTCCAACCTGGAAGTCTAACACGTCCTACTTGGCCTAGTCCAATGGGCAAGGTTTTCAGACCTTTTTGCCATGTCATGGACTGACCACCTCAACTTACCTTCCAATCATCACTTGCCTCAGAGAACAGCGTACGCCGAAGAAGCCTATCGGTGGGCATGCCTAATACATGTCCCAACCACCTTAACCTGTTTAGATTCAGTACTTGATCCACAGATTGACCCCTGATTCCCAACACCTTGAGCCTAACCACAGCATTGCTGATGCTGTGCTCCCACCATACGCGGGCAATACTTCAGAGAGATCAATTCTCGAACACTGACAGTCTTCGCCTATATTCTACCCTCAAAGGCCATGTTTCTGAACCGTATAGGAAAACGGACCTAACCGCCGCATTGTACACTCTACCCTTTCACGCCGGCTCCACAGATGACGGGGATTGGCAAAAGTCGAACGTGCCCTCTGTATACGTGATGACCCCCCATCCGATGTCTGTCCACCTGGTGAGATGTAACTACCAAGGTAACAAAATGTATCCACTTCAGCTAGAGTTTCCCCTGCCAAAACAAGGTTTGGTGTTGAGACAGCCATGTCTTGCAACAGCATTTTACACTTCGAAGGTGCAAAACGCATCCCAAACATTCCTACGCTGTTGTATAAGCTATCTAAAAGAACTTGCAACTTACCTGGATCTTCACTCAGAAGAACAAGATCGTCCGCATATTCCAAGCCAGACAGTTTGCTGCTTGAGCAAAGATCGACGCCGTTATTCACACATGAGGATAGAGCTACCTCAAGAATCAATTCAATCACAAAATTGAAGGGGCAGTGTGAAAGAGGGTAACCCTGACAAACACCACTTCCAGTGGTGAACTCGGGTGAAAGATCGCCATAAGCACGAACTTGGCTTCGGCTGTTCGCACACAAGCTTAGGAAAAGAGAAATAGAATTCTCTGGCACACCCTTCAGAGAGACAGCGCCAGAAAACTGTGAGGTCGACTGAATCGAACGCCGCTTTCATACCAAGAAAACCGGAGATTGTGGGCCTACGGAATATGTGTCTGTGCTCTAAGATTTGTCGAAGAGTAAAGATGTGGTCGATGCAACCCCGACCGAGTCTGAAACTGGCTTGATTCTCACGCGGACACATTTCGCGGGTGCTCGATAACTAGTAGAGAATAAGACCGGTGAGCAGTTTAAAAGCTATACTCACCAGGATAATCCCTCTGCCATTTTCACAAGAGGACCTGTTTCCTTTTGTAAATCGGCACAAGCACCGATTTACACCATTCCCTGGGAATCTACTCGCTATACCAAATGATACGGAGGAGTTTTGTTGACCCTGAAGCCAAAGCTTCGCCTCCATCCTCGAAAAATGATAAAAGCAACCCATTCGGCCCAGCGGCTTCGTACCTTTTCAATTAACCTACCTCTCGTATGATCTCCATCCCTGATATCCACGTGCAACATTTCTTTGGCAGGTATCTTTGGAAGGTCCATCGTTCAAGTGGGCCAACTGAACTGTTCCATTAAGTAACCCACCAAGCGCTCCAGACGACAACACTGTTAATGAATCAGTGAGTGGTCGGATTCCTTAGTTAACTCACTTACACCAGGCTTCCTTGGGCCGGTGCCTGTGATGAAACGGAAAAGGTTGTGAGCATTGTCAATGGAAGCAGCCCTTTCCACTTCCCTACATTTCGCAACCCACCACTGCTCATAGTCATTCCTCAAGCTCCTAGTCAGTTGGCGTCTCAGGGGTTTGCGCACTTCATTGAATGTGACATCCGGAGGGACGGATTTGCGAGCATCCAACAGAGCAACTGATGTCAAAGATATCCATTGCTTGTGAGACCGACTTAAACGAGAGTTCTGGGTGGCATTCGAAGCAGCATACAAAGCTCCCTTGATCTGTTGCCAGCGTTCATTTGGGTCCTGAACACCTGGCTGCATCGATAACTGCGCAGACAGCTCCGCCTGGAAATTGTTACACACACTTTTGGAATTCAGGAATCTGTTGATGATTCGTACCACCTAGCCGTGAGGTCGTGCGATGAACCAACCAAGGTTTATTCAACTGAACTTTGTACCTACTCATATGATAAAATAGTAGCGTAACTCTGTTACCACAGAACAGTCAGAAACAGTTCGCTTCGTAACTTGTGCACGTGCACCACACGGGTTGAAAAGGAAACATGTTGATCACAAACTGACATGCTATCCAGCAAAAATACAACTCATGTTCAGGCTTCTATGGTAAGCTTTAGTTTCGCCGAATTATAAGTTATTACGGGCATTATCCGTAGACAGAGGTGAGTTGACGTAGGGAGTTTGTTGCTAAATATTGCTATTATATCGCTGATGAAGACCGCTTTATCACATCCTAATCGGCCACCATGATGTTAACATATGAAATCACACTATTCTACCAGGCAAAAACTCAGCTTCTAGAAACTGCAGTTGGATTTATTGTGTAGATAAGCTGGAACCAGTTTATGTTTGTTGAAAAAATTCTTAAAGCTGCAGATGGTATAAATAACATTAATTTCGAGGGTTTAAATTTATTAGCTCAAAGTCTCGTGTTTCTGTCAGCAGTACGACAATGAATCAAGAGTTGATATTTACCGAGGAAGAATCAACACAAAGCCAAGGAGGAACCTTTCATGCGTTGTAGTGCGTGAGTAGCATGCTAGTGAGCGGCATCTAAATTATACTGAATCGAAAAATGGTACAAAGTAGTGATACTCTAAGAAAAGCATAATGAATTAACTTAGATGGGTACTGAAGAAATTCACACGGAGTTTCACTGTGTCAGGCCAATGTTTTTCAATAATTTTACCTACGTAACGTTTTCCTTGGTTAGTTTAGAACAAGAAAATCTGTACAACGTTTTAGGCAAAATTAAAATTAGAGTACATATAGTGGCGTGCATTCAGATGTGCTGAGAGTTGTGTTCTCCTAAAAGAGACGTATGTCATTTATCGAAAAACACAAATATATTTTCCTCATATTTCGTTTCAACGTTTTTATACGAGTGAACCAAGGTATATTTTACCTTTTACACTTATATTTGTGCTTCAGACGGATGAGGAGAAGCGGCTCGGTTTGCCCATTGTTATGCCCAACTTTGATCGACAAACGTGCAACATACCAAAATCACAGATTTCGTTCATCGACTTTTTCATAAAACACATGTTCACCGCATTCGCCTGTAAGTTCTGAGCCAAGATCACACTGCGAAGAATTTGATCCAGTTTTGGTACTTTCATCATGAAAATGTTTTCCATGGATTCCTAATTTCTGGGTTGAACTTCACTCACAATACGGACGATTTCTTTGAATTAGAAATGTCAGATTTTCTTCCATTGATCACTTCTGGTTTTCAGTGTAATGTTGTTCCTTTTAGAACTGATCTTGCCCACCTTTCGCCTGAATAGACACGTAGCATCAAATTTTAACTGTAATTCGGGTAAATGATGCAAAAATAGTGATTCTAAATTAGCTTATCATCACTTCTTGCTGCTGGTGAATTTTTCAATCTAAGCTTATATTTTCAAACCGCAGACCTTTTAATGAATCATCGTTTTTGATATTTGCTAACAACAGCAACCAGCCTCGTTCTAACTAACAAGGAACTCCTTGGATTTATGTTTAACTTGGTTTCAGCTGTTTTCTCAATTCAGGAGCTAATGGAAAACTTGAATTCAAACTACGATTACTGGGAGAGTTTGGCCAATGAGCAAGTCAAACCAACAGAAACCCCAGAAGAACCTCAGAAGTCATGACCGGAAATGACGTGATTTATCCTCCGTGTTTTGATGGTTTCTCGAATCGATCTGCCGCACACGATCAGGTTAATAGAAGGAAAAAGGAAATACAACAAGGCCAGCATTTTCATTTTGTCAAGCTTATTGAGTCCGACCTCTTTACTCAGATGATTGACTGATCTTGCACAACCATTCTGCTTCCCGATTTTCATTCCCCATACTTTCCGAACACGAAGTTTGTACCACTTGTCCTTACGAGAAAATCATTCGATAATTTAGGGCTTCACTCGCTAGTGATCAAGAAACTGTTTTCAAGAGGACAATCAGAATTACCTATAAAAGTCAACCAATAATTGTGTTGAAGGTGGATCCGGAGAATCTACTTTCTTTTGATGTACAAAAATAGAAAAGTTGGACTCCTCACTTAATTGTGAACCTGGCTCAAGGAAAATGAGACTTAATAGCAATTGCAAAAAAGCATGCTGGAAAATCAAAACAACCATTTTAGCCCCATTACCCTTTTAGTGTAACCCAAAGGAAACCGAAACCTGCTCATTCCCCGTCCGATAAAGGACATTTATTTTTCCAAAAACTTTGTGATGCCCTTGAGGTATCAATGCCGTTTTTCTTCAGATTTACTTAGAATTTTCTGATCAGAACACCGTGCCCGTGTGTGCGTACCGTTAGTTGTACAGACTCCAGTTTTATCTTTGGTAAATATGCAACTTCTTTCTATTCTAGAAGAAATTTGAACTGTGCAATGTTCTAGGAATGTTTTATCATTTATTCCTCTTCAGTTTCACTAGTAAACGGACCTGAGACATCAAACCAAACGATATAAACAGTGGTTAAATCAATCATTTTGTCAGAAACGGCATAATGTCAGTATTACGGTTGTCATATAAAACTGCATTAGGGCTGAATCTAAGGAGGTACAGCTTCTTCTAATGGAAGAGCAAGGAACTATGAGAACACAAGAGAGATTTAATTTTGGTGGACACAGATTCACTGAAACTGTAGGAACCTCACATAAAAAACACCAGCTTTGTTTTGTTTCAACACGATATTACTGGTAATTCAAAGGTCGCTCGGTCTACGATACCCAAGCCCGGCGATATTGTTTGGCTGATTTTTTTCTCACCGATAGCAGGCATGCGATAAGAACGTCTTCGACGAATTCGTAGTTTTTATTTCTTTAGCGTTTCCTTGTTTATTCCAGTCTATTTTGCGAGCTGAGTTTAAACTCAGCTGAGATTTCTATTAAAGGGTTATAGATTATTGAGTGACTAATTCCGTATCATAGGTTATCCAGGTTTATAAACAATGCTACGATCAACTCATCGTCAGAAGCAAACCTAAATGAAACACAGGAAAAAGTCAAGCAATGACGTGAGACGAAGACTGCCGAGCTTGGAATAAATGGAAGATACTGCTCCTCTCAGTGAAAATCCAAGTAATCTACAAGTTTAACCAGACAATTTTAGCGGCCGTGTGGCAATATTTAGTGGGTCTTTCCACCTTCAGAGTGTGAAATGCTGCTACAAGACTGGGCTGGTCCAAAACCGTACCTTTTTCTAACAGTGTGAGCATTACCCGAAGTAGATAAGTCTTGTTACCTGGGCCGTTTTATCTCAACTTTATCGAATGAACTGTTTATGGAGTGCCCGTTTGTCTTCCACCAATATCAGCCAAGTACGGTGTATACGTTAAATCTGTTCGGCCATTAAGTATTGAGTGTACACTGAGGCAGTTAAGTATGCTTTTTCAAGTGGTTGCGAAACGCGGCCGCTATGTGTGGATGATGTGTGAAGTGCGTTAGTGCTTGAACACTTCAAGCAACTCAGCTGGTCTTCGTCTCTGACTAGTTCTTAAGATGGGACACCGGGTATAGTTTAACATGTAAATACACTAATCCTCCGGAGGTAGAAAAATGCTGAACTGTCTCAGTACGCTTTTAGATACGGATCCAGCTGTGATACTGGGATGAACATTATTCTGTAGGTTCACTTCCGTGAGAGAATAAAATCTTCAGAAGTGGTCACCATTTGATGGTCGTCCCCATTAACAAGTTTTGACAGGTATTCTTGTGGAAAAGCAAGAATAATTAGCTTCCAAACTGCTTGCTAATATTGTGTTCTGCCAGTGGTATGGCCCTTCTGGACAGTGTTCCTACGCAGAGATCTTAGTAAATTACAAGTGTCTATGAACGGCATTCCACATTTCGATAATGCGGAAGATGCTGCGAAAGTACCTCTACGGTGTCTGGGATTAAAATAAATCAGGTGAATAAGTTCTGTTATTTCGACAGCAGATGGAAATGTTTTGAAATGTGACCTCATATCCAGTAAACTCATTTAAATTTATCAATCTGAGCTATCCACGGAATCAAAATTAGTTTACTCATCACGTTTCGAGTGTAGGTAGAAGTAGTGAAGACAGTTTTTTTTTGTAATGCCCAGATACCCCATCGCTGCGGCTGAAAAAAAGAAAATTCTTCGCATTGGAACGACGATATATTTTAGGTACATGTTCAGATTTTGTCGAAATATCATATCAGTTATACTGGGGTTTAGTTAACAGTATCAAGTACAACAGCTGAATTACTAGATCAACAAATAAAGCTCGGTGGGGCAAGTACTGCACGTGAAATCAGAATGACTTGCTCAATGCGCAGTGTTCGCCGAGCCCGGAAATGATTGGAAAGTGAATAAAGGTGGCAAGGCCGTGACGTCAAAGAACGATATGGAAACCCATCCAATGCGTTTATACATGCAAGGCAAGTTAGACTTTCCGGCTGGGATACAATAGTTATAGATATTAGATGCTACGGCGGTGTGTGGCGACCATTAGCCTTCCTTTCTTCAAATTATTTCTCAATTTACTCGATACCGTCATTTTCAGTTCTCTTCCTTTTAGGTTATCTGAGAGGCCAAATATAAGGAACATATTCCTGTAAATGACGATGAGTACAGGGACTTTCACATGCGCAGTTATGATGTCACCTAGCTAGTGCTGAAACATTTGCTACCTAGAAGCTTATCTCAGTAATCAGAAACATGAAATCCACCAAACTGAGTTACGACAAAGACCAGTTTTCAAGACCATTCCCAGTACTATCTCTCGCAGTTTACTGTTAGATGAGGGGCAAAATAAGAGGACCAGCGCACGATGTTCAGACTGGAAAGTAAAAAGACAACTCTGGTAAAACTGTATCCGTTCTGCCACCCCTTACTTCATCGATCAGTCGGTTTCATTCTGACTCCATTCTAAGCAATCCTTTTTGACGGAAAAGCTTGCAAATCTGGAGAACCATGACTAGTGTTAGTTCAGCTCAGTTCTTTTAACCGTTTATCTCCTAAAGTGAACGGAAGTCAATAGTCTTTGTGATATCAGACGCCAAGTTTTTAATACGCAGCAAACGAACTTAATACCTGAATTTTCCCATAGATCATCAGTATTTCACCAATTAATTCATACTGAATAAATGCACAGACTGAGTACATGCCTGACTTTCATTTGGGTTACGCTTACTAGTGAAAAATAAACTAACGAAAAAAAATGAAAACAAACATATTATAAAAGATAGAACAATGTTATGGGTAAACAGATAGCACGATGACATGAGACGATCAAAGGGTTTGTTAGATTGGTTGTCAAATAATTCTTACAGAGGAGGATGCATATCTTAATGCTTGATGTTCGTTAGGTGTGAGAAGTACAGAAAGTAATGCATATAGGCACACAAAAGAAAAGAAGGATCGAGGTTTAATCGCACGGTTTGTTGATCTTGAGCCATGAATATAGTTGGGAAGACAATGTGCGCGCTCTATCGTCGTCATGATAAATATATATCCAGTGTTAGTTACTCAGAAAAAGACTTAGAAAGCCTTAGCTTCTTCCAGGGAAATTCTAGAAAAGTACGCCACAGTGAAGCTTGTATAAACAACAGTAAACTATATACAATAATGCCCTCATGGTCTCACAAAGAGGTGAGTCCAGTAAAAGTTACTAACAACCTACATCCGGGGTTTATGAAGGCACGAGCTGTATCTGTATTCAAACGAAATTGTGATGAACATGGAGGGATTCGGGCTAGAGCGCCAGGGATCGACACCAGAGGTCACGCAGGTAGATGGTGAAACCATGAAATGCGACTGCAGGAACAATGCATCGTCCGCGTGATGGGGCATTATTGAGCATTTCCGGAAAGACGAGAAGTACCGAAGATAATACGGGGGTTTGATCATTATTCGCAACTACAACAAAGACATATCTGAACTGAGAATTAAGGGAACTTTCATTACAAAAGGAATACAACCATGTAAGTTGGAAGAAAACGTTTAGAAAAATATTAGGATACAAGGGATTAGGACAATTTGATGAAGTTTTCGGGACTGGGAAATGATAATATCAATAACAATAAGTTTGTATAGCTTTTTGAAAATAACCTTTATGCTTCAGGAGACATACGTGTATGTATAAATTTTCAAGAAATAAGCAAAGATTGTCGGTAGATAATGAACACAGATAATTAGAAGCGTACGGCTTGTCACATGAGGATAAGCGGCTTCATTTTGTTCGGAATTCGGCAGCTCACAGGAGAATGTTTTAGAAAAGCCGAGGTACACTCTGAATCAAGGTCTCAGTGGGACAGTAGGATGTAATCAAGACCGAGATTAAGTGTTTATACAGTGGATGATTGTCCGAATTATATAATTCATTGGTTTCTTCATTCAATCGCTTGCTGTCCAACAAGGCCGGGTGAGATTGTTGATCCAGAAATATGTTAGTAAGGCACTCATACTGAGCGATTTGTTCCATTTTTCACAGTATATAATCGAGATGGTCCAAAGGCTCAAAGAACACAGGTAGAACGCTTCATATGATAACGGGACTAGAAAGGCAGTTTCTGTGCATTAAATATGGCTGTGCAGTTGATACGAAAAACACTTAGAATAATTACAAAACAGCTAATTGATGAAAAAGACGTAGGCTTTAGGTTTTGCATCCCAAAACTCACAAGAATCAAAGGGACATTCACAAATGGGGGACCATCTACGTAGTAACATGAGAAACCCTACAGCAGTGGCAAGGCCAAAATAAGTCAGATGAAGATTGTGGATAATACTTGTTATCGACCGAAGATTTGCCCGAGATTTGTATACAAATAAGATAAATAGAAAAAGACTTCAACATTGGAGCAAAATGATCAATTTAGTGTAGCCAGGCAAGCTGAAAGGCGGGAAAATATGTAAAAAAACAATTGTGGAATAAGGCACAGTTTTATTGGTAAACTTTGAACCGGTCATGGAATCGGTAATGAGCACTGACCAAGGAACAAAATAAATGACAGGCAAGAATTGCAGAAATTAGGCTCCGAAAGTGAACCTAACGTGGTTTGAGCAGATGCATGAGGTGTTGCTATTAAGAGGTATTTTATTTTGCCAACCAATGAAATTTTGCGCAAGAATAATATAAAGATAGTGAGGGGAAATGAGCACTTGTGGAATATAAAGAAAGAAATTGGCCAGATATTGTTTTATTGTCGATTACCTATTTGCTTGCTTTTGTTTCCTATCCAATGGGCTAAAACAATTGTGAGGAAGGTTATCTGCCAGTTGTTGTTAATTTCAACGTGCTGACTGGAGCCCGAAGCACAATTCGGCTTTAGCATCCAACAGTAGTTGAAGAAGACCATTTGTTCCATCCTCTGTATCGCTTTTGTCAGAAAGTGAGTTCGATGGGTCACTTGAATTATTATGGCCAAATAAGGCGTTCAGCCCTTGAGCAATATGAAGAAATTTATTTTCGGATTCTGCCTGACGGTTTGCAGCTACAGCTTGATGCCAAGTATCAGACTGAAATTCATGCCATGCCGCATCAAACTGACGACTCCAAGCGAGAAAATCTTGGAGCATAGCTCGTCTTGAGTTAGCAGCAGCCATTTCTTGCGGGTGAATCTCAGCGTTATTGAGGAACTCTTCATTCGGTTGACTCGTCAACTGGCGACTCGCGCTTAAGGCGACTGTATCAGCGGCTTCACTAAAGACATGGACAAAATGACTGTGAAGTTTTCTAAGCCGCTCCCTTCGTTCAGACACACCATCCGCAGGTGGAACCAAGGGCTTGAGTGTGTCTAATCCAGTTGCACAGTTCGCCTGTTCTATGAAGTGAGGATCAGTGAGTTTCAGTGCCAGGAAAGCTCCCATAAGTAGAGGCTGATGGGCCAAGAAATTGCCAAATTGTGCGATGTACGCATCTAGGTATTGTAAAATTGGATAAGCTACCTGATGTTCTGGCTGCCCTTGAGCCACCGGTCCCACAGTAGTGGCAGGTAGCTGAGCGAGGCAGTGACTCAGCCTGGTCAAACTCAGCAAAACCGATCCACCCGGGTTGCAGCGTAATTCGACCATGGTATCTGCCTTTTTTCCCCTCGTCTGCGGAGATTCCAATTCTCCTCTATCTTTGAATTCCTCCTGTTTACTTTTTGAATATTTCGAGCAAGCCTTATTCACATCTTTTTTTTCTTCGGTTGGACAAACTGAAGGCTTATGCTGATTGCATGGATATTTTGAACTGCACCCGAGAAGGAACTGATCTGAACCGTGGTGGGTTGGCAAAAAATTCGGGAACTGAACTCCTGTGTCTTTATTCTCAGCATGTAATAAACAACCGATGAGAAGTACTGGAACGCAATCTGCAAATCGATGCTACAAAGAGAGAACGGTTGTTTAAAAAGTGAGCAAAATGTGGCTCTGACTCAGTTTAATGACGAAAAAATGCCCATGAGACCTACACTGCAGTCAAGATGGGATTTCAAGTTTGAGTAAGTGATTGTCAGTAAGGTAAATATTACTCTAGAGTAGCCTTGACATGACTCGAAGTGCTTCTTAAACTTTGATGACTTAAAAAGACAAAGTCTATATATGGTAGGACTCGAAAGAGTATTTTTAGGACATAAACCATAGAAACAATCCAGACGGAATACTCAGTTTCAGTTTCCTAATTTTTGGTGTTTATCTCAAGCTCCGAGTTACACATGGAAACGATAGTGAGTTTTTGAATACGGAGTGCCTCTGAAAATTTAAGTAGTTTACAGAAATGATATTAAGTAGGAACTAATTGAAGATGAGCAAGTGGTCTAAAATGGTAAACATGATGGCATTTTGTAAGTATTCAACAATAATAAATTCGGTATTAGGCTTTTTGACTTAGGAACACAAATTACCTTTGCCAGCCACAAAAGATCGTGCCATGTAAGGGATGGACCTATCGAACTGTATGTCCGGTTATCATCAGGAACTTCAGCGACTTGTGACTCAGTCGAAGTAGAGTTGCCAACCTTATCATCCGACCAGGCTGACCGGAAGATGTCACTTATTTGTGTCTTTTCTGTTAGCTGACGAGCTTCCACGTTAGCATTGCACAACGGACCAAACAAAGCAACAGCGAATACAGAGATTCGGCGCAAAAGTATGTCATCCCATATATTTGTCAAAATTAGGCGCCAAGGTAGGCTGCATTCGGCCTCAGTATTAATGTGTAAATTGACGTTTTCCGGATTGGGGAACTCTCCCTCTCTCCACATGGCAGTCCAGGCCGTGCTCACGTCGTCCAGATTGCAGCTGATAGTCAAAGTGTCATGAGATGAATTAATCACGTCCACCGGAACTTTTAGGACAGAATCAGATGCCACTTTTGTTTCCGAAAATACTAAACATATAAGGTAGAGAACAATAAAAATGGCAAAATTGTTCAAGTGGATGTTTTCGCTGAAGGATCTACACTGGATTTTAAACAAACGTTAACTACATGATTGATTCCGATGAGGCTATGGTGAAAACAATTATCGTTATTTCGGTTCACTCAACAATCCATCTGTTATTTCCATGCCCTGGTTTTGGTTGCCACAGTGGTATCTCAGATGTACTTTACCGGATAATGCCGCAAATCTGAAGAGATGTACTCTGGCTCTCCAGCGAAATTATCTATAAGGGCAAAGGTCAAATCTGTTCTGGTTTTGCCTGTTCTGTGTATCTTGAACCCCTGTATTCACGCAAAAATTTCAACGGAGACCAGTCAGAATCCGACATATATAATTCGATATAAACAAGATTTTTTTCCTAGTAAGCAGCCGCATTGTTCATGGAAATATTTTCCAACAGTGTTAACCTTTTGCGTGTTTGACCCATATCGATAGTTTCATGTAAAGCATTTATTTATGAACCACACTTGCACAGAAATACAACTCGGTATTGTAAGTTTCAAATAGTTAAAACGACTTGAAATATTGGAAAAGATTACTTCTACAGTATTTTCCGTAGTTTAGGAGTATCGTGCCACAGTTAAGGAGCCAAACTCCGTGGTATAGGAGCATTGCGCCATAATTAAACTGCTGCGCTAGGCTGTTCAACCGTGACACAATAAAGTATGGCAAAATGCTATTAAAATACGGCGTTCGTATCTCAGACTAGGGAAAATACTGTAGTCACACAAAAAACGCAGAAAATGAAACAATATTTTTAATGTAATGTTCGTAAGACAAAGAACTTCAAAGAACTCATGTGTCCATCATACACAAAATAATCAAACATGCTACTGAGTTTCAATATTTCTCATTTAAGCTACAGCTGAAAGCGATCGAAGCTCCTAGAAATTACTCTTATTTCCAATCATGCTATAAGTTAATGGTTACTGAATAACCTGCTTATCTTTTGAACCCAATCAGCAAGAAGATAATATGATTATCCGAAGAAAAACTAATGTGAGGTCCTCGAGAGCTTACCATTATTTAGTTGTGATTTTTCTGTAGCTGGAACACTTTCCCACTGCATTTCATGGAAATCAGCAGCAACCGGCGGGACTGAATCCAATCGTTCCTGAAAAACACAAATTAGCAGAGTTGGGATGCCAAGATTCAGGATGATCTCACTGAATTTATTTTGATTGCTAAAATTACAAATTCCGATCCAGAGATTATTTTCATCCAATGGCTGGCTTAGACAACACAAATGACGTTAAATGAAACAATCTCGAATTGGGAAATATCAAGTACAATTAAAGAAACTGACCAGATTCAGTGGTGTAGCGAGTATTTAAGGTCAAACATTTCAATCCGTAAATGAATATTCTTCCCTGTCATCAAACCACTGCACTCCACGATGGGAAACACACACTGAGGAAGTGAATCACTGGTGGATTTATTTTATTTCAACTAATGGAATAGGTTTACCCTGGAAAATGTAGAGAATAATATACCGGGTAGACGATTTCCGCTGTCCAGGTAGCTGCATTTCACTCAGAGGTGGGATATCGAATAAAGTATCGTCGCGTATACAAGGCGTCGACGGAGCATCCGTTTGTTCACTATCATAGAGTTCACACTGCAGCAGTTAAGCCTGTGCCATCCAAAACCCTGGTCATTGTGCCCGGAAGGTACACAAATATTATTGCTATTCGAATCCCAATGACTTCGCAGCATTTTGATTCTGGTTGGAACTCCAGATCAACTCTGTCAAGGTTAAGTACAAAGCAGTGCATACACAGGGTAAAATACAAGAGTTGAACAATTTATTAGATACTGCTTTTATGTGTTTCTCTTCAAGACCGTCAAATTCTTAACCTTTCCGTTTTAAAGGTAGTTTTCTGTCGATTGAAAGAAACAGATAGTACCACAAAACCCGGTGAATGGATAATAGTGTTCAAAACTAAGTAAAATTAGTGAAATCAGTTCAGGGTACCATTGAGTTCAGGCGATTGCTGTCACTGAAAAATAATCCTATTTACCTGAACATGTCCTTCTACAGTTCAGCCATATCGAGAGCACCTTCGTAATTTTACAAAATTCATTTTGATTTACTGTCTATAATTGACTGTAATGGACAGATAATCCAGTAAAAAGAATATACCGAAACACTGAAGTATGAAAATATGTCTCTCCTGTTTATTTTATTATTTCAGTCACTAATGCATTACTCCTAACGTATCAGACATCTTCCGTCTTGTCACAAACTAAAGACAAAGCGATAACGTTTTTTATCAACTCCACTCTGTCTGGTGATATATTATAATCATACATAAGGACTGATTGTAAATCGAGAGGTTTTTGCACGAGAAGATTGACGCAGGATCTGACAGCGTAGTTCATTGGAGCCGTTTGTTTATGTCCAAACGAGACATGCTATTTCCAAGGCCGCCCGTTTTACACAGTAACTGATTGTGCATATATGTATGTATGTACGTGAATTTATTCCTAGAAGTTGCCTGTGTCCACGTGTTTGTTAAAACCTACCTCACAACACCCCTTTGTCGGTTTATCAGTCTAACTTTCGCTGGCAGATTATTCTTGCTTATCGCGTGTGCATCTGTTTTGAGGCTGATACTCAGGTGGAATTTGTCAATCTCTGTCCGGTCATAAAGTGTCGACGATTATGGACTTCAGCAGGGGAAAAGTGGCAAAATGCGTAAAGGGAATAAAATGCAGGAAGGGAGTGGAACAGTTTCAAGCCGAACAAGCCCTAAATTCGTCCAATGCACAGCCCCGTCACCCCAATAACGTTCGCTGGCGAGAGTGAGTCGTAAACTGACATAAATTCACACACCAAGCAGAAGGCTTCTTAACAAGAAAGGCAAACTATGTCCAGTTATTAGGGCAACATATCTAGAAAAGCAGATGGAAATTTTCTGGAATCTACCTAGATATCTCAAGAGTTATAAAACTGAGTGTTCAAAGCTTTCCTCTGTAGCTAACAAAAAGGTTTTTGGTGTAAATCCAAGACTATTTTTAATGAATATACAAATATATATTTCCACATCCGCCTGATTTCAGGCTGTGTGCCAAACGAAACATGGAACAACGGGAGACGAAGGGGTACATGGAGTCAGATTCCATCATTTGTTTGTGAGCGCAGTACCTCCAGTTTGCCCAGGGCATTCAAAATGCGAAATAAAATGCATTGTACAGTTTGGCTTGGTGGGTTAACAAAAGATCCGTTACCCCTGAGGGCAACCAGTTTTTCTTAAAGATGAACTAAGAGAACTATAACTACACCGTTCAGATGTCACTCCCCTCCTTCTCCTTGAGGTTGTAATAAAGATCACCCTGGTCGATAGATACGAAGTTTGAAATCCACGAGATAAACAAAAAATCAAAACTGTTGGTTAAATTTATATTAGGCTTCGAGTTTGATGTTTTCGTAATGACATAGAAATAATTCCTTTAGCGCCCGAAATTCGCCCCGAATATCACGCACACATGAAGCTAGATAAAACTAAAATTTAGAGTTCTCACTAAGTTCAAAATAAGCCCTGAAAACATGACTCACGGTTTCCTTTATAAAAACGGTTATTCTTGTGATATAGAAAGCACACATGTAAACACTGTTTTGCAAGCGACCCTTGATTTACGTTAATAAATGCTTGTCCCTTTGATTGTTTGCAACGAAGGAATTTGAAGTATTACTTTAATGATGGACAAGACCTGAAGATATCATCGAAGCAATCTTGGTTCTCAGCTGATTACTTAGATGTCCATAATTGTCAGAAACTTCACTCTGAGTGCATCTAGTAAGACGTCGATCGACGCTGGCTTTCATGCCAGCATAACTGTCAATGAACTGAAAAATAAATTATTTCCCAGGATATACTCAAGAACGCTCGAACATTTAACACAATTGCACGTTTTGTGCAATTCGCCACATATGAGGCATATGGTGAAATTATCTTCAGTTATCTTGTACCGATTAACCTCGGACTATCGGACATGAATACTACTTCGTTTTCAGATAAAACAGAAAGTATTTAAGTATCCTTTACCAGTGGAGCTGTGTAGCAGTCACACAGCATAACAGCCCACGGTTTTGTTTCACAGACTACTCCTAATTAAATGGTACTTTTCCAAGTTCCTACAGTTTTTCCCGCATATATATAACAAAATTATTCTGAGGTCGTTGGCTTTCGAAATATTTCTCCAACATAGCCCAGTAAAAGTTCCTGTTAACTGGGAAACGTGCAATAAATTCTCCATTGAACACTGGGAATAAATTCTCGATCTCATTCAAAGCAGGGATGTTATTAGGGAATTTCAAACATTGTATCGATCATCTTTGCTGCAGATGGTACAGTATAGTATCTGGATGAAAGGGCAAAATTTCCCCGGAAGACAACGATCCGTTTCGCGGTTTTGCCAATCATCAGGTATGCGTATCCGCCACTTTTCTACCTAATCAGCCATAAACTCGAGAAATCCACATTTTGTTTATGGCTGCAACCTCATATGAGTCGTCAGGAGCGTGCACGGTCTGAGAGTCCATTTCTAGAATTATGAAGTGCTTTTCGTATCCTAAAGGTTTTCAGTGGTTGCGACTTTGCAGACGTTCAAAACAAATAAATTGTTGTACCCGTGGCTATAAGTTGTACAGCCTCATGTGGGACATGAACAGGAGCATTATTCGACACCACCTTCTACAAAATAAATGCCATAACGTATTATCATACACAAAAGGACCCCGAGAAATGTTTGTTACAGTAACATATGTTCAAGCGGCTCACACGATGTCATTCTTCCTGTCTTCAGAAAGTACGGGCATTTTCCAATTTTTGGTGAATGTTTGTTTGACGTAAGATACAAAATGGATATCTAACAAACTGTGCTCAAATGACCTTGAAGTTTAGATCATTCACTCAAAATAATTGAAAAGATTTCATCCGAGGAGACTGCCATCCATCCTGGGTTTGCTGGTAAAACACAGAATACTATAGCATTCTCCAAATGTGTTCCGCAGGCTAATTTATCATGCTAATCAACGTCATACAATGTAAACGGACCACGGATTATTGCAGAAATTACGTTACCAATTTCAAATTCTATGAAATTCTATATTTCGGCTGACCGGTATATATATATATATATATATATATATATATATATATATATATATATATATATATTGATAGTAAGTAGTATGTAAACGTGTGGACAAAATTTCCCCACGAAACCGGTCTTGTGATTCCGGGGAAATTTTGTCCACACGTTTACATACTACTTACTATCAATATGAGCGCTTGCACATGCAGCCTCATTGTTCGTTGGGTTAGCAGTGACCCAGACACGAATAACTATAAGAAATCACAGTTGTGATTCATTTGTGTGCTCTTCAATGAAGAGTATCCATTCACACTCCAGACGATTCAAACTAGATCCTAGTGAATATATATATATATATATATATATATATATATATATATATATATATATATATATATATATATATGAAGTTAAGGCTGGCAATTTATCCCGGTGATTGATGCAAGTAAAACTAATGGCAACCCCGTAAAATTAAAGGTCGTCAACATCAACAAGATGGTTCTTTTAGCAGTACTGTATGATATTTGTAGTCAATTTTATGGATGTCTTTGAGTCTATGTTAGGAGACGTGTAATCACGTTGGTATGTGCAACTGATGGTCTGTTCAACTGCTGGGTATGAATCATCTCCGATGCTTTATGGCACATCACTGTTCACAGACTGACCTGTTGGCAACCCTGGAGTCTGATTATTGAGGCTTGAACGAGGGTGCAATACTACACCAAACTTTGTAAGTTGATGCTTATCAGACCGAAAGTGGATGAACGAGAAATCTTACATAATAGTCGCGATTTATCTCGCCTTTTATTTGCGCAATTCAGTTTCCACCTGAAAACTTGGCACTTAACCTGCAGATATATATGTCCCATAAATTTCAACGAGTGTTAGTAGGTAGACAGAATTTAGATTAACAAATGTCTTCCATTGACAGGACAAGCCCAGATGTTATCACAATCACACTGAATCTAACATTATGTTTTTCCAAAGCATTCACTACCTGATGAATAGATACAAAACTAACCAACACTTTTACAGCACGGTCTAAAAACAATCAATTTTGTACACATTCCTCCCACTAATCTGTAACCTGAAGCATTTCCTCGGTGGAAAAATATGCAATTCCAGTTTTTGATCGCAAGATATACTGTAATATTAGCATTATTTCGTTTACATGATTTTCGATAGTGTGGTCTATATAATAAACTACCTAGACTGAAATGTCTCGTGCCACTGTCATGGAACTTGGCCACGCTTATAAGGATGTCGTTTGCAATGCAAGGGCTTTATATGAAACCGGGCCTACCCAAACTAGCGGCAGTTAATGTCAAGACCTGAGCGTATTAGGGTAGGCAGCGATATCACCTCATCGTTAGTTTAGTCACAATACAGTAACATTGTAAATCCATATGATTCCAAACACATATACTCACGATAAAAATAGGTCTTCACTCCCTGATCTGCCTGAAAGACTGTGATGGAGGTGGACCTCTTCCTATCCGCTTTGTAATGCGTCACATTAGGAGGGAGAGAAATCTAATTCGCGTAGCTTGTCTAGAGTCAGCAAAACCCAAAGTGGCAGGCATCAGATCAGGCGAAAACACTGCCAAACCTGATAAATCAAAGGCTAAATTCCCGAAATAAACCGGTTTGATTTCCTGAGAGACTGCGAAAACAGGAAAATTATTCGGACCGCATTGAAAGGATCATGTTATAGGGGATGGTGGAAGCACAGAAGATGAAATTTGTACTTCATTAGTCCGAAGCAAATTGCATAGACCAATCAATCATCACTGTCTATTCGCAGTGAATAGACTCAAACAGACAACTGAACCAAGGCAAAAGACTTACCCTATTCTCGACAGAATTAGGCGCCATATTGGAATATGCGGATGGAGAAACCATGTTAATTGTCGGATTGTTTGTGGTCCAATTCATAGGAGTAGAAACTACTCCTATATAAGACGCCTGATGAGTTGACGTTTGAGTGAGCAAAAACGAAGATGAGGATGTTACCACGCTCGGCACCGCAGGGGATGTAATGAGATTCTCAGTTATCATTTGAGAGTTTGAATTGGTGGGAGTAAACAGATTGGGCTCGTGGGAGATGTTATTAGTGTGCGATGTAAACCGAGTGGGAAAAGATGTAACCGATGGCAGAACTGCTGTCAGAGTCAGGGAATTTATGGAAGAAGGTGCATTTTGGACAGATAGACGGAAAGAGGTTGCTCCCGCCATCCCTAATTGTTTAAATGAAGCTGGAGTCACGTGATCCGTAGTATTCATCAAGGGAGCCCTTGTAATTGGTTGAATGGATGTAGCCAAGACACATTTAGGCATTGAAGACACAAGAGTTTGAGCGGCATGTTCGGTTTGGGTAGCCACTTGAATTATGCCGTTGGACAAAATAGAGTTAGCTTGCGGGCTCCATATGGGAGTGATAAGAGACTGAGCAATTCCACCAGCGGGACCTCCGATGACCACATTGTTCGACGAAATGGTATGAGTGGGTCCTTCTTGAGGAAATTTGTTGTAAGTCGTGTAGTGAAACTGAGGATTTTTCGCTTGTGACTGACAAACCTCCACAGCATTCATATCGATACCAAAGTGTCGGTGAATCGGTTGAACCGAAATGGAATCAAGTGGAGACTGGTTAATAGTCGAAGCAGGAGCAATAGTGACCAGGTTTGTCGGAACAATCAGTTGCGGTGTGTTTGTCAGCAAAACATAATCCTCTAAATTTGGGAACAGAACAGATAGAAAATCAACGTTCGGTAAATCGGCTGAAAAAACCAGAATCTCAGGAAGTGATGCCCCTCAATACCATGTTATTTAACTCAGCTGACTTATTGGGCAAGGAACAAAAAACGGATACTTTGCTTTACCCAGACATAATTTAGGAACTACACAATTTGCTTCAGGCACACAAAATGCCACGCTGCGTGGAATCTGTCCATTTGCATTCAGTCAAGGGAGACAAAACAAGGTTATGATGATGCAAAATAGAGTGATAAGGAAAGTTTAAAAACTATTTCAGTTGGATTTTTCTGAATGCATTCAGTTAGATAAATATGCCATGTGCCTTTATTTACCAGCCATTTGCTGTTTTTTCACAGCCGGATTCTAAAGAATTTGAAAAATTATCGGAAATTAGAATAATTTTATAATGAACGAAAGGAATTTCACAATTAGTAAATCCACTGTCATTGACGAGATGGTAAAATGGTGAAAGCGATGCGATATGATTATTGTGGCACAGTATTCTAGAAGTCAATGGTGTGGATTTTTTGAACTTCCTTACCCTATGAATAAACAAAATTATCAGAAGCAAGAAAACGTAAAAAATATACATAGCGAAAAATATATTTCTTTTATTTTGCTGGTCATTACTACTCTCCCTTGATTTAATTTATTCTCTCTGAACTTTTTTCACCTTACAGAGTTGGTAGCATGCTCAACTTCAAGCTGGTGTGAAACAGAAAGGATTATCTAACACATAGTGCATGTTTATTACATATGTATAGGCAATAACTATATTATATACGTATATATATATATATATATATATATATATATATATATATATACCAGATTCCTATTTGTAAGTAGGGTGCCGGAGAATTGTTAGGTCATGATTGGCATAGACAGGTTAATATTATATAAAACGTTCTATTATTATAGAACACAAACACATTGCCAACTCAGTCGACATTTTGCAGTTACAATACAAATGTGTTCATTGCATTAAGTTCTTCAAAAAGTGATGGAAAACCGCAAAAGCAATACATGGTCAGATCTAGATGAGGGATAATTTTCAACTTGACGTACGGGTACGCAAAAATGTGGAAATGACTTAGCTGACCCACAATGAAATTAAGTCCCTTCTCAGGTGGGTATATGTGATACCATCTTTCTTGAACTGATATCACCGTAAAACGCTTAGCCGGGTTTTAAATCGATCGCAAATATGAACATTGTCAACCATGATAGAATTCGACTTCCTAGCCCTTCGTGAGTTCTAGTGGTTTAACAAGCAGTTGACCGCAAAAAATGGATTACGATGACTGCCTTCTCAGGTAATATTGGCACTCGGCACCTACCCAAATGAACTTGCGATTTCACCGTTTACTTGAGAATTATCATTTGTAGTCATCAGAATCTATGGACCAAACACAGCCTGACCATGAATTTTGGCTAAAAAACGTCGACAATTGTTGAATCGATTTAAGTGTTGAAAGCCAGTGAGATTTGTTTTATCTAGTTATGATACCAGCATAACCCATCGCATGAATACCCAAATCTCCGTTGTTTCCCTCTAGCTTAGCTGCTAATGCAAACCAATGAGTTCTAGTCCCACCTAGGTGGACGACGTTTTACAACCGAAGCCAATGCAACATTTCTGAAATCTGTCAAACAGAATTTAACAAACAACCAAGTTGCAAATTCCATATCACTTTCCTTGATTATTCGTTTTCCTCAATGCATCGCTTATTTTTATGCCTAATCTTTCTGTAGCCCATACTGTGGGCTAGTTTAAAATCGGTTATCTACTTTGAGAAGTACTTGAAACACTCTATATCAACCGGGACGGCCTCTAAGGATAAATGGGGACCAAGGCAAGTTATGGAATTTACTGGAAGAACTGGCTCTAAGGTGGAGTAAATGGCAAAACATGTGGAACAGCAGCAAAAGTGTATTTTATATTTTCGTTTAGACTACTCATAGGTGAAAATGTGTCTGGAAATAATCCGTAGCGCAGGAGGTTAAAACACGGAATCCGCCTTAACATATTTTGCACTCCTTGAAGAGAAAACCTAACCCATGAGTCTATGTCAAAGTAACTCATCGTTAGTGTAGTAAGTACCTAGTATGAGGAAGTGATTCAATGGACTTTTGAAATCTCCACAGAATTGTATCACCAAATAAAACTCTTACGCAACCCTTACCGAATCCGTTGAGATTTCCCAATTTTCTTGATGGTGATATATGGCTATTAGTTAAACTGCAAGAGACGGATGGGTCCACCAATGTTCGTTCAGCGTGACTGTTGTGGGATTGCGAGTTATTCACTCCAGTTAGTATTGTTGGCATGCTTACAGTAACAAGCGGGTGAAACAGTACCGACTGACTCTTTCCGGTATCGACGGTGACCATCCCGTCAATCTGATTTGTCTGAACCAGTCCGTCTGCATTCGGATAGAGTCCTATTGTGTGGTTTCCAGAATCTGATATAGCTGAAGTCAGGCCTTCAGTTAAGGAACTATTTCTAGACGCATCAACAGATAGTTCGTGGAATACGGACTCAGCCGCCGGACCGATCTCCATCAGGTCAATGGCTCCAACAGTTCCTGGTTTTGAACGTTTTCCTCCCAAAGTAGTGGAAATTGTGTCCGAGGTTATTGGAACAGCCTCAATGGACAAGCAACTTCCACTGTCAGTGCTGCACACATCCTCACGACAGTCTTTAGAAATTTGTTTTTGCTTAGCTGTCCTTTCATTGTTGTTATCACTTTTACTTCCGGTTCTAAAAGTGGGATCCATGGCCGAGGTCCAAATATTGGCGTCACTAGCCTGTAAATGTTTCTCGTGGACAATTGCTGCACTTGGTACCTTCTCAAGCCACCGTGGTTTACTCCCGTCTTCTGAAACAGACAAACAACAATGGTACAACAGTATTTACACAACCTGTCCAACGTCGTGTCATGAAACAGAACTACACAGTTTATAGAAAGAAATAAAGCTTTACGAATGCCTGCACAACGATGTTGTTACATAAGAGTAACAGGAATTCATTGCTACTTGGCTGACATTTATCATTTTTATGATACTTGGTTACGACTGAGATGTAATTGCTCCGAGTTTTTCATAAATAAAGCTTTATTTGTCCCAACAGCAAAAGAGGCAACAAACATTTATTTCTAACTCGGGCAAAGGCAACAATCAAAAGAATAATTTAACTTGGTTGGGAATACCAGTTTTGGTCATACATCAAGTTAATACAGACGGCATTGTGTAACTTTGGTCCCTATAGACATTATCTGTGAACAGCAAACGGTGTATACAAATAAGTTGGCTACTGAAAAATCATTCGCAACCAAAACCTAATTAGCTGCACAAATCTGAAGTGAGTATTTCAGCCTCGTCATTTGTATGTAATATCCCATTACATCGCTGCCTGCTGACTTCTTGTTTCCACGGTCGACGATTAGCAGATCGTAATGGGTTTTGCAACAGTTGTTCACTAGTGGAATGTTCAAACGCTTTCGAAATAGCACAAATTCATCTCGGCTTGTCCCGCGTATTAGAAACGAACGTACAAAGAGGGATAGAGAATAGCATAATGTGTGGACGCAAAGTAAAGTCAGTTCAACTGAGTGAACACATTACCAGAATCATTAAGTATTTCGAAAGCAGCGTCGTTTGTGTACCTTCAACATCTTTCTATTATTACCACAAATCCGAAACTGAACAAAAGGTCAGCAGTAACTTTCTAAATGTATCATTCAATATTTTCTACTTTGATAAATCACAGTTAAAAATGGATGCATTTTTGAAAGGACATCTGGAAGTATTTTAGTCATTTTGACATGCAAGCCCAAAAGCACGTGTTCGACCAAGGAATACTGAATGTGCTTTAAAAACAACTAGTTGTGCCAGTCATTGAGTGTCCACAAATATCGGTAAACCCTGATCTTGGGTATGAATAAAAAAGCTGTTTAAAAGACCCAACCCTTGATGAGTAGTCAATCTATGCGAAAAAAGCTAAAACGACCTGTTCAAGACATGCATTAATTCGGTTTCGGTGTAGGTGCACATTCAAATAACGGTCAAATTTTCTACACTTTGAGATGCAGGTAAAGGTGAAAGACGAACGAAACAGTGTATGATAGGTTACTGCTCCATACTAAAATTACTTGGAATCTTTAAAATAAATTACGGTGGCTTGGTTAACTAATTATGAAAAGACAGAGAATGGAATTCGTATTACTTCACCTTTAAAAAGCAAGTGTTCATGTCTTTGTCACTGTTCTCACGGGAGAACATTTTAGACTTTGCTCTAGACGGTAAACGTTGCTTCTTTGAACTCACAGATGCAAATAATGCTTAGTGTCAAGTGCAGGTTGTTTAAAGCTCTTACTTCGTCAGAAGTAAAATAAGTATCATAACTATTCCAATCAAAATGAATTTAGGGTTATCTTCAAAACTACAAACTAACAAAATGTGGCCGGTTCACGAACATTTCTAGCGTCGATGTTTCTTTTACTAAACAAAAGATTAGTTACTTTTATTAGCAAACCCCTAAGAATTCACTTTTTATTTTACCAGTGATAAAGTAAGCGTAGGTGGGTCGTAAATGCAATCTATAGTTTATTCACAATTACATCCATTCCGTTTTTTCTATGCTGGTGCGGAGTGCAATATTTTTGGAGTTACTGAAAAACTAATTTACAATCCAGCATTTTCATGCAAAAACCGGAGTGGGATGACATTATTCTTAGAAATAAAACCTTTATGGCAGTTCTCCAAGTTGTATGCTTCCTTTTGCGTAACGAGATTTACTATATTTTATAAATCACCTATATATGAGATGCAGGTCATTACTTAGTAGTTCAGCAATAAATCTGAACGTTCACAGATGTGAATAATAAATCCCTTAGGTAATTCCGTAAGATGCATTCATTTCCTTTTTTTAAAACCTCATTTGGAATCAATAATAACGCTGCCCAACACGTTTCAAGCGTTAAAGCCTTCTCCAAGAAGCTTCACGTTTTAAAGCCACGGATAAGAACTCACTAAGCTATGACGTACTCTGTACGGCCCAGAACCTATCTCACGATCTTCAGTCTCTATCGCAATCACTTCAGAATAGCGTAAGCAACCAAATCTCTTGTTAGTGCTTATTGTCCCTGGTCATCTATGCCAGATTGGAAGCATAAAATGTTGAATCCTGAAGCAACAACTGACACAAAAATGATTTAAGAGGCATGATATAAGTAGGGGTAGTTCGCACCTATTTTTCAAGCGAGCAATTCACATGCTCAATACTTTCCGAAAAGCATTTCATAAACCCAGCCAATAAAATAGTTTCTCATTGGTAGGCCTCTGCAAAACTTTTTTACTAACGGGTAAACAATAATGTACTGCCAACAGAACTAGAGAACAAATTTTTTGAACGCTGTAATTTTCCGAGAGTAGGAAGACGTCTTTACTTCTCAGTGCACATAAGTGTGATCATCCTTTATTCGGCAATGTCTAAGAAGTCTTCTCTGACTATAACTAGACCAGCGGTTGAGTTTGTAGTCAAATGTCGTTGATTAATACTCCAGATCTTTTAATAAACTCTCAGGTGACAACGGATTTTCGCTCTCTTGCCATGTATATAAAAGGGTGGTTTCGAACTGCTTTTATAGATGGACGGTACTTTCAATATATACGTAACCTTCCCGCACCAACCCTAATCACGTCATAGTTTTTTTCATTGGACAAGGTGCAGACTACTTAGCCAAAAATCCTTCAACTGAAAATGATGTTCCAACTTTATCAAACAAAATGAGTGCGCTGTACTTCGTGGAATTCAAACTTTGGTATTGCTTCCGATGAATACTGCAACTTGTGACTACATTTTGTTGTCTAATCTTAACTCCACGTTCTATTGGTCGTGCAAACAAGCAAACTGAAACAGTGGCAAACAGCAGCTGTTTATAATATTCTTTTCCTAAAATCAGTGGTAGGTATATCAAGAACTCAAAAGTTGCATCATTCCAAATATTGGAAGAAATAGAAAAAACGATCTTAATGAAGGTTTCCCAGATATTTCTTTTGGTTGTGCACAAATGATTGAAGTGCTGCCGCACATGGAAAAACGCGATGCGCTTTTCTAACTCACTGGAAGTAATCAAATAAATAATACATGACTATATCACTTTACTATGAAACGTTTCCAATATGGAGAGAAAACAAAGGATACACTTTATTAATTTCTCCCCTCTGGGTCGATTTCGAACCAGAGGCTACGTGAGTTAGGCATATCATTAAGGTGATATTGCAAACAACAGACCAACCAGCATAATGCTGCCTCAGTGTAACATATCACGTAATATGGAATAGAATTATAATCAGGCGCTTTACAACCATGTTGCAGGTTTTTATGCACCG
Organism: Fasciola hepatica; assembly: GCA_948099385.1. Classification (NCBI taxonomy): domain Eukaryota; kingdom Metazoa; phylum Platyhelminthes; class Trematoda; order Plagiorchiida; family Fasciolidae; genus Fasciola; species Fasciola hepatica. The sequence goes on from CANUEZ040000142.1 coordinate 19,623,864, forward strand.
TCAGTAATACGGAAAGGGTGATGCAATAATTTTCCGACACTGTGTCAATTCGGTCATCTTCAGCTGGGAGTAAAAACGTACTTCGAAAAACCAACTCGACTTCTATCACACAATATTTGGTTTTGCATTCCTGAATCAGCAACACTCTGAGTGATTTTATTAGTTTTATCAGTTTTACAGTGAAAAAACATGAAACTTACTTTTCCTAACTTGTATCAAGTCGGGTCTCATACCGACACGAAAACATTTTTTCAACCTGCATGCCGGACATTCTCTCCTTGTGGTTGGAGTGATTTCGTGCTCCCCAGCTTTCAATGTACATGTTAAATCCTGTCGGTTTCCCGGATTGAATCATTGTTTGGGTCAATATAATATACAAGTTGTTGTGGAGGTTTTAGTCCATTGGCGTTCCAGCGCAGTCAGGAACAGTTAAAGCGGGAAAAGAGGAGTGAAATGACAGATGGACAAACAGATAACAAAAATAATTAGGGGAACCCAGTTAAAGCTCTTTGTGGATAGGTCCTCCGTTTGTGTAAAGTTGCAGGTGTAAATCAGTGATGTATATTAGGAACTATTTTGCCTTTACAAAATGGGAAGATTGCAAGTTGACATTCAAATACTATTTGCGATAAGAATCTTTCAGATGCGACATTTTTCGCCTCAACAATTTAGTTAGTATGATTTAGTTAGTCCAACAATTGTAGCTTTAAATGAATTGACTTTTCTTGTACATTTGCAGAGAACCGTCGATTTGAAAAGTGATTGAGTTCCGAAAGATGACCTACTCAACAACTTCTTCCTCAAATCTGACTGAAATAGTCAACACCAATAAAATAGTTTGAAAAATATAATATCCAGTGGTTTCGTAAGTCTTTGGAGTTGGTTATGAATCAATTCAAATTTATTGACATCTGATAATATCGCCCACAGGAAGATAAACAATGGTGCACTTCCAATTTCTACCGGATAACCTAATTATGACTTATAAAATGTAGTTTTCCGGTTGCATTTTGTCCTATACTTCAGTATGATACTTCGCGAGCTCAGTTCAATAGCTTCTGCTTCTGCTCCGAGAGCAGGCGTGACTGAAAGCTAATCGATCTAATCGACGAACGATTTAACACACGTACGTAGTGCTGTTGACCTGTGACTGAGTCGCCATATACATTTGACTGTGAAACTGAAAGAATAACCACGGTAACTGAAACGTCGGCTAATCATAATTTTCTACGGACATTATATCTTCTCGTTTAAAACGCCACATGGCGAATCGTTTTTCGATACGCTCCGAACTTCGTTCGATCCTGGCACCAAGGTCCTAGTGGGTTCCGAAATCGACGACTAAAAATCCATGTACAATTTGTAACGGCACATTCACAAAAGACCGAACGAAGATGGGTCCACGTAATAAAACACAAAAAACGTGGGGCCTAGAGATGTGCGTGGCGGGCTGTTTCATTTCTTTTCTAGTGTAAATCCGCAAACGTTTGTATAAAAGAATACAAGTCCACTTGCCTAGGACACTTGTTTTCAAGTGCCCTAATTCTGTTTGGTTCCACAAGATGCATGCCTTCAAAAACTAGGTAGAAACAACACCGACACAATCAGTGGACAGCAGCACGAATAATTAAAATGCCAAAATCTCATTTTAACATGACTTCGGAATTTCTGAGCTGTACCTTTTTAGTTGGAAATCCGTTATTCAGTTTCCTGAGTAGCAATGTATATTTTTTATTTCCCTTGATATGGACACCAGTTAAAACACTTATTTTATGGCACAGCAGCAAAATATTGGAAAAAATATGGAAATACTCATTAGTCTGAAGACGATAAGCGTTTCATTTACTCACAGGGGCGACGCAATTTCTTCATGACATTAATAGATCTATTTCCAGGCTCAATCGGGCACAACTTTCATCCTGAACCACATTGTCGCAATATTGTTAAGGCGAATAAAGCTGTTCTCTTATAAGAAATGAGGTATTTTCTATCTTGTATTAAAGCTGTCTCCGGTGGATTCAATCAAGCAGCCATGAGAGCGGCATATTGTTTACATTTTTGAATGCCTAGGATGTACAGATGACTGCTCCTTAACCAACAAGTGTCGCTTGAGTTTTCACAAGACCTAATAAGTAACGCTATTTTTATTTCATTTTTTTAACAAAAGCTTGCATTTCACACAAGTCGGGGTCTTAAAAACATCGGCTGACATGTGTCCTGCTAGGATTTTTATCGACTGCATCGATAGAAGTACGTTCACAGAACAGCTGATATTGTCTTTTATCTGATTAAGGCGATTATAAGTGCAAATAATCTTTAAGAGTTGACGTCTTTCACATGTTTTTTCAGATAGGTACCTGAGTACGAATGTTTGATTGTTGCCTATTGTTGTTTCGCAATCTTACTTGAACTGGCTAACGAGTCCTTTTGTTTGAATTAGAACTCGTGATTTTCGGAGAAATTGTATTAGAACGTAGAACGTTTCAGTGTCGTGAGCCTAGGAAATGAACCTAGGCATGAATGTTGGTGAGAGAATTCATTTCGTTACACAAATGAACTCTCTTAGGACCTTGTAATTCTGCCCAAAGAAATGCTGACGACAAATCTACTGAACGCAATAAAACGTTCAAAACACAGGTTTACGCCTAGATTTTGCACTGTAAGTCGAACTAAGGTAACTCGGAAAACAATCAAGTCGGTTAAATTCGATTTTCCGTCGCCATTACTTGCAAATCTCTATAGTGCTAACTGGAGATCTATTTTAAGCAAAGTGGAAATGATCAATGTTACCTAACATTTGGGTGAATAGTACTGCCTATAAATAGTATATGCCCGTTTTATTTCTGTGTCAGACTATATCAGTCCAACTCTATATTTTCGGCTAACATTGCGTCGTTTTTTAGCATTGCCATGTTTCTTAATGGGGCATTCATCAAAGTCATCTGTTCTTGAAAATCATTCATCACCTGCACTACAAATGAAAACAAATACTGAACTAACAAACTGTGCTGAACAACACTATCTAAACTGACATTAACAAAGGTTAATATTTCCAGTAAGTTGAAAAAAAACTGTAGTAGCCACTGACGTACCTAACGGTTTATTATTTAGACTCTTACAAACTCTTATTCAAACTCATCCCAGCTTCTAATTTATTTTTCTGACTACACAAAAATCATGTGCAGAGCAGTATGAACGTATGCAGATGCCGCAAAATGACTCAGGATACATTGCGCAAACCTATGTTTTGGACTTCTCTAATCGAACTTGTGACGGTAAGTCAATGTTTCCAACCTCTCATTAGTCTTGAGATGCTAACACTGACGACAGATAAGCCAAAGTTTTCTTATTTGCTATAATATATACAGCAACAGTTTCAAGTCTTAAAGAGATCGATATGGAAAGTAAGTAATACTTAGCATTCTATTTTGAGAATTCGGATCCTAAAGTTTTAACTTCATAATTAAAAACGTATGTAATGGTTTTTCTCGTATATTCTCCTACTTATATCATATAATATCGAACCTTTTTGCCAGACCAAATTAATCGTAATGAATACAAATATTAGGCGCGATATGAGTTGCTCTTCATCGAAAATGTCAAATAGGCAACTAGACATGCCAGTCAAGCGGTAAAAAAGTACGAACCAAGAGATTTCATATCAACCTGATTTCTTGCAGATCAACTGCCCATATTACTAACTGTCTTACTTTCACATCAATATTTTACCGAAAAACTGAAACTTCTCTAAGTAATAAGGATCTGACAATTTCGAATGTTTTTATTATTGTTATGCTACAAGGAATACAATCAACAATAACGGAGGGAAAACATTGCTTTGAATCAAACATTTATATAAAATGGCATTTTTTGATAGATGAATGTTGATATGTAAGAAATATACGTTTCTCTATCCTGAAAATATACAGCTATATACAAGTTAGAACTGACCGTCGAATCTTCTATCTGAAATATACTGGATCATGTCCAACGTAAATCAAGTACAAAAGAAACAAAAAATGTTCTCATTTGGTCCAAATAAATCCACAAATGCATTCACGAATCGGCAACTTACTTTTGGATATTGCTTTTTATGGTGAACAAAACTTTCAAGCTTATTGCAAGTATTCCCAATAGCACGTGACTACCGTACCCACTGGAACTTGGTGCTTCCGATGTCTGTCGGCTAACTATTGAATCTTTTCCAGAATATTCTGTTGGTGCGTGGTGCCTAGCAAAATTATCGATTAGCATACTATTTTGTTTGCATTCTGGGAAACCTGGCCACTGTTCTTAGGGAGGCCAATAATAGCGCATGCATTAGCTCGTGCTCTTAAAAGACTTGAGTGGATCATAAACCGGAAATTCAGACCAAAAGTCATATTGGCCTCTTTTTGGTAAACGGCTTATAGGAATGCAAACAGCAACCCATTTCCATGAATACCTTGATTTGCGTTTGTTTGCTTGAAGGGATCTGATACCAGCCAAAACAAGCAGCGGTTTTGTTGGAAATAGCTAAATTACTGATCATCTATCATCTTTGAATAAAGCAAATATGTATTTTTCTAAAGTAGAAGTAAAAATAGGCATTTACCGAACTTTAACTTGTCCAACAGAAAGCTGAAAAAAACGATCAAGAAAAATGGCTGTTTCATGGTAGTTGTAGCTGTTTTATTTCTCTATTTTTCTCATCAATTATACCGTGTGCATGTGGATGAGATCGCACTTACTAAATGTTTGGCGATCAAAAGAATAAGACAACTACGAACCCATGACTCACCATTTCGGAAAAAGAAGCATTCACACCAAAAGAACATACAAAAACGTCACTCTGGTCGGAGAGCGCAAATTACCCTTGAGGACGATTAGGGGACAACGTTTAGGCATTTAAGACGAATTTGTTCATTCACCTTAATGTGTGCATTTGAAAGACAATGAAAATAGTTCTGAATCAACGGTGATCATATAAGCCAGTTGAAACTAACCTAAAGTGCAATCCCGAAAGCAACGAGACCGAATCGACAAACATATCGGAGCACATCAACAACTATTTTCTGGCCCTGTTTTTTTCCGTCAGACGATCACTGCCTTCATATTTGGCAAAATAATCACCCACATCAACAACATCACAAACAATAGCGGCAAAACATCAACACCAGCAACAAGGCAGACTGACCTCAAGAGAAAGCGAATAATAGAAGGAACTGAATGTGCACCTGTACAATGTCAAGCAACACAGTGCGGAATCCTCTGGACGAGGTAAGGGTAAGGTAGAAAAAGATGTTTCTCACTAATTTTGCTAGATGTCTCACGTGTGTGCCTGCCTACCTACGTAAGTATACTCAATTCAATAACACAATATGAAGCTTAGATACCACGTATACTTCTGCATTCGGAAGAACCCTCATCAAGGTTGGAATAATGTTCTATTAGTCAGACAATCAGACAAAGTGAAAATGTAAGCTTACCTTCACACGTCAGTGCACGCAAGCAGAAGTATATGTGAATTCGTATGAAAAATAACAGCGGCTAGTGAATATCCGACTAAGACAGGTCGTAGTAAAATAAGCCTAAATATAGCTTTACGATGGCTGTTTAAAGGTGGATTAACAAGATCAACCCTATTAGAAAGATGGCAATACTAAGGTTTGACCGAATACTGATAATTTATTTACGATCAATTAAAGTAAAAATACCTGTACTCCATGGTAAAGCCTGTTTAAATAAAAATTTGTCACTGAATACCCTTTTGGCAGCACGGAAATCTGTGGTTGGGGCCACATAGGTCTATTCGATATTCAGCTGATCAAGAACTGATGAATTCCCACCTCATCTTCAGTCGGAGCTCTAAAAGAGCTATCTGGTGTACCTCCGATGAAGACGGAAGTGTGGTTGTTTTTAAGTAGTTAAGCGGGGAATAGCCTTTAGTTTCGATGCGCTCGCTAATGTTTTTAGAGAAAGGATGATGACTCACTGTTGAAGTAAATTACAGTACGAGTGCACAGTATCTGTGAGAGGAAACAAGAATCATCGCTGTAGGATGAACTTGTGATTTTCGCCTTTTTTGAGGTGCCAGTGAGGATTGTGTCATCCACTACAGCACAAATCCCATTTGTACCATAACCGACGTTGCTAGATCTCTGATATTTTGCAGTATGACTCGATTCAACTGAAGAATATCAATGGTACTTACTACATCCTGGTTCTGATGGCAGTGGTCAGACGTCTAACCTACGTCATATGTTTGAACTAAGTCATACACGTCATTATCTCATCGTATTGTTTCTACCCTGAGCAGAATGTTCGAACAAGTTGGCTGATCGGTGCCGTTCGACTTTTCTTTGAAATGCCTGTCCCTAAAATGAAAGTGACTCCACAGAAGTTGTCTTACTACCAAACTAATACGGTAGGGTGATCAACTAATACCGCACCATCTTCCCCCAGATTCATTCCAAACAAATTATTGTACAATTCTCTCAAGGGTTTCCAGGATTTTAGCGTAGAACGCACATACGATGAAGAATTTGGCAACTTAATTTATGCTAGGATGTCGCATGTATTGTAAAATCTAAAAATCATGCATGGCACGCAATCGATAAACCTAGAAGTGGCGTATATTTATTTACCATTATACAATCGGTAGCTTTAGAATCTGAATTGCAGTTAGGAAGCCGTCACTTTCGCTGTCAGACTACGTATGCTCACCGTATCTAACAAATGCGTTTCAAAATTCGTAACCGCCTGCATTATTCTCTGCTAGCTTAACTGCTACCTAGTAATCATTCCTGGTTTTCTGGAAAAGAACTTTCATTTGATTATAATATCTACAAGACCAATTTCTAGGTGCAGTGGCATATCTAGAGTTACACTTGTTGGTACCATCGTAAACAAACTCATTTGTTCTTGTGATAGTTTTACTTCCAAAATTCTTTCTGATTCCCATCATTCCATACACAGTGAGCTTACAAAGGCTGTATCTACAACCTCCACAAGATAACAGCTCGAACCCTTGTTTACTTCTACGCGTCGTAACTCTGCTTTGTCATATCTCGCTCGTCTGCTTGCTAATCACGAGAAAGTTTTCTCAGAGTTACGAAACAAATTAGATGCTAAACAACAATCCGTTTTTTACTCTTCCTCCTTCTGTTGAAATTGTGCACACTTTACATTATTTTTATCCACAGAAATGGTGTAAAAGGTTAAAAAACCAACTTTTCTGGGTACATAAAGCGACCACTGACTTCGGACTTAATTTGGATTGCTTCTTCAGTAATACGTTTTCAAAGGTGAAACCAGATGTCAAGAACTTTGCCGTAACCGGTCCTCTCACGTACACAGGCAGTTGTGTTACAGCCACATCGTAAGCAACTCAAGAAAACGGAATTTATTCAAACAAATGAGCCGAGCAATTCAAGTTGAACCACAAAGCTTATGACAGTAATTTGACCTTCTATTAGAAGTCAAAGGTCATTTCAAATGCAGCTCTACGTGTCGTCTGCGAAACTTGAATGCTGCGTTTGGAAGTTATTTCTTGACTAGAAGTTTTCAATGAGCACGGTCTACCATTTTTCGCAATAGCAATACGGAGCAATGTAATAAATAACCGTTATTTATTGAGACTGAAATAAGGCAACTTCCATGGATGTGTCATTTGCCCCATTTGGCGCGAGTCCCTTTACCATATCAATTTCTGTTTGCAGGTATTATGTCAACATGAATTAAATAATGTTTGCAAGATGGAGGATCGGTGAGTCTTATTTGCGTAGATGGAGTTCAACAAACCTTATCATCGGCTGTCTGGATACAAAACGCAGTAAACACTGATGATCTCGTTATTTTCTGTCTATGAAAACTTTGAGTATATGTACTCGAATGCGGTAGTAAGTTTCAATTTGGTTTTCAGGGTGATAGCTTTTCTCGCATTAAAACGTACGCGTTCATGAATTACTGACAAAAGAGCCATGGTTTTTCTAAATATGTAAAAAGGTTTGTTAAAAACACTTTCCTTTGTAATGCTCAGGCTGTTAGCAGCCATATTGGTGTTCGATTATTGTAAGTGTAGGATCCTGTTGATGCGCTTACTCAGCCTTGGGCTCATGGAGTTTTCTTTGGGTTCTGCAGATCAAACACAAGCAGCGCCCGCGGAGGAACACTGGTTTTGCATATTACGCCTTGAGTGTGAAAAAATCAAATCGTTTTGTCATAGCTGACCCAATAACTACAATAATAAAAGTGAACAGTCACTAACAATCTTCCAGTCTTATTTTTCAGAAAACCAACTATAGGTTTCAAACAGGCCTTTTAATCTATTACCGTTTTGTTAGCCTATTGCCTTCTAGCTTTGCCTATGACCAGAGTATTGTTTAAAGTAAAACTGACAGATAGGCCGCCCTGACTTATGGATGGGTGAATAAAAGTACTGCACGTGATCACCAGCAAGTAAAGAAGGCGAGGAACAAAGATCACCAGGCATGACATATTTCTCTTGTCAGTAAATAAAATTTGCGAAACACCCTCTAACGCACCTGTGAAACACAGTTCACCAATAAGCGAAAATAAAAAATATCACCTCTGGAAACTGTACACATCACAACGGTGTACATCGATGCTTCTCCTCATAAACCTACCACAGAACACCTTGGTCGGGTCGGCGAAGCGTTGAGGTAACCGTTGTCCGCGACTACGGTAAAGTTTTGCTTTGAATCCAACAGGCTGGGCAAAAACTCAAAAGGCAATAAAGAGTAGAATAATAATTACCTTTTCGGATGCTAATGGAGTCAACATTTAGCACAGAGATGTTCCAACCTCCCTAACGTTTATTCCATGACAGGACTGTTGTGGATGTTGAGTCGACGATAAATGATTAGAAACACATTCGGTAATACAGAACGTATCCAGCTTTCTTGATAATTAGTAAACATTTCCGGAAGTACACAACACAGTCATCCTCCCGTCAAATTGACATTACCGCAGATTTACCATTTGCTATCGGGTTAGCGTCAAACGTTTCACCTAAATGCTGTCGGGTTTCGTTTCAACACTGATTTCTTCCTACTTCGCATTGTTAATCATGCATCCAAATCAGTGTTGTCTTTTTTATACACGATTCCCCTACAACAAATTTGCAATATTTGAGTGAATACGTCTGACAACAGACGATACCGAAGAGAAAAATATAGCACATTAAACACAAGCATACCTTACATGTTGTGCATGCTTTATTTAACTAAATTTGCAGTAATTTTGAACGTATTTTATGAACTGCTCTTAATTCACATTAGCATAAATTAAAATAATGTCAAGATCACGTACGCAGCGATGTTCACTTTCATATGAATCGGTGAAAAATGTTTGAAGCCCTTCTGTTTATTGAAAGACCTCCTAGTTATTCTTTTTATTGGAAGATTCGTAAATGGGTCTAATATATCAGATGCAAATAAATAAAATAATACCAGCGGATTGTCAGATACTTTAGTTTGGTTGAAAATATTTTTCGCATAGTCCTGATTTAAAAACCCCAGATACACGAGGTACATGAACAAGTCTAGCAATCTGACACCAGTGAAGAAAAATACTACAGTCCATCTATAAGCCACTAAACAAAGATTGTGATTAATTCACAACCGTTTTCAAGTGGGCGAACCAACCTCTTATCTTATGATGTTTATTTTATTTCTCATGAAGAGGCCGGAAAAATATGGATGACCGGGACACAAAAATACCAGATGCATGCACATGTACTGTAATAAGTCGACGAAACTGGAAAACAGAGACATGACTAAAGGCACTTTACGTCGGTTGCCTAATTTCGGATCCGTTAGTAACATTTTGATTATCAAGGGAATCATTTAAAAGGTGAAAGTATTCCACACATTATAGACTCCAAATAGTCAATAAAACTCAAAAAATAGTACACAGCACTATTTTGTACTTTCCTTGACTTTTATATCCAAAAGAGTTTGATATAAAATCATGATAACCTTGTTGTTTTAGAAAACCTGACGTAAGCTGACTTTTAACACACACTAGTATTTATATTCCCTCACGTGAACAGTTTAGATCTATAATCAGTTGCTCACAGTATCACGTTACTGTATTATGTTGTAAAGCGCCACAAATCCCAGAAAAGGATTTTTGTTGTTTGTCAGCCTGGTATGTTTGCCGTGGCAAGACAACCAAACCAGTCCGAACTTGGAGGGAATTCGGCGTGGTGATATTTTTTCTTACCATATTTGACCTTGTGTTGTTTTCGACAAGAATAGAGTAGAAAGTAGTTAGCAGAGAGTAAAGCAGTAAATATTATTGTTCTGCGCCATATGTTGTTTACATCCACCTCAAAGAAGTGAAAAATGCTACCATAAAACGCAGATCGGAAAAATGTTTTATTACTAACGAGAATGTGGTACGAAAATTAGTTACACCATGATTTATCACTAATGCCTGAACTGGTTATGGTTTTGACGTGACTCGAAATCAAAAGAATGTCACTCAAAATGTTTGCTCTCCTTTGAATGTAAACCAAAACTACTTTCAAGGTGCTTTGCCCTCGGGCATTGAGTGAGAATCTTGTTTTCAAATGAACGTGATGGAAAAAAAGAACCATAAATATCAAGTCTTAGAAAACCCTGTTATTCGGAGGTAAATCTTCTACTAAACCAATTTCATAAATTTTGGTTATCAGTCACTGCAACAAACATTTGAATAAAAACAATTTGTGAGTATCAGCACATCATAAATTTTTGCTCTGCTATGATACTTGTGCAAAATCTGGTGTATTATCTATAGGGTTGATATCAATGTATCGAAGCATGTAAGACAGCATTAAAGTATCTAAATCAAAATGTGCAACTGATGGAAAAACCAATACCTGTCTACATTCTCCACAACCGTCAATCATTCCCCTTTTGTTGATTTATGGTTAGTCAAGAAGGTGATAAAAGAGATGAAATTTAGGAACCTCACCATTACAAAAGGGGGTTATATTATTTCACTTCTACTTTGATGGGCCCAATGACCAGAGGGGTACATTCAGATCCAGTGAAAAACAGATAGCTTTTAAGAACATCAGAGAGAGTGAGAGGATATCAACAAGGGCAAAGGGGTTGGCAGGAATAGCTGACCACATCGCACATTGCACAGTAGTAATAACAGGCAGACGGAAGCAAGAATCCGTAACTTGACCGATTACTTCGGCACACGCTCTAACCAGTGGCAGTGTTGAATATCAATCAACAAGTGGTACGAAAGGAAATGATGGCATGCCTGGTTGGCGAACGATAAAAGTAGTCAGTAGGAGATGAAGAGGGTCCAAAAACTAAACGGTCAAAGCATTTCAGTTGTCCCCTAGGAAAGATAGGATGTTAAGGTAAACATAAGAGTCACCTGTCACAGATTGGTAGAATATCGTTCGTTCAAAATATTTCACAAAACAAAACCAGAAGATTTTGAAGAAACTTGGTAAATCTCAAAACACGGGAAAATAGTTTGTTCTTTCCATGCTAGAGCAGTTTGGTGAATTCATCACTTGTAGTGGGTTAGCTAATTTATTTTACAATGTTTTGGATACTTGAAACTCAATATTTTTGAAATATATTGAATCTAGTTAAGCAGAAATATCATCCGGAACAACTGAATAGCAGTGAAGAAAGGTAGTTATTTAAATAAACCAAATGCATCATTTCGTTTGGTCTTCATTGAACATGGATAATTTTGTGATAGCTAACTGGATAATGGTTCATTGTTGATCATTCGCAAACGCTACAAAAATTGTTATGGGCACCTAATACCTTATTAAATAATGCTAGAGGGGACTTAAACTGACTAGGGAAACGCTGAGTTAAAATGCCCCGTAAAACTCCACCCAGTTGACTACCATCAATACTTCATTCTTAGCATAGTTTGGTGAATCTACCAGATGATATTTGCGTAGTTCTGGTAATTTATATTCATTAAACCAATCAACTTGTTGTAAACCAAATGAATAAAATGAAGTTAGACAATGATAACTGCTATCCTTTTCTAAGAAAATTTGGCTTATCGGTCCTTTGTTAAAATTATTCTCACTGTGATATCTGATGTGATATCATAACTAACAAACGTACCCGTTTTACGGAAGTCTTGACTTAAGACAATCTATCCGTCATAACAATGTATGGTATTTCTTTCCAAAGTCAGATAACAATAGATAATAATCGATAACGCCGTTCATTTCTGTGGAGCTATACCAGAATAAAACCAATATCTTACCACCATCCATTTAGGTGCTTTCATGAGGTGGATGTGGTGCCGTCACTGATTCATAATTTCCATGACTATAAAAATCCACTCTAAATATCAGAAACGGTAACTTATATACCGGTGTCTTCAGGGACGTTTAGAAGTTTCTTCTAAGCATGAAGTGTCTGGTTTCGAACTTGGGTTGTAAATACTTGGCTGATATGAGACGACGACGAACTACACTATGACCAGTTGTTTGTGAACCACTTGACTCGCAAAGACATATGGTTGTTAGCCGCTGTTGTGATGTGCGTCCGCTCCTTCAAAACACATGTTTTCCTAGGCTTTTCACAAATGGAGATCCACCCGCCCAATTCACCGTGATTGTGTGCACAACCGCAATCAATAGGGAATGTGCACAAAGTACGTAGCAAAGACTTCCCCTACCCTATCGCGCATAGTGACCGGAATGTTAGTATTCAGTGTCCATATTCGATTGAGTGGTAATACACATCTGGTATAAGGATGGGTTCGGGTCGCATTGAACCAGCTGGTCGAAAAAGATGTGAACATCGGAGGGTTCGAGAGTGAACGTGATGAATATGGAAAGAAGTCCCTAATCCTCCCCACTACAAGCTGCATTGCATGACAAAAAACAAGATCCTTGTGAAAGAGCGCAATGAATTTGCATGTTTTAAGCACTGAGAACTTCTATAGCACAAAATATTTAGGGCACTTGTTATCATTCCCTAATAATGCAAAAAATCTGGTGACACAAAATAAACCTTCGAAATATTTCTAAAAAAGGTAAATATAACTCACTTTATGGGCATTACGCCGGAAAAATGCTTTACAAGATTCACAGGTCAACTGGCCGAAGTTGTGATTTACCGCCCGATCGTTGCACACTTTGCACAACTTCTCGCTTGAACTGGAATGTTCTGTAGAATTTTGCTTGAATTTTCCCGTGAGTCTATCGCGCTTTATTTCCGTGGTCTCCCCTACCAGTTTACCAGACAGAGCTTCTGCACCAGTGGAAGCGTCTTGCACGTATTGCGTAATTTCAACTTCTGAGGGAGTTTCGCAAGCTAAGTAAACATCTTCGATTACTTCTCGGGAAAGGTTTTCCATAACCAGAGTCACACTCTCATCCGAATGCGCTGTGTCGGAGTGAGTTGAATGAAGCTGTTGCACAGAATTCATTTGATCCTCATATCCATGCTCTACTGAGACTTGCTCAGAGTCGTCAAACCAAAAGTTCGGATTAAAAGGAGAAGAAACATTCACTCCAACCATATTGTCTCCATTTCCAGACTGGGGGATACCGACGGAATTGCTGGCAAATGCAAACGGATGCAAGTCTGATGAAGGAGTAAAATCAAGTCGTGCCGCGGCCGTTGAAATAGGAGACCCCTCCACTGCAATGTTTATAAGACCGTTTCCGCTTCTATCGTGCTGTATGCCACACCGCCCAACTGGATCAAGCGTTGTTAGCATCTCACTCATTTGTCCATAAATCTAAAGTTGTAGAGGAAAGAATAAAGGTAAGTGTGAAAAAGCTCACAGAACAAATTTCAGTGCTTTACAGACTACATAGTAAAACATAATTTGAGTTTTAGCCAAGCGGAAAAGAATCTATGCGGATGCATCCTTCGCCGTGAATCGCCAAAGGATAAACGTCTTTCAACTAATCACAGCCAATCATATGCCAAACAGTTCACTATTTGTGAGGCCATCGATTTTGTGCCATTTCCATCCTAGCGCCACAGCAAATCAGTAGACATCTCGCTGTTGCACATGAAGCACTTTACTTTCATCGAACCCATCTTATCGATTTCCTAGCAAACGTTTATTCCCAATACTCAAAGGTTTTAGAATAGATTGACGCAGCTTCCGAACTAATAATGAGTATAATAAAGCAATTTCATAACGCAGAAAAGCGAGCTCAGTTGTGTGAAGTAGATTCATGATGCAATTATTTGGGTACATGTTGAAGATATTTCTTTTGTTCATCTTCACCAGTTGACTACTATGAGAATAACTTGAGTATAAATGTGCATCATCACTTAGTTTTTCTACAGTTGACTAGGTTATCGTATTTTGTTTAATCACCTCCATATCTGAAATCAAACCAGCTCAGTTCAGCTCATTCAATCATCAGCCTCGCTCTTCTGAGCTTTGGCTCTGGTTGCTAACTCCTAGCATCGTCAGTTTAAGGGCAAAAATAACAGAAACCTTAAGTGAAAAGGAGCCGAAAGTAAAGTAAGAATCGTAAATCACGATAACAAAGAAAGAGTTCGGACGCAACTACGCCACTGGCCGCGAAACCTGGCTATATCACCTAATGTCTCCAGCCATCGGGTAGGCAGGTCACGTGGACTCCAACCCGGAAGTCTAACCATTCCTTTCACAATCAGACTTAACAAAAATCCAGTTTCTTGAAACAGACCGCAGCAAGGATAAAAGGAAACAGAAATTTAAAAGCTACTGTTCGAAATTTGAGGCTCCGATAGGACTATTGGATCAGGGCATCCGGTCCGCACTGTTGATAGTTCTTTCTGCTTGCATGCTACTTAAACAAAAACTAAATGCCTAGTTTTTTGGCAATGTATCAAGGCAAGTGGATCGACCCAATGAATTACCAAAACAGCGTTTTCAATCTAAAGCTATGTCACAGTGTTCTGTTGATACTCGGAAGCATGTTTTGCTACTGTGTTCGAATGTTGACGACTACGTATGATATCCTAGATGAAACCACAAACGTAGTTTGAATAAGGGCAAACCGCTACCAACGTTGGTTCTTCTTGACAAAACGTGTGAAACTTTATCTATCACTAACCAGAAAAAATGGTCATAAACAAGTTAAATAAACCCTAAATCCAGTAGTTTCAGGAGATTTCATCGGAAATCTGTGGTTTCAATTCTCATTAGAATAAAAACTGAACAATTCACGTTCTGCACAACGACAACGGACAACAGAAGGGATAGATCGTTTTGCCTGTGTTCTTGTTTTGGGAGGATTTTATTCGGAGTGACCAGATGCCAAAAGTTGCACGTAGTTTGAAATACGGTTCATGCAGCTTTTGGCTACCATAGGTTCGCAAATGTGCATTGCCTTTATAATATCGGTTTAGTTATTTTCTTATTATTCCAGCAGGAAACTTGTTCGTGATCCATTTTACCTCGCTACACAGCTGAATTGCTTCCGCTTGGTCAATTCATTTGTGATTCATAGAGACACGTATTATCTTCTTTAGAGACTGACCAGGAAACAAGTTTACACAGTAATTGGTAGTCAGATAATAGGTTGAGTGCTATTTCAGTCCATTTCACAGGAAACTCAGTCTGAATTTCAACAACTTAGTTGTACATTGTAGTTACAAAATACCACAGACGCACTCCTGATCATAGAGGGGCAGTCATTGTGTTCTTTCGTGGGAGGTACAGATTTGCGGCTAATCTGACAAAACTACATTTCACCAGGACAAAAAATATTTCTCTGACGTTTTAGATGAGGAACACTGGAAATATAATGATAATAATAATAATGATACCAATAATAATAATAATTTGTTATACGAAAGTTGACTAATCTATTGCAGACAAAATAAGAGACTCCCTAAAGTACGCTCATGCCTAGTATAAGCTTTAATCCAGATAAAAGTAAACTGGTTCACAGCCACTAATCAGTTTTTTACAAGTATAAATAAACCGAAGTAAAGCTAAGGTTCTGGACAAGCGGTCAATACAAACGTAAGTCCCCTAAAATGCTCCAACCAGGCTTCGAAAACCCGACACTGATTTTGAATTGCAGAGCTCTTATCTTTGAAGATAGTTTTTACTTTTACTTATTTATTTCCCATCGGTGACGCGTGTGCATCGCCCATGAAGACTGTATTTTACGTCTTGGATACAAGTTGCGACCACCAAAATTTCGCGGCCCCCACTTAGGCTTGCGTTTAGTTCACTTTTTAAGGTGATATTAAACATCACATTTCTATGTGAAATAGTCAACAAAAACCTGACACAAAAGCATTGTGGCGCGCCTATGACCAAAGAAGTCGTAAATTTTAAAGTTATACTTGTTAATTTCGTATTAGTCCTCAAAGATTTTTGACGTCATACCTCAGGTCGAACTAGAGCTTACGGCCAGCTTTCGCTTCGATTTGTCGTTTGTAGTGGAATAAGACGAGGCTGTTCTATATCCCCATTTATCTTAACTTTGCTATGGAAGATTTTCTGCAAACGACGGAATTGAACTCCTTCCAGAGAATAGAGTTATTGACGGGGAATACGCCGATGATATCTTCTTGCTGAGTAATGATGCACAGGCAGCGCAACGCTCTATGAACCGCTTGACGATTACGACGTACAGAAAAGTATGCGCTTTGCCCCGCCTATGTGCAAAGTACTCCCAGAAGACTGGCAGGAGCCTGTGTCCACACTCGGCCTTTATGGTGGTCAGCCATAATTAGTCAGTAGCATTAAGTACCTAGGGAGCTACACTGTAGGGGGAGGTGGTGTTGGACAGATCACGAATAGCCAGAACTTGACTGCTTTCGTGAACCCGCGTCAAATGCGGCACCGCCACAACATCCGTCTCTCATTAAAGGGGCAAGTCTACAAGGCCACAGCGAGCAGTGTTTTGCTCTTGCGTTGTTATTCCTGGCCGATCCTTTCTGGGGACGCTTGGCGACTTCCTGCATTTGACCACCAATGTCTCCAAAGCATTGCCCGCTTCTGGTGGGGGCATTGTGCAACAAGGTTGGTCGTTGCATTTTGGGAGTGGATTAGCTGCACTCTTGCATAAGAAGTCACTCTACACCGCCTCCAGTGGCTTAGATGCATTTACACATGCCTAACCATAATCTACCATTCGGTGCACTATTTGCGCTTCCTGGTTGTGGCTGGAAAACCGACGTGGTTGCTAAGTCACAACTTTGCATAAGGATATGATGAAATTGACGTCAGCACTGGCCTCAGTTGGCGCGTGCTAACTTCCTGTTTGGGACTCAAAAAATGGGGATTGTTGCTCGTTAGAGACGCTGAATTATCCGGCTCAGAACCGAGGTCAGTGCTGCGAATACTGTGCGACACGCTTGGGAAGCTCTCGGGCCCGCAATAATTGAAAAAAACTCAGAAAAACACGAAATTACGTGCGGTGAGATAGACAAAGATTTTTTCATTCATTTCCAGTATTTGCGGTTGTGATACATTGCCTGACTCCAGATTTAGTGCATGATAATAAAATTATGTATATATATATATATATATATATATATATATATATATATATATTCTATTGGACACTTTTTGACGATGTAGACGTTGTTGCGATGAAGCACTCGAGAGCTTTTCAAGTGTTCTTCTTCATACGTATTAGTGTTGTAATTACTTAAAGGTGTTTTCTACCTGAATTCCTGACCACAAATAAGGGATACAGATGGTTTATATTATAAATTTCACACCGGTTTGGAATCGTGCAAGCTTTCAACGTAACAACTACAAATACAAAACGAGGGGACGGAAGTACAACAGAGAATAAGTAGTTAGTAAGATGTTCATAAATCAGTGGCTTCTGGACAGAAAACAAAATACATGAATTTCGGATAAGGGTCAATTAAAATAAAACCAAAGTATCAAAAGTGAAATTCCAGAAGGAATGTAAAATAAGTCAGCCTTAGTTGTTACTGCTCCTTTGAAAAATTGGGAATAAACTAGTGATTATAGCCATTGTAGTAGACTCATCCTCAACTGATTTCACCTAGTGCCCAATGCATCAGGGATGCATTTCATAAAAGGCAAACCAGGAAAATTTCCGAAGAAATCTATAAACTCGGCAGACAAACGGTTTTTATCCATGTTTTGCGCGCGAAACGATTTGATGAACAGTGATCGGATAGAATGGCGATTTACCACAGGTTTGCTTTCGACTGATTCTTTCAGAGATTGAGGGGATCCCAACAGTAAACATTCCCGGTATCAGTGAGGTTCAAATACACTCATGAATAAAGTTCATGTGTGATTTTCCAACTATTATTTTCAGAGTTTGAGTATTGGGTTCAACATCTAGCTCAAATAAGCAAAACTCCACATTCGAGTGACATTAATCAAGTCATTCTCATTCACCGATTTGAAGAGAGTGACCACCAACCTCTTTAATGTTCTAGCAACGCTCGTCATGTTTAGCGACTCTTGAGACCTTCCCGTCGGTCTCAGGGTGAAACCCACTGTTGATGGAAAAATAAAGTGCATGTGGACACAATGCTTTTGATAACACTGGAATCTATAACTGAGCGTCGGCGGTGGCCAGACGGTCATCTTGGTGGATTTTAGACCCTTCCGTCCTGGATTTGAATCCTGCCGCCGCCGCTGCCGACGGTTAAGTTCTCCAATTAGCAGCCGCTAATGGATTGTAACTCCCTTCATGAAATATAGTACCACTATTAAATAATATAAATAAAACAATAAGAGTCTCGGATAGATCACATCACAGGATAGAAACATTTAGCTGGACAAAACCAATAATGACTTAAAAACTCCTTTGGGATTTAATTCTAAAAATGTTACACGTTGTTTATCCAGCAGGAAGTTTTATTAATGCCGCCAAACAAATATTCCTTACCACTGCTCTCTTATTTTTGTCAACTCCACTGAAGTATAAGCATTGATAACCGCACTCGGATGGAGGCGCTTCCCGATCATATTCAAAACAAAGTCGATGTGAAAGGAAATGAAAACAATCACCCCAGTTGCTTGTAACTTCGAGATATCGGTAAATAAAGCCAACCTGCTGAGATGACAAACGACTAATCACTTACTGGCTTTGATCAAGGCGGAAATGGGACGTGGTATCTTGGATTTGCTTGATAAACATTTCTGAATATGAACAGGCATTTATAATTAATCTCATTGGAAAGAATATGGTCCAGATGGCTAAATTTGGGTTAGCGGCCTATGTTTGTTTATCCCAAATTTTGCATTCTCGACGTCTACCGTTTTTCTGTTTATAAATATTTCATTTTGCAGTACATCTACGTACCATTAATACCTCTTCCCAGTACACAAAAAGGGAAATGGAAAGCAACCAAACAAAATTAGCTTATCGTAATGAATAACTTCAGTTCCCATGGTTGAATTTATCGTATTTTGCCTACTCCCTACCTCATCCAAAGTTCTAATTGGACTGGTATTTTTTCTGTAGTTAATAAAGTCCAGGTCTCATCCTGGTGATTGTCAGCAGCAAAACTTTTGAATATATAGAGAAATAAAAGTAATGGTCTTGTTTTTCTCTTGACGATCAGTGTTTAAAAATACTAAATATAGCGACAAAACTCTTCAACCAGGCTGTTACTTATAGGTTTTAGTACAAATCGCTTCACTATTATGAACAAAATTTTGTATCTTGAAATGATATTTGGGGTTATAATATTCAGAATTTGTATGATAATTGACAGCACTTTTAAAAAAATCCAAAACAAGAGGATTGGTCTTAGGCGACTTCTTTATGTCATCTGTTTCAAAACGTGCAAGAATCCCACTTGAACAAATGGCATATCAGAATTGTGTCCGTAAGGAACGTATGGATATAAAATAAATAAACGAAGAACACTTGTCTCACTTCAAATAATTTGAGTCAACATTTACAACACAATTCTTTCTTTCTGAACGTTTTATGTAAGGATTAGAATATGAAGATTTTCTCAAACTGTTCGTTGAAAAACCCAAAGAGTTCAGTAAACCCTAACTGCAATCCAGTTGTGTGTTTAAAATATTGTATCCACTAGTACTACTATTTTTTTCAGATTTACATAATATTGCACAAATAACTGTGTATAGTTCAGTCACAATTATGTACACAGAATTATTTTGGTACTGCCGTTTTCCAGTCACATTTATTGAAGTGTATCAGAAAGTGCGTGAAACTTTTTAGTTTGAGAACGCTGGGTATATCATGTGAGCAATTACTTGATAATGCAAAATTCAGTGAATTTTACCATTCATTAGCGTACGAGAAGGCGTATGTGTGTATGAGTCATTGATCAAAGTGCCGAAATCTATCATGATGCTTTTATTGAAACCATTTTCTGGGTACCACATTGCACCCAGGCATTTCTCAGCTCACAGTAAGTGTGTCATGCGGCTGTCGATCACATACTCACATACGTACACACGCACATAGGCCCTTCCCTTTAGTGTACGGTTGAGTCGCTCGTCCATAAATCGACCACATGCGTTGTGCGCTCTGCTCCATGAACAAAACCTAGAAGATCAACCGGAAAATAGCAACGAATTGAAAGCCGCGAGGACAGAATACGAGAGAGCTTTCGGTATGTGTGAGACGGGTAGCACTGACCATGCTCCACCACCACCTAGACAATAACACCAGCCCTCCCCGTTGCACTCTCTATGTCGTCTTTCGTCGAACTTTTTCTGTGTGCCTGTGAGTTCACTAACGGAAAAAATGAAACGACACCCCTGTTCAAAATTTGGAAGATACAGAGTTTACTCACCCATGCATACTGTTTGTATGCTCAAACAACCGCGTGATGGTGTGTCACAATTGTGGATCTTTATATATAATAGGGGTAAACGGATGAATCATTGGATTCAGGCGCAAGTCTTGCACGCTTTTGAAAATAAAATTAACACTGGTATAATCCATCATGAAAAAAAACGGAAAAAGCAGTGCGGCCCTTGCAATGAGGCGCAGTACATCTAACCGGTCTTGATGTAACGGAGTGAAGCACTAAGAGTTGAGAGCAATTTCGTTTTCAAGTGAATAATTCCAGTGGTATACAAACTGATTTAGTAAACGACTTTCAATAAAGATAGGGCTAATGGTTGATTATATTCTCGTAACAATGGGATTAAAACGAAAAGCGAAGAAAAGTGGAGGTATAAATCATCCTGACGTTTTTTTCAACAAAATTCAATCTATGATGACAACAGCAAAAGAAAAGAAAGTTTCCCTTGGGATGATCTATTTTATTTTTCCCATTATTTCCTTAACTTTTTGTGAAAGAGATCAGTTATAGATATTTGGTGATAAGCTGAATTTCTGATTTCAAACCAGTAACGAAAGCTAGTTTTATCTCTCCAGCGAGTGGGATGTTATGAAGTAAAATTACCGGATTCGGGTAAAACCAACATCATCTGGTAGGACGAGTGTAGTTTGCAATGGATTCATTGCGTGTAGGTCGACACATGGTTGTGTCCCAGTTCCAGGGTAATCGACATTCCTACATAAGTCAGCAAAACTTGAAAACTAAAAAAGATTAGACCAGTTTATTTGTTAAATTATTATATCAGATAAACTGCAACTAAAATGAAATGATGTAAACGACAAGCAGAATAATTTTGTGGTATGCACATTAACCTTTATTGGCAGCCCATCCGGGGCAAATGTGGAGAAAATCAAATGTAACGAAAAATTGAGGAAATAGGAAATATTATAGATAAATTTTGCAGGCTTCATGCAATAAATCTGGGCTTACAAGGCACACATGAAGTATAAAATGCGAATTTGATTCTAGGGATCTGATGAGAGGTGCTACAACCGCATTCGCTCGCTTTTTCGTAAACATCAAAACAAAATAACTTGTGGGTGAATATAAGCGTTGATACCGCTGAAACCAATGAAGGTTTCAATTAATAATCAAACTCAATTACCTCCAATCACTGCATAATGCACAACTTGAAAGTTCAGAACAAATAAAAGCCAACTATACACCGGTTTTGGCGGTTTGGGTTGGTATCTCTCAGGCGCTAGCTCATTTAGATATGAATATCAAAATCACTGTAGGCACTTAAAAAATGAGCGCCCAAATTTTAAGTTTATTAAATCTCGTTGAATTTGTGCTTCCTTATTTTTTTATAATTTTCAGTACATAAGTACTTTACTCGTGATGTAATAGATATCACGTCGATAAATATTCGAAGTTCATTTATATTATTCGCCGTGAGTATGACGAGTAAAATGATAACGATAACCTTTTGCTTCCCTTTTTTGTCTATTCAGTTCAGTGAAAACAAACATTTACGGTGTACTGTGTGGTTGTTTTGGCTGATATCTCTCTCTAGCAAATTTAATCAGAAACAGCGGAAAAAACAAGAATATGAAGAGAGTAACAAATGAACTACGAATGACAGCTGTAATGGTACTTATTATTCGATCAGGTAAAATATTTATGGAAGGAGGTCGCTGAAAGTCACGGGCTGTCAAATGGGGGACTGACCCGTGGTAGCGAGAATAGAACCCAAAGCTTTAAGGCTTTAACTCCACATCTAGCACCGCGGTCAGCAGATGATTTTTAGGTGAAAAGAACTGTTTACTTCGTTGCTATAAAGTCAGTATCTTGGCTTTTAATATTCACCGAAGCGAGTAATGGTTCTAAGATGAGTCAGAGTGGCCGTTCAGTGATACGATAAGTCTGGACAGCGAATTCAAACACGGAGGGTGTGCTTAGTTCCCTAGGTTGAGTCCAAGAGATCCACGTAATCAATGGTTACTAATATGGGAAGGCATGACTAGGTGTTGCGACTGGTGACTTTTTAGCTTTCATGCACTTTGTCTATCTACCTGATACTATTATTTGCAGCTCATTGCTCGTTTTTTCATATTCCCGAATACAGACTGAGGTACTTGCTGAGAGATTGCAACCAGAATCGTCGCACTCAGAGCATGGGCAATAGTTGCTCAGGGAGAGTTGATTTGAATTTCCATAGATGCACTTATTGGATATCTGGAGACGCCATATTACAGCGCAGTCGACCTTTGTCACTAACTACATGATTTTCTGTCTGCACATTTGACTTGCTCGATCAATCTCCATGGTTAAGCTCATATTATTTCCATCTAGACAGCATTTACGTAGCAACCTAAACCAGGGCATAGAAATGTAAGGTAAACAGCTAAAAACTAAAATGAACTCGACTTGTTATTGAATTTTATTGTTTTTACAGGCCTACACTCAGCCTATTATTTCAGGCCTATAACAACGTTCCACAGTTTATCTGCATCTTCTACTTTTCTTCCGCCAATTTTCCTCTTATTTCGTCTTTGTGTGAAAGGTGTTTTCTGACTACTTACTGAAAGTTCCTCTGTTTGCCGCGGCCGAAAAATAAAGCAAGTGCAGTTAGATTTATAGTTTGACAGCACATACTTTCACTCACGATGTCACTTTTCATTTTAAATTATTTTGCTTGTATTGGTAGCGGCCGGTTGATAATACTGCTATACATTAGAAGGATCATATTCATATTCCTGTTCTGTTGCTCATTTTCAGTGCCTCTGTATTCTCAGTGATTGTATTTATAGGGCTGAATGAAGCACAATATGAACTTTGAGTGTAAATATGAATGTTCGACGGTGTCAAAGCCCCCCTCTTTGGTCCACATCTAAACTATCTACTTCCATCGCAGTCGAATCAATTGCTGACCCATAATTATGGGTAATTACAGCTTTCGAAATACTAGTTCGCATTACATGACATCGAAAAACCAGATACTGGTATGCGTCAGCGAGGGTGGGTAGATTTACCATTGTTAGTAGTCTAAAAGAATAGGCTTGAATTTATAACCAGATCGATGGATCACGTACACTGGATTTCGCATTCTGGTGTTACTTAGAATGTAGCTCCCATAAAAACCCCTAGTAAATAGTTCCTTCCTCTATCCAAGTCAGGGTAAAGGAGAGTTTGGCGTTAGGTTCCTGCATGTAACTTCTGGAAGCATATATCACATGTGAAGTAACCGCCAACTATAGGCCATAAAAATTGGTTTTCGATTCAAATCCGAACCTCAACGTTTTGTTCATGTATAGTGAGTATCTGACAGCCAGCGACCCCTTGTCCAGGTTATGTTTGTTATCCTTCGGAAAAGGCAAAATCAGATAACAGACCAGTCGAATTTAAGCACATGAAAAATACACATTCAACCTAATTGTTGGAATCTTTATGTTGACTCCTAAACCTCCCCAGACTTTGTAAATTTTTTTGTTGTTGTTACGTTGGCACCATGTTTGTTCTCAAGCCAGCGTAACATATATATATATATATATATATATATATATATATATATATTACGATTCAACAGATCGGTTTGATTTATGAGCCGCGATATTATTCCAAGCATAAGATGTTTCTTTTATCAGAAAGGTCAGCGTTGAACAATTCAGTCACCATTTCCGACAGCATAAACCATCGACGTGGGTTCCTTACAGCATGCCAAGTGAAATCCTGTAGGTCTCTAAACAAAACCACGCCAGAATGGATAATAATAATAATAATAATAATAATAATAATAATAATAATAATAATAATAATAATAATAATAATGAACAGCAGAGCTATAATTCCCTTCTAGTTGTTCTATCAAAACTATCGTCTTAAGTAAGACTATACTTTGCTTAAACCACCTCTGAACTAAAACGACAAATCAAAAGGACAAAGTTGCCAAAATGAGCTTTACAGTTATTGCTGAAAACTGCTTTCCCTTCGCGTTATTGTTGCCCATAGGTACGATGAGTAACCCATAATATTTTGAGTACAGCACTGACTAACCGTCATGTAGCAGTAGCAAAGTCCTCGTTCAACAACGGAAAAACGAAATATTTCGCTCGAAAAACCAAATAAGTGAGGTTCATTTTCAGTTTCGAATATGCAACGTTTTAGATTTAAGTTCATTCAACCCATGATTTAAATAGAAACAAGTGAATCAATTACATAATATCTGCATTTCTACGTGGAGAGGCTTATGGTTGCATTTTTAACTGTTTATCATTGACAAACACATTAGTTACCATATTCCCCTGGATAAATTTCCCCTCTCTCCCTTTTTCACTGTAAGCTTTTAAAATAACTTTGTGCTGACATTTCATTGGGATTTTAGTCGTTTTTTCCACAAACACATACGTGGTAAAAATAATGGAGGCTGTCTGGTCCCTATATATTTGTCTTAAAGAAGTAATAAACAAAAAATGGGAGTTTTATCAAAGCTTTATTTGGCAATCTCGAATTTTTACCATTCCCCAATGAGTATGGCTGAAGTTTTTGTATCACCGTTTTCACCGTTTGCATGATTATGGATAGAACATATTCACGCATAAGTTTGAAAACTTCACTAAGACTTACGATATTTTTTGTTTGTGCGTAAATCTAGCGACGGCTGGAAGTCATAGCAATTTTCAGTAGCACTAAGTGCAAAAAGCCCTCGGACTGTCTCTTATCTTTTTAGGTATTCTCTTTTTGACACAGTCATATAAAGTCCTGGAAGGCATTCTATGTGATAACTACCGAAGAAGCAACCTCATATACTATACAGCTATCACTTTGAGTTCTCGTCAGTACTTTCAGACGCTATTCACATCTTCAAAGATTAAAGCCCCATTTTCACCTATAGGCAAGCTAACATTTTCCCGGCAAGAATGAATAAACTTCTGGTTACTAAGCATCTATGGTTCCTCCGATAATCGTACATGCATACAGAAAACCCGGGTGAATGTTTTCAAACTCATTCAGACCTGGATTCATCAAGAAATATGCTTAAGCTGCCTAGTTAGACCGCTTATTAGTGGAAATGTTTTGTGGTTGGAAGTGGAAGAAATGAAAAAAGAGCTTTGAATTGTGTTCTTGCTGTACAAATATGGCACAACAGCAAAAAGGATATTGCTGAAAAACTATTGCGTTCTGGAAATTAAGCAGTAAGAAGTAAAGCACTGAATATGAAGTTTACGCTGGTAACTATATATATAAATATATATATATATATATATATATATATATATATATATATATGTACACAGTATATAAATACGCATATGCAAGCTTACAATCTATGTCATAATGACATCACGGCAATATGTGGACTTGGTGCGTTTTTGAAATAATACCATAGACGGTAAATGTGCGCAACCTTGGAGGCACATAATATTCAGTTTTCCTTGCCACTTATCCTAGATGCGATTTCCTAAGCGCTTCCCGTTTTGGGAGCTAGACATCTCAGTCAATTGGTGATTATCACTGAGCATGACGCAGTAGCTTTATATCGTCTCATTATTAAATGTCCTGACCGCAAAACAAGTGCTTTTCTAAGACAGTTTTAGAAAAGAAAGATAAGTTCAACCTACTGCAGGAACTTTTGCACGCATAATGTCTTTCAAGCTGATTCATCATTTTATGGATATCTAACCTTTAAATTAGAGAGAGATTAGTTTCAAAAAATCAAAGCTTTCGTCGCTCATTTTGAAGAAATATAGTATTCAGAAAACTGAACATGGGTAGTCCTGTCTCTCGGCTGGTTTCGAGGTTATAGTAACTGGGGACGTGGAAGCCTGAAAGAGAATTACGGATACTGTCTTGTCGAGAGCACCGGAGAAAATAGGCTTACTCACGTAAGGAGAGTATGTAGCTCGGCATAACGATGGTGATGGAGACAAGAATAGAAGCTGGAAAGGGTTGCCCAAAGGGGAAAGTGAACATTTCTCAAGTGACAGCTGCGTCTTTAAAAAAGCAAAAGATTGTAAACCGCATCGCTTGACTGTTCATTAACCGTGTTAGGCCACTGGAAAGAAAAGCTGAGGTCAAGTTCAAACGCTTACACGCCACTCCTCTCATGTTTCCCGTTTCGTCAGATTATAACTTTACTTTTGGTGGGGCCAGGGAAGAGCAGGAAAGCAAGAGAGGCAGAGGAAATGACAGCAACCGAACGGATGGGTGATAGGTCATCGATCGATGCGTTGAATTTATAGGCTGTCAACAATTTCTATTTGTGGGTCAGAAAGCAAGCGCGTGTGTGCAAATTCACACGGTTTGGAACTTAGCATACAGCGAACAATAAAAGTTTTCTTGGCAGAAAAAATTGGATACCCTTGAGAGTAGTTTAATTGGTTTGGCCTCTAAATTTGTTTGAGTCAGTTTAGCTTTTACAAACATTAACCTTGCACTGGGAGCTGTGGCTTTGGTGAGGTGACTGGGCCACAAAAATTGGCATTAAGCCTTACTGCGCTCGGAGATGTATATAGCCCCCTTTTTTAACTGTATCTTAAAAATATCAGTTTTTGTTGGCCGTGACCTAACCCAAGGATAACTCCGACTTTTTAGAGGGAAAAATGTAAAATGAATTCTCACGCACATATTTGTTTCATTTTCAAGTATGTTCAGTTCACTTCAGTTTGAATAATCAATGATCAAGCAGCGGTTGCAGCACTAACGGCTGCTGTCTCTCGGAACAACCCATTATCGAAAACCAAAAGAATGAGTACGTAGATTTAAACTAAAAACCACAAATCATGTCAACAATTAGCTAAAGAAACACTCTCAATACGACAATGTCATTGATAGCGACAGATGTAACATTGCCTAATGTACACTACCAATGGATAGATGGATTTTTTGTAACCGCCCCAGGAGAATAACCCCTACACATACATTTTTGTTGGTCAAGATTTTTAAATGTTTTCTTCCGTCATACTCCACTGCACTAATTACCTCATATTTCAATGTCGTCCGGTCTAGTGGGTCATGGCAAACCAATAAGGAATATGATACAGAGGAACCAATTTAGTTTCTCTATCAAGACAGATGTTTAATAAAATAAGGCACATCTATGTTTAGGTGTTTAATTGAAGGCAACCGTGAAGAATGGCCCCATCCTGAGGAGCACGTAATGACTAAAAGGAATAAATACAACTAACATGACAGAGTAAAACTATTTCAGTAAAACCTAGCGTCTCCCACACAACCAGTTACGGAAGCAGCTAGGCTCTTTTTGCTCTAAAATGATTAAAATATGTTTCGCGGGAAAGCGTATTTCCCATCGCTGTGTAATGTGATAGCTTTTTACACCAATCTCAAGATTGGTATTTTATGCCACTAACGACCAAAACTAAATTATATTTTCGATGTTCAATTTGGCAGATTTTTAGGTATTTCTATCCACTTCCATGGGATCAGAACCCAAACTTTAGTAGCGAAAACATCCCACCGGTAGAGCTACAAAACTGCACTGTCGGTCATGGAAGTTTGTGATTGAATCATACTGATTAAAATCCAAAGTGACTAGTTTGCGGCATCTGATTTTTATTTTTTGCCTACACAAACCTATTAGGCAGCCCTCTAGGAAAAAATAAGTCACCAAAAGTTTATACATTGCAGTAATGAAGTTCATATCAATTTGGTTTGCATGTTCATACTATCTGTCACTTCCCTTCTCTTGAGGATCATGTAATCATCAAAAGCAATAATAATTTAGCCAACAGAAAGATTGGCAACTACAATTCACTTAATTCAAATGAATAAATCCTGATCTCAGTCAATTGCATGTTTCCAATTTCGACTTTGACCAGAAAGAATAAAAAGCTTCAAACCAATGCATGTTTATCAAAGTAGTTTGTCATCACGGTCATGGAAATGGGGTAAATGCTAACTTGTATTATACCAACAACTTTCGGAACAACTTTGCATTTCACTGTACACATGCAAGTTCATTATTTGTTTTTATCTGCATGGGTGGAATCAAGAGTAATCCGGTTTTTCGGTGCTATATAAGTCAAAACACAAGCAACCTTCTCGTGAAAAATGTGGCTAAAGCTGCCCAGTACTACTTAACTAAACCAATTTAGATGTGAAAGTTCAGAATTGCGAGCCAATATTGAAAGAAACTAAGAAATTTTATTGTTTTAAAATGCAGTTTTCAGATTACTGCCTTGGCAAAGCAAGGTAGTAAATTGTGTTTGGGAAAGCACGTTTCCCTTTGGAAAAACTTGAAATAACACCTACGTTGTGATTTACAATATACACGCCTATAGCTCTATAAAACAATACAAATAAGCTAAGAAATCTTTCTTCATACTATATTACCGAATTTTCGAATTTGTGTAGCATTCCGAGTTCGATCTGCACAAGCACCGGGTATTGCTTTCAAAACCTTTTCTACGTATCCAATTATTATTTCACAACATATGTCGATGTTAAAAATAAGAATTCTCCTTACGACTGTCAGCTTCCCTGGTGACCAAAACTAAATGACTTAAATAATAAACTACGTAACAGATTATAGTATATACTCAGTGGTTTTGTTCAATTTTAAAATTGCTTGCTCTGGAATATATCTAAAGACGGGATCACCGGTGGTCTGACGGATATTAGTCATAATAAAACCAGACGACAAATCTTCACCTGAGTTATCACCGATCGGATGAGGCTTACATTGCTAAACTTTTGTCAGTAACATCACGCATGTATTCAAGAGTTGGCTTACTACTGCCTCAGGAAATACACATCAAAATGTAACTATTTCAATAATTTTGGGTTCATTAAATTCCCATAACGACCGAAGGAATCCTGACAGAGTGCACACCAGAACAAGACTTACTGTTTCGACGCAGAAAATACTTCGATTGGTAAAATGTTGTGTCATACTGTAATTATAGCAGAACACAATCTCTTGTAAACCTTGGCCGTGTCAAGTATTCATTGGCGGTAGACTGTAATGCGCCGTCATCTGGTCCGTTACCATACCTGATCTACTGATATATTATGTGGTTTCCCATCACTCCATGTCTCAGGTTCTTGATCTGCAGGATATCTCCAATAATGCAATGGGCCTTTCTGGCTGTTGGGTATACTCCCTCCATTGCCCTCATGCGCAAGCATGTAATTGAAAATGTATTTAAGAGCGTTAGCTGCAACAGTGTGCAATTTACCGTCGTTCTAATTACCGCTCAGAACGTGATCGGCAAACATTATCATACGAGATCAGAGAAAAGTATAAAATGTGCATTTGTTTCTGGCCCCAACTGAGGCGTGGATGAGAACCACGCGTGCATTCAAATCCGGCCGGGGTCAATGACTTTGATGTCCGGATTATTTCCACAAAAGCGCTAACAGCTTTGTCTTGAAAAAATCAGGATTTTCCGAAACACAAACACCGCACTCATCTGCCGCCAAAGCTTTATTTTTGAATAAAGCATTCATCGTGCAGCATTAACACTCTGTGGAACATTAGGAACCATAGAAACCATGTACGGATATTTCCTACTTGCTGGAGAATATTAGCTCTGTCTATTTGCCAAGCCACTCCCGAGACTTGAGCATGAACTGCTTGATTGTAGTACAAACACTTTTCGGTTGGGCTATCCGGGCTGATTTTCATCATACTGCCAATAATTACTCACAAGAATGAAAAAGCAGTAGCGCTGTTCCATGGTTTTGAATGGTGATTTGAGCGGTGATGCGGCATGATGGACCATATCAAAAACAACTAATATCTATTCTAACTGGTAATTTGTACTGAAATAACTCAAAGACTCCTATCATATAGCATTAAACACTACCCATCTTGCTTTTACTTATCTACTTTTGGATACTTTTTACGGTTGCTCCTTAATTAAAACCTTGTGGACAATCAACATTTAGGCCACAACCAGCAGTTTCGTATACCAAAGATGACATTGAGAACCACATATAGTAATAGATAGTTCGCATTCTGCTTAGCTATTGCCCGATTTATTAACATATCTAGCCTAGGCTATTCGTCACGGCGAATCTATGGCTACAACTCTCCTTCTCCCGCTCACTCTACACATAGGCGTGCACGTAAAATAGTCACACTGGTAGCCACATTTGTTAGCGCAAAGATTGCACATTCGTGACGTAAACCCTAATTCTGATTCTATGCACCGCTTTCTGGAGTCTCCTTCCCCGATACACTATGAAATGTTTCTGAACACCATCCACATCCAACTTTCCTTCTATAATTTCAATTATTTCTCCACTCTCAAGGAAACTGTTTGCTTACTTCTGGCTCAAATAAAAGGGTCTGATTTTTTAAATCGCCTTCGTTTGAGTGGGTATGATTTTATTTTTGTTATTTCCACCCCCATTGTCCACCCAAAAGTAACAATTCTACCTTCTTTGATTCATCTACCGTTAGATCTTAAAGCATTCAGCAACCAGGCATGTCCTTCTTAAGTAATCTAGAAGTAGGAGCTTTTGTTTTAACAAATAAACTTTCATATTTAATCACCTCCACCAGAGTTCTCAACTTCGTGGTAGGTTGTGCACAAACTTCTAATTTTCGTTATGCAAACTTACGAATTTGCCTTTACACGATCACTTCGATCCGCTGGGTCATTGTACTTGCATTACTCACCTCTATAAATTTAATTTCCCCATCAAGTCGCACTACTCGGGGGTACTGGTTTGGACTTCATGGCATACTGGAAATCCAGTTAGAGCTGTAAATCACTTTTCTATTCGATCTCTTTACTTCGGTTTTAAACAGAACAGTCAAATCCCCAAATTTATGCTCAAGCCCATCTTTTATCTTTTCCAGTTAGAAGATAATATTTATCCGAACAGTCTGCCACAGGTCATTTCTTGTATTGTTCATGGCAAGAAAAAATTAGTTTAATTGTGGGAGTATTCCAAAAGTTCTTTCTGCATCGCTTATAAGTTTAACTGCAAAGCATATTTGGCTATTGTTTCAAAGATAGATAGAACTTTCTTAATAAAAAAAATACAAAGAACTGGATTCATTTCGTTTAAAAATCGTTCACCTTGGTTACTGACAAAAGCACTTCTTCTAAACCGTTGTGTAACTTTTTTTTCTTATTCTAAAGAGGTCCGATACCCATTTTTCTGTCATTATAAAAAACCACAGTACCTGTAATCCTCTGACTTTTCAACTTCTCTCTGATCGCAGGTTCATTCAATTATCACAACTGCCTTTCAAACAATCGATACAGGTCTCAGTGGCTACAGCTAAGATGTTATCTAACTGGCCAGCGAGTACCAATCAGTGGGGCCTAATTTGATTGTTTACTTCAAGTCTCGAGGTCACTGATGCCTGTTCCCTTACACAATTTACTGGTCCCTAGTGCTTATGTGAGCCAGCTACTCTGTACTCACACACAAGCGTGAAATGATAAAATTGATTTTCATCCTTTGTTTTCTTTCTATCTGCTGCTGTCATGTATCTGTCGTTGTCACTTCATTTTCCAGGTACATACAAACCAGCGAGTTTATGATTTTCTTTCACTCATGCATAATAAATGTGCATCTGAAATGGCCTCCATTTCATAGCATCTTTCGTTCACACTTTTATTTTGGCATTTTTCTCCATTTGCTGAAATTCGCTCATATGTTCTTTTGCCGGTGAACGTTTTGTTTGTTGCCTCATTAGTTGCCGTCCTTTATATTCCTCTTTAAATGCCGTCAAACTCAGGTAATCAGTGATACTTCTGTGACGTCATACTCTCATGAGTGATCATCAATCCAAATGATGGCAAAGCTTGGTCTTGTCCTGCTTCTTAGCAGTGCTTTTCCCTGGGGTCAATTTGGACAACTTTTCTGATCTACCTATCATCAGTTCTCTCTTGTCGTAGTTAATCTGGCCAGACGGAAAACCGACCTTCCAGAATTTCAACCCCACTTTGTTCACCCTCTTTTGACGAATATTTTTCGCTGTCTGCCACATCCCATTTAATCTTGGTAGAGGTTCTCGAACTTTTCTAGTATAATTTAGTGTTTTTCACCATATGTACCATTCTCCCAACCACCATTTTATTTCCTCATTGACTTTCAGTCCAGCATACCTAGTCTGATTTTATTATTTGCGCTAATCTTGCTCCTCATTTACAAACCACATATCCGCCTGGTACACCACTTTCCACCACGTACATCAAATACTTTACAACGTGTGCATATTATCACAAACCTAGGATAATATAAAGCAAGTGAGACAATAATTAAGTTACTTTTGTTGAGCTTATGATCATTTGTAGATCTGCCACATTTATCCATCTGTTCCCTATTTCTTCTCAGCGTCTAGTCCTTATCATCCCTAAGCTTGTCCTCCATGATTCTGAAACGTTGCCATACGTCCCAAAGCACTGTATCATAATTATTCTGGGTAAAGCATTCCTTTACACCTCGCTAATTTTCAGGTATTTCAGGGCACAAGTGTGCCCAAAACTCCAGCATTGTTACAGTATTTGTTTGGTTCTGGTTTTTCTGCTTCTGTTCCGGAAACTTCAGCTGAATACCTTTTGTCTTGTATTTGTTTAATCTCCAAGTGTGAACGTGCGGTCTCATCCTACCGCCTGAAGCTCATTTCATTCTCTCTTCTACAGCAGCGGTTTTGTTAATCCCCTCTCCAATTTTCGTACCTCATAAGCCTTGTTTGGAAGTGCAGAGATCCATGTTAGACATTGTTGAATCTTTGATTAAAAATCTTCAGTTATCAGTGCCTTCTTAGCACCGCTTTCCCCGCCCACTACGTCCATAAACGACTTGAACAAAATTCGACGGATAAAAGTTAGTATTGCTAAGGAACTGCTTGTATTTTATCGGATCTCTGCCAAACTTTTAGAAGAATCGTCTTTTTTGCATGCTTTTGCATGAGTGGAATGAAAGGGGTATACCAGGTAGCCACAAAAATTTGTTGCTTTGTTAGTTATAACCGGTAATCAAACGTTAACATTTACAGCAGAGAACAACACAAGGTCCAGACAGGTCAGGCTTAATAACGAGCCGGACAAAAGTAGACTGCGGTCTACCACCAACGTAACCGGTGATGAAGGGAACTTGAACTTCAGACCTTCGATGCTGTAAGCAAACGCTGCGAATAACTAAAAAACAACCTAAATATGTTCTTACCATAAAACGTCTATATTCATCAACAACACATTTTCTATACTGTCATAGCCGTTGCAAGCGGAAGCTGTATGAGATTCTTTGGCAAAAAGGACCACAAATATTTGATGAAATCTAAAGGAAACAATATATTGGAAATGCTGGTGTTGAATGGCTACTACTGCCTGTATAAACTATACATTAGTTTTCTCTTGCAATTTTGTTAGCTCCTACACTTCCATGTCGGTTAGTACGTTAAGTGGAACCCACCTTCATGTTTGTAAATAAGTTGCCAAAATAAATAAAAGCGCCCGAAAGCATTGCCCGTAAACGGAAACCTAAAACGTACGTACCAAAACTTAAGTAAAATCTGGTCACATTTCTCCTTATAGGTTAGAATGTAAGATATCTAAAAAGCAGAGAAACTTACGAGCCTCAATACGAGCATTGACGAATTATAAATTAAGTCATATTCCTGTGTATTAGTAGAATAAGTGCAATTTGTCCCACATTTTGCTTTTTATAAGGACGTACTGTTGGCAAAATTTTGCTGGCAATTTGGTGAGCCCACGAATAAGTTGAAAAATCAACTGCTCGATAGATTTATAGTGACAGCACTAACTATCTTTGACAGCGCATTAGGATTTTCAATGGATTCAGAATTTTAGAAAATAAATGAAATGGAAAACGAAATCAGCTAAGGGGAAACTAATGGCAAATACAGGCAAGGGTTTGGTTATGGGGTCTGAAACAGTTTGTGCTTATGAATGCGGGACGACTACCAACGCAGTTTCTGAACACCAAAATGGATATGCCTTCTCAATTTCAGAAAGCTTTGGTGTATTTCACTCTGCTTTACACCGGCAAAATTGTAATCACAAGAATGATTCTTATCGTTCCTCAATATTTCTCATTCGTGACTTTTTAATAAGTGTGAGTCAAAGTATTTTCCTTTAGAGTGTTTGGTACACTTTGGATAGTTTTAAGATCACAGTTTAGTCAAGCTTTAAAGAAGTCATGACAACTGTTTTCTAATTTGGCATGCTGTCAATACGTTATGCATATTCAATTATTTCAGCGAAAGTATGAAAACCGACGCTATAGAATCAAACACTCTTACGTATGCCATTTATGAAATGAAACTTTATAGTTTTATAAGTTTTACAGGACGACAGTAGATAAACCTGGCGCACAACCAGTTATAGGTTGCCCAGGCACAGGTGCATCTGCCGCAGAACCATATAAAAATTGAGAGAATTACACTCCCTTCTATATAGAAATACGACTATTTTACGGTGCTTCCTTCACACGGGTTCCTAGACTATCCTGTTTGAAAACGATATTCAAAAACAGCACTTGGATTCGCCAAGTGAAATCTGACCAATTGAAGCGAGTTAGAAGCGCGAACCAAAATAACTTCTAGGTCTCTCCCATTCGTGTCTACTGCCGTTGAATTGGTCCACGGACCGATCTACATTAGTCGTTTGCTATCGGAAATTTTATTGAGCTACCTGTAGCAAACTTACATAGGTTGGTGTATTCAATACCACTGGCGTTTCCAAGGGGGTGATTGTAACTGGGGTAGATAACTCTTCTCGGTTTCCTGATTTCGGAACCAAAGCAGAGCTTTGAATTTCGGACGCAGCATGATAGGCATGTCTATGTGCAACGTTTTCAAGACCAAGTTCTTCGTTTTCAAATGAAGAAGTCGTAGTCCGTATATAATCTACGAACTGCAAACGGTCGTGATCCCGACTTTGGCAGTTGTTGGAGTATGAACACATTCCTTCAGAAATTGGCTGAAATTGGGTATTTTGAGACTGATACTGCAAAGTCGGTTGTTTAATGAACTTCAGGCTTTCATTTTCATCCCATATAATAATTGGTGAGACTTCGTCAACTTTAGTTATCCTGTTGCTCAAAAAATCCGTCGTATATGAAAGGTCAGAGAGCATCTCAGGACTATTCAGAATAGAGCTTCAGTCATAACTACATTCAAAGGCACAATAAGATGGGAAAGACATTGAAATCCTTGATTTCGCGTGAAATCCATCTTGTCATGTATATCACCAGTGTGCTCAGGCGCCATAAATTGTATATCACAATGCTGCTTTCGATATTTTCAAGTTTAATAATATCATTTCTTAACCAAGCTTTGCTTTCCATAGGCGGATTTCTTTTAGGATGGACATTCAAGAACACACGGGCGAGCCTCCCGCGAAATCAGATTCGATATGCGATCCGGCGCTCTTTTTCGACTGCTGGCATTACGGCCTTCGGTGAGTAGAAACAAGCAAATTCATTTCGATTCATTTTGCATGTGACAGGTGATGGCCATGGCCAGTCAAGAGTACAAAATTCATTCAGCATGGTGCACACAAGCTAGACGTCCGGCAATAAGCAATGTATTTCAGATAATATTCTGCGAGTTGCTCTACGTAGTGGTTGGCGCATGAATTGCTCGCCTATCTCCGAAAGAATTCTGGATGCTCGACTGACCGTGGCCATTAACCCTACTGTGCAAATTGGGCCTAACTGAACTGAAATGTTCCCACAGCCAACCGAAAGATTAGTCCGGTTCCTTGAGCAATTGAACCCCGTGACTCACCTCAGTTCAGTTCAGTTCAGTTCAGTCTGCACAGGACAGGTAATGGCCGCGGACAATCGAGCGTCCAGAATTCCTTCGATGGTATGCACACCAGTTATGCACCTACCACTCGCGAGTGTATTTCGTCGAACCCCCGCTAACAATGAGAGGGCAACGAAAAACCTCATCGCACATCAACTGCGAGAGACGTTATGCAACGTGAGCGTTCACTGAGACAGTATGCAGTGAGGGAAAAAGTCTGTTAAAACATACTCCAGAAGGACCACAGTGCTACCCGTCATCCATCTAGTTGATATACTCAAGGCTCACTACAAGGAAAGATCTCCTACCACTTGCGATCCAGGCACCTTTGAAGGTTTAGACGGTCTTCAGATCTACCATTCCACCAGGCAGACCGTCCCAACTGTTCACAACCCTGTTGCTGAAGTAGTGCGATCTAGCCATCAACCTAAATCGGGCTTTTATCAACTTCTTTTCATGTCCCTTTGTTCTGGAGTCTACGGCCACTTGGAATAGACTATCTGGTCTAAGGCCAGAAAAGCCCTTCATTACCTTCAACGTTTCTGTGAGATCCCTTCGACGTCTCCTCCTTTCCAACGAGAAGAGATTCAGGTCACAGAGTCTCTGCTCGTAAGTCTTGCCCCTCTGCCCTTCAACCATTCGCGTGGCGAGAAGTTGGACTTTCTCGAGGCAGGCGGCGTCCTTTTTGTAGAAGGGTGACCAAGCCTGCACGCTACCTTCTAAGTGAGGTCGTACTATAGCCATGTAAATAGGTACGAATACCTCCGGTTTCCGGCAAGACAAAGCTGATCGCAGTCTAGAGAGCTCCCCACGAGCCTCATGCGCGGCAGCGTTGCACTGCTCCGACCATTTGAAGTCACTTTTCATGATGATCCCCAGGTCTTTAACCCTACTGGCTGCCTCTACGGTGAACAGCCCTTGATCATGAGCGACAGTTAGGCTCTCTGTTGCCCTTGACAACAAATGGCTTTTTTGAGCGTTTAGAGGTAAGTCCCACTTGTATGCCCAGTTCAGGACGGTACCTATTTCCCTGCCCAAGTCCGCCCTGCCCTTAGATCCAACAATCTTCACATCATCCGCATAAATAAAGCTGGGCGACTGAAGAGTGGATGCTAGGTCATTAATAAATAACAAGAATAAGACCGGGCCTAGGACGGATCCCTGAGGCACACCACTAGTGACGTTCACCAAACTGGAGCACCTGTCCCCCACTTTGACGTAAAACGTCCTGTGGGAGAGGAAGTCCTCCAGCCACCTATATACTGGCCCACCTATACCGAAAGTCTCCATCTTGTGTAGCAAAAGACGATGAATAACGGAGTCGAACGCCTTGCTAAAGTCGAGGTAGCATACCTCAACTTGCTTACCTTCGTCCAGTCGTCGAGTTACTTCATCTAAGAAGCACAGAAGATTTGTCAGGCAAGATCTATTTTTCAGGAATCCATGCTGCGCCGGGCTTAGCATGGAGTGCTGCAGTAAGTGCTGGCAGATATGGGCACGGATGATCTTCTCGGTGACTTTACGGAGAATGCTAATTAGGCTTACCGGCCTGTAGTTCTGCACATCCGACTTAGGCCCACTCTTATGTATTGCCACGACTGCCGCGACTTTCCAGTCCTCGTTTTGACTCCTTGTAGTTCTCCTTTTATACTAGGTAGCTGAAAATGCAGGGACAAAACTCGGGATCACGGCCCGGCAGGCTTTAAAGAGCATCGTTTCGATAGGGTACAGCCTCGCTAACCAGCAGGTTCACTCATCATGCGAAAGTCCACCAGATATCAAGCATCTTGCGGCAACAGCCGTGGAGGGACCAAGGGGCATGTGGGAGGGTTCATGTGACGAAATAGAGAGAAGTAGGAAGCTTAGCCACCTGCCCTAGGGGGCATCCGAAAGGATAAGCCCACGTCCTTCCTGGCTTCCTTTTAAATACGGTGCCGGCTTTTGTTTCCCTTCAGCTTGCTGTGCTAACGAGACTAAAGGCGTGCCAATGTGGCTGACGACAACATTTACTAATCGAAAGAAGCTTCTGTAGTAGCCTTAAAAACAAGGTAATACCACAGAGGTGTTCGTGCGATTTTACAGAGTGAGGAGTACAGATAGAAAAACGATCAGGGAGGGGCTCACGAAAGAGTGGTCATATTGGTGGCTAAACTAAGTAAAGCCTGGTTTGGACCAACAAAACAAAGTTTTTACATGCAGTGGCAATGAAGACTATGACAGCCAGAAACGAATGCCGTGGCAACACACAGCCTCCCCCCTGGGAAACTGAAGGAGGTACCTTTGAAATGGTAAATTGTGGAGATTTCTTTTCTCTTATATAAGGGTTCACACAGCTGAGAAAACGATAAAAGTTGTGGCAGTAACAACAGACAGGATGTGGACAATCACTAGTTTGGTCTACTTAGAACATAGAGGAAGAGCAGTAGGAATGGTTCACGAGTTTACTTGTAAGACTGCTTGATACCCCAACTATTGCCTCTGTATTTATTTTGGGTAAATGTGTTCTTCTTCGGGTACTCAGGGCAGTTGCAGCTGTTGCCCACCAGTTAAAATCCGGTCAGGGTTGCTATTAGAAAAGGCCGGGGGTGCTAAAACCTTCACAAGTAAACAGAGAATGGAATAAAAGCGACCCCCTTTCTCCACTCCCTCCTCTTTGTTACTTCAAGACAGATAGTTGACTGAAGAATCGTTATGAAAGTTATGGGTTTGGCACAACCCGATAGCGAAATTTGCCTTGCACCAGAGGTTCGCAGTTTATCGAACCCGTGCGCCTTGGGCCTGTAGGCCCAGGTGCGGATACCCTAGGAGCTGGACACTGCTGGGACGAACCAAAACTATTCTTCACTTCCATGAAAGAAGATTTTGGACTGTTTTGAAGTAATCTTTTCTCTTTCACCCTAAAGATCGATTATATACTTTTGATTCCGTCCCCGAACTCAATGCGGGTCTGATTAAGGAGCCTAGATACAGTGGGGAGTGCTGTCCATACATCGTTTGTGCTCTTGTAGATAGCTCCATAGATATGTCAACTGGCAAGCTTTGCTCTCTAGCTGATGCTGCCTGCAGATCACGCATATGCAAAGTTAGGAAATGGGCGTAGTCTGGGTAGGGGAAAGGCTGCGAAAGTTGGGTTGCAGCCGGCTCCCCCGGCAGTCGAAGGAGGCATCCAAACAATAATTCGGTAATAATCAAGTATAGGCCAGCTTTCGCCAGATAGGGAAAGCCCAAAGGGACAAAAAGAAGAGTAACTTGCCATGTCACGTTTGCGCGACTTCCTAAAGCTGCCCTGAGTTGTCCATGAAAAGCTCGGTAAAACCGTTAGCGGATGGACGGTACACCGTAGTTCTCACCTGTTTGCATCCCATTTCCTTCACTGAGGAAGCAAGGGCCTCTTGCTAATGGGTTTCTCGATCGGTGGTTACAATAGGGGACCATCCAAACGGGGCTGCCTATCGCCCCAGGAAAGTACGCGCTGTTGCTTTGGGTGAGCTGTCGCCGAAGTATTTTGCCCCAGCTCACCTCGAGATACAATCGACGTGTTACCAAATGAGTAAATCTCCTGGACGAAGCCAGGGAACCTACTAGGTGGACATGCACACATTAAAAAAGCGCGTCCTTCTGAGGAGGACTTCTGGTGTGCCTATGTACTATGGATCTCTGATATTCTAGACAGCTGCATGCTTATCCACTGGTATTTACTTATTTTTGCTCACACGGAAATGCACTCTGGTTTGCCAGAAGTTTGTACCCTGGGAGCGACAGTCCATGCAGGGTTTCAAAGACGCCCTTCTCGAGCGCAAACAATGACGGCAGACAGGCAGTACTTCGAGACACTTCACACTAGATCGTGCGCTCGATGAAGTGTTTGGCACTCGTTCGAGTCAAGTGGAGCTGCAGCGATGAGATTCCTCGATTTCTGGGTCATGTGCCTGGGCAGAGGCAATGGCCAGCAATGTAACAACTGGTCGTGGAAAATCCCCGAAAACCCTCGCGATTCAGTGTTTTTCCTAACATCACTTATTTGCCTACACTATTGACTTGTCTTTACGAACTGGTTGTTTCTATGGACCAATTGTTGTTTGTTCGCGCCCAGAGCGCTAATTTGGCACATCCTTGTTCAGGACCCGCGTAACGCACGTGCTGTTTGCTCACAATCTGCTATTCGGTTTCCCGTTGTTGAATCCTTGTGATCGCATTATTGAGGTTTGCATTCCTTTTGATGTCACTGTTCATGCAATAATCTAGTATCGCAGAATATCGCGGATAATCGCCTTTTGATTTCGGGATCCGTCGTGAATTTGGCTACGCATTGCTCAAACGTTCGTTACAATACTCAATAGATCAGTTTGGAACGAGGAAAAACACGCAGAATGCCAAGAAAAGGATCGAAGATACTGGAATTTGGAGAGAAAGTAATACGGCATGTCTCTGGGGGGTTTTTGGGTACCTTTGATTCTTTAGCCATTGTCAGATCGCCTAGTCCTGTCAGTGCCATTTCATGTGTTACTGAGGGCAATATGGATTGTAAGGATGTCAATCTATATAAGCTGGGGATATCAGATCTAGGACAATAACTGTTATCGGCTAGACTACAGGCCCATGAAGCAGAACAGAAGTGTAAACAGAAAAGGCGTGACCCAGAGACCAAATCCCACGACACCTACGATAGATCAGGGCACAACAAAATAGGAAACTTCACGCCGGTTGCCGACTACAAACCACCATCGATCGATTTGCCTAGAGTGGAACTAACGGTTTTCGAAGGGCGATCAGAACACTACTGCAAGTTTGTCAAGCAGTTCGAGACGTTCGTCGAAATTAAGGTAACCGAATCCGGGCAAAGGCTTCTCTACGTTACTCACTACTGTCGAGGCCGAGCAAGAGGAGCTATCGACGGGTGTATCATGCTCGACCCGGAACAAGGCTGCACCCGAGCAGGGAAGGTTCTCAGGGACTCGTTTGGCCAACCGTTCAAAGTAGCCCGTAACCTAATAGAGGGCGTGATGGTAGAGGCAAGGAAAACCAAGGGCGATGTCTACACAATGGCCGACCTGGTGATCAAGATGCAGAACTGCTCAATAGCCTTCGACCATTTAGGTTACAGGGCTGACCTAGATGCAATGCAAACCTTGGAGGGCATAGTCCGTCACCTCTCTCCCGAACTACAGGGTCGGTGGGCGGAAGGAGCGGAACGGCTAAGCAGAAGCTACCGGGAAGCTAACTTCGAAGACCTGACCGAATACTTGGACGGGCAAATCAAGATAGCCGACAGCAGGTTCGGCCGACTCATCCGGGACAGCAATCGGGCAAGCAAGCCCAGTACTAGCCAAGCTCAAACCTCTGCACGGGAACATCCAAAATACCAACGTTGGACCAAAACACATGCCATTTCACGCGATGCTACGACGCAACCCAATTGCAGATCCCGTGGTACTAGCCTTGGCCTACCAGAATGTCCCAAGTTCGGCAACGCCACGACAGGCGAACGGTGGGGAATGGCGAGGATTGCAGGAGCGTGTTTTATTTGTCTCAACATCACGCACCGGGCAGCAGCCTGTAGGACAAGGAACCAGTGTGGTTACGAGAGCTCCACGGGCAGACACCACCGATTGCTGCACCAGGCTAGAGTAACCATATCCGAGACGAGTACTAAGCCCAGTAATATTTGTTCAACGTCACGATCTGCCAGTAAACCGGTACTTTTAGGCGTAGTGGCCGTAGGAGTAGTGACCCCAACAGGAGTGGCCAAAGCGTTGGCCTTCATAGATAGTGGCTCGGGTACCACGTTAGTAAGGGAAGAGTTCGCAGAGAGATATGGGATTAGAGGGAATCAATCCTTATTAGCAGTAAGCACAGTGAGTGGCACCGAAGTCATCCAGTCGACCAAACTGCACTTAAAACTTGCTTCCTTGGTCGGCGACGATAGAGCAGAAACCCT
Source organism: Fasciola hepatica (assembly GCA_948099385.1). Taxonomy (NCBI): domain Eukaryota; kingdom Metazoa; phylum Platyhelminthes; class Trematoda; order Plagiorchiida; family Fasciolidae; genus Fasciola; species Fasciola hepatica. Next base: position 19,666,282 of record CANUEZ040000142.1, read on the forward strand.
AGAAACATTCACTATAAAAGACCTGCCGATGAGAGCACCTCAGTCAGTGTAATCGATTCTGACTCAGTGGCCGCATCTCCACGGGATTACGATCGAGGAGTGGCAGAGTAACGAAAATGATCTGCTGATCGGCTGTGATATACCGGAAGTGCATTGGGTACTGGATCAAAGGATAGGAAGCCGCAAAGCACCCTGCGCAGTAGGCACCATATTCGGTTGAACTTTATATGGTAGTACAGACGGCGGATTCGGCAAACAAATCCAAATCAACTGCACTTCGGTGGAAACGGCGAACATTGAACAGGCATTCCACTAATTGTATAACAACGAATTCACCGACCTGGCCATGGATAGAAATGCCCCATCACGAGAAAATAGGTTGGCTTTGGAAATGGTAGCCGAGAACGTCAAGTATGCAAAGGGTCGTTTCGAGGTTCTTATCCCGTGGAGATCCAACATGAAACCCATGCCAAACACCCGAAAAATGGCTCTGAAAAGATTAGGCTTCCTCAAAACCAGGCTGTTACGGGAACCCCAATTAAAGATAGAATACACGCGAGCCATGCAACATAATATCGACTTGGCCTACATGGAAAGAGTAGATGCAGCGGTTACCAGCGCAAATTTGAGGTGGTACCTACCCCATCACCCGATCGTGAACCCAAAGAAACCGGGGAAGGTCAGAGCAGTTTTCGACTATGCCGCTTAATTTCAGGGTGTGTCACTAAACGACCATATACTACAGGGCCCAGTTTGGACAACACCGCTGGTCGAGGTTTTATGTCGCTTTCGGCTAGGAAAAGTAGCCGTCTCTGCGGACATACGCGAAATTTTTCTACAATTGAAGATGCCCGTCAAAGATAGGGGCGCCTTCCGTCTTCTCTGGTGGCCTGAGAACGACACAAATCGCGCGCCTGACGAGTACAGGCTGACCCTTTGGGACGGTTTCATCCCCCTTTTGTGCTAACTTTGCCCTCCTAGAAACCCTCAAGTGTTTCGAAGGTACCAGCAGCTTGTAAGGAAGAGCAATGGACCACTTCTACGTGGACAATTTTCGGTGCTCCTTTGACGATCCAAATGCTGCTATTCTTTATATGACCGAACTGATCGCCACTCTAAACGCCGGGGGATTCAACCTCACTAAATGGACTTCGAACAACCAAGAGGTGCTCAATGTCACACCGAAGTCCGAGAAAATGGAGTGTAAGAAAGAGCTTTTGGGATCCCCTTCACAAACGGAGCGCACGCTTGGGCTTCGGTGGAAACCCAGAGGGGACAAATTCATTTTCACTCTAGAACTACCCAAACGACCAGTCACACGGCGAGGAATCCTATCAGCAGTCTCAAGCCTCTACGACCCCCTAGGTTTTGTTTCTTAATGGTTGTTACAGGGAAAGTGCTTGCTGTAATCGCTGTGCCAAAGAGGGACGGGTTAGGACGAACCTCTCCTGGATGACGACGGTAGGCGATGGCGCGACTGGCTGCACAGCCTGGAGCAACTTGGGGAGGTAAAAATATGAAGACGCTTAACAGGTATCAGGTGCACAAACGACGCCCAATTCCACTTATTCTTCGATGCATCAGAAATAGGCTACGGGATAGTTGCTAACGGCTGCTGGGTGGACGCAAATAATGGGCAGCACAGCCAGATACTATTCGCAAAGGCGAGAGTGGCTCCACTGAAACCGGTGTCGATTCCAAGGCTGGAACTGGCGGCAGCAGTACTGGCCGTGAAAGCCACGACGCTGATTAGGAGATGTTTTGACTGGATAGACTGGGAAACAAACTACACTATCACTCGTTTTACCACTTTCGTAGCCAACAGACTCACTATAATCCACAAGTCGACTAAAACCGATCAATGGCACTATGTAAAATCCGCCAGTAACCCGGCCGACTTCTGCCCAGGGAGCCTGAAAACACTAGAGAAGTTGCCGACGTGGACAATGGGACCGGACTTCCTAACGGCAACTAAAGAGATGTGGCAAACGCTATTAACACCCAAGGCTGATGATGGTGATACCGAGACTAAAAGACTGATACCGGCTGTAAACTTCACGGGAAGCGTAAGCCTGATAGAGAAACTGTGCCAATTCCCCAACCAGACAAAAATGTTCAGAGCCGTGGTCTGGTGGACACGGTACAAAGTACTCTTATTGATTATGAAAGGCGCAAGACCACAAAAAACACATTGAACATAGGAACGATACCACCGGGCGAACTGAATCACGCCGAACTCGATGTTCTACACCTACTGCAACTAGAGGCTTTCCCGTCCGAGGCCCGCGGGCTAGCCAGGGCAGATGATAACACCAAAGAAAGAAAGCTGTTACACAGTAGTATCCGATCACTAAACCCCATGCAAATCAGCAGACTACTGAGGGTTATGGGGCGGCTGACGAATTCAAGCCTAGAGTACGAAACAAAACACCTCATAATAATCCCCGGTGACCACTATATAAAGAGGTGCCTGATAGATCATGTACATCGGGAAGAGGGACACGCAGGCCTGAATCACTTATTGAACAATATACGCCGACGATTTTGAGTGACAAAGGGGCCAGCAACGGCCAAACGAGTCGTAGGCAACTGAATTACTTGTCGTCGCCAGAGAGCGGTAGCAGGCCAACAAATGACCCCTTTTCTGGCAGTAAGAGTCCAACCGGGATGGTGCCCGTTCGTGGAAATCGGCGTAGACTGCTTTGGTCCGTTGCTCGTAGGACATCAGAGGAGCACCCGAAAGAGGTACGGCTGCCTGATAACATGCCTACAATCCAGAGCAGTCCGCCTCGAAGTAGTGCATAACAATATATATAAACCAGACCGTAGCAAAGGGGATAGAATGGCACTTCAATCCACCTTATGCCAGTCATCGTGGTGGCGTTTGGGAAAGTCTGATACGATCGACTAGGAAAATACTCACAGCCCTGACCTCACAACAAACACTCGATGACGAGACGCTGACTACTTTACTAGCAGAAGTAGAAGGCATTTTGGACAACAGACCCCTGGTGCCGATTGTCCCAGACCCGGAAGGAGAACCGGCACTCTCCCCCAACGACCTATTATTACTCCGGTCAAACGCAGAAGTAACCACCCCGAAAACTCTGCGTAGGACGTACGTTGTTGGATGGAAACAAGTGAACCACGTAGCGCAGGCCTTCTGGAAACGATGGACGAGGGAGTATCTACCGAAACTACAGCTTCGGCAAAAGTGGATCTCCAAACAGAGGTCGTTCAGACGGGGCGACGTGGTCATCCTCGTGGAGAGCCACTTACATAAAGACGATTGGCCGGTTGGAGTGATCAAGGATTGTCGCAAAGAAATCGATGGCCTCGTGTGCACGGTGGTGGTGAGGACGAACAAAGGAGACGTATTGCGAGATACACGTAAAATATGTCTACTTGAAGGTGACAGTGAAGCGGGCAAAGCCGACGCTACCGACCAAGCTACACCCATGACTGCTGATACCAGATGAAGCCGAATTCATTTATTTATCCCTCATGTATTCCCCTGTAGGACCCAACCCCCCACAACATCTTTGAATTATATTGTGTTTAATTTCATACAGCATTTACGATGTAGTATGGAGCTAATTGTCCGAACCTTAGCTCACCACACGACACGACACTGCATGTAGAAGTAAAGGGGCTTAGGTCACGCACACATGCCTACATTTTATTCGTTTTTGCCACACAGCCTTTTGTTGACATTGCAGAAAGTCCCCCTTTAATGTGCAGTCATACCTGTATTCCATTGTACACCCCGGCACGTACACACATACACACATACATACTCAGTCAAACACATACATCCAGGACAGGACGGCCTTTACAAGGACAGCACCTATGCGCCCCTTCCCGCCCGCCATCGATCATTTGGTGTTGTGGAAGATGTAGACTATCCTCACGTGTATGTAGCCAATGGGTTAGGTGCGACCAGTAGTAGAACGTTGACGACGAGCATTAGGCGCATGCAGTGACAGCAGGGCCTAGGTAGGTAGAAAGAATCAGTACCTTTATACCGAACCTTTGACTCTGCTAAGGATCCAGGAGGATTTTGGGGGGCGGTGTAGCGACCGGTCGAGGAAAATCCCCGAAAACCCTCGCGATTCAGTGTTTTTCCTAACATCACTTATTTGCCTACACTATTGACTTGTCTTTACGAACTGGTTGTTTCTATGGACCAATTGTTGTTTGTTCGCGCCCAGAGCGCTAATTTGGCACATCCTTGTTCAGGACCCGCGTAACGCACGTGCTGTTTGCTCACAATCTGCTATTCGGTTTCCCGTTGTTGAATCCTTGTGATCGCATTATTGAGGTTTGCATTCCTTTTGATGTCACTGTTCATGCAATAATCTAGTATCGCAGAATATCGCGGATAATCGCCTTTTGATTTCGGGATCCGTTGTGAATTTGGCTAAGCATTGCTCAAACGTTCGTTACAAGTTACTCTACACCATGAGCTTGCGTATTGAGATCGATGCCAGAAACGGCATAAGACACAGGGTTGATTTCACCCTAGACAGATCGTATATTCTCTGTGAACCGAGTGGTATAATCCTGGCCACGGGACCCTCGGGCGAGAACCTGTCTGTAGTTGACCGCGAAGCGAGGAAAATTGGCTTGAGGTTGTGAGGAAGGCAAACCGTCCGACCCCCACCATGTGCGAGGAATAAAGGATAGCCAATTAAACTGCGAGAATTTCCCTACCAAACATACCTTACCCAAGTCCACCCAATTTCCGAGGTTTGGAAAAGAATCATAAAGGCCACCAGGTGCCTCGTACTTGTTGTAGTGGAACAGTGGTCTTCAGACCAAGTAAGTGTGAGCCCCCATAAACTCTGGCAGATTCAACTCGCGAATCGCAGGAATTTTCGAGCCTTTTTTACGAAGAACGGATGACTTTCGAAGGGACTCAAATGGGCCAAATAGTGTTATTGTGACCATCTTTGGGAAGCCTTCTGGATCGACGCAAATGTGATTGTATGCGCGAGCTGAATCTGCGACAGAAAATCCCGCAAAGGCTACAGCACGTGACATACATCGTGTGTGGAACTGGGCAGTGACCGAGCGTGGCTTCTTCGTTTAGTGCCCAATGATCGCCTTTGGACGGCAGTCGTCAACAGGTACTCTGGGTATCACATGTAGCGGAGCATCTCAGCGACTCGAAGATGGTCTGTTGATACTTAGATTCAGCAAGCTCCGAAGCTCGACCTCGGCCATTTGAGATCAACCGGTGCTAGGCTCCTGGAACAGCGGTGAATCGGTGGACCAACGGCGAATGTATATAGCACGTCGGTCTGAACCGGTGGTGGCTGATTGGTAGGTTGAAGTTGTCCATGGAGCCCGCTCAGAAGCCCTCGTAAGGGGTTGGCAACTATGGGAATGGCAGGGGCTGTGGAGAGCGATGGCTCTGTTTACGGTGTGCCGCAAGTGGGAACTTTGGTAGTCCATCCACGAGACGGAAGATGGACGGATCAACCATGAGGTTGAAAGGTGGAGGGAAGTCAATGTTAATAATCGAATGAGGAAGATCAGCAATAGTAAATACACATTTCAGGCTGCGGCTCAAACCGAGATATACTGGGAGAACCTTTGCCGTAAGTCTTTACAAGTGCGGCCAACCCGCTGCTCAACCGACTGCTGCTGTCTATAGAGCAATGTTGAATGGTGCTTACTTGTGTGCCGGAGTATACTAACAATGATGTTTTGTACACTGTTTCAGTGGTAAAAAAGGATATTTAGAGCCGAATAGTCTGATGCCTTTGCAGCCTGTACCGGTCGGCCCACTCTTTTCCCTGGCGTTCATGTTGGCAAGTCTGATTCCCGGGGCAATTTTTGACAACATTACCACCACCGCGACGGGACCAAAATACCCACGGGTTTGTGGGGCTACGCCGTCGTGGGGAGTTAGGCCCATCTGCTTTGAGAGATGCGGAATCTGATCGGGATGCGTTTAGCGCTTTAGCCTGGCAGTACAGTAACCTAGTCTACTAGATAGGCTCTGCATAGTGTTAACATGGTGTACTTTGGGGTCCTCAGCGGTGTGTTGCACAGAAGGAAGGCGTGCCCGAACTCGATCGAAGGCTTCCGCCAGTTTCTCTGGGATTTCTTTATTCCAAAAACACCTGAGGAAGTTTAAAGGATGTTCCGAGGCGCCCATATCCAGAGTGTTATTTCAAGAATACCAGAAGCATGCTTGATGGAGTCACTATAAGCTATAAGTCGAGTCACAGTAGGGTTCCAAGGTTAATTGATCCTGTGCAGGAAAAAGTGAGCAGAGGTTTTAGTGGAAGCACAAATGAATGCCCGGAAAAGTCGAATATATGGGTCAGACGCTTATGCCTCCGAAGACGCTGCGAAACTGGTAGGGTGGTCTAAATAAGTGAGCAAGCACAGCAGAGAAACGAGCTTTGCTCAGGAGTACGGACGTCACAGAATTAAATTCGCAAAGGAAAATATCTTGATAGCAAATCTTTTGAGAAAAGCACAGGAAAAAAATTTGAAAAGGTGGTGGTAGTAACGGAAGCACATTTGAACCCACAGTTCCAAAGAAGCTTATTTTTCCAAGATATGGATGCCTAATATCCGTCGAACCATTGCGGAAAAAGCGCTTCTTAATGGGCGTGGAGTAGCCTTGAATTCATGAAGCAGTGTACAAGTACCAGGCTAAAGCCCAAAAGCTCTCGGATCTTGTGACCTTTTTGCTGTAAAAATGCCATCGGTGAGAATTAAGGCAGGTCACTATATAATCAGGCAATGGTGAAAAAGGACAGGTTTCAAGATAGAAATCTTGACTGCATCCTACAGCTGGTATTGCTGGTGAGCTGGAAGATAGGCCACTGCGCAAAGTCAGCGAGCCCGAAGATGGGTCACTGGACAACGGAAGGAGGCATCCGTTCAAATTGGGTGCAGCAAAAGATTCCGTCTTGAAAAATTCATCAAGCGTCAAACAGCTGGATTCTTGAACCACGCTTCACGTGTGGCCCTGCCTCTTGTTGTCCGATTATGGAAATCTGATGGAACGGACTGGAGGAAGACAGCGAGTGAATGAAATCAGATTCACATGACTGATTTGTTCAGGTTAATTGTTAGCTGACAAGGGAGGAATTCAGGTTGGAGGCAAAGTGGACCTAAGCAGTGAGGTATGATCTAATAGTGTTGTAAAAGAGGCGCATGACTGAAACCTTCAAGAAGAGAAGATGGTTGACTACCGATGCAATGGTCGGGAAGTGCGAATGACTGAATGACTGGATATGCAAGAGAAGGGTTGACGTAATATTAATGACAATAAAAATAATAATAATGATTTATTTCACGACTGTGACGGGGGGGCATGCGTGAAAGCATGATAAGAATATGCAATAGCATTCAACAAAATGAAAAGCTTGCAAATTGCAAAAAGAGAATCTCACCTTATAGCATTGGGGGATTTAGAGTGGGAAGAGTGTAAATGAAGTAAAGTAACAGCTGACTAAAACGTAAATATGATTCGGTTTCAAGTCAGTGTGAGCTATAGTAGGGAATCAGCCGTATGTAAAAATGTTGGGATGAGCGATGTCTCAACGCACAAAATACAATATGCTCAAGGATGAAGTGAGAAAATGATGATGAATAATCGAGTTCACTTAAAACGGCAGCAGGCGATGAGGCTAGGGTCAAGTAAGAATTTCATGGGGGTACTCAGGGGAATATCAATTTTCAGAGATTAATGGGTATGAAAAGGAAAGGTACCCCCTGGTAAGGTGAGGTGATTTTCATGAAGAGCAGGGCGTATCATCTGATGTCGGGAATTCATAGCTGGTGGAAGCAGTATGGAGTTCCAAGAAGGGATAATCAACAAGCAAAATACCGTGTCCATGAAAAGCAAAATAATGCAATTAAAGGGGTGAAACCCTTGCAATAGGCCAGGATGCACTGGTGAAATGAAGGATATATTATTTCATTGAGCTTCCTTTGGCTTTTTAGTGTCTGCTTTGGGTGTTTTGGGCGGGGGTTGGCTGCGACTTGTGTTTGCTCTTCATCTTCTCAAGGGGAAGGACATCGCCGAAACTGTGTCGTTCTTTGATAAATTAGGAATCTTTGCAAGGTGGTTTAAACGGCTTTGACATCTAAATGGCCTTGTACTCAGAAGACTTCAATAGGCCTCAGCGGGGGTATGCAGCAATATCAGGACATCGAGTACGTGAAACCTGGTAACCAGATCGCACTCGCGGCAACCAGCCATGGGGGCAGTTGTATACGGGCGGAGAAGATGAGCTTTGTGCAAGATATAATACAGCCATGAAACACGATTACCGTGGGGTTTTGAAATTGAAAAGGGGAGGGTTGTCTTCTGGAAGATATTCCAGCTGAGGTTTGGCGTGAGCCGAATGACAGATAGAGGAGTGAAGGTTGGAAATGAGGCACAATGGCCTTGGTAAAATGAGGAGTCATAGGTATTTTTAGTCGGTGTTCGTAATGGCTAACTGCGCTTTCACTATTAGGCCCAGTTATTGATTATCTGTTCAACATCGTACCAGTAAATCTTATCATTCCGGGTTAATAAAGCCGTGGAGGTGCATGGGGGCTGTTGGGTCTTGGGGCTACGCAAGGAAGCAGCTGAGAAACACTGGGAACCTAAATGGCAGTTCTGCTTAGTGGATCCAGGGGATACATGATACATCTTCTCTTGGCGTATTTACAGACCTAATGCCGCAGATGGGTGTTGCTTCTTGGTATACGGAGGTTTGCAATTAGGTTGAGTTTTAAACTAGAGAGAGTGTTTGATACTAGGACATAGGAGATACTGCTTTCTCACGAGAAGGAGGAAAGTTAGACGGGTTTGAGCGGAAAATACTGGCGCTCTTTGCCACTTTTTATGTATATTTTTGTACATACTTTCATATTTCCACATATATATTTGGTGCTGTAATGAGACGTGTTTACCGTCAGATGTATCGACTCGTTGTCCAAAGCGGTGGGATAACAGTCAGCGCCCCGGTGTTTTTGTAGCTGGCTTCAGCGTACATTGCAAGAGTATCCCGGGTTGGCTTTAGAAAGATTGGCCGACACATTATCCTTGAAAGTAAACAGGAGATAGTCGGTCTATGTATCGGCAGAAAGGATTAGCGACAAATCTGAATTCACAAGGCTAAACTTTGGAAAGTTTGCATGAACAAAGGAATTCGGCGTCAACGAGCCGGTCAAAAATGGAGTGCGGAACCCAGGAGGGTTTAAGCTGAGAGGAGCGGGGTCGGCTTTTATGGGAAGAGCTCCTGGTACCACGGAACAGAGGGCTATTTTCACGCTAACTGAACACTTGAAGAAAGACCACGGCGCGGTCTGTGATATTACTGATTTGAAAGGAACGGTAGTTAACTGTTTGCAGATGACCTTCATGTGCAATAGGTGCCGGTCAAACCGACAGATATGACCGCGCCTCGAACCTTTGGGATTAATATGAGGTTTCAGTGGGGCCAGATAGCTGTAGATATCAGGTAGTCCAAGATCGGACTATCAGATGTCAGATAATCCCGGGTTGTAGCCACTGGAATATCACTTGGGAAAAGTGAGAACAGCAAATCGTCAGATGGACGCATAGGTCAGGTTGGTGACCAGTATAGTCCCGGAGGTAATGAAATTATTCGGGTGGAAGGTACCCTCAAATGAAGTTCGGCAAATAAAGAAAAAGCAGGAAAGAGCATTCCAGGATACTTCCAGCAAGGGATCGACGGCGATCAGTGTTGGGAGAAGCTTTTCTGGTCAGCGAATCTCTGGGACCAATGAGTTGAGAGCAGAAGGCAAAAATAGACTGAGCGCCTCTACTCAGCTTCTGTGGAGGACAAATAGTGAAAATCCTTCCGATATTTCTGCACGCTCTGTGGATGTGACTATACTTGACATTACTACGATGAGCTCGTTTATAAGACGTACCTTTGAACATTCGTTTATTTGTGTGAGGAATTTGAATTTTTCCTTGAACCAGTTCTGATCGCTGCTCTTGAGCCACAGGACGTTGAACCTTCAGGTTTTGCCTGTAGGTCTACTTGGCCGCATACTTGAGGTTTGTATACGCTCGCACTTTTTGTGAATTTCCATCTAGCACCGTAAAAACTACGAATCCATCTTGCAATGGTTTTGGGATTCTTTTGAATCGACTACGTGTTGCTCGATTTGCGATGATCGTGACTTACAGCTTCATCTCTCCTAGGCCACTAGCTCCTACGTAATATAGAAGTGTAGACCATTCTGGTAGGCTTGGTCGTCGGGCATGTTTGCTCTAAGAACCGATACGGTTTGAGTAACAGTGATGCACTTATCCAGCGCAGTTTTAAACCGACGGATGGAGGTAAAACTGTGTATATCTAAGTGTAGTTTGTTCAAAAGGCATGAAGTGTGAAAGTAGGCTTGTGTTGGCAATGGGGTTGAAAGTGTAGAAAACTCATGACGTGGTAGATAGGTAGAAACTGCAGCTGTGGGAAAAAAGCGCTTCACCTGTTGTTTAGGGCTTTACAGAGAAAGATGAGGGTCAGTTCCAAAAGGCAGAGTGAGCTAGGCAAAAACAAGCGTCGTTCTTTGTAACTTGAGGCGAGCTTTCATCCAAGAAACCTCTTGGTAAATCTCCGCTGAAAATATTCAATAACCAATCTGTCTGATTTCCGCATACTTGAAGAAATTAGCTAGCAGTATTTTATTAAAGGTTTAGTGTGAGATTTATAGAGGGACAAGATACGGACTCTAAGCTGAAAGAGGCGAATTACTAAACCCAAGCATATTCTGGCCTTTGCAATTCGGAGGGCCTAACTTTCGGAGAAATTAAACTCGCAAGAATTTTTTAAGTCAAGTTCTCCAATAACTTGTCCCATGGCAATGGATAAACCATGGACGGCTGGAGACCCTGGAGGCACGCCTTTGCGTGAAAGTGTCTCGCTCTCGTCAACGAAGAAATTCAACTGCCACGTTCAGCACCATCTATCAACTGCAGACGTGCTTTCATGAATGTTTTCAATAACTTAGGAGAGACAGCCAGGCTTGAGGGGATAGACGCTCTTGGTGCTGTTGGCAAAAAGAAGCGCGGTAGCACCACTCACTGAGATAAACACGTCGTTCACATACGTGAGGAAATGAAGGGGTCCAAGAAAGCCGCCCCTCATGACACTGACTTAACAGGCGTAGACTTGGAGCAGTGGTTACTTGTAGTAGAGACCTCAGAGTAATTATATAGGTAGGGCGTGTTCCAAGAGAGTAAGGGGTCAGCGAATCCAAAAGATCGGATTTTGGTCAAAAGATGAAGGTGTGGCAGACGGAAAAAGCCCTTGACTTATCCAAATAAAGTACTGTAAGAGACAGTTCATTATCTATATTTTCACCGACTTGATTCGAGAAGTCAGGTTGGCATGTTGCGCAGGATCGTCAGCGGAGGAAGCCGTGCTGTTGGATAGCGATGAGGTCGAAAATAAAGAGAAGATTCATAATATGTTTGAAGATTCTGTCCACTAGCCTGAGGAGAAAAGGGTCATGTGTAATGGGAGGGTGGTTTACCAAAACGTGAAACCAGCACTTCTGGCAAGGCCGCGCGCGGCGCGTGGACCGAAAGCCTCGCTGTTTGATGTCCGACAGATTTCCCACGCTTGAATCTTCCGTGTCACTCAAATTGAACGAACTTCAGAAAAGCTGAACTTCTCCCACAGTCCAAAGGTCCATCTTCCAGATCCCTGGCAGTTCGAGACACAAGATGCAGTCAAGACTCGTGTCCTTAACCCTTTCGCATTGTCCAGCGGTCTATCTTCCAGTTCGCCGGCAATACCAGATGCAAGATACTGTCAAGATTTGTATTTTGAACCCTTTCCGTTTTAACACTTCCCCACTATCTAGTGAACTATCTTACAGCTCACTGGTGACATTCAGATGACAAGATAATCACAAGATCCGGGAACATTCGGGCTGTAGCCTCATATCCGTGTAATACTTCAAGACTTCAAGAGACTTGCGGCTCGGGATTGTGTTTGAACACGTCTAGTTCGTTGGCACCAGACTCGAGTTCACTGATATGGTGAACAAATGATAAGTAACTGTGGCAAGCCAGGCCCGGAGCTACCTATTGCGGTAGGTAGTAAGCCCTCTGGTCCTGGATAGGAGGGTGGTTTGAAAGTGGTCAACAGTTGCGAGATACTTCAGACTTCGAATTCTGTTATAGAAGGGGTTAAAGTGGTGAAAAGAAGAGAACGAGGGGCTGCATTTTTAGCAAGGGCCAGGCCTGAGGCATAGAAAGAGTTAGGGATCTCGGCGCTAATGAAGGGAATCGGGACGGACAAATGTTCCGCTGAAACTATGCGCAGGATATCACCTTGAGTATCAGGGATCTAGCCTCGATCAATGGGGGCAGCTGAGGCGACCTATTCGGGTGTCGCATGGCCTTCAGTTCTTGGTTACGCCATTTAGTTTCATCAAGTCTTCGGATGGCAGAAAAGATGCGAAAAAGTGAAACAAGAGTCTCGAGGTCATGTGAGATTTTACAAATATTTTAGACTTTAGCATATTTTGTTTGCGGAGAGGCAGTATTGAGTTTCTTGCTTCTCCGTTGCTGGGGGAGGCAGGTAATCTTTTCGAGATATCTAGTTAACTGTAGGTAGAAAATTTGGGCGACTGTTTCAGATCAGCGGAGAGGGAAGAATTACTCCCATTGGATTGCCGAACTATTCAATAAAGACTCTTTCTTTTGGGGAGATAAGGGGTTATTATGCCGTGTGAATTAAGAGTGGGCTGCAGGTGCGGTAAAGGCTGAAACTAACCATCTTTTGATCACCACCAGGAAGGTTTCGAGGGCTTGAAGCAGCCACTTGAAGGATGCCATTAGTGAAAATCGAATTTCAAGTGTCATTTTTCCTTAGGGGACAGTGGTCCCGCTGCGCCCTCCTTCCTGAGTCAATACTTGTAACAAAATGCACACAAAATACGTAAAAATGACCGAGCCATCCTAAGCAGGCCATTACTCTTTACAGTTAGAGGAAGCACAGAGAGGTAATTGAGTGTATTAAATAAGTGATGGTGTCCCACGAAACCTCTGTTCAGAAAACTGTGTTACACCAGGTCGTGTTGCGTGCTGTTATCGATAACTTTTTCATTCAGCTATCTAGAGAAATACTAAAACTTCCAGCTTCTTCGGGCATTCCAGTCACCCAGAGAAATTCAGGGGATTTTTACTCAGCCGTAAATTCTAACCTGACTTGGGTTTGTCGTTGCTGTTCCGTTTCACTCACAGCGTCTTTCTGATATTTCAAAAAGCCACGTGTAGTGAAGAAGACTTCTAGTAATACCCCGTCCACTCATACTCCGGTTACTGGGAAAAACAGGCTTATTCAAACTCCCGTGGCCTTAAAACAATGCCCGGTCGACCTCTGTGACTTTGTAGACCTGGCGACGGGAACAGAACAGCTGTTCTGGGCCAAAGCTTCTCAGATATAAAGTCTCAGCTCCTGAAGTTGGAAGATGCGGTACCTAAACTCGCCCCCTTGCTAAGCATCACTGAATGCACCGAACATTCTTCCTTACAAAACCAGACAGCGGCTGGCCGCTTTATCAACTCTGTTGCTTCCGAAGTTCCCATAAGAGCGAGGAACTCTCATAATGCCGCCGTGTTTATTGTCCCAGAGAGAAAGCCCCTCGGGCATATCATGCATACATCGTCGAATGCATGTGGTTTGGCCCATCTTCCTTGTCAAATATCAAGTCTGCGTAAGCGCGTTCAGCGCTTCAACTGTCCAATCCTTACGCGATTTGCGATGATCTATCCGCCAAAGCATTCAATAAAATGCGAAACCCTATAGCTTCTAATTTTCCCTATAAAAACATGAAATTGCCGAAGACAAAACCCCTCTTCAAAAGGAAGTTACTAGATCTCTCTCGACTTTCCCCACGAGGAAGACGTCTGACAGTCCTGAGCCTTCGTCGCGGGCAGCTGGTCGCTCCATCGCTTCTTCTCAAGTTGCAACTGCTTCAACTTCACACGAGCCTACCGCTTCTTCACAACCGCCCGGTGCCTCCTCATCTGCTCCCGCACTTTACTCTTTTAAATCTGATCCCGTTACTTTTGATCTAGACTTCTCCGCTTCTCTCCTCTTACTTTCACCCAGTGGAAGACGCCGAATGTTGCCTTGCTCTTCCTTTTTGTCATCTGTTGGGTACACCCCCAACTCTAATTCGCTCTCTGTTCCCTGCGGTGACAAACTACTCGCCGTCCAGAGAAATACGTCTACCAGCCTTCCCACCCTTCTCACAAACCCCTCCCTCATTAAACTCTCTTCTCGTAAATCATCTCGCCTCAACTCACCGAATAAGGTTTTGACCTTAAAAATATCCCTTGCCTCTATGCATCGATAGCCCCTACAAATTCACAACGCTCGTTGCCTGCCAATGCCAAGATGCGGCCTCCACACAGCGTCCACTCTGCCTCACGTAGTACTCATCAAATGAAAACTATCTCTACTGCTCCCGATACCAACTGTTCCATAGTTGGTGTTCCGCCCAACTTCAGTTACCCCTCCCATAACGTGCAGCCTAATCTACCACCCTACGCCCCAATTGTTCACACATTTTCAACCCTGTCCTCTGCAACCCCCTTCAGTCTATACTTAATTCCTACTGGCCGGTTTCTCAACTGCTCCTAATCGCCCCTCTCTGATACGGACCCGCAAATTCCACAGGTTTTTCTCTTTGCTCCAACATTTCCCCCTCCGTTGATGCTCAGTTGTTCTACCCCCAAGAAGTCTCTCTCACTGCAACGTCTACTACAGACTGGCTGGAAGCCACCCCATCTGAACCTCCACTAGCCTCAATTTCAACATATTCCCCTTTGACCCTGCTCTCCACTTCTTCCAATCGCGATAGCCTGCCTCCTCCTGACTTACACTACCCCCTGCTATGCCTATACCACCTTCTGCAAAAGGTATACCTTTAGTCTTATTCAACTTGCATTCTATCCTTCTCAAACTCCCGCACCTAAAAAAACTTGTCCTCACAAACAATTACGAAATTATCTCAATAACGGAATCCCGTCTATCTGAGAGCACTCCCAATGATTAAGTATTCTCGGTAGGGTACAGTCTTCTAGGGACCAACAGACCGAACCGGCATGGTGGTGGGCGCCTAGCCTATGCCAAGGAAATCTAGGCCGAGGCCCCTCCTTTGCATACGGCGCTCAATTCTATTCCCGATTATCTCTGGTTCACTATCGACCTCCAAAGCAGTGATCTTCAAGTTGGCTGCTTGTATCGCTCGCCAAAATTCCCCCAATTCCTTGTTTCCACTTCTTATTAAGTCTTTCGAATACCTCTCTTTCCTTCCTTCTGGAACCAAGCTTACTGCGGGTGACTTTATTCTCCCTCAAATTTGTTGGCCTACACTCCCAGCTCCTCTTAATCTTGTGGATCTGGTCACTGGAATTCACCCTGGTGGCCGGACACAACGTGTTGTAGAATTTGCCAGAAATGGGAACACACAAGATCTGTTATTTGCTCATAACATGCCTCTCATCGAAGCATCCGTAACAGAACATTTTCCCAGAAGTGACCAGAAAATTGTTATCCGCCATCTGCCGTATAGTGGCTCACTAATCCCACACACCCCTCCAACAATACATTCCTATACAGAAATTGGGCCCTGCTAGTCACGCTTATTCGCCAAAAAGACTGGGGTGAGTATTTTCTCAAGCATGACCCCCAGCTCGCTGCAGATATTTTCTTTTCCTTCTTTTCCGACTGTCTGAAAAAATTGTCTCATACTTCACAGGCAGTGCCTAAAAAGAGGTCCACTGTCTCGCCACCCCATAAGAAGTATCACAAACTTCTCAACCAACTACATAATTCCGAAGACTTTTCAATTTTTATTCGTTTAAGCTGCCTTACCATACTTGTTCAACGACAAGATAGTACGTGTCTTCGTGACCAAGAAGCAAAAGAGTTCAGTCATCCTAATAGGTCTCATATTCTTTCTGTTGCATAAGTCTACAAAAGCCGATATTAAGGCCGACTCCCAACTTTTGATTCTGGATAATGACTCTACTATCAACTTCCCACCTTGTATAGCCGAAGCCTTCAATGCATTCCTCGCTTCAGCCATGGCTCCAGCTACTGCCATTGCCCCTCCCCCATCTTCATCACTTACCGACTCTGTTCTTCCCACGATACCTTTTGATGCCAGGAGTATTTCTAAGGTACTATCCAATAGCGAAACCTCCCCTCGACTAGGTCCCGATGGCTTACCACCAGTTGTACTTGTCAATGGTGGATTTGATCTCCCCCTGCTGTTGCTTAACCTTTACACTCTTTCACTTAACGGTAGCACAGCACCTGCTAACTGGAAGCTCTCGGTAATCGTTTCTATTCATGGAAAGGGACATTCACATGGGGTATCCAATTATCGCCCTATAAACCATACCCCCCCATCTTACCCAGAATAATGGGAAAAAATAGTTAAAGATCACATTATTAACTATTCATCAACCCCCAGCCTTATTAATCCCAACCAACATGGATTTCTCCGTTCACGTCCCTGCATGACTTGTCAGTATGATTTTCTGAATCTCGTCACCGACTGTGCTGGAAGTGGAAAATTATTTGCTGTTCTTTGTCTTGACTTATCTTAGTCACGTGATCGTGTACCTTACCCCACCTTTAAACAAAGTTACGGTCATTTGGAATTATCGATCCGCTACTTTCTTGGTTCTCATCTTACTTATCTCATCGTTCACTGGTTGTCTCCATTAACGGGCACCCACCTAACCCTAGGCCTGTTACTAGGGATGTTATTCAGGGCAGTGTAGTAGGCCCCCCTTTTTCCCTCTTATATATATGATATGTTTCCGGCAAAACGTAATGGCACGCCGTTCCTGTTTGAGGACGACATTATTATAGTCTACACTTTTTCGCCTGGCTACCTCAGTACTACTTTCTCTAAAATATCCGTTGACTTAGCCGCTCTTTATGAATAGGGCTCAAGCTGGATGAAATTCTCAGCCGATAATTGTATTTTTCCTACTTACGAATGACAGGTTCCTCCTGGTTTCTTACGCATCGGCGGTTCACTCTTCGACAACCAGCTCTTAGTAAGAGGCCTTGGCTTAAGTCATTCTTGCTCTTCCGACTTCTCAGAACTTGTTGTCTTCAAAACGGCAAAGGCTGGAAAGTTTCTTAGTCCTTTGTTCAGATCCTTTCAGCTTAGGGAGAGCATTCTTTACATGTACAAAGTACATGCCAGGCCAGTTCTCGAATATTGTTCCTTAAACTTTCGTAGTATGCAAAAATCCGACAGGATTATTATCGAATGTATTCAGAGAAGATTCACAGAGCAGCTTATCGGTTGGTCGCCAAATTTAAACTACAGGGAACGATGTTTGTCTCTCAAAATCAAACCATTAGGGCCTCGTCGCATCAGGCTGAACCTGGTATTTCTGTGTAAACTATTGACTAGGCAATCTTATCCTTCCAACCAGTTGTGTTTCTCCCCGGGTACTGGATATTCACTCCGTACAAGAAAGTATATCATTACCACATCCTCCGCGGGGACTGTTCTGCGCCCTAAGTTCTTCCTCTTCATGTACTCCGGAACCTGGAATAAACTTCCCATGTACATCAGATCTTCTCAGAGTATGCTTCCTTGCAAGCTATTGATAATTTCCTTTCTGTCCCGACTGTCTTGGGCTTATTCAGGGTTCACATGACCAAAGGCCAAGCTTACGAGAAAGGCCTCGACTTTTAAGCCATTGCTCTGCTTTCTCGCTTTGCCCTACCTTCCTAAAAAGCTTCACCGCTTTTGAATTCTGAATGCTCTGTATGACCGCTTCTCCTAAGACTTTGCCGTCGACCTATTTGTAGCTTGTCTGCGTCCACCAAATGTTTTTCCATACCAACCCATGGGATCCTGCAAATTTCACTTTGAAATAAGTCGTTCCAAGTGCGTTTGCATTTTAGGAGAGGCCACCGTAGTGCTCCTCACAGACTGTCATTACGCCTCATCCGCTCCGCGATTTATTACCCTTGTTTAGTGATATCACGCTTGTGGCCATGAAACCAACCTCAACAACGCTATAGAAACTGCATCAGTAACTACTCCCTGGTCCGCTATATATATATATATATATATATATATATATATATATATATATATAAACTCATCACGGTCTTGTAATTATTAGCACAAGCTTGGTAAGTAACCCAACGCTCCTGAATATTTCTCAGCAAACGCTGTCTTTTCTCCACACCAGGTTCCACCACATATACCTCTATCACCACCTCTGCGATTCTGAACTGGAAAATTTAGTATCATTCCTCTCGCTTAGAGTGGCTCACTCACTGAACTCAACATCCGGTTATGACGTCACCAACTCTGCCCCGACGCAATCCCCCAGCTAAGTTTCTCCCATAATTTCATGCAGAATTTACTTGTTCTCTCCTACTGACTGACTACTCCAGATCAACTCCCAACCTCGTTACTGCATCATACGGCTCTCAGTTAGCCATAATTCACCGTTTCCCTTTTTGGTCTCATTTGTCATAGACCAATCATTGCCGTGGTCTATTTACCAATGGGCAAATGTAGCTGCCTACCTGCCCCGCCATCCTCTATGGTACTCTTGTTCGTCATTCTGGTTTTTGTACGAATCCTCATCTATTTGCCGATCCATGTACGCCTAGCCCCTTCGAAGTTTCACCTTCTCCATTGTCTCCCACTCTATAGCAACAGAATGGGCATTAGCTTGACGCTCCTTCATGTCCTTTTGCTTACATCGCCCCTTTTCTACACCAGGTCCCACCATATATGCTTTTAGCTCCACCTCTGCGATTCTGAACTGGAAAATCTAGTCTCAATTCTCTCACTCGGCGTGGCTCACTTACTGAACTCAACGTTCACTTATGAGGTCACCAATCCAGAGCCTACCCAATACTTCAGCTAGGTTTCTTCCATACTTCCATGAAAAATTTGGTCTTTTCTTCTACTAAATGACTATCCTAGGTGAAATATTGATCTCTACATTGAATGTTTTAGCACCTACCTATGCACTTATTTTTAGTCTCACACTCCGTGGCCTCAATTTGTTTTAGGGATCCTCTACATCGTGAGCCCGTGCATCACTTTTGTTCTTCTTTCCGTTAACCGTTGATCCTCAGCTGGGCTATTCTCAGACTGCGTTCCTCTATCTCATTTTTCTTTCTAGTGATCCTCAATGCCGGTCAACCACCTCGGGCACTATACTGAGAACATCCCTGGCTGGTGCACCTGGATGATAACACTGTATGGCCGTCTGTCGATCGCTGTTCCCATCGGCTCTGTTGTCCAAGTTCTCACAACCTGTCCAGTAGGTCCTGGACCAAATACCTTAATCGTGGCTCTCAGCTTTATGTAAAACCATCAATAGACACTAACGCCAATCTCAAAGATGCGGGGCGCGGTCAGATCCACCGCTTTGGCCGGCGCACGTCGGGTGTGCAGGCCGTCTGCAACGATATGCGAGCGCAATTGGGCTGGTGGATCACGCCTCCTGTGTTCGCTTCACGAAGTGTTTCGCAGGTTGGGCGTCCAGCGCACGGTCAGCCCCACCCACTAGCACCGGTTGCGGATTGCACGCTCTAACTCTCCTCGCCATTCCGCATTCAGCACCGCCCGTTGCGGACCGCACGCTCCTACCATTCTTCTTCCTCCACGATTCGCTCATCTGTCGTTCTTGTCAGCAGTCTTACCACTTCCCTTCTGTTTCATTCTACCTCTGTATGCACACCCATCCACTCTGTTTTCGCTCCTATCGTTTTTCACAGTGTAAACCCTCACCGCATGGTGTCACTCTCGCCCTACCCATTTTACTCTGTCAAAGCCCGAAATATTTTCTTCTCCACCCATCTCGACCCTGTCGGCTTCTAATCAGTATTCACTTGGTACCTCCGTGTGCTAATAAAGCTCATTGGCCGCGTACCTCACCAGCTACTTTTTTGCGATATCCTTTTTTGTCCACCTTATACCGCTCACCATTACGCGCCAGACTCATCCGTAGCCATGACCAATCACCATATAGAAACTCGCCGTTACAGTCTTTGCGTTTTTTACGACTAAATTTATAATCTTTTCACCACCTCCACATTGTACATGTCTGAATCCGTAATTCTTCCGTGGGTCTTCCCCCTAGGCGGTGCACCGATTAGCAACTTTTGGCTCAATCCACGTGTGTATTGGCCTGCAAGCAAACAACTATACAGTTCCATTCTCCCAACTCCGACGCACAACCACTTTTAGTGCATTTTTGTTCCACCACAGACTTTCCCGTCTGGGTACTTTTCTTCTTCTCGATCTTCATTCTGTGTCATCTGCATTGAAACGGTCTGATTGGTCATCTCTTACCTAGTTTTCTGTTCAACACTACCGTCTGCCTCGTACATTGCTCGCCACAGGCATCTACATTGTGCCTTTCAGGCTGCGCCGCTTTTCTGCGCTCTACATAGTGTAAAGTCGTCACAAGGTCATCATTCTCATCCACAGTTTCAATCCATTTGATTCGCCATTACCTGATCTTTCTGATCCTTCACTTCCTTATTTTTCCGCCATGTTATTCGCCGTTACAATTGATGCATCTTTGCACCACAATTCTTCTAACCTCCAAGTTACCCCCCTAAACGATCTGTTACACTTCTCCGATCACCCCGCACTTCCATTAGCTTTGCATTCTCCGGCTACTTTCACAGCTGTCTCCTTGCCGCATAATGTACGTCCTTTTAACAACTCTTAACCCATATTCGACCGTCATTACACGTCACATTTGCAACAATCAGACCGCTAGATTCACGCTTACCTGTGTTCGTCGATCCCCTCCCTCATATTTCCTTGCTCGTCAACTGCTCACAGCCAATACTTCTGTACCACCAAAGTCGGTTTTCTTTTGCCGTCGATTCACCATGTTCACCCATCATAAACAAACCCATCAGGGATTATCCAAAATAATTCCGTACCATTTGACCCAACCCCACCTATCTCGTTCAGGCACTGATACTTCCTTGTTCCATGTCTTCACTGTTGCCGTCTGACTCACTCTTTGCGTCTTGCATTGCCAGCTCTCTGTTATCAAATTGACACCGTCCATTTATTGCAATAACGCACAGCTCTTGGCTACCTAGTCCCCAGCCATAAAACTCAATTTTTGTATTCCTTTCTTCTCTTCCTTTTTTCTTCATCGTTTCTGGTAACTATAGTTCCTCTTGCAGACTTTCAGTCCTCCTCACATGAAACTCCCAGGTTCCGTTCCCCTTCTCAGCTAGCCGCTCCGTCAGACCTCGACCTTCAAATTCACCTGGCCTATATTTGAATCCATCTCCGGATTCACTTAAACTCCCTTCATTACTCCTTGGCGTGCGCGCTTTTACCTCCCTCTCATCTCCGCTCTATTTCTTCCTACCCCCCCACTTTTGTTGAGTATTTTTAAAGTTTTCGTGAATTTTGTCTGCCAGTTTTGTCGCTTGTAAAATGCTGATCATGCCCAAGGCATGCTTCATGCGTCTCCGAAATGAACTAATAATATTATTGTTACATAACTACCGATATGAGGCTCAAAGCGGAGAATGTGGGCTACTTGAGCCACATTAGTTGCAATTCCAGCAACAAGCGGCAAATTTACAAAAACCTCGAAACCAGAACAAGATTTATTCTTAGGTTCTACGGTGCTCGATTGAAAATCAAAAAGGTACAAATATATTCCACCCTCAATTTTGTGGTCAAGTGGACTCAACAGCAAAACCTAAAGGTCCAAAGTCCCGCGATCCAAGCCCGCCAGTCAAAACTGGTTCAAGGCCTAATTTAAATGTTTCATACAAACAGAAAAACACGGTAAAGTGTCATGTATGGACGAGCTTAGCAAAGTAATGCCAAGTATAGTCACATTCACAAAGCATGTAAAACATTTGGGAGGATTTTTGGTGTGCCCTCTGCAGACTCTAAGAAAAAGTGAGTCAAGGATGCAGTCAAGAAAGGGGAGCTGAATTTTTGTCGCAGTAAATATCTGCTTTAAAAATGCCCAAAACCCCCATCAAGCAGGATTTCCCTACTTAGTCTGTAAATGTTGTATCCCTAAAGTCAAACGTGGTCAGTTAGAGTGCATTCCGTCAACCAAGTTCCAGTTATCAAGAAGGCAATCTAATCGGAATTGATGGCCAGATATCGTAAGTGACAAATTTCGCTGGTAGCGGATAGATTGTCAGAGTTATGCAACAAGCTGCGGTTATCAGTATTGTACGGAAGACATGTGTTTGCAGTGTTAGCACGATGCTTTTAGGGTGCTCTAAATTGACGATCTGTTGGAGGGGAGAGAGCGGATAATCGCTGGACAAGTCATTCTATAATAGAAAACTCCAAAGGTGATTCTCCAAAACGTTGACATCGGTGGGGGAGCGGAAATGCACGTCGTTAACAAATGCGGCGGTCAATGAATAAATGGTAAGATCAACGCGTTTTTATATTGGGAGTTGATGAAGCAGCTATAAAGACCGGCCACCAGAATGCTCCAGCTACGCGCAGCAACCGACTCCGACACAATTCGAAACGAAGTCGACTCCAAATAGCTACGTTACTATATACAACAAATTAATTGATTTTACCATAATCAAACCTCAATAGTGTTCCTCCTGAACCCTCAAGCTCCGACTTGAACAACAGATCAACAACTGCAGCTGAATTGCAGCAAAAGGTTAGATACAAAAGATAAGATTACCAAACACAGTCACAACGAAGTTCAGGCCGAGCGACTCGTGCTCGAGGCAACGGTGGGAGTCCGGTTTGTGACAGAGATTTGGAGCAACAAAAACACAATCTGAATTCCAGCGAAGATAGCTCAAAAGAATGAAAGATGTTGTTTGTGACATGGATGCTAATGCATGGAACGGGGTTTTTTGACCTATTTTACACTAGCTGACCTTGCTGGCAACCAGTAAGGGGTGAATGACAGCAGTGGAAATCAGTGTTTATGCGCCACGGGGGAATTGTGGTTGGTAAATGAGAATGCGGCCATCGTGCATCACGAGGACAGACTGATTGTTGCAAACAAAAGCTGTAGTGAATATGTGGTCACTTACACGGATGTGCTTACCTCCTCGTAAGCAGGAGAAACAAGTAGACGTGGCGGCGTTGTCATAATAAAGTGAGCACAACAGGTGATTTCGATAACGGGTGTAGTAGGTGAAGCATTGATAAAAGCAGCGGGGTCTGGCGCTGGCAATCCATGAGCCTGCGAATTAAGCTCATGAGTAGAAAGGCTTAAGTGGACGGAACAAAAATCAGTGAAGGATGTACTAGAAGGGAATTTTGTGGTTAAATGAGAATGCGGTCGCCATGCATAAGGGAAACAGAGTGATGAGGCTCACGCGTGGAGCTTTTGGGAAGAACTAATATGCCGGGAATATGACCAATGGGTCGATGAGACAATATTAACAAAGGGCAGCGAAGTACAGCACGAGGGGTATCTTTTAGAACAGGTGTGGTGATGGGGAAGGTGTGCACGGGAATGCACGACAGGGAAAAAGCAGGAACATGCGTGGGTCGCCGGTGCTGGTGGATTGGACTGATCGCGTGCTGGATACCCGATCTTAAGTGCACTTTGTGGAATGAGCTTAGAGGGTGCCATCAGCCGGCCTAATTGAGCCCGCACATCGCTGCAGACTTTCTGTACGCCTGATGTGCAGAGGTAAGAGCGGTGGATCTTAAGGAGCCCCACACAGTTGGAGATGGCACTAGTGAACTTTGTGGATTTGACGTATAGAAGAGCTCAAACTTCGATATCGAGCATTCCACTATTTGGTGGCAGAATTGCTGCAGATCCCAGAGGCTGTCACTGGGGCCAACTTTCGTTCAAAGGGCGCACTTACCGTCAGGCAAAGATTGGGCCAGTATGGAAACTGGCATGTTCCCCGAGCGGCAAGCCTGCAGGACAAAGGGAACCGAAAGTTCAGTCTTGCGGGGCTACCGGCCGAGGATTGTGAGGGGATTCAAAGCCAGCGACGTAAAACCCCGGCCAATGTCTTCAAATGAAAAGCCATTCAACCAACAGGGATAATGGTTGGGGTTGACTAAATACTTTGCGAACATATGGAGAAAATGTAACGGTAACAGTTGCAAAATAGCAGCACTTCAGTGCAGAGTGTGAGAGCGAGTGACAGAGAAAAGCGAAAGCACTGCTCATGAGGACGGGTGGAGAGAAGCGTGTGTTTTGCTTTAGAAAGACGAAACGAATACAGAAACTGGGCATGGGAGAGCAGATATGAAACACATCTCATGGTTTGACGACGGCTGAAGTGGGTGAGGTTATCAGGAATGGGTGAACAGGCTTAAAAGTTGAGGCCTCATTAACTTACCTGATCCTCCAGTATGTATAAATTACATGAGTGAAGTGCACGGACAGCAGCAAGACAAGAAGCACATGCTGGCAGCTCTGCTAGATTCTGACTTGCTGCGGGATCTCATAGGACAAAACCCCAGTAACGGTCTGAATTAGGATTTGTGGACGCTAGTGATACGATCTCAGTGACGAAGATTGCGGAAAATGAGGACTTAACCTGCCCGGAGTAGACCAGCTGATCATGGAAGATCATGCGATAATAATAACCCGTTTCGGGTAAACCCGATGTGTGCCGTAATGCATGACCAAATAGAACATATGATAAAGAGATTAAACTCTTGCGGGAAGATTGGAGGAGTATCCGTAGGCAAGAGAGTGTAAGAGAAAGTTGAAAGGGAACAACCGAGGTGGCTCCCGGAAAAGTTTACCTCGAGATCACTAAGTGTAGCCGGTCGAAGCCAAATGAAAGTGGCCAAAATTGGGGAATGCGTGTATAAGTCACTCGAAATATGGCTGCGAAAACTAGAAAAACAAACGGGATTCATAGACCTTTTGCTCATTTTAAAACGGGTATTTCCCCAAAAATATATGAAGTGGCAACGGCGAGTTATAACGCGTAGGAGTGACATGAACTGAAAATTGGATGATGAACAAAGAACAACTTTGAGCACTGAATAAAATGAAGCATGCGAGGAAGGATGTGGTATCAGATACTCAACACACCTGGAGAGCAGTTTCCATAGTGCCAATGGAAGAACTGCCGGAAAAGCAAGTAAACTTTGAGCAAATTTCTTATTTCACAACTTGTAGGTCACTTTGCATCGGCAGGAAAGTCGGATCCAGATGAAGTATGGTTGCGGGATGCAGAGTTGCGACAATGACGGGAGCAAGTGGGTTGCAACGGGAATGAAGACAAAGGACAGGTTACTACAAATCAAGTAGTCGCGCGGTAAAGTGCACCTTGGGCAGGACACAGTACTCTGCAGGATCAGGAGGCCGAAGTGCAAGCGCACCACATAGGTGAACGGATGGGCTATTAAAGGGAGAGGACAATCTCGACTACTCTTATTGACTGCTGGAATACTCTGGGAAATCATTTCACGCTACGATATTGTTTGGCAATTTTGGCCAGGATGAGGATAGCAAAAATGAACGTGCAGGAAGTTTTTAAGTTTTATCATAGGAATAGTGTGCAGTTCAGCATGTAACCTCTAGTTAGTAGGATCGAACTTGCGATCTCTAACGGCTGCTGAGAGATGACTGACGATTGAGCACTTAACGGGCGAAGCTTTGGCTGATTAGAACACTTAACCGGAGGGTAGATGTGAGTTCGGCGGCTGAACATAAAGCAAACATAACAATAACTGCGGAAAAGACAGAAAAGCTAGCTGGCTGCATATTATAGAAGACTTCCGATCGCTGCTAGTGAACATGACTTCTATTTGGTCTCACAGCACAATACCAACGGAATCCATTCTATCGGATGAATGGGGAAGACTCAGGTCGGTTTACAGATGCAAAGGTGTATTCCATAAATAGAGTAGCCGAAACAATACCGATACGAGAAATACACCAAACGGACGTAAAAGCAACGGCCTAGTGGGAAGCAAACCACGAGCTCGTACAATCGGCGAAGGACCGAAGGTGCAAATGATTCAAATCGAGGTCAAGGAAAACCTTGGAAAAGTCAGTCCAGTAAAACGTACGCAACCAAACAAAACAGTGGGATCGGTGTCGAAAACCAAAATTGATCGTAAGGAAAATCGATTCAAAATGATGTCCAGAAGACGGTCTTTTTCTCAGAATGATTGAGGCCACTACAGTAGCTAGCATACAGAGGGTATTTTGTGGTCGGCAACCAACACCAGTGGGCGGGACAGTCAGATGCTTTATAGCACACAGAATAGATTATCGAATGAAGGAAAGCGGAGGGCTTTTTTCAGTTGAGGAATATGAGAAAAACTGAAGGCGGAGAATTCTGAGGGTTGTAATTCTGGTTTCATTGACACCATTTGAGACCTCTTTTGGAGGCAGTATCGACGCTGATAAACTCGCTGGATAACATTGTGGCATCAGAAGCAGTGTGATAGGCATGAAGCACACATTTAAATGCAGAGACGGAGGTAGCACGAAGCACAGCCCGGGCAGTTTATTACACATTTTGCCGCAAACCGTGCGAAAGAGTCCACATCTCATGGCCCGTCCATATAGATGAACTGGGAGGAATAAGGCACGATTCTGCGAAAGGTTAGTCCTGGAAGAATTGAACGGTATTAGGCGAGTAGCTTATAAAAGGGTGTGGATCGACTTGAATAAGAAGGTCGAGTTCGGCCAAACGTGGCGAACTTATGGGGGTTCGAGCTTAGATACCCCACAAAGCTTACCAAGGGACATGAAAAAACCTAACCATTTTTTCCGTGGAGAATGCCGAAATTTCTACAGGGTATTTGTGTCGAAATTGGAAGAATGGGAAAATGTAAAAGAACGGTTTCAAAATGGGTGTCAGACGTAGAAGACAGATGAACGGTCGACTGTGCTTTAGTTTTAAGCAGGGCAGAATGAGGCCAATGAATTGTTTGACCTTGGTGACCTTGGATATGATCTCTTCGGAAAGGTTAAAAGGATGAAAGCAGCAAAATTAGGGGTCTGGTACTAGATGGTTGATAGAAAAAGGTGCCCATCAAATTTAAAAGCTCGTACAGCTAACTGGCTCTTATTGGGGAGCAAAACTTCGGGCAGCCAAAGGTTTCATTTGCCACAGTTTTCGCCATTCTTCAAGAAGGTTCGAAACTTAAGAAAAGGTACTAAGCTCACAGAGCAGATTACCTACGGGAATGGAATAGGCAATTTTATTTACATCCTCTAAGATGGGGGTGCCATACTGGATTACGTGGAAGAAGTCATTGAGATATATAAGAAACTACTGGGGTCCCTAAACACTATCTTGAATCACGCACTTGATGTAGGCCTTGCAGAGGATAAACGGCCATCTACTTGTAACACCTCGGAAAGAGAATAAGTAAGAAGACAACAGGAGATGATTGGGCCTATTTGATTCAGAGATTCAAGCCAGGTCGAGAGATACTGGAGAGGTACCCAGGAGAAGGCTTTTGACAGATCTGGGAACAAAATGATCACAGACTTCCCATCGTCAACAGCGGAGGTGAGAGCTTTCAGGAAATCAGTTTGACGGAGATGGCACGGCGGTGATTCGCAGAAGCCATGCTGGAAAAGGCTTATTAATCCGTTGGACGGGAGCTCATCATCCAGCTGAGACTTGACGATTTGCTCCGCAAATTTGCCCACCAAGGAAGTGTATTTAACTGGACGATTATTACCAGGGCCAGGCTCTGGACACTCTATATCAGGGTATGATAAAAAAGGTCTCCTGACGCTGTGGAACTGCACCGTAATTCATAGGAAGCTCAAAGAAGCTAGGAGGCAATAAAGCTATGTCCGGACCTCCGGGAGGGGAAACAGCGGTATTCCGTCAGGCACAGGTTTCAGCGAGGGCCTACACCTGGAGGCCAACGTCATTTCACACAGTGTAAAAGTATTAGTGGAGAGACGGAAACTAGCAGCTTCAGGAATGGCATGAGGGAAGATTTTGGCACAAAAACTGGGCGAGGAAGAAAAGTGGGAATGGAGAGCTTCCGAGATTGGCATACGCGAACGGATGGTGGCCAAGTCGCACGATAGGAAACTGGGGGAATTTTTGTTCTTGCTTCAAGATCTCGTGCTCAGTAAATTAGATATAAGCCAAACTTCTTTGAAGCTTGCTAGAGTGCGTTTTTCTAGCTTTGTGAGATGCATTTCGGAGATATGAATGAGCCCTAGGTTAGCCCTTTTGATAAGCTACATATTGACGAAATCTCATCCTTACTGGTATTTAAGCTGTAAGCTTAACAGCTCGTGGTCTTTTCTCGAAGTTCTTGAATTTCGGCTATGATTTATTGAGGTGAAGATTGGGACAATACTATTTAGGAAGCCGTTTATGCTGGCATAAAATGAGTCGTCCACAATCTGAGCACCGGAGGCCAGAAAGAATGCAATTCAGGCCCTAGAGTGACTCATGTTCGGTAGCCGATCCCAGTCACAGCAGTCATAAAAGTTGATGTTGTTATAAGGGCCGGGTCTGAAATAAGTCGCGTGAAAGCACACAACTATCTCATGGCCATTACTCAGAAATAGATGAGTGAAAAGATGCTTGACAATAATTAGAATTTGCTTAGAGGCTGTGTCTGGGACGTTCCTTCCTCCGGCAGGTGTGCTTAGATGTTAAATCCATTCACCGTGATGAATATGTGAAAGAAAATTAGATGAAAGAGGCCAGCTCGTGTCAGGGGACCAGGTAATCCCTAGGATAGGTAAAGTTATCTATAAAAAGCTTGGCCCCCAGTCTTGTTTTGGGCTGCTTTGAATGCATCATCAGTGTTGCTAGTTATAGTTGTGGAGACTCAGGGGGAAAGATAAATGCCACCTTATAAGAACTCATGATGACTGATTTTGGTCGGTAGCCAAACGAGTTACTTACCTGATCCGAGTCGAAGTCCTGTACAATAGTTGCTGAGGTGGCGCGGCTAATATTTGCCAGGAGCAACCGTCTCGTTTGGATCAACAAGGTTTTGGAAGGCTGTGATACCCAGTGATACTTATACGATCTGTGTGGGACTACTTTGATGGCAATGTCTCGATAACTGAGAATATGTCGGGGCTGGTAGATGGGGTTGAAATTTCAAATAACGGGATTTTCCTGGACTGAGCTCTTACTAATAAGAATGAGGAGATCTTTAGCTGGGCCCCAGAAGTGAGCACGTTGGTCACGTGGTATCGATGGAGAGGTCACGACACGATTTGATAAGATTGACAATACCCGTCTTAGCAGGATCTTGAGAGGGACTGCAGGGTGAAAGATACTTGAGGGAACGGTATCAGAGGTAATATGACCTGTATGAGCTAGACAGCCCCCCTTTTTCAGGATTGGGAGGGGTCCACGAAGATGTGGTGCCTAGGCAAGCCAAAGTGAACAGTGGGTGGCTTCACCAAGGTAAAACAGACTTTCAGTTTGAAAGGTGAACTGCAGGTGGAGGCCAGTAAATGAGAGTTGTATGCAATAGGGCCACATGAGAGGGAGCCTCAGTTGTTTCAGTGAATTGGTGAGCTGAGATTTGGAGGGGGCGAAAAGGAGGAGAGATGGGGAGGGCATCGGTGATGGCCTGAACAAGGACGTGGGGAGTGTGGCTGCGAGTGGTCAATGGGAAAAAGACGTTGTGGTAGGGTGACAGATGCCAGCAAAGAATGGGAGTGGATTAAAGGGGGGTGGTAGAACACATGAAACACTGAAGTGGCTGAGGCGCGTAGCCGGGGGTATGAATGGTATTTTGGGGAGGGATTGAATAGTCATGTGAGAGAAGGAAGCTCTAGATGTTGCGGATTTTGAGTAGGTGATGCCAGCGGTGAAGGTTTTTGAAAGCGAGGAAGGTCGGCTGATACTAGTTTGGAAAAGATGCCACAATAAACATAGCCTAACCTGTTGAATGGTTTTGCACTGAAGAGACCGGTAGGTATAGTCGAAAGATGTGGTGCATGGAGGATGGATTAACCGTTATTGTGGTCGCAGTCCCGCTTGTATCGCCAGAAATTTGGTTTCGCCGTTTGCTTTCTGCCAGCGCTGACCTGTCTAAGTGGCAGACAGTAGACGTCTTGCCACTGGCTGAAGTTAAAAGAAGAGACGGAGTTGACTTCAACTAGACGTTGTCGTTGTAAAATTATAGGCAGACTTTTCGGTTACCGCGGGAAACCGTTCTCAAGCATGACTAATTATAAAATTGCCTTGAAGAAGTTTGTCCACTGTAACCGAAAAGTCAGCATATAACTTTCCACCGACAACGCCTCGTTGCTGAAGTTATGCCTTCCCGTTCAACACAACATGGAGCATCGTTTGTTTGTGCCCTTTGAAAGTCGTTCGGGCCTGACATGCTGGAGTGAACTTTACTGAAAAAGCTTTGTGAGTTAGGTGGGGTTCGCACTGTGTAGCAAGTAAGCTAGCTGCCCTAACCAAAAGCACATAAGCAAAAGCCACATTTGGGCTTGTAGATTGAATCTTGGGAGTTCCAAATGTTTTGAGAGATTCAGAGGCCCACCGGAAGTGATATGAAGGTGGGTCATATTTTAAGTGGTTGGCAAAGACCAGTGTGCACGTTAGGCAGCTGGCTGACCTCACCACGTGCATACTATTGGCAGCTGCTTTAGAATTTTTGGTTTTGACCATAGAAGCTCTAACATAGTGGGCAGGCTAGGGGACCACTGAAGGCGAGCTCTAGGCAGAATCTTCCCGAGATGGTTTCAGCTTTAGGAAGAGCTTTGTTGGTCAGGGTCTATCCCTGCTAGGGGCGACCGATGAGTAGCAGGATGGTGGGCTGAGATTGTTTTGCAGATTTCACCGGGGCCCTGAAAAATTATTAGTTGCCTTTTCATATTCAGTCGAACTGTTGCCTCGGAATCACGAAATCTCCATTTGCAGGGATATTTCGTCAGTGGTACTTCTGACTCTCTTTAACAGAGCATTTAGGGCAATGGTGAACTGAATCTTGGTGAACTCCCCTGCAGTGAGCCCATTATGGAGTCGTAATAGAGGCTGAGGGGCTGTGGGCTGAATACGCCTCCACAACTTGAGGTATTGGCAAGGATGGCACACCTTGATGCCGGTACTCATGATGCTGTATCTTGCTGAATCTAACGGAAAGCTATCAGAGACAATGAAGACTATTATACAGGCGAAAATCTCAAATCTTTTCTCTATTTCAGCCACCAAGGAACTATCTAGGTTACCATCTTTGATCAGATCTTGAGCTCCTGGGTTTATCTGGGCCATCGAATTTGGCCCGATGCATTCGACCAGACAGAGTTGTACTAACAAATGGTGACTGGCTGGCGGGAGTTGACAGCTTACTTGTGCTTCAGGTCCTTCAGCCAACAGGTTGTTTGCCGTCTGCTTTCTTCAGCCCATCTGGTGATGACCTACAGAGTGTCATCGCCATCTTGAGTCAAGCAGCTCCGGAAACAAGACGCTGTCTGGCTCGTCATCCTCGATCATCAACTCGTTTAACCTCCTACCTCCTATCTGCTCCGGACGACACCCTATATAACCATCAAAATCCGTCATTTCCTATCATTTTGCTACTTCTGTTTTTTGGATGGGAATGGTATCCGCATACGTCGTTTGTGCATTCATATACATCAACCAAGCAGACGGAACAGGGGATCGTAGTTGATATTTAGTTAGATGGAGGATTTGGACGGAATTAGTCTCTTCTACTTCCTCCAGTTCTTTTTAGCCTGATGTGAAGAATGGCCCTATTGGGCACAGTACGGGGGCACCTGCGTGCAATCTTCCAGATCGAAACGAGCGGAGAACGGTGAAAGTCGAGGGATATGCGAATCAAGAAACCATAGCTAAACCTGAAAGCCGGATGGCAGAAAAGGGATAAATACTATAATCACAAAATAAGAGGCTTGCTGAAGGATGAACAGCGACATTATACGTACAGGCTGTAGAAAGTGGAAAGCAACAGACCATCGGGTAGTTATAACTTGAGTACGAAGCAGACGTCCCCTATAGGAAGACGGTTGGGAAGTTGCCGACAAAATTCTGAGGGAAGCACCTATAAACGCTCGGCCAGAATGTTACAGAAGGTGAGACGGGCAGTAAACCCGCTAGCTTGGCTGTATCTGGGTGAGAATCAGGGAAGACTTAATAAACGGAGCTATGAAGGACCTTACTGTGAATAATTGGGGCTAAGAATGTCAAAAGCCACCCATGCTGATAACTCGCAGTCAAAATTAACGACCTAACAGCGGCTTGTTCCGGCCGTTTTCGCAGGAGGCCATCACTTCAAGTTGGTCCTTAATACGTACCAGACCAAAAGCATAAGTCTAAACGATGAAAAAAGCAGAACAAAATAAAATCCGAATTTAAGGTCGAGATGATCCTGACCGTATGACAGCCGATATGTCTTCCTTACGATAAGTGGAACTTGGTAGAACTGGTAGGGAACAGAGGACCAAAACAACTAGCGAGGCTCAGAAACGGTGGTAGGCTTCATGCCTACACGTGGGCCAGGAAATCAAGGCTAGGTTTAAAAAAGTAGAGGGGGTAAGCTTCGAGAGACCAGGCTACCCTAATCGATTTTCTCCAGGTAAATCACCTTATGACTGCCGAGGGCGAAAACGGGAGGGTGCATCGGTAAAATTAAGCATGCAACGGAACCGTGCATAGGAGAAATGTATGTTTGTCAGGGTCGAGACAACGTTGCTGGCAAACGAGCAGATTCATTGGGCGGAGAGACTCCGATCAAAACACTGGCTGACGGAAAGCCCCAAAGTAACTGGCAGAAATAAGTACCGGAAGCATGGTAGCAAGTTATACTGGTAACGAAGGCGTATGCAAAACATAGGAAGGTGGTTGCGATAGGTTCTAACACGGGACCAGTTGGTTTTTGGGCGGGACATCATCCGTTCAAGGGGATACGAAGTGAGACTATAACAGCTAGATTATTAAGTTGTGTGAAGAAGTTGTGGTAGCGGCTGATTAAAATTATAGAATGGGCGGACCAGACGTTCGTAGAAATGTTGAATAATCACTTCCGGTAATAAATGGATTACGTGAATGGGGCGGCAGTGACACGTTTCGAAGGCTAACGTATTGCGAGACTATGGGAGCAAGTACTTTGTGGATGAGTGAGCTTACCATGTTAGAAAGATGACAGTAGAAAAGCAGATGAAATGGCTGGTTATGCATGCAGAGAGAAAGATAGCTGCAATAGACGGTTAGACTGATGCTATAGACATCAGGTGGGTATGTTGTGACAGAACAAAAGTAGTGTAAGCGTGCAATACCAAAAGGACTGTGCTGATCACGGCAGACCAATAACGGAAGAAGCGTGAGTTCCGCAACCACTGATAGTGGTTGGGACCGACTGAGAGCTGCACAGAGCCTGTAAAGCCCCTCATGAAGTGAACAGCGATGTACTCCACCAAACCAAATGTGCTCGCGAGGTTGCAAGCCCAATCTGTGCTCGTCAAAGCTGTGGAGCCGACAGCGCTCCACACCACTGGGACAAGCGCGAGTGATAGTCCATCGTTTTATAAGGAACATGGCATGAACGACGAGGGAGAACGCTCCAGAATCGGGTGACTGGGCAGCTCGAGGCCTTGGAAGGCACAGTCAATGAAGGTAGCCATTGGAAGACGGCCATTTAGCAGCTCTGCCTGGAAGCACCAGCCATAAAAGTGACCACAAAGGTACCAAAGACTGCTGACCAACCGTGGGATGAAAATTGCACGGTAGGAGGGCTTGAACGGGGAAAAAATGTGAGAAAGCAGCCTAGGTGTGCTCCAGCTGGGAATGGCCGGTCAACGGAGTAGGAAAAAGTTAGCAAAGAACAGAGCTCATTTTTTAGGCAGCTGAAGAATGGAGAGCTGAGTGCACACGAAAGGAAAGAAAGTACAGCAGTTTGATGCAGAGTGCACGGGACAGGTATTAGCCAGGATCACCCACGCTTCCAGAACTTATTTGAGGGGGGTGGATAATGGTTGTTGACAGTGTCCATGATTGCTTCGGTCAAGAAATTCTCAAAAAACCCGGGCAGACCTAGAAGTCGAGACCTTTCTAGCAAGCATTATCTTAAGATAAGCACATATTACAAGGCTTGGACAGTCCAGCCATTGGAACGTTCAAGTGACGCGCATCAACTGATTTCGGCACAATTTAAAACAAAGTCGATTCCAAATAGCTGCGGTACTATACACAAAAAATAAGCCAATCCGACAAACATTAAACCTTAATAGTGTTCCTTCTGCGCTCTTACGCCCCAAATTGAACAACAAATCAAAAACTGCACTTGAATTACAGCAACAGGTCAGATGCGCAAGATGAGACTACCGAACGCATTCAGAACGAAGTTTAAGCTGATCGAAATACGCTCGAGGCAAAGATGAGAGTCCGGTTTACGACAGGAATTCGGGGCGATAGAACAAACGATGGAAATCCCGTCAAAGGCAGTTCATACAGGAGAAAAGTGTTTTTACTATGGAAGTTGATGAATGGAACCGGGTTTCCTGAATTCTTCTACATGTGTAACATGCAGGGGTGACAGTTAGGTAAGTAATAGGTACAGGTGGAGTTTGGGAATGGGTATGGGAAACTTGTATAATGGTGGGTAGCTTGTTCCGGAATATGTAGTGGACGAAAATGGTGTGAGGGTCATATACTGCAGCTTCTTCCCAACGTTCTACATGCTTTGTGAATGTGACTTTACTTGACATCACTTTGCTAAGCTTTTCCACACACAACACCTTAACATGTTTGTCTGTTTGTGTGAAACATTTAAATTACGCCTTGAACCAGTTTTTACCTTCGGGCTTGGACTGCGGGACCTTGGACCTTTGGGTTTTGCTGTGGAGTCCACTTGACCACAAAACTGAGGGTGAAATATATTTGTACTTTTTGATTTTCAATCAAGCAACGTGGAACCTAAGAATCAATGTCGTTCTGGTTTTTATTCGTATAACGTGGCTACATGTTGCTCCAATTGCGATTCTTTTGACTCACAAGTAAGTGCTCGACCTTGGGGAGGATTTGGCTTTGGTGGACTGGAAGGTAAGGAACCCGCCGAAGAAGACATGTTTTATGAGAGAAGTTTGGCAATACAGGCGAGTGTCCGGTTGTAAACCGATTAACCTTGAGTGGGCCAAGTCAGGTCTCAGGCGGCGGAGCCAAAGTGGGTCAAGACCGATGTGCTTGCGTAGTTCTCTGGCTCTAAGAGGCAATTACTTTCGAGTAAAAAGCTTTTGTATGCTTTCTAAAGCTTATCCGTTCGATTTTGGATTTTTAGGGAGGATTACCCGGTAATGTACTTGTAGATGCGAATATTACTGTCTCGGAGGCGAACGAGCGGAGGAAAAGGCCTGCCCTTCTTCCAGCGCTTTCCACTTGGATGGCTGCGGGCTCCGAGAAGCTTAGAGAGCTAAAGTAGTTGGGGCCGCCATCATGGCCGGTAGGTCGAAAAGCCCCTGGAGACCCACCAGAAGTTAAGGATACAGGGGGACAATTGAAATTGTTTGGTTAAGACCTCTCTTTTATCAGTGGAAAGATGCAGCATCCAGGGATACCACGAAAAGCCATGTACGGGGAAGTCCATGAGAAGGTTACCGGAGGTGGAAGTGGACTCAGTCGACTTGAAAGTGCAAGCCTCCTTATTTCGTTTGCAAACAGGAAAGGGTTGCCATAAAGTGCTACATCCACTGTGTCGTTTATATCGTGAAGAGAGTTGGTCCCAGATTTTATCCTTGGGGTACATCACGGCTTTTAATCTCTGTCGTGGAATGGGTTTCAGTAATCCTGACGTAGAACAGGCGGCTACATAGGTAGGCTTGCGAACGCCCCTCTAGCCCTGCTGCCTTAACAGGCCCGCTAGGTTTGAGCAGCAACAGCCCAGGATTCACACTGTCTTACGCCGAGCAACAATCAAGGTAACACACCTCAAAGTCTCCACCTTTATCCATCATCCTGGTTGTTTCGTCAACAAAGTTCAAGATTAGGTCAATACAGGATCTTTGTTAGGCCACGACGTTTCACATGCGATCCGGGTGTTTACTTCCAGATGCCTCATTGGAGTATATCTGGTTGCTTTTTTAAACAGCATGGGGCCGCTAGTAAGAGGCCAGCAGGCCGGCTGCTTGATTTTTGATCCCTCCCACCGCTCTTTTCGGTTGAAATGACTTCCACCGTATTCCGTTTACAAGATAACCGTGGTCATTTTAAGTGGATTATGGAGTGAGTTCGCAGAGGTATTCGCGAATGTAGTGACTAGCAGCTTTAGGATTCTGGGGTGTATTACTTCTTTTGCCGGGGGTTTCTGTATTATTTGCTGCCAGAACTGGTAGAAGGTACCAAAATCAAGTCGACCCAGATCTACGCAAACCAAAATAGCAGGAAACACAAGACGAAGGAAATGCATTTCGGTCGTACTACAGAACTGACTTGCATAAGGGTACCAATTCAAAGTTGGTAATTAGTAGAAAACAATTTTATCAATTACAGTGAGCTGTTTTGTCCCCGTCTTTGGCAATTCAGGTTGACTGAAGTTACTCGGCCTACGCAGCCACGAAGCTCTACCTGGACATGTCATGTGATGTCTGCTAAATAATAACGACATTCCTCTCCCAAAAGCTTCTGGTGCATTTGGCTCGCCTGTCACAATAACCATCGGACTGGAGTTGGTGCATGTGATTCTGCAGCATCGATAATTTTTTCCTTTGATGGAACAGGCTGGTTAACTGCCTTATTACAGCAGCCATTTTGGTCCCCGAAGTGAATTTTGCTGGGGTTGCAGTGATGCGTGGATGCTTTGTCTTTGTCCGTTGTCTTGATTACAGATTGGCCGGGAAATTCCGTCATGCTTTCGCGAGTTCTTTGCTTAAGGAGCGCGTGACATTGCTAAAATCGGAACTCGCTCCTACTGACCGAATTCTACTCGGCTTGAATAGAAAAACTAGCCGGCCTTTTATGCTGACTTGCACTGCTTTCCACCATTGCGGCACAAAAACACCGGGGCAAGCTTCCAAATGGAATAAGGTCCCCCAGATGGTAGAATCTAGTGCATTTCACACTGGAGCCGTCAGGCTTTCTGCTGCATAACTTGAACACGAGTGTTGTAGAGCCGTTCGCAGAAGCCAATTTCTAGTTCTGCTAAGAGTACTTTCCAGCTTCGTTGCTCAAAACTGGTAACTGTTATCGGTGAGCTGCACATGTGATATTCATTTTCGGCCGAAGCACTCCCAAAACATCTGACTACCAAAAGGCTTCTGGCTAGCTAATCAACGATGCCTCCGGCGGTTTGGAA
The DNA here is from genome assembly GCA_948099385.1 of Fasciola hepatica. Classification (NCBI taxonomy): domain Eukaryota; kingdom Metazoa; phylum Platyhelminthes; class Trematoda; order Plagiorchiida; family Fasciolidae; genus Fasciola; species Fasciola hepatica. The sequence continues at coordinate 19,703,533 of CANUEZ040000142.1, forward strand.
CACGAATCAATCAGTACCGGGGCAAGGTATTCGTTCAAAGAATGGACAACAGAAATGGGCACTGACCCTCTGCCACTGAAAGTGACCCTTGGACCACGGGCTCTAGATGCTTATTCGCGAATGGACCTTGTGCAAGCATGCTCCACAATTACCCGCAGAGGTGCTGATATTTGCATCTAGTTCCGGTCCCAACACTTCTCTCTAGACCATGACTCCATCTTCTCCACACACAAATGATCTTCGTGCCTATTACCAGAACCGACTAAGGCAACAGAGTTTGTGTGACGAGTCGGTCGTCATGACCCAGCATTCTGTGTGGATGTGCGCTAGATACCTTTGGAGCACAGGTACTTGTGCTTACTTATGTTTAACATCGGGTCGCCAAGCATGAATTACCCACTGAGTAATTGCCACTTGTCTGCTTCTGCCATTCTTCCCATTACAGCCGCGCAGCCGAGGGGATGAAACCGCACTGCCTCACAGCTGCGATAAGTGAGTATTCTGAAAACAATTCAACTCGCAGGATTTTCTTGCCTGATCGGTTCCGCATGTTGTTGCTATAAATGAGCAGACCGACGTTTCCCCCTGAATCGTGGCAGCCGTCTATTTAGCCACAGATTTTTCTGCATCATCTTGGAAGGGAAGCACTTGACTTTCTGTGGTAGTCCTAGCCTCAGCCCAAATTGGTACTTATGTAGTAAACTCTCCGCCCAGAAGGGGCAGAAGCCTTTTGCGCCTGCGGGTAGCAATTCTACGAGGTACTGAGAGGACAAAAGAAGCAGTATATTGGACATCCATCCTACCCTGGAGCTGCTCGGCATGGTCGGTTTAGGGGGTTCGAAAGGTGTCAATTTGGTCACTGAACAGTGTTTTATCAAAGTGCTCTCCCAGCTGCCACACACTGGACCACCGTGCATTGAAAGAAGGTTAGACTCGTGTTCCGAACTTTGAAATGGATCAAAAGTTGTAATGTATGCAGCCTAGGGTTTATCTTTGACGGACCTGATTTTTAGCTGACAAAAATTTGATCAGGGATCTAAGAAATAATCCGGCAACTGGGGCAGGATTGAGGTGTCCATAAAGCGAGTTCCTGACCTGAAAGGTCCAGCCGAAATACAGTTCTTACATGACTTGCTTCCCCCCGGCCGCAGTCTTCGGGGAGCAGTTCGTGATATGGGGATTTCATGGTTTCCTTCCTACTATAGAGGACTTTAAAGCAGATTGACTTCGTCACTGAATATTCTCTTTCGAACAAGTTATACAGCAATCTATCAGATTTGGTGCCAAGCTCTGCTGACGTCAACTAACTAGCCGCAATCCCCTGACCCTGACATCTACCAATATGTCCGAGGCCCCTGGTTCCTGAACGGTACTTTACTTTAGATCTGTTTTCCAACAAGCCTCCTGCTATTACCCACGGCACTCTCTTCCGCAGCCGCTTATGGAACTCCCTCACCTCAATCTATAACCAGTCATCCTCTGATCCAACCCCCTCTCCTAATCGCCGTTTTAGGCTCATTGAATCTTGAGATCCTTGAGGCACATCATTTTTCTATTTTTGATGTGCCACTGATAGCTAGTGCCCCTAAACATATCAACACAAATCTCTTTCTGGAACTGCACTGGCTGGCGGCCAACCCTTACGAAGAAGGCGATAACATCTTTCCAGCAAAGCCATCTCGACCATGGAGTTTCCGTGTGCCAATACAAACGGCGCCTTTATTAGATGGCTCAAGTGTGTAATGGAACCCGTCAGACTCTCTTATCGAAGGAAAGCAAGACTTTGGGCAGGATTCTGATGAATGCTACCAATACCCAGAAGCTTGTTTTACCCCATGTATTCCCCTAGTAGCTTAGGTCGGCGAGACCCACGAGAGTAATAGTGCGAAAGTCCCACAAAAAGGGTAGGGGCTAACCCTGGTAGCTGAGGATCAAACGAGCCAAGTATAAAGAAGAGTTGGGGAGAAATGGGCGGTATATTCTGCAGGTAAACCAACTCCGCCGCTTCTCGATAAAAATCGACGTGAAAACATTTCCGGCTGTGAACGTTTTGAACCAATGCCCTCTGACTCCTTTGGTGGCAACCCAGACAGAATCCTGCATGTTGAAAGCGGCAAATATTCGACAGCTGGGGGCAGCTTTCAGTAAAAGTTACCAGGGCTCGTGTAGTGTGACGGCTCGTCTTTCGAGTTCTCAACGTGTAGTTTCTGACCTTGCTTCTCTCAGCTCCAACTCCTTCTGGTTTCCTGCAAAACCCTTGATCTGCCTGTTGACATCCAGGGCGATTGCCATACACAGGAAGATTAAATTGTGGCCCTTGCTATGGCCGGGCCTCCTCAGTGGTGCACTCGGGGTCCGCTAATCCGAGCTAAAGCCAAACAACGTTTCATTATTTGAAGGTGGAGTGCAAGGAAGAAGTGCCCCAAATTTATTCTCTACCACTTTGACTCTCTCCTGTTCTCCTGGAGCCCAAGCACCAACTACGCTGACAAAAATCAGCTATGAAGATAACTGCGTATTTTAAGGCAGAAGAATTGCTGAAGGCCCATCACGGAGTGTTGACTGTCGCTCCAAAATCTCATCGCATTGCTAACACTTCGCCCGAGAATGGAAAAGCGACAGGACTGGATTTATCGGCAGATTCTTTCGAAGCTCCAGATGATTCACGCAATCAGTCTGTCCATGGAGCTATTGGTTCCCCAGCTGATCCCCAGGTTTAGACCCTGGTGCTTGTGCCTGTGGCATGAAAAAATCCCCGAACCCCATGCCGGGACCCTGGGCCACAAAAGGTAATCAAAATAATGTGCTGTGGAAGTAAAGCCTCCAACTATATGAATGGGACTAAAACACGGGATCTCGGATATACAGGGATTTTAATGATTAGTCAACGCTGGTTTGGATCAGCTGAAGATTGTAGCTCATTTTGGTCTACCTTTGTGGACCCAGGTCACACTTTGATACGTGTTCGCTTCCGTTAACTTCTCGTTTAAGGTTACACCAAAGTAAATGCCACCCGTTCCCGGCAGATGCTCTTAGACCGTAACCAGCTACATAGTTTACAGACGGGGCTGTCCACACAGTTAACGATGCAGCCAGATGTTCAGGACCCAAATTAACGCTGGAAAAAGATAAAGGAAGCCTTGTATATCGCTTTGAACAGCGCCCAGAACTCTGCTTCAAATAAGTATCACAAACGACGGATGTCTTCGACTCCAGTTGTTTTGTTGGATGCTTGCGAGTCGGTCCCTCCGTATGTCACGTTTCATGAAGTGCAAAAATCCCTGAGATTCCTAAAGGCTAGGAGCCTGTGGAATGACCATGAGCAGTGGTGGATTGCGAAATGCAGGGAAATGGAAAGGGCCGTGTTCATTAACAATGCTCGCAACCTTTTCCGTTTCATCAGAGGCACCAGGCCAAAGAAAGCCTGGTGTAAGTGAGTTAATTAAGGAATCCGACGGCTCAATAATTTACCCTCAAGAATACCAATTGAATCATTGGGGGGAGAACTTCAAGAAGCAGGCCATTTGGGCCACCTCAGCCGTGGACCTTTTAAAGCTACCTGCCGGAGAAGTAATGCACGTGGATATCAGAGATGGAGATTACGCGAGAAGTAGATTAACTGGAAAGGTACAAAGCCGCTGAGCTGGATGGGTTGCCTCCACCTTTTGCCAGGATAAAGTCAAAGCTTTGATTTCGGAGTTAGCGAAGCTCCGCAATATGTGGGGTAGCGAGTAGATTCCCAGGGAATGGTGTGAATCGATGAATGTGCCGATTTACAGATCCTTTCGTAAAATCGCACGGGAATTAGTTTGGCAAGTGGCGATTTTAGACCGCTCACTGGTCCTATTTTCTACCAGCTATCGAGCACCCGCGAAAAGTGTCCGCGTGAGAATCAAGCCAGTTTCAGACTCGGTCAGGGTTATATCGACCACATCTTTGGCAACGACCGGTCGAGTAAAATCCCCCTAAAACCCTTGCGATTCAGTGTTTTTCTTCACATCACTCACTTGCTTATACTATTGATTTGTCTTTACGAACTGGTTGTTTATATGGACCAATTGTTGTTTGTTCGCGCCCAGAGCGCTAATTTAGCACATCCTTGTTCAGGACCCGCGTAACGCACGTGCTGCTTGCTCACACGCTGCAATTCGGTTTCCCGTTGTTGAGTCCTTGTGATCACATTATTGAGGTTAGTATCTTTTTGATGTCATTATTCATGCGATAAGCTAGTATCGTAGAATCTCACGGTGAATCGCCTTTTGATTTCGGGACCCGTCGTGAATTTGGCTACGCGTTGCTCAAACTTTCGTCACAATAATCAATAAATCAATTTGGAACGAGAAGAAACACGTAAAGTTCAGGGGAAAGGATAAAAAATAGACTCTGGACAGAAGTTAACACTGCAAGACTCTGGGGAGGTTTTGGGTACATTTGGTTCTTTAGTTATTGTTAGATCGCCTTGTCTTGTCAGTGCTAGTTCATGTGTTACTGGGGCAATATGGATCGTGAGGATGTTGATTTATATAGGCTGAGAATACTGGACCTAGAACAACAGTTTTTATCGGCTAGACTAAAGGTGCAGGAAGAAGGAAAGAAGTGTACAACGAAAGAGCGAGAGCACGAGACCAGCGACTTGGACACTTCCGATATACCGGGCACAGCAAAATGGGAAACTTCACGCCGGTCGCCGACTACAAACCACAATCGATCGTTTTGCCTAGACTGGAACTAACGGTTTTCGAAGGGCGATCAGAACACTACTGCAAGTTTGTCAGGCAGTTCGAGACGTTCGTCGAAATTAAGGTAACCGAATCCGGGCAAAGGCTTCTCTACGTTACTCACTACTGTCGAGGCCGAGCAAGAGATGCTATCGACGGGTGTATCACGCTCGACCCGTAAAAAGGCTGCACCCGAGCAGGGAAGGTTCTAAGGGACTTGTTTGGCCAACCGTTCAAAGTAGCCCGTAACCTAATAGAGGGCGTGATGGCAGAGGCAAGGAGAACCAAGGGCGATGTCTACACAATGGCCGACCTGGTGATCAAGATGCAGAACTGCTCAATAGCCTTCGACCATTTGGGTTACAGGGCTGACCTAGATGCAATGCACACCTTGGAGGGCATAGTCCGTCACCTCTCTCCCGAACTACAGGGTCGGTGGGCGGAAGGAGCGGAACGGCTAAGCAGAAGCTACCGGGAAGCTAACTTCGAAGACCTGACCGAATACTTGGACGGGCAAATCAAGATAGCCGACAGCAGGTTCGGCCGACTCATCCGGGACAGCAATCGGGCAAGCAAGCCCAGTACTAGCCAAGCTCAAACCTCTGCACGGGAACATCCAAAATACCAACGTTGGACCAAAACACATGCCATTTCACGCGATGCTACGACGCAACCCAATTGCAGATCCCGTGGTACTAGCCATGGCCTACCAGAATGTCCCAAGTTCGGCAACGCCACGACAGGCGAACGGTGGGGAATGGCGAGGATTGCAGGAGCGTGTTTTATTTGTCTCAACATCACGCACCGGGCAGCAGCCTGTAGGACAAGGAACCAGTGTGGTTACGAGGGCTCCACGGGCAGACACCACCGATTGCTGCACCAGGCTAGAGTAGCCATATCCGAGACGAATACTAAGGCCAGTGTTATTTGTTCAACGTCACGATCTGCCAGTAAACCGGTACGTTTAGGCGTAGTGGCCGTAGGAGTAGTGACCCCGACTGGGTTGGTCAAAGCTTTGGCTCTCGTCGATAACGGATCCGAAACTACTCTAGTGAACGAGCGGTTTGCCGACAAACACCGACTCTCTAAATGTGCGATGTCGTTGGCAGTGAGCACGGTGGGCGGAACACAAGTAATGACTGCCGGTAGGTTGAGGCTGCAACTCATTTCTCTAGAAATTAACGAGGAAATTGAACAAACGGATGCATTCACGTTAGTGGATCTCCCCATGCGAGCACCAAGGTCGGTCAACGCAATCTTGACTAGGTGGCCCCAACTGCAGGATGTAACCGTTGTAGACTGGGAAGATGATGAAGTGGATCTCCTCATCGGCTGCGACGTGCTAGAGGCGCGTTGGGTGCTTGACCAGAGAGTGGGCGGCCACCAGGCACCTTATGCCGTACGCACGGCTCTGGGATGGATGTTATGCGGTGCAGTAGGGGTACGCGGTTCCGTGAATTACTTATCCGCCGAAACGGACCGCATAGAGTATCATCTGCAACGGCTGTATGAAAAGAAGTTTCATGACATTGGAGACGAAAGACCATCGTTGTCTCAGGAGGATCCCTTTGCTCTACAAACGGTGCGGCAAGGCACTAGAGGCCCCAAAAACAGTTTCTCCCATCGGCGCACATCTGCCTACCCGTGGAATGACAGCAGAAATTATGTTCTCTAACGATTACTACGACTGAAAGGAAGTTTCATTCGAGACCAGAATCTATGGGAAAGATACTCGGAATTAATTAAGCGAAACGAGACCCTCGGTTACGTTGAAAAGGTGCCTGCTAACACCGACAGCAAAAGGGGTATCTGGTATCTGCCTCACCATCCGGTTACCAACCCCAAGAAACCCAATAAACTGCGGGTGGTTTTCGACTGTGCGGCCACGTTCCAGGGCAAGTCGTTAAACGATCGCCTACAACAGGGGCCTGACTGGACTACACCACTGATCGATGTTTTGTGCCGTTTCAGAGTGGGTATAGTGGCTTTGTCCGCCGACATTAGGATAATGTTTCATCAGAGGAAGATTCCGGTAGGAGAACGAGATGCGTTGCGTTTCCTGTGGTGGGAAGAGAGCGACCGGGCCAACGCAGTGGTGAATTATAGGATGACCGTCCACCCCTTCGGAGCCATATCGTCACCATTCTGTGCAACCTACGCCCTTCGGGAAGCTGCGAACAAACATTGAGATCTAGCACATTGGACGGTGGTAGATAGCGTCAGCAGGAACTTCTACGTCGACGACTACCTTGGGTCATTCGATGATGTGGAATCAGCTCTAGAGCAGTTCAGGGGTCTGACGAGATTGCTGGAAGAGGGCGGTTTCCACCTAACAAAATGGATGTCGAACGCTTCAGAAGTGCTGAAGGTCATCCCGTATCACGAAAAGGCCGAAAGTGTAAGAGATTTGGACGGCTCTCCACTTCCTATCGAAAACACTTTAGAAATACGATGGGACGCGGAAACGGACGATTTTGTTTTCGAACTGAACGTTCCCAAGCTGCCAATAACCCGTCGTGGCATACTATCTGCCGTCTCAAGTTTGTTCGACCCGCTCGGTTTCGTCTCACCATGGCTGCTACCCGGAAAGATCTTGCTGCAGCAGCTGTGCCGTAAGAAAGTTGATTGGGACCAGTCACTGGACTGAGAGGACCGGCTGGACTGGGAAAACATTTTGAACACCTTGAAGAAATTAGGGGACATGAGGATTCCTCGATGTTTGACCCCTGGCCGTACGACGAGGACGGGAGAACTACATGCCGTTTCTGATGCATCCGAAGTCAGTGATGAGGCTGTGGTGTATGGAGGATGGTGCACAGTAGATGTACAATATACTGCGAGGATCCTGTTTGCCAAACCCCGCGTTACTCCACTGAAGTCGGTCTCGATCCCACGACTTGAACTCAGTGCAGCCGTGTTAGCAATCAGGGCGGTACAAGCTGTAAAGAGATGTTTTGACCTATAAATTTGGTCGGTTAGCTTTCGGAAAGTCTCAACGACAGTACTTTACTACATTAGCAACGCCCAAAGCCGGTTTAGTACTTGCGTTGCTAACCGGCTCACGATTATCCAAGATGAATCAGCATGAACCAGTGGAATCATGTCAGGTCTGGCGACAATCCAGCCGATCTGTGCTGCCGAGGTGCGGCCAACTTCAGGCAACTATACACGTGGACGAGAGGGCCAAACTTCCTGCACTTGCCCAAACAGGACTGGCCCGTGTTCGAATTAAAACCCCCTACGGAAGTAGAACTGGAGATCAAAGGCGTAGTGATAGCAACCAACGTCGTCGAAGCGACATCCACTCTATCGCGATTGGTAAGGTTTTCTTCCTGGATGAAGACGCTTCGTTCGTTAGTTTGGTTAACCAGTTCAACAGAAATTCACTAGTCATAAAAGGGCTACGCCCCTCAGGCCGGATACGGGTCGGCCCGATAAGTCCCGATAAGTTAAAAGCGGCAGAACACGATATTTTCAGAATGATACAACGCAAGGCTTTCTCCCGAGAACTAAAGAGGGCGGAAGAAGTGGGACAAACCAATAAAGAGATATTATCTCTTAGAGGCGAATTGAAGCGTTCAAACCCTAAACTCATTGATGGACTGCTGCAGGTGGATGGGAGGCTGGACAACGCCCACCTGAACTTCGACACAAAGTATCCTATACTGCTGCCTGAGAGACAACCTGTAGTAGAGCTAATGATCCAACACGTCCACGCCTTGGAGGGACATGCCGGGGAAAATCACGTGAAGAGCTTCATTCGAAATCGCCTTTGGTTGCTGAGAGGACGAGAGACTGTAAAACGCGTAATCCGACGTTGTGTCCAACGTAGGAGACTCAATACCACGGCGGGCAAACAACTCATGGCCCCACTACCAGAATGCAGGGTGACTACGGGCTGGTGGCCGTTCAGTGACACCGGGTTGGTTTATTTGGGGCCCTCGGGGATCGAGTGCGGGAAAGGATTAGAAAGGCGGTATGGATGTATCATTAAGTGCATGAAATCACGCGTGGTACACCTAGAAGTTGCACATTCCATGACGACCGATTCTTTCCTACGGGCCTAGCAGAAATTTATCAACCGAAGAGGCGTACCGGCCGATGTATACTCCGATAATGGGTCGAGCTTCGTGGGCGCTCGCCGGGAAGTTCAGCGTTGGCACAAGAACATAAACAGGGACGAACTGCAGGATCGAACTGTGGCCTACGGCATACGATGGCATTTCAACCCCCCACAGGCCAGCCACCGTGGCGGCATATGGGAACGCATTATCCGGTCCGGCAGACGGGTATTGCTGTCAATCACGGAGCAGCAGCCGACCGACGACGAGACGCTGGATACCGTCATGACTGGGGTGGAGAGAATTCTGAACAACCGCCCCCTGGTTCCAGTAATGAACGGCGACCCCACCCACCTGGCGCTCACCCTGAACGACTTATTGACGTTAAGGTCGAACGAGGGCTTACAAGGGCCGGTAAACCTCCGTGGGAGCCACCTCCACGGATGGAGGCAGGCGAACTATCTTGCCAAGGTTTTCTGGAGGCGCTGGCTGCGGGAGTACCTACCGGCTCTGCAGACTCGACAGAAGTGGCTGGTGAAAACGAGACCACTCAAGGCTGGGGATGTGGTGGTGATCGCAGACGAACGCGAACATTTCAGCACCTGGTCCTTGGGGGTAGTTATGGAAACCATCGAAAGCACTGACGGAATGATACGAACGGTGAAGGTGAAGGCTAGCGGAGCGCTTATTCTTGAATACTCAGTATTAGCCTGCTCAAGAGTGAAGGCGGGGAAGCTGATAACGCTGAGGCCCAGTAGACCATTTCGCATTCGTCTTCGAAGTGGGTAAGGAAACCCCATAAATGGAAGCAATCACGACACACTGACGTATTGAGCCATCACACACCCCGACGCACACTTACCTACATTGTACTCGTTATGCCACATGGTCTCCGTCAAACCCGTTACAGTGCTCACAGTCTTTCATTGACGTTACAGAAGGTTTTTCCGATATGTGGTGATGGATGCGATTCCATTGTACATCCAGACACATACACACATACCCGATGCACGCTATGCCCCGCAACCCGTATCAGACATGTGACAGTGTTCGTCGTTTGCTTTTTTTGACGTTACCGAATGCCTTTTGTGTGTATAGGAGTAGCGGAGCTAAGGTCACGCACACATGCCTACATTTTACTCGTTTATGCCACACAGTCCTCGTCAAACACGTTACAATGCATATAGTCTCTCGTCGACATTGCAGTAAGTCCTCCTCTGAAGCGTGGTCATACTTGTGATTATATCGTACACACACACACTCACGCAAGCCCACACGGCCAGGGCAGGACGGCCTTTCCAAGGGCAGCATCTACGTGCCCACCCCACGCCCGCCATCGGTCATTTGTTCTCGTGGAAGATGTAGACTAGCCTCGCGTCTGTGCAGCTAACGGATTAGGTGCGACCATGAGTAGAACGTTAACGACGAGCATTAGGCGCACGCACTGAGAGCAGGGCCTAAGCAGGTAGGAAGAATCAATACCTTTATACAAAACCTTTGATTCTGCTAAGGGTTCAGGAAGATTTTGGTGGGCGGTCTAACAACCGGTCGAGTAAAATCCCCCTAAAACCCTTGCGATTCAGTGTTTTTCTTCACATCACTCACTTGCTTATACTATTGATTTGTCTTTACGAACTGGTTGTTTATATGGACCAATTGTTGTTTGTTCGCGCCCAGAGCGCTAATTTAGCACATCCTTGTTCAGGACCTGCGTAACGCACGTGCTGCTTGCTCACACGCTGCAATTCGGTTTCCCGTTGTTGAGTCCTTGTGATCACATTATTGAGGTTAGTATCTTTTTGATGTCATTATTCATGCGATAAGCTAGTATCGTAGAATCTCACGGTTAATCGCCTTTTGATTTCGGGACCCGTCGTGAATTTGGCTACACATTGCTCAGACGTTCGTTACACCTTTACTACTCGGCTAACCTTGTAGCACATACAAATATTCTGTAGGTCCACAGTCTAGGTTTTTCTTGATCTGAAAGCGGCGTTCGATTGAGTCGACTTCACAGCTCTCTGGCGCTGCCTCTTACTGAAGAGTGTGCCAGAGAAGTATTTTCCTCTTTCTCTATGCTTGTACGCGAACAGCAAAGCCGAGTTCCTGCTTACGACGATCTTTCATCCAAGTTCAGCACGGAAAAAAGCGTTCGTCAGGGTTACTGTCTTTCACACTTCCCCTTCAATTTGACGATTGAACTGAGTCTTGAGATAGCTCTATTCTCACGTGTAAATAGCGGCGCCGGTCTCCCCTCAGGCAATAAACTGTCTGGCTCGGAATATGAGAACGATATTTTGCTTCTGAGTGGAGATCCAAGTAAGTTGCCAGCTCTTTTGGATAGCCCTAACAACAGTGTAGGGATGTTCGGGATGCGTTTTGCACCTTCGAAGAGTGAAACGCTGCTGCAGGCCTCGGTTTGCTCAATACAAACCTTGCGTTGGCAGGGGAATCTCCAGCTGAAGTGGGCAAATTTTTTGCCTTGGTAGTCGCTTTTCACCAGGTAGGCAGACAACGGATGAAATTTCACCACGCATACAGAGGGCAAGTTCGAATTTCGCCAACCGCCGTCTTCTGTGGCGCCGGCGTGACATCTGGTCGTCTGTTAAGGGTAGAGTGTACAACGTGGCGGCTGGGTCCATTTCCTTATGTGGTTCGGAAATATGGCCTTTGAGGGTAGAAGATAAGCGAAGACTGTCAGCGTTCGAGAATCGATCTCTCCGTAGCATTGTCCGAGTATGGTGGGAGCACAGTATCAGCAATACTGTGGTTAGGCTCAAGGTGTTGGGAACCAGGGGTCAGTCTGTGGATCAAGTACTGGATCCAAACAGGGTTAGGGTGGTTGGGACATGTATTAGGCACGCCCAACGATAGGCTTCTTCGGCGTACGTTGTTCTCTGAGGCAGGTGGTGATTGGAGGGTGGGCCGAGGAGGTAGGTCTATGACATGGCAAAAGGTGTGAAAACCTTGCCCAGTGGACTAGGCCATGTAGGATGTTTTAGACGTTCAGGTATGAAAACGCGCGGCCCGTCTACCTAATGGTTGGAAACAACAAATGATATGGCTAGATGTCGCGGCCAGCGGCGTAGTTGTATTCGGACTCTTTCCTTATCATCTTGATTTCCCTCTAGTACTTCAACATTTTGATCTTCATTACAATATTTCCATTCTGTTCGCTTTTTACTGGACGATGCCTGAAGGTAGCAGCCAAAATCAGGGCAAAGAATTGCTAGTTATCGGTTGAATGAACTGAAAATGAAACAGGGTTTTTCACCAATGAGTACGGTTGAAGGTTGTTTGCTGTCGAAAAGAAAATCTCGTTTTCCTTTTTCGGATCATTGAGTTTGCTTCAACACAGTTCAGATATTACAGTCCATAACCCGGTTCCGAACAAGCTAGCATCTGTGTTCAGCCGTTCAGTACTAGACAGCTCCATGAAGCGACGCCAGTTGTGCTGTGTGCAACACTGAGATTGGAAGAATGTACTGGAATCACCCTAACGAACAAGTACATATACCAGGGTTGCATGAACCCTCGAGCTGTGGAAAGGAGCGCTAACAATCATGCAGATTTGGCGTGCGGTGCACCGCAGTCGTTGTGACGTTGAGACGGAAACTTACGGGGATAAGCTAGGCTAAAGAGCCGCTGGGTGACAGCTGCCACGAGTACTTAATGATTACGGTCTGAAGAAAGCTCCGGCCAAAAGTGCATTATTAATATTAATAATAATGGCATATTTCTCGACCATGGTGGAGAAGCACGCGCAAGCGCATGATCATGGTGTAAAATGTTACTCAAAACAATGAACTACACACGAATTTCAAGAAAGCGTGTCAAAAACGTCAGAAGCAAAACAATATAGCTACAGATAGTTTGGAACGACCGAAATGATAATGGCTTGCGCGGCAAATACGGTTTGGCTTCGAATCCGAGTTGGTTGGTGGTGGCCCATGGAAATACAAAATGTCGTGAAAATATAGCGCTGAGGATGCGTTACAAACCAAAATAATGCAAGTTGTGGATAACGGTGGCCTATTGGGGTTCTATGAACGGGAAAAGTTATGAACATGGAGAGATGAAAGAAATGAATGGGAGTGCACTCGTGAACTTTGGTGAATATGGGAAGAAAGGCTCCCTATGAAGAAGAAGTTGGCCCAGAATGACGGATATTCCCGGTCTCAAAGGACGGACTGAGTCGCGAAACGGGGAGACATGAACAAACTATGTCGAAGTGGACTAGGGAACGTTGATGAATGTGGAGGTAACGGCAATCCACATAAAACGTGGGTTTAGGTTCAGGATCAATAACCCGTATATTTCCGAAAAAAGAGAGCGCAAACTGAAGGCCTTCATTTAGTAAAGAATCAATTTCAAGCCGGATACCGATCGAAATAAAAGTGAAATCTTGCAAGAGAAAATTGAGTGAAAAACCTCCGCGTAGGCTAGCGCCTTATTGTTCTGTTAGGCTGACAAAAATATAGTGATTTATTGATTCTCAGTGATATTCGGAGTCATTATTGGGAACCATGGATGAGGGGGATTAGTGGACTTACGTTCGGATGGCGTATCGAAGTTTAATGAGTAAAAAATTCCTGTGTTGCGTATTCTGGCTCTGTTATTGGATTGTTCCACATGAGACCAAGGTGATGTGCAGCATCCCGTGGGCATGGTTCATCAGGCTGGGTAAGAGAAGTGTGAATCAATCAGTAAAAGGTAGCTTGTGAACTGTTATTTATAAAGACTCCAACAAAGACATTCGTAGTGGAGGTGTTGCATTAGAAGACGCCTATAAATCTACTGGTAAGCAGTTGGGAGTGTTTTAGGTCGTGTGGCTCGATTGCAATCCCATTTTTTATAAAAGATTCCATTTAGGTCTCTGTGGATACGGGTCGAAGTGTGGACCTTGGTCACCGAAAGAGGGGTCCAAGAGAGTGGGCGACGACAAACCATGCACTAATATACAGGGCAGAGAACCGAAACCAGGGCAAAATCAAAATCAAAAGGATGAAGGAGGCAGTGGAGTTAATATGATGGACACCGGACTACGCAAATAACTTGCTAGGACGGTAGAGGAACTAACCTGAGTTACAACGAAATTTTCTCCTCTAAAGGTTGTTGGCAATGTAGATGAGCCTCCGTGGTGGAAGTCCGAATTTCGCGAAACAGTACCCAACTCTAAGGAATACTGAGCGGCGTGTAAGTCGTAAAGACCCAACAACAGTCCAGGATACTCAGGACTGAAGCTCAGGCGACTTAAAGAACGGAGATGCGTTCCTTTGAGCGCATGTTCGTGACACAAATCCGTACTTTCCACAGGCAACTTTTCGCTAACCCCAGATCCCAAAATGATAAGAAAAGGCAGCGCATTTAGAAGGGGTACAAGAATGACTATCAGTCAGCTCTGAGAACTAAGCCAAAACACCGCGTTTTCAAAAGTCCCGCTTCATTCGGCAGATGACGTAGAATATTGGGTGGAATACAAGAAACTCCATTGCCAGAACTTGGGATAAGCACGGAAACGTTTTTCATGAACTCTGCGTTTCTAAATGCGAAAAATTTCTTGGGACCAGATGAGTTTCATCCAGCCGTCATTCAACCTCTGGCTGGGGTCCCAAAAGCTTAGAAGACAGTCGAATGAAAAAGAACTTGAAAGGCGAATAGAACAGGAGGACTGCGGGAAGACAGGAGCCATTGAAATATACGAGACTGGGTCCCACAATAAAGCCAACTCCCTTATTATGCAAATTCCTGAGGCAAGTAGTATGAAAGCAGATTTCCAGCCATTGAGTTCGGAAATCCTCGAGTCTATTAGACAGCAAGGGGTCTTGGCGGAACGATCGAGCAAAATTATTTGCCGTTTCTCCCTCACGAGGTCACCAGTTGGCTGAACGGAGGACTACTTGATGACGTCCGTAGTACAGAATTTGGTACCTCATTTGCTCCTCATGGCTCACCGGTTTCTTGAAGTCAGGCAGCGATGAGAAAAAGGGCAGGAAGCAGGCAGCTGTCTAAGATGGTAAGCAATAAACTTTTCCGTGTGCACTCATTTCTCAAAATTAGAGGCGGAAACAAATGGGGTGAACCAGGGCTTCATGCTCAATCCTCTGCCTATCCTCAACCTCAATATTGACGCAGCTCTTGACTCAGGAACCTCAATATTAGCGTGTCCCGTTGACTTTAGGAGGGCCAGAGTAAAGTTGATGGATGAAGTTTATGCCCTGGAAAACTTGTCGCACACGTAGGCCCTTCCGCTTCAATTCGCTAAGTGTTCTTGCCAAATGAAAACCTAGCTTTCAGCGGGATTTTTGAAAGGTTAGCAGCCAAAGGTTTTTCGCGTCATAGATGTAGACGTATTGCTAGAAGAAGGCTTTGAGACACGGAAGCGGTTCACTGAGGCAGTGGATATGGCCAGGACTTAGAGCTACCATGTCATTCAGGAGGCCGGAGGCCTCCAATCGAAACTACAAACCTGTGAAGAAACCTCCACTAGAATAAAGTGCACAAGCTCAGGCACCGCTCTTCCAGAGGGAAGTAAAAATCCTGGGATAGCTACCAAGGCTAGCCACTAGGAAAGTGATTGATCAAGAGGAAATGCTGATGCAGAACTTCTTTTGGCCCTGGACCTGTTTTGAAGGAGGCGGCCCTGCTGGCGGGGGGATTTTATGGAAAAGGTCCAAAAGATAGAGAGATTCCTGTGCAAAAGTAGCAGTGCTTTGAGATCCGATCCCAGAGGGTCAAAGTAGACTAAACGCGAGAAAAAAATGCGGCAGTTAGGGATTTGACTTGGGGCAATTACCCCATAAATAGGAACGAAACATAAAAGAAGCTACTGCGAGCTTTTTCACGAAAGAAATGGAGGAATGTTAGAGGCAGCACCCTTCAAGGCACGTTAAGCAGATTTAGTTTCAGAGACACTTCAGCCATTGTTTTTAATTCCTCTGTCCTAGCTGATTCCTGGAGGAACATTTTTCCTTTCAGAAAATGAAGCCATTACGCAGTTTCGAAAACCTAAGAATCGTGCCAGAAGCTCCATTATTCGCCCGCAAGATGGACTCCAGACACTTAAAGTCATGTGAGGAGAGAAATGAGCCAAACTGGTGTGGATTGCCAAGAGCAATTTGATCGTACTCGACGCTGGCGGTCCAGGAGCCGGGAAAAACGGAGCTAAAACCCTGGCTTAGGTTTCAGAGACCAGCCTATCTGTCATCATGAAACAGACGTCACTTCGCTTTACGCACATTCACTCAACGTGTAGCTGATTCTCGATCTGCTTTGGAGTGCAGTTGAAAGCTTAGCGACGCTGGTTTGTGCAAGCCGCTTTGTGGGCGGAACCCTAGGAAAGTGGTGTTTGTTAACTTCTCTATCCAGTTTAGTATAACTTTCATTGTGGCTACCGTCAGCAATAGGTTTATTCACCTGTCGTATCGTCGCACTTATTTACTGTCTTCTCACCCTCATTTCCTGCCTTTCTTTTTCTCCTATTAAACTGTTCACCATAATGCATTATAGGACCAGAGAATCCCCAGTGCCATCCAGGCAAGGGCAACCGTGTTAGCCCGGAGTAGGGACCACGGAAAGTAGGTTTAATGTCTTCACGACTGATACAAGCTGTTTGGCTCAATGGGGCCCGAAGTTCTTCGTGCTAATTCCAGGGTTATCTTTTTGTATGAAAATCGAACAGGGCAGCCAGGCAAAGTCAGAAAACTACAGCATTGTTTTAACCACTAGAAAGAATGCTATTTTTGGTGTTCTTTGCAGTAAGGGGTAAGTACTGGCGCTTCGGGAGCAAGAAATTCAATAAAAATTGGGATCATTTGTCCATGTCCTATGATTTGATGTGATCTGTTGAGAAAGCAATGGCATGGATCAGGAGATACCGGGTTTGCCGCACCTCTGGAGACAGAAAAATATATATCTATGTGCAGAGGGGAGTACCGTACTTGTCTGCCCTTGGACCCCTGATCTTCCTGTCACATAAGAATAAACTGAAAAGTTACCTGAAGTCCGCTGATAACGTGAATATCGTAGATGTGGTTCACTACGAATCACTTCAAAGGGACCTGGACGGAGCCCGCAAATGAGTTGCCGAGTGGGACTTGCTGCTGAATGTGGACAAACGTGAGCACCTGGCAGTAGGATGGTTAAGCCACCGGATGAGAGTATTTGCGAACCGAGAGCGCGGTACAGACCGAACCTGTATAAAACGTGTCCGAGGACATTTGGTGTCAAAGTAGTAACGGGAGTTTTTAAAAATCTGCCCGGATTTGTCTTCTTTTACAATGCAGGCTATAAGGTTCGACCGTTGATCCCCAGAAGTGTTAAGACACTGGTCAATCACTGTACTTAAAAGCTTGTTTATATCTTAGGCATATGCTTTGAGGTGCAATTCTGACTTGACGCTTGTGTAGTGGTTAGGTTTCAAGCAGTCACATTTTTTGTTTGACTGAAGTAAGTGTTAGTACCCACTGATGCAGTTATCAAACCCCAGCTCCTGGAGTGTTTCTTTTGTTGTTCCCGTGCAGACAGAACGGTTTTATTCCTTAGGTGAATGATTACTGTTCCTTCTATCTCACACTGAGCATCGCAACAATCATTTTGGTACTAAAATTCCCTGAGCCCTGGTGCCCGATTTTTATTCGCCTGGCTGTACAGAGGAGGGTTGCATAAAAATATCTGCTGACAACTCATCAATCCAATGTCGCAAAATCCTCGAATCAACTTTATCCTGAACTTCAGAATTCTCCGTTTTAGCTATCTTTTTAGCCAAAGTAGGAATAACCCCGTAGTACTGGACTTGGAGTCCGGATGTGAAAACCGATCTTAAATATCAGGGGGAAGAAAAAAGCAAACCGAAGCCAGGCAGAAAGTAATTAAGCAAGTCCCTGAGGTAATTTTCAATGATACTTTTTGGCGAATATTTCTGGGCTCAATGGTCTTGTCCGTGAAACTTCATTTTCATCCGTTGCTGGTACAGATTTCAAGAAGGGTAGTTTGTGTACATATATGAGGTGGGCTAGCTGAGCTGGAATACCGAAGTGAACCAGCTGGGCAGAATGCTAGGCTGACTTGGAGCAGGCGTACTCGAATACGAGAATGCAGATGGCCAACAAGGGAGAGAGTTTGTCACTTGATATAATGGAATGATCTTAGGTGAGGTTGCACGTAATCATCCCATCTCACGATCTGCCTAGACTGCAGGTCATGCCTTTTGACTGCGGCACCGAAGAGTGGCACTACTTGATTTGTCAGTATGATAACTACCTGTAGGAAATAATAATGGATGCCGACAAGTTATTCTATAGTCATTGCACCATAGCCTTGGTGGAGCCCGTGAAGCCATAGGGGGTTGGGCTATCCTGCAACCCAAAGAAATACGCTCAGGGCACGAAAAACATTAGAAAACCCGTTCATTCATCCGGCCAAAGCAGCTTGAGGTTTAGTTGATGGTGCGATACAAGAAGCGAGATGAGTCTCAGATTACATGGATACCAAAACAAACCTGGTTTCAAGGAGCAAAACAGAAGCATCTCGCTGGATCATCTTGACTGCCAGTCAGATCTGGACTCATCGCATAGCCAGAAATGCATTGCTAGGTTTTTGCCTTCCTAAAGGCTGATGCCCCTAAGAGTGATGAAACGTAAAGTAGAAAACGATCTTCTTACTTCCCCGTTAAATGAATGCACAACAATGAGGAGTTATTCAAGAAGGGGGCTGGGGTCAATGCTTCCGAACGGGAAAGTAACCGGCGGTGGCAGAAGTCCTACTTGGAACTTTATCGTTCACTTTCAACAGTGATAACCGTTCAACCATCCCATTCGAAGTGATAAAAGCGCTGACTTTCGTAGACAACGGCTTTGATAAACTCTCCCTGGGGGAATTTACTAAACGCGAGAACGAGACGGACAAATCTTACCTTCCAGTGAATGTCCTTGGCTGCAACCAGGTCATCTAATCAACGGAGCTGCACCAAAAGCACATCTCATTAGTTAACTGCAATGAGGCGGTAGGCCTAAAAGGCCCAGCCAATAAATTCCCACAGACGGCAGGCCCCAAATCAGCACACTCCGTTCCGAATCGGCAGCCGCATCTTGAAAAATCACAGTGGAATGGTGGAAAGATAAGAGCATAGACTCGTTGTTCAGTTTTGACGCGCCCGAAAGAAGCTAGCTACTGGAACAGAGACCAAGGCCAAAAATGCCGAGCGCCACATGAAGAACATTCGGTTCTTCCTTTTATGGCAGCTGAAGTGAAAGAGACGGAGGAAGGTGGAAAACTATTAGACGTCTGTGGACTTGGCAGAAATTGAACGGGCATTCCAACAACTCCACCGCTCTGAAGTTTTTGAACGGGCCATTGAAAAACTTCAAAGCGAGGGGGTAGACTGACTCTAGAAATGGCGGTCTAAGCCTTTGAGCTCTGGTGGTGCCGAGGTCTTCTTGTAGTGGGCACCCGACACAGATATATTGACTGAGTAGACGGCAAAAGGATCAGATGCTCATTAATCAGAAGACTAAAGCACGGTGTAACCACAACAAGACTGAACATACGAATGAAGATGCCTCCCACCAGCTTAAAAAAGTAATATCTAGAGGAACCTGCAGGTATACTGGCGATATTCAGCGCATTTTATGCCACTACGCCAGCATCTGATAGGCTGGTGTCTGATAAAGATCGACACCCTCACCCGACAATAGTTTATTTGCTGTTTCGTTTCAACTAGAGGAAGCTTTCCATCTGCTGAATTCGGTGAAAACATTTTTATCCCATCTTTGGGGGGTCCCATCGGCTGTTTTACTTCATACTGCTCTGGTACCCAATCAATACAATAAACTCAATAAACTTACCTGTAGAATACAGCTTGTTTTCTAGTCAATGGAAGACTTCTAAAACCCTCCTTTTTGAGTAAGAAAGATTCCCGGCATTAACTTGAATACCAGCGTCCAACTACCAACACTCGATCATTTCCAGGATCATGCGAAAGATTGGTAAGAATAAGATCATGGCCCATTTCTTTGCCAGCAACCTTCTAAGTGGCATTTGGCAAAGGAGGAACTCATGCCATCTTAATGTGAAATTAGATGGTCCTTCTTTGACTTTTTCCTTTTTAGGCAGGATTTTGTGAAAATTTCGGACTTCCCGTTACCTTTTGTGTGTGTGTGTGTGTATTATTGATTCAGCACTACACTGCGGAGCTTTAATTTATTATTGCGAAATAGATAAACGAGTGCTTTCAGGAAATTATGAAACGAAAGTCCTTAAGGATCTTCCTGCAAGGTTATATTGGAGAATCCTCACGGTATTCGCTGCTTCATCAAGTCCTTTTCATGACTTACTTCACCTCACTTCTGAAGCTGACTCTGAACTGGCCGCGGTACACCTTGATGTGACTCTGCTTATCAATCGACCAGCTAGGAAGTAATAAGGAACAGGGAGAAAAAGACTGCTGGCGTTGATAGAAGTTCACCGCAGTACTAGAAACCCTCCTGTATGGACCAGCAGAAAAAAGATCCAAGTCATTCATCTCGTGCGGCAACCTGGCTGTTGAAGCCTAATGAACACGAAGAAGATCTGGTTCTTCTCAAAGGGTTTATGGATATTGGAGACAAAATCCTGACTGGTGAGCCTCTCAAAACCCTAGTCGATACCCCTCCCCATAAGAGTCGCCAAACGGGCAGCACGTTTTTTACTTGGCCCTCTTTGAAGTAGTACGTTACCAAGTTACCCAAATTGTCGGTACTCATGGCCTGGGGTTTTTCGTTTGCTGGTGAAACTAGGCAGAGACCTGCTTGTGCAAACACCAGGGCCTTTGGGCAGATAAAAGCTAATTCCTCTTGTGGGACTTCCAGATTCTTCTATTCGGAAGGGGCAGGGATATGGTACAATGTCTGACACCACTGGTATCGCCGGAAAAGTGGCCGAATTCCTGTCAGGAATTTCAGTTTATTTGACAAACACCGATGCTTCAGATGGGCTTGCCGAAATTGCTTTGACTTCTGCAAGGATAAACGTCCCGCTGTGAAAGCGTTGTGTAGACTTACGGTCATCAAATGCTCTGATACCTGTGGAACAAATACGGTCATTTAAAGAACCCCAAAACTCAGCTTCACAACAAGTAGCGTCGATGGTAACACGTTGCTCAAAATCCATGAAAGAAAGGCTTATCGAAGGCACCAATAAGTGAAAAGCTAGAAGCTGGCTTGGAGGCAGTTACGGATAATTTTACCACAGCTACGATCTCTCTTTGCGAGTCACTATAGAATACGGAAATAACTCTGAACAGGAACGGCAATGTGGTGGCAGAAGACTTTTCCGAGTCTAAGTATCCAGCAGCAAAACGGGGATGGAGCTTGCGACATCAAGTGTCAAACTTGCTGAGATTAGCGCGATTTCCGGAGCAAATTGAACTAGAGGGAATGTTCAGGCAGGGCAAGTGGAACTTTATCGGGTTGTTCAGAGACCCCTTAGGCCGGAGCCCATCGAGTTTGCGAACCCTATGGGGGGATGATGGGTTCTGAGCACCAGCGGAGTTGGTCGGGGCCACCACACAGTGGAGGTTCATATTGAAGCCAGAAAACTCTACCAATTAGCAGTTTTTCGTCAGCAGGAAAGGAAGTGGACCTGGGGAAAAACCTTCAGCTTCCTGTTAGCATCGATAAAGGCAGAACCCACTCACTAGATCGGCAAAGCCCCTCTACTCCTAACAGGACTCCAGAAAATTCAAAAAGCCCTTCATTTCTAGTCAGGGGAGAGAGATGGAGGATGAAACAGAATCTTGTTCGTTTTCAACAAAACAAGGTGCCGGCACTCGGAGCTTAATTCCAAGATCCACTCCTACGAGTTCGCTCAAGGCGCTCGAAGTAGGCTGGGGAACCTGACCGTAATTTTCACCAGGGCTTGGAGCTTTGGAAGCAAGTGGCTCAAACTGGCAGCAGAGGACGCCAGTGCCTATTACATAGCAGTCACTTAAACCAAGCTAAAGTCAGAGAACAAAATTGGGGCCCACTCCCCTTCTCGCTACCGCATTCACTGATGGAAGGGATGGTGAGGTGCCGTGGTTAAAGTTTCTGGTATCCGGGGGATATACCAAGCCTGTGAATATACAGGCAGCTTTCTGCAGCCCTCAGCCACACCATGCTGAAGTGCTTGCTGCGTGTGTGTGCACCGACGCATTTTTAACACCCCACCTGATGATCTTACCTTGCCGAGATACTTCCACCAAGCCCCAGTCGGAGTGGACGAACTCATAAGCCTCGGAGAGCTCAAGGCTGTTGAAACACGGCGGAAAAATTAGTGGATATCACGTGAGGATTTCACCTTCAGACCAGCAAGACTTCGTGCCAGGGAAGGTTTTTGTCCAGCATGTCCTGCAACCAACCCGGTGGGGGGAAGGACTGAATCCTGGGTTACGGGCCCTGTTAGCCACCAGACGTACCGGCGACACTGAGGGCCTACGGGAATCAACCCCCTTAGGAAGAAGTGACCATGAAGTGATCCATTGCTACTACCTGACCATGAAAGACAGGGTAGCCTCCAAACTCAAAAACAGGCTTTAAAAGTCTTGGTGTTCAGGGCATAGTTATGGCAGCCCAAGAATAATAATAATTGTATATTTCGGATGCGCCCGAAGCATGCTAGAATGCATGATCAGATGATTAAAGTGATGCCGGAATGACAATTCACAAAAGGGTACAACAAGTGCATGCAGAGTATCAGAGAGAGTGTTATAGTGAACTAAAACTGTAGTAATGCCCGGCAAATTTGAAGGTCAAGGTCGAATGATGTCAGTTGGTCTGGAGTACATGCATAAGTGGTATATGAAATAATTACCACTAGTGGAAATTCGAACATATTGAAAGGAAATGTTCTTGGTGCGCTACAGAATATGAGGGGCATATGGATAGAAATCTCGTCGAAGCGTTCGGTGAATTATTCACTTTACTACAGGCATGTCAAGAAGTATTAACATGGGAATATTTCAGTCTGCAAAGATGGTAGTATATAAAGTGGTGGCTGTATACTGGAGGAATCATATATGTTGCAAACAATTGCGTATCTCTTGGGAGGGATACTACCAGAGTGATGGTGGCAGGGAACGGCTGGAGTAAAACAGGTGAGCGTGCGGCAAGTTGTTAACTTTACGTAGGGTTGGTATGAAATGTCAGAGCGGAAGTGGAAGACTAATCAATATTGACCGTGTGGTTACATCCATTATACAGGTGTTCAGTTCTGCGAGAGGAAAGGTAAAGTAATCTACAGATAAGTGCACGTCAATAGATGAATGCTGTGTGGTATGTACCATGCAAAAATGACAGATCAATAAAACTGCCCAGGTATATCGCGGGAAGCGGCCGTGGATCAACGAATATTGAAATAAAATGTATCGTCCGGTGCAGATAGTGGTGTAATTTAGAGGCTGCATACGGGGTCAGTTTCGGTAATATAACACGAATGCAACATCTGGAAAATCAAAGGTCTCGATAACGGTGATGGTATAGTAAGTAGACGGTGAGTGTCACATTTCTAATGACCAATTTGACAGGTGTAACAAATGATGGGAACGGAGCGGCGATGCTGCATGGGAAGTGTATCGAAGACGTTCAATCGTGGAGGGAACGCAGTGATCTACAGAGCCCGAACACTCGATGCAACAGCATTGCGGATGCGATCGGATGGACCAATGAAGAGTGCAGGTAGTTACTAATTGCTTCGCTGCCCACTGGAGGACTACTGAAAGATATGTCAGCGCCTGACGTTTTTTTTGGTGACCGATGAAGCAATGAACAGTGACAATAAAGGTGCCAGTGTTTGAACAGTATTAGCGGGTTCTAACACGGAACGGGCATAATGACATATGGGATTAAAATGAGTTGTATGAATGCAGTGAGATCGAGTAGTCCAGGTTCAAGAAGTCCGATGGCGGGAATCTTGGGGAAAGCGATCGTGAGACGGGCGAAAATGAAGTTGTGTGTAAATCTCGTTTGTCCTGTCCAGCATGAGGGGGTCCAAGTTATTCCTGGGAAGTGGACGGCGACAATCGTCCTTAGGGTGCAGGTTCTGAAAACAAAACGGAGAGGGCTGCAGTCTGGCATTTCTACCAGCTGTGGGTTAGGGGAAAAAGACAGAACACCAATATCATGCCAGTAACAGAAATAGGTGGTCGCGACGTTGAGGTCTTGTTTTTTGGATTAAACAACATACGGAAAGCGGAGAAGACCGGTACTAGCGACTAATTCTTGTGAGGCTTAGTGAGAGTTACCAAAAAAGCAAGGAAGCGAGAATAGGCGACACTGGGGGCAAATACTTATGTGTAGTTCGACGAATGGTTTATGGAAGACCACATCGATTGTGGCGATTCGTTCATCAGAACGAGGCCTGGAATCTTGTGTTGAAATAGGGTCTCAATGAGTAAGTAGTTGAAGCGTGGATGAGACTGGTACCTTGAGGACCATATTATATATGCTGCTATGTATTTTCTAGCATTATAAATGCTCTTATACCTGGCGGCAGCTGATAAAAAAAGAAGAACCTAACCGACTATGGTAAAATCTGACAGCATGAAAAAAGGATCACCGGAGTAACGGTGGCCAGTAGGGGGTCGTGGTCAGGAGCGTTGAAAATAGGAAGTGGCTAGACAAACACGTGGAGTGTGCTGTTGACAGCCATGGAGTATAGGTTGGACTGCTTTTATTTGCTAACTATAATAAAGAATGCTCCTTACCATCCGTTGGTAATAACTGTCTACTGAACAAAGTTGTTAAGCTTTTGGTTAGTATCCCAGGCCCAGTTCGTAGGCTCGGGTAATAGACATGTAGGGATCATGCATACGGATCAGTTTTTGGACAGTTAGATGTTTATTTATTTCTTTTTTGAATAATAAAGAGGCCGAAGACATTGACCTAAGTTGAGGTGGGAGTTTGTTCCAGAGGGAAGAATATTTAACAATAAAGAAGTTTGACCGCATCGCAGTCCTGGATACTGGAATCAAGACCATAGAGTCCCTATGTCGTAAAGAATAGTTGGAGGGAGTTTTGACCTGGGGGGCTGAATTGCAAGATGTACGTTTTACAATATTGCAAAAGAAAGACAGGTTCATTCGTAGACGGCGCAGCCATAGGGGCTCTAGGTGCAATATTTCACACCTTTCCATATAATTTGAAGGCGAGGAATATCCTAGTAGTTGTTTGGTAAATCTACGTTGTACATTCTCAATTGCAAATCTGTCAATCTGCCGCATGTTAGAAAAGACGACAGTGCAATATTCCAGAAGTGGTCTGACATGAGTTTTAAAAATGCTTAGCTTGCTCTCTGTAAGACTGAAGGTTCTATTAATCAGACCAATTAGCCGTCTAGCTTTAGCAACCTGCACGGCCGAATGTTCGGAGAAATTAAATGTACAAGAATATTGTAATCCCAAGTCCCTTACTTCCGGACTGTTGGGGATGAACTGATCATTAATTTTAAACATTCCCGCGGGAACCTGACACTTATACATAAGGATACAACTTTTGACAGCGGAGAATTTCATCAACCATTGGTTGCTCCATGAGTCTAGCGATAGTAAATCGCTCGTTATGCTAGCAATGGTAGAAGCTAAGGCGTCAGGTTCAAAGGAGTACATAATTTTTATGTCATCTGCAAAAAGGAACGCAGCCCCGTGTGTGATGACGTTGAAAATGTCATTAACATATATAAGAAAAAGTAAGGGACCTAGTACACTACCCTGAATAACTCCACTAGTAACTGGTCGAGGTGATGATAAACTGCCATCAACGTCCACCACCTGCTTTCGGGATGTTAGATATGATGAAAACCAACTCAGGATCGGGTCAACAATTCCGTAGGTTTTCATCTTCGCCATGAGCCTATTGTGGGATACTCGATCGAAAGCTTTAGTCATGTCAAGGAGGATTACAATCACTGATTTACCACTGTTAGTGGCCGTAGTTATTAGGTTAAGGAAGTCACACATACAGGTGGCACAGGATCTTTTTTGAAGAAAACCGTGCTGTCCAGTGTTAATGAGGTTATTGTTTAGTAAATGAGTTGTCAGTGACGTGGGATCCAAGTTATGGAAGTGTGGAAGAAAAATGGACGGTATTCAGGCGCAGTCTTTTCTTGCTAACAGGGCTTTTCTTACCAGCTTGCCAGACTCACAGGAAAAGGAAAACAAGGCCGCGGAACAGCTGAGTGACTTGGGTTCAAAGCCGAAAACACACCACGTGGTGCCAGTACTGGAAGGCAGGAAGCCACAAAAGATACCCACGGTTTGAACTGGCTCTAGAAGTAGCCGTCAGTGTCCAAAAGCAATGCAGGCTGTCTTTTGAGATCATTTTAGCCGTAAATGACAAAAGGTGCCCAAAAGCCTACTGCCGCTATGTACTATCAAAGTCGGAAACGTGGGTGGCAGTTGGTTCTGCTAATGCCAGGAGTGCTAACCATGCGCTAGACAATGGCTCCGGGGCTGAGATACCGCAAGAGCACTTCGGGGCAGTTCACCAGCGGGACAACGGGCTCAGCTTGGCATACTCGTCCCTCACAGAGCCACAGGCAATGTTGTCAGTCCCTGTTTCTGCAGATGAAGTAGAAGAAGCCCGGAGGTGTTTTACCGCACACAAGGTAGCCAGTTCAGATGGCGCCCGTACTGCGGTTTTACGGCCCCTTGCCAAGAGATAGCAACCCCCCCCCCCGCTCGATTGTACACCAGGTAGTTGGACAGCGCGCAGGTACCTGAGGACTGTCTGACGGTTGAAGTAGTCTCCCTGCACAAGAAGGGGTCAGAGGAGGAGGTGCCTATTATTCCCCTACCCGTGCCACCATCAATAACTAAGGGACTGATAAGGGAGGGCATTTTCAGCGACCTGACTGAAAATAGGATGTCTTCCAAAAGACAACACGGGTTAGTCAAAAATAGACAGCGCTTGCCCAACCTGCTCCCTTTCTTGGATGGGGTACCGGCCAGGTTATACAGGGGTGAATGAGTTGGTGTCCGGTATTTGGACTTCCGAAGGCGTTTTGACACTGTAAATCACGGTATTCTATTGCAGAAAATTAAGACTCTGTGCATGAAGCCCCAGGTGCTAGAGTCGACCCCGGGCAGTCCCCATAAGCCGAGCATATCACGTGAGGGTGGCTGGGGCGAGTCCTAGGGGGCTACGGCTACCAGTAGGGTCCCAAAGAAGACTGACTTGGGCTCGCTTCTGTCTTGGTCTGCTTCAAGGTTCCATTAAAGAGTATGCAAAACCCAGGCTACCTGTTTGTGGAAGACCTGAGGCTGGTTGGTGAGTCTCACTTCAAGAGGACTCGAATAGGTTTATGTCTGGACTATTCGATAGCAACTGCATTTCGACATAGAGGAGTGCAGACAATAAATCCGGGAAGCCGGAGAAGGATCGATATAACTACACCTACGGCACCCACAATCAATGAGGAAGGCTTCGGCCACCAATGACCCTAAAGTCCTCATGGACAATGGCTTTCAGCCATCTCCGCCGTGTCTGGACGTAGTGGCTGAGGCTAAATGGGGGCTTCACCAACTGTTGCACAAAGTAGCTTTCAGGGGGGCCTCTCTGTTACTGCCTTTCTGAGTAAGGCTGGTTAGGCCACCCTTAAAGTACTGTGTCCAAGCCTGGGCCTATGCTCTTGGGCGGGATACTCTTATCCTTGGGAAAGTTCGGTGACATTTCACTAGAATGTTACCGGGCTCCGGGCATAAAAATCACACAAGCAGGCTGCTTGAGCTAGTACTCTTCTGTGTGAAACGTAGAAGACGCAGAAGGATCTAGTAGAAGCCATCAGAAAAATTAAAGGACCGTCCATCCCGTAGGGGCCGTTGTCGGTATTGAAAAGGGGTTCCATACCCAGGGGAAACACGTGTTAGCTCATCAAACAGAGAGCTTCAAGGGACATAAGGGGAATGACACTCTCCCGCTGATATGTCAGCCCATGAATGACTGCCGGCTGAGGTGGTGTCCGCCAAGCCGGTGGTAGGCTTCAAATCAAGTTTGGATCATAGCGGTCCTGATGTGTTCCCTGAGTAATCTAAACTTACATTATCCAGTGGCAGTAGTGGACGCGACCCCCTTCTTTCTTTTGTTGCCAATGTTGAGCAGCGTCATACCCATCCCTTTGACTTTCGCCAACATCCCCCATCCCACTCTCCCCATTCCCCAAAAAACCCTTATCAAAATTTTATCTTAACACTACCTGTATTCGTGGCAATCCTAGGGAGGCTAGACTTGGAAAAGGACACAGTTTTTAACAGTGGGATAGCTACACTCTCCAGACATCGAGAGGAGTTCGAACACTGTTTCTTTTGTGGTAGACGAAAGAAGTTCCAGCCAGGTAGGATTCATCAAGACTCGCACCGTTGCAAGGGCCTAACCGAAAACCAGGGTGTTCGCCCCATCCACAACATGGGTATATGCATGAGAGCAGTTCTTTATACAGATAACCGGTTTCGATTGAAATGTTTGAGGGACATCAGTGTTTTTTGGTCAGATTGAAGTTCACCGGCGTGCAACTCTCACACATGAGTATGACAGCTTCCGTTCAATAACTGGCATGTAGAATGTAAACCTGTCGTAGGATTGCGGAAGTTGCTAGGTGGCTGCTTGTTTTATGTGCACTGTTTCGAAAACGACCCACATGAGCATGATATCAAGACCAGTGAATAAGCAGCCCCTTCTTCTAGCACCCTTAAACAGCCTTGAAATTCGTTTTCCTCTCAAATTCCTGTTTGCTCAATTGTGATACAGACCCGTGTCCCGGAAGGGACCCTATGAAAGGTAAACTCAAAAAGGTGAAGCCTCCGCAGAGGGCACCACTGAAGAAAACAAATGGTAAGCTCCCGAAGGATCCCTTCCTATCGTATTCCTCAGTCTTCGCAAATCACTACTAAGCTTGTTCTAAAGTGGGCCTCTACAAGTTGTGGGAGCACCTCCAACAAGATGCAAGAATTGGGGCAGCCGGTGGCTGAAAGGAAACCCTACACTGCGGAGGCCACAGAAATATGGCTCAACTGAGGTAATCTAGAAACAGAATTTTCTATCACTGGGTACGTATTTAAAAAAACCTAAGGGAGCGAAGTCAGCGGGGTGGTTCTGCGTCTTGACAACAGTCTTTCGTTCTATATAATTTATTCTCTGCCCCGCACTCACCCCACTGAGTCCTTACGGGTGAGGATCAGAACTTCTTCCTCAGATACTCTGATAGTTGGTTTGATCCATTTCCCTTCATACACTAGTAAAGATGTACCTCTCCGTCGCAAAGGACAGCCGCGAAGTCCGAAAACCAGTAATACCTTTACCCATCTCTTTTTTACCAAGGGGTTTCAACTCCCACAGTGTCACTTGGAAGAGAGGCACCGCTAGTTAACCCTCTGACCAGACCCCAAAGGACCTAGTACCTGAACTTTTCTGGTCAAAAACGTTAGCTAGCATACTAAGCACGGTAGAGAGCACACTTTAGTGCCCGATCTAGCGACCTTCAGGGTGGAACAACAGGAAGATGGGGTCAACTTTCCTCCTCGCTTAGGCAAAAGTGACCACACAGTCCTCCAATTTGACTACATAACTCGCTGATCAGCTAGTGCCTCCCAATGGGAAGCCACTCAAGCATTCACGGAAAACAATTATGACGATCTGAGATTCTCTCTGATTCGAAAAGTTGGAGTTTCAGGCCGACTAGCTGAAGCAAAAACTCATCAACTATCTTCGGGAATGTATCCGTCAGGATGCCCACATTTATGTCCCCAGGAAGCCAGTCCCAGTCAACTGTAGTTCCCCCTTGTCGCGACCATTCAGGAGCCCGTTAGGTGAGCTCTGTAGGAGGTTTACCAAGCTTAATTCCAAAGAGCTAGAAGAGCGGCTAGAAGCGGCAGAACATAGGTGTATTTGTAACGTTTGCAAGATTGGAATAATGGAGCTCTTTGTCAATCAACTAGGGGCCATTCTCGCGCGGGGCGAACTCAAACTGGTCCTCTTTTTCGGGTGTATGAGCAGAGTCACGCAGCCATGTACCACATCACTTGGAGGCAGCCCTTCACCTACAACGTTTTACCAAGTAGCAGGACCGTTTAGGTCAAATTTTCAGGCAGCTTCTGTCTCTCCACCCATCTTTGTCCGTCCTCAGCACCCAGGTCTCCCAGCTGAAAGGTATTCGTCTACTTCACTCTTTACGAGACAGGGAGTAGGGAGCCACTTCTATCAATTTTACTCATTCGGCGCGATGGGTCCGGATGAGATCCACCCTCGAACTCTGAAAGAAACTTCCGTAACGCTGGCAAAAATCCACTCGGGGATTATCCAGCAACGCTTAGATCTCGGCACTTTCTCATCCTCATGAACAAGGCAATTATCAGCTTTACCTTCGACAAGGGCAATCGTCATCCATCAGAGAACCACACTCATTGGCTTACCTTGCTTTCACAATAAGGTCTTCGGGAGTATGCTAAAACGTGTCATTCTGGCAAGCTTGCGCAAGAATAGAATAATGGCCCCTGCTACGCAAGGCTTCTTACCGCTAAGGTCATGCGTCTTCAATGTGCTTTGCGTCGCGGATAGGCTTACTTGAGCGTAAAAAGGGGGAGAAATGATCCTACAAACAATCTTCATCGATTTCGTTGAGGCTCTTTAAAGAGCAACTAACATTCTCCTCTTGCTCAGGCTGCAATCCTACGAAGCTTCCGGCAACGTGCCCTCTCTTATTTATGGTCTTCTCGTGGATCGCACTTCCATGACCACAGGGAGATTTGTCTCTCGGATCCAACTTCAATCCACTCTGTAGTCCACAAAGGACTAGCTCTAGCTCCCCCCATTACTTCTCATTTATAAAGATGACCTGCCAAACAACATGTTGGTTAGTATTGCATTCTAGGCTAACGATTTTATGGTCTGGGGCAACAGTGCCACAGAATCGCTATCGGCGAAGACCTAAGCCAAGGAGAGGTCTGCTAAAGGAAACAAACCAATCAACGACGACAAGTGTTTGAGCGCGTGGTTTGGTGGCTCCCCTCCTCAGCCCTTCCGTGAGAGTAATGCCATGCCAGCACTGAGCGTGGAGCAGCTTATGGTATTAGGCTTTCTATTAAACTGGTTGCTGTCTTTCTCTCATCCCCATCAGCCTGCCAACAGGTCTCAACTTTTCGTTTTCGCAACACGGTGATACGAAACTTTCCTCCGATTACAAGAGATTACTTCAGGATCTTTCACGGATCTCACATCTGACCTCTCCTAGAATACAGCTGTCAGATTGTTCATTCCGGCCGGGTCAAGAACCGAGGTATATTAGAAAGTGTACCACAAAAAGCCACGAAACTAGTTCGTGGGCCTCCTTATAACTCTTATCCTCAACGGCTGAACGATATGAGTGAACCCTTTAGAAACCATAAGGGTTATAGGAGAAATTCATTTCCAGTGTACAATTTTTTCACTTCAGGGCTTGCAGGTTACTTTTTCACAGGCTCCCCAGTGTGCTCCATCAAAGGGAATTCTAAGAATATGTTTAGGCCTCTTCCGTCTGAAAATGTCCAAAAGAACGTTTTGGCTTACAGAGTAGTCTCACCTTGGGACAACTTACAGCTAAGTATTATTGAGGCTCCGAGCGGAGAAACCTTCGAAAACAGGTTGCACATCTCCTCAGAGCCAAAGATTTTTTTCGAACCTTTGACATTTTGAACCCTATCTGCCATTCATCGAGTTTCCTTCACCCAGCATGTCTTGCCGAGCTCTATGCCAAAAAAGAAAAAAACTCAAAGACTTGACTTTGCACGTTTGCTTGGATATGTAGACGTTGCGCTTCCGACGTGCTATTTTACAGTAAGCTTTTTTGCTTGCTTCCGAGCGCATTATCTGCGTAGCTTTACTTGTCTTCATGGTATGCCACCCACACTATTTCCTTCTACACATGCCCCTGGCAGTCCTCCCCCGTTTTCCGCCTTTCCTAATTTCATCGGAAATACTGATACAAAATAGGAGATTTCGGGAAGCCAGGAACATTTGGGCACCGCAAGCAAAACGTATACTACTTCAAGACTTCGGGGTTCCAAGCTAACCTGCCCTGTCTTATTGAACACTATCAGGATCCTGGGCGAGTAAAAATATCATCCAGTATATAGCTCAACTACAGGCCTCGCCCGCTAGCTCTGTTATACTTGTTCAAAGGAGCAGAGAAAGGGCACACTTTTGAATTCAAGTTAACCCAAACGAGTAAACATTTGTCACGGACTTCAGATGCGCTATCAAAGCTCCCAAGCTGCAAAACAGACCCCAGTATGACTCCGAAAGAAACCCGAAAGAGGCCAGGAACAGTTCCCTATGCCTCTCCATGCAGACAGAGGTAAGACGTCCCATGGTCTTCAAGGAGTCAGCTTTTTGGGTAACTAGAACCAAACCAATATTGGCTCTGATTGCCTTTTAATTTTTCAAACAAAATCGATAGAGTATGCAGGCATTCGACTGTGCAACAAATAGTCTTCCTATCATATTTCCACAGTCGATCAGGTGAAGTAACTTTATCTCCGAAACCATACAGCTACCTTCTGCTTTTAGTTATGCTTACTATTCGTCATCGAAATAGATTAGGCGTACGCTGACGGAGATTATTTGCTAACAGCAGCCTGAAAACTACTTTGCCCTCGAGCTTGATGGCCCCCATTTACAAAGCTGCAATACACAAATATCAAGCGATACGCTTATATTAAGGACCACGTCAGATACCTTACCTTTCCTAGCATCCGTAGATTACCAAGAACACAATAAAAATACTGTGATTTTTGAATCAAGTAAATTTTTGTATCTGAAGACTTATCGAAACCGTTCATGGTGACACCGATTGTCAAACATCCAGTTAGTCACTGTCTGATAGTTCTTAGGAAAAACCCTCTAATTTTGAACAACAGCTAGTATATGAAAGCCTAGAAGTCACCTTACGGACTGAGCACAAAATTTGTCTTAAAATGCCCTAACATGTTCCTAAACTGATGATTTGCATGTTCAAAGTTCAAGGCAACATCAGCACACAGTGGTAAATGTTGTCTAAAATTTCATTCAAAAAGCAATTATCTTGACTAAATTTGCAAGTGCTCGGAAGCGAAAAGTTATTGAACGGCGACCATGTAACTTATTCTTCGTGACTTACCAGGTTTGGTGTGCCTTGCATGCAGACAGCTCTATATTGGTCATCAGTGACCTTGGGTTCCGCAAACCGATTTCAAGTTACACAACGTCGCATTTACTAATAATGTTATTCGCCATTGCACTGGCAACGTTTCTTCGACAAACCGCGCCTGAAATAGAAACACACAAAGGGGTATCCTTGCCAATAATTATGGAACAAAGATTAGTTCGCTGCAGCAGGGGTCGGCCATGCGCAACATACCAATTTTTTGTGCAGTGAAAGGCAGGCACCGCAAATGTCATTGCGCTTTACGTGCACAATCCCCAGCGTAACTAACAGCAACATGATGGAGAGCTTTCATCTACGCAAATCATAACAAAAATGCCGGTAATTTTCCACTTGCTAGTAGGCTGCTTCATTTTGCAGCCTCTAGTTTTGTTTGTCAGATTCTTGTTCGTTATGGGCTGGGGTGTTTCACTGGACCAAATTATTCAACGGGACAGTGGCCATTTTCTTTCGGGAAGACACTAATTAACACGTCAAATTTACCACGGCCTCCATGTATATTTTGACCAAGGTAAAACATTTGAGTTGCAGTATGAATGCACCTAGTAATATGAAGTCTACCGGAAAGTTCTTTTTCCTCGTATGTTTTCTTTTAATGGCAAGCCTCTGAACTGAAGGCCTGGAAACTGTCCTGTTTTTGCTCTATAAAAATTCAACTTCATGAACTTGCTTCCAACAGGACTACTACTGTGGGCTCGCAACCGGAGTCGAGGCGTGCCGTTGAGTAACGACAACTGACACACCTATTACGCATTGCTGAGCCGACCTCCCATCAAGACTCTGAGGGTACATTGGCAGCTGGTAACATCTTTGGCGCACTCACTCCGGAGAGGCACAAGCCTGTAACAATTTCCAGAAATTCGGTCGGTATTATTATTTCTGGCCAGTTGTCACTGCTGGTTGTGAAGAATATGATCCTCATTGCTTGCCATATAACACCACTCCTGTCATTGCTTCAAGTTACATAAGCGGACAAAACTCAGAAGCGGGCCCCTACTCTTCCGGTTCGTGGATAAAAATGTGACAAAGGAATTTACCGGGAAGCAGCGGGCTGAGCCGAGTAATTTCCCCTTCAAGATCGGTAGAACAATCGCCGACTGAACACTTTTACAGAGATAGGCTTTCAGGCTGTCAAATAGCACCGTCACTGGCGCAGCAGTACGGCAGGCGACTTCGAATAGACTGAAAGGCCGAAACCTTCTACTGGCGCTTCGTTACCCACCAGAGTAATCAAACGCACCGTAGTCTCCCTAGCATAATACCGGAAAAAGGTCAACCGCGCCAACAATGACGCTGCTGTTCATCACAGGTAGCCAAAAAGCCCCATTGAAAAAAGTGGTTAAAAAATGAAAGTACTATTAGAAGACGACAACTTAAGGCACCCGCATCTTTTACCGTCGAGCAAAAGCACAACTTGCTAGGCGCTTCTTCAAATACCCGGCGAACCACAATTTACCCAACCACCTCGGCCCTCCCTGGGCGCCCTTCTTACACACTCATTCCCAAACTTTCCTTCACTTCCTCTGCACCTCTTTCCCCTTAACAACCACCTTTCTCATCTGGACCAGGTCGTCCTCAGACTAAGGCAGCAATCTAATTTCCCAGTCTACCACCAAATGTATTGTTTTTCCCAGATTCAGGTATCCCACATCGGTAATAATCCTGTTTATACATATCTTTTACGTGATCACAACGTATACCATCGCTTGCTCGCTGTGAAGAGAGATCGGATCAAGTCCGTTGCAAATTTTACGCATCTCGGGCGCTCCATCCTCCCTACGTGCCTCCGTTCCAACGATCCAGAACTCTGGGTTGTCTAATTAAAAAACTCCCCGACACCTTTGCGGATACTCGCAAGTTTCATATTCTATCATCTCAAAGTTTATCTGATACTACTCATCGGAACAGTCAAACTGACTTACATCTCACCTAATGAAGCTCCACAATGACCGTATTCATAATGGAGTCTCTAGTAGTGTTCAAACTGATGAACTGCAACCCGGGCTTCCATCTTTGATATTGCCCAGTGGTCGGTTGATGGTAAACCCCAAGCACCTAGTGCTTTCCATGGCACTCTTAGGAGACTATGATTTCATTAACTCTAGTGAAACATAACTGTCTGATTCTACCCCCACTGAAGACATTGCCGTGGCAGGTTACATGGCTTCCAAGAAAAACGGATCAGACCAGCCTGGTGCAGGCTGTCCAGTTTGCACAAAACACGGTCTTCTGGCATCTATTTTTATCATGCTACCCCGCATGGCTTAGAAGATTCAGTACAGCTCAACATCGAAGGTGAGCACGAGATAAGGGTTCGTTGCGTCAGCAGTCCGCCTGCACTAAATAGCTGACTTTTTAAATACTATCGACGCTTTAAAGTTTCGCTGCAGATCTGCCTACCGGACCCAAACCCGCAGGAGGGGGACTTATTGCTCTTGGTCTTTGTTGGTAGTCATTCACTTCTGCACGTGCTCTGTCTGACTTGGTGGTGGTTCTGCATCTTCTGGGATGGATTTAGAGGGTGTCATCCCAAAGAGACTAAATAACGATTTCGATCCAATTTTTATTCTTGGTCTCACTCGGGTGTTCACTCTACTCCAAGATAAGTTTCGTTAAGGTTACTACTCTACGGTTGACTGCGGGATTTCTATCTCCACGAGAAACTCCCAAAAGCTACCGGTTACAATTTAGTTCTGTGAAGCTGAGTGGTGTCATTGCCCTCGTTATAAGCACCCGAAATTGAGATGGTTTTCCCGGTTCTTCAAACCACAAATGGTAGCAAACAAGCTTTTCATTGTTTTTTTTACATGACAGCTCCAAAAATAATCCCGATGAAAGCCAGAAACCGAATGAAACATCCCGGCCTAAACGGCGCCTTCGAAAACTACAACGTGCTTATCCCGTAACAAGAGATTCCTCTGTATACATACAATGAGTTCACCCTCATCGATATACTATTTCTTACTTGGATTGAATAAAGAGATAACAAGCACAAAATGCTCTGGCAACCCGGAAGTGTGCAAATATGAGCCAAAATATTGGAACACCAGAAAACCACCTACTTCAGCCCGTTTTTCTCTTCGTTACAGTGATACTTATGAACACAAAGCTAGAGGTACATTAGAGACTTTCATGGCGTTCTCTCATCCATATCAACAAATGTTTCAACCAAACTAATAAATTCATTATTTTCAACTCCTCGGATAATCTGCCTACAGATTTTTTCATACAAATGGTATACCACTTTTTCCGCCAGGTGTAAGATTGACCTGCAGTCCTGAGTCCGGTGTGTTACCTATGGCCATTTTCAAGTCAGACGGACCAGATTTTCCCGTTGTGTCGTCAGGTAGACTTACCTTATCTATGTAGTATGGTTTGTATCCCATCCAGTAAAAAACATCTGTTAGTATTTTGACTTGTAAAAAAGGATCAAAACGAAACCCAGCAGGCTATATACCCGCGGCCACACCCTAGTTGCCTCCAGGATCACGGAAAAGTTGATAAAAGCTAAGCTCAACAATCACCCGCCCAGGCACATTCTTACAAATACGGTCTGGCGCGGTTTCCTAAACTCCACTTATGTTTTGCAAGTGTGACCGATTTTTAAAGTCTCGTGGCAATGGCTACCAACAATAGCAGAAGATTGTTGCAACTCTTCTCAATATGACTGAAGCTTTTCACGAGATGTCTTACTTCCGACCAATAACGGAAGTGAATACCGACGGTACTATGCACCTCTTTTATTGTTAGTTTTTTCCTTATTTATCTTCGCGCAGTCATTTGGTGGGCCGAGAGGCACTGTGCCACCAACTAAAGCCTTAACTGGGGGAGTCCTTCAAGGTAGTAGCCTAGGACCAAGAGGCATTCTCACTTAGTTGAACGATATATTTAGAGGAACGCCTTTTTATTTGCTGACGACGTAATGATATTATAAACCTCCAACCCCATCCTCTGGATGCAACCATCAGTAACCCACTGGGGGATCTCACATTCCTAAACACTTTCAGAAATACTTGATTAATATTTTTCGCCGGAAAAACAGTGTTCTGCGGTATGATATTCTTTGTCCCACCAGGACGCCTTAGCGGGAATGGTCAAATAATTGCAGAGAGTTCGTTGCTCAGGGTTTGGATTTTCAGCACCATCCCTCCTCTAGCTTCTCAAAAGAAAGCTATTTCAATTTCCAAGAGACTAAGGATGTCTGGATCCCTGTGTAGAAGGCTTCTGTCACAAGTTAATAAACCCAACGTCTGTAGACCTATGGTAAACCACTTTTGCAATAAGGACAAACGGTTTATTCCATAGTGCAACAATGTGACCTGATACCAACTGAGAACATGACAACAACTCCCTAAGCAGCAACACTTTGATGAATTTTTCCGCAGAAAAATCGGCCTCTCATCATTTATATGCTACCTGCTTACTTGTGCTTCGAGGAACAAAGTTGCGCTGGAAAAATGACCTTCTTCTGGACACCATTCTGGATTTATTTTTTTACAAAATTTAGTGACACCTTCTTTCCGACTCACCCTTTAGTTCGGCTGCGTACTTTTTACTGAGTTGACCCTTCCGAGGATCCCGTCGACCTCGCGTTGCAGTCGCTTTTACTCTCGGTTCCTCGCCAAATGCATGAGTACCTTGCTTTCTGTTTTGCTGTAGCTTTCAGTGCTTTTCATGTACTTCTCATACTGGTACTGTTCCGGTACCAAGATGCATAGCACACACTTCAGCATCAATCCACCGACTTCAGTCTCGTCTATTTGTTGAGAAGAGGGGATATGTTTGGCATTTCACTGAGACTCGATGGAAGACACGTTCATAATCCGCACCTAGAAGTCTTCTATAGTGCTTTCCACATAAGCAAGCGTCTGATTCCCGATAAATAATTATGTAATGATCAGTGTGTCCCAAATGAAATAAGAAGTCATTTCAAATAGCACACAAAGGAATTGTTCCATAAGCATGCACAATGTGGCATTTTGTAAGCAGGGCAAAAAGCAAAAATCATAGGCAAGCAGTAATCAGGTCGAAAAAGCACGAGTAGTCATCACAAGGTAATCGAGTGTTGTGAAACGACAGAGTTCGATCAAACGCGCGGACTTTTATAACGGATAGGCGTATTATTTATTCACAGGTTGAAGTGGAATGAACTTTGTCCACATCACGTTGATTGTGTGAAAATCAACTGTGTTACCGAGAGCACGTCGGACAAAATGAACTTTCTTTGGGCTACAAATGGAATGTTGAAGTAATCACAGAACCATCACAAATCACCGCAGATTTAGATTGGCATATTTTCTCCATTTTACTTCATCGAAGTCCACAGTTAGCCCGGTCACGAGGTTCAAAACGCTAACCAGCGTAACTTGTCGAATCTCTAGAGTTTTGGAAAGTGAGATTAGTGTTCGTAAGACTCGTCAAACTCGTCCTAGAATACCTTATTGCGATATTCATAGAAATGCGTCAGTGTATTAAAGCAGCCACTGAGAATGTTCACAGACAGCTGACAAGAGAACGGCCTGGTTATTATACCCAGTTTACCTATAACGAAATATGCATCGTCCCGAAAGTGGAATCTTTTTGAGTGGGGAGAATCGGGCTAAATGTATCCTTTCCCGTGCTATTGCAACAATAGGATTCTAGAGTCAGCACCTAGGTTCAGTAACTCTTTTGACTTGCCCTACTGTTTGACATACAGAGACGACACGGTCGTTATTCCCCTCACTAGGATGGGGGGTTATGTTCCAAATTCTACCTTGTCAAATAAGTCGCTCTTTGGAACAGACTACAGGAGAATAAGCATTTCCTCTATTCTTCCACAGCTTTCAGAACCTACTAGAGCGAACTGTTGTGCAAAACGCTATCCAACTTATTGGCCTATTCCCTAATGAAATGAGGGCTTTTTGAGTAAGAATGGGGCATGAATTTGCTTAAGGATGACCTAGCCCATAATTGAAATTCTAGTTCGAAGCTCTTCTGGAGCAATACCCAACCGTTTGAAATTTCCGGACCTTGGCTCGTGCTCCTAGGCACGGGGCCTGCCGTTCTGAAGCAGTCCCTCAAAATCAGTAAGTTGTTTATGCAACACATTGTTCCTCTATAAAACAATCATCGGCAGCAGCCCCCGAAGTAGTTTTATCATGAAACACGTCTGTGTTTCTGCTTATCCGGTCTTCCAGTTCAGTCGCCAATTCTTGGCACGGCGAGTCTGAAAATGTGTACAGTTCATCGGTTCTTACTTTCAGTACGCGACTCAAGGCCGGCACCAGCTGGTATATCGCCCCCCCTTGCACTGGGCGGTGGCCATGCAGTGAAAAACAAGTGGTAATGCTTATCTTACCAAATTTGTCATGCCAGTGATGTAGCTTGGCTAAACAAAACCAGTGGTGCAGTCGACGGATAGCTCACAAATTTGGTGGAACCAATCCGAATCTGTTGATGACAGACCATAAGAGGTTAGATAAGAACCACCAGAGTGCTTTCGTAATTTGAGCCCTAGTTTTGCCCTTTCTCCTTTTATACCCGGTCCAGGGTCGCAAAACCCCTTTAAAGACCATGCCGTCTAGAGTATGAAGTTCCAACAACAGGGGAAAACAGCTGTCTCTGGCAGTTGCGACCCCGTTGGGCAAATCAAGAAGAAGGGAGGATAAGGGAGAAATGAGAAATACACCTTACGGTGTGCGCATACTCTCCCCTCATGCAAAGTAACAGTCTTTTCTGGCCTACTATGTCTTGAGCCGGTACCTTCTGCCACCTAAAATAATAGATAAATCTCCTGCGGAAGCCTAGATCCGACTTTGCATACAGGAAATCCAGAGTATATTAGCCAGCCTTCAGCTATTTTGTCTTAGTCTGAGCCGGCTGATAGCCTGCCGTCCGAGCTCCCTACATATGCCCGCCGGCTTTGCCTCTCTTGGCTTGAATCCTTTATGGCTTCCCGTAATCCCTTGACCAGCTTACTGTCCCCCGCAAGTCACTTACTGTTGGGGAAGCTGAATCACGTGACCGCTGCTCCGAAGAAATTCCGGCGTTGTTACTTTCAGGGTTCACAGCTCTGCAGTAGACATGAACTGCGTTTGACTGTTTTAGTGGGGAAGACAATCAAAGCATATTCATTGTTCGCTATCCACAAACTTACTTCGTTTTCTGCTTGAGCCCATGCTTCAGAGGAGTGCTGTAAGAAATCAGCCGCGGATATCTGCTAGTTTGCTGACTCCCCCGTTTAGCCAAAAAGCCTAGTGACGGGATTCCCCTTAAACCACTGCCCCTCCCTCTGCTGCAGACATTTTTGTCTTCTGGGCTTTAATCCCAAAACCTATCTCAGCTGTGACTGCGACTTTTTCGGGCACTATCTAGTAAAAGGAACTTTACAACACCGATTTCCACTGTTCAATAACCACAACTTGCTGATCGCTGCATATTCTCATAACATTCGAGGACCTCACTTCAGTTAGCTATGCTTTTGCTTTGTTACAAACTCCACGGCAAATGGGCTTGTTCGCACCTACTTAAAATACAGTTTTGTCATAATCTTGAGTAGTTTTTCTGATCACTATGTGCGCCGTCCTAGCCCACAGTTGGTACAACTACCAGGCTGTCTGTTTCTTTCTTCTCATTCGCCTTCTACTTACTGATGGTTTGACCACTCATCCTTCACCTCGCAAGACGACTAGTACTCACAATCGTACTGCTAGTTCAAGCCG
Organism: Fasciola hepatica; assembly: GCA_948099385.1. NCBI lineage: Eukaryota > Metazoa > Platyhelminthes > Trematoda > Plagiorchiida > Fasciolidae > Fasciola > Fasciola hepatica. Next base: position 19,744,195 of record CANUEZ040000142.1, read on the forward strand.
CCCGTGGATTTCAGGTGGACCACATTTTGGATGACCCGATGCTGCAGGTAAGACACCGAAGGACATATATATATGGATCGGTAACTGGCTGATCCCCTATCTTCGGCTTTCGGGTGATCAACCATCGGGCTACGGTATGCACTAGAATAATAAATGGTTCATGGTCAATTGTATACTCGTCCCCTTCCCCTGAAATGCCCACTGTGGTGGACAAGAGAGCCGAAAGATACTCAAACTAAACTCCTCCAGAGTGCGCAGAAGCACCCTTCAAAATTGGCGTGACTTATCATTCTCGTCTAATATACGCTATATTGAAGTAAAAACTTCTAATGAGACTCAACATGTACAATATATTTGTTGAATAAACAGCAGTAGGTTGCCGCAGGCCGAGCAAAACGTTTTTACCCCTCTACTTTAAAGTTTCGCTTCTCCGTGGCTCAAGAAACCACTTGGTGGTCGATCTGTTACGACTCCGGATTCTACTATCCTCCCCTCCAGTTTTAGATTCTCTGATATTGAATGGTTTTTGATAAATATTTTGTTGCTCACCCCAAATCGGCATCTTACTGCATCCCTTCACACATTCATCGATGTTCCTTTTGGTAATTTCATGCAATTATCTCCGGTCTGCTTGTTTCATTACAGTTTGCTTAGTTCAGTATGTAAGATTAAGCATCCACAAAGAGGACTTGAATGGTCTTTGCCCATATCTCACCATCAGCATCGGATGACAGAGTTCACTTTTATTAATATGAGGGTTGACCAACTCTTAATTCTTTATCATCTTCTGTACCTGAATTCGAAACCGACTGGTATTTTCTCCAGAAATCTTCATTTAATCCATTCAAAATGCGCCCTGCCCTATTGCATTGCTGTCAAAACGCAGTTCCTCCGTTTATAAATTCCCGAACATTCTGTTGCGCTAAGTTTTATCCTTTACTCTGATCATGCTTTGAAGAGTGCATTTTCATCACGGCCGGGAAGTAAACCGTTGGTAATATAATTAGCGCAGGTGTGTACGAGCACAATTTATCCCACAACAAAGCTGACTCAAATATCCAGAAATATGCGTCTATTATTACGTCTGACGGCCAACAAGTCGCCGTAGGACGATTTTCCATCATCAAATAACGACTTCTCCAAGAGCCACAAATAAGATTGGAACATATTCAAGTCAGGCGACACAACACTGACTTGGACTATGCGGAAGGAGCAGGCTCACGTTTTCTGACACAAAACTGATACTGTACACATCACATCAGCCGGTCACAAACCAAAAACAGAGAAGGTCAGGCTAGTCGTTGAAGGCGCAGCCAAGTGTTGTAGAGTGTGACTGAAAGAAAAACACAACAGCGCCCAGATCTTTTGGCACCTCCAGCTGAAATCTTATCTTTTAGGAATGGGAAATGTAGCCGTTTCTGTGGATATATGTGAAGCGTTTTTGTAAGCTAAGTAGTCAGACAAGGATAGAGATAAATTCTTTTTTACTTGGTGGTCCGTGGACAATATGGCGCGGCAGGAGAAGAATACCGACTAACAGTCCACCCATCTGGAACGGTATTAACGCCTTGCTGTGCAAACTCGCCTAGCAGGAGACTAATCGGCGGGGACATACGGCTCTAGCCTAATAAGTAACTTTTTTTCAAGACCTACAGCGGAATATTTCAATTGTGTGCTGTCAACTTCTTTATGGTTTTAGGTCGGGCGTTCGGGAAATGTAGTTCAAAGAACTTTCCTTCGTTGACTTCGTACACAAGCTTGCCAGCTGACTCACCAGTTGTTCTGTTGCTTCTCGCCGTCCGGCTTTGGCGGCCAACGCTTTTCTGCTGGTTAATGACACTGTCTCACATTCCCCCTCGGTTCTTAGAATTTTTGATCAAAGGGATCACTGTCGAGGATGGCTTTTCATTTGTTTATGAATTGCTAGTTGAGCTTTACGGAGGAGAACTGCTTGGGAACTCCCTGCTTCCAGAGGGCCATTCGTCGTTTGGTTAAATACCCTTGTCGGGGGAATTCATGGTTAGGGCAGTCGTACCTTCGAGCTGACCAACGAGGCCAATTAGGTGAAAACTACTTATGGGACCGGACCATGCTGAGTTAAACTTAGCTTCACAGTCCGGAATCAATAGTGTGCATGTTTCCTCTGCCGTTTTGCCTTTTTCGGCAAGAAAGCCCAATGCTGTCGTCAATCACCATTGGAACATGTAGATTGTTCCTTCATTGATATTATATTTTCATACATTAGATTGTTTTCCACTTCCTTATGAAGAAACCGGTAATCTCTTTGTGATTTTTCCTTCAACAAACAAGTAGCTCTGAATCTTGCTAAGATTCGATCCGCGTATAGACCACGGCCTGACATTCGTCATTTATACATTCAAATTAGTCTCAAGCATTACTCCCTTTTCCTTTCTCAAGTACGGCCTCAAACAACTCAGTTGTTTAAATTGTGGTCCTTTACCTCCCACTTTTTTTCTAACTTGTCTTTAGGTTCCACCCCAAAGATTTTTCCTCGATATATTTTTGTCGTCGATCCTAAAATAAGATCTACCTCGGCGGCTTACCTCCTTGAGTTCCCTCTTTCCTTTTCGTCATCTTTGTCATATAACTCCCAGCTGAAAAGTGTTGATCTTGGTGCTACGTGGGTTATCATTAATGCTCGAGCATTTAGATAACAGTTTGCTTCGCTCCCAATGTGCACCGGTGTTTTCGTCGGCTCTGTCCCACAGGAGGCTTTGCTATTCGGTCAACTTATCCTACAGCGGAAGATTCTATCGTTTGTTTGAAGCCGCCCCTGTAAAACCAATAATTTTCGCCCGCTTTGAGTCCAAATCTCACATTCATCACTCTGTCCGGAGCACATCTGGCGTGCAGGGTGTCTGCAAAGAGGTGCGGGCGCAACTAGGCTGGCTGATCGCACCTCCTATGTTCTTAAACAGTTTGCATGTCGGAAGTCTGAAAAAAATCATCCTCATCCACTAGTACCAGTTTTCGATGTCAAATTGCAATCACCTGGCTAGTGTCTTTGCCCTCTATTGCCTCTTTTACCCGACATCGATATTCCGTCTCGTTAGAGGTTCACCTGTAAGTATCTAATTTTTTATCTGTGCAATACCCACCGAACACCCGATCACCTTCCTTAGAGATTTGTGCGCACATTTCAGCTCGGCCCAGAAAGCCACACTACCATCAGCTATTCTCTTATCTTTTTCCGTCAATTTTTCCGTTACCTCTTAGATTCGATCCCATTTGATGACCCTGTCCTGGCTTGGCTGTTTATTGAGTTCTGTAGCCCGGAACATACAACAGTCTCATCTTTTGGGCACCTTTATTGTGGTCATCACAAAACCCCGGTGAAATTTTGACGACATATTTCTTTAATGGCTCAATTTGTATAGCTTCACTTGATTCACTCAAGGAACAATCACTCGAATATCGTTCCAATTGTATGCCCACAATATAACCATCCATGAAAACATCCCGCATCTAGCACTCAGCTTCTGCGACGCTAGCTGGTTGTTCTGCTGTATCCTGAAGGCTCATTTCCAGCACACCCAGTTTTCCGGTCGTCAGCTTTCCTTGACAGTTCCACTGGATTATTGCCTGGCTTTTCATCTACGGTCCCATGCGAGACCATCTTCAGCAGACCCAGTCAGGCAATCCTCTGCACTTCTCAGCCTCACTAACGCACTATCTTTAAACAATTCCATCAAATGATCTTGTTTTCCACCTCTCGTATCCACCTCGTTATCGACCCGCGTTAGTCTCCAATCAGCTACTAATTAACCCAGACAAGCCCATTAAATGAATTCCATTTCTCTCACTTGCCAACTCCTGTCGCCAGGATCCAAGCACTCTTCTTGGTTGGACATCTCAGCTACACCCCACCAGCGGTGCATTTTCCTCTAGCTTCTGCCGGAAAGCGGGAATCCATATTCTTAGTCGTTGGATCCTTTCCCCCTTTCGCTCACTTTTCCCCTGTTGCATATTGTAATTCCTTCCGAAAATATTCTTCCCCTGTCCTCCGGGGCAATGGCATCCCTGAACCAAATGCATTACCACCAAAGGCCCAATAGATTCACCTAAAGTTTAATCTAAGGCCCATCAAGCTTTATAAAGCGGTACAAAATCGCGATACTTGAAGACAGCCAGTAACAATTATAGTGGAATGCCAGCATGGTACCAACATCATTCAGGTGTAAAATTTTCTTTCTAGCCTGCCCTACAGCTTTAGAGCTTGCAAACAATCTGCATAAGTAGGCTGCCGCAGTTTTACCTTTTACAGCTCCCCATAGTTACAACCTTTTGCAGTTTGTCAGTACCTGCTCGATGACACTCAGAAATTTCCTAATGTTAGAACGGCATCCAGACAGATACCGCCACGTCTGTTCTATTCCACTGCGTACACTATTCACTGATAGCTACTACTGCCCTCTCTGGAGTTCATGTGGCAGTACCTAGAAAAGCTATCTGCACTAACTTTGCCATTTCATACATAGCCAGTACGGTTGGAAATAATCTCTTAACACTTTGCTGGCTGTCCAACAAGAGTCTGTGAGAAATAATCTAAACACAGCACAGATGTCACGATGATCTAAAGGAAGCACTTCCGTGTTTCCTCTACTCCAAATTTATGACAAAGTAACTCGATCCTCCACCTCCATCTAACATCCAAAGGCAACTCATCCTGCCACGTATCTAACCCCTTCCCACTCACGCCGAATTTAGCGTATCATCAAAGCTCACTTAAAAACGGCAAATCTTTTCCAGTGCGTACACACAATGCCAATCCGGGTGTCTGAAAATGGGTCAGCGCACAACAGCATGGTGTGATCTCCATCAATTAGACCCCACTCGTGCATCTGTTATGGAACCTGTAACTCAGGGTCCTAGTTAGTGCGAAAGAGTGCCACTGGCAGCTAAAATGATAGGTTGCCGTAACTGCATTTGTATAAGCACACCCAGTTAATCAAATATTATCGTCATTTATTATCGTAACCCCCAATCTGTACCAAGTCCAGACCGAAAAATTCCCATTCGTCTGAATCCTTGATACTTAGTCGTTGCCCACTGGACCACTGATAATAATATTAATAATAGTTTATATTGGCGACGCCTGAAGCATGCCCTGAGCATGATCAAAAATTTTACAAGCGATAAATTTGAGAGACAAAATTCATGAAAAATTTAGAGGTACGCAGGATAAAGGAGGAGAAGAAAGAAACAAAGGGGAGATGGTAAGGAATAAATGTATGCCCAGCGAGGAGTAACGGAGGGAGTTTAAGCGAATCCAAAGATATATACAAGTATGTTCAGGCAAATTTAATAGTCAAGGACAGATGGAGCAGTTGGCTGAGCCAAGTGGAGGAGGCCGGAACATGAGAGTTTCATAGGAGGGAGACTGAAAATCGACACGGATGAGTATCTTCACGAGAAACGATGAACTAAAAAGGAAAAGCGGAAGTAAGGGAGAAAAGGATTGAGTTGTATGGCTGACGACTCGGCAGCCAAGAGCTATGCATTGTCCCAATAAACGGACGGTGTCAATTTGATAACAGGGAGCTAGCAGTACAAGACGTAAAGAGTGAGCCGCGGGAGGAAGGAGATATGGTAAATAAGAGGCACATATATAGAAAAAGTGGACGCATATCCTGAGGGGCGGTGGCATGGTTGCAAGAGAACTAGCCGGTGAAGAACTGGAGGAGGCAGGGAAAATATGTAGATACATGAATATATATACATATATATATCAGAGCAGGAGCAAATAGCAGTGAAGAGACGTAAAACGGGAGTAGCAGTGCTTGAACGAGATCGGTGTGGTTGGGTCAAATGGTACGGAATTATTTTGGATAATCCCTGATGGGTTTGTTTATGATGGGTGAACATGGTGAATCGACGGCAAAAGAAAACCGACTTTGGTGGTACAGAAGTATTGGCTGTGAGCAGTTGACGAGCAAGGAAATATGAGGGAGGGGATCGACGAACACAGGTAAGCGTGAATCTAGCGGTCTGATTGTTGCAAATGTGACATGTAATGACGGTCGAATATGGGTTAAGAGTTGTTAAAAGGACGTACATTATGCGGCAAGGAGACAGCTGTGAAAGTAGCCGGAGAATGCAAAGCTAATGGAAGTGCGGGGTGATCGGAGAAGTGTAACAGATCGTTTAGGGGGGTAACTTGGAGGTTAGAAGAATTGTGGTGCAAAGATGCATCAATTGTAACGGCGAATAACATGGCGGAAAAATAAGGAAGTGAAGGATCAGAAAGATCAGGTAATGGCGAATCAAATGGATTGAAACTGTGGATGAGAATGATGACCTTGTGACGACTTTACACTATGTAGAGCGCAGAAAAGCGGCGCAGCCTGAAAGGCACAATGTAGATGCCTGTGGCGAGCAATGTACGAGGCAGACGGTAGTGTTGAACAGAAAACTAGGTAAGAGATGACCAATCAGACCGTTTCAATGCAGATGACACAGAATGAAGATCGAGAAGAAGAAAAGTACCCAGACGGGAAAGTCTGTGGTGGAACAAAAATGCACTAAAAGTGGTTGTGCGTCGGAGTTGGGAGAATGGAACTGTATAGTTGTTTGCTTGCAGGCCAATACACACGTGGATTGAGCCAAAAGTTGCTAATCGGTGCACCGCCTAAGGGGAAGACCCACGGAAGAATTACGGATTCAGACATGTACAATATGGAGGTGGTGAAAAGATTATAAATTTAGTCGTAAAAAACGCAAAGACTGTAACGGCGAGTTTTTATATGGTGATTGGTCATGGCTACGGATGAGTCTGGCGCGTAATGGTGAGCGGTATAAGGTGGACAAAAAAGGATATCGCAAAAAAGTAGCTGGTGAGGTACGCGGCCAATGAGCTTTATTAGCACATGGAGGTACCAAGTGAATACTGATTAGAAGCCGACAGGGTCGAGATGGGTGGAGAAGAAAATATTTCGGGCTTTGACAGAGTAAAATGGGTAGGGCGAGAGTGACACCATGCGGTGAGGGTTTACACTGTGAAAAACGATAGGAGCGAAAACAGAGTGGATGGGTGTGCATACAGAGGTAGAATGAAACAGAAGGGAAGTGGTAAGACTGCTGACAAGAACGACAGATGAGCGAATCGTGGAGGAAGAAGAATGGTAGGAGCGTGCGGTCCGCAACGGGCGGTGCTGAATGCGGAATGGCGAGGAGAGTTAGAGCGTGCAATCCGCAACCGGTGCTAGTGGGTGGGGCTGACCGTGCGCTGGACGCCCAACCTGCGAAACACTTCGTGAAGCGAACACAGGAGGCGTGATCCACCAGCCCAATTGCGCTCGCATATCGTTGCAGACGGCCTGCACACCCGACGTGCGCCGGCCAAAGCGGTGGATCTGACCGCGCCCCGCATCTTTGAGATTGGCGTTAGTGTCTATTGATGGTTTTACATAAAGCTGAGAGCCACGATTAAGGTATTTGGTCCAGGACCTACTGGACAGGTTGTGAGAACTTGGACAACAGAGCCGATGGGAACAGCGATCGACAGACGGCCATACAGTGTTATCATCCAGGTGCACCAGCCAGGGATGTTCTCAGTATAGTGCCCGAGGTGGTTGACTGGCATTGAGGATCACTAGAAAGAAAAATGAGATAAAGAAACGCAGTCTGAGAATAGCCCAGCTGAGGATCAACGGTTAACGGAAAGAAGAACAAAAGTGGAGCAGTAGATCCCTATGACAAATTGAGGCCAAAGTACATGGGACTGAAAAAAAGGCATAAGTAGGAGCTAAAGTTTCAATGGAGAGGTTTGTATTTCACTAGAATAGTCAATCAGCAGAAGAAAAGACTAAGTTTTGCATGAAATTACGGAGGAGATTTAACTGGGGGATATGGTGGAGGCAGTGTTGGTGATGTCATAACTGGACTCCTTAAGCTGAAACTGGGTATAAAATGATCACCAGTTTTTCGCTGGTTGCTTTCTACGGCATCGGCTCCCTTCCTTGGAAACAAATTTACTGAAACTTGGCTGGAGCTACTGTCACGGTGCCCCTCATAATGGTCGTACCAAACACGGCAAGTTTTCCGCCTTTTTTGAACCACTATTTCGTTAAGCAATCACTTCCTTCTCTTTCTTGCGCGAGTTCTGTAAACTACCAGCCACATGATCTCATTTACCTCCATATGGACGCCATTTGATTCTCCTCCATGCGCTTTTCTACTGTTATAAATCCTGAGACATTCTATGTCGCTTACGTCCACGGACTCATATTTCTATATTCCGTACTGAGAGCTACGATGTCCCAGGCTTTCAGCTTCAGGATGTGATGAAAAATGTCAGTTGGATCATTGATTTTCTGGCTTGGTTGACTGTTTTCTATAAGAAACATGTGATCTTTCTCCAAACAATGTCCGATTCACCCTTGCGCGCACTGGTTTTCCCTTTTCATCATGTTTGCTAGAGGTCATAATCTGTATGCGGTTCGTGCCCGACGTTGAAAGTGAATCATGTTTACCGCTCAAACCCGCATCCTTTTTACCTCATTTGAGCTTTATTCAGCTTATCCACATGGATGCTGATATTTCCAACTCCTGTCTTGTAAATTTACACATATTTGATCTTGTCAGCTGAAGTTGTTCAGTTTGATCATGTGGTCGCACAATGGAGAACTATACGTGGTATTATTACTATTATTATTATTATCATTTTCAGCATCCTATTACCTATTCAAATAAGACTCTAGAGCATCCTCCGATATTCCTATTGCCATGGTACTCTCTTTTGTAAATTTAATTCGGAACTGCCTGAATCCTGAGTCATTTTTTCTTGTCCTACTTGGTACTTTTTCCACCACCCAGCCGACTTCAGTTTATCCTGGAAGACTTGATTATGTGCTTTCAATATCCAATCTTAGCGGAGGTAGCTACGCTGAATTCATGTCTGGCTGCAGTCATCTTTACTAAAACCCCGAGTAAAAGTTTGTTTTGTCACTCCGGATTAAGCTGTTCCCGGTCCAACCGCCAATAGGAGGCACACTCACGTAAGTCCTCCTTGAGCGTTTCTGGATCTGTGCTCTTTGCTCTGCCGGTGCGCACCATGGTCTCTGCGGCCGGACTTTGGTTTTCTGGCAGTGGGCGAGGTATCAATCAAATCGTGACTGTAGTTATCCATCGCGTTTATAAGCTGTTATTCTCTTCCTCCCAGCGCGCTAAATGGGCATCAGTTTATTCACCCGCTGTAATGTTCACACCATTTTCATCTATTTATTTAACTACCCAAGACATTGTCATGGCCTCAAATACACCATAAGGTAGTGCATTAGAGCGCACATTAGCATTTACCGAAATGAACCATCATTATCTGTTGGCACCAACAGTCCACTGGAGGAAGCAGGGAACCGTTCCTATTATTTTGGTTTTCTGGCCTGTCTGATGAGCTGTGTTCTGTCATGAAAAATATAACCAAACTGACTGCAATTCTGAAGGCAGAGAGGTTCAGGCTTACGAAATGGGTTTCCCCTTGCCTTAAGATTTTATTTCCATCCCATAATTGAAGGAGCTGACTGCGCGAGAAAGATATGGGTTCCTTGTTACAACTGAGGCCCACATCCGGAGTTCAATGGAATACCGAAAGTGATGAGCTCGAACTCCATTTTGATCCACCCAAATAACCGGTTCCACAGAAGAGACTTCTGTTGTCAGTCTCAGAGTTCTGCGAGCCTCTGGGCTGCATTTCACCGGTGCGTACTCCACTCATTGTGTCTAGGAGAGACTTGTTAGGAAGAATCCGCGAAGAATGATGACGAGAGGCAGTTTGTGGACTGATTAGAGAGCATGGATCGCATTGGCGAAATCGGGATACCTCCGTGCCCGAAAAAAGTCAAAAGAGCGCGCGATGCTCACCTACAATTTAAGGTATGTCAAAAGTAGACTACTGAGCCGTGTCTTATAGCTGCTGAGCGAATGAAAAAGACAGACGACACAGATAGTTCAAGTGGGGGCTGGTGTCCCCAGCAAGAAATATCAATTCCGAGATTAGCACAGACAGCAATAGTACTGGCCATGAGTGCAGCCATTATGACTAGGATATGCTTCGATAAAACAGACCGTAAATCAACCTTTCGGTCGCATCTTTTCACCACACACTGCGTGGACAACACTAACATCGGTTTCAACAACTGTCTGGCCAACAGTTTCGAAAACGTTGTCAGAAGCCGACCAGTGGCACTACGCGTAATCATCCACGGCCACGGCCGACTCCTGTTCTGGGGGTTTGAGAGCACTGTATAAATTGAAGTTGTAGGTGACTGGGCCGAAGTAGCAGGGGCCACCAGGACCCGAGCCAGCCTTTAGCACAAAACGATTTTTATTGGCCGACAAGTCGACGGAGATCGAAAACCAATGAGAGAAGCTGTTGCTTCTGAAATCTGACCAAAATTTTAAAAGTCACGGTTTGAGGAATAGTCTCCCCCGTACTGTTGAAGACAATGAGGGTCCCATGGCCAAAGATAAAGTAAAGCTCATTGAGTTCCGAACCAAGCCCAGTTAAGTCTCTCATCCGTGGCCCAGGCCGTATTTATTCTCATTTGAGATGCAGGAGCTAAGAAAGATTTCAACTTAAATAGCGGTAAGCTCTTATACAGCAGTATTCGGATCCCGAACTGTGTAATAGTCAATGGTCACCAAAATTCGAGGGAAGATGGAGAATTCAAACCTACATACAAAACGAAATATCCTGCTATAGCCTCCGGCATCCACTTTATCGCCAGATGTGTGACAGATGATTTAATCCGAGAAGATGCACACACCGGCTTGAACCACTCAATAATATTTGTCTACCAATTTTGGTGGCCCAAGAAATGTCAGAGTCTGATGACTCTTCGGTGGTCACCTACTTCGTCGTTGTCAAAAAGCGGCCGAGGCCGACAAGTCATGATCCTTCTCCAACTGTGAGAGCCCCTTCGGTTCGAAGTCCCCTCCAAGAGATCGGTGATTATTTCGGGCCGTCATTTGTGTGAACTAAAGAGAACACAAAGGAGGTATGATTGATCACAAAGTGTATACAGTTCAAAACAGTTCGTCTGATTCGTTTCTGGTGTTATTCCAGAGATTTGGTTCAGGTGTAGCGGCTTCGCAGACACCAAATTCAATAAAATACAATTGCGAGCTTAGAGCTTAGGCGCGCTTTGTTTAAGTCCACCGGTGTGAAAATAAGAGCACGTTGAAAAAGAAGAAGAACCTTCGTCACACTACGTCAAAACGGCAAGGCGCGCTCCAGCTCATCAGCTCTGGTGATTAGCTAGATCAGCCTCCCTTCTCCTGTACTTCATACAGGGCAATCAATACAAGTACAAAAACCATCAATCGCTGTCGTTCTGCGTCTTTATTCGCTGGACGGGAATTGAGTCCACAAGTCGTGCGTTCGACCAAATTGGTGAGCCCGTTCCAAGTTATTATTAATTTTTATTTATTTATTATATCGTCCGTGCCCTTCAGCGTTCCTTTTGTTTTCGTTGTGCACATACGTATTGAGCCTTTTTTTGGTGTTAATTTCGATCAGCCATCGTATATTTATTTTGCTGTCTATTTGATATGGATGACGCTAAGTTAACTATGTCTGACCCTGCGGTGCCTGAAACGCTCTCTATTGCGCGTCCAGTGAAAGCGTTACCTTTCATTCCGGGTAATCCCTCTCTTTGGCTGACTCATCTGGAAGCACAGTTTGCTGCCTCCAGAATCACCTCCCAGCAACAGAAGTATGTGCATCTCACTGCCGAACTTCCTTTAAATATTCTTGAAGCTGTCGAGGATATCATCTCCAACCCACCCACGGAGAAGCCTTATGATATGCTTCGCCAGGCTATCTTAGATCGCACCGGGGTCTCCGACTCAAACCGTCTTCGTCAGCTGCTTAGTGGCAGTTCCCTCGGTGACCAGAAGCCTTCACAGCTTCTGCGTCGTATGCGACAGCTGGCCAAGGGCATCCAAGTTGGTGACATGATGTTGCGAGAATTGTGGATGCAGCAGCTACCCCAACAAGCGCAATGCACTCTGGCCCTTCTCGTAGATGAAGTCTCACTAGACAGACTGGCTTTGGCGGCGGACCGCTTTATGGAAACCGCCTCCGCCCAAATTAGTCAGTGTGTTCGTTCGTCCACAACCACTACGGAGGCGACTCTCACAGATTTAGCCGCACAACTCAGTGCCCTTCGGGCGGACGTGACCGCTATTCAGTCTTCACGTTCGGCACGTCGTAGCCGCTCCCCAACTCGCACCCGTCGGCCTATTGCCGCTCGCAGTCCACCTAGGCCAGCCTCTCCCAATGCACACACTTGGACATGGTGTTGGTATCACCGCCAGTATCGTGCCAGCGCCAGGAAGTGTACACCCCCGTGCACGTTCCACGACAACCAGGGAAACTCGTCGGCCAACGTGTAGGTACGGCAGCGCTCGTTGGCCTCCCTTCACCCTGCCGTCTTCTATTTATCAAGGACCTCATCTCCCACCGTCAGTTTTTGATTGACACTGGCGCACAGATCAGTGTCGTTCCCCCTAACCCTTCTGATCGTCAGCACCGGCACACTTTAGAGCTTCAGGCCGCCAACGGGTCTCGTATATCCACTTTTGGTACTAGGCGTCTCAAGTTAGATCTGGGGTTGCGTCGTTTTTTTCAGTGGACTTTTGTCATTGCTGACGTTTCCCAGCCCATCTTAGGAGTTGATTTTCTGCATCATTTCAACCTTTCGTTACATCCCGCTTCTCGTAAGTTAACCGACCCTGTGACTCATCGTGCTGTTGTTGGATCTGTCTGCTTGGTTAACGTTGTTCGACCGTCCGTAGCTCCTATCGCCAACGATACCTTCGCCAAAATTTTAGCTGAGTTTCCGTCTCTAACCGGACCGGCAAACCACTTACCCATGGTGCGCTCGGCTGTTGTACATCACATCAGTACCGCTGGACCCCCTGTTTTTGCCCGTCCGCGTCGCCTAGCCCCAGACAAACTGGCCGTCGCTCGTCTTGAATTCCAGAAAATGCTGGACCTAGGCATCATCCGTCCTTCGAACAGCCCGTGGGCCTCTCCATTGCACATGGTGCCGAAGAGAACTTCGGGCGACTGGCGTCCGTGTGGTGACTATCGTCGCCTCAATCAGGTCACAACGCCAGATCGATATCCTGTGCCTCACATTCATGATATCACGTCTGCTCTGGCTGGATCCACCATCTTCAGCAAAATCGACCTGGTCCGGGCCTATCATCAAATTCCGGTCGCCGACGAGGACGTTGCAAAAACCGCCGTTACCACTCCGTTTGGTCTATTTGAGTTTCTCCGTATGCCATTTGGCTTGCGCAACGCGTCCCAAACGTTCCAGCGGTTTATTGACGGTGTTACCCGCGGACTGCCCTTCGTTCACGCTTACATCGATGATATTCTTGTCGCTAGCCCCAGCGTTGACGAACATCAGCTTCATCTTCGACAGCTCTTTCAGCGGTTAACAGAGCACGGTGTTACCATCAATGCCGCCAAGACTGAATTAGGGAAGCCGTCATTGCTCTTCCTCGGTCACATCATCGACGCCAACGGCATTCGTCCGGCTGAAACCAAGGTCAGTGATATTGCTGAATTTCCACTTCCACAGTCCTTCAAACAGCTTAAACGTTTTAACGGCTTTGTCAATTATTACCGCCGGTTCATTCCACACTGCGCCACCCTGATGCAACCGCTCACTGATCTTTTGCGGGGCAAACAACGAACCCTCATCTGGACCGATCAAGCCCAGGAGGCCTTTTCTCAGCTCAAACAGGCCTTGTCGTCTGCGGTTCTTCTCCGTCATCCGGATCCCCATGCTCCCGTCAGTATCGCTGTTGATGCTTCCGATGTCGCACTTGGCTGCGTTCTCCAGCAGGCCGTGGACGGCGCCTGGGAGCCTCTGGCTTTTCACTCACGCCGCCTGTCTTCCGCAGAATCCAAATACAGTGCGTTTGGTCGCGAGTTACTTGCCGTCTACACCGCCATACGTCACTTTCGCCACGCTCTGGAAGGACGGGAATTTATCATTTTCACAGATCACAAGCCACTACTGTATGCTTTCCGCAACGCGTCTGATCGTCATTCTCCACGAGAAATTCGCCAGCTGGATTTCATATCACAATTTTCTACTGACATTCGTCATATCTCCGGGTCAGCTAATGTGGCTGCAGATACTCTTTCCAGGATCCACAGTCTCGGGTCGCCCGCCGCTCTCGGTATCAATCTCGAGGACCTGGCACGAAGCCAGCAGGATCCTGAGTTTCAACAAACCATTCGCGATACAAGTCTCCGAGTGCGGGCTTTGCCTCTTCCGTCATCTGCTGGCACTATCCTCTGCGACACCACCTTGGATCACCCAAGGCCAATCGTACCACTTTCACATCGCCGTCCAATTTTCGATGTGTTGCACGGTCTATCCCATCCGGGTATCAAGGCCACATGCAAACTAGTCCGTGCCCGATTTGTTTGGCCAAACATGGATCGCGACGTTCGTCAATGGGCACGTAACTGCATTGCTTGTCAGCGAGCCAAAATACAGCGACATACCACCAGTCCAGTCGGAAATTTTGAGACTCCAGACGCCCGTTTTGCTCACGTGCACGTCGACATTGTGGGACCTTTGCCACCATCCCGAGGTATGATCTATCTACTCACTTGTATTGATCGTTTCACTCGTTGGCCCGAGGCCATACCCATTCCGGATGTATCCAGTGAAACTGTCGCCCGTGCGTTCATGGAACACTGGATTTCCCGCTTTGGTTGTCCTACCACAGTAACCACCGATCGAGGAGCTCAGTTTGAATCTGCCACTTTCGACAATCTCCTCCAACTGACTGGCACTAAGCGTATTCGCACCACAGCTTATCATCCCCAGGCAAATGGCTTGGTCGAACGTTTTCACCGGCACCTCAAAACTTCGCTCAGTGCTCACAACAATCCTCAGTGGACGGACGTCTTGCCACTGGTTTTATTGGGCATTCGCAATACGTTGCGCAGCGACACTCCCTGCACACCTGCGTCCATGACATTCGGCACCACCGCTCGTCTCCCTGGTGAATTTGTCGCACCCAAGGTGAGCGCACCTTTCCCCAACCTTGGAGACTACACTCAACGTCTCATGATCTACATGCGTCAGAAGATTGGTATTCCTGTCCGTTCGACAGATCGGCCGTCGTTTATTCCCAGTCACCTACATACGTGCACGCACGTTTTTCTGCGTACGCCGAGCCGCCGCCCGTTGACTCCAGCTTATTCTGGCCCGCACAAAGTCATTCGGCGTTTAGAAAAAACGTTCATCATCGATCTCAATGGTCGGCAAGAAACCGTCAGCATCGACCGCCTTAAGCCAGCGTTCGTCGACTCGGAAACCCAGCCTACGCTGTTGCCCGTCGATGGTAAAAACACAGACGTTTGCCCGACCCCAACAACATCTAGCTCCAGCACGCGTGAGTCACAGGTCGAACCCCCATCACGTTCCACCAGGTCTGGTAGGCATGTTCGTTTCCCTGCACGATTCGTTGACTTTATTGTTCTTACATAGATTTCCCCTTTTGATTGCATACTGTATCCAGTTTTTCTTATCTCTTCCAGGGTCAGTCGTTGTTTACCTAGGAAGGATCTGGCACACCACTAACAATGGACATGTGTCACTATATGAACATTACCATTTTTTGTTGTTGTTGTTGTTGCCTACGTGCCTTGTACATGGTTTGGCACGTCCCTGTCCCCACTTAAGGTTTCTAGATAGAGAGCACGGGGAGAGGATACCCCACCAGTTCACGCGTGAGTAACCTTCTCTGCGGCTATATATGGCCCAGAGGTCCTTAGATCACCTTAGAGGTGCTGAGCACAAACCTTTTCCAGCTAGAACTATTCAGCTGGTTTTTGGCTCAACTCACGACGCTCTCTTAGGTCGAAGTTCTCCTACTCGGTCGTCCTTCTGGAGGGGGACTGATGTAGCGGCTTCGCAGACACCAAATTCAATAAAATACAATTGCGAGCTTAGAGCTTAGGCGCGCTTTGTTTAAGTCCACCGGTGTGAAAATAAGAGCACGTTGAAAAAGAAGAAGAACCTTCGTCACACTACGTCAAAACGGCAAGGCGCGCTCCAGCTCATCAGCTCTGGTGATTAGCTAGATCAGCCTCCCTTCTCCTGTACTTCATACAGGGCAATCAATACAAGTACAAAAACCATCAATCGCTGTCGTTCTGCGTCTTTATTCGCTGGACGGGAATTGAGTCCACAAGTCGTGCGTTCGACCAAACAGGTCATGGGTCCCGAAGAACATACTCAGACAAAACGCTGAAGCCCCTTGGATTATGTCAAAATACGAGATAAGACCGCTGCCGAAGGAATACAGCGGCACTTTAAGTCCCCCTAAGCCAGTCACCCCGAAGTGCTTAAAAAAGACTGATACGACCGGCCGGGAGAATGCCGACAACTCTGGAGTCACAACAAATTATCAATGACCAGAAGCTAAGTACCCTACCAGCAGTAGTACACGGACACCAAACTATAGAATTTTTGTGTCGATTTCTCGGGCAATGAGGGTGAACCATCTTTCACTCTCAGTGACCTGCTGCTGCTGAGGTGAGCAGAAAGGTCGGTACTGTCGAAAACTGCGTTGCACATATCTAACTGGGTGGAAGCAACTCAGTCACTTAGCACACGCTTTCTGGAAACGACTGGTCGAGAGTTGTTTGCCGGCGACGCAGTTTCCTAAAAAGTTGGTCGCCAGGGCGAGATTGTTCAGAAGCGACTATTTAGTCGCCTTAGCAGCCGCTGGCACAAAGAAGAAAAATGTTTTGGACTGATAAGGGAGTTTGGTTTGGAGATAGACGGTCTAGCTAAAGCGGTGTAAGTGAAAACAGCTAGTGAGGAAATAATCTGAGACCTCCTCAGCGCATGTTTTCTCAAAGTGGGCAGCGGCGTAGGTGGCGTTGATGTGACAAACTCAGCTCAAAGCTAATCCGCTTAAATAAATTTACGATAACCTCAAGCCGGTGGAAGCAGCCTATCTCAATTACCCCTCATATACTATCCCATTGACTCGATATCTACATAATCTAGAAATATTCTTTGTTTTTTATCTTCTTAACGATTTGCATAGAAGTAACCTGAGAAATTTGCGGAAACTCCGCCCGGAAGGTCCCGAGTAGGCCCGTGCCTCGGAAGAGATATCCAAACTAGCCAGAACTTGGGAAAAATAATCTGATGATTGCATGTATGAGGGTTTGTCCTAGAGCTTCCCTTTATTTTATTACCACTTGGTCAATGCTTGTGTTGGCCCACGGTTTATGGCATACTCATTATGGGAGGGGTCCTATTACCAAAAACTGTTATTCCAAGCTTTCAGTCATTCTGAAATTTTTCGCCTGCTGCTGACATTCTCAGATTTCGGTTTCGCCAAGTGTTTTCCCCTGGTGAAGAACCACTTTACTCTCTGTAATCTTGGAACCTGCCACACTTTCCGACTGTACATCTAAGCTTTTTGCAATCTGCTGACGGGGAGAACTATATAATGGTCAGAAGAATCTTTACTACGGGTAAGTTAGAAATAGGGTTCACAACCTCCGTGAGGGTCTTCGTGACGAACCAGCAGCAGGCTCAGCCCACATCGAAGGACAACGACACTGAATTTTTGATCCGGGAACGTTAGAGTGATCAGTTACCCTATCTCTCAAGTAGACACTGTCTAATGGCAAAAAGATTCGGTGGGTAATGTATTATCCATTCATAAAAGTGTCCTTTGGTTACTGCCACCTGTTATACTGTGTAAACTGTGATATACTTATTAATCCTCGTAAAATAACCGCAGCGATCATTGCAGCGGAACATGTCCAAATATTGCTTGTGTACTGTGGCACATTTCTGAATTTATCACTGACTGTCTTCCCGGCTGTATCCGAGCCTAACTTTTACTGAACCTATCTGCCATCCGGTACGGCCGTGGGAAAGAGGTTCGTACAAAATTATATTTTAAAATTTAATAACCCAGTGAAGCACAGTTTATAAATCAAATTTATACTGAATCTTGCGCCTCGTAAATTTTGCCAGGAGCTCTCAAATAGGGAGTGGCGGTACGGTCACTAGAGCTGGATTTGAGCCCAAAACTCAGTTTGGAAAAGCTGCACAGTCCGATCTTAGAAATCCCCCCCGACGGTGCCTAGCAGTCGACTCTAGGGATCCATCTGTTCTGCCCCCACAGTGCGCGGTAATCAAATGAGATCAATTCTTTTAGTTCAGTTTGAGCAGGAACTTTTGAGTATCAAACCAACCGTGAGTTGCGATAGTCACTTCGTCAGCGGGCTTCCGTAGCCCCATCTCTGCGTTTTCGAGACGGGAACGGACACCAGCCCAGCCAGATGTAGGCAGCTATCGGGGGTTTTTGCTGCCCGCTGCTCTTTAATTTGGCTTGCCTTCCATGACCAAAATCGCTCTGTACTATAAGGCTGTGAGTGGGTTCAAACCTCGAGCATGGTCTCCGAGTACTATATCCAGGTCAGGGAGACTGTATGTGGTCCTGGATTGGCAAATTTTTGATAAGAATAAAAGAAGACTCACTTGATCACTTCCTCTGTTGGGAGGTAGGACTTACAAGGAACACACAGAGTACCTCAACTTATCCTCCTTGGAAAGGCGAGGGAGGCCAGGACACCTCGTAGGGATGCATGAGTTTCTAACAACCCGGTTATATTTCGGCACTTGCACATTTCTTCTCCTGCCGTCAGGAAAAACCACAGACCTAGAGGCATTACATTCAAGCCAAAAAGAGCCGGACTAAAAGCTGGGTCTCGCACTCAGTCTTCCTTGCAGAATGCGGCAAAGGCTATAATGAATCCCCAGAATGACTTTGGGGTCACTGGACTTGATGACTTTGTACACAACCCCAAGGCGGGATGGACATGCATGTTTTATGGTGAGATATTGTTATGTTCATAAATCAGTACCGTTGTAAGGAAGGAAAGTATTTAATCGCCAAAACCGGATAATGTCAACCCAAAATACGCACAGGCGTTTGAACGAAAGTGGGTCGACCGAAAGGCGTCAAGGCCGATCACAGTCAGCCGACGATGGCACTTGACGCTCTGGACAGTTTTGTTCGGCACGCAAGAACATAAGCGCAAAAAGCAGACGGCTTTCACCGCCAATGCATGGCACCAAAAGTCATCCGAGTTAAAACATAAAACAGCCCCCCTTTTTCCATCCGAACCAAAAGTAACGCTCAGCTGGAAATCTTTTGACACCGGGTCTCCAGGGTCTTCTGCTGTTCTTTGCAGACATGCGTGGAAAGGGTGTAGTGCTCCAGGAAAGCGGCTTCGGTGTTCTTATCCCGCAGGTGCAGTGAAAAGTCGACAGGAATTGTTCTTGGTGCCATCCTGCAACATGTATTGGCCGAAAACCTGAGCTCCTCCAACCCTCATTCAGGCAGACTGCACATCCTCTCCTTGCGAATCTGAGGACTGCCAAGTTTGGCTAATTCTTCTGGCGGTGTAGTTTGACTGGCTGGATTATATTGACTTCATAATTGGTACTCTCCTCTTTTTCTTCCGGTTTTAACCACTGTACTCCGGCCTTGTGGCGCTCCATCGCGTCCGCATTTGCCTGACTATTGCTTTGTGTGAAACAGTTTATTCGGTGGCAGTACGCGTCGTAGTTTTGTAAGCGGGCAGTGCAGCAGTGAGTGCATCTACGTAAATAAAAGTTTAAAAGTCCGTTTGTTGTTGGTCCAAGATCTTCAAAAGTTCCCCACCGATTGCTTTGAAATTTTGTCACAATATATTTTTCGCATGCCTCCTTTTTTCGTATACCCACTGTCTGTTTTTTAGTTGCCTGTGGTCAACAAGGCCCTGGTAACAACTTTTGCCCGCCCTAGCTTCCTCGTCTGGGTTTGTCACAACGCAGCTGCGTGTGCGGGCGAGTGCGCAGATGCATCCCACTAGCGGACGCGACTGTCACGACAAGCTTTCACACAGAAACACACACACCTACACATGACACTGCTCTTTTGAGGTTTTGTCCTAACAAGCTATAAGGCGCAAGTGCACGATTATCGGCTTCGATTCCATGAACACTGACATGCATATGCACACATCCACAAGCACCCATAGGCTTTTTCCACTGGCAGATTCTCCTGGATGCTGATTTGCGGACGCATGCGCGCTCACTTAACCTCCTCCAACATCTCCAAATGTTCTTTACAGACGGATTAAAAATCTGACCCCCTGTTGCGTTCGAATACTTTGAAAATTTTAAGTACCTAAAGCATTTTTTTCGTTTGTCCGCCATCTACAGTGTTATGGCAACAACTTTACGTGATCAAGATTTCTGGCGAGTGCATCACACACAGACGCATCAGGCACGCACGTACGACTGATGCACGCACCAGTTCACACACACATTCACACTTGTCACCGCTCGCATGATGAGTTGACCTCATCCACCATCACTTGCACCCACAGGATCATAGACTTCGTCTCGTGGTCTAAGGCACAAGCACCTTCACATACACGGTGACCCATTAGTTCACCTCACTGACAGATTCTCTTGGGAGCCGACTGATGCACGCACGCATGCTCTTGTGTCCACAAGTTTTTTCTCCCAACATCAATCCACTAAGAGGCGACCTGGTGTCTGTCCTACGATTGATCACACATAATCCCAAGCGCAGATTCGCAGGTCCTTGGACCTGAAAGGTGACCGTACCAACCAACCAGCTCCGCGCATCCAGTTAAATGCTCATCTGCTGGTCGTTCGCACTATCACACTGCGGAGTGTTCTACGCACACGGTGTGGTCTGCTCTTCGTCCAGCGTTGTTTCAACATTTCAAAGGAGTCGAGCATGAAAAACGTATTGCAGAAAAGCAAGCTTGGTAATTTGGACAAATTCACAATGGCACACACAATTCCCTGTAGGCACCTGATTGGTCGTCGCAAGATTTGAGTGGAAAAGTCAGACTCTTTGAAAATGCAATAATGCTGCTTGCAGTAGTTTTCAGGCTAACAAATTCCGTAATTCTTCGACAACAGTAGAGTGCAAAACAAATGCTTGTCTGAAATAATACACTTTGAAACGACAGGCGAAGACGTTGAGGTTAACTACAAATACGCTTGTAGAGCTGCAAAATGATCTACCAGCAGAGATATTTTTAAATCAGTTGCTGGAAGTCGGAGAAAAAAAGGGGCCGGTTGACCCAATTTCGGAACGAATTTTATTGGCCGCTGCAATTCAGTGACGTCAAAGAGAGGCCGGTGGAAAAGGTACACTCCAACTTTCGAAATTATGAGAACAAGCTATTATTGCGGTCGAGAACGAAGACTTCTGTAAACTTAACGATATTATTCAGTCTATCATTCGAAGCGAGGCAGTCATATACAGGTGTGTCGACACTGCATAGAAGCGGAGGAAGCAGTAAAGTACTCAACAGAGCTTATGAATTCACTCCATTTGCCAGGGATGCCATAGCTAGTACTGCGACTGAAAATCGGCGTGCCAATTATTGTGTTGCGAAGTGACAACCAGCCGAGGCTTTCCAACGGCACGCTGCTAACAGCTAAAACACTCATGAGCATAGCTGTAGAAGCAGCAATCTTGACAGGACTTTCCGGGGCCCAAGTTATCCTCTTTCTCCGCATTCACAAGATTCCGATAGATGTGCCACTTCATGTGAGAGGTTGCGATTCCCAGTTCCACTGGCGTTCACAATCTCCATTGACAAAGCTCAGGGCCAATCTTTAAAATTGTTCGGTTTAGATCTAGATGTGGATACTTTCTCACATGGACAATTAAACGTTCAGCTTTCTAGAGTCGGAAAACTAGACAACATTTATATTTGTACAGACGACGGAACAAAAAGTGTTTTTCTCCGAGCAGTGTGAAATTAGGCGTAGCAGAAACTCGTTTCTTCTCTTTTCCTTCTTTTACAGTCAGGTTGACCAAGCCACAGCAACGAGTGGCCGGGCACAGTCATTATAATAAATATTTGAACTCGTTTGCGCACCGCACTCCGATTTTACATAACAACTCTTTATCCACCGTGAAGCTCAGATGCTTGCAACACATATTTTTTGTTTGTAAGGCACGGCTGGTTGGCGCATAGTTGCCTGCATAGGCTAGATGCACTTGACTCTGGCCCTAGATTTGAGTCGTTTGGAATCCCATTCAGCTTTAGTGTATGATGTTCATTTGGCAATTCCGTAAATCCGTAGCGAAGAATTAGCAAACCAGTCTTGTTCTGAATTTGGGATTCATCTGCTCCGGCTACGCTTTTCTGGAAGCAAGATTCTCACGAGTGGGAGTACTTAAACATCTCCCACCGGCCCTTCTCCATTTTGGTGGCCCTGATCTCCCTTCACTGTTAATTAATGCTCCACAGTTCCATCCCCCCTCAATGAAAAACCTCTGTTATAATTCCGCTCTTCAAAAACGTGCACTACACGACCCAGATGACTATCGGCCCATCAACCACACCCCAGTGGTCTGCGAAATCATGGACAGTATTATCAAAAAACATTGCCCCGTGTCCCTTATCCAACAACCTGCTGGACCCTGGTCAGCATGGATTCTTGAACTCCCGTTCCTGCTCTTCCTGCCACCTAGACTTTCTCAAAGACCTATCTTCTGCTTCCGACGCCAGCAACTTTCTAATCGTCCTGTACCTAGACATGTCTGAGGCCTTTGACCGTGTTCCCCGTATTCATCTGTTAGCAATAATCCGGTATCTTGGTATTACTGACCCTCTCCTCTCCTGGCTATTCTTTTATCTCTCTCACAGATCACAAACTGAGCTCGTTGACGACCATTTATCTTCTTCCAAACCCACTACCAGCGGCGTCATCCAAGGCAGTATCTTAGGCCCATTACTATTCCTTATTGATATCAATGACATTTTCTCTTCTTTTCGACACTGCACCCCTTTCCTCTTTGCCGACGATATAAAAACAGTGTACTCCCTCCTCCCCAATGACCTTTCTGTGACCCTGCGCAAAATATCGCGCGACTTACTTTCTCTCCAAACTTGGTGCGTCTCGCGGTTCTTGAAATTTTCTGCGCAGGAAAGCTTCCTCCTATCTTACAAGTGCACTGTACCACCCGGCCAAATTCGTCTGGACGGCCTGACCACCCCATACATCCCACGGGTACCTATCTTGGCGTACGCAACTCTTGTTCCTCTAACTTCTCAGGACAGGCATCTTTCCAAATTGCTGGATCTAAGCAAGCCCTAGGCTTGGTCAGTCGGTGTTTCTTAATACCGGCCAGTCGCCTCCCCACTTATCTCTCACACGTGAGACCGCTCCCAGAATATTGTCCGATTACCTCCAGCCTCTGGCCACGCTCCTCTACTGTATCTCTTGAGAAAGTACGGCGTATCTTCAGCAAAAGGCTGCTGGGTATGTCCATAGCCCCAGTTTACCGCCAGCCCCATGAGCTCCTACAAATTGGGCCTCTGCGAATTCGTCGCATGAGGCTCAACCTGGTTTTCCTCTTTAGGCTAATTCGGAAGCAGGCCTACACCTCCTATCCTATCACTTTGGCTGTCCCCTGCTCCTACCACGTCCGACATCGTGCCCTCTCTCTCCCTGCCTCTCAATCTAATCTCAGTCTAAAGTCCCAATTCATTCTGTCTGCCTATTCCAAAATCTGAAATAAGCTCCCCCTTAGCTTACCCAGTGCCTCCCTACTGTTCGCCTTTCGGCGCGCACTTTGTTATACTTGACAGTTCCCAACACTTTGTTGCTCACCAATGAGGTCGTTTCCACCGATCTGACCTTTGAAAAAGGCCTCGCACTGTGACTCTACTACCTCTGCTCCGCAGGCCGATAAATATGCTCCACGCCCGACACTTCCATCTCTAGAGCCGCAAGTTACGGCCATTGCCATCCCTCATCTACAGCGAGCTCATCTCCTGTTTTCAAAAGATAGCCCTGTTGCTCATCCAAGTTCATCTGTTATCCAGCATTTTTATTTTCTTCTCCCCCCAGCATCTGCTGCTCCTCAGCTGGGGCACACTCAGACTGCACTTCTCTATCCCTTTTCCCTTTCCAGTGATCCTCGATGACGGCTAACCACTTCGGATACTGCACTGACCGTCTCCCTGGCAGGTGAATCTGGATGATACTGCCACACTGTGGTCTACCACCCGACGTTCCAGTTGGCTCTGCTGTCCACGGTCTCACAACCTGGCCAGTTGATTCTGGATCAGGCACTCCTATCGTGGTCGCTTTGCCCCTTGTACAACTATCAATGACCACTCGTGCCACTCCCAAAGGTGCGGGGTAGAGTCGGGTCCACCGCTATGGCCGGCGCACACGGGGTGTGCAGGCAGTCTGCAATGACGTGAGAGCGCAGTTAGGCTGGTGGATCACACTACCTGTGTTCTTTTCACGAAGCACTTTTCAGGTTGGGCGTCCGGAGCACGGCCAGTCCCACTCACTAGCACCGGTTGTAGATCGTAGGCTCTAACTATCCTCGGACTACCGCACCCAATACTGTCGGTTGAGGATTGCACGCTCCCTGTCCTTTTTCCGCCACGGTACGTTCATCTATGGTTCTTATCATCCGTTACCACTTTTCATTTTCGTTGCTCTAACACGGTATGCACACTTACCCGTTCTGTCCGTCCTCTTTTCACCTCTCACTATATCACCCCTCATTGTATGGAGTCACTATCTTCCTAAATACTCTCCTCTGCCAATACTCGCCAATATCTCTCTTTTCCCACCTGCCGTCATTACTGGCTTCTATTCAATATTCACTTGCTATAATCCTCTGCTCATAATGCCCATTGATAGCATTCTTATACCGCACTGTCTGTCGTTTTTCTGAATCCCTCCGTGTTCTCCCTCCTCAAGCCCAACGCTATTAGGGACCAGTCACACCAGCACCCACGACCAATCAGCGTATTAAAACTCCCGCTCCAAACTTTGCATCCTGAACAGTCGCATTTATTATCTAATCACCACTATCATTTTTTCCCTTCTTGGCTCCGCGATTCCTCTGTGGTTCTTTCCATTAGGCAGTGTCTCGATTAGCATCCTCCTGCCTAATCCACCTGTTCAACTGACTGCTGGCATGCAGCTCTCCAGTTTCATTGCCCCAACTCCGTGGAGCATTCATTTCTCGGGCCTTTTGTTTTATTTCTAGTTTACCTATACTGGGGTTTCCTGCTTCTTTCTTCTCCGCCTCCTTCGTGCTCCATCTGCAGAAAAATGATCTGATTGGTCATGTCTTACCTGTGTCTCTTCGGTCATTGCTTTCATTTCCTATTCCATATATTGCCAGCTACAGGCAGTTTCTATGTGCTTTTCAGTTTGGTCTCCTTTTCCATGTTCTACTGATTGTAAAGACCGCGCTACGTCATGGTGTACTTTTACAGTTCCAAGTCGTTTGACCTGCCACTGCCCGGTTTCTCTGGCCCGTCACCACATGTCGCATCTGCATTGATCATCTAATTAGACCCAATCTTACCTGTTCCCTTTGATTCTATCCCTCATCTTCCCTCTTCTATAAGCTGCTCCTCACGGACGCTATCTCTCCTGTGATTCCGGATTATTTTTTTCACTCTGTTGGGCCACCATGTCCACCTGTCATGAAGCTGGTTCACCACAATATTCCAAAGTTAATCTTACAACCAATTAGTCTAACCTTACCTGCCCGTCCCAGTGACTGATAACCCAAGCAGCACGACCGTCACCTGAGCGTCACCTGAACGTCACCTGAGTGTCCCCTGGCCGTCCCCTGAGTGTCCTCCGACCGTCACCTGAGTGTCCCCTTTGAAACAAAAAAGGGACACTCAGGTGACGGTCAGGGGACACTCAGGTGACGGTCAGGGACACTCAGGTGACGGTCAGGGGACACTCAGGTGACGGTCAGGGACACTCAGGTGACGGTCAGGGAACACCCAGGTGACGGCCTCGAAAGCTTATCTAAACGGACTCCCCTGACACCATGAAATTTGTAACACTAACTACAACACCGAAATACGTACATACTAAATAATATACTGGTAATCTACTGAACAGCCGAAGGTCAGCGCAAGCGCATAAGCACGATCATCTTACAGTAAGCTTAACCATAACTCCGCATACAACATTTAGCGGAATCAATCCCCGGGAGTTCAAATAAAATACAGGTTTCAAAGGTGATAATTATATATTTAGCTATTTATAAATCTGTGTACACTGGGCTGGTCAGCGAGCAATCAACATCCATCCATGGTCCATTTTCGTGAACTTTCCAGTACCTGGAACAAAGAAAAAGAGATACTTGTTGAATCGGTGCAGTAATAAATGTCGTTATAATTGTTAACGTTAGAAATCGGCTTATGAGAGGGTTCAGCAATACATAATATATAAACGGTGACCCAGCCAAAACTGACCTCAACACTGTCGGTTTGGACAGTCACGTCCTGAAATGGCGATTCGGTGCTAGAAACCTCAGTCGGTCTGCACCTTTGAATCCAACGTTGGATCTTTTCGTGTATAAAAATTGTTGTAACTCCGGGAAAATTGTGTCTAGTTACTGCGTCTACGAATGAAGAATAGGATAACACGGAACGGCATACTCACCGACAGTAATTCTACAGACTTTTGTATTGGCAAATGACTGACGACCGTGGACACCGCGCCAGTTTAATTTATGCAAAAAACAATCGGCGATCAGTGTACGCATTATCTGACGTACACACTCCCCAACTGTGCGCGTTCCCGTTGCAATAAGGAAATTCAGCTGCTAGTCAGAAAATTATGAACAATATAAATTACCATTTGTTCGTAGAAAGTTTCTTCTTCTAATTTTTCATTCAACCTTTTGAACTCCCATGCGTTTCGCACAGGAATAGAGCAATGCATGACCTGTACGGATGCACCGGAAACGTGTTCCAACGTGCACAGTTTGGACTTAACGTCCTCCATTGTTTTTTGCAGTTCCACAACCCGATTGGTTAGATCATTACCCATAGCTGTAATCAATGAACGTAACATCCGAAGTTAGACATACCAACCAAAGTTTTTCCATAAGTAACGTGTTCCGAAACTCTATCTGTTGTGTTTTTCACCTTTGTTATTGTTTCCGTTTTCCTAAATTTAGAAAAGGTGACAATCTATTTTAAAAATGCACGTACTGTACTAAGTGCCTCCCAGTGTCTCGAATGGGGGTTGATGTTGCTGGTATAATAGAGTGAGTGGTGACTTGGGATCTGAACACGTTATAAAAATAGATAAAAACGTACGTGGTGACTACTGGACCCCAAAGACAGCTGACATTAGCAGTTATCTCCGGTTGACTCCGTTTCGGAGATGTTGCGGTGGACATATCTTCGAGAACCGGAGGTGGCGAGAGATCAATGTCAACTGGTACTGTTTTCCGTCGCTTGGGTTCCTCGTCGGAACTGGTATCTGAGAAGTGTTTCGGTTTCCTGAAGAAGGTATTCTGTCAACGTAAGTTCACATACCTTTTCCTTTTAGCACAGAAATCCATCGCAGCTGTAGCGTCGGAAGATGGTAGTTCCGACAATTCTTCGAGAAGTCTTTGACAACGCATAGCATCGTCGAATGCATCTGCAAGTTACGAACACTGATCAGGAACTTACCGAACATTTTATGCACCTTGACATCGTAAACGGAAGTGATAGGCGGTGGTGACTGGCCCTCACGAACGAGCTTCTGGACTCTGGCGGTAGGGCAACGAGGCCACCTAACCTTTCTGTGGCCAACCATCCACTTTTCATTAACAATAGCAACGGAATTATCAACTAAGAACTCCACAACGACAAACATCTGAAATGGAATATAAACAGAATACCTTCATAGAATTACCATTATATCGCCCATGTGTGCAATATGGGATAAAACACCCACTTTTCACCGTAAGGTAGCAATAAACCTTTGCACATGACCTCACTTAGACCGTAGCAGACCGTGCTCTCGGACAAACTGTGACAAAGGAATATGCCCAAATGTCCAGAGGGAATTGGGTAGTCGAAGAATTCGTCACAGTGTTCAAATAGATGAGCATGCAATAGCGCGCCTTCCACTCTTTGGATGACGGCCGGTCTGCGGTTGATCAGTGCACAGTTATTTGGGGTTTCATTGCTGTAAATTGTTGAACCAATGTCCATCAATTGACCATTCAGACCCCTACGCCTTACGGGCCCGGAGAAAGTGTTGTCCCAGAATCTTACATCCGTGTACAGTTTGGCCTCAGCACATCGTTCTTGAGTGCGACGAAACACTTGTTCAGCAATCATGTGTCGACTGGTCACACAACTGCGAATGATCTGCATGTATGACTCAAACGGAAAAGCTGAGAAGTTATCCAATGGCCCGTGAATCCGCACATCAGCACCGATGTGCAGCCAACTGTGCACGTTGAATACTACCTCTTCTTCCCCGTACAACATCATGAATTTCTGGACAACCCGGGCCAACTGGCGTTCAATATAGTCCAAGTAGTGGGGAGACCACTTGGTGCTACACAAAATGTATGTGAATAGAGAGAAACACATGAAGTTCCTGTAATGATCCGCCGGCAATACTTTCTTGAAAACCACGGGTCCGAGATATAACAGGCATTGCCTGTACTCTGTTGCCTTCCAATATTCAATGTCCTCAAGCGTTCGACACACGCGGGGAAATTCACACGTCATATGTTTCTCTATAGTCCTCAAGTGTTCGTTTACCTGTCGTACACCATAAAAATCCAAAATCGGTCTACGTCCAGAACGAGATTTACGCCAAAGACCGATTAATCGTCGCATTATTCCAAGACAGACACTGTGCATGTAGTCGTTTGGAAACAGGTCTATCATATCCACCGGTAGTACTTCGAACGGGGAACTTCCAGTATGATGACTACGTTGGCGACGATTTCGAAAGTCATTGTCATTGCGTAATCTTCCCGTGGTTGAAGGGAAAATGAGACGGCGATGGACACAATAGCCGCGTTGTGTGCATCTGTGGCAGCTGTATAACCCAGAATGATGCTTAACCTGCTTAAGCATTGCCTTGGCTGGATTATCTGCCACAACACTCCGCAACACAATTCTGCAATGAACACCACTTCCACGAATAATGATGCCATGGGATAATAATGACGCCAATTCCTGTATCAAGTCTTCCAAATATCGATGAACGTCGGCAGGTTTGGACATTCCAGAATATAGACCAACGATAAAAACTCGCGACGTAGGGTCCAGGAGGCGACACAATATGGGCCACAACTGGTGCGATGAGCCACGAAACAAGCTCATACCATCGATGTGCAACTGGATATAAACGCAGCTGTCCGGTGCGAGAGGTCTACACTCAAGGGCTCGTTGCAAGGTTTCACTTAGCCCAAAATGTACGTATCTGCCGTCGCCAACATTTTTCTTTTGGATTCTCCTAGGCGTCCCCAACAACGACCTCGGATCCAATGGCAAGTCGAGCTTCAACTGTCTCAGAGCTCGTAATAAAATCCGCAAGTCGGCCATTGATGATTTCATTTGTATAGCAGCCTGCCTCACAACATCCTTGGCCGAAGGAACGGCTGGAAAAATTAGGTTTGTTAATTCACATACCTTCTGTGAGGGCAGTTATCATTTTGGCCGGTGTTGTAAATTTCACTTCTCCATCTATAAATAATGATTCTGTTGCACACACTGCTGATCACCTGAAAGCTTACCTTTCGTGGAGGTAGTCGCAGCCAAAAAAGTTGACTCCCACTCCTGTGGTATGTACGTGTTATCCCTCATCGTGTTCTCACAACTACCCACATTTAGAAATCCAGTGTGCATTACCTAACAGCGGTAGAGGTTGTAGCAGCTGTGACTTGTCGCTGCTCAACTGCTGTCGATGAGGCATTCGATTCTTCAGGACCATCGATGTCATCAATTAAATCATCGGACTCGTTGTTCGTTGAAACGGAACAACTGCCTGGGAATTTGTAACGAACTTCATATCAGCTAACTTTCTACACCATCATCGCATATGAGGGACGAGTTGAAATCGCCCCCAACAACCCTGCGAACTGAGATCAGCTTCTTGCGCCTCCATATTGTAGTTCTGGAAAAGCCACGCAATTTTGGGTGCATCTTTTTCATCTAAGGACGAAGAGACAAGTAAAAATATATGGGATTTACCGTCCGAAGAACGTTATAAACCGACCACACGCAGCGCAATGTCTAGCAGTGAAGTCTCAGAGGCGACATAAACCGGCCACCGCCAAAAACTGGCCGCCATGATGGGAATGCATTAAAACAAACAAGACATTAAAATTTATAATACGCTATAACATGGACAGTAAATGCCAAAAAATTTTCTTATTATGGTTTTTTAACATATAATATTAAGTTCAGAATTCTCAGGCATTCACGATTCTAGAGATTTCTGTGTCTGAATCCAATGGGGACCAAGCTACTAAATAATCGGAAATGTGGCTTAACAGAGACTCTCGTTCGAAATCTTTTGCATTTGTGACGGATTCTCCGGTTTTTACATAGTTTAAAGTTATTTTTGGGGGCATTGCACTGCTTTCCTGCGACCGTCCCCTAGGGGACACTCAGGTGACGGTCGAGTGTCCCCTTGTGCTGCCTGGGAATCTCTCTCTAGGACCCATTATTATTTCCCCTGATCCTCTTATATGTATACATATATATATACATATTACTTTCATATATGTATGCATACTTGAGCATATATGTATAAGTGCATTAGCTCTGCAGCTAGCAGTTCCTCACCTGCCATTTCTCTTGCTATCTGTCCGCCCACCGTCATGATATGCATCCAGCCCCTCTACATCTTTGCCCCACTTCCAAAGTATCTGATCCTCCTGAATCATTTTTGTCATCCGATCCACCTTCTATTTCTTGCATTGCTCACTATTTGTTTTGCGATGAGTTTTGTGCCCTGTCGGCCGACCATCCACTGCAGAGTATCAAAGCTTCATTGATATCTAATCCGCTGCAGTGCATCTCACTTTTTTCTCCTTTGCCCCCCCCCCCCTCTACTGCTGTTTCTTCACCTATTTCTAGCTTTTCTCATGTATATCAGTCGGCCTGCAGATGCCTCCATCCGGACCAGTCATACTCCTTTTCTGACCTTGACTTTCAAACTCACCGGGAGTTCATTTAAACTCCCTAGATTTTCCATGGTGAGCATCCACTTATCATACTTTCATCCCACTTTATTCCCTCTTCTGGGCATTTTTATCCTACTTTTTCATGCGAATTTCCTCATTTTCATGAATTTTGTGTCCATTCTATCACCTGTATAAACATGATCATGCGTCTTGCACGATTCGGGCGTCTCCAAAATAAATCATTATCATTACTATTATTATTATTAC
Organism: Fasciola hepatica; assembly: GCA_948099385.1. Lineage (NCBI taxonomy): Eukaryota > Metazoa > Platyhelminthes > Trematoda > Plagiorchiida > Fasciolidae > Fasciola > Fasciola hepatica. The sequence goes on from CANUEZ040000142.1 coordinate 19,775,524, forward strand.
CGTAATAAGCGTGAAGCAAGGGACCATTCGAGTCGTCAAGAAATTCAAACAAGAAAGCTGCGGAAAACCAGAAAGTAACGTGGTAATTGTCTGGGGCGATTCCGGCAGATTTTGATCCTGCTTGTGCCGCAGGGCTTTCTGGCCCTGTCAGCGCTGCATCGTGTTTTGTTCTAGACAATCTAGAATATAAATATACTGGTGAGTATAAACTAAGAAAGTTCGAGGCAAAACAGCGGCTTGTGTTGACTAAGGAAAAGATAAGCAGGACCGAAGAAAAATATAGCCGAACAAAGTTCGATGGAGTTCACATCAGGCATCTTGCAGATGCAAAAGTGCTTGATAACAGCAAAATGCAAAACGGGTAGCAAACCGATTCACGGTAACTCTAGTAGCTGTTGGCCTTACAAGCTTAGAGCCAGCGGCGTTTGACGATCGTCCGGACCTATGCTCCAGATTCACGAAACTGTACGAGGACTTCGTCGAGCACAAGGTGTCGGACTATGAGGCAGGTATTACTATAACCAATGCACTATATTCGCGGAAGTGCCATGGAGCCTCCAGAGGGATTTTCCATGCTGGACCTTGGGCAAGGTTAAATCGAAACCCGAGAAGTACTCAAAAAGCTTTTTGACAATCATTTATAGTTGCAACAGACCTATATGAAGGCGCCAAGATCAGGTAAGGGGCTTTGAGGGTGATGTTTGCACTCCAATCAATATAGCAATAATAATACGGAACAGTGACGTGACCTGGAACCACTTGAATTACTGTTGGTATCTAAAAGCTCTCCACGAACTCCAGGTTGTCGTTCGTTTTCTGTCTGCCTGAATACAGAGTAGGTGGACCTGGGAAGCGGAACAATTTCGCCGGAAAGGAGAAGGGACCCATCTTGAGGATCTCAGAATTCATCGACCAACAATCACGCTTTTCGGTCAGCGGAGTTGAAAAAATTGTGAGGATAGTCAGTAACGCAGTTAAACCAAGCGAGAATGCGCCGCCAATGGAGCTTATAGGGTATCTTAGAGCCAAACCACAGATAAGTATATATGCTTCCTTCTGTGAGAGAGCTACGCCAGTGACTAGTGAGCTCCGCGGAGCTGCTCACCGTTTGGAAGATGGTCCTATTTTTCTTGAATCGAGCGATGCTAATCGACGGACTTCAGCTAACGAGAAAGGCTCTTGTTTAGTTTGCTTGAACATAGCACACCATGCTGTTGGCTGTAGTAATCAAGCTGAGAGTTGCCGTGCAGTCTGCCGAGCCAACCATCACTCTTCGTTGCACAACAATCGGGCTTGTGAAGTTCTTGGTTCCATGATGTTCATTAGCCAATACCCCCTCACGAGCAATCCAGACAAACGAAGGGAGCTAGGGATCATCTCAGAGTGGAGTTCCGACATGAAGACTTGATGAGAACCGTAGTGTGGTACCAACAGTATGACACACAATTACAATGAATGACTAATCTGCTTATCTTACCTATTACCGAATTTGGTGATTTCAATTGTTTCGCCCGTGTAAACAGTCAGAGTGCCGCTTCCTCCATAAATGCACACGCCATCCTACTCCAGTGTTTTGGGTCCTCCCTCTTTCCGAGCTAACAAACATCATCGTTATTTCTTTACGAACCGAGAGCCAGGGGCAATAGACTATATACGGGCGCAGGCCTTGACTTAGCTTAGATGAATCCTGACGTGGCATTTTCGGATGCTGGATCGGACACGACGCCAGCGGCTAGTAGATTTGTGAAAAACTTGGCCCAGTCTGTAAAACGGCATCGGCAAGGTTGGGTAGCCCAAGGAGTGTGTATACCACTGAGTCAAGTAAGGTAGAATTACGGCTTGCCTCTCCAGTGGATCCGGAAACTTTTTACTTGCCACAGGAGGTGAACATAATTGGTCTTCCAAAACTGCCAATATAATCCTTTACGGCAGTGACTATTCAGCGGCTACAATGAAGAAAACCAATAGTCCAGGAGAAGCTAAATACGCGGGCTGAAATACATGTTGGCTATGGCGCGCCTGGTGCCCACTGGGTACTCGGCCGGAAGCTAGGAGACCGTGGACAAACTTATGCGACTCAGACCATTTAAGGATGGAGGATGTGCGGCTTATTATTCGTGGGGTTCATAGATATGCCACAGTGAGTTATTCAAGTGGCACTTATAATGGTTTAGAATCTTAGTCAAAAAGCATGGATTATTCTTATGTTCGAGATGGAGCAGGTGGTCGAGAGGCTGCTTCCCAGCGCAAACACATTTAGTTGCGGACAGTTTGAACAGTGACTCGACACGACGAACAATTTAAAATATCTGTGCTTGGCGGGGTCCGGTTGAAGGAAGCATTCGATGGCAAAGAGATTGTTTCGATTTGGCCAAACCACTCCAAAAACGACTGCACTGTAGATCGTAACATGTAAGGGGGTATGATTTTGTGATGCATGCAGATACTGACCCGAAATAAATGAAGAAAGCAAGCCTTAGCGTATAAAATGGAGGTCATTTGTGCTGTTCAATATACCTCACATTAACAAGCTCGAGGAAGCCGGATACAATTTGAATATTTTTCAATAGTACCGCAAGATATCTGAAACTCTCCTACAAAGGTTGTGTCCCCGAAGAAGAAAGTGCGCTGAGTTTTTCATGGCGGTAAGAAAAGGATCCCAAGAAAACGATGACGGGTTACGGCTTGACCAGTGATGCTACAAACAATCAATTTATGTCGGAGCTGCAAATAAAGAAAACAGTAAAGCTGGTAAATATGGTGGTTACGGAGGTACACATATGAATTATAAGGATGGGTAAACTGTGGAACTTGCTTTGTTAAAGAGATTTGAAATCCACCACTCCACTCCACACTAGTGTCTAATGCGTTTTTGATAACAGCCATTCATTTCCCCTGAGGTGTTCTCCAGGCCTGCACTATTATCTACTATGTGCAAGCTCAAGTATACTGAACTGCCGAAACCCGCTCCCGGGGCACACGGGCGGTCTGAAGGTCAAGCGCGCTTGAAACTCACTGCAAGGTTTCTGAAAGCGCAGGCTCACACCAACTTGGTTTGTTTTATGGCTGGTAAGAAACAGAAGGTCCAGCGCCTTGGTGTCCGATATGGTCAGTTTACCCATGACTGTTATCTGTTCGCCTTGAGTGAGCAAAACTGACGCGTAGGCCAGGTAAAAGGGCTTTTCTGTTTGTCTCACTGTCTGCGCTTTGATTCATTGGTCGAGCGTTTATGAGTCGGTTCACAAAGTACGGCCAAAGTGTTGCACTGCCTCGTTTAGGTATTAAGTTGACGCGATCGAAAGTGCAAGCGTGGACGATTCTGTTGAATTTGGTCATATGCTGCGGAAAACCTACCCGGATTTGGAATCACTCCTCTCTGATTTCCGCGAGTTCCAGTTTACCATTTGTCAAGTTTCTGTATGCGTAGTCCACGCTAGAGAAAGGTGGCTCGCGAGAGTGTCCCACTTTCGGCAACCGGTATGCAATACTTCTTTCTCAAGTACTGTCACGTTTATCAACAGTGAAGGAATGATTTAAATAGAAGGTAATGTTTGTTCACTTCCGAATGGTAAACCATCTACGATTCCAGATAATTTAGTCCGAAATGCGAAGCTTCCTTGATGGTTCCTGCAGCTGAGACATCTTACATGGTGACTACTAAGGACCACGACTTTATCCTAAAATCAAAAGTCCAACTACAGAACACTGGATCCGGAAGCATCGTCTATTCGTGATGACCTGGCAGTGAGAGCGAGATGAGCGAATCGACGTTGGACTTGGTCGGGGGCGTTCGCTGGGTCTAGTGCCAGTCGAGCGGAGGATGGACTCACTTTCAGCGCGTAAAATTCAAATAGGGCGAAAATTATCGATAAAATTATTATGGCATTATGTGTGGATGACAGGATAGAATTTCCCCGGAAGCACACGACCAGTTTCGCGGTTATTGCCGCTCGTCAAGTAGACGTACTCGAGACTGTTTCTCCCAGTCATCCTTATACTTCAGCACTCCACGTTTGGTTTACAGCTGTGACCTCATTTGAACCAAATGGAACGTGCATGGATGGGGGACCATGTGTCCTCGTTCTGAAGGTTGGCCGTGGTAACCGACGAATCAACTTTGGAAAAATCACCGTTTGATTTTAAAAATGGACCCCCAGTCCACGCGCTCCGCTCGACTCAAATGTGATTACAGCTGTAAAACTAAGATTACTTCGGTGTACAATAATAAACCTGAGAACAGACGTCAAGGAACGAGTTTTTTACGATGGTTTCGTCATGTCTTCGATCCACTTCCGCGAACTTAGTTAAGTAAGTTAGTATGAGTTTTCTTCCATGTGTTCAATACGGGTGCCGGAAACTGTTATATTCCGATTATTTGCCACAGATACGTTAATTAAAACACGTGATAGGGTGATGAATGGTTCTCACAGCAGTTCAAAAAAGGTTGCACTATTTTGGGTGGGTCAGCTTACCACTTGATTTCCATAGTGAACAAGTTCTTCAGTCTATTTGGCCAAGTATGCCTCAATCTAGTATGCCGTGCATATATATATATATATATATATATATATATATATATATATATATATATATATATATATATATATATATATATATATACTCCCCGTGGTCGAGGGCTCTGATTTTGATCTGGAGAGCAATTCAGCTCATAGTTCTTGCTAGGGTCACATAGATTGTGTCCTCACCGCTTTTCAGTGATAGATGGACTAGAAGAACACGAAGGTAAAACCTGCCATCATACAAGGCGGGTAGATAATCTAGGTATACTTTGAAGAGTGGTCATCCCCACCGTGTGCTAAACACCTCCGGTTTTTGTAGCAATCAAGGAGCCGTAGTGAACGTCAACCGTGCAAATGGGAAGGAAGTAAAGTACGTCGAGCTATACGGAACCAAGTCATTAGCGGAGTGTGTACACCAGTTTCTGTAGTGCAGAGTACAGCGAATCAGAGAAGAAACCCGGTAAACCGATGTAACTTGTGGAAGGGTAACACGTTTAGACTGTGGCACGGGGGGGACTGCAAGCACCCCCAACCTAGATGGGTATGCTCATGTAGCTAAGTGTTAGCATGAAGGCCAAAGGTTACTCACAGAGGACAACGGAGAAGTTTCGCAGGGGATTTCGTGCGAAAATCAAGCGTGCGTCCAGGCAGTGGGTGGACATAAACAGAACAGAGTGAATCACGCATAATGGAAGGCGTCAGCACAGAGCATGTAAACTGGTCGTGCGAAAAAAATGTGAAGGTCGTTAGCTCCGGGGTAGGAAACCAACCCAGCGTAAAAAAGCACACGTAGACCAGAGGTAAGTGAAAAGGGCTGAACAGCAGTGAATTCACAGTTGAAGAAAACGGAGACCGACACGCGATAGGGAAGGGAAAGAACAAATTTTGGAAAGTGTGAAAGGAAGGTACCACGTGGGAATTTCACGGAAGAATTTACTCCCGGCTAAGCCCGTTTTCCATAGACCGTTAAGCGTCGTTAGAGAAATCGTTGTAATTTTGGCATCGGTTAGCATACAAAAGCAAAATAAGGTTAGATGTGGGACGCGACAACCTGTTGAACAGAATGGTCGAGTTATTCACCCATAATGTCACTACAGAGAAGCTGAACTAAATGGTTTATCACTACCACAATACTGATATATCGGTTTTGATTTAGATGCTAGTAATGTCAACGAAAGAGATTGTAAGTTTTCAATCCCCAAGGCACCATTTATATTTGATTTTCGGTTGCCAAGATACTTATTCGGGAGAGGTAGTTACAAGATATACTTTGGTGAAAGATAGTCCCAACTTGAATTGCGCAAACCATGCTTTTGCTGGGAGATTGCCAGGCAGAGGAAGGCGAGTAAAAGTGGACTCTATGTAGCAACTCTAGGTCCATGCAAGTAAGAGTGTTTGAATGGTAGGCTAAATTTTTGTGCAATGTGATTCATCATTCGGCACAAACCGTCAAATCGTTGGAAACCATGGAAGAGCTTCCCAGCTGTTTCTTCTTTGTTAGGACTCACCAGCAATGTAGATCCGCCGGGCCATAGCCGGTTTTCATATTGGTGTATATATAATCTCTTGTCGCACTGGCTGAGATAATGACTAAATGCAAATTCACAAAGCATTTACCTTTTTCGATCCCAAGCCGCACTTTGCCACTGGCTATTGGGGTGAAGTTTAGAAAAACATGAAGATAGCCCCCAGCTTTGAATTCACGGGCTAGGAATCCATTTATGTACTGCTGCTACTTGTTCTTCAGTCTTAAAGTTATTCATAGTATAACTCATTATGCAATGTATCCTCGCTTCATGTGCTTTTAAGGACTGAAGACTCTACAATTACCTAGCCCCGTCCCATCGCCCACAATTCACTTACCGTGGCCTTCTTCAAGTTGACTCTGCCTGCATGGGAGCAAAAACATTGTCCAAGTGTCAGCCCTACATAAGCCGCGTATGGGCAAACTGGGAGGGATGTAGACTCTGTCGTTACGATGTTCAGGCAGAGCTAGCTAGGAAACTTTGGCACGGCCATCCCTCGGAAACAAAACTTGCGGGAGAATGGAACCCTGCTCAGGGCTGTCAAATAAAACTTTTGTCGCTTTATTTAAATAAGCTTACGCAAACCTCCCCATTCTGTCGCTAAAAATTGCCACTTTGCCTGTTGTGTTTAGAGCAAACGTAACTTGTGAAAAATGCGTCGGAAATTAGGCGAATACACGAACTATGCTAATTAACAAATGCACTGTTCTGTTCTGTTGTCTCAGCTGGTTGGTGGTCCATTTTCTTCCTGCACAGCATTTTGGTATTTTTAAAAGAGGGGATGAGTTTCCTTGAAAGTCCTTTGCAGGCGGTATTAGTGCACACATGGCTAGAATACACCAACAGCCAAATATACTAACATTAGTTAAAATACCGTTTAAGTCTATGAGCGTAATTCGTGAGTTTGCGTAATACATGTATTTTTCTTCGATAACCGCGTCCTTCTCGGATTTGATTCGCAGGTAGTAGTTTGGTGCCACTGGATAAGGCGATTCGCGTTGGGTCATGAACTTCAAGCAGCAGGAAGTTTCATTTAGTAGGGCTGCAAACATTATCAATCACCCGCAGGTTTTCCCCAAAAAGTGCGTAAGCGCAAGTGGTCTCACATGGACACGACAGAGTTGCCCAAAAGTCACAACGGTAGTGCCCATAGCCTTTCCTCCTTTCGCCTATATTTGTCGCGTAGGAACAGCAGTTTGAGATAACGGATTTCCTTGCAGGGCTACGTAGGTGGCACAAAGGCTTACGCTGCCTAGAGATATTGGGTCGTATATGACTTTGCCTCGGCTAATGAGCTCAGCTTTTCCAATCAAAGATAACTTTGATTATTGGGTCTACTCAGTAAAGATCTATCATCGTCCGGCTTCTACGCTAATACAAGCGGGTGGCGAAATATTGGTAGGGAATTGTTATCATAAGTATTAGATCAGTAATCAAACACGTTTTTGAAGGTTTACGTTTGAAGGTCAATCTACTCATTGCGGAGCAAATAGATGGAAATAAAAATGAGTTTCACCTCCCTCGTGAGGCTGTTTACGGTCAGTCCATGGAATATCTTCAGCGGTAAATGTTAGTGACAAGTGGCCACAGGTCATTGTTAAGAAATATTAATTACTTACACCATATTTAGAGGACAACAGCTCAGTTACCAATGAATGTTTTGGTAATAATAAAAGTAATCACAGATTAAATATCAGCCCATCACAACTCCCAATCGCTCCAAGTTCGACGGCTGTCTTGAGAAAGGACCACTTTTTTGTTTCCCAACCGAAAAAAGGGAAACACGGCGTCTAATCAAAAAAACTATTGCTACTTTTAGAAAATATCTCAGGCAATATTCTGAGGAGCCATCCAAAGATTGCTGGGGTAACACCAAAAAAGAAAGCACAGACTTGGTGAACTTAAGTTTTTTGTTCAAAATAACTGCCGCTTCAAGCCAGGGGACGACCCCGCCGCCTGGAAGGTTTCAAAACAAAACGTTTCCGAATTGTACGGGAAGGCCCCGCGCGAATCACAATCTCGTCGAGTGACTTCCCTTAGCCAGAACTCCAAAACTGAAGCCTCCTCTGCTGTCCAGTGATCTGTCTTCCAGCCCACCCGCGACGATGGAACCAAGAAGCCGTCATGATTGTTGTCTTCAAAGCTCTCCCGCTGTCCCATTATCCAGTGAACTATCTTGAGGCTCATCGAACTCTTCAGGTAGAAATATACACACAAGGTCCGGGAAAATTTTGGGCTGGGGTATCTATTCGTGTGCTTCTTGAAGACTTCAAGACTTCAGCTAAGAGTGCTAAGCAAAGACTTGATGTTGCAGGCGCCCGTAAAAGACTACCAAAGTTTACAGCTGGATAGGATGACACCAGCCACCCTCTCGACAAAGCAAAGTAGGGAGCTACGAAAGTGCGCTCGCAACACAGCTCTCTGAACTTACGATTGGCTTTAGCCCCTCAAAGTCCTGTGGAAGGCTAGCTCCTCAAAGATGAAATAAAACTGCGGCCCAGCCTTCACATAGGTAGACGGGGCAACCAGATGGCACTTGCCGAAAGAGTGGGGTTTGTTCTTCTGATTATGGTAGGTAAAGTGGACTTTGAATAAGGTAGCAATTATGAATGACGTTTAAACTCGTTTGCGCACTAAGCTCCGATTTTCACATTACAACTCTTTATCCACCGTGAAACTCAGATACTTGCAATATACATTTGCTTGCCTGTAGGACACGGTCCAGCATACCTGCATTTTATTCTGGTTGGCTCAAAGCCGCCTGCATACGCCGGTTGCTTTTGACTTTGACCCTATATTTGAGTCGTTCGCAATCACATTAAACGTTAGTGTATGATGTGCATTTAGCAATTCCATGACTCAGTGGCGAAGAATTAGTGAATCAGTCTTGTTCCAGACTGGAGATGCTTCCGATCAGACTACACACCTCTCGAACTACGGTTCTTGTGACTTACAACAGGGGCTAACTCCCACTTTTCCCCGCCAATTTTCGAGGATTGAAGGACTTGTTTGAGTGTGCTATTTATCATTCCCACCTTGCCAAAAGCTGTTGGGTTGTACAAAACCGTATGCACATGGAAAAACACCCCTAAAATAGCCATTTTTAAACTGATAACTGCAAAAAGGCGGGTCATGGTCAGTGACCATCCATTCAGGCAGAGGAATCCTCAAATAAATATGCTGCTGAAGTCGCAGGATTATCGGGGTAGGTATTTCGCCGCCGGAAAAGCCCCTGACCAATTGTAGCAGAACCACGTGGTAAAAAGCACCTTCAGCTGGCAGCAAGAGCCCTTCCAACTGATCCCATCTTATCGAGTAAAGCCTTTGTCCAGAATTTTACAGGATACTCAGCAAGCTGGTCAGGGACTTCCAGTGACCTTACGTTTTTATAGCAATGCTGATGAAGTGCACAAAGCCCCGATGAAGCCCTAGCATTGGATTTGAATCTAGGCCAATAGTAGCATCCACAAATTAAGGTGTTTGTCCAGCTTATTCGAGGGCACGGGCCAAAATTTTACCGTACATAAGACGACCTCCCACGACACATTTATCAACTACTGTGAAAAGCTTTCGAGCAACACGTAGCAAAATTTGAGAGGGACACCGAAATCAGAACGCGGTTTTCCGTAAATCCTACTATACAAGATCAATAAATGAATAATGACAAAACGCACGAACCTCCATTTTGCGATTCCAGAGACTGGGAAAACGAGAACCAAATTGCAGCTTACGAGAAGGGAGCATGTGCGTCACTCAGGTCCAAAATAGGAGCTGACAGAGTAGCGCGTTGGACGCGAACAAATAGAGGTTTGTTCATGAAGACAAGCAGTGCACAAAATCATGCAAACCGTGTATATGAGCGAGTGGTATTAGGGAAGCATGAAGTTGTAGTGTTTCTGGGGGATTTTACACAACCGGTTATTACTACTATTGATAATTCATCTTTGACAGACATAAAACTGTAACAGTCCAGGCAGTGGTTTTCTAGTCAGCCTATGGGTGGTAAAGCAACTGTAGACCGATTTTAGAGCTGGATTTCCTTCTCTGTCTTTCTGACTTCAAACGTAGTTGTTTCGGAGTTCGCATCGTTGGGGGATACAGTAATTTTGACTTCACCCAAATCTTCTGTCCTATCTGCGCTATGCAAAAGAAGACCAGAAGGCGCTCCAGCCCTTTAGTTGCTTTGTCAGGCAAAACAAACATCACTTTGCAGCCAGCAGTAAATTTACTGGGATCTCGTTAAAACACCTCACGATCTCCCGAACAAAAGCTGCGCTGAACTAACCGTGAGAAGTAACTGCGAGTATCTGGTTTGATATCGATTTGCTGGACGGGATTGACAAACAACGTCACCTTGAGTCACTCCTATTAAACGTTAACCTATGTCCAAACTTTTGCTAGCTTACCTCATTTTCATCTCCTATCTGCCTCCAGCCGCCACATGTTTGACTGTCCAGAGGCGAAATCTCATAGCTCCCACACTTACTCAGAATGTTTGGATAATCGGTATTACTATTGTTGACGCCTTATCCATGTATTCTACATTAAAGCCCAATGGCTTTACAGTCATTGACGGCAGCTTCTAGGGCACCGCAGTCAAGCCCCCGTTTTGGTTCATGGGACACCTATGTGCTCCATCCAGGTAAGAGCTTTTTTCATTCCTCAAAATCACTTCCAGATCCACTATCTTCTCAGGCTTTCACAGCTTCCGATGGGACCAACCTCCGGGGCAATTGACCTCAATGACCATACTCCGGCTAATTCTCCATATAAAAAGCTCAAGGCAGCGTAGCCAAAGCAAACGATGTCGTCGGAAGAAGCCTATCTACAACTTTTGTCCGGTGCATAGTTGGATGGCTGCGCCTGCGCCGTACACTCCGTTGTGTCAGACATAATCAGGTCTGTGAAGCATGATACTGCATCTGTGAACAACTCAGCTGTTCGTAAATACCACAGCCACCTTGTCAGTGCAGTCTGCCGAAGCCCTGATTAAAAGCTGTCATAAGCAGCAGACAAAATACGCGAGCTTTTTTTCATGCCAACTGTGCACTACGTAAGTGAAGAACATTACAGGCCACCCAAAATCTCAGAATGACTCGATCCTTTTTCACGATGGTTATTCTGGTAGCGGCCCGAGATCGGCGCCGTTACCCGTTCTAAAACCAGTCAATAATCGTCATACAGGTCCACTTCTAGCCTTAGGTCCAAAGTCGATCAGGCCGATGGAGATCACACGGGCAACTGTTGATTTTATCTTGAAGAAAGTGCTTGAAGTTGCAGGCAGCGTTGCTTGTACGAAGCCTGGCATACTAACACTCTCAGAAGCAGGGCAGTGGCCGATCCATTCCGTAGAAAAGACAGCTGTAGTTGGCAAACCGATTCAAGGTACATCGAGTTATTCTACGCACCTGTGTCAACATTGTTTTTATCCCGCCTCCTAGTGAAAACCGCCAACATCAATCGTTTCTCTTCCCATCACAAGCTGCTAGTTTCAACTCCCAGAGATCTACTTGTAACTGCAAGATTTATTTAGTCTGTGGGACACAAAGCATAATGGTGGCGAGCCAGGAAGGCGCGAAGCACAGTAACTGGGAAGGTATACAAGCTTCAGACCCGGAAACAGAGCCGATCTGCGTGGAAATCAAAAATGGCACTGAGGGGCCAACCGGCAAAAGGGAGGGGCCAGCTAAGAACGTAAAAGCCTGAGAGCAATATGGGACATGGCTTTGGCAGGAGGCGCACTATTTTTCCATTACGGAGAAAAATGCCCTCGACAAATAGCTGTCCCCCAGTTTAACATGGAAGAGTTCATGGAAGACCTGCATTATCGTCAATATAACACGTAAGTACGCATACTCCGTAGTGGGTTTGTCTGGGAAACTATCGAATTTGTTGGCACCGCTTGCTTCGCCACTCTATCATGTTTGTACGCACTCACGTTTTCCCGGAGCAGGCGTTATCCAGGTCTAGCACTTCGAGTTCTCCTTCGCGAGCTGCCGAATGTAATTGCCATCGTATTAGGAACCGGAGATGAAGGGCTACAGGCGCCATACGGGAGCAAGTCCTGGCTCAACTTGAGAGAATCCGGAAGACTTTCTTCGATAACATCATAACGCTGGGATCATCAAACAAGAGTTTGTTGCTCAGCAATGGTTTCCGTCGTCAAGTCGACGGGGAGGTTCACGAACGTTTGTTGCCTCTTGCGAACACTGGTTGTTTAAAAACCCACAGAAATCTTACCAAGGGCCTTTACAACCATCGTTTCTTGGCTCCCTGACAAAATGTCAGGGATATATATAGGCTCTGTTTGAATGAGTATATAATAGTGCTGGTTGATAACTTCACTAAATTATGTTAGATAGCACCTCTAGCCCCGATTAGAGCAGCCTCGGTTTCTCTTGCTGTGGTCGATTGCAGAATTAGCCTTTGAGGGGCCCCTCGTCAACTGCATCCGGACTGGAGCGCCAGTTTTGAAGGTTTACAGCTCCAAAAGCCCCGCAAAGAGCTTGATATTGACAAAAAAGGAGAGCGGCATACCATTTTTTAAAAATTTTAAAGAGCACTACTGGAAACGTTCGCCGAAACACACGTCACTGTTTGGGACCACCGACTGACTGCATATTTGCTAGCCTATCAGAGTACGGCACATTCCCCCACAGTGCACCTCTTGCATTCCAGGCTTCAGGTGGGAAGATATTCGGCCCCATATGACTGCACAAATATTCTGAGTTCTTGAGAAGCAACACAAAGAATGGCGAGGCCAATAAGTCTTACAATGGGCTAGTCCCGAAGGCACGGGGTCGATTGAGAATTCTGTCCTGTGGACAATAGGCATATATTAGTGCGTTTTACTAGTCTGAAACCATTTATTTCAAGCAGACTGAAAGTGCTGAGCGAAGAAGAGTCTAGAATTCTACAGTGAGTTGGAACTAGAGGCTCCAGCCGAAGGCACCACTGATAGGCCACTGAAGGTGACTCCAAAGTAGAAGGAGCAGTTGTTTGATTTGAAGTTATTTTGAGCCCTAGGGGTAGTGTAGTGACGTGAAGGTGACCAATTTTAAATGTATGAATTAAGGAAAAAATCCTATCATAGACAAGCGATATTAGGCCCGTATTCTGGGCCTCCTACCAAAAACACAGGTGCATTCGGGGATCTACAATGAAACCCTCGAGTTCTCCTAGGCAGACCTGAAAAGAGAACCGGTATTATAGTGGTGGGCCGCGCCCCATAGTTGGCCAGGATACTGGATCTGTTGCTTGATCGTTCTTAGTTCACCCGTGATCAAACGAAGAAGGCAGAAAATGGGATTATCATTATTTTGGAACGTCTCAGAGGCCGAGGCTACGCTCCACTAAGCCTCATTGAAAGCCTCAAGCCCGTAGGTTGATTGTATTTCGACTATATGGCCTTCTAAAAGCACATTAACCCGGATCGCCTCTCCGCCCCATCGTTTCCATGACAAGTTCAGCACTCCACACGACAGCTCGATAGCCACTTAGTCTTTCAGAACCCGTAAGACAGAAACTTGCGAAACATACACTCCGTGGCACGTTTCACTTTATTGAAGTCCTAAAAGATGTGAAAATGGCAGGAAAGCAAATGTTCTCTTTAGGTTTGGTTTCTTTGTTTACTAAGGTATCTTTGTTTGAAACGGTAGACTTTGTTTGTTCGTTTGTTGGTGAAAACGCAATACCCGTAAGAATTACGACTGCCATTGTCAGAGAACTAATTCTTCAATGCTCTTCGAATGTGCAGTTTGTATTCAACAACGTTTTTTATCTCCAGAAGGCTGAGGTTGCTATGGACTCATCTCTAGGATAGCTTCTTGCCGATATTTTCATAGCGAAGCTGGAAATTCAGGAATTATCTAGAACAATAAATCGATTGGACCACCACTACTGATATGTGAATGATATGTTTTGCATAATAGAAGCACAAACCAGCTTAGATGATACATCACGCTAATTTACCACGACGTACTACGCAACCAGGTTCGACACCAAAGTAGAAGAAGACGATCGTCTACCGCTTCTTGAATAACACTTGAAAAGACGACCTGATAGATCGATCCGGAGGAACATGTATCGGAAAGCGACTTGAAATGTCCAGTGCACAAACTGTCGCAGTTTTGTGCCACTTGGTTACAAGAACAACCTGATACGCTTTATTCTACACGGAACAAAGCGCACCTGCACTTTAGAAGCTCTGGAGGCCAAGCTATCGCTTATGAGAGAGGCCCTGCTTAACAATGGTTTTTCCGAGAAATTCATCCCAAGAAACTGGACAGCGTGGATGGAACCAATATGAATCACACAAGCAGAAAGGAAAGCATTATTCATCTGACCCCCATTCAAGGGAGATATCGCCGCCGATAGAGTCTGTAAAATCTTGAGAGCCATGTAGAAGTCAACTTTTAAAGCCGCCAGAACCAGAAGCACAGTTTTTCATCCCTAATATTCCGACAAGAAAGTAAAGATAAGCTGCCCTTGTTGACCTCATCCATGATCATCTGTCAATTAAGGTGCACCCGCGGTGCTACTTAATTAGGTTGAACGGCAAGACGGCCATCAAAACGCATTAGGAGCATTGCCCACGACGATTTGGACACGAAGGCAGTGGGGTAGCATCAAATTTATTTGTAAAGCACTTGCTGGAATCTGGGCATTCAGTCGACATCCAGTCTACCACTAGAGTCGTCTACCGGGTTCCACCACGTGCCAAGAGCAATTGGGGCAAATGCTAGCGATTTCTGTGGCAAATATCATCCTCCTCTCAAGTCCTGAGCTTTGCCAGTGGCGAAAATTAGTCCAAACAATCCACTTTCATGGCCAACAGTTGACTCTGTTACAAGGCCGGGCGCAGTGGTGACGTCAGCTTATTAGCACGGGTTACTGAATCTGGTCATTCACACGGGTTTCCGTCCCCTCTCACCCTCAATTCTCAGTACAGACCTAAAGAGACTTTTCCCAACTCTTATTGGTTAGTTTTCGTATATACGTGATTGTAAAGGCTTGAGACTAAAATCACCGAAAACTCCTTTGCCTACAACTCTTGTTCTGAGTATTATGATGAGCCTATTTTGTAACCGAACTCAATGCAGTTTTAATACGGTAAACGTGTTTTCCGAGGAGTCTGCCTTCTCCAAAAGCAAGCTAGTTACTTCAGTGTCCATTTCTGGTGTTTGTTTTAAGGCTTCACTGTAGAGTAAAACTAAACAGCACCTTTTGTTGCAGTCTTTCTAGTCCACCGGTTTTAGGTTCAGCCCCACCATTTCACGCGTTACTGACACGGCTGATTTTGTACTAGCGCGATTTTCATTGCCCAGATGAATAAATTGAAAGATGCTTCCACTAATCACGCAATGAGCTGTAGAGCTATGGAATGCATTGGCCCGGTGGTAGATGAGAGAATCCGGCGCGCTCAGTGTTTTCTTGGGCACCGCCAAAAGTGCTCGAACCTGGTACAGAAAGATTTCCACCTGCATGTCATGCACACAACCCCGAGTTGGCTATGCATCCACCATCTTGCACTCGCAATAAGGAGCTCAGTCATACTCCAAGGGAAGCTAAGAAAGAAAGACAAGATCGTGAAACCGGGGTAAGAATAAAAGGGGGCAAACTTGGTCACTAGCTAGGCAGAAAAGAGAAAATTCTGCATGGTCAACCAGAAAACCGTTGACAAAAGACAACCCAAGCCCGATAGCCAAGGAAACGAACGGGCCACCTGTTCAAACAATGTAGAGGGAGGCCCCATGACAGAACTGCAGTTCCATAGGTAGCCGGTCAGTATCTTAATGAGGACAAGCCAGTCAAACAGCGTGATACTGCGGTCACTAAAGAGCGAAGCAGGTAATCGCTACTTCTTAATTTTGGAGGAAACATCATAAACCACGGTAGAACGAGAAAGGATGGAAACCATCGGCATGTGATTAAGGTTCTTGGGATAGCTGGCTTGTTTCCTCTGACACCAATAGTCATGCGCCACAGACAAGGACTATGGCCCGGAATGCGTTCGGTGCCGCAACGAACACTGCCAGTGGTACTCCACAGTATCTCCTGCAGGGACATGCTAGTATCCAGGGCAGGTGCGGCTGAGGCGAATCCCGGGGGATAATGACAGTCCGGCAGTTGTCAAGCAGGCTGGCTCCACACCCCGTCGGATAAAGGCAGACCTGATGGGGAATGACCTGCTCTACATAATGCAAAGATGCAGGTGACCCCCTCTACCCCCTTGTAAGTCAACATCCAAAGCCCAAGTGGTAATTTGAGCCCCAAGATGGCGTTAGATGCCAGTGGGCAAACAGCCAAAACTGGGGCTTTCCAAAAGAATAAAAGGAAGGTTATTCACGGCGCACCAGGTCCAGTCGGAGTTAGGAAAGGGCAGCCAAAAGAGTTTGCCCCTACTGGCGGTGCCCCAAAAGTCTACTCCAGTGTAGCCAACAAAGGCATAAGCACAAGGGGGTAAAGCCAAGAAAATCAGTTGGACTGAGGTGGATGCAATGCCAATTCGATCCCTAGGTACGGTGATCCAGATAGAGGAAACTTCCGCTATGCGCTTAAGGCCAGGCACCGAGACGGCGGACGGGAGAAACAGACAAGAAATCTTTGGCTTCAATAATTGTTCGACATGCAGCACTATGGACCCTCTTAAGGGCGAAACCCGGACATTACTTAAGAGGTTGCACCCGAGGGAGCTGACCAAGGAACCGTGAATTTGGTACACAAAACAAGCAGCCTCCTGGAAGGTCGGGCAGGGCTAACGACCAAGATCACAGATTCTGAAGTCGGTACATTGACGGAAACCTGAACAAGGCCAGACATCGTAAAACTTTGTTGCAAGTATGAGCTGCCTATAGGCATAACTGAAAAGATGGAAGACTAGTTGGCGCAGCAGCAGTGCCCATACAAACAGAAGCAAGCCCCTGGAAGGCCCGATTTTACCTGGTCCCTGGTAACCTGCAGGTCAAGCCTTACGTTGTCAGGATCGAGATGAAGACGACACTACCAACAAAATGAAAGGAAGGCTTTCAGCTCTTGCAGATGCTAGACGATGAGCTCGAACGGGACAAAGGAGTTCGTCGTGTTAGGAGAACTTAACCCACCGGAAGTCAATTAGGAAAATGCGATCGCACAAAACATATCAATAGGCGACAATTTTGTGTGGTGGATACAGTTGCATGCACTTACACAGAGTGTGTCGTAGGCTACCAGGCTTAGAAGCAGGCAATACTTGTCCCTTCTCAACTTAATCATAGAGAGGTACCACCAGGATGATGGAGGAATTTAGTAAGAAAGTTTGCTGGGCTGCAGAGACCGTGTAGTCCTAGGGGTCGTACTATGGCTCCGCCGAGGCCCAGATGAAATGTTGTCACACCAGAGCTACGGTGGGATTGATATGAGCAAAATAAAGAGGGCAGCGGAGCGAACAGAGCGGACATCCAGTCATTCAAACACTTAGGTAGAAGAAAACCTAGATGATGTGAAGATGGGACCACTTGAACCTACGGAGGAGTCTGACCTCTCAGGGCCGTGAGCATTAGAAGTCGAACCCTACGGTGCAAGTCGGCGGTCAGGCAGAATATGGTAATTCCTTGCGAACCGTCACGACACAAACGCACCTTGAAGTGGTGTGATGGCTTGCGTGCCTCCATGACACAAAGAGCTATGCAGGATAGCTTCCTCAAGTCGCAGATGCAACCACGCCCAACGGTTTAATGGGTAGAGGCCAGATAAAGTCCAGTCTCTGTACAAAATTACTGGACAACATCTGGTTCTAACCATTATGCTCCTGGAGAGGACATTCCAACGGATAAACACGGAGAAAAACAGTTTACCGGTCGAAATACCTCCACTAGATGGACGTAGAAGAGGAGTACCTGGGTTTTCTCTTGAAGGTGGGAAAAGTCATCGTAAGTCTCGAGGGCGCTGTCGCCCTTCTTGGCTGGGCAGCCCTCAGTTCAATGGATGCCGCACCATCCACGTTCTGCTTGCTCCATTAGGTACATGGGGCTAAGGGATGAATCTGAAAAGCGGATCGATAGCAAAGCACCAGCTAAGATAAGACATAACGCTTGCAACACTCAGGCCCCACGTGATAGACCAGAAGAAGTTTCTTCACAGGTTCATCGCTCACTTCCCGTGAGGTTCAACACCCCACTGCCTTGTGGGTCAGACTTTTGAGTCAAATACTCTGATTAGGGTTCCCAAAAAACCCCTTTTGCGGTGTGGGCAGCCGCGAAGTACCAGTCACCCAGAAACCCCTGACATCTTCCCTGCAAAAGGCCCTGCAAATTTTTCCTCCGTCAATTCAAGATTGACACAAAACGCCACGAGTCTCTCAGACTATGAAGAAAGCGGTAGTTCAGGAGTTGGGTAAAAATCGAATGCACTCCTTAGGCATAAATGTTCATTTCACTTGGTTGCTTCCAACCTCTGCACACTATCAGACAAGGCAACAGGATGTCCTCACTAAAAATCTTGATACCCTCAAAATAGATGTATGATGTGTCTCCGAAACACGCATACAAGATCCCACTCTTGTGATCATGCTTGCATTCCCAGGCACAACCTCAGCCTCTCGCTTTACTCTTCGTGTGTTGAGTTATCCGGGTTCTGGTGCTCGTGGTCAGGTCGGCGTTGGAATTGCTTCGAGCTTGAGAGCTGAGCGTACGCTGCTAGACCGGATTCCAGTCAGCGGTAGTCTGTATGTGGATCCGTTGGACGATTCTGTTCGTGTCAACAACAACAAACTGGAGCTTCGATGCTTGTTCGTCATGTCTGTGTATGCGCCCGTTGACTGCAGTTCCTCTGAAACCGAGGGCAAATGTTATCAGCATTAGTCCCAGCTGCTTCGAGGCGTGCGTGGTGGTCATTGTCGGGGATTACAACGGTCAAGTTGGCTGTTTGGGGGATTCCGAAAGGCATATCGGGGGCCTATTTGGTGTCCCGGCCGGTCGTACCGATAATGGCCATCGCCTCATTCAGTTGTGCTCTGGCCACAGATTGTTTCCGGCCAGTGCGAACTTCTGCCATAAAAAACGCCATGCAATGGCATGGCGCCCTCCTATGTCTTCACAATTTTGGACTCAGATTGGCCATATTGTGATTGGTCACTGCTGGTGTGCATCGACTGAAGATTGTTATTCGTTTTGGTCTACATCCGTGGACTCAGATCACGCCTTGAAACGTGCTCGCATCTGTTTACGTCTCGCCCACGGTCACACCAACGCAAATGCCACCCATCTCAAGCGGTTGCTTATGGACGATAACTAACTATCTGCTTTTCAGGCGCAGCTGCCTACATGTTTATAGATGCTACCGGGTGTGCACGACCCAACTGAACGTTGGCAACAGATCAGGGAAACCTTGTATGCCTCGTCTAATGCCACACAGGACTGTGGTTCAAATAGACCTCACAAACGATGGATATCTTTGACATTATTTGCGCTGCTGGATGCTCGCAGATCCGTCCCTCCGGATGCCAAATTCAATGCAGTGCGCAAATCTCTGGGACCCCAACTGACTAGGAGCCTGATAAATGACCACGAGCAGTGGTGGATTGCGAAATGTAAAGAAATGGGGAAGTCTGCAATACCCGCAACGTTCACTGTCTGATTGGTGGTACCAGTTCACGCAATTCCGAGATAAGTGAGCTAATTAGGGGATCTGACAGCTCGCTGATTCACTCTCAGAGACGTCGTCTGGACTGTTGGGCGGAGCACTTTAAGGATTGGTCCTGTTGGCCCAATTCAACTGTGGACCTTCCAAATATACCTGCCGGAGAAATGATACACGTGGATAGCACCCGTTTATCAGTAATAGGGGTTATGCGAGAGATAGATCACTTGAAAAGATATTAAGTCGCTGGACCGGATGGATTGCCCCCATCTTTTTCCAGGATAAAGGCAAAGCTTTAGTTTTGGAGTTGAAAAAACTTCTCCAAGTAATCTGAAATAATAGGCAGATTATTAGGGAATGGTGTGAATCGGTGATTGTGCTGATTTACAAAGGTGACAGGTCCTCTTGTGAAAACCACAAAGGAATTAGCTCGATAATTGTCACGTGCAAGCTGCTCATCGGACTTATTCTCCACGGATTGTCCAGCGCGCCCAAAATGTGTACGCGTGAGAATCAAGCCAGTTTCATACCCGGTCGTGGTTGTATCAACCACATCTTTATTCTTCGGTAAACCTTAGACCACAGACATATCTTCCGTAGGCCCACAATCTGTGTCACTCTTGAACTGAAAGCTGCGCTCGACTCAGTCGGCCTCACAGTTCTCTGGCACTGTCTCTCATTGAAGGGTGTGCTGGAGAAGTTTATTTCTGTATTCCAGTGCTTGTATGCGAATAGCCGGAGCCGAGCTCGTGCTTACGGTGACCTTTCATCCGATTTCACCACGGAAAGTGGTGTTCGTCATGGTTTACCCTTATCGCCTTTCCCCTTCCGTTTTTTGTAGTTGAATCGATTCTTGAAATAGCTCTATCCTCGTGTGTGATCTTTGCTCAGACAGTGAACTGTCTGACTTGGAATACGAGGAAGATATTGTTCTTCTGAGTGAAGATCCAGGTAAGTTGAAAGCTGTCTCAGATAGCCTAAACAACAGTGTAGCAATGTTTTGAATGCGTTTTGCCTCTTCGAAGTGTAAAATGCTGCTGCAAGACTGGATTGAACCAACACCAAACCTTGTGTTGAAAGGGGAAACTTTAGCTGAAGTAGACAGATTTTGCTACCTGGGCAGTAACATCTCACCAGGTGGGCAGATGTCGGATGAAGTATTATTGCGTGCACAGAAGGTGTGTTTGGCTTTTGCCAGCCTCGGCCATTTGTGGGGCTGGCGTGGCATCCAGTTGCCTGTCAAGGGTAGAGTGTACCATGCAGCTGTTAGTCTTGAAGTGCTACACGGGTTCGAGTCTTCCAGCATAATTGTCCCGGTTCTCGAGGACTCTTTAATCGCCTGTGGGATTCACTGAGCTTAACTGAGAGTAAAGGGAAGCTGTGGAGGAACGGGGTGGCAAGAAAAATAAAGTATACATAACGTCGTTCTGCCTCTCACTATGGACAGCGCCATAGGCGTAATGGAAGCACGATATTCATGAACATGTAGCGGAGTTGAATCGTCACAAAAGGCATCTATTCCACTTTCTGGACGAGGAATTATTGAGAGAGACTCAGGTGTAGGCCTAACTTTCTCTTGAAGGTAGTTTTTTTGTGCAAGAGAACAATATCTTCTGGAAGAGCGTTCCACGGAGCAGTAACCCTGTAGCTAACAACGTCAATTCGAAAGGAACTGCGTGGTCTCAGTTTAAATCCCTTCTCCTGTAGACACAGAGAAAAGATCTTGGACAGACGGAGAAGAGGCGATCGCTTTTACCCGATTCAAAAGCGTGAAACATCGGAAACAGATCATCTTTTATGCGTCTAAAGCCAAGGGGACCGATTTGAGCTGTGGGAGGCGGACGGGATAAGTCAGGTGGGACAGATCCCATACTGCTTTGGTAGACGCCCTCTGAACCGCTTCTGGGACCTCATGATCTCGGACAAGACCGGAGTGCACTATCCGACTACCGTACTCTAGCAAAAGGACGGATAAATATGCCGAAAATTATTGGGAAATCATCCCAAGATATGCGCGAGAAGGACCTTCGAATCATATTTAAGACTCGAAAAGCAGACTTGCTCGCAAGCTGTTGGTAGTGGGAGGAGGACAGGCTACAATCTAACCAGAAACCGAGTACTTTGTGTTGGTCAACCCTAGACAGTGTGGTTGCTCCATTAATGGAAAACGTGTGATCAGTCTCTCTGCCAAATGACATGCTCAAGCATTTGTCATAATTAACCAACAGGTTCCAATCCTCGGATTAGCCTTTTGTTTCATCAGCTGCAATTGGCAGGCTTTCATAGCTTGAACTTCAGAGGGTTACATCGTCTGCGTACATGACAATGTTCGACGGAAGGGCTGTCGGAAGATGGTTTATGTGAACTGAGAAAAGAAGAGGACCTAAGACCGACTTTTGTGGGACCCCAGTTATTACTGGGGAGGGTTGAGACGGAACATTCCCCACTTAACCGCAAAGAAGCGGTTGGTAATTAGGTTACGTAATACGCCCAACATGGAGCCTGCTATCCCGTTTGTTTGCAGATTATAAAGCAGAGTTGCATGGGGGACCTGTTCGAAGGCCTTGGCAAGATCGAGGAATGCAGCGTGTAACAGGTGGCCATCATCGTAGGCTTTTGCGCGGCTATCCATGACAGTAAGTATTTTGGTGATGCATGATCTGCCAGGAGGGACCCCTTTTAGGACGGGGAGAGGATTCTATCACTGTGCAGATAGGGAAAAACTGCATTCTTGAGAATTCGCCCGAAAATTATGATGGTGATGCTTGTTAGAATAGTGGGTCTGCACCTAGAGTCAAGGCTCCTACTACCTTTCCTATAGATGGATGCAAAGACTGATTTTTTCAAGCTGCTGGGGGAAACTCCATCGTCAACATGTTGCTAAGAAAGACATGCATAAGGAGCAACCAATGTGTCAGCTGTTTCCTTGAGAATGTGGCGGTTGAGTAAATCAGGACCCATGGGGTAGCACTGGTTGAGCCGAAGAAATCCCTTTGCAACCGCACCAACGGGAATAGCGATACCACCAAGGGTAGTGACCAAAGACTTCGGGTGCACGGCGGGGTGGGATGATATCGATATGGAGCCAAAAGCTCTACGAAGGCGGGAGATGAAGTCCTCGAATAATAATAATAGTTTATTTCGGATAACCCCGAAGCATGCTGCAATGCAAGATCAAACAGTACAGTTGAAAACTGAATGCAAGTTACAGTGGGACTGTACAATTATGCGAACGCGATTGAATATAAGAGAAGGCATTCAAGTCAATTGCTGCGATACCGCCCGGTGAATTTAAACTCAAGGTCAAGTGGTCAATCCGGCTGGAGTTAGGCGTAGTTATTCTGCCGAAGTGTGGAGTGGGTGGATAATGGTACAAAATCACACAAATCCTACAGGAGGAAGACTGTCCTGTCGGAGAACTAAACTAGATTGACAGATACGTGGATATCGAAGAAGAAACATTCCTGAAGGAGACGTATTCAAGCAACAGAGCTTTACAATGTATGAGAGGATTTGCGATGAGAAATTAGACGATGAAAATTGTGGCGTAGTACATAAAGACCAAGAAAATCGGTCGAGGATAGCAATTTTGGGGTACAGTGAACGTATATCGGTTCAGCCAGTTGTAAAACGAAGCGGACAACACACTGGACGTTGAATGTCAAATTGATAGTGAAAGAAGTGACCGGATAGGGCATATGGACTTTGAGTGGATTGTTTTGCTTTCAGAAAAAAGGAATGTAGTGCATCAGCAAGAAACTGGTAGCTGACAAAAAAATCGACGTGTGATGCGTAGTTACGATAGTGGCAGAAACGTGGCTTGCAAGAGGGATGGCCGGCTGAATGACAGGTAAGTATTTACATACTGATAATTCTCAGCAAATACTTCACGTGGTGAAAAAAATGTATCAAGTATCGGAAGTGTCTGAGACGATCTATCGGAATGGAGCATGGGAAAGGAAATACACAGAACAACCGATGAATAGGTTTGCAAAGTTCGGCAGCCGGATATTGGCGGAGTGTGTGTGATAAACCAAATGGACTACACATCTGGACCGTGGTTGCCAGAGTGATGGTGAGGGAAGCGACCGGATAAAACATATGGACTTTGAGTGGATTGGTTTGCTTTCAGAAAAAGGAATGTAATGCATCAACATGAACTAGGAATTATCGAAAAATTCGTTGCGTGGTGCTCAACTACAACAATAGGATGGACACAGCTGGCAAAAACGATGAAGTGATGGGCAGAAGACTATCAGTTTATGTTTGATACAAAAGGTGGACCACTTTGTGGCGACAGAACAGAACTCTGCGGCACAAGAGCTTATCAGATGTGCAAAAGTGGGAGACGATACCTTGCAAGATGAGGACACCGCAATGCAACAGCCCTAAGAGGGCAAACAGCGGAGCTGGCAGAGAAAGCAAGCAAACACAGAGTTGTAGATTATTGGGAATCTCAAGAGATAAATTTCGCAGTGTCATATACGGTTCGGAGATTGTGGTACGGAAGTTAGTGACAGCAATAAATGCGTTATTTCTCGAGTATATCGGTAAAAGTAGCAAAAGGGGGTGGGCTTTATCTTAGAGAGTGGTTAAGATTGCAAATAAGACTGGTGAATAGTTTGGCATGAAACCACGGGAAGTGGACCGGGAATAATGAGCCAGAAGTGTTGATGGGTTTTTAAGTATGCGATAATTGTGCACCAAAGAAAGCAACTTTTGCCGGACGAAAAAAGCGTAAGTTATGAAGGCAAATTTGAAGCGAGCACGATGGAGAGTTAATGTTGGCTGGAGGAGACAGTAACATTTTGAGTATATGAACGGTATTCCTTTTGTTCTGTTTTCTTGTTTTTTTTCAATCCGTAACCGGTGCTAGTGGGTGGGGCTGACCGTGCGCTGGACACCCAACCTGAAAACCATTTCTGTAAGCAAGAGGTGCGATCCACCTAGTTGCGCCCGCACATCGTGGCAGACGTCCTGCACGCCCGATGTGCACCGACCAAAGCGGGGGATCTGTCCGCGCCCCGCACCGGCAGGATTTGCACAGATGATTTTGGTCGAGATCATACAGACGTAGAGATAGCGTAGTCTAGGAGATTGTGGGGGATCCAGATTTAAAGCCGGACGTTTGGGCCGGATATTTCGCTGGTGTCATCTCCGGATCATTCCAAGACATCAAATGGAAGATGCGCGCCGGTTGGCGTCTGGAAGCATAAGAGTAGAGAGACGCAGTCTGGGATGCTCCCAGCTGAGGATCAAAGGTCAATAGTGAAAAGAGAAATCTAGTAATGTAGACACAGACTACTTTGGGAAGAATGAGGACTGTGAGCCATTGGGAGTGAATGGAAATACAAAAATAATTACCAAAACTAGGAATAAGAATGATGATCTAGAAGGTAAGTGGTGGTCACTGGAACTGGATTAAGTGTTGGGACGCTAAGGCAAAATAAAGGAGGGAAATGGGGTCAGTTCGGACCGAGTAAAGCGAATTAAGTGTGATATAGATGATAGACAGAAGACGTTGGAGCTCGTGAATTGGGGAGAATCTAACAAGAGCAGTGTCAGTGATGTAAGTCAGTCTAAGGGGTACTAATATGCTGGCGATGGAGAAGGCATATGGGGTAGGTGATGTCGACGTTGCAAAGGGTGTTAACCGGGTCATGCTTTCTTTCTCTATTCAAAAATCTAGGTTACCTTCATAAGCCTGTTCCAACGTGGTGCACATATGGGTTAATTGTAGTACTTTGGCGACATCTAAGTATTTTGTAAGGACAATTTTGAAACGGTCTGGTGTCTGGCAGGCCCGAATGTCCTCGGGCAGTCTGTTCCAAATGCGGGAATAAACGGTGATGAAGAACCTTTCTCTTAGTTTTGTCCTGGTGTACGGGACTTTAGTAGTATGATTTCGGTTAAGAAGAGGGTAGGGCGCATCTTGAGCGAAACATAGATCAGTGATGGTCGTATGTGCTCTAGAATGTAGGAGGTTGAATAGAAGATAAAGATTGAGTTTCATACGTCGTAGCCATAGGGGTTCAAGCCTTAGTAGCTCACATCTCTCTTTATAATTCAAAGGGGATGATGAGCCGAGTAAGTGCTTGGTGAAGGATCGCTGAACTCTTTCGATCGCAAGTCTGTCAGATTTGCGCATGTGAGTGTATACCAGAGGGCAGTGTAAATCAAATCTCGCAAATCGAGCAACGCGTAGCCAATTCAAACGAATCCCAAAACCAGAACAATATTGGTTCGTAGCTTCTACGGTACTAAATTGAAATGCACAAAAGATACAAATATATACGAACCCCAAGTATGCGGCCAAATAGGCTTCACAGTGAAACCCAAAGGTCCAAAGCCCTGTGGCTCAAGCACGACAGTCAGAAACGGTTCAAGGCCAAATTCAAATGTCTCACATGGATAAACAAACGTGAAAATATGTGGTGTATGAGCGAGCTTTCCAAGATAATGTTAAATATAGTCACATTCACAGAGCACGTTGAAAATTTAGAAGGATTTCCAGTATTCGTTCTATACACCGCCGGCCAAAATCCTTCCGCGAAAATGGTTGTCTAAGGTTCAGGAAGGGGTCATGATACTCACCCTATCTATCTTTAACTTATTGTTAGTGCCTGTGGTTACTAACTTCCTGTGTTATCTGAACGTGAAACAGGTTTTCGTCGTAGTCATCATCGCACAATCCACAAGGAATCAATTCCAAATCCCGCTGCACAACTTGAGATTGACATATTCATCAGGAGACCGGCGCATATAGTCAGACGCACGATGAAGATGAAGGCTTCGCAGAGTGAAGTGTTTCGCCGCACGAAATAAGTCTAAGCATCACAAGCAGTAACCCATTGCAGCAACTGGTTAGACTAATTTTGTTTACAAGTATGAGCGCAGAAGTTGAACGCAGGTGCAACGCCTAATGAGATATCGCGTAAAATTGACAGGTCACGAACCAGTGGAATTACATAAAATTAACTCACCAAATCTTCCGAAAGAAACGAAAACCGGTTTCTGATTATGAATAAATTTCGAAAACAAGTGTGCGGCGGACAGTATCGAAATACACATGAACACGGAGATTGATCGAATACTGGCATCTATCAGAGTATTTCAAAGTTTTTCTGTGCACAAAATATGTGACAATCAATATTGTATAAAATGTAAATAAATGTTCTTCTTTAAAGATAATAATAGTTTCACAATGTGCTCACAGCTAGTATGCCTCACCTGAACTGTTCAAGTGAAATACTGGTGAATTTCTCCTCTTTGCCTATGTGCAGGCTAGATAGAAACTGGAACTAAGTACATTTGCAACCTTCCAGAAAAAATGGGTCCAGTTGATTAGTTGTAGAGCATGAAATGCAATAAAGTGCTGAGTAACTCGGAGCGAGGCGATCTGCTAGCTACTTTGTCTTTTGTACGTGGTTTCGAGCTCGAATCATAAACATTTACCTCGCTGTTTCCTGCTACGAGTGGATTAACTCTCTGATGTCTCGAACACGTTCTTCGTTTCTTCCGTTTCCTGTAATGTAACACAACTGTAGGATCTGTCCAATAGGCAAGGCTCAGTTCGGCGGTGGTGCAGTTCTCTTTAAGCATTCGTGCTACCTTGAAACCCAATACCAGTGCAGCCGTTTTGAGCTCGTTTAGGGATACTGACTTCAGCTCAGCAATTTTTGTTTTGGCAAAGGGTACTTTGTTTCGCCGCCGGCCATGCAGTTCCACCCAGGTACCGTACACTGTCACTGGGTCGGCAAATTTCAAGCTGCTTTGGGTGACCTGCTGGTGTCCTTTTTTGAGATATTTCAAAAGCTTCCGGGCAACTTCTCCTTTTCTCAATAAGTGACTTGACGGTGGTCTCTTGGGTATAGCAACTTCATGTTGCCCACTGTGACGTCCCGTCTTTGAATTCGCCATCGGAAGCACCAACTGATCCTTTGAGTGAACTTCGCCTTCCTGAGATGGACCGTTGGATTCAATATCGAAAGGCTGATTGTGTTCTACAGAGGCACTTCTCTCAGCAACATTTGAGCAATTTATTGATGCCAATTGTTGAAGTTCGCTCGTCAGGGGACCGAGAAGTGTCCAGCCTAGTATCGTTCGCGTAGCGAGTAGTTCTTTTCGATTGCTCATGCTCTGTTCAAGCACCCAGTGAGCCCCTGGTACATTGCATCCATTTAGTATGTCGACGTGGGGGCTAGACACTCCTTCGAACTCTATGTCCCTGAGATGAGACCATCTCTTGGCGATCGATCTAACAGAGTCGACTGGTCTCATTGGCAAGCTGTCTATTGCAAAGGCTTCCGGAATTTCTACGGTCCCCTCATCAGATAAAGACGTTAACTGCAGGGTCAGCCTCTTAGAATTGCTAACATGACCCCCTGCAATCGTGCTGATAGTGAGCGAGGTAGGCTCGCCTACTAGTTCACAGCTTTCTACAAGCTCGCGTGTAATCAGCGAGGTATCCGACCCCGTGTCCAAAAATGCACTGACCCTCCTCAGTCCTTTAGTTGTCACGATACCGACAGGTACGATGCCTAATCTTGCCGGTTTGAGATCATCATGTCCCGTTGAACAGACAATTTTGGGTTCATCCGGCTGAATAGGTCTATTGTTGAGAAGGCCGATCGGGTACACTCATCCCATGAAAGGTCGGACAATCTGGTAACCGATGCAGGGAGTTGCATAGCTTGCATTCAGCTGACCTCTCGGGTTCTTGACTTATCATGTGCATGTTAGCCAAAGACTGGGTTTGGTTACAGTCCTTCTCCACAATTTGAGATGTTGGTTCCCTTCGCGCCAGTCTGCAACTTTCGCGTACGATTTGTCCAAATCGACTGTTGGCGATACGGGATTGACGACCTATGAACTCCGTCAAATCGTTGAACGTAGATTCCCGCTCAAGCATATTTATTTTTTCAGCTTCCTCTGCCCATCGGCTCTGTAAATCAATAGATAGACATTGGACAATGCATTCCTGTGTGTGCAATGCATTCAGATCAGACTGGTATCCTAAGTGCTCCAGTGCTATACTGCAATTCTGCATTTTTATCACCAAACTCGACAGTGATTCAGCCTTGCCCTCAGCCCTTTTCGCCTCCAATAAAACACTATCAATTAGGCTTCTAGCCACCTTGAATGGTTGTCCAAACAAATCTTTCAGGATTCTGCGCGCCCTGATGTACGGCATCGGTGGATCAAGCATCGCGCAGCCTTCAATAGCACTTTTGGCTCTCCCACGACAGTAATGTAATAAATACAAAAACCTTTGACCAGGATCTGCAACTTTGCACTCAACAAAATTTTCGAATTGTTTCGTGAATATACAGTATTGCTCGGGGTGCCCGTCGAAGTGGGACAGCTCCTCTCTCGGCAGGTCAAGAGCCAAAACCTCGGTAGTTTTAGGCTGTTTCAAGGGTTTATATTCGCCTATCACAGTGCCTTTTCGATGTTCACATTGTGAACTACATGGACTCTTTGCTGGCTCTCTGAGACCAGTTCCTTGTGTAAGGGGCTCTGCTTCCTCTCTGGCTAACCGCAGCTCGTTTTCTAATTCTATTACTCTCATTCTATAAGTACTAATATCGTCAAACGCATCGCGGTTAGAGATATATGACCTGGCACTGACAGAGCTAGTAAACTTAGCATTATCTAGAGAGTCAATAACACCCGAACCATCCCCAGAGACTTGCCGAGTTATTTCCTGTTTTCTCAAAAGGTTCTTGCTTCCTCGTCTGGGCATTTCCAATGAGTTTTCTTGTCCAGGTTCCACTTGAGTACTGTGAATCAAATCTCGCAAATCGAGCAACGCGTAGCCAATTCAAACGAATCCCAAAACCAGAACAATATTGGTTCGTAGCTTCTACGGTACTAAATTGAAATGCACAAAAGATACAAATATATACGAACCTCAAGTATGCGGCCAAATAGGCTTCACAGTGAAACCCAAAGGTCCAA
Source organism: Fasciola hepatica (assembly GCA_948099385.1). NCBI lineage: Eukaryota > Metazoa > Platyhelminthes > Trematoda > Plagiorchiida > Fasciolidae > Fasciola > Fasciola hepatica. The sequence continues at coordinate 19,805,147 of CANUEZ040000142.1, forward strand.
AGCCCTGTGGCTCAAGCACGACAGTCAGAAACGGTTCAAGGCCAAATTCAAATGTCTCACATGGATAAACAAACGTGAAAATATGTGGTGTATGAGCGAGCTTTCCAAGATAATGTTAAATATAGTCACATTCACAGAGCACGTTGAACATTTAGAAGGATTCTCAGTATTCGTTCTTTACAGGCAGTACTCGAGCTGTGGTCTGGCGTGCGATTTAAAGATCAGAAGCTGGCTGTCGCGCATTCGGAAAGTTCTGCAGATGAGGGCTATCGTTCTCTTAGTCTTAGCTACCTGGTAGGTGGCTTGTTCTTGAAAGGTGAACGTGCAAGAATATTTTAGACCGAGATCTCGTACTAGCGGAGTAGTAGGAATGAACGAGCCGTTTAAGGCGAGAGATTCAGGGGGAATTTGACTTTTATATGTGAGAATGGCACTCTCAGCAGCGGAGAAACTCATTTTCCAAGTGTTGCACCATATGTCAAGAGCGGCCAGGTCGTCAGCTATTTTGGTGATGGTATAGGTCGAGGTATGAGGTTCAAATGAATATACAATCTCAATATCATGCTTGGCTGGGATAAGTGATCGGGGATCCGGCATGGTCTTTGAGGGTGAGTGGTGTCGGAACTGTGCCCGTAATGAATATTCCGATAGTGAGTGATCAGTGGCTCATTAAATCGAATCCCAATGTCAGAAGAAGATTGATCCGCCGATTCTACTGTGCTGAATTACCAAATTATACGCATGTACGTTGTGTATAAACCTCAACTCTGCGGCCACAAAGTTCAGTAATTAGGGCAAGAGTTCAGCAAAAGTCAATATCAGGTACCACCATCTCGGCAGTCTGAGTTGCAATCAGAAGTATGCCACTGCACGTGAGCAAACTATGAACAAAAGTTCAAATGTAGTGGTTGATGCCTGCTGTACTTTTTCGGGGGTCAATAAGATGAAAAGCGTAGTCTCAACAATACAAATGTGTGACAACGACTAAGGAGGGTTTCCAAACGTACGTTACAGTGCCTCTTAGAAGTCGCATGTACTGAAAAAATGCCTTATTGGTCCGTGCTTGAGTAAGTATGGATCATCGGATAGCGTCTTGATAGGACCCAATCTGGTCTTTGCTTTTGTTACAGATTATCCTTAAGTATTCTGCACCGCGCGGCAAGACCTGTGCCTGTATATCTAGCAGAGAGGCTTGAGTGCCCGTCGAGAATGCAGGTAATGGGGCGAGGGAGTAGCCTTTTACCGGCCTGCTGAAGACGAATTCTGGGGGAAAATGGCCTATCAGCTAAGGAAATCAACTCTCTGAGATTCTCTGCCATCTCATCAGCAGAGTTACTTAAGTCAGCCGAATTTAGAAGGACAACGTTATCCGGGTATAAGATTACCCCGCCTGCATGACCTCTGCTGGAGCCCTGCTATACTGTGAACTATCCCGGAAAGGATATTTTGGCATCAAGTATATCAGGGATGAGCCAAGTTTCTGTGAGGGCTATGATCTGAGGCTCCTTATCCACAGCAAGCTGCCGAAGCTCCGGGATCTTATTCAGCACACTCAAGCAATTGCTTTAAAAATACTTGGGCACTTGCTCAGGAGTTGTTCCAGAATGGAGAGACACTTCAGATTTTTGGTTTGAGAAGGAGGAAGAGAGATACTTTGGGGTGGAAGAGAGATCCTGTTGGAGTCGGACGCTGGAGGTATCGGGGGGGGGGGCTAGAGCGCAAACAAGCTACTGAGGGGACTGGCACGTTTTGACGTCTAGTAACCTGGAACGTATCATACCAGGCGGATGGTCTACATCCTTTAGTCTCGGAAAAGGATGGGCTGGTTTTCGTGGCTTACCTGCTTGCAGACTGAGTGTTTCATTACTCTGAGTCTTCTTGTTCCCGATCCAGCTCTGCGCGACCGCACCAGAGACCCTTTCTAGTGTGGTAACCTCTCCTCTGCATCTTTCAGAGGCAACGGGTTGCAGCTTTGTGTCTAGTCTCGAGGATGGGTGAGTCTCGTTCGTCAATACGGTCCGTTTTCCTACACTGTTCAGAAACATGGCCGTTAAGGGTGGAAGGTAGACGAAGACGGTCGGTGTTCGAGCATCGACGTCTCCGTAGCACTGCCCGAGTATGGTGGGAGCACCGCATCAGCAATGCTGTGGTTCGGCGTAAGGTGTTGGGAACCAGAGCTCAGTCAAATACTGAATCCAAACCAATTTAATTGGCTGAGACATGTGTTGCGCATTCCCGTCGATAGACTTCCTCGGTCTACGCTGTTCTACGAGGCGGATAGTGACTGGAAGGTAGGTCGAGATGATCAGTCCATGACATGGCAAAAAGGTATGAAAATCTTGATTAGTAGGCTTGGACATGTAGAACGTGTTAGACTTCCAGGTTGGAGTCCACGTGATCCACCTACCAAATGGTTGAAAACATTAAGTGATATGGCTAGTTGTCCCGGTCAGTGGCGCAGTTGTATTCGGACTCTTTCTTTGTCTTCGTGATCGCCGCTTTGTTTTGGATCTTTTTCACTTTATGCTTATATTCTTTTCGCCCTTTACTTGACGATGCTGGAAGGTAGCAAACGGAACCAGAGCAAAGAGGTGTGAGATTCGTGGTTGTACGAACAGAACTGATTAGCAGGAAACAATGGGTGACTTAGCAGCTGCATAAAACTCAGCCAGAATGAACCTGAGGCTTGTACGACAAACCCGAATTCCAAAGGACAGTCAACCGAACGGCATTCTTCAGTCCCACACAATACCCGCGAGAAGTTACGTGATATGTAGAATGGAATAGCTAAAGGATGTCCAGGGCTGGAGCTCAAATGATTCAGAAGGCCGGGAGTATTCATCTCAAAGCAAGTTGGCTGCATCGGTTCGTAAAACGCCAAGCGGCCCTAGGCATACCGCCAGTCCCGAGGGCACATGACAGGAACTGCACCACCCCTGGAAGGAGCACAGGGAAGATTAGCTCCAAGCGACGAGGAAAAGACCAACACATACCTGTCAGTCCTCGAGGGCGTTTATCGACCAGAAATTAGTGAAGAAGGAAGAACAGAGAAAACACTAGTGCCCCCGACAACAGAAATCAGTGCATAAGAGGAAGAGATGTACACGAAGCTGCGATTTTTGAATAGAAGACCGCGGGACCAGATGGGATTCACCCGGCTATAATTCAGTCTCTGGCTGAATAATGAAAGCTCCGTGGATCTGCCGTACCAAACGTCACTTGGGGGGGGGGAATGAATCGGGTGATTAGAGGAAGGCAAAGGATATGGGCAAAAACGAGACCGGACTCCAACAAGAGGCCGTAAATTGCGGGCTGATTAGCTTAACTTCAGTACTCCGTGGGTGCTTGGAGCGAATAGTTATGGAAGAGACATCTGAGCATGCGGCCGAGAATAGTTTCATATGAAGTGAGCAGCATGGTTTTGTATCCCGCAGTCAGTAGGCAGAAGAAAGGTGGACTTGCGTGGGTAAGCTGTGTTTCATAGCAACGTATCGTAAGCACCGGTGCAAGTGAGAAAGCGAAGACACAAACGAGTGTGCCAGTGCGTGAGTCAGATACGTGCTTATTCGTAAGCGTAGGAAAACCGTAAAATCGGGTTGGGTCGTGCGAGGTCGGGCAAAGTCATGCAACACGATTCGATCTGATTGGTCAGGGCTGTTCAAGAAGCACGACAAACGTCAACTGCGTACGTGTGTGCAAGACTGAAGGTGTGCGTCCGTGATTATGCGGGGTGTAGACCATGCTTACGAATGCGAACACATGACTGTATAAACCAACTACAACACATGGGTTTGTTGAGGGCCGATCCCATGTTGTGAATCCGCTGACGACCTTTGGTGAGGTAACCAAATGCCCCAAGGAGGGACATTTAATTGGAGTCTGTTATATGGACTAGAGCGGGGCGTTTGATTCTGTGAACCACAGATTGCTGGGCTCCAAACTGTAGTCTGTGGGAATGGTTGAAAAGACAAGGCGATGGGCAAATAGCCTTTAAACAGCGTAGACGTTTAGCTTTATGATGGGTAGCCATGTCTCGAAATCAGAAGGTGTGGCTAGCCGGGCACCATAGTGTAACGAACGTTTGAGTAATGCGTAGCCAAATTCGCAACGGATCCCGAAATCAAAAGACGATTATCCGTGATATTCTACGATACTAGATTATTACAATAAACAATGACATAAACAATATACAAACCTCTATAATACAATCACAAGGACTCAACAACGAGAAACCGAATAGCAGCGTGTGAGCAAACAGCACGTGCGTCACGCAGGTCCTGGACAAGGATGTGCCAAAGTAGTGCTCTGGGCACGAACAAACAACAATTGGTCCAGAAAAACAACCAGTTCGTAAAGACAAGTCAATAGTGTATGGAAATGAGTGATGTTGGGAAAAACACTGAATCGCGAGGGAAAAAGGGGGATTTTCCACGACCGGCTGTTACACCGCCCACCAAAATCCTCCTGGATCCTTAGCAGAGTCAAAGGTTCGGTATAAAGGTACTGATTCTTCCTACCTGCCTAGGCCCTGCTGTCAGTGCGCGCGTCTAATGCTCGTCGTCAACGTTCTACTACTGGTCGCAACTGATCCATTGGATACATAGACGTGAGGCTAGTCTACATCTTCCACAAGACCAAATGACCGATGGCGGGCGTGAATGGTCACATAGACGTTGTCCTCGTAAGGGGCCATCCGGTCCTGGATGTACGTGCTTGAGTGTGTGTGTGAGTGCGTGTGTGTGTGCCGGGGTTACAATGAAATCACAGGTATGACTACACATCAAAGGAGGACTTTCTGCAATGTCAACAAAAGACCGCCCGGCAAGAAAACGAGTAAAATGTAGCATGTGTGTGTGACCTGAGCTCCGCTACTTCCACATATGCAAGGGGCATTCGGTAGCGTCAACAAAAAACAAAACAACGAACACTGTCACATGTTCAATGGGTTTACGGGATGTAGAGTGCGTCGTGCATGCGTGTATGTATCGGTATGTACAATGGAATCGCATTCATCACCACATATCGGAAAGAACCTTCTGTAATGTCAACGAAAGGACCGCGAGCACCTTAACGTGTTTGACGGAGATTGTGTGGTATATATGGTGTTTCTTTATCCACCTCGATTACTGGTGTGAAAAAGGTTTACTAGGCCTCAGGGTTATCAGCTCCTCCGTCTTCGCTCTCGAGTAGGTTAGTACTGCGTATGTCACGAATGAGCACTCCGTTAGCTGTCTTCACCTTCACCGTTCTTATCATTCCGTCGGTGCTTTTGATGGTTTCCGTAACTACTCCCAAAGACCAAGCGCTGAAATGTGCGCGTTCGTCGGCGATCATAACCACGTCCCCAACTTTGAATGGTCTTGTTTTGGCCAGCCACTTCTGTCGAGTCTGCAAAGCCGGTAGGTACTCCCGTAGCCAGCGCCTCCAGAAGACCTTGGCCAGATAGTTCGCTTGCTTCCACCCGTATAGGTAGCTCCCACGAAGGTTTACCGGCCCTTGGAAACCCTCGTTCGTCCGTAACGTCAATAAGTCGTTTGGGGTGAGTGCCAGGTGGGTGGGGTCCCCGTTCATTACTGGAACCAGGGGGCGGTTGTTCAGGATTCGCTCCACCTCAGTCATGACGGTGTTCAGCGTCTCGTCGTCGGGCGGCTGCTGCTCCATGATTGACAGCAATATCCGTCTGGCGGACCGGATCATGCGTTCCCATATGCCGCCTTGGTGGCTGGCCTGTGGGGGGTTGAAATGCCATCGTATGCCGTAGGCCACAGTTCGATCCTGCAGTTCGTCCCTGTTTGTGTTCTTGTGCCAACGCTGCAATTCCCGGTGAGCGCCCACAAAGTTCGATCCATTATCTGGGTATATGTCGGCCGGTACGCCTCTTCGGTTGATAAATCTCTGCTAGGCCCGTAGGAAAGAATCGGTAGTCATCGAATGTGCGACTTCTAGGTGTACCGCACGTGATTTCATGCACGTCATGATACATCCGTATCGCTTTTCTAATCTTTTCCCGCACTTGATCCACAAGGGCCCGAAATAGTCCAACCCGGTGTCACTGAACGGCCACCAGCCCGTAGTCACCCTGCATTCTGGTAGTGGGGCCATGAGTTGTTTGCCTGCTGTGGCATTGCGCCTCCTGCATTGCACACACAGTCGCATTACGCCTTTTACGGTCTCTCGTCCTCTCAACAACCAAAGACGCTTTCGGATGACGCTCGTCACGTGACTTTCCCCGGCATGTCCCTCCATGGCGTGGACGTGTTGAATCATTAGCTCTACTACAGGTTGTCTCGCAGGCAGCAGTATAGGATACTTTGTGTCGAAGCTCAGGTGGGCGTTGGTCAGCCTACCATCCACCCGCAGCAGTCCGTCGATGAGTTTGGGGTTTAAACGCTTCAGCTCGCCTCTTGGAGATGGCATGTCTTTATTGGTCGGCCCCACTTCTTCCGCCCTCTTGAGTTCTCGGGCGAAAGCCTCGCGTTGTATCATTCTGAAAATATCGTATTCTGCCGCTTGTAGCTCATCAGGACCTATCGGGCCGACCCGTATCCGACCTGAGGGCCGTAGCCCTTTCATGACTAGTAAACTTATCTTGAACCTGGTTAACCAAACTAGCGAACGAAGCGTCTTCATCCAGGAAGAAAACCTGACCAGTCGCGATAGAATGGATGACGCTTCGACGACGTTGGTTGCTATCACTACGCCTTTGATCTCCAGTTCCAATTCCGTAGGGGGTTTTAATTCGAACACGGGCCAGTCCTGTTTGGGCAATTGCAGGAAGTTTGGCCCTCTCGTCCACGTGTCTGGTTGCCTGAAGTTGTTCGCACCTCGGGAGCACAGGTCGGCCGGATTATCGCCAGACCTGACATGACTCCACTGGTGCGTGGCTGATTCATCGTGGATAATCGTGAGCCGGTTAGCAACGAAAGTACTGAACCGGCTCCGGACGTTTTTGGTATAGTAAAGTACTATCGTTGAATCCGTCCAGAAGCTCACCGACCAAATGTAGAGATCGAATTATCTCTTCTTAGCTTGCACCATCCTGACTGCCAACACGGCTGCGCTGAGTTCAAGGCGTCGAATTGAGACCGACTTCAGTGGAGCAACGCGGGCCTTGGCGAACAGGATCCTCGTGGTATATTTTCCATCTCCTGCGCACCATCGTCCGTATACCACAGCTCAATAACCGACTTCGGATGCACCGGAAAAGGCATGTAGTTCTCCAGTCCGTGTCGTATGGCCAGGAGTCAAACATCGTGGGATTCTTATGTCCCCTAATTTCTTCAAGGTGTTCAAAAATTCTTCCCAGTCCAGCCGGTCCCCTCGGCCCAGTGACTGGTCCTTATCAACTTTCTTACGGCACAGCCGCTGCAGCAAGAACTTTCCGGGTAGCAGCCATGGTGAGACGAAACCGAGCGGGTCGAACAAACTTGAGACGGCAGTTAGTATGCCACGACGGGTTATTGGCAGCTCGGGAACATTTAGCTCGAAAACAAAATCGTCCGTTTCCGCGTCCCATCGTATTTCTAAAGTGTTTTCGATAGGAAGTGGAGAGCCGTCCAAATCTCTTACCCTTTCGACCTTTTCGTGATACGGGATGACCTTCAGCACTTCTGAAGCGTTCGACATCCATTTTGTTAGGTGGAAGCCGCCCTCTTCCAGCAATCTCGTCAGACCCCTGAACTGCTCTAGAGCTGATTCCACATCATCGAATGACCCAAGGTAGTCGTCGACGTAGAAGTTCCTGCTGACGCTATCTACCACCGTCCAATGTGCTAGATCTCAATGTTTGTTCGCAGCTTCCCGAAGGGCGTAGGTTGCACAGAATGGTGACGATATGGCTCCGAAGGGGTGGACGGTCATCCTATAATTCACCACTGCGTTGGCCCGGTCGCTCTCTTCCCACCACAGGAAACGCAACGCATCTCGTTCTCCTACCGGAATCTTCACCTGATGGAACATTTCCCTAATGTCAGCAGACAAAGCCACTTTACCCACTCTGAAACGGCACAAAACATCGATCAGTGGTGTAGTCCAGTCAGGCCCCTGTTGTAGGCGATCGTTTAACGACTTGCCCTGGAACGTGGCCGCACAGTCGAAAACCACCCGCAGTTTATTGGGTTTCTTGGGGTTGATAACCGGATGGTGAGGCAGATACCAGATACCCCTTTTGCTGTCGGTGTTAGCAGGCACCTTTTCAACGTAACCGAGGGTCTCGTTTCGCTTCATCAAATCCGCGTATCGTTCCCACAGATTCTGGTCTCGAATGGAGCGTTCTTTTAGTCGTAGTAATCGTTAGAGAACATAATTTCTGTTGTCAGTTCACGGGTCGACCGGTGTGCGCCATGAGAGGGGAACCTCGAGCTGTTTTTTGAGGCCTCTAGTGCCTTGCCGCACCGTTTGTAGAGGGAAGTGATCCTCTTGAGACAACGTCGGTCTTTGGTCTCCAATGTCATGAAACTTCTTTTCATACAGCCGTTGCAGATGATACTCTATGCGGTCCGTTTCGGCGGATAAGTAATTCACGGAACCGCGTACCCCTACTGGACCGTATAACATCCATCCCAGAGCCGTGCGTACGGCATAAGGTGCCTGGCGGTCTCCCACTCTCTGGTCAAGCACCCAATGCGCCTCTGGCACGTCGCAGCCGATGAGGAGATCCACTTCATCATCTTCCCAGTCTACAACGGTTACATCCTGCAGGTGGGGCCACCTAGTCAAGATTGCGTTCACCGACCTTGGTGCTTGCATGGGGAGTTCCGCTAACGTGAATGCCTCCGTTGGTTCAATTTCCTCGTTAGTGTCTAGAGAGATGAGTTGCAGCCTTAATCTACCGGCAGTCATTACTTGTGTTCCGCCCACCGTGCTCACTGCTAACCACGTCGCACCTTTAGCCAGTTGGTGTTTGTCGGCAAACCGCTCTTTCACTAAAGTTGTGTCGGATCCACTATCAACGAAAGCCAACGCCTTGACTATCCCAGTCGGAGTCACTACTCCCACGGCCACTACGCCTAAACGTACCGGTTTACTGGCAGATTGTGAAGTTGAACAAATCACGCTGGGCTTGGCACTCGCCTCGGATATGGTTACTCTCGCCTGGTGCAGCAGCCGATGGTGTCTGCCCGTGCAGCCCTCGTAACCACATCGACTCCTTGTCCTACAGACCGCTGCCCGGTGCGTGGTGTTGAGACAGATAAAACATGCTCCTGCCATCCTCGCCATTCCCCACCGTTCGTCTATTGTGGCGTTGCCGAACTTTGGGCATTCTGGTAGGCCATGGCTAGTACCACAGGATCTGCAATTGGGTTGCGTCGTAGCATCTCGTGAAATGACGTGTGTATTGGTCCAGGGCTGGTAGTTTGGATGTTCCCGCACAGGGGTTTGGACTTGGCTGGTACTGGGCTTGTTTGCTCGGTTGCTGTCCCGGATGAGTCGGCCGAATCTGCTGCCAGCTATCTTCGTTTGCCCGTCCAGGTATTCGGTCAGGTCTTCGAAGTTGGCTTCTCTGTCGCTTCGGCTTATCCGTTCTGCTTCTTCCGCCCACCGACCCTGTAGTTTGGGAGAAAGGTGACGGACTATGCCTTCCAAAGTGTGCATGGCATCTAGGTCAGCCCTGTAACCTAAATGGTCGAGGGCTATTGAGCAGTTCTGCATCTTAATCACCAGGTCGGCCATGGTGTAGACGTCGCCCTTGGTTCTCTTTGCCTCCACCATCACGCCCTCTATTAGGTTACGGGCTACTTTGAAAGGTTGGCCAAACAAGTCCCTTAGAATCTTCCTTGCTCGTGTGTAGCCTTGTTCTGGATCGAGCATGGTACACACGTCGATAGCTCCTCTTGCTCGGCCTCGGTAGTAGTGAGTAAGGTAGAGAAGCATTTGCCCAGGGTCGGTTACCTTATTTTCAGCGAACGTCTCGAACTGCTTGACAAACTTGCAGTAGTTTTCAGCTCGCCCGTTGAAAACCGTTAGCTTCACTCTAGGCAGATCGATCGATGGTGGTTTGTAGTCGGCGACCGGCGTGGGGTTCCCTATTTTATTGCACCCTAATCTATCGGAAGTGTCGAAGTCACTGGTCTCATGCTCTCGCTGTTTCTGTGTACACTTCTCTGCTTCCTGCACCTGTAGTCTAGCCGATAGTAACTGTTGCTCTAGTTCTATTATTCTCAGCTTATATAAATCGACATCCTTACGATCAATATTGTTCTCAATAACACATGAACTAGCTTTGACAGGACTAGGCGATCTAGCATTAACTAAAGAATCATATGTACCCAAAACCTCCCCAGAGACTTGCCGTATTACTTCCTGTCCGGATTCGACTGCTTTTGATCCTTTTCTTGGCATTTTGCGTGTTTTTCCTCGTTCCAAATTGATCTATTGAGTATTGTAACGAACGTTTGAGCAATGCGTAGCCAAATTCGCAACGGATCCCGAAATCAAAAGACGATTATCCGTGATATTCTACGATACTAGATTATTACAATAAACAATGACATAAACAATATACAAACCTCTATAATACAATCACAAGGACTCAACAACGAGAAACCGAATAGCAGCGTGTGAGCAAACAGCACGTGCGTCACGCAGGTCCTGGACAAGGATGTGCCAAAGTAGTGCTCTGGGCACGAACAAACAACAATTGGTCCAGAAAAACAACCAGTTCGTAAAGACAAGTCAATAGTGTATGGAAATGAGTGATGTTGGGAAAAACACTGAATCGCGAGGGAAAAAGGGGGATTTTCCACGACCGGCTGTTACACATAGGGCTCGGTATCCAGCCCTCCTCTCTTCCTCATTATCATCAACGGTCTAAAATGGGAACTTACGACCCCTACAATTGTATCTGCCGATGGCCTCAAGATGGTTGGAGTAGATATAAACCTCGAAATGCCAGTCATACAAAACTGGTCATGCATAATGGGGTCTTCGGCTAAGTCTCGCCAAGTTCCCCAGCTGTAACACGCATGCAGTGGCCAGAAGGAATGGTATGGGATCGATGCAAACGGTCTCTCAGGTCAAAGGCTTGAACATTATACTAGGCAACAGTTTCAAGCCGTCGAAGCAGTGCACGGCGGCAGAGAATTTGACCAGCAGAGAACCCTTTCGAGTTGGACTTACCAAATCGTACAGAACGCTAGAAATTTTTGTTCCGATCTACGAAGAAGTGGTTAGGCTGCACTTGGAGCATCGCGTTCAAGCCTGGACACCATGCTACCAGAAAGATATAGACTATCTGGAGGAGCCGAAAGAGTTGGTCACCAGAATGGTGGCTGGGCAAAATGAGTTCGGCTTCACAGAGAGTCTCCAAGCCCTGAACCTGTTTCCGATGGGAAGCGGCACTTTCGAGGGGAATAGATAAAAACTCTCAAAGTATTGAAGAGGCTGTCATGTACAAATCGAGAAGACATTTGCGCTCCAACCACAGAGGGATTTACAAGGGGACGTAGACTAAGTGGGCAAGAAATGTACTAAGGGCTGCCATTCAGGACAAGCTATTTTTGAATGAAGGATACCCTATTGGAATGAGATTCCGGGGGAGGTCTAAACGCCACAGAAGTAGGAGCTTTCAAGAGAGTATTAGGCTGGCCTAGGGTGACAGAGTACCACGATTTATGCTGGGCAGGTTTAGGGTCAGATAAAGCGGAGTTGGGGAGGCTCGATGAAGGCAATAGGCAAATAAAGCATGCTAACAAAAGCTGATGTACGGAAATAAGGCACAACAGAAATAGGAAGAGGCGACTCACATTTTGTCCACGGTGTTCAGCAGATAGAAACAAACCAGTCACACAAAGCCGTTCCTCAAGTTTAGTTCAAAGCAGTTCTCGGCCAGGCCGTTGTTTGTCGTTCGAAAGGATTCTGAGGATTCCAGAGCTGGCCGCAAAGTTGTGGTAGATGGGCTAAAAACGGCGTTCGGTACTGTATGGGTTTGGTTTTTACCGCCACACTTCTCAGAAAGCACACAAGCAAAGCAGTGAAACACAATCCATGGTAGCCACTTGTGAGTGTGTTGAAAATAACTTTATCCATTCGATAAAATACAGAAGCTTTGCGTACAGTGCAGCGAGAAGCAAATGGTGGAATACGCGCAAATTCCAAGACACCACATATACATTGTTCCTCGTTTCTTTAACAGGCCTGATACTGCGGAAATTTCTGTTTCACAAAAAGAGAGAAAACATTACGCAGTGCTTGAAGCCACAGAATCGCCCGGAAAAAGCAACTATCTGCACACATGATTCGCTGTATTCAGAACGAAACCCTGTGCAAACTAAACTGACCTAATTATCCTAGCAACCAAATAAGAGCTTTTGGCGCGGTTTTCAAAATGGCTTTTTTGTTTCGAGAACCCAACGGTATCGAAGTGGGAGAACGTGTTGACTGGACCAAAGAAGTAGTGTCTAATAAGAAATTTTACACAATAAAAATGAAAGAGGCCAAACAAAAACCCCTATGTGAATCCAGAGGACGAAAAACGTATCCAAGACGATGGAAGAGATTTCAGGACCATCTACAGGGAGAAATACCAATTATATCCTCCTCCTGCATATAAGAACAAAGGTATAGAAAGAACTGTAACACTAAAGCTTTCTCAGAAGTTCGTGAGGATGATGTTCGACTCTACAACCGAATAAGGTATATTCTGAGATTTTCCTTCCAAATGATAATAGCTTTGACCAATATCAGACCACATTGACAACTGTTTACCCACCCAGTGGTTTTCTGAATTGAGATAAGATTGTTATCTTATCGGAACGTCCCAGTGAGCAAAGTAGTCCCCAAAAGTTCCAAATTATAATCTGGCATTTTATTGCCATATCCCTTGTAGCAAATCCGATGCCAAGCCACTCCGAAACCGATCGGTTTTTGGCCGGATTTTGAACGGCTTTACTATTACGCCGATTGATTTTCGATCGGTTTGTTAGTAGCTAGTTTACACTGATCAACAATGAGTTGATACGAAGGAAATTGACGACCGAAGTAAGGTGCAATGCTTGGTTGGCGTTTTATTTAAATAAATTGGTTAAATTCATCGAAATGTTCCGAAAACCTCAGTGTAGATCGCTCTATTTTACTCCCTCGAAGTGGGTGAAGTAAGGATAATTATTCGGAAAATAATAAATTAGGTGATAAAAGTGAGCGTCCTAATACGTAGTTTGGGTTATTGGAAGAAATTACCGAGGCATATCACGTATTTCCAATAACTGGCAAAAATCGCTCGAAAACCGTTCAGAAACCATCCAGAAAATCGTTCGCAGACCACTCAGAAACTGCCCGAAAACCATTCGGCGTAATAGTAAAAACCGGTTGGTTTCGAAGCGGTTTCTGGCCGGTTTTCGATCGATTTTTGCCAGTTGTTGGAAATACGTGATATGCCTCGGTAATTTCTTCCAATAACCCAAACTACGTATTAAGACGCTCACTTTTATCACCTAATTTATTATTTTCCGAATAATTGTCCTTACTTCACCCACTTCGAGGGAGTAAAATAGAGCGATCTACACTGAGGCTTTCGGGACATTTCGATGAAGTAAACCGATATATTTAAATAAAACGCCAACCAAGCATTGCACCTTACTTCGGTCGTCAATTTCCTTCGTATCAATTCATTGTTGATCAGTGTAAAATAGCTACTAACAAACCGATCGAAAACCGATGGTACGAACGGGCTGGATGCCACAAGAGGTAGTATATACATAAAGTCCCCAAAAGGTCCAAAAATAACCCCAATTTAGTCCCGTTCTAAACATTCCGGGGACTTTAATAGGACTATTTTTGGACATATCAAGGATGTGGTGGCTTATGTGCGAGTCTCTCAGCGTGATACTTGAAATTATATTTTCTGTAGTTTTTTAATCTGTGGAGCATTAGGCCCCCGAAAACAATCAAGAATGTTACGTCCATATGTCTGGACTGCGCTTAGGTTGTTCGCCCCGTCGACAAATCCCTTCAGTGTGATGGGTGTGGTGGTTGGATCCACCTTGAATGCTCCGAAGTGGACAATGAACTTTACAAAGCCGTAGATAAATGCCATGTGAAGTTGCTCAAAGTGATGTGCATCAAAAGCACTGAGCTATCAACAGCTGTGTGGCCCGCAAAGAAGTCAGTGACGACGGCACCTTCCGTCGCAGATAAAGCTGATTCATCATCATCATCATCATCGATGTTGATGCTGATGATGGTGATGGTGATGATGATGATGATGATGATCATCATCATCATCATCCACTTGTTCGTTGCCATCAATGGCAACAGCGGTAGGAGCAACAGCACCATCATCATCATCATCTTCACCAGTTTTATCATTGCCACCTTCATTGCTGTCAGAGAGGAAGACGTTCGCGGGGGTTGTGGCTTCCAATAGCATGGAACTTGCCAGTGCAAAAGTCCCTTCTTCTGTTTTCGCCGAATGTGGTGTTAAGGAGGTTACAGTTTCGGGGACAAAAAATGTCAGTCGTAGGAGAGCCAACAACAAGAAAAAGAACTTACCATCCCAAGAAGAAGCAACGACGATCACTGCTATCATACCGGCAGCCGTCCCTCCATCGATCTCTGAGTTACCGACACTCTCTGGTCACAGAGGCTTTTGGACACAGGCGCATACGGGTCAGAAGAAATCACCTGTGCGGGGTCAGTGCTTGCTGGAAGTTGGAATTCCGGAAGTATCGGTGTTGGTCCCTTAGCAGCGTCTCGATCACGACCTTCTCCAGTTACGGAGTGTGTTTGAAAAACTGTTCTCTGCAGATGAAGAAACGCTGGTTGGGTTTATATGGATAAAAAGGCTTTTCGTATAGGTAAGATGCGCGAAACTGGGGATCCCCGACCTCTGAAGGTTGTTCTTGCTTCTCGCAAACAGGCACAAGAGATTTTACAGCGATCGCCGCGTCTAAGAGGCGAAGCTGTCCGACTGTTGCGTGATCTGGAACCAGAGTATCGGCAGAAATTTAAGCAAGCTCTTGGAGAACTCCGGGAACGCCGCGCAAACGGTGAGGACAATCTGTACATACGGGATTTTCGGGTAATGAAGAGGAGACTGCGGGTGACGTGGCCACCGGTGACTGCAATGACATTACTAGATCCAACCCATAAGAATGCTCTATTGTGAATCTTAATCAGTATGTCGTGAATGGACATACATCAGATGTGGTTCTGAGTAAGGCTAGGAGGCTGTTGCACAAACGTGAGGAACTGGAACATTTGCTTTAGCCAGTAGACCTGCCGTTATAGCGCTGACTAGGACTTGGTTGCATGACGAGGCTCTGAACACCGAGGTTGCTTTTCAGGGACACCACATGTTTAGTTCTGACCGAACTCGGATCAAAGGTGGTGGCGGTGTGTTAATTTATATTAGATGCGGCATATCTGCTTATCTGCTTGATCGTTATTCGGATCCCCAAAGGGTTGGCGGGGCACTTTGGTGTAAGGTGGAATTAGCTAGTAGTGGATCCGCGGTTTTGGGACTTCTCTACAGGACACCTTCCGCAGAGCCACCGGACATCCTGGAGTCCTTGAAACGGTGGGGATCTGACGGTCATTGTCTCGTCCTAGGTGACTTCAATGTGCCCCCCAGTGACTGGGCTATATGCTGCTTTACTACAGCATCTGACAACTTTTCCCGAAGTCTGCTTACCACGGTATGTGATCTGGCGCTGTGCCAAGGCGCATATCAACCAAATCGCCTCCAAAGTGAGCAATCGTTCATTCTCAGTCTTGTTCTCACACCACGGATGTCGAACGTTTCCAAGATTGACATCCTACCTCCTTTAGGTTCAAGCGACCATGCTGTTCTGTACACACATGGGAGACGTGGCATCCAAACATCGACTAGAACACGCTGCGGACCGAATGTCTGGCGTATAAATTTTGGAGATATGAGAGAGGCGGCGCGGACTATGGTACGGGGCACGATGATCCTGACAACGTGAATAAAGGCTGCAGCCGTATCCGCGACGGGATCCTTCAGTTGGTTGATGGCTTCGCTCCACCCCACTGCCAGAGTTCTCATACACGTGGTCCTCCGTGGTTTGATATAAAACTTCGATACCTGTTTCGTAAGATAAATTGGGCATGGCGAAAGTATCGAGAGACCGGCGACGGCTATACTGTGTACAGACAGATACAAAATCACTGTTCATCTATGAAGGCAATCAAGCGAAACAGGTTTGAGGAGAGGCTGACAGCTGACTGTGTCAAGGCACCTAAACGGTTGTATGCGTATCTCAAAGGCCGCACAAGAGAGACGCTGGGCATACCAACCTTGGTTCAGGCTGAGATCATCGCTGACTATGACGAGGCTAAGGCTGATGTTCTGGCACGGCATTATGCGTCAGTGTATGCAACGGATCCTGCAACAACTCTTTCGCCTGGTTCGCCATTTTTGAAATCCGTCATTGTGCCTTGTTATTTTCATGTGGAGGAAATTACGACACAACTACGATCTCTCAAGTCTCACCAATCAGCCGGCTTTGATGGAATTCACCCTCTGGTATTAAATGAACTCCCCGACATCATTGCATCACCAATCACTAGGTTGTTCAATATCTTGCTGGCAGCGGGGCAACTACCGGATGACTGGAGAGCCGCTATTATTGTTCCGCTGTCCAAAGGTGGTGACAAAACGGCTGTCAATTACTGTCCTGTGAGTCTAACTCGTGTCGTCTGCAAAATCATGGAACGTCTCATAGCCAAGCAGGTGCAGGAACACATGGAAAACCATCACCTGATCAGTTCCCAATAAAATGGTTCCCGCAAATCCCGTTCTCGCTTGCCGAATCCTCTGCTCGCTCGTGAGCGCTAGACTGAAGCGAAGACCGGGGAATATTCCACGGGCGTCATCTTCGTGGACTTCAGCAAAGTCTTTGATAGAGTCCCACGTGACTCTCTCCTTCGGAAGCTCAGATTAATGGAAAAAGCTGCTCCCTTGCTACGATGGATTGAAGATTTCCTAAGAGGACGGTGTTTTTCTGTCGGGGTCTCAACAACCATCTCCAAGTGGAACTCAGCGACCAGCAGTGTTCTCCAGGGGTCTGTTCTTGGACCGTTATTGTTTCTTATTTACGTAAACGACCTTCCCTCAGTTTTTCTCATCCTTTTGTTTCCTGTATGCAGATGATCTGAAACTTTGGCGCGCACTTCATCCGGATGGAGATAGCCATATTCTACAGGAAGATCTAAATGCGCTTTTGCACTGACTCTATAAATGGATGTTGCCCCTAAATCTTTTGAAGTGTGTTCATATGCGTGTGGGTCGCTCTCAGCTGCCAGTGAGTTACTACCTGTCTGGAAGCCTGCTGCGAACAACAGATTGCGAGCATGACCTCGGAGCTTTGGTGTCTTCCTCGCTGAAAACCAAAGGTCACACGGACAGTGCGTGCGCTTCCTCCTGGAGTATCCTTGGCCCCATTCGTCGGTCGTTTGGGAACCTACCGTACGATGCTTTCCGTATGCTGTATACTTCACATGGAATTTACAGACTCAAATATGGTGGCGCAGTTGCTCATCCATGTACAGCTGTATAATTAACCATGTTAGAGGTAGCGGAAGTCTGCTATGCTTCTCATTTCCGGACTACACGGGGTTAACTACAACGGATGTCTTGAAGCTACTAGTTTGTTTCCAGTAGCCTGTCGGCGGATGCGTGATCTCATCTGTATCCGTTGTATTACCCAGGGTGATCTGAGACCAGAGTTGCGCGGGCACTCAGTGACAGTAGTGAAGGTACATTTTACTGGTTTGTCTTTAGTCTACCGCTTGTATCGGAGGGTCACAAGCCTTTGGAACCATTTAACTGTTGATGTGGTGGAAGAGGTAAACGACAAAACATTCCAAAGGAAACGACCAGTCTTTGTTGGGGTCAAGGCGTTTTACTCTTTTTTGAGTTTATGCCAACGAGTGGGTTGTGACGAGGCTTATACGGATGATTTCCGCTGTTTCTAATATGAAGAATGAAGAATGGATGAATGAAGAATTCACTTTTTAAATTTCAGTAAGTTATATCACGTGTAGTATGCAAATGCGATACAATACTTCCTTTGTAGGAAAATCGCTGCAAAACCACTCCAAAACCAATCGGCTTTTGACCGGTTTTTGAGCAGTTTTTACTATTACGCCGATCGGTTTTCGGTCGGTTTGTTTAACAGCCGTTTTACACTGATCAACAATGAATTGATACGAAGGAAATCGACGACCGAAGTAAAGTGCAGTGCTTGGTTGGCGTTTTATTTAAATATATCGGTTTACTTCATCGAAATGTTCTGAAATACCTCATTATAGAACGTTCTGTGTATATCCTCGCAATGGGTGACATAAGGACAATTATGGAAAAATAATAAATTAGGGGATAGAAATGAGCATCGTGAGACATAATTTAGGAAACGTGACGGAAATTAGCAAAGCGTTTCGCGTATTTCCAACGATTGGCACAAAACACTCGGGAACAATTCAGAACTCGGCCAAAAACCGCTCCGAAACCAATCGGGTTTTGGCCGGTTTTAGATCGGTTTTTACTATTAGGCAGATCGGTTTTCGAGCGGTTTCTGGGTGGTTTCTGAGTGGATTGTGCCAATCGTTTGAAATACATCAAATGCTTCGCTAATTTCTGTCACGTTCCCCAAATTACGTTTCTTGATGCTCATTTCTGTCCCCCAATTCATTATTTTTCGATTAATTGTCCTTATGTTACTCATTTCGAGAGATATAAATGGAGCGATCTATAATGAGGTATTTCAGAACATTTTGATGAATGAAACCAATATATTTAACTAAAACGCCAACCAAGCACTGTACATTACTTTGGTCGTCAATTTCCTTCGTGTCAATTCATTGTTGATCAGCGTAAAACGGCTACTAAACAAACCGATCTAAAACTGATGTTACGAATGAGCTAGGTGCTACAAGGGCTGTTTACGTTTGAATTATTGGTTATTGAGCTTTTATTAATTCCTATTTGAGAGAAGAAAATGATTTGTAAACATCTTCGAGAAGACTTGGGACCATTAAGATACTCTTTGGTGCCAAATATCCTTATAAAATGCCGCATTTTACAAAGAAATCAAATTGTACTACCATGTTTTGAATCATTTTTAATGTAATAGGCAAATCCTTCAACTTATACCACATTAATAAAATAGTCCTAAATTGGTCCCTCGGAGGACTTGTTCTGGGGCTAAATGTTCTTTCTTTGTGCCAGCCGGGTTGAAAAGCCACAATTTTTTTCAAAGAAGTAAGATTATTTTTCCATGATTTAGACCTTTCAAAATCTAAGGATATGACGAAAACTCATCTGAAATAACATAATGAAAAACAGTCCCTCAGGGGACATTTTTGGAATTAAAAATGTACCCCCTTGCTGATTGGGCTACCGGCCTTGAATTGGGATAGAATAGGCCCAGGATTTCTGTCATTTACTCGCAGTTCAAAACATCGCTAAACATGCCGTTAATATATTCTCCATCCCCAGTCAGCACACGTGAAACAATCTCCAAAGGTCCTAAATTAGTCCATCTTGTAAGGCGCTCAGATATAGATCACCACACCCATCTTTATTAGTGTAAGTGATAGTGCTTACTTGTGCACTTACTGAGCTCCGGTTCACCGAGGTTTTCTGTATCTATGCAGAGGATGCATGCGCAACGCATGGTGATCAGTCAATCACTCCTTTCTATCACACACGCGGCAACCACAAGCGCTACTAACCACACACTTCCTCGGCACATGTCAATGTACAATATTTGTATTTAGACCCAGTGAGGTTACATGCGGCTGGCTGTCCGCGATCTTTTCTCATTAATCTTTTTGACGAGGGCGAACGTGAGAAGCCGGTGGCGGGTACCAATAAACCCTCACGGATGGATACTGTAGCCTGTATACTACTATTCCTCCAGGTTCCCTTTCAACCTGCTCTTTCCGCAAACCCTGCCGACAAATCCTACCAGTTTACCTGCCAAAGTAATGTACGAACGCTAAGAACAGCGGTGTAAGGCACCGTGACATGGACTTGTGAGATTGGTCAAATTTTGCTATGTTGTTTCCCTATTGCACGCGTTCGATAGCTATTTTTATTACGCGTGGATCACCTGTCCGTCAATGTAAAGTTTTTCACTGCGCCAATACGATAACCAAGGCAATGTATTTCACGACCTTTGAGATAGAAGACACAATCAAAAAAGTAAGAATGGTTAGAGTAAGTTGTGAGACTGTGCATGTAGCGTCCACGTGCAACGGTCAAGTGGCAACCGCACCTAGCATCAAGCACTCGGTTAAACAATAATGTGTGTTAAACAAATGAGCAAAGTTAAATCTCGCCACAGATTACCAGGGCCCATCTTTACCGGTGTAAGTGCTGAGGCTTGCTTACACGCTTCCTTGGCTCTGGTTCACCAAGATTTTTTTGTTTCTATGCAGGTCCTGCGCGTAAAAACCCCATGGGATTAAACTGCACCCCACATACTACACAGCTTTTATCTCGTGTGGTATGCCGGATGCAGTGTTTTCCCATGGGGTAGCCCGTACACGATCTGAAGTGACTCAGAAAGAAAATCCGATGAGCCAAAGCCCAGTAAGAGCATCAACACTTGCGCTGAAAATGATAGCGTAGCGATCTGTGTCTGAGCGCGTCACACCAGTCTGAAACACCCTAGGGACATTTTTGGGAGCAGTTTTGAAAACACCAAAAATATGACGACTTGCATTACTTACTTTTAAATTTCGGTAAGCTGTTCTATATAAATGTATCCTGGAATATTGATTTATCAAATTTTGCTTATTTCCGTTTTAGAAAAGATGATATCTAAGCATCCCAAAAAGTGCATAGCACGGTAACCATACTTCCCCGTGCCGAATATACCTCTAAACTATAGCACTTTACAAAGAAGTGAACTTTTACCTCCGTAGTTCAGATTGGACTTGAAGTACCTTGCAAAATTCTTCAAAGTATAACACTATTAAACAATCCTTCAAGGGGCCATTATGGAACTAAATGCTCTTTGTTTGAGCTGACCGAGACGATCAGCCAGAGCTTTTCAATGAAGCGAAATCATTTTTGGGTATTTTAGAGCTATCCACACCTGATGACACAAAACAATTATCCAAAGATATAATAAAAA
The DNA here is from genome assembly GCA_948099385.1 of Fasciola hepatica. Lineage (NCBI taxonomy): Eukaryota > Metazoa > Platyhelminthes > Trematoda > Plagiorchiida > Fasciolidae > Fasciola > Fasciola hepatica. Next base: position 19,826,248 of record CANUEZ040000142.1, read on the forward strand.
AGTCCCTCATTGGACTTTTGGGACAACATCTGCATACCTGTACTGAATGAGTCCCTCCAAGCTTAACCGCTACAATACCTAGATTTATAAAAATACGACTAGCACCTTACGAAACGGAATTAACTCTGTTAAATAAAAATATCATGTTCACACATACAAAATCAGTTCCAATCCAATGTTATGGTCAATTTGTAATAGTTGGCAATTACTTTTGAGTAATTATACCATTTACATTGCACGCACCATAGCTCCTGCCCATAATGTGCGTAAGTGAGGGTTACAAACACCGGCTGAACGAGTACAAAAACCAAACTTGTGTTCTGAGCGACAGTAATGTACATTCACATGTAGATGCAATAAAACAACGTGCAGTACTGTTACTAGCGATCATCACACAACCTCTTTCTCAAGAAAATGTTTCCGGTCTTCATTTATATGGTGTTTGCATAGTAATGAACTTGATTAACGTACCATTGAATTCAGTGTTGAACTTGAACAGTGCCGACTGAAAATTACGTCCTTATGCTACGTTAGATAACTCAATTCAGTTAGCTTATTGAGAGTTCTTACTTAAGGACAAAAAAGCCAGTACCTCCGGGCACCCAACTCTATTCCAAAGTGTTTCGATGGATTCACCAAACGCTGCAGAGGAACACCCCAGTCTTGTTCCAACACAGTTGAGAAAGCGTTAGGTGGGCTGTTTGTTTATACCCTGGTTGAGATTATGCAAAAGACATGCTAAAAATCAAATGAATGGTAATTAAAAATTAAAATCAGTAAGGTGATAGCCTTTAAAAGAAATGCAGCTTCCCGAATGACTGATGAAGCTAGAAGATATGCCGACATTCACAAAACAGCTAAAACTTTCCTGGCATCAAATCGCATAAGATAAATAACAAGGAAAATAAATAAATACAACTAATAAAAACACCATAGAACTGCTACACTAACATATGCGTAATACATACTTTCACCACAACATCATCCAAGAGACTCAGATACCAGATGAGAGAACGTAGCCAATCGATCAGCACTGCTTGCTCATAAGGGCAGTCAGTGAAAAAACTAGTCAAATAGTGAAGCAGCTTCATCTGGTAAATTTAAACTATATGTATATATATATATATATATATATATATATATATATATATATAAATATATATATATATATATATATATATATATATATATATAGCGCAGTGAATTCATGATGGAATGTGTAAGATTCTCCAAAATAATACTACTGATCTACTCCACCCAGCCTTCCGCTGTGAAGAACCAACGGCGTTCGGAATGGACACCGGTATACGACAAACTCTTCTGAACTTCACTGTGACTTGAACGCTAAACTCACCATTGAAAACCATGGAAGCACTGTACAGCTGTTTCATCCTTGTTGGGAATCATCAGCAGTGCACATCCACCGAGCCCCCACGGGGACTCGAACCCGGGGTGAACGATTGTGAATCGAACACCTTAACCACAAGGCTATCCGGGCTGGCTCTCAACGGTTTGTTGAACATCTACACTACACGATATAGCACCCTTCCGTCACTGGCTTTGAACGGTAACAACCCGCTTCCCACACAGCAATCGACTCCTATGATGGATGACTTCTCTGTAGGGGCCTAAGTACAACGAAGGCATTCCGTTATGAACAACCTACAGAGCTTGGTTACTGTTTGCAATTGGGTTGTAGGAGATTAGATTTGTATATAATATGATTCATCATGCAGCTTGAACGCTAAACTCACCATTGAAAACCATGGAAGCACTGTACAGCTGTTTCATCCTTGTTGGGAATCATCAGCAGTGCACATCCACCGAGCCCCCACGGGGACTCGAACCCGGGGTGAACGATTGTGAATCGAACACCTTAACCACAAGGCTATCCGGGCTGGCTCTCAACGGTTTGTTGAACATCTACACTACACGATATAGCACCCTTCCGTCACTGGCTTTGAACGGTAACAACCCGCTTCCCACACAGCAATCGACTCCTATGATGGATGACTTCTCTGTAGGGGCCTAAGTACAACGAAGGCATTCCGTTATGAACAACCTACAGAGCTTGGTTACTGTTTGCAATTGGGTTGTAGGAGATTAGATTTGTATATAATATGATTCATCATGCAGCTTGAACGCTAAACTCACCATTGAAAACCATGGAAGCACTGTACAGCTGTTTCATCCTTGTTGGGAATCATCAGCAGTGCACATCCACCGAGCCCCCACGGGGACTCGAACCCGGGGTGAACGATTGTGAATCGAACACCTTAACCACAAGGCTATCCGGGCTGGCTCTCAACGGTTTGTTGAACATCTACACTACACGATATAGCACCCTTCCGTCACTGGCTTTGAACGGTAACAACCCGCTTCCCACACAGCAATCGACTCCTATGATGGATGACTTCTCTGTAGGGGCCTAAGTACAACGAAGGCATTCCGCTATGAACAACCTACAGAGCTTGGTTACTGTTTGCAATTGGGTTGTAGGAGATTAGATTTGTATATAATATGATTCATCATGCAGCTTGAACGCTAAACTCACCATTGAAAACCATGGAAGCACTGTACAGCTGTTTCATCCTTGTTGGGAATCATCAGCAGTGCACATCCACCGAGCCCCCACGGGGACTCGAACCCGGGGTGAACGATTGTGAATCGAACACCTTAACCACAAGGCTATCCGGGCTGGCTCTCAACGGTTTGTTGAACATCTACACTACACGATATAGCACCCTTCCGTCACTGGCTTTGAACGGTAACAACCCGCTTCCCACACAGCAATCGACTCCTATGATGGATGACTTCTCTGTAGGGGCCTAAGTACAACGAAGGCATTCCGTTATGAACAACCTACAGAGCTTGGTTACTGTTTGCAATTGGGTTGTAGGAGATTAGATTTGTATATAATATGATTCATCATGCAGCTTGAACGCTAAACTCACCATTGAAAACCATGGAAGCACTGTACAGCTGTTTCATCCTTGTTGGGAATCATCAGCAGTGCACATCCACCGAGCCCCCACGGGGACTCGAACCCGGGGTGAACGATTGTGAATCGAACACCTTAACCACAAGGCTATCCGGGCTGGCTCTCAACGGTTTGTTGAACATCTACACTACACGATATAGCACCCTTCCGTCACTGGCTTTGAACGGTAACAACCCGCTTCCCACACAGCAATCGACTCCTATGATGGATGACTTCTCTGTAGGGGCCTAAGTACAACGAAGGCATTCCGTTATGAACAACCTACAGAGCTTGGTTACTGTTTGCAATTGGGTTGTAGGAGATTAGATTTGTATATAATATGATTCATCATGCAGCTTGAACGCTAAACTCACCATTGAAAACCATGGAAGCACTGTACAGCTGTTTCATCCTTGTTGGGAATCATCAGCAGTGCACATCCACCGAGCCCCCACGGGGACTCGAACCCGGGGTGAACGATTGTGAATCGAACACCTTAACCACAAGGCTATCCGGGCTGGCTCTCAACGGTTTGTTGAACATCTACACTACACGATATAGCACCCTTCCGTCACTGGCTTTGAACGGTAACAACCCGCTTCCCACACAGCAATCGACTCCTATGATGGATGACTTCTCTGTAGGGGCCTAAGTACAACGAAGGCATTCCGCTATGAACAACCAACAGAGCTTGGTTACTGTTTGCAATTGGGTTGTAGGAGATTAGATTTGTATATAATATGATTCATCATGCAGCTTGAACGCTAAACTCACCATTGAAAACCATGGAAGCACTGTACAGCTGTTTCATCCTTGTTGGGAATCATCAGCAGTGCACATCCACCGAGCCCCCACGGGGACTCGAACCCGGGGTGAACGATTGTGAATCGAACACCTTAACCACAAGGCTATCCGGGCTGGCTCTCAACGGTTTGTTGAACATCTACACTACACGATATAGCACCCTTCCGTCACTGGCTTTGAACGGTAACAACCCGCTTCCCACACAGCAATCGACTCCTATGATGGATGACTTCTCTGTAGGGGCCTAAGTACAACGAAGGCATTCCGTTATGAACAACCTACAGAGCTTGGTTACTGTTTGCAATTGGGTTGTAGGAGATTAGATTTGTATATAATATGATTCATCATGCAGCTTGAACGCTAAACTCACCATTGAAAACCATGGAAGCACTGTACAGCTGTTTCATCCTTGTTGGGAATCATCAGCAGTGCACATCCACCGAGCCCCCACGGGGACTCGAACCCGGGGTGAACGATTGTGAATCGAACACCTTAACCACAAGGCTATCCGGGCTGGCTCTCAACGGTTTGTTGAACATCTACACTACACGATATAGCACCCTTCCGTCACTGGCTTTGAACGGTAACAACCCGCTTCCCACACAGCAATCGACTCCTATGATGGATGACTTCTCTGTAGGGGCCTAAGTACAACGAAGGCATTCCGTTATGAACAACCTACAGAGCTTGGTTACTGTTTGCAATTGGGTTGTAGGAGATTAGATTTGTATATAATATGATTCATCATGCAGCTTGAACGCTAAACTCACCATTGAAAACCATGGAAGCACTGTACAGCTGTTTCATCCTTGTTGGGAATCATCAGCAGTGCGCATCCACCGAGCCCCCACGGGGACTCGAACCCGGGGTGAACGATTGTGAATCGAACACCTTAACCACAAGGCTATCCGGGCTGGCTCTCAACGGTTTGTTGAACATCTACACTACACGATATAGCACCCTTCCGTCACTGGCTTTGAACGGTAACAACCCGCTTCCCACACAGCAATCGACTCCTATGATGGATGACTTCTCTGTAGGGGCCTTAGTACAACGAAGGCATTCCGCTATGAACAACCTACAGAGCTTGGTTACTGTTTGCAATTGGGTTGTAGGAGATTAGATTTGTATATAATATGATTCATCATGCAGCTTGAACGCTAAACTCACCATTGAAAACCATGGAAGCACTGTACAGCTGTTTCATCCTTGTTGGGAATCATCAGCAGTGCACATCCACCGAGCCCCCACGGGGACTCGAACCCGGGGTGAACGATTGTGAATCGAACACCTTAACCACAAGGCTATCCGGGCTGGCTCTCAACGGTTTGTTGAACATCTACACTACACGATATAGCACCCTTCCGTCACTGGCTTTGAACGGTAACAACCCGCTTCCCACACAGCAATCGACTCCTATGATGGATGACTTCTCTGTAGGGGCCTAAGTACAACGAAGGCATTCCGCTATGAACAACCTACAGAGCTTGGTTACTGTTTGCAATTGGGTTGTAGGAGATTAGATTTGTATATAATATGATTCATCATGCAGCTTGAACGCTAAACTCACCATTGAAAACCATGGAAGCACTGTACAGCTGTTTCATCCTTGTTGGGAATCATCAGCAGTGCACATCCACCGAGCCCCCACGGGGACTCGAACCCGGGGTGAACGATTGTGAATCGAACACCTTAACCACAAGGCTATCCGGGCTGGCTCTCAACGGTTTGTTGAACATCTACACTACACGATATAGCACCCTTCCGTCACTGGCTTTGAACGGTAACAACCCGCTTCCCACACAGCAATCGACTCCTATGATGGATGACTTCTCTGTAGGGGCCTAAGTACAACGAAGGCATTCCGTTATGAACAACCTACAGAGCTTGGTTACTGTTTGCAATTGGGTTGTAGGAGATTAGATTTGTATATAATATGATTCATCATGCAGCTTGAACGCTAAACTCACCATTGAAAACCATGGAAGCACTGTACAGCTGTTTCATCCTTGTTGGGAATCATCAGCAGTGCACATCCACCGAGCCCCCACGGGGACTCGAACCCGGGGTGAACGATTGTGAATCGAACACCTTAACCACAAGGCTATCCGGGCTGGCTCTCAACGGTTTGTTGAACATCTACACTACACGATATAGCACCCTTCCGTCACTGGCTTTGAACGGTAACAACCCGCTTCCCACACAGCAATCGACTCCTATGATGGATGACTTCTCTGTAGGGGCCTAAGTACAACGAAGGCATTCCGTTATGAACAACCTACAGAGCTTGGTTACTGTTTGCAATTGGGTTGTAGGAGATTAGATTTGTATATAATATGATTCATCATGCAGCTTGAACGCTAAACTCACCATTGAAAACCATGGAAGCACTGTACAGCTGTTTCATCCTTGTTGGGAATCATCAGCAGTGCGCATCCACCGAGCCCCCACGGGGACTCGAACCCGGGGTGAACGATTGTGAATCGAACACCTTAACCACAAGGCTATCCGGGCTGGCTCTCAACGGTTTGTTGAACATCTACACTACACGATATAGCACCCTTCCGTCACTGGCTTTGAACGGTAACAACCCGCTTCCCACACAGCAATCGACTCCTATGATGGATGACTTCTCTGTAGGGGCCTTAGTACAACGAAGGCATTCCGCTATGAACAACCTACAGAGCTTGGTTACTGTTTGCAATTGGGTTGTAGGAGATTAGATTTGTATATAATATGATTCATCATGCAGCTTGAACGCTAAACTCACCATTGAAAACCATGGAAGCACTGTACAGCTGTTTCATCCTTGTTGGGAATCATCAGCAGTGCACATCCACCGAGCCCCCACGGGGACTCGAACCCGGGGTGAACGATTGTGAATCGAACACCTTAACCACAAGGCTATCCGGGCTGGCTCTCAACGGTTTGTTGAACATCTACACTACACGACATAGCACCCTTCCGTCACTGGCTTTGAACGGTAACAACCCGCTTCCCACACAGCAATCGACTCCTATGATGGATGACTTCTCTGTAGGGGCCTAAGTACAACGAAGGCATTCCGCTATGAACAACCTACAGAGCTTGGTTACTGTTTGCAATTGGGTTGTAGGAGATTAGATTTGTATATAATATGATTCATCATGCAGCTTGAACGCTAAACTCACCATTGAAAACCATGGAAGCACTGTACAGCTGTTTCATCCTTGTTGGGAATCATCAGCAGTGCACATCCACCGAGCCCCCACGGGGACTCGAACCCGGGGTGAACGATTGTGAATCGAACACCTTAACCACAAGGCTATCCGGGCTGGCTCTCAACGGTTTGTTGAACATCTACACTACACGATATAGCACCCTTCCGTCACTGGCTTTGAACGGTAACAACCCGCTTCCCACACAGCAATCGACTCCTATGATGGATGACTTCTCTGTAGGGGCCTAAGTACAACGAAGGCATTCCGTTATGAACAACCTACAGAGCTTGGTTACTGTTTGCAATTGGGTTGTAGGAGATTAGATTTGTATATAATATGATTCATCATGCAGCTTGAACGCTAAACTCACCATTGAAAACCATGGAAGCACTGTACAGCTGTTTCATCCTTGTTGGGAATCATCAGCAGTGCACATCCACCGAGCCCCCACGGGGACTCGAACCCGGGGTGAACGATTGTGAATCGAACACCTTAACCACAAGGCTATCCGGGCTGGCTCTCAACGGTTTGTTGAACATCTACACTACACGATATAGCACCCTTCCGTCACTGGCTTTGAACGGTAACAACCCGCTTCCCACACAGCAATCGACTCCTATGATGGATGACTTCTCTGTAGGGGCCTAAGTACAACGAAGGCATTCCGTTATGAACAACCTACAGAGCTTGGTTACTGTTTGCAATTGGGTTGTAGGAGATTAGATTTGTATATAATATGATTCATCATGCAGCTTGAACGCTAAACTCACCATTGAAAACCATGGAAGCACTGTACAGCTGTTTCATCCTTGTTGGGAATCATCAGCAGTGCGCATCCACCGAGCCCCCACGGGGACTCGAACCCGGGGTGAACGATTGTGAATCGAACACCTTAACCACAAGGCTATCCGGGCTGGCTCTCAACGGTTTGTTGAACATCTACACTACACGATATAGCACCCTTCCGTCACTGGCTTTGAACGGTAACAACCCGCTTCCCACACAGCAATCGACTCCTATGATGGATGACTTCTCTGTAGGGGCCTTAGTACAACGAAGGCATTCCGCTATGAACAACCTACAGAGCTTGGTTACTGTTTGCAATTGGGTTGTAGGAGATTAGATTTGTATATAATATGATTCATCATGCAGCTTGAACGCTAAACTCACCATTGAAAACCATGGAAGCACTGTACAGCTGTTTCATCCTTGTTGGGAATCATCAGCAGTGCACATCCACCGAGCCCCCACGGGGACTCGAACCCGGGGTGAACGATTGTGAATCGAACACCTTAACCACAAGGCTATCCGGGCTGGCTCTCAACGGTTTGTTGAACATCTACACTACACGACATAGCACCCTTCCGTCACTGGCTTTGAACGGTAACAACCCGCTTCCCACACAGCAATCGACTCCTATGATGGATGACTTCTCTGTAGGGGCCTAAGTACAACGAAGGCATTCCGCTATGAACAACCTACAGAGCTTGGTTACTGTTTGCAATTGGGTTGTAGGAGATTAGATTTGTATATAATATGATTCATCATGCAGCTTGAACGCTAAACTCACCATTGAAAACCATGGAAGCACTGTACAGCTGTTTCATCCTTGTTGGGAATCATCAGCAGTGCACATCCACCGAGCCCCCACGGGGACTCGAACCCGGGGTGAACGATTGTGAATCGAACACCTTAACCACAAGGCTATCCGGGCTGGCTCTCAACGGTTTGTTGAACATCTACACTACACGATATAGCACCCTTCCGTCACTGGCTTTGAACGGTAACAACCCGCTTCCCACACAGCAATCGACTCCTATGATGGATGACTTCTCTGTAGGGGCCTAAGTACAACGAAGGCATTCCGCTATGAACAACCTACAGAGCTTGGTTACTGTTTGCAATTGGGTTGTAGGAGATTATATTTGTATATAATATGATTCATCATGCAGCTTGAACGCTAAACTCACCATTGAAAACCATGGAAGCACTGTACAGCTGTTTCATCCTTGTTGGGAATCATCAGCAGTGCACATCCACCGAGCCCCCACGGGGACTCGAACCCGGGGTGAACGATTGTGAATCGAACACCTTAACCACAAGGCTATCCGGGCTGGCTCTCAACGGTTTGTTGAACATCTACACTACACGATATAGCACCCTTCCGTCACTGGCTTTGAACGGTAACAACCCGCTTCCCACACAGCAATCGACTCCTATGATGGATGACTTCTCTGTAGGGGCCTAAGTACAACGAAGGCATTCCGTTATGAACAACCTACAGAGCTTGGTTACTGTTTGCAATTGGGTTGTAGGAGATTAGATTTGTATATAATATGATTCATCATGCAGCTTGAACGCTAAACTCACCATTGAAAACCATGGAAGCACTGTACAGCTGTTTCATCCTTGTTGGGAATCATCAGCAGTGCGCATCCACCGAGCCCCCACGGGGACTCGAACCCGGGGTGAACGATTGTGAATCGAACACCTTAACCACAAGGCTATCCGGGCTGGCTCTCAACGGTTTGTTGAACATCTACACTACACGATATAGCACCCTTCCGTCACTGGCTTTGAACGGTAACAACCCGCTTCCCACACAGCAATCGACTCCTATGATGGATGACTTCTCTGTAGGGGCCTAAGTACAACGAAGGCATTCCGCTATGAACAACCTACAGAGCTTGGTTACTGTTTGCAATTGGGTTGTAGGAGATTAGATTTGTATATAATATGATTCATCATGCAGCTTGAACGCTAAACTCACCATTGAAAACCATGGAAGCACTGTACAGCTGTTTCATCCTTGTTGGGAATCATCAGCAGTGCACATCCACCGAGCCCCCACGGGGACTCGAACCCGGGGTGAACGATTGTGAATCGAACACCTTAACCACAAGGCTATCCGGGCTGGCTCTCAACGGTTTGTTGAACATCTACACTACACGATATAGCACCCTTCCGTCACTGGCTTTGAACGGTAACAACCCGCTTCCCACACAGCAATCGACTCCTATGATGGATGACTTCTCTGTAGGGGCCTAAGTACAACGAAGGCATTCCGCTATGAACAACCTACAGAGCTTGGTTACTGTTTGCAATTGGGTTGTAGGAGATTAGATTTGTATATAATATGATTCATCATGCAGCTTGAACGCTAAACTCACCATTGAAAACCATGGAAGCACTGTACAGCTGTTTCATCCTTGTTGGGAATCATCAGCAGTGCACATCCACCGAGCCCCCACGGGGACTCGAACCCGGGGTGAACGATTGTGAATCGAACACCTTAACCACAAGGCTATCCGGGCTGGCTCTCAACGGTTTGTTGAACATCTACACTACACGATATAGCACCCTTCCGTCACTGGCTTTGAACGGTAACAACCCGCTTCCCACACAGCAATCGACTCCTATGATGGATGACTTCTCTGTAGGGGCCTAAGTACAACGAAGGCATTCCGTTATGAACAACCTACAGAGCTTGGTTACTGTTTGCAATTGGGTTGTAGGAGATTAGATTTGTATATAATATGATTCATCATGCAGCTTGAACGCTAAACTCACCATTGAAAACCATGGAAGCACTGTACAGCTGTTTCATCCTTGTTGGGAATCATCAGCAGTGCGCATCCACCGAGCCCCCACGGGGACTCGAACCCGGGGTGAACGATTGTGAATCGAACACCTTAACCACAAGGCTATCCGGGCTGGCTCTCAACGGTTTGTTGAACATCTACACTACACGATATAGCACCCTTCCGTCACTGGCTTTGAACGGTAACAACCCGCTTCCCACACAGCAATCGACTCCTATGATGGATGACTTCTCTGTAGGGGCCTAAGTACAACGAAGGCATTCCGCTATGAACAACCTACAGAGCTTGGTTACTGTTTGCAATTGGGTTGTAGGAGATTAGATTTGTATATAATATGATTCATCATGCAGCTTGAACGCTAAACTCACCATTGAAAACCATGGAAGCACTGTACAGCTGTTTCATCCTTGTTGGGAATCATCAGCAGTGCACATCCACCGAGCCCCCACGGGGACTCGAACCCGGGGTGAACGATTGTGAATCGAACACCTTAACCACAAGGCTATCCGGGCTGGCTCTCAACGGTTTGTTGAACATCTACACTACACGATACAGCACCCTTCCGTCACTGGCTTTGAACGGTAACAACCCGCTTCCCACACAGCAATCGACTCCTATGATGGATGACTTCTCTGTAGGGGCCTAAGTACAACGAAGGCATTCCGTTATGAACAACCTACAGAGCTTGGTTACTGTTTGCAATTGGGTTGTAGGAGATTAGATTTGTATATAATATGATTCATCATGCAGCTTGAACGCTAAACTCACCATTGAAAACCATGGAAGCACTGTACAGCTGTTTCATCCTTGTTGGGAATCATCAGCAGTGCACATCCACCGAGCCCCCACGGGGACTCGAACCCGGGGTGAACGATTGTGAATCGAACACCTTAACCACAAGGCTATCCGGGCTGGCTCTCAACGGTTTGTTGAACATCTACACTACACGATATAGCACCCTTCCGTCACTGGCTTTGAACGGTAACAACCCGCTTCCCACACAGCAATCGACTCCTATGATGGATGACTTCTCTGTAGGGGCCTAAGTACAACGAAGGCATTCCGCTATGAACAACCTACAGAGCTTGGTTACTGTTTGCAATTGGGTTGTAGGAGATTAGATTTGTATATAATATGATTCATCATGCAGCTTGAACGCTAAACTCACCATTGAAAACCATGGAAGCACTGTACAGCTGTTTCATCCTTGTTGGGAATCATCAGCAGTGCACATCCACCGAGCCCCCACGGGGACTCGAACCCGGGGTGAACGATTGTGAATCGAACACCTTAACCACAAGGCTATCCGGGCTGGCTCTCAACGGTTTGTTGAACATCTACACTACACGATATAGCACCCTTCCGTCACTGGCTTTGAACGGTAACAACCCGCTTCCCACACAGCAATCGACTCCTATGATGGATGACTTCTCTGTAGGGGCCTAAGTACAACGAAGGCATTCCGCTATGAACAACCTACAGAGCTTGGTTACTGTTTGCAATTGGGTTGTAGGAGATTAGATTTGTATATAATATGATTCATCATGCAGCTTGAACGCTAAACTCACCATTGAAAACCATGGAAGCACTGTACAGCTGTTTCATCCTTGTTGGGAATCATCAGCAGTGCACATCCACCGAGCCCCCACGGGGACTCGAACCCGGGGTGAACGATTGTGAATCGAACACCTTAACCACAAGGCTATCCGGGCTGGCTCTCAACGGTTTGTTGAACATCTACACTACACGATATAGCACCCTTCCGTCACTGGCTTTGAACGGTAACAACCCGCTTCCCACACAGCAATCGACTCCTATGATGGATGACTTCTCTGTAGGGGCCTAAGTACAACGAAGGCATTCCGCTATGAACAACCTACAGAGCTTGGTTACTGTTTGCAATTGGGTTGTAGGAGATTAGATTTGTATATAATATGATTCATCATGCAGCTTGAACGCTAAACTCACCATTGAAAACCATGGAAGCACTGTACAGCTGTTTCATCCTTGTTGGGAATCATCAGCAGTGCACATCCACCGAGCCCCCACGGGGACTCGAACCCGGGGTGAACGATTGTGAATCGAACACCTTAACCACAAGGCTATCCGGGCTGGCTCTCAACGGTTTGTTGAACATCTACACTACACGATATAGCACCCTTCCGTCACTGGCTTTGAACGGTAACAACCCGCTTCCCACACAGCAATCGACTCCTATGATGGATGACTTCTCTGTAGGGGCCTAAGTACAACGAAGGCATTCCGTTATGAACAACCTACAGAGCTTGGTTACTGTTTGCAATTGGGTTGTAGGAGATTAGATTTGTATATAATATGATTCATCATGCAGCTTGAACGCTAAACTCACCATTGAAAACCATGGAAGCACTGTACAGCTGTTTCATCCTTGTTGGGAATCATCAGCAGTGCACATCCACCGAGCCCCCACGGGGACTCGAACCCGGGGTGAACGATTGTGAATCGAACACCTTAACCACAAGGCTATCCGGGCTGGCTCTCAACGGTTTGTTGAACATCTACACTACACGATATAGCACCCTTCCGTCACTGGCTTTGAACGGTAACAACCCGCTTCCCACACAGCAATCGACTCCTATGATGGATGACTTCTCTGTAGGGGCCTAAGTACAACGAAGGCATTCCGTTATGAACAACCTACAGAGCTTGGTTACTGTTTGCAATTGGGTTGTAGGAGATTAGATTTGTATATAATATGATTCATCATGCAGCTTGAACGCTAAACTCACCATTGAAAACCATGGAAGCACTGTACAGCTGTTTCATCCTTGTTGGGAATCATCAGCAGTGCACATCCACCGAGCCCCCACGGGGACTCGAACCCGGGGTGAACGATTGTGAATCGAACACCTTAACCACAAGGCTATCCGGGCTGGCTCTCAACGGTTTGTTGAACATCTACACTACACGATATAGCACCCTTCCGTCACTGGCTTTGAACGGTAACAACCCGCTTCCCACACAGCAATCGACTCCTATGATGGATGACTTCTCTGTAGGGGCCTAAGTACAACGAAGGCATTCCGTTATGAACAACCTACAGAGCTTGGTTACTGTTTGCAATTGGGTTGTAGGAGATTAGATTTGTATATAATATGATTCATCATGCAGCTTGAACGCTAAACTCACCATTGAAAACCATGGAAGCACTGTACAGCTGTTTCATCCTTGTTGGGAATCATCAGCAGTGCACATCCACCGAGCCCCCACGGGGACTCGAACCCGGGGTGAACGATTGTGAATCGAACACCTTAACCACAAGGCTATCCGGGCTGGCTCTCAACGGTTTGTTGAACATCTACACTACACGATATAGCACCCTTCCGTCACTGGCTTTGAACGGTAACAACCCGCTTCCCACACAGCAATCGACTCCTATGATGGATGACTTCTCTGTAGGGGCCTAAGTACAACGAAGGCATTCCGTTATGAACAACCTACAGAGCTTGGTTACTGTTTGCAATTGGGTTGTAGGAGATTAGATTTGTATATAATATGATTCATCATGCAGCTTGAACGCTAAACTCACCATTGAAAACCATGGAAGCACTGTACAGCTGTTTCATCCTTGTTGGGAATCATCAGCAGTGCACATCCACCGAGCCCCCACGGGGACTCGAACCCGGGGTGAACGATTGTGAATCGAACACCTTAACCACAAGGCTATCCGGGCTGGCTCTCAACGGTTTGTTGAACATCTACACTACACGATATAGCACCCTTCCGTCACTGGCTTTGAACGGTAACAACCCGCTTCCCACACAGCAATCGACTCCTATGATGGATGACTTCTCTGTAGGGGCCTAAGTACAACGAAGGCATTCCGTTATGAACAACCTACAGAGCTTGGTTACTGTTTGCAATTGGGTTGTAGGAGATTAGATTTGTATATAATATGATTCATCATGCAGCTTGAACGCTAAACTCACCATTGAAAACCATGGAAGCACTGTACAGCTGTTTCATCCTTGTTGGGAATCATCAGCAGTGCACATCCACCGAGCCCCCACGGGGACTCGAACCCGGGGTGAACGATTGTGAATCGAACACCTTAACCACAAGGCTATCCGGGCTGGCTCTCAACGGTTTGTTGAACATCTACACTACACGATATAGCACCCTTCCGTCACTGGCTTTGAACGGTAACAACCCGCTTCCCACACAGCAATCGACTCCTATGATGGATGACTTCTCTGTAGGGGCCTAAGTACAACGAAGGCATTCCGTTATGAACAACCTACAGAGCTTGGTTACTGTTTGCAATTGGGTTGTAGGAGATTAGATTTGTATATAATATGATTCATCATGCAGCTTGAACGCTAAACTCACCATTGAAAACCATGGAAGCACTGTACAGCTGTTTCATCCTTGTTGGGAATCATCAGCAGTGCACATCCACCGAGCCCCCACGGGGACTCGAACCCGGGGTGAACGATTGTGAATCGAACACCTTAACCACAAGGCTATCCGGGCTGGCTCTCAACGGTTTGTTGAACATCTACACTACACGATATAGCACCCTTCCGTCACTGGCTTTGAACGGTAACAACCCGCTTCCCACACAGCAATCGACTCCTATGATGGATGACTTCTCTGTAGGGGCCTAAGTACAACGAAGGCATTCCGTTATGAACAACCTACAGAGCTTGGTTACTGTTTGCAATTGGGTTGTAGGAGATTAGATTTGTATATAATATGATTCATCATGCAGCTTGAACGCTAAACTCACCATTGAAAACCATGGAAGCACTGTACAGCTGTTTCATCCTTGTTGGGAATCATCAGCAGTGCACATCCACCGAGCCCCCACGGGGACTCGAACCCGGGGTGAACGATTGTGAATCGAACACCTTAACCACAAGGCTATCCGGGCTGGCTCTCAACGGTTTGTTGAACATCTACACTACACGATATAGCACCCTTCCGTCACTGGCTTTGAACGGTAACAACCCGCTTCCCACACAGCAATCGACTCCTATGATGGATGACTTCTCTGTAGGGGCCTAAGTACAACGAAGGCATTCCGCTATGAACAACCTACAGAGCTTGGTTACTGTTTGCAATTGGGTTGTAGGAGATTAGATTTGTATATAATATGATTCATCATGCAGCTTGAACGCTAAACTCACCATTGAAAACCATGGAAGCACTGTACAGCTGTTTCATCCTTGTTGGGAATCATCAGCAGTGCACATCCACCGAGCCCCCACGGGGACTCGAACCCGGGGTGAACGATTGTGAATCGAACACCTTAACCACAAGGCTATCCGGGCTGGCTCTCAACGGTTTGTTGAACATCTACACTACACGATATAGCACCCTTCCGTCACTGGCTTTGAACGGTAACAACCCGCTTCCCACACAGCAATCGACTCCTATGATGGATGACTTCTCTGTAGGGGCCTAAGTACAACGAAGGCATTCCGTTATGAACAACCTACAGAGCTTGGTTACTGTTTGCAATTGGGTTGTAGGAGATTAGATTTGTATATAATATGATTCATCATGCAGCTTGAACGCTAAACTCACCATTGAAAACCATGGAAGCACTGTACAGCTGTTTCATCCTTGTTGGGAATCATCAGCAGTGCACATCCACCGAGCCCCCACGGGGACTCGAACCCGGGGTGAACGATTGTGAATCGAACACCTTAACCACAAGGCTATCCGGGCTGGCTCTCAACGGTTTGTTGAACATCTACACTACACGATATAGCACCCTTCCGTCACTGGCTTTGAACGGTAACAACCCGCTTCCCACACAGCAATCGACTCCTATGATGGATGACTTCTCTGTAGGGGCCTAAGTACAACGAAGGCATTCCGTTATGAACAACCTACAGAGCTTGGTTACTGTTTGCAATTGGGTTGTAGGAGATTAGATTTGTATATAATATGATTCATCATGCAGCTTGAACGCTAAACTCACCATTGAAAACCATGGAAGCACTGTACAGCTGTTTCATCCTTGTTGGGAATCATCAGCAGTGCACATCCACCGAGCCCCCACGGGGACTCGAACCCGGGGTGAACGATTGTGAATCGAACACCTTAACCACAAGGCTATCCGGGCTGGCTCTCAACGGTTTGTTGAACATCTACACTACACGATATAGCACCCTTCCGTCACTGGCTTTGAACGGTAACAACCCGCTTCCCACACAGCAATCGACTCCTATGATGGATGACTTCTCTGTAGGGGCCTAAGTACAACGAAGGCATTCCGTTATGAACAACCTACAGAGCTTGGTTACTGTTTGCAATTGGGTTGTAGGAGATTAGATTTGTATATAATATGATTCATCATGCAGCTTGAACGCTAAACTCACCATTGAAAACCATGGAAGCACTGTACAGCTGTTTCATCCTTGTTGGGAATCATCAGCAGTGCACATCCACCGAGCCCCCACGGGGACTCGAACCCGGGGTGAACGATTGTGAATCGAACACCTTAACCACAAGGCTATCCGGGCTGGCTCTCAACGGTTTGTTGAACATCTACACTACACGATATAGCACCCTTCCGTCACTGGCTTTGAACGGTAACAACCCGCTTCCCACACAGCAATCGACTCCTATGATGGATGACTTCTCTGTAGGGGCCTAAGTACAACGAAGGCATTCCGTTATGAACAACCTACAGAGCTTGGTTACTGTTTGCAATTGGGTTGTAGGAGATTAGATTTGTATATAATATGATTCATCATGCAGCTTGAACGCTAAACTCACCATTGAAAACCATGGAAGCACTGTACAGCTGTTTCATCCTTGTTGGGAATCATCAGCAGTGCACATCCACCGAGCCCCCACGGGGACTCGAACCCGGGGTGAACGATTGTGAATCGAACACCTTAACCACAAGGCTATCCGGGCTGGCTCTCAACGGTTTGTTGAACATCTACACTACACGATATAGCACCCTTCCGTCACTGGCTTTGAACGGTAACAACCCGCTTCCCACACAGCAATCGACTCCTATGATGGATGACTTCTCTGTAGGGGCCTAAGTACAACGAAGGCATTCCGTTATGAACAACCTACAGAGCTTGGTTACTGTTTGCAATTGGGTTGTAGGAGATTAGATTTGTATATAATATGATTCATCATGCAGCTTGAACGCTAAACTCACCATTGAAAACCATGGAAGCACTGTACAGCTGTTTCATCCTTGTTGGGAATCATCAGCAGTGCACATCCACCGAGCCCCCACGGGGACTCGAACCCGGGGTGAACGATTGTGAATCGAACACCTTAACCACAAGGCTATCCGGGCTGGCTCTCAACGGTTTGTTGAACATCTACACTACACGATATAGCACCCTTCCGTCACTGGCTTTGAACGGTAACAACCCGCTTCCCACACAGCAATCGACTCCTATGATGGATGACTTCTCTGTAGGGGCCTAAGTACAACGAAGGCATTCCGTTATGAACAACCTACAGAGCTTGGTTACTGTTTGCAATTGGGTTGTAGGAGATTAGATTTGTATATAATATGATTCATCATGCAGCTTGAACGCTAAACTCACCATTGAAAACCATGGAAGCACTGTACAGCTGTTTCATCCTTGTTGGGAATCATCAGCAGTGCACATCCACCGAGCCCCCACGGGGACTCGAACCCGGGGTGAACGATTGTGAATCGAACACCTTAACCACAAGGCTATCCGGGCTGGCTCTCAACGGTTTGTTGAACATCTACACTACACGATATAGCACCCTTCCGTCACTGGCTTTGAACGGTAACAACCCGCTTCCCACACAGCAATCGACTCCTATGATGGATGACTTCTCTGTAGGGGCCTAAGTACAACGAAGGCATTCCGTTATGAACAACCTACAGAGCTTGGTTACTGTTTGCAATTGGGTTGTAGGAGATTAGATTTGTATATAATATGATTCATCATGCAGCTTGAACGCTAAACTCACCATTGAAAACCATGAAAGCACTGTACAGCTGTTTCATCCTTGTTGGGAATCATCAGCAGTGCACATCCACCGAGCCCCCACGGGGACTCGAACCCGGGGTGAACGATTGTGAATCGAACACCTTAACCACAAGGCTATCCGGGCTGGCTCTCAACGGTTTGTTGAACATCTACACTACACGATATAGCACCCTTCCGTCACTGGCTTTGAACGGTAACAACCCGCTTCCCACACAGCAATCGACTCCTATGATGGATGACTTCTCTGTAGGGGCCTAAGTACAACGAAGGCATTCCGTTATGAACAACCTACAGAGCTTGGTTACTGTTTGCAATTGGGTTGTAGGAGATTAGATTTGTATATAATATGATTCATCATGCAGCTTGAACGCTAAACTCACCATTGAAAACCATGGAAGCACTGTACAGCTGTTACATCCTTGTTGGGAATCATCAGCAGTGCACATCCACCGAGCCCCCACGGGGACTCGAACCCGGGGTGAACGATTGTGAATCGAACACCTTAACCACAAGGCTATCCGGGCTGGCTCTCAACGGTTTGTTGAACATCTACACTACACGATATAGCACCCTTCCGTCACTGGCTTTGAACGGTAACAACCCGCTTCCCACACAGCAATCGACTCCTATGATGGATGACTTCTCTGTAGGGGCCTAAGTACAACGAAGGCATTCCGTTATGAACAACCTACAGAGCTTGGTTACTGTTTGCAATTGGGTTGTAGGAGATTAGATTTGTATATAATATGATTCATCATGCAGCTTGAACGCTAAACTCACCATTGAAAACCATGGAAGCACTGTACAGCTGTTTCATCCTTGTTGGGAATCATCAGCAGTGCACATCCACCGAGCCCCCACGGGGACTCGAACCCGGGGTGAACGATTGTGAATCGAACACCTTAACCACAAGGCTATCCGGGCTGGCTCTCAACGGTTTGTTGAACATCTACACTACACGATATAGCACCCTTCCGTCACTGGCTTTGAACGGTAACAACCCGCTTCCCACACAGCAATCGACTCCTATGATGGATGACTTCTCTGTAGGGGCCTAAGTACAACGAAGGCATTCCGTTATGAACAACCTACAGAGCTTGGTTACTGTTTGCAATTGGGTTGTAGGAGATTAGATTTGTATATAATATGATTCATCATGCAGCTTGAACGCTAAACTCACCATTGAAAACCATGGAAGCACTGTACAGCTGTTTCATCCTTGTTGGGAATCATCAGCAGTGCACATCCACCGAGCCCCCACGGGGACTCGAACCCGGGGTGAACGATTGTGAATCGAACACCTTAACCACAAGGCTATCCGGGCTGGCTCTCAACGGTTTGTTGAACATCTACACTACACGATATAGCACCCTTCCGTCACTGGCTTTGAACGGTAACAACCCGCTTCCCACACAGCAATCGACTCCTATGATGGATGACTTCTCTGTAGGGGCCTAAGTACAACGAAGGCATTCCGTTATGAACAACCTACAGAGCTTGGTTACTGTTTGCAATTGGGTTGTAGGAGATTAGATTTGTATATAATATGATTCATCATGCAGCTTGAACGCTAAACTCACCATTGAAAACCATGGAAGCACTGTACAGCTGTTACATCCTTGTTGGGAATCATCAGCAGTGCACATCCACCGAGCCCCCACGGGGACTCGAACCCGGGGTGAACGATTGTGAATCGAACACCTTAACCACAAGGCTATCCGGGCTGGCTCTCAACGGTTTGTTGAACATCTACACTACACGATATAGCACCCTTCCGTCACTGGCTTTGAACGGTAACAACCCGCTTCCCACACAGCAATCGACTCCTATGATGGATGACTTCTCTGTAGGGGCCTAAGTACAACGAAGGCATTCCGTTATGAACAACCTACAGAGCTTGGTTACTGTTTGCAATTGGGTTGTAGGAGATTAGATTTGTATATAATATGATTCATCATGCAGCTTGAACGCTAAACTCACCATTGAAAACCATGAAAGCACTGTACAGCTGTTTCATCCTTGTTGGGAATCATCAGCAGTGCACATCCACCGAGCCCCCACGGGGACTCGAACCCGGGGTGAACGATTGTGAATCGAACACCTTAACCACAAGGCTATCCGGGCTGGCTCTCAACGGTTTGTTGAACATCTACACTACACGATATAGCACCCTTCCGTCACTGGCTTTGAACGGTAACAACCCGCTTCCCACACAGCAATCGACTCCTATGATGGATGACTTCTCTGTAGGGGCCTAAGTACAACGAAGGCATTCCGTTATGAACAACCTACAGAGCTTGGTTACTGTTTGCAATTGGGTTGTAGGAGATTAGATTTGTATATAATATGATTCATCATGCAGCTTGAACGCTAAACTCACCATTGAAAACCATGGAAGCACTGTACAGCTGTTACATCCTTGTTGGGAATCATCAGCAGTGCACATCCACCGAGCCCCCACGGGGACTCGAACCCGGGGTGAACGATTGTGAATCGAACACCTTAACCACAAGGCTATCCGGGCTGGCTCTCAACGGTTTGTTGAACATCTACACTACACGATATAGCACCCTTCCGTCACTGGCTTTGAACGGTAACAACCCGCTTCCCACACAGCAATCGACTCCTATGATGGATGACTTCTCTGTAGGGGCCTAAGTACAACGAAGGCATTCCGTTATGAACAACCTACAGAGCTTGGTTACTGTTTGCAATTGGGTTGTAGGAGATTAGATTTGTATATAATATGATTCATCATGCAGCTTGAACGCTAAACTCACCATTGAAAACCATGGAAGCACTGTACAGCTGTTTCATCCTTGTTGGGAATCATCAGCAGTGCACATCCACCGAGCCCCCACGGGGACTCGAACCCGGGGTGAACGATTGTGAATCGAACACCTTAACCACAAGGCTATCCGGGCTGGCTCTCAACGGTTTGTTGAACATCTACACTACACGATATAGCACCCTTCCGTCACTGGCTTTGAACGGTAACAACCCGCTTCCCACACAGCAATCGACTCCTATGATGGATGACTTCTCTGTAGGGGCCTAAGTACAACGAAGGCATTCCGTTATGAACAACCTACAGAGCTTGGTTACTGTTTGCAATTGGGTTGTAGGAGATTAGATTTGTATATAATATGATTCATCATGCAGCTTGAACGCTAAACTCACCATTGAAAACCATGGAAGCACTGTACAGCTGTTTCATCCTTGTTGGGAATCATCAGCAGTGCACATCCACCGAGCCCCCACGGGGACTCGAACCCGGGGTGAACGATTGTGAATCGAACACCTTAACCACAAGGCTATCCGGGCTGGCTCTCAACGGTTTGTTGAACATCTACACTACACGATATAGCACCCTTCCGTCACTGGCTTTGAACGGTAACAACCCGCTTCCCACACAGCAATCGACTCCTATGATGGATGACTTCTCTGTAGGGGCCTAAGTACAACGAAGGCATTCCGTTATGAACAACCTACAGAGCTTGGTTACTGTTTGCAATTGGGTTGTAGGAGATTATATTTGTATATAATATGATTCATCATGCAGCTTGAACGCTAAACTCACCATTGAAAACCATGGAAGCACTGTACAGCTGTTTCATCCTTGTTGGGAATCATCAGCAGTGCACATCCACCGAGCCCCCACGGGGACTCGAACCCGGGGTGAACGATTGTGAATCGAACACCTTAACCACAAGGCTATCCGGGCTGGCTCTCAACGGTTTGTTGAACATCTACACTACACGATATAGCACCCTTCCGTCACTGGCTTTGAACGGTAACAACCCGCTTCCCACACAGCAATCGACTCCTATGATGGATGACTTCTCTGTAGGGGCCTAAGTACAACGAAGGCATTCCGTTATGAACAACCTACAGAGCTTGGTTACTGTTTGCAATTGGGTTGTAGGAGATTAGATTTGTATATAATATGATTCATCATGCAGCTTGAACGCTAAACTCACCATTGAAAACCATGGAAGCACTGTACAGCTGTTTCATCCTTGTTGGGAATCATCAGCAGTGCACATCCACCGAGCCCCCACGGGGACTCGAACCCGGGGTGAACGATTGTGAATCGAACACCTTAACCACAAGGCTATCCGGGCTGGCTCTCAACGGTTTGTTGAACATCTACACTACACGATATAGCACCCTTCCGTCACTGGCTTTGAACGGTAACAACCCGCTTCCCACACAGCAATCGACTCCTATGATGGATGACTTCTCTGTAGGGGCCTAAGTACAACGAAGGCATTCCGTTATGAACAACCTACAGAGCTTGGTTACTGTTTGCAATTGGGTTGTAGGAGATTAGATTTGTATATAATATGATTCATCATGCAGCTTGAACGCTAAACTCACCATTGAAAACCATGGAAGCACTGTACAGCTGTTACATCCTTGTTGGGAATCATCAGCAGTGCACATCCACCGAGCCCCCACGGGGACTCGAACCCGGGGTGAACGATTGTGAATCGAACACCTTAACCACAAGGCTATCCGGGCTGGCTCTCAACGGTTTGTTGAACATCTACACTACACGATATAGCACCCTTCCTTTACTTGCTATGAGCGATAATGCGTTCGATTCATAATCTTTCACCCTGGGTTCGGGTCCCCGTGGGGTCTCGGTGGATGTGCACTACTGATTTTTCCCAACATGGATGAAACAGCTGTACATTGCTTCCATGGTTTTCATTGGTCAGTTCAGCGTTCAAGCTGCATGATGCATCATATTATATACAAATCTGATCTCCTAGAATCCGATTGTAATCCGTGTCTTTTGCACTGACTGGAGCTAGATATCTCAGGCAGCACGGGCGGACACTCAGCCGTCTCCTGAGTGTCATCTGGTCAGAGGAATAAATGTTTGAACTCACGCTGATTTTGTCTCTTGGATAAGCTATGGAATGTCGTTATTCGTAAACTAGCGAACCACGGCCCTAAATAATGGATAAGAATCCCTTATTTGTCTCTCTGGCTGTATCACTGAGTTACTGCTAAAAGAATACTCAATTTTGGTTAAATAATTCTGGTTATTTTACCTGTTTGACACATGAAGTACCACCCTAATATCTGAAATAACAAAAGTGTCTTCAATATGAAGCAAGTTTTAATCTGCCGGGTGTAGCAGTGCCTGTTTAAGAAGTAAACTTCTGGACACCTTTCGACCTACATCGATAAAATAACGTACCCCTGATAGGATCACAATGTACTATGAATTGAAAAGACAGCACGGAACACGCGATCGTTTTATCAATGAACCCCAAAGCGAGTGCAACGGAAACATTGATCACAACTAAGGATAAATGGTGTGTGTATCACACTGGGATGGCGTTTCTTGCCTAAAGCGTCGAAAGACATGAATAGTAAGTACTCTAATCGGTCACTCACTCGTACTTACCGGTTTAACCCGGTAATGAACTGAAAGTTCATTCAAAGTAAGCAAGTCCGTTGCGAATTTTCAAAGGAATATGAAAACAGTGAGGGTCGTCAAATTGAAAGACAATTAAAAGGGTTTGTTTGTTCTTCATGCTCATGCGAACAACATATGCATGCGTGTCATTTGTTATTGCCGGAGAAGTTCTCCAGAAAGTATTTTGATTAGTTTTCTTGTATAAATCATGATCTGTTATTACAAGCTCTGAATAACAACGTAACGTGAGTAAATGGGTCCTGTGTTAGATATAGTTCCTATGCATAAAATGTGATCTGTTCTACTTTTACGACTCCAGGATTAGCATTTGCATCACTTAAAAGAGATGCGTCGTTAACCAATTTTACCAACTAACCTGCTGTGGTTTCGTATTCTTACTTTGAAAATCTGGGAGTAATATACGTGTTTCAGGTACGGTTTCATACTACTAACTAAAAAGCAGTCTGTTTCTAAACTGATGATTTATAGTGCCCCCAGTGTTTTTTTATATTGCACACTTTTATTTGTAAATGTCAAGGCCCTTAGATTAGGTTTACTTAGTGTACCTCGACGCCTTTTTGGGGTTATTGAAGACGATATCTAGCTACGCATCTCTATGGCCCATTCGGCTTTTGCCAATCCAGGGCATTTGTGGCGTCGCTACGACATCAGGCTTCCCCTAAAAGGTATATTCTAAAAAACTTCAGCTCTCTCGGTACAATTTTATGGATGTAAAACCTGACCATTTCGAGAAGATGTACGCCGGTTGACGATATTCGACCGCTGGTGTTTACGATCAATCGCACGAGTATGGTAGCAGAATTATGTCAGTAATGATGAAGTGCGAAGAGTACTGTTCAGCAATCTGGGCAATCGGTTCTCATCGTCAGCCACCGTGGATAGGCCATGTCTTGCAGATGCCCGCCTAGCGTTTACTTAACCGCGCTCTATTCGCGCTCGATGAACAAGAATGGAAACGGTGGCTTAGCGAACAACCGGTGACCCGAGAAAAACTTTAAAAAACAGACTTCCAGTTCAGCCACAGTAGGGCTCTATTGTCTACCAGGTTAAAGCTGACGGATATGGCTCGAAACTGGAGTCACTGGCGTCAGTGATGGGTTGGCTCCCCATCCTTCCCCTTCCATTTAAGGAAAGAAATATTCAAAGCAAAATATCGTGTGTGGGAAAAAGTGCAAAAGAAGTCTCCCCAACTTTCCTACCCTTGTCCTTCTTGTATATCGTCTTCCCACTATCACACGGTCTCTTTGGGCATGTTGCCTGTGTTAGATCAGTGTTGCTGCTCATCATGTACGCGTGCCCGGCACTCCTCTGCCCCCTCGTCCTCATACGTGTGCACTCCGATGTTATATGTTCACTAGAATCTAATTTGAATCGTCTGGAATGTGAATGGATACTCTTCATTGAAGAGCCCACAAATGAATCAAAACTGTGATTTCTCATAGTTACTCGTGTCTGGGTCACTGCTAACCCAACGAACAACGAGGCTGCATGTGCAAGCGCTCATACTGACAGTAAGTAGTATGTAAACGCATACCTGATGATCGGCAACAACAGCGAAACCGGTCGTGTACTTCCGGGGAAATTTTGTCCACACGTAAACCATATATATATATATATATATATATATATATATATATATATAATGGTATTCATATGTGCGGAAAAATAACGGATACAGATAAAAGTTCCCTGCTTAGGCCTAAAGTAACCCCTATAGGAGAAACACTTTTGATGTGCGAGATACATTTCTCTACATAAATCTCCGGTCCCATAACCGAACAAAAACCCTGCCATCCGAGTGTTGCCTCTCAACAATCAATGATTAATTTTTGGAACAAAATTTGCCATGCGCTTTAGTCTTTGGTGGTAGACAGCACTTCACTTTCGTCCGGATCGCTACCACACCTGACCTATTGGGGCCTTATGTGGTTCTCCACTCCAAGTCTCAGGTTATGGTTGCCCGTTGTAACTGATAGTGCAGTGGACCTTCGTGGCTATGGGGTATATGCCCCTTCCAGTGCACTTATGCACAAGCATGTAATAGAAAAAAGTTAGTCACTAGGCCACCGGGTCTGGTGAGTTGTAGTATCATGAACTGAGTATGATTTATACCAGCCAGAAATAATGATACACGCTTCAGTTGAATGGGGTTGGAGAGGGCTTCAATCTCGTGCTAAGAACTTGATATTGTTCGCCTGTCAAGGTGGCCCAGACCCGGATGTGACGAACGGTATTCAACATGCTAATATGCCGTTTTTCAATTTTCGACAAAATTTGAGGCCACGCATCGCAGTACCATGAGTCGCGTAACGTATTTGATGCTAAGGAAACAGGTTTTCGAAGCATACCAAACGGAAACCTTGTGCGAGCGGGCGAAAATTTTCTAGACTAAACAATCGAAACTTTTTTGACAACGATGCTATGATGTGGTGTATGCGATGAAAAATGGGAATCTTTAGTCTTCGGTTAAGGCACCAATTCGAGGTGTTTCAAAAATGAACCATGACAGACAAGGCCCTAATAGTTCTTCCATTACTAGACAGTTGCATTGAGCATTCGGAACTATATTTGTGCCACATTATTGGCGTTTTTCTTGTACTATCTAATATACATGCGAATACTAAGTAGTTTGATTAAAGAGATGACGCTAGTATTTGCACATTTTTGCAGGGAATAAAGGGTTCTAGGAAGTTATTCAACCCTTGTGCGAATCGGCTGCGTCGTAGATGGTATTACTTCGATTGCACGAAAATGAGAATACCGGAAGTTAAATAACTTGCTTGGTTGAGCTCAATTTGAAGAATGGTTGAAAGACGGAAAATGCATGTTCCTAGTGGACACTACCTTGAAAATGATACTTCTTGACTTCTTGATCACTAAGATGCATAACGGTGCTTAAAATCAAAGGACTTTTGCACTAAAATATATGCAAAACGATGGGTCCCGTGTATCCAATTTATGAGAAAAGAAAGAAGACATAGGTCGCGAGATGCAAGCATTTCGTTTACTTTTGTCTACCGTGTACGTAAAACATCTTAGTTTATATATCATACGGCGAGGTAAAATAACGCAGTGGAATGGACTAGATAGAGAGCTATGACAGTACGTTAGGCAGGGGGATAGAGAGGTCTGTTTGGTTAGTGCCAAGGCAAACAGACATTTTGTTTCAACCGTTTTTGTGCACAAAGCGCCGGCCGATGCGACATGATAATCATTGCTTCACTGAATAATATCCAGGTGTCCGGATGAAACACCACAAAGGAGTATTTATCGCAAAGCAATGTGGGGCGGTCGCTATTTACAATTTTTCAGCCTTGCACCAGCGGCCTACAAAGGTGGATTAGTCCGAACTCTCTTAAACAGAGCGCTGAAAATCTGCGCCAGTGGTCAGGTGCAAAATGAAGAGGAGTCCATGAAAAGAACGTTGCTGACCAATGGTTATGCCGAGAAGTTCATCGAGCATCACCGAAAGCCGAGGAAAGCATACAAAAATCCAACCACGGTTGATAAGAAGCAAGTTCTAATAACCATTTAAAGGTGACCGCGTATTTAACCAAATAAACAGAAATTTTAATTCAGCTATAAGGCTTTCACGCACAACGGCGCAAATAAGTCTGTTTCAGACCACCAACAGGTTTAGCTTCAAAAATCACACAAACAGTTTTGCCGATCCTAGTGTCTCACAGCTGCGGTGACACATATATTGGAAGGACGGGTCGCTGCTTGACTCAACGAGTGTCGGAGCACATTCCTAAATGGCTAGCAAAATCAATGATGCAACCCAATGCGACCATAGAGAATGACGTCAAATTTCTAACTTCTTTAATTGCAAAACACTTAAATGCATCAGGTCACAAGGTTGACCTTACTAAATCCTTCACAGTGTTATTGCGCAATCCCAAATCGAAACTGTTAGCATTTAGTGAAGCGATGCTTATCATGTCGCATCAGCCGGCGCTTTGTGCACAAAAACGGTTGAAACAAAATGTCTGTTTGCCTTGGCACTAACCAAACAGACCTCTCTATCCCCCTGCCTAACGTACTGTCATAGCTCTCTATCTAGTCCATTCCACTGCGTTATTTTACCTCGCCGTATGATATATAAACTAAGATGTTTTACGTACACGGTAGACAAAAGTAAACGAAATGCTTGCATCTCGCGACCTATGCCTCAAGTCGGTCCTCATAAAATATATGCCTCCAAAAACACATGGGTTTCTTGGGATGTTCATAATCAAGCTTATTTTTGATTTTGTCTTTCAGGGAAGAAGTGGAGAAAGATTTTGAAGCTAAAAACTTCGAAACTGACTACACATCAACTACTCACTTGGACTTTCATTGCAATCCACCCCCAGGGCGGCCGAGACCGGAACCCAGAGTGAGTTTGGAGGATTTCTCAAATATCGGCATGTGCTTCGGCACCTAACAGCTTCCCAGTGTTCAGGAGTAGGTTGATTACTTTGCTGATTCATTTCTAGTGCTTTGGATTGTTCCGTTACATCTTACTGCCATGGATTATTTCTGCCATGTGTCACCTTTATTCTGAACCACGTCAACCTTCCAACATCTTCAGGATTATACGACAGGTTTCGTACGCACGTAAAAAACGTATAGCAAAAGTTTACCAGTCATTTTTGCAATACACATTCATCGTTCTTCCGCTAAATGAACCAGCTTAAGATAACCAGGACTAAATCTGACCGTTGTTTTTTTAAGTTAGAGTTGTGAATGAATTCGGACATTAGGAGTTTTGCGGACTAACTCACAGAAGTCAGTAAAAAATATAACCAAAATTAAGCACCACTATACTAAGCGCCGAATAATAGCGAACACTCAGCCTGTTAGCCAACCGCCACTTGTTTTTTTCGATACTAATAATAATAATACTCTTTTTACTTCTTTTTTTATTTATTATACAACATTGTACAACAATTCAGGAAGGGGGCAGCGGCCAATGGAAGGCTGCCAAATGGGAAAGGTAGATGGGTGGTCAGCAACAGCTGTAACCCTAACGGTCTGATATCGGTCTGCATGGGCTATCCGTAGGCACAATGTTGGCTATGAAAACCGGCTATTCTCAGTAGAAATTGCGGATAGTATTACTCGTGGATCATCTGTCTCATTTGTAACACCAAAATATGGCGGAAATGCAGGGTCATTATTGACCAGCTTGTTTAATTTTGGGTTGAGTTGGTTGGGACGTTTGTTGCACATCTTATTGGATGGGCTTCCTGTTTGTGCATTTTTTCTTTACATATAGTCAGCTAGTGGGACGTATGTCGAAGCGGTTAGTTCAGTATTTGAAAGACAGGTGATAAAACTTTGCCAGTGATCTTGGTCAGGTAGAACGCATCGGGCTTCCGATCTGGGGTTCAAAAGTTCTGATTTCTGGTTAATTAAAGGTGCCAAGCAGCGTCAACAGTTATATTTTATTCCTTCTGCTTTGGTACGAGATTTCTTTGAATGTATGATTTACTCACATAGTATGTACTGGTTTACTCCTTATATGTCGAATCATTTAATTTCTAACTGGATATTATAAGTCAGTTCTTCATAAAAAGCAATCAGTTTGTTGGTACAGCGTGCAATACAGAAATCCTAATCATTGCTAATTCTACGGAGATTCATGGAGCCTTTTGCACCAGTCACATTGATGAGATTGGTTTAGAATGTGTAAAATAAAAGTTTCTTGCTGACCAATCAGGAAACGCTATTGGTGTGGTAAAAAGCATGTGCAACTCATCCTTCCTGTTTTGAGGAGATTCTACTGACACACCAGCTGGTAACATTGCCCACCCCGAGTTCTAGACGATGAATGCCACTCTCCGGCCGATGATTGTATAGTTCTATATGCCTCAGCCATTTTACCATCCTCTTCGGGTTCCTCCACTTCAAATTTGCTGCTTCTTCCATTGTTTCTGTCTTCATCGTCGCCTCCCTCTAGTTTTCTCAGATGAACCCTATTACTTCTTACCCGACAGCTTCCACAGCGTAGCAGGTACGATTTCTTTGTTATGCGCGATAACACCTCTCCTTTCGTCTAGGATTTTCCTGTTGGTTCTATTGTTTGAATCCAGACTGTATCACCTAACTTGTCTTCCAAATAGATGTTGTATTTTGCTTGTTCTCGCAGTTTCAGATGTCATGTTTATAAGCTCAAGTACAGCGATAAACGGATCACTGCCCTCGGATTTGCTCTTCTTGAGTGTTTAACTCCCCTGTTTGGCCCAGCTTTCAGTCTTACCTCTGAACTGACTGTAGTAAGGACTGGTGATGTGATGGCCGAAACTGAGAACTGCGGGAATTCCGTGCTGCAAAACTGAGGATCATCATCGGAAATCCCTCGAAGCGGGATTACATGTGGCACGAAGTGGGTTCATATTTCATTGATGATGTCTGCAGTTGTACCGGAGCTCAGGAAGTTGACCTCGAATAAGTCACTGTACTAATTAGCGGTCACTAAATAACTGTCCATCCCGTGGAAAAAGTAACAAACGCCATAATTTGCCAAAGGCAGTCCGGAATCGGACTAATCTCCATCGGTTCTCCCGTTTGTCGTTGATCAAATTGCCTACGCGAAACGCACTCTGCCACCATCTGTTTAACCTGTTCCACCACACCCGGCCAGTAGTATGGCTTTCTGGCCCGGCTGATACATTCGTGTGGTCGATGTAACTGGTGCAGAGCAGCTTTTCGAAAAGATTGCGGGACCGCCTAATACCCACCTAAAAACAACAGGTCATCTGTTGTTAGCTCATAACAAAATTTGAAGTAGGGCATTACTTCTGCCAACCGAGTTCTTTTAGCTTCCGGCCAACCTAGGATGATAACTTCCTTCAAGGACTGTAGACATGGATCTGTCATTATGGCATTCCGGATTTGGGACTGTTCAAACTCCGTTACCGCCAACGCAATATTCACCGTCGCATTTCCATATTCGCCTTCCGCATTCGGCGGTGTGGCTCGTGAGTGTGTCGGCCACAAATATTTGTTTGCCTTATCGATAATGTAGTTCATAATTCACTCTTGGAGAGGTATTAACATCGATTGCAGTCTCCTGAGAGCTCAGTGTAGCGGCTTATCTACGATCAGGATCAACGATTTGTGACCTGAGTGTATGTGCGTAAGTCGGCCAAAGGTTGAACTTATCCAGAGCGTGCATTATTGTCAGTAGTTTTATCCCGATTCGTGCATGTTTCTGTTCACAAATTGTTAACGCCCCAATCAAGCGGGTGCCCATTTTGCAAAAGAAAATCTCAACCCATGTTGACTAGTAGCACACTGTATGCATAAAGGTAAGGTGTGGTGATAATATGCTAGGACTGGGACCTTCGCAATAAGCTGCTTTATGCAATCAAATGCTAATTGCTGTTCCTCTGTCAATATCCCCGTTTCTCCATCATGTTTTAATTGGCGCATTGATCTCATCAATTCCACTAACTCTGGAAAGAATATGCTCAGGTAGTCGATCATTCCATTTTAATGTGGGACACTGTAACGATTGAAGAAGGCATATCTACAATCCTACTTACCTTTTTCGGATCCGGTTTGATACCTTCGCTTGTGGAACTTGAATGCTGCTAAACAAAATATCAGCTTGTCCCGTTTCAGCTTAATTCCATCTCTGATACAGCGTTTCAGAAAAGAATCGAACCTTCTGCTATGATCCTCGATATTTTTCCGACGGTTAGAGTATCGTCTGCTATGTAGAGTACTTTAGGTGGTCGTCCACTGCCTGGAGAATCCTCTTCTTTAGTATTTCGCTAGATGCCTTCAGGCTGACCGGTAGTCACTTCCAACGGTAACGGCCATACGGTGTGCCAAATGTGGGCAAATAACTCGAGACTTCCTCTAACTTTAAATGCCAAGACGCTGTAGTCATATCAACCTTCGTAAAGCAACGCACATTTGATAAATCGGGTAGAATATCTTCTAAACCAGGTAACGAAAAGTGCTCTTACCCGAGTGCATCGTTTAGTGGTTTGGGATAAATGCAAATGCAAAGTTTCCTGGATGCTTTTGTTACAATCACAATTTGACTCACCCAATCTGTCGCTTCATCAACTTTGAGCAGGACGTCTTTTGATATAAGAATATCCAACTCGCGTTCAAATCCCTCTCTAATTGCGTTGGGAACACGCCTTGTTGGTAAGGCCACAGGTTCCGCGGATTTATTTAAGTATATTCTCACCATTCCCGGAAGCGTTCTCAATTCCTCACTGGAAACAGGGGCATATTTTTCCAAGTAATATTCTACCCTGTCTGGTGTATGATGCGTGAATGAATCACAGTGGAATGACACCAAACCCAGGTTTTCGATTGATGCACAACCCAGGATGGAAAAATAGCCCTGGTCGACCACAACAAAGTGTATGGTGGATGAATGTCCATCCTTAGGATTGACAACTTGCAGCATTGCCCCACCTTCTAAACGAACCTTGTCGCCGTCCCACGAAATAAGCCCTTTCTGTGTCTTTGTCGATGCAATACTACATGGAGAGTCCATAGACATAATGTTCATCGATGCACCCTTGCCTAAATGGAAATCCACTTCTCCGCTCACCAGCGTTTTGTGCAAAACTTTTTTTCGCTTTGTCGGCATTTTTATCTCATTCACTCGACCTGTATTGTGATGATTTTATTTTCTATTTACTGTTTTCTTAAGAAAACACCTTGGGACGAAATAGTCGCACTTCTTGCAGTTATCACAGGTTTGCCCTCGGGGCTGGACAGCCGTCTCTTCCTATGAAATGTAGTCTGCTACACAACCGATACTCCATCCTTGGCTCCGTGCCTGTCTCCAGTGCAATTTTGCACAGACAACAGATTCTGCCGTATTCGAAATCTCTGTGAATTTTTCGGCTGCTTCATCAACTCGGCAGATATTGGCTCACTGCGGAAGTGTAAATATAGGGGCTTTCAAGTGCATTTTACCCACACTGGGATGGTGCAAGCCTATCACTATCCACTCCTGCATAAGGCTCTTTAGGCGCGCAGGACTAGAGAATCAAATGGCATGCTGACGCGGTTGATAGCTACAATCCCGAATCGAACGATGCTTCGCCAGTAGCCAGAAGAACAAGTCGAGCCAAAGAGATGTTGTTGAGAACCTGCAGAGCAGCGAGTCTAAGGCGGGAAACGATCAAGGAGGGCTCACAAGAGCGTGCCATATTGACGCTCGAACCAGAAATAGCTTGGTTCGGAGTGGTGAGATAAATTTTATACACGGGGCGGCAATAAGGATGATGATTGCCAGAAGTAGATCTACTATCAGTACACTCTATTCTAGGCAGGTGCAAAACTTTGTGCCAGTGACCTCAGCGACAACACAAGAGGGCCAAAGGTTTCGTCCAGCTTCTGTGTCCGCTGGTTAAAAACAAGTCACACGTATGTTTCATTGCAATCACCAAGACAATATCGTTCGAGTTTAAATATAACCATCGTCAATTCACAGCTGACCCCATCGGAATCATACGAAAAGTTACTTACAAAGCAAAGCACCGGCAATCCAATGATGTGACGAAATGATGCAACCTCTGATCTCTACTCCATCGCCGACAGCGTCCGAAAATCTTCCTACTGCGTTCGGCACAGCCTACAGTTTTCAGACAGTCGGTGGCTGTGTCTACAGGCGACTGTGCGGTTGCGCCTCCGATGTCGACATTTTCACATCAGTTCCCGCTGCCACCATGTCAAACATAAGTTCTTCAGGAAAAGTAGTCAGTTTATTGTTGCAACATACAGAATGGAAATCTCAATCATTGCTGACTTCTCGATGGTTAACAAAACCTTGCGCACCAATCAGATTACTTGACTCTAGTGTGCCAAACACAAGTTACCTGCTGACCAATCAGGAAGCGCCATTGATGTGTTAAATCAAAAACATCTAACGCACTAGGAGACAATGCAAACGAAAACTGGTATCCAGTAATAAAGGCTGGATGATCCTAACTTAAAATAATATCCGGCTTTTCGTTAAGTTCAATACTCTGACTCGCTCAGTCAATCTAAATACTTTGTACGACCCAGGGCCCTGCATTTGCAATCCAGAATCGCGGGGGTTGTTTGGTTATGCACTCCCACGTACGTTGAACAAGTCCATCTTTGAAGTAATACTTGTTTCATAAACGTACAAAAACATTGTCTTTTCCGCACAATATGAGGACACTAATGGTAATGGAATACCTAATATTATCTCTGTTTTCTGACGGTAATTATGGTCAGTAAGTTTCGAAAGCGCAATCTGCATGTGCGACGATACTTCATCTTCTATTTTATTGGAATGCAGCTGCGTAGATAAAAAGCTTGCTTAAATAGTTTATTCTTTCCTATGATAAACATTGCTGTCAATCCATCTAAACCATGTGAAATGATCAAAAAAAAAACATTTGAGATATCCTCAGTCAGTGTGTTAACTGTGTTTATCTGGCAGCGTTCCGTAACCAAAAGCTCCACTCAACTGTTAGTTAGTTAAGATCCATAGTATGGTTCACTATCGAACAAAATGTCACTCAAGCTACTAACTGTGCTCACAGACACATTTTTCTTATTTATATCACATTTGCATTGCAGAAAATGTTTTGTAAATAAAAAACCAACCGTGCAATGAAACTTGACCGAGCAGATGCGGTATTGTGAAAATTAAGTTAAAAGAGATCTGTTGAAAAGGTCGAAATTATTTGATTTCATCTGAATAATGTTTCAGCTTTGTGAGCTCGCTCAAGAACAACCGGTTACTTTTTGGACGGAACATCTGAACTGCTTGCCGGTAATTACTGTCTCTCTTGATGATTTTCCATGAGTATTCCAGCAACAAAACTTTCCATTCCTGTTTGGTTTTACTATAAAGTGACATTTTATGACTGAAATGAATTGTATTTATGTGTTCACTTACATCTGCACTGTTTGCCAGTTTTGAGAAACGAGAGATTGAATGGATGTCATCAACGCCATTTGTGCTGACCTGGTGACAAACAACCGATCACAGATCTGCGGTTGGCATATATATATATATATATATATATATATATATATATATATATATGTATATATATATATATATATATATATACGGTGTCACTAAAATACTTAGGCCGTGCTATGGTTGCACTAAGAATAAAAAAGTCTTATGCTTTTAGATATTGTATTGCCAACGACTCAGTATTTTGATCAAATTTTATTTCAGGGGAATACAACGGTCGGATTCGGCAGTCCCCGTCCTCACGCAAGAAACGCTTCTTTTACCGCACCTGTCGGCATGTATTTGAATGGACCGATGCCGGGTGAGATGCCGGCGTATCAAAGATGAACAGGTGTAATAGCAGACAACACTGAACCCAACAAAGGAACCGTACTATAATGATAACATCAAATAAAATTATAGGAGCAATTCGCCATTGTTATTCTGTGGGGTTCTTTTTCATTTATGGAAGAATAATTGAGGAGCAACAGACAGTTGGTTCCGAATTACTCTGAGCAACATTCACTCAGCTACAAGTAACGTCCAGGTTTTACGGTCAGTGGCACTTCCGTGTCCACAAGCTACCTCTACAGGCTTGAAGGTACCACTTTTGAAGCTAACGAAGTACGCGAGATTCTGCAATTCGAAACTGAAAACATGTAAAAGTAAGACATGGAAACCATTTATCGGCACAATAGAGACTTCAACTTGGTTTGTCTGCGGTAGACGGAAGGTAGATATATGGATACCAAGTAGTATGCAAAAGGTTTGGACAAAATCTCCTCGGAAGCACACGACCGGTTTAGCGGTTATTGTCACTCATGAGGTATGCATACCCGGTACTCCTCTGTCCACTCATCTTCATAATTGTACACTCCGATGTTATATCTTTACTAGGATCTAATTTGAATCGTTTGGAGTGCGAATGGATACTCTTTAAACTAACTGAAATCACAGTTGTGATTCATTTGTGAACTCTTTAATGATGAGTATCCATTCACGATATATATATATATATATATATATATATATATATATATATATATATATAATGTCCAGCACTTCAACGGTGATCAGTTGGATGAAAAACTCCCCCTGTCGTGGGTTGGACAGAAAAGGCCTATATCATGACTGCCACTTTCTCCGGCCAGAGGATGAATTACAGGTCCTTTTCAGGGTCAACTCAACCTTAATCATTGTCTTCAGCCTTGGTCTTCATGTTATTCAGAGATACTTTAGAAGGTAGTGAAACACAAAAATGTTGTGGTGGTATTGACTAGATACACCTTAATTCAAGTCTGTGATTAGATTTCTGAGAACTAATCAGTTATTCTAATGAGGCCCCAAATACAGTAAACAACTGCCAATAAAATCTAAAGTGGTTGCTTTACGGCTGGTTAACTTGGTACATGTTCAAGTAGATTCGGTGCTTAAGCATCTCGGTAGTCTGCTGATCGGATTGTGAATGTCGACTTTGCCAGTGAATACTACAACAAATTTGTAAGAGTAAGCATATGTAGTTACGAGTTGACTCGGATGATCCGCATCCAAGGCTCACACCTCGAATTAAATGACCACTTCATTCAAAATAAGTAACCTCACATTCAGTTCAGTTCGGTTTATACAACCACTAATCTCGCACTTCTGTGCTCTGGTTCCGTTTGCTACCTTCCAGCATCGTCAAGTAAAGGGCGAAAAGAATATAAGCATAAAGTGAAAAAGATCCAAAACAAAGCGGCGATCACGAAGACAAAGAAAGAGTCCGAATACAACTACGCCACTGACCGGGACAACTAGCCATATCACTTAATGTTTTCAACCATTTGGTAGGTGGATCACGTGGACTCCAACCTGGAAGTCTAACACGTTCTACATGTCCAAGCCTACCAATCAAGATTTTCATACCTTTTTGCTATGTCATGGACTGATCATCTCGACCTACCTTCCAGTCACTATCCGCCTCGTAGAACAGCGTAGACCGAGGAAGTCTATCGACGGGAATGCGCAACACATGTCTCAGCCAATTAAATTGGTTTGGATTCAGTATTTGACTGAGCTCTGGTTCCCAACACCTTACGCCGAACCACAGCATTGCTGATGCGGTGCTCCCACCATACTCGGGCAGTGCTACGGAGACATCGATGCTCGAACACCGACTGACTTCGTCTACCTTCCACCCTTAACGACCATGTTTCTAAACCGTATGGGAAAACGGACGTAACCGCCGCATGGTACACTCTACCCTTGACAGGCAACTGGATGCCACGCCAGCCCCACAAATGGCCGAGGTTGGCAAAAGCCAAACACACCTTCTGTGTACGCAATAATACTTCATCCGACATCTGCCCACCTGGTGAGATGTTACTGCCCAGGTAACAAAATCTGTCTACTTCAGCTAAAGTTTCCCCTTTCAACACAAGGTTTCGTGTTGATTCAATCCAGTCTTGCAGCAGCATTTTACACTTCGAAGAGGCAAAACGCATCCAAAGCATTACTGCACTGTTGTTTAGGCTATCCGAGACAGCTTGCAACTTACCTGGATCTTCACTCAGAAGAACAATATCTTCCTCGTATTCCAAGTCAGACAGTTCACTGTCTGAGCAAAGATCACACACGAGGATAGAGCTATTTCAAGAATCGATTCAACTACAAAAAACGGAAGGGGAAAGGCGATAAGGGTAAACCATGACGAACACCACTTTCCGTGGTGAAATCGGATGAAAGGTCACCGTAAGCACGAGCTCGGCTCCGGCTATTCGCATACAAGCACTGGAATACAGAAATAAACTTCTCCAGCACACCCTTCAATGAGAGACAGTGCCAGAGAACTGTGAGGCCGACTGAGTCGAGCGCAGCTTTCAGTTCAAGAGTGACACAGATTGTGGGCCTACGGAAGATATGTCTGTGGTCTAAGGTTTACCGAAGAATAAAGATGTGGTTGATACAACCACGACCGGGTCTGAAACTGGCTTGATTCTCACGCGTACACATTTTGGGCGCGCTGGACAATCCGTGGAGAATAAGTCCGATGAGCAGCTTGCACGTTACAATTATCGAGCTAATTCCTTTGTGGTTTTCACAAGAGGACCTGTCACCTTTGTAAATCAGCACAATCACCGATTCACACCATTCCCTAATAATCTGCCTGTTATTTCAGATTACCTGGAGGAGTTTTTTCAACTCCAAAACTAAAGCTTT
This sequence comes from Fasciola hepatica, assembly GCA_948099385.1. NCBI lineage: Eukaryota > Metazoa > Platyhelminthes > Trematoda > Plagiorchiida > Fasciolidae > Fasciola > Fasciola hepatica. Next base: position 19,864,435 of record CANUEZ040000142.1, read on the forward strand.
GCCTCTATCCTGGAAAAAGATGGGGGCAATCCATCCGGTCCAGCGACTTAATATCTTTTCAAGTGATCTATCTCTCGCATAACCCCTATTACTGATAAACGGGTGCTATCCACGTGTATCGTTTCTCTGGCAGGTATATTTGGAAGGTCCACAGTTGAATTGGGCCAACAGGACCAATCCTTAAAGTGCTCCGCCCAACAGTCCAGACGACGTCTCTGAGAGTGAATCAGCGAGCTGTCAGATCCCCTAATTAGCTCACTTATCTCGGAATTGCGTGAACTGGTACCACGAATCAGACAGTGAAGGTTGCGGGTATTGCAGCCTTTCCCATTTCTCTACATTTCGCAATCCACCACTGCTCGTGGTCATTTATCAGGCTCCTAGTCAGTTGGGGTCCCAGAGATTTGCGCACTGCATTGAATTTGGCATCCGGAGGGACGGATCTGCGAGCATCCAGCAGGGCAACTAATGTCAAAGATATCCATCGTTTGTGAGGTCTACTTGAACCACAGTCCTGTGTGGCATTAGACGAGGCATACAAGGTTTCCTTGATCTGTTGCCAACGTTCAGTTGGGTCGTGCACACCCGGTAGCATCTATAAACATGTAGGCAGCTGCGCCTGAAAAGCAGATAGTTACTTATCGTCCATAAGCAACCGCTTGAGATGGGTGGCATTTGCATTGGTGTGACCGTGGACGAGACGTAAACAGATGCGAGCACGTTTCAAGGCGTGATCTGAGTCCACGGATCTAGACCAAAACGAATAACAATCTTCAGTCGATCCACGCCAGCAGTGACCAATCACAATATGGCCAATCTGAGTCCAAAATTGTGAAGACATAGGAGGGCGCCATGCCATTGCATGGCGTTTTTTATGGCAGAAGTTATTACTGGCCGGAAACAATCTGTGGCCAGAGCACAGCTGAATGAGGCGATGGCCATTATCGGTACGACCGGCCGGGACACCAAATAGGCCTCCGATGTGCCTTTCGGAATCTCCCAAACGGCCAACTTGACCGTTGTAATCCCCGACAATGACCACCACGCACGCTTCGAAGCAGCTGGGACTAATGCTGATAAAATTTGTCCTCGGTTTCAGAGGAACTGCAGTCAATGGGCGCATACACAGACATGACGAACAAGCATCGAAGCTCCAGTTTGTTGTTGTTGACACGAACAGAATCGTCCAACGGAACCACATACAGACTACCGCTGACTGGAATCCGGTCTAGCGGCGTACGCTCAGCTCTCAAGCTCGAAGCAATTCCAACGCCGGCCTGACCACGAGCACCAGAAACCGGATAACTCAACACACGGAGAGTAAAGCGAGAGGCTGAGGTTGTGTCTGGAAATGCAAGCATGATCACAAGAGTGGGATCTTGTATGCGTGTTTCGGAGACACACCATACATCTATTTTGAGGGTATCAAGAGTTTTAGTGAGGACATCCTGTTGCCTTGTCTGATAGTGTGCAGACGTTGAAGGCAACCAAGTGAAATGAACATTTATGCCTAAGGAGTGCATTCGATTTTTACCCAACTACTAAACTACCGCTTTCTTCATAGTCTGAGAGACTCGTGGCGTTTTGTGTCAATCTTGAATTGACGGAGGAAAAGTTTGCAGGGAAGATGTCAGGGGTTTCTGGGTGACTGGTACTTCGCGGCTGCCCACACCGCAAAAGGGGTTTTTTGGGAACCCTAATCAGAGTATTTGACTCAAAAGTCTGACCCACAAGGCAGTGGGGTGTTAAACCTCACGGGAAGTGAGCGATGAACCTGTGAAGAAACTTCTTCTGGTCTATCACGTGGGGCCTGAGTGTTGCAAGCATTATGTCTTATCTTAGCTGGTGCTTTGCTATCGATCCGCTTTTCAGATTCATCCCTTAGCCCCATGTACCTAATGGAGCAAGCAGAACGTGGATGGTGCGGCATCCATTGAACTGAGGGCTGCCCAGCCAAGAAGAGCGACAGCGCCCTCGAGACTTACGATGACTTCTCCCACCGTCAAGAGAAAACCCAGGTACTCCTCTTCTACGTCCATCTAGTGGAGGTATTTCGACCGGTAAACTGTTTTTCTCCGTGTTTATCCGTTGGAATGTCCTCTCCAGGAGCATAATGGTTAGAACCAGATGTTGTCCAGTAATTGGTACAGAGACTGGACTTTATCTGGCCTCTACCCATTAACCTGTTGGGCGTGGTTGCATCTGCGACTTGAGGAAGCCATCCTGCATAGCTCTTTGTGTCATGGAGGCACGCAAGCCATCACACCACGTCAAGGTGCAGTCTCGTCATGGTGGAAGGTCCCATTCGTAGGAAATGCCACTAACAGAAACTTGCAATATGTCTGGGGCTTCTTCCATTCGGTTTATAGCATAAAAAATAGGACCTCTGAGGTTATAATTTGTTCATACTAGTGTCACTCACATTTGCATCAGAATGCGAGCTAGCAGCTTTTTTTCGATTACTATAGGCAGTATCATGAACTGGCTACTGTCACGGTTATCAGTAGCAAAAACAGAACTTCGAAACCACCTGGGTGGAACCGGAATTACTGCATGTGTTCGGTTGATAAATGGTCACATCCATTTAGTGAAGTATTAGAACTTGTTACTTTTCAATCAAAACTGTTTTCTAGCACAGATTTCTCGTCCAGTGACGTTCCTTTTATGAACTCCTTCATTTTTCGCCTAATTTATAATGCATATTTTTCTGTGCTTTTTGAAGAGAGTTCTGACTATCTTATGTTTGTAAGCCACCGGAGCATTACGAGTACAGTTCGCGTTAAGTAGTTTACGAAGGATATTATGTTCCAAGTTTCTGTTTGAACGTCCATTTAATAAAGTATCTGAAAAAGGTAAGCTGTTGCCCCTTTTCTCTTCGAAGGAAACAGACAGGTTCGGACATTTTGGGTGTGGACAAAATAAATAAAACCTCATTCATTCGAAAAAATAGAACAAAAATATTGGGTAATATTTTCATAGAGCTTGTTCTAGATCTTTACCGAGAATACATCAGCCAAGTTTGGAGACAGATGACATTCCATGGCCACACCATCAACCCGTCCATATGTTCACCCTTCAAAATTAAAAGGAACACAATTTACCCAACAGAATACTTAACAGGAATAGTTAGATGAAAGAATAAAACCGCATAAATAAGCTACTGCCTTACGAAGAGGTACTTTAGATAAGGCAAATCAAAATCAACATTGTGTGAGAACCCACTGAAACTTTGCTTGGTAAGTATGGTGGTTCATGTGTGTCCTGCGGATAAAATAGCGTCAGATGGTTCCAAATGGAGACAAGAGTGTCAATAAGCCGTCGTAAGAATTTGTGATACACAAAAATTTAAATCGAAAGTGTGGGCCTACATGGGGCTCCCAAATGACGGGATTTTGGCGATCTCTCAAAATAATGTTTGCGTCCCGACTGATTCCAAGCGTGAGAAACGACGGTGAACAGTGGTGGATTTTGAAGTGTAGAGAGATGGAAAAAGCTTTAATGATCGGCAGTAGCCCCAACTTCGTCAGTCTAGTCAGAAATACCGGTCCCCGAAAGCCAGGCGTTAGCGGATTGATCAAAGAGGCGAACTGCTCACTGATCCAGACTCAGGAGCCTCGTCCATTTCGCAGGGCGGTGCATTTTGAGAAGCAGTTTAATTGGCCTTTATCCTCGGCAGGTCTTCTAAGTAGTAGGATGATTAGAGCTCCAGCTGTAGATACCGGTTCTCCTTCAGAGGAGGTTCTCAGTGAGTTAGGCTATCTTAAACGACATCAGGCTGTTGAACTGGTTGGGTTGCCTTGGTCTATTTTCAAAGGCAGTGGCTCAGCACTTTTACTGGAGTTGACGAAACTTCTCGGTTTGGTATGGGATAGGGAACAAGCTCCACAGAATTGGTATGAATTGGTGATCGTACCGATTCATAACAAAAGAGACAGGTCCTCGTGTGAAAACAGCAGAACAATAAGTCTAGTTGTCATCGCACCCAAACTGTTCGCTGGTATTATTCTCCATATCTTATCTAACGCTCGCGAACAGTGCTTGCGCGAGGATCAAACTGGGTTTAGACCTGGTCGAGGTTGTTGTGATGACCGAATTGCCCGAAATGAAATCAGAAGACACACCAACTGACACTGAAATGTATTGGTCATTTAGCATGTAAAATATGGCATTTATATAGGCATGAAATGCGTGATGGAACGCATATGCACACGTATTGATCCATGAGCAACATGGCTGGTGGGTTAAAACTTTCCAGACGTTGTCACGTGATATGGAATCAGATCATGTGCGTAGGACGTGCGTACTGCCATAATTAATATCCATGGTTGGATTAACATGAGTCATACGCGCTTGGTGCATTCGTTCGTGTGCTGAAATGCATGGATGTTGATTAGAATTTACATTGACCAGATGAACACTGATTTAATTGAATAGAACAGAAGCACCACATTTTTGTTGATCACATCCTCAGTCCTCAACGAAGTTTAGAACGTAAGCACGAATTCCGTAGGCCCACCATGTCCGTTTTACTCGGTCTAAAAGTGGCCTTCAACTCAGTCGACCGCACAGTTCTCTGGCACTGCCTCATGTTGAAGGGTGTATTAGAGAAATTTATTTCCATCACAAAGTCCCTTTACATGAACAGCCGAATTCGGGTTCGGGCTTACGACACTCTTTCACTCGAGTTCACCACGAAAAGTAGTGTACGTTATGGTTGCCCATTTTTTCTTTTCTTTTTAACTTGGTGGTTAACGTAGTCCGAGAAACCGCGCTCTTTCCAGTGGAGAAAATAACATTGAATTTTCCCCCAGTGGGAAAGTACCAGACCTTGGAAATGCGGATGACGCTGTACTCCTAAGTGAAGAACAACATAAGCTACAATATTTCTAGACAGCTCGACGGACTGCGTAGCAATGTCCGGTATGCGTTTTGCACCTTCAAAGTGCAAGATCCAGTCGCAGGACTAGGTTGGTCAAACACCCAACCTTTCAGTATCCGGAGAAACTATAAACCTGGTAGACAGGTCCTGTTATCTGGGAAGCTGCATTTCACCCAGCGGTTGGGTATCGGATGAGGTCTTTGTGTATACAAAAGGCTCGTTTGGCTTTTGCCATCCTGTGTCATTTGTGCCGTCGACATGACATACGTTTATCTATCCAAGGTCCACTGCATGCTGCAGCAGTCAGTCCGGCCTTCAACTAATCCTGCTTCGATCTATCCCATAAGTCTACGTGCAACAGATATATCTATCAACTTCCTCTCCGGATATGGTCCATTAAAAAGCTTTGCAGCTTTCCCCACAATTTGCTCATTCTCCATAAGGAGACAAGTGCTTTGAACTACTGTCATCGAGGAAGGCTGATTTTCCTTGTCAAACCTGAGATCAACAATCCCATTTTGATCGATAATCAACCGTTCTGAATTTCGATGCTAGTCCTAGTTCGTGCACACGTGCGCACGTACGCAGATGCACTCACTCATTCAGCCAGCTTTCAACTAAGGCCCGTCCGCTGCTTTAGTTGTCTGGATTTCGACAACAGGCGGACTGAATATCGGTACCGAACGGAGCTGAGCACGTTGCCCGTGATTTGTTTCAGTCACTCACGCCGTTATATTCCTCGAATGAAATTCGCAATGTGTGTGCGACGTGCAGCCTTCGAGCGTTACCTATGAGGTGTGAGAACACGTATTCGAAGGCAAACTCTTATTTTCCGTGATTCATTCTCAAGCCCGTAAAAACCTAATTGGAAAGGGGTGCGTTAAAAGGGTCAAAATTCATTTGCATTGGACAAAAGAGTTATGTGGGGAAGGGACACTGAGATTGGATGGATGCACGACTAGCTCGTGGCAATCCCACGATCTGGATTTGAGTTATTGGGGTGGGAGTGGTTAACTTGCAGCCAGAGAAACTGGACTGCTTGAACGAACTTTTTCTGTGCGCAGAGCATGGACGAATACACCGATTCTTATTGCCTCTGAGGTGGCCATTGTGTGTAAGTAAACGTGGTTGTGGGGATTAAGAAGCACTCGATAAACGATTTGGAATGCCAAATCTTCGGTTACACGATGGCCTGAGTCCACCAACGGCCGGAGAATGACACTCCCAATGGTTCCGGTTCCTCCGCGTTGGAGTCATCGTGGTCTATACCCCTTAATTCTTTGGGATAGTTGCCTCGCTGTTCGGCAAACGTAAGCTGCATTGCATGCTCACCTGAACAAACAGATTACCATTGCCTAATCCTCACAAACATTCGTTCACACACTCTAGCCATTTCAGAGGCGACCAGCATTTGTTTGATGGTACATGCACACAGAAAAAGTTCGTCCAAGCCCTTCAGTTATCTTGGCCGCAAGTTGGCCACTGCCAACCCAGTGACTCAAATCCGGATCGTGAGATCGTCACCACCTAGTCGTGCAGACCGATCTTTCACTATGTTCTATTTCCACTAGCGATCATTCTCTCCTACTGGTGAGACCAAGGATATATCCATAATCCACCTGAAGTAAACGTGGAGTCAAACAGATTACCTTATCAACCAAGAATATGTCCATGCTTGATAGATACCTCTGAATTGTTTCACGGTCCTCATCCACTTATTATTCTGTAGCTGTGTTAGTCTCCTTACCAGCATTCCGAGGGCAACCTTTCACCTCTGTTTCACTGTGGAAATTATTTTGGTGTCCAGTGGCAGATAAGACTCATCCTGTATAGGATTGTCTTCCCGTAGTTGAGTGAGTTGCAGGTAAGCGAACCCTAAGTCTCATGGCAGAGAACACAAGCTCGCTTTATTACGTGTACTGTAGGACAAGTTATCAAACAATAACAATAACGTACCTGAAGCTGTGAGCAAATCGATCACAGAATTAGGAAAGTCAAAAAAGGTTCCAAAACGCCCAGGCCATAATGGACAGGAAACGCGCGAGACGGCCATGCAGGAACCAGTCAAGTGGTTCACAAAGAAAGTCCTTACTCATAGGAGGCGTTTTGATTAATCAACGGTCAGAAGAGATGTAACTGCCTGAGGGAACACGCACAAGCGTAGAGAAAAAACAGAATAGCTATGGCTATGAGAAAATGGCATAATCATCACGGGATGACCAAAGTTCAGTCACTCACACAGACAGGGCAAAGAGAGAGCTAATTATGTCGAGCAACCCAGGCAATCATGACGTCATAACAGAACGGGTAGTGGATACCAGTGAGTCAGTGCACATAGATACCAAGAGGGGGAGAAAGGTTGCGTAAGAGATAAAATCTTTCAAGAACCAGAATTCGATACGAACAGGTAGACCCTAGACCCTAGACAGATGCTGGTTAAGGTCAACCAAACACTTGTTATAGAAACAAGGTTAACGGCTGTGTGACACAAGGAGATTGAACAAACGATTATCGCGAGTGAGTGGAGGCCAAGGGTGGTGGTCTGTGTGGAAACTAGTAGCCTAGGCGCGTGGGAAACAAACGAACTGTTCGGTGAATGCAAGATAAAAATTGTGATGAATAGCATGGGATCTAGACTAAACCAGTTTAAAGGACTTTCTTGATATGGCAAGCTGAATTTCCACGTTCCATCTCAATAAATCTGTACACATCTCATCAGAAGTCAATAGTTAGGCTAAAGGAGTGAGTGCACCACGTCCCGTGAGGATACTGGCGTAAACTGTCATTCAGGTTTGTTAGACTATGTGGACCACATCGTATAATTCATCACAATCCTTTTCGACATTATGATAAATGCCTTGCGGTGAACGATGTGAAGGGTTAACACTGTGCAAACGATTCGACTATCTTAGTAGTAGATTGCGCATTACAACTATGTGATGAAAAACAGATCGGTCCATATGTTATTCACTGGAGTATAAAAAAAGACTTTAGAAAATAGTGGGTTATGTATGCTTTCGCGGGATAGGAACAGAGTGATTAAGTGATACCTTGAAAAACGTCAGTCGTTGAAAGTAGTTGAGAATTTGTGACCACGATCACGTGTCAGCTGTTCGCGATTGGTAAATTGGTCCGATAAATGGCTTCCGGTAATTAGCGGGCTACCATAAGCACGTAATTTGCGTGGCATCTTTTTCTTCGTTACAGAGTTGGACGCGCCATTGTGGTCCCCAGTGAAATACCAGTGGTTTTGACAGTTCCTATAGTGTAAAACAAAATAAATGGTCTACGACACAATTACATCCTTTGGGGCACTAAAGTGACAATGATAAAGCTGACCGAGCCAGCCATTCTTATCTCAGAAGACGTTCAGTGCAATAAGAGTGACTGGACACGGAACTCGAGGGCATTACATTGCACGATATATTCCGGAACACTTCTCTGCATCTTTAATATCGCGTGCTTCAGTTCGGTTCAGTTCAGAAAGTCAGTAACCACGCACTGCGTATCATGGCCTTGGTTGCTATCTCATAGTGACAACCTCACTCAGAGATGGAGAAAAAGAATAGAAATATAAAAGCAGCGAAAACAGAACTGCAAATAATAATATCAGTTCGATAAAGAAAGGTTGTGGATGCATGGGCGCCACTGATCACGACACCGTAGGAATTCTCACACGGCCAAGTCCATTAGTTGGGTTTTTTCTTCTATGTCATGGACTGACTACCTTTACTAATCTTCCTACCATTACCCACTTCAACGAACATTGTGCGTCGAAAAATCCCGTCAGGGTAATGCGCAACAAGTGCTAACCATCGTAGCCTGGTGAGCTTCAGTGTTTCATCTAGTGATTCAGATCGTGAATTCAAGACTCTCTGCCGAACCTCAACATTGCTTATACGGTGTTCACACCAGATTCGAGCATTGCTACGAAGACATCGGTGTTCAAATACCGACAATCTTCGTATATCGTCCAGCTATAGTGGCCACGTCTCCGAACCATACAGAAGTACAGGCCTGACTGCTGCAGCATGCAGTGGACCTTGGATAGATAAACGTATGTCATGTCGACGGCACAAATGACACAGGATGGCAAAAGCCAAACGAGCCTTTTGTATACACAAAGACCTCATCCGATACCCAACCGCTGGGTGAAATGCAGCTTCCCAGATAACAGGACCTGTCTACCAGGTTTATAGTTTCTCCGGATACTGAAAGGTTGGGTGTTTGACCAACCTAGTCCTGCGACTGGATCTTGCACTTTGAAGGTGCAAAACGCATACCGGACATTGCTACGCAGTCCGTCGAGCTGTCTAGAAATATTGTAGCTTATGTGGTGCGTCTAACACTGCAACTGAGAATGCAGATATTCATCATTTCTGTGTGTGTTCTGGTTAATGGGTTTTTAAGAACGTTCGCAGCCCGATAAAGCCCCATTGTTCTCTGTCCATCGCTGTTCTCGATTCTGGGCAGTTGACTGCATCGATAACCTGGTAGATAATTCTGCTTGGAAAGCAGATCGATGGTTACCGTACTTCAGTCATGGTGACTGCTGCGTTTCAGGGTCTTTCAAACATCTTCCAGAAAGTAACATGGATGCCACTCTAGAGTAATCCAGGATATTTTCACAGAAGAAAGGTGATTAAATAAACCTGTTACCGCTGAAGTTGAAATAAGGACGAATTCAGTTAGCATCCTTGGGGACAACCTGTCTGGAACACTGGCTCTATCACACTTCACTTTCATTAGCCCTTTATATACTTCGGAAGAACACATCAGTTATATAATCTTCATCCAACTTTTTGTGGAGCCTTTAGTAGTTAATCCACATTAAATATCCGTCTGGTCCACTAATTTGCTTCACTATCATCTACTTTTGACGGCCACCTTTCGGAGTGACCCATTTATTTACTTCGTTGTAATTGCGTTATTCGGCCTGTTAACCAGCTTTTAGGCAGTAAGTTGCGAAATTAGACCTGCACAAGGGGTAATCATTAGTTGTACATTAATGCCGGATCGCGTTGTCTGCGGCGCTACAACTGCTTCGGTCTGCGCTGTCTGAGGCGCAGGCGTTGTCTACCGTGATGGGTTACTGTGTTGTATCTTATGATCGGTAAGCAGATGGAAGGTACCTATTTACGCATGAACGTGTATTCAAAATTAGCCTACGGTAAGCATGAACAACGAAGGAGAAATTATTCAAACGAACGAAAGCTGTCGATTAATATCAGTCTGCATGAAGCAAACGGCACCTGATTGGTAATGTAGGGCATTGCGCAGACTGGTACAGACAGATAGCGGATGCGCGCGTGTAAGACGGACGGGAGAGGAATAAGCCATGAGCGGATGTCCATGGCTGATGGATAAGACACACAACAGACGGGACCATCGAAGAACCATCGCTGATCGCTGTCACACTTGCTAGAGCATCGCTGAGGTGCAAAACCTTAAGAAGGTCAATAGAAATGGTTTCGTGTTTGCCGTCAGGATAGTAAACTCGAAGTTAACTCGATCGCATAGGTTAGGCTACTTAAAACAGTCTTTGTGAGGGTACTGTGGAGATGCTCTAACGTTATCCACAAATATAAAGACGTAAACGTAACTGACCAATTCCGATGGAATGTAGACTGACCGAGATTGCGTCTGAGGCGAATGCATCCACAAACCGCTCATCTGTGCGGCTAACTAATGAGCGTATGAAGCACAATCAGCGTCACCTATGGGACCTGTGGCGAAGTAAACTTCGGATAAACGAAGGGTTCATCCAGATACTTATTCCGCAGTTGACGCGTCAATATCGGATCCACGAGCGGGAAGCAAGCCGGAGAGAGCGGTTGGATGCGCTTGTACTCAAATAGGGCTGTCGGCAGCGGTGAGTAAAGCTGTGAGCTTCCGATGGAAATGCTCAACCACTCCGTAGATCGATGGATGAGAAGCCAGTGTACCGTAACGATGACAACCTAAGAGAAGTAGTGTGTTTCTAAGTAGTTGTGACTTGTAATATGCGTCTCGAGTAGTAGTTATCGTGGTACGGCAGTCATACGTTTCATGAAAGCAGCTACAACGGTTTTTGTTTCTATACCGGGGATGGGAGCCAATGATACATTCTATGAACACTATTAACTCTCTGATTACCGACGTAGAAGGTGTTTGTGCTGACCAAGATGATGTTATTGTATACACTCCCACCCAGAAGTCCATGATGACCGTTTGCTTTCGTTGTTGGACAAATTTCTGAATCATTATGTAGACATCAACCCAGATAAGTGTGTCTTCTCCACTTCTGATTTCACTTGTTTGGGTTATTCGGTTGATGCTCACGGTTTACACCCCAACCCCATACATTTTGCTCCGTTATCCAAAGCACTCTCTCCAAAATCATTTGTTGAATTACGTCCTCTACTGGGTTCTCTTCAGTATTACTCTGGATTTATTCCAAATTTTGCTACTAAAACTGCTCCTTTATTCGATTTTCTCTCCCAAGAGACTTTTCACTGGCCTTCAGTACATGAACAATGCTTACGTGGTTTATTACGTTTTTGACAGCTAATGCTGTACTTCGTACTTTTTCCCCACACGCATCCTCAACTGCTATTACGGACGCGTCTCTTACCGGTATCGGGGTCGTGCTAGAACAAGAGGGTCATCCAGTTTTGTTCTATTGTGATCAGCCGATCGCAGAAGCTATGGGAGTGTGCCCACCAGTAATTGATGAGCCCGTTCCATTCATCCTTTTTTCAGTAATTCCACCGAAGTGACCTAGCTAGGTCACGTCATCGGTCAATTTTGTTCGTCCCGTCGGTCAAATATTCTGCCTGATTTTAGTTAGATTTTTGTATTGGATGTATACATATCCCAATTAAACACGTACAACTGCGTAGATTTTGTTTCTGAAGGCACAGCCATAATTTTCCCCTTTTTGGCTGTCATTATTGCACTGGTCATTTTTTGTCCACAATTATTCCAAGAATTCGTATACCAGACGTAGCCAACGATTATTTTTGAACCCCAAGCTGGTTCATTTACATAGTACATTTTTTTCACCATGAGCGAAGAGCCTCAGCCCGATTGAGAGCCAGTGCCATGCGGTGCACATGAAAATACCGGATTTCATGCCGGAAGATCCGGAGGTTGTCATTGCTATCCTCGAGTCCCGTTTCCAGAAGGCTCGCATATCTAGTCGACAATCTAAATGTAGCTAATTGCTCTCAGCTGTCCCAGCCAGTATGATCACACAAATCTGAGACATCGTTATGAACCACCGAATCACAACCAGTACGACACATTCCGGGAGGCCCTCATTAAGCGCGTGGCAGAGTCGGAAGAGAAACGTATCCGGCACGTTCCCTTGAAATCCAACTGGGAGATATGATACCATCACAGCTGTTGCGGAAATTGCGTTCGATGGTAGGCAGGACACCCTTGGACGATGCAGTCTTGAGTCAACTATGGATGCTGCATCCTCCGCCATACGCTCAGAGCATAGTTACCGTTCTAATACAAGGTTAGACTTTGGATAAGTGAACCAAGGCTGCAAACAGGGTCCTCGAGCAGGCACGTGCTTTTGCTCTGCTGTCCCACACCTTTGCGAATGTCACTGTTACTCAGCCAGATTCCGTCGTTAACCGGGTATCGACAACCACTCAGCACAAGGCACCCTGTAAAAACTCTGATATTCAGACGTTGTCAAGGGGTTCCCGTTCAATGCAGGTAGTCGAACAGCACGAGAGCACCATCAATAGCCTTCGATCACGAAGCCAATACCGCCGCCGTTTTACACTGGAGATCCCGAGAACAAGCTCAACATCAGGCGAATGGTACTATCATCGCCATTTCGGATCCCAGGAGCGTAAATGCGAAAAGCCCTGTAGTTTCCGCTCCAACCAGGTGATGGCGACAAGCTCTACTAGCACCTCGCTTCCTACTCGCCTCATTTACGTGAAAGACAAGACCACCGGTATGCGTTTCTTAATCGACGCGGGGCACAGGTCAGTATAATACCGTTTTCTAAACCGTCCACTGTCTATACTACAGCACTCACACTGCAAGCATCCAACGACACTGCCATCTCAACGTACAGCAATCAGTTTCTCACCCTGGACCTTGGCCTGCGTCGTTCTTTTCTGTGGTTTTTCGTCGTCACCCAAGTGTACCAGACTATTCTAGGCTTAGGTTTTCTAAAAAATAATGGTTTAGTGGTCAATCCCGGTATGTGACAGTTCGTAGATCAACTTACATCGAATTTCTTTGTTGGGTTCCTGACTGAAACTCAGTCACCAGCAATCCCCATGACAATTCCCACTTGCGGACCAGAATTTGGTAGTTTATTCGGCGAGTACCCTATTCTTGTCGGCCCAAACAACAACTTTACTCCAATCACGACTGACGTGGCCCATCATATCGTCACACAAGGACCCCCGGTCTACGATCGCCCTGCAAGTTAGCTCCAGACAATCTCCACGTGGCTCGCTCTAAGTTCCAGTTTACGCTCAACCCGGGAATTACCCGGCCTTCCAACAGTCTGTGGGCATCACCCCTACCACTGGTCCCGAAGAAGTCACCTGACGACTGGAGACCGTGCGAAGGTTATCGTCCACTCAATCGAGTGACTACGCCAGACCGATATCCTATTCCGCACATCACAGCTGATTTAGTGGGTAAGATAATTTTCAGTAGAATGGATTTGGTGCGGGCATATAACCGAATACCAGTAGCTGAGGCGGATATCCCCAAAACAGCCGTAACGACTCATTTCGGTCTTTTCGAGTTTCTACGAATGCCGTTTGGACTTAGCAATGCTGCATAAACTTTCCAGCGTTTCATCGATATAGTATGCAGTAGTTTGGATTTCGCGTTCGCTTATCTTGACGACATCCTGATTGACAGCTCATCTAAGACAGAACATCCAGTACCTCTGCACACACTTTGCGACCGTCTGTCTCAACACAGGGTCACGGTGAACGCGAAAAAGTGTGTAATAGGCTTCGATGCCATCGAATTTCTAAGCCACAAGGTTACTTCCATAAGGATCATACCATTGCCAGATAAAGTGCAAGCTATCTTAGACTACCCAGAACCCGAGTCATTCAATCAACTACAGCGTTTTGACGGGTTAGTCAACTTTTATCGGTGTTCCATTTCACAATAAGCTCACTTAATGCAAATGCTCATAGATCTGTTAAAAGACAAAGCCAAGCATCTGGTTTTCACAGAAACGGCACGAGACGCTTTCGCTGTGCCGAAGCAGGCTATCAGCCACATAGCCTCCTTATCACATCTAAAGTCAACTTCACAAATCGCTTTAGTCACCGAAGCATCTGAAAAAGCCGTAGGCTCCGTCCTACAACAACACTTAGCCGAAACTGGGCAACCCGTTGCATTTTTCTCCAAAAAACTACAACCGCCTGAGTCCAAGTATAGCACGTTTGGCCACCAAATCCTCGCTATCTACCGGGGCATCTGCCACTTTAGACACATTTTAGAGGGACTCGAATTCACGGTTTACACCGACCATAAACCGATCATCCTTGCGTTGTGCGCCACCACGGACAGATAATCTCCCAGAGAGTCTAGACATCTGGATTACATCACTCAGTTCACAGATGATGTATGTCATATCTCCGGTGTCGATAATCCTGTCGCAGACACGTTGTCTCGCATTCACAACCTGGATCTCAGCATCTCCAGCCCGATTGACCTCGAAGCTATCGCATGTACACAAGCAGATGAACCTGAAGTACGCCAACTCCGTAGCACTTCATAGCTGCGCCTCCTGCCGGTTCTCACTCCTTCAGCCGAAGGTTATATATCGTGTGACATGCCCAAGGGCCACCCAGGGCCAGTAGTGCCGTCAGCTTTTAGGCGACAAGTTTTCGAAACCTTGCACGGTTTGTCCTATCCAGGTATAAGTGCCTAAACGCATTGGCTACCGTCATGTTTGGCACAACATGAACCGTGATGTCACCGCATGGGCCCGTACCTGCATCCAATGTCAACGAGCGAAAGTGCATAGACACACAAAAAGCCCACCGTCCAAATTTCCAGCGGTCGAGTCGCCCTTCAAACACGTGCATGTTGACCTAGTAGGGCCGTTGCCTCCGTCAAGGGTAGCATATACCTTCTTACTGGCGTAGATCGTTTCACCAGATGGCCGTTAGCCGTACCTCTACACAACGCAGATAGCGAAACAGTCACCCAAGCCTTCTTATGATACTGGGTTACAGCATTTGGCTGTACAGTCGTGGTGACCATAGACCGCGGCTCGTGAAAAAACACGACAGTTTACGTGCACCCACATCTCCAAGAATGTACGCACGTTTTCTTTAGAACAGAGGCATGCGCTCCTCCACAACCTGCCTACTCCGGCCCCCACAAGGTCCTACGCCGCCTGGAGAAAACATTCGTCATCGACCACAATTGTAGAAAGGATACGGTTACCATGGACCGATTTAAACCAGCTTTTCTGGCTGAACCCATTCCGTCCGATCCCACCTCATCAAATTCTTCAGGACCAGCACCCACGTCCTAGAAGTTCCATACGCCGACCGTATCAACGCTGGTGGCCCAGTTGGCTGGCCGTCCTGACGCAACCCTAAAGGCAGAGCCGCCTCCATTGTTTTCCAACCGCGGATGGGTGATCAAGAAACACTTTCGTTTTGCAGATACGGTGTTTTTTATCCCATAAGTAAGCACAAAAACCTGGCACAAAAAATTACCCCACGTTTGTTGCTCATCACTTGGAGTTTGTTTCCACACTGCGTCTATCTACGATTACCTTTCTATCGCCAAAAAATATTCGTTGATGTTCTGCTCATCCTTCCTCTCCCGAAACCGTCACTAAAAGTCTGCAATGCTAGAGAAAACTGGCACCAATGTGTCAGAACCGAGATAGAGTCGGAGTGTATCGAATAACTGAAGCGCCATGTGAAATGTTATGGTAGAATTTTATTGTTTAATAGCACAGCGTACTCGAAATCGTTGGTAGGTTGTCGACGTTTCGGTCACCACGAGTAACCTTTTTCAAGACTGGTTTTACAACCAGTTGTAAACACAACAACCGGTTGTAAACCCAGTCTTGAAAAAGGTTACTCGTGGTGACCGAAACGTCGACAACCTACCAACGATTTCGACTACGCTGTGTTATTAAACAATAAAATTCTACCAAAACTGGCACCGTTTTCAGAATACCCGTTCGCCAACAACACGAACCCGGCTGCCTCCCGGCAAGTCTTCGCACTCATCGACCAACGCACACGCATTAAGTACTCATACGCAGGATATACGAATTGCCGGAACGACCGACCACGACACCCCTTTGCCAAGCCGTACCTGTATTATATCATTCACTGGGATGAGCGGAGAGAAAAATCCACTGACATCATCGCCACAAGCACCGGAAAATCCTACCTCCCGCGTTGAACCTACGAGAAGGAGGTATACCGTACTTATTGTGGTACCGAAATAGTAGCAATGCGAACAATACACAAAACGCAAATCAGTCGCAGCGACGAAACGAAAGCGAACGGTGCGCGAACAAAGGACGAGAACGGAAAGTGTGTGAAAGCGAAGTCGTTGGAAACTTCGTACTTTCGAGTTCATTTAAACGCACGCAACCGTAGAAACATAAGGTCGTCAAAATCAATCTTCAGGATAAATCATAGAGAAGACAAATCCCAACTGGTGCTTGGCAAACGTTTCCTTCGGAGGATCGATGTCATTACAGTGAGATCACCTCTGCTCTCATGTGCTACGGGAATCTGGTGATGGGCACTTACCGGACCTATGTTCGAAAACATGAACACCAGGGAGTTTAGTCATGATATCCAAAATATGCGAGATGGGATACCTATCTGAAACAGTGGCATTTTGGAGGGCTCTGTCGTCTCCACACGGTCACTAATCCCCAACATTTTAGGAACTATCTGAAGTGAAGGCGCTCAAAGACTATTTAAAGCCCGAATAAAACCTAATTCAGACGTGCTCAGACTCATCTCAGGTGATTTTAAGTCTTTCGGATGGAAGCTGATGCGCCCAAGAGAAAACTGGGGGGAGGGGGGGGGGGGGCTGATGAGCTAACGTAATCATCTACTGAGTTGAAGACAGCAGGTAATGCAGATGGTGAGTGCAACACTTTCGCGTACGCATCTAGTACGTCACAGAGCAAACGCGAACTGATCGTTTTGTACCGGAACAGGCCTGATCGGGTCAGAATCCACCGAAAGCTCATTCAAGGAAAGATTATGGACACAGTTAATAGTCTCAAGAGATCTACTGCGAGCATCAACAAAGAGGTTGAAATGATGCAGGAAATCGATTATGAGTATGAAGCTCTGAAATTCAGAAACCCAAGGAAAACCAACGAAAATTCTAAGAATACTAAAATCAAGCATCTTCGAACCTTGCTCATAAGTACGTATGAAGGTATCATTTGCTGCGAGTAAGTTTAAAAAGGGGCTCATATCCAAAGTTTGATATAAATATGAGAGAACACTAACTTCAATCATCGAGGATCTACAATGAAATAAAACTCAATGGGCTCGCCAATCTAGTATCCCGAGTTACCAATTACTAACTAGATCCCGAGAATGGTCTAGGGAAAGGGCAACAAGCCAAAAGCTCTAACAATTACCGAAAAAAAACGAAGGGTTGGTTGGGATAGATGAACGATTATGTTTGTTGAAACAGTAAATTTGTCGATCACTTCTAAAAATTAGACGAACACCGGGTATGCCGTTGTTATACACAACTGTTCGCAATCAGAGCAGTCAAAGGTGTGTTTTGCAATTGGTAGAAACAAATTGTCGGTAAAACAGACGAACAAACAACAAACAACCATGTGGCATCGAACAGCATGCGAACTATTTAGATGTAACTGTCAGTTAGTTGTTTTTCCAAAATTGTTTTGAATCGCTGAATTTACACTATAAAACCAAGTCATCTCAAGGTTGCTGCAAGTAAATTGTTCTCCGGAATTGAATTAGTGCGCATGGAATGTTATGTCTATTATCCTTTCCATGTATTCTTTCTTCTCCGTAGTTACACCGCCCGATAATTTATGTGGTTGGAGAAACAATAAACCGTCAATTTTTCTGTCTACATAAAAACTGTAAAACATAAAATATTTGCCTACCTTGGCACTAACCCAACAGAGCTAAATCCCCTCACCGAACGCACTCTAATAGTTCTTAATTCAGCCGATTCCGTTGTAATACTTCTCCCACTATACCACGTATTTACTGACATTTTACATATGCGATCGATGAGAGCAAATGAAATGCTGGCATCTTGCTGCATGTCTTCTTTGGGTTGAAACGAGCTGAACGAATTGACGAGCTCTTAAACGAACTCTTCCCTGTTTTGTTCCGTAATCTCGGGTCCGTTTAATAAGACTGCGTTGTGAAATGAACGCGGAAAATGCACGCTTTGAATTTCTTGCTCAGTGAGTACGATCGTATCATTTTTCGAACCCATTCCCGTAACAATTTTCCAAGGAACAATCTTTGTCTACTTAGGATTATAAATGTCCACATTTGAGCAGCACTTGAGAAATTGTGTAAGTTCACCGAAACGTAACAGCTTTTCGTAACTTTCCTCAATAGGGTATCTCTGTTGTTTTGAATTAAGTTCGAGGACGTATTTTTTCGTTTACGGCCGCTACTTGACACAGGCTGAGAAGACAACGCGTAGATAAATGATGGTTGATGGAGACTAGGGAATTCGCGAAGATAGCTATTCCTCGTATTGTATCGTGGAGCATAAGTTGTGACGGTAAGTTTAATATCAGTTTAATTCGTTCGATAAGTGTTTGCTTAAGCTAATCGTCAATTTGCATTTTGGATGTAACAACATTTACTGACTCACAGATCCGTTGCGCGCTTGGTATTAGTTAGGCGTGGAAAACATAAACAGGCAAATCTGGTTAACTTTACACCTTATATATATATATATATATATATATATATATATATATATATATATATTCACTTGAATACCACCTGTTCGACAACCGCTAAAATGTATATTCCTCATACTACAATCGAAAGTGCCTCTTTCGGCACACTTCACGCAGACTAAGGCTCGGTCTCCGTACGGGGCTTTCACCCTGCAATTCATAGAGTAGCACACTACTCGGCATACACAGTCAACATTCATCAAGGAAAAAGACAGAAAAACGTTGTCAAGTGCTAATAGTGTGGATGATAACTGTAGATACCTGTACATTTCCTACTTTTTCCATGATTTTCAACGTCCCTTGGTGCAACACTCCTTTGTTGTACCGACGTTTTATTGTAAAACACACACACCTTTTGGTCGTCATCACCGCGCAATACAAAAAGGCTGTAAATAAATAATTCATTCTGGAACGGTCTCATCTTCTGGTTTGGAGTGTCTTGGAATCATATCGGTCGGAAATAACTGTGAGAAACAAAACATTTTAGAAGCTTCCACAGCGTCTCTTGGCACTTCGCTCAATACCATCCTGTTCTGTTCAACGGATGGCTGTCAGACCAAACTGAACTGAAGACATTGGCGGATGTTGGCTCTTCGGCGCTCATTTCCTGATCACAAGAACATTGAACAACTGCGAGTTTGCGTCACACCTTTTGTTTCATTTTAATTCTTAATGTACATACCCTTTTGGCCTTTTGATCACAGCACGCTCCTCCGCCCATCTTAGTTTGCTAGTGTCGTCTTAGATGTTGTTGACAATACTTTAGTGTACCACATAGACAGAGTAGTACGCTACAACACGGACAGAAAACACAGGTCACAATTTTCACCAACTCGATCAAATCCGAAGTTAAAAGCCTGAATCAATTGTATATAGATTCCGTCTTAGGAAAAGTCAGTTGTCATGACATGTATAACATCTTTGTGACAGCAACTCAAGAAAAAGGAAAACGTTGAATTTGAAAACCTCAACCCTGACCTCAGTCCAGTATTGCAATGTACTTCTGTGCCAGCCCACAACAACAACTCTCAGCTACTAATTTTTGAACTCGCCATGGTCTTCCAACGGCTGTGCAAAGTGAAGACAAATAAAACTCCTGGTCCAAGTGAGCTATCCCCTGTTGTACTCAAGAGGTATGCTGACGCCCTTTTGGTTCTGCTAGCCATTGTCTTCCATAATGGTCCAGCATGCAGGAATATTCCTGATATTTGGAGACTGACCAAGATAATTCCTGTTCCCAAGAAAGAACCCGGGAAATACTGCTCCATCGCTTGCTCTTCTGTGATGCTGAAATATTTTGACACGCTTTTATTACCGTGCATTAACTTGGGGTCTGCTGGAGATTACACACGCCAGTTTACATATCGGTCTTAACTCTCCACACATGACCCAGTAGCTAACATAGTCCACTCAATAGCTTCGACATTACACAAAAAACGTAAGACTGTCAGATCGATGTTTTTAGACCACGTGAACGCATTTGGCCGTCTTGATGGATCAATGTTGTACAGTATGGTCTCCGTAATTTATGTTGACCCAATTTTCTGAAGGCTGATTTAAGACTATTTCGCTAGTGGAAGAAGTTTCACTTGTTTCAGCAGCCTAAATTCCTCTTTTCTTTTAGTTGAATCTGGTGTATTAAAAGGTCCAGTTTTTCTCCTTTTTCTTTTCTTCATACGGCAAATAACCTCCTATCCCGTCAACATATACTGGCTGCAAATACACCGACGATGTAGTTTTAGGATGTAAATTATCGACTTCTGAAGGAACTTCACAAATTCAGATCCTATTAAACGAAGTTGTTAACTGGTCTCCATCCCGTTGCCTTCTACTTAAAGCTTTTAAATGCCAGAATGTGTATTTTTCTTGCTTTTGATGAATCAATTAGAGCCCTCACTAACAGATTTCCCCCCCCCCCCCGCCATTGGCCAACAACGAACCCATAATGATATTACCAACAGTTGAATATCTTGGTGTTACTTTATCCCATATTCTTTCATGGCCCATGAATTTTCAACAGACCTTTTGTAAAGTTAGAAAGCTGCCATTTTTCTCTCTTTTTCTAAGATTAGTTTTGGTCGCAAACCTTTTATTTTTAAATTTGTGACTATATGCCTTCTCTCACACTGGTTGTACTGCTCTCCAGTTATTCTCCCTGGCCTATTGAATAAAGACTTAAACTTGATGGTAAGATTCACAAAACATCTCTAAATGCAGTGGCATATACAGAGGTACACTTCAGTACTTTCGGCCAGTTTACTTCCAAGATACTTTTAGATATACATTATTTTTGATACGAAGAACTTGCGAAAGCTGTCTCTACAACAAGTACGCGCTCAAAAATTCAAATTTCTACTTGCCCTCACTTCAGCATACGGTTTTTTTGTTTTACCATATCACACTCGCCTGCTTGGTGATCCAGTGAAAGCCACCAGGGAACTAGGAAACTGTTCAACGGGGTGAAAATCACCATAGTTTGTATGTATTTCCTGATTCCGTATTGTATATTTCACAGATATGACGTAAATGCTGAAAATCCACTCAATCTGGTGTACACAGCTACTGCTGACTTGACCTGGAAGCAGAAGCTCTTTCCAATCTATCTATTGATATGAAAAGTAGTTCAATGACGCTGACGCGAACAAGATATGAAGCCGACATGAACTTCATCGAAACTGTCATCAAAACAGTGCGCCAAAAGCCAAAGTCGATACAATACTAGTGGGCCGACTACGTCAACGCTGTCACGTCCGACGGGGTACATTCCCAGTTCGTCCATTTCAACGAATTTAGCGGAAGCAAGGCTAGAGTCGCACACAATCACTATGATAATAATGTGAACGTATGCGAAACATCCACTTACGCATCGAAGAGATCCATGCAAAGGGGTATAATGCCGTGTCCGAAAGTAGGCAATCTGCAGGTCAGACGGACCTTATATGAGTCATTCCCTCTTTCGCACAGCTGTGTCCACGGGCTACCTGTTAGCTTTAAACTTGCCAGTCAGTAGGTACATTTAATGACTTGGATAACCAAAAAGCTTGCTGAATAGCATAAGCATTGGTTAGATATGGATTTGAAAATAAAGTTTTGACAAACTTCAACAGAATCGAATTCACTAAAATATACCCCGACTAGGCCTAGTTATCCATATTTGATGGAAAATGAAAGATGCATTGTTGGCATGAATTGATCGAAGGTCGTAAAAACGTTGCACCCATCAGTCTCGTGTCAGATCCCAAACGAAGGCGGTGGAATGTGCTACACAGAAAAACCCCAACTAAATAATACTTCCTCGATTCACATAGACAAAGTAGTACTCTACATAACTAGTCACGTATAGAGGTCATGCGTTGGTGACACGACGAAGCAGTATGCGCTTTCTACCTCTACGGAGGATTAGTGGTGAGCGGTAAAGGCGAAAAAAGTACACTGACTATATTGCACTGTTATTCTCGGCAACACCAATTGTGTTTGCAAATCCGTACATTCCGCATTAGCAAAAATTAGTTTCCTTTTATGAACAATATTTGGGGACGTAATTCGAAAAATGATCAAGTCCAAATAGAAAAACTCGTAGGTTAGGTTCTAAAAGTATGGAGATAAACCGGAAGCTGAGTTTATCATGATATAAGATTGACTGCGAATGGATCATGGCCAAGCAGTTAAAGAAGAAAAACAAAGGTAAGGCAATGATTCCTTGATACTGAATTTGTCTAAATCATTATTTTTCCGCAAGCTGAGACAGCATGTAAAAACCAATAAAAGACTGAAGGGGAATTAGTCCGGCAGACTGACTTTTACGAACTAATAAAACGTTTCATTTTTAACTGCAACGAAATATTTTCACCACTAAGCACGATTAACACAGGTCTACTTCCCCCACCATTCTCAAGAGGACCACACGATCGATTTTCATTCACTATTCAAAAATCTGCGCACTGCTGATTGCAATCTAGGCAGTGCAACATATAGCTCGTTAACTGTTCACTGTTCGTGTTATGTTCGAGCATTCGTGAGCCTCTGAAAAGCTGAGTTCGAGAAGAACAAGTCGTTATTTGCTGATCTGTTGTAGAAGCGAGCCATGTCCCAGCAACTCCATCAAAAGCCACAGGAAACCATCGCGTTCCCAATGAGTTCAATCGCACTGACAACATTACATCCGGCAACTCAGGGAGTTCCTCTACCGAAAATAGGTACACTAATACCCAATCGGATTTTTGTAGGAGGAATCAACTCAAATGTAACGGTGAATTTTCCGGTCATTTCACACTTTGGAACTTACAGACAACGGAGGATGAATTACGAAGCTTTTTCTCTGTATTCGGTCCAATAAAGGATGTAAAGGTGATCTATGACAAATCCGGGTTATCAAAGGGAAGTTATGGATTTGTCACTTTCGAAGATCAAGAAACTGCGGAAGCTATAATAAAAAATGGAGTAATTATTAGTACATATGTTCAGTTTTCAACTATCAATAACCCAGGCTGAAACCCTGATTTTCAAGGAGCGAAAGTTAAACATTGGATATGCAGTACGTAAGCAGGTAAGTTGCATCAATTTTGGACGAACTAACAACAAAGCATAATAGCATATACTTCCAAAACAAGGTGAACAGCCAAAGTAATTTGTAGTAAACTACTTCGTTGTAGAAGTTGGAAGCACTCTTCTTTTGGCACACAATCCCTGTAATTTGTCAAACGGCCTACAGCTGCTCCAGTTCTGTCCACATGATTCGGTGATAACCATGAATCCAGTAAGTTTTAGGACACTGATGTGTCAGTCTATATAAAAGAATAAAATATCTAATTTAAAACTGTAGATGTTGACTGCACTGGGTTTTGTCATGGTTATAAAATATAACACGTATGTTTATGCCTAAAACATATCTCAGGAACCGACTATACCTTTTAACTGCTAATTATTTTAGGATAAAATATGTGTATTACTCAAATGTTTCGCGTCATATTTATAACACCACTGAGGTTCCTGATCATGTGATTACGTTTGGTTAGTTTCTGATTTACATTCATACTTCGAAGACTGTGTTCGGTTCCTCGAACGGTTGCTTGTACCACACTGATTATTTCGGACTAGCGCCTTAGAGATAATTTTATTCTCAGTTCACTACGCTCACCCTCCAACCTATCACTTCTGTGCCCCGAATTCGGCTGTTACCTCGCAGCATCGCTGAGTCGAGAGTAAAATTGATAGAAGCATATGGTGGAATAGAGCCGAAAATAAAACAGCAAACGGAAATCATGAAAACGAAGAAAGAGCTCCAATGCAACTACGTCAGTGACCACGATATATTGGCATATCACTTGATGTTTATAACCATCTGGTAGGCTGGTCTCGTGGGCCTCGATTAGAAGTCTGACACGTCCTCGATGGCCTAGTTCTCTGGTAAACTTTTTGTTATATCATGAACTGACCACTTCAACCTATCTTCAAACCATTACCTACCTCGGAGAACAGCGTGCTCCAAGGAAAGCTACCGGTGGGAATGTCTAGCGCATACCCAAGTCATCTTAACCTGCTTAGTTCTAGCACTCGTTCCACTGACTAATCTCTGATTTTCGAAACCCTGTGCCTAATTTCAGCTCTGCTGATACGGAGTTCCCTCCATATTCGAGCAATACAACAAGGATATCGTGATTCAAACACTAAGAATCTTCACGTATCTTCTACCCGCAATAGCCATGTTTCTGAGGCCGATGAAAGAACAAACATTTACCAACTTCAGTGTGAACTCGAACCTTGACAACAAATCAGACGTAATACCAGCATCACAGAAGGCTTAGGTTGTCAAAAGCCAAACGTGCCTTCTGTGTACGTTGCGACACTTCATCCGATGTTTGACCACTTGGTTTCATGTAACTGCCTAGGTAAAAAAAACGTGTTTACTTCAGCTAGGGTTTTCCTTGCTAGAACCAAGTTTGATATCGGACCAACCCAGATCAATACTGGTTAGTAACGAAGCATTTTCAACGTAGTTATGTAGCTTGATGAATAAACTTGCCGGCTGAACTGAAAGCATAAAAGTTATTCATTATTTATACCCTAATATTTGTTTAAATAAGCAATCCAATATTCAAATCAGAGTTGAATAAGTCAAGGGAATCTTACATACAAAAGACCTTATAAAGGTTTGCAGGAAGACGGGACGGAATTGATTTAGGAAACATGCATATCTTAACGTGCGAGGAACAGGTATCTGTACAAACTGTATCCATCCGGATTTATCCGGTGCATTTAGTTATAACTGGGTTTTCTCATCAATGGGTTTATTGCTAGAAACACACTGTTTGACTAGTGTTTCGTCCAAATTAGAAATTTTTTACTGCAATACACTTTCATCAACAGTCCGCTGTGTGTTATCCTGCAACCGTTATGATCACTCCCAATATGGGATCCCACGATCTGTGCACCATCTTCTCGGGAGCAATGCATAATACAACCCAATCAATGCAAAATGCAACGTCAGTTGTCAAGCCCGGCGCTACACCTTGTACAACAAAAGGAATGGTATGCCCCCATCTCGCACCAACCACTCGTTCCATCCCACTGGGTTGTACTGTTATGTCCAACAGGACACCCGGACATTCGGTGTGCGTTCCGGGTGGAACACGTCTGGTGTCGGAGCAATGTGATACGAAAACTATCATCGTAGACAGCGCGTTGCATTCACCCGGACATAATGGAAACCAGAACGAACCAAAGCAGGATATACGTTTACTTGATTCAAAAATGAGAAGCACACTGCAACAGACGCCAAATGGACGTTCCTCAGTTCCAACTGAATTGATTGGACCTTGGATAGAGTCTCACGGTCGTTGTTCCAATCCAAACCTGGCAAAATCGTTCACTGAGTCGATGTGTCAGAACGTTCGGCACAACCCAGACTCACTCGGTCATCCATTTTACGGTGTATCCAAGGTCACATCCCCAGTCACGTCGTCGGTCCACTTCACGGAGAATCACTTGAGCGGACCAAGCAGTTCCAACACACAACCTACTGATAATATGGTAATTACCTGCTGTCCCGTTACCAGTCACGTGACCACGACGCCGATCGTCACACGATCCACTTCGTTCACCGACCGTCAACCCAATCGAATGAATATACCGGGTGACAGTGCTAGGAATGGTATAAATGTGTTACAGTCAGACTGCGTATTGCGCAATGGTGCATCAAAAGATTCGGCTGTTGGTACGGATGTTACGCCCATAGGAGGAGGAAGCGCGATACGAAGTCAAGTTTCGGATTTTGAACTAAAATTGGAGCCCATTATTTTCACTAACGTTGTCAGCGAAAGGCAAGAGAGTTGGGCAAACAGAACCCAGGTAAGATAAGCAGTTTCTGATATATTGGAGTATTCAAAAAACCTAATACAAAGTGGAAATCCTTGTTTTCGCATCCAGCCTGGAAGTTCGCAACTATTCATGTTAGATATCTAAGGGGCGAGGCTGTTACTTTTGGTTAAGTTGGAAACCTCACTCTAAAGAATACATACATTCAGGAATAAGGTCTAGGGTTATTAGGCGAAACTAAGAGAAATGGGTTAATCAGAGATGTGAATTAAACAGATGTTTTTTTGGATAATGGAAAAACAGCTTGCGTTTTTCACATCCTAAAGTCTAACGCTGCTCGCCGAAAACGAACCAACAACCCTCCGCTTGACGGGCAGGTGCTCCATCAGTTGAGCTATCGTGGTACGGTCAGTCGGGTGTGAATAATACAAGTGGATATCTAGTGGTTCGCAACCACTATTCTGGTCAAGTCAAGTAAATTTTATGCACCTCGGTGGTGAATATTCAGCCTTCACATAACCAGGTACACGTCCTCAAAAAGGTTGATAATACAATGCAAAAGAGAAATACAGGTGTAATGGGTAGTAGGTACCTGGGTGTTAGCTCTGACATTACACAAAACTGGATTGTGCAAAACCTTGCTAGTTGGGGAATAGTGGAACTGCTGTGCACCCGAGTACGTGCATGAAGGTGTTTGTATTGAGAACGCGTGAAAGAAGCGGATATACATCTCACAAGAACTTTGTGAGGCGGTTCATTGGTGTCATTAGGAATCTTTTTGTATAGCTTTGGTCAAACTTTACCATGCTGGCGTGTGATAAAGTGAGTGAAATCCCGTTGGGGTATACCATGGGCAGATGGCAAGAGCTTAAGGGATCTGTCAACACACTTGAGATCTGCTAACAACAGGCCAGGAAAAATGACAGGTAAGGAGTATAGCGAGTGAGGTAAGTCACATGAAAATACCAACTGTTTGATAAGATGAGTGAGTACGGAGTGGAATTTAAGACGTGGAACATCGAAAGACAAGCCTCCAGTTTTCACAAAAGATGAAACCGTGTTTGGACCCAGTAAGATCACGGTGATACACAACAACCGTCCGGGTTTTGTTCACTGGACTAGCCTCGTCGGCCACTCTCCAGTGAGACCGACAGCATACGGCTGAATATGATCCAGGCAGCACTCAAATGTATTCGTAGAATATATTATTGACACAATAAACTTGTATCTTAGATAATGGAAATACCGACTGCCTTTTTTACGTCCTAAGTCCGACACCGAGAGCTGATATTTTGTCGGATATATGGGTGCACACGTCTGCGAGAATCATGTTCTAGCAGTCAAAATAGACTTCATACGGGGTTACTTATTGTTAATGCATTGCAGAATCGCGTTCTATGTAAACTATTTCGATGGTGTCTGCGATGGCCATTTGATGGTATCGTCCCAACTGTTGTTCCTCTCTCCTCGGTTAAATTCTCGCTCTTCGGTGTGATCTACAAAGTCAGCTTGTCTCCACAGAAGTCTTATCAAAGGCATCAACAATTCGATAGACGTCAGGTTTCGCAGTAGCAGAAAATATTTATTGCGTTGGTACGTGATGAAACCCAACACCGGAGTTCCTAATGGCATGACGATAGGTACCATCAATTTTACGGCGCCGAACTTAACGATGCCCTTACAACCTCATGATCTACTTAGCCACCTTCTAAATAGTTGCATGCACTACTTAACTTCTTCCTGAAATTTCATAATATGTTATCGATACCTACGATCTACTTCAGATGCCTTCATTAGTCTATAAGCTTCTCTTGTATTCTGTACAGCAGTGATTGGTGTTATCGGTTTCCATTCCCGGTCCAGAACTTTCCGGCCGTTGGCAACCATAATCTCTGTTTGGTTAGTAGAGAGCGGAAATTTACCCCTTTAGGGAGCACAGTATTCAACGAAAGATCATTTGACTCCATTGTAAATGTCTCCTCCTAACGAAGACTACAACGATCGAAAACGAATACCGTTGAACACGGGTACAGGGTGATGACCTTTTTTGAGGGAAATATTATATCTTCCGGTTTGGGAGTGAATATTTCTGTCAGGTAATACTGATAATGAGGGTAACTCATAAAACGCCAAAAGTCTTCTTTAGAACGAAATTAGAACCACATTTGAAATCTGAGTTATTTTTGAGGAATTTTATTTTAGAATCCAGTAGCGCAAATTGCTGTGGAGTCCGCGCAATATTTCATTGAAATCGAAGTGCCATGACGAGCGATTACTTTCTATCGCAGTGAAACGTGAAACTTGCGTCTGAAAATCGGTCGTTGATCGATTTTTATTCAGTACAACTGGCAGAACTTAGTAGACATCGATGGGGGTCACTGTATTCAAAAGCAGTGTGCTAATACTTCGTTTATCCACCCACAACTCAATAAAAGAACTGCTGTGACCGGATTTGAGCTATGTACGGTAGCTAACTTTGTGCTGTACTCAGCTAGTTTCGTAGTTACTTTACATAAGGGGAATGAAACATGTGGATTATACAGTAAAGCTGTCCTTGATCAATGGTGATCAAACGGTCAATATTGTGAACTTTGGACCTTGTGGCCCCGGGTTCAAATTCCGCTGGCCCCTCTTTAACAGCCTCCAAGCGGTCGCAAATCTCTTCCTGAAATACCGTACCTCTTCTGGGTGACGAAAAAAATAGAGTATAATATTTCAATAATATAATACAGAGTTCGACGGATCCAAAATTGCCATAAGAAAGTCGAAAACTGAACCTGACTGCTGTGTCATTCTTTAATGGGCAACTTTGTGTGAAAACCGCAGCGGCTGGACATATTATGCCCAGGTTATTTCCGTTGCTGAGTCGCATTGCTCGTTTATGCGGTCAATAACGCTTTCGCAGTCTTCCAGGTTATGTAAATAGAGCTGATCTATCAAAGAACACCATTTCCAACCATAAGAATTCCACAAGGACGTAGTGGCATGCGTCACACTGCGTGACTATGCTTGAACGAACTCATCCAGTCAGCATTATTATCCGCATTTGATTACTTGTTCATGTGTCACTGGAGCCCGTAGTTCACGAACTATGTTATCCTTACGAAATTTCTACCCCAGTGAGATCCACAATCTTAGTGTTGCTCTTATGAACAGGAATTGTGCTCAGATATAATGGCATCACCCGTGAGGTCACGGAATGAAGATAACGTGTATCAGATGTCGAATGGCCAAAACTGCAGTGTGACGGGTGTAAACAATGTGATTATGGGTCGTAAACCCTGAGCCGAATTAGTTTCTGGCATTATTATCACGCCATACACCTTGCGACAACCTTTAGCCAATAGCGCAGGAGACAGAGCCGACGAGAAGGATGTTTCTCTTGTGCGCCCTTGAGTTCATTTGGTTAGGTTTTTCACCAAGGTGGCTGGTTTAGATTAGGTATCAGCTTTTAGATAGAGTGTAAAAATTATACTCGACAAATTCCTGGCTTGACGAGTAGTTCCTTATGCAATAAATCGGACAGAAAGTACTGACAGCGTGGCCTCGGAGAAGTCCAGATCCAAATTTATTAGAATTCTTCTTATGAACGATGGCACCACGGATACGGGTTTGCGTAGTACACGACGGTGGGAATTTTGAGCATTTATTCCGATGGAGAGCAAAAAACCAGTTAGGGCTGAAGTACGACATAACAACACTTCTAAAAACCAGAGGTAGATTGCTACAATTTTTAAAAATCGATCTGAACTGGTGGTCCATTCTGTTATTTGCAATAAACAATTATTCAGGTTAATTACTCAATCATAGGTAGGTGTGAGAACTTCTACACAAGTAGTGTAGCCATTGCCATTACCAACATATTTAATAAATGCAAAACAACATCGTTCACCATCAGAAAAAGTGAAAAAAATGATTGCATTTCGTGAACGTTTCTCCTTTCCATTTTTATTATAATCGGAAATACGGTTTCAACCACTTAGTAGGCTTCGTCACATTATGTTGGACGCCGAGGATTAACGATTAGCGACCAATCTACTGATGGTCCTGTGATCGTGTGCTTACGACAGACTCAAAACAATTTTGGACACCTATTAATCGCAACGAAAGTTCGGTCCGCATTGCAATCCACGCTTCCTCACATGTGTCCAGCGGGCAGCTGTGTTCAAGTGTATTGCCATTACGTTTGTATGTCACGCAAATAACGATTGGTGGTTATTCAGGAATAAAGTGACTCAAGTCGTAATCAAACCAAGTTTGTTTACCAGCACGTTAGTAATGGATTTGAATCAGTAGCAAATAATAAGGATTTGCTTCCTTTATGGATCGCTTGGACACTCTACTGACAATAAAATTATGTAAGTAAAGCAGATTTTAAAACTGCAGTTCTAGTTCTCAGATTACTACAGCTGTCTTCTATTTCAGAAACTGAAAAATCGAGCTTGGTCTTAACAGAGATTCGTACATGTCAATCGTTTTTGTGGTTTATTATTCGATAGCATCACAATACTGCACTATAATCGGTGAGGGCTAATTAAAACGAAGGCCGAATGGGATGGTATAGGCATACCGCACTGATCATCGGCATATCAATAACCAATGTTTTTTTCACAGAATGTCTGTGAATTCATTGAACACTATATATTTCGCATACTTACGGTTACCCACATACTAGATACAGTGAAATGTACCAGAGAGTAGCAGAACCCGGGGGTATCTCTTTGCACTTTTTAATGCATTCAGATGGGAAACGCTTGATTGCACGGATGGGATGTGCACGTAATAGCATTACCATGGCTTCCCTCAACCATTTTTTGTGTTATCGCCATTGCATCAACGGAGCAAACTACATAGTAACCCTAGGAAACAACTATGGGGTTGCCGTCACATGCGGTGATGCATCCCGATTTTTTCGATAAAAATGGATGAATAAGCCCAGAACGTTGTGAAGGTCAAGCAAAAAATGTAATCACTGGAGCACTGAGTGTTCACATATTCCTTCCTAAAACAACAGGACTCAACTGGGTAAATCAAACCGAAATTGTTTTTTTGTACCATTATCAACGAGATGCTATCCATCACTCATGTTGTTTCTCATTTCAATTTCGGCACATTCGAATAGCCATCACACGGTAAGGAAGAATTCGGACCGAAAAGTCAAACGCGAACAGATATGCACAATCAAAGCGGCAATGTGTCGGCCAGATGCCTGGATCACATGCTACGTCAATATCAATGGCCCCCATGCTACAACTCAGAGAGTTCCAACGACCGAAGACAGAATTTAACCAACACCAATACAGGAGAATGTATTCGAATGGGTTCAACGTTGCAATGCGTCTCTGGCTCCGGTATTGTAGATGCTTGTAGCACCCGAATTAGTCAGATGAATGGACAGAATGAACGTTACTGTAACGTGAAGACGGCTGACGAACATGACAAATGCATTAGAAGGTTTCTGATGGACAATATGCTATCAGAGAAATCTATTAACCTGGACGTGAGTACTCAACTAACTAAATATTGCCTACAAGTTCCCCTATAAGTTTAATGGTTGTAACCATGCAGATTCTGTTCTGACGGTTGTTAGCATGTAACCTTTGTATTTTTGTCGCGAAACAAGACCAACACTAAAGGGAATGTATACAGTGGGTTACTTCTCAAATAAGGGTACTGCTAAACTGACAGAAATTGGAGATTAGGATATGCGTATGGTTGCGGTAATCATCCCTGTCATCCAACTGATTGACTAGGAGAACTCACATCGATGGTAATAAAGTATGTGCCATATCATGAACTAAATACTCTATCTCTTCAGTAGAAATCACTAAAATTAATTGATGTTTGTCATGAGGCTCTCATGATGGTTAATCAGTACTTCTAATTCGACTTGGGTGTCATTAGTTCATGCACCTTTCTTCTTTTGTTTTTTCATTACACGCTCGCTCACGAGTCCCGTTGGAGGGGCGTATGACCCATAGCCACAAAGGCCCATTGTACTATTAGGAATAGGCGGCAACCAGACCCTGAGATTTGGAGTGGATAACCACAAAAAGTCCCCATAGATCAGCGGTGGTGACAAGCCAGATGACAGTGGAAATTACTGTCTATCACCAAAGTGGCCGGTGGTGGCAGGGATTCGAACCTACGAACTCTGAGGTGGAAATCAAATGCCCTGAACCCCTCGACCACCACCGGACAGTAATTGCAGAGCAAAAATATCGATTGAAGTAACTGGAAAACCGCTGCTATTTAAAGGCAACAATTCAGTACAAACGCTCGAAGTGTCTACAATATTCTGATCCGAAACAATTCCTGGTAGTACTGGATGTGAATGACAGATGGAAGAAATTCTTACGAGAAGATTAACGGAAAAGATAAACAGAGATACCAAGCTTTAAAATTAGTGGTCTTCATGGGTAAAACATTTGACCATAAAATCTATAGTATAAGAAAAAGAAAAATCCCAAACTGTCACCAAAATAGCTTTGTAAACGAACAAGTAAGGCCAGTTGCCATACCACGTTGTTTCCTTAGTAAACGCGTATGTGAGTCCTTTCTATTTTATGCAAACCACCTACCCGTGACTCTAATACTCGACACTGCGAGCACGATAACCGGAATGATGTTTCGCACGACCCATGAGAATTGGGATACAATCGGGAGCGAAAATGGTTAGTGTGTATTTGTGAGAGCGCGCAAGAGCAACTAAGCTTGGAAGTCGAAGTTCAGGTGAACAAGAATGTGTTTTGAACGAGTGAACGAAGTTGAGTTTTATGATAGGAGCCTCTTCATAGCAGGCTGACGGAATTGGGGCACATTGGGCTCCAAACGTATTAGGAATACAGCTTATTACCCTTGGGTCAACCGTTTAGTACAGCATTTCCACTGCAAGTTGAAAGCCGCTCTTCGAGCAAACGGTAACCCACTTCGGAGCGAAACACTGCCGATAGCAGCAGCATCGTCAACGAAGAAATCAGAATCACGCCAGCCGAGCTGGTATGCCGCTGCACTTATGTTCTTCAAGGAGGGTTACTAGCCCCTTCGCCATCCAGTACTTTCGATTGCAGTGACTAGGCTCAACGCCTTATGCAATGAGTGAGTGCTCAAGGTAAACACGACCACAGACCACGTTCCAGCTGCGTTAGAAACCGATATCCACGTATTACTCCTCATTGATAGTGCTCGATCACCCCCACAACCGCCACACACGGGTGCGTTTCGTGTTAAAATGCAGTGCAAAAACGTCTGTCATAAGCATCACTAAACGACGCGACACCGGGCTTATCAATCGCCTCAAACGTGCTGTCATAGAATACAAGCCAGCAGCAGATCTACAACTGTTCAAGCCGAGCAGTCACCTGCACTGAGTGACTCGCAACTCGTACTACCCGCAGTGGCAACTAGCTACACCCTGACTATTGGTCTCAGGGTATCACTAACCTAACCCGTAACACGAATTTTCTCTCGACTAAAGCAGATCCGAGCGCCTTTTGAATGTCGGTTCTATTCGTCTAACACTAACTGACCATCCTGGGCATTTTTCCATCTTAATAGGCTTTATTTTCTCTCCGACGAATCCAAACAGTCACGTTGGCGACATGTTTCTTCGCTGAAGCCCATGCACGTACAAGGAAATAGTCACTGATTGGACAGCGAGACAGATGGGTCAGCGTGGGGTGGAAGAAGACAACTGAACACCTTTTGGATGAGTTTGACGTGGCATTTTTTAGCTCTTGAGCGTGCGAGATAAGTGGGTGTTGACTGCGGTTAGATCCACTGTCTTGACTAACGCACATAGAGTGTGCAGCACGTCTGCGGCGACGTGAAGGGGAATTCCACCCGCGGATGGCCCCGTTTTCCCGGCCAGAAAGGCGATCTTCAGCGCACGGTCAGCCACGTCCGTGAACCACCTACTGTGAACCTCGAACTGCAGACGTCAACAATCTCCCATTAAAAGTTACCCAACTTAACACAAGAAGAGACAAACACGCAAATTTGCCTCGAAAAAGGTTACCCGCGGTAACCGAAACGTCGGCTAGTTAAAATTTCTACCGACAACGCTGTTTTTGACAATAAAATGTTTTAAAAACCGCAACAAATGGCGCATCGATTCTTCGATACACTCTGAACTTCGTTCGGTCCTGATATACTCAAAAAACACGCAGTTCCTGAGCTATAAACACAACCGGCCAACAGCCGCAATCGAAGCCCAATTCCGTCAGCCTGCTATGAAGAGGCTCCTATCATAAAACTCAACTTCGTTCACTCGTTCAAAACACATTCTTGTTCACCTGAACTTCGACTTCCAAGCTTAGTTGCTCTTGCGCGCTCTCACAAATACACACTAACTATTTTCGCTCCCGATTGTATCCCAATTCTCATGGGTCGTGCGAAACATCATTCCGGTTATCGTGCTCGCAGTGTCGAGTATTAGAGTCACGGGTAGGTGGTTTGCACAAAATAGAAAGGACTCACATACGCGTTTACTAAGAAAACAACGTGGTATGGCAGCTGGCCTGACGTGAGCATTTCCATTGCTCGCTTCACGTGGTAAAAAGGCATCGAAGTTGTACAACACATTGAAGCACACCCTTCGATTCAACCAAGGATCTGAGCATTCACCACTCACTACTAAATAGTTTTGAAACTTTTCTCAATTCTAAGAGTCCTAATTTTACGGCAGAATTATTCATCGACATACACTCAGACGAATACCTTATTGTCTTTTTTGAGACAAAAAGTGAAACAGTCAGATAATCTACCATGACTTTAAGCTGAAAACACAACCATTTTCTCCAGGGGCGTGGATAACGGGCTCAATTTCATAATGATTCTCGTGAAATTTGAAATGTCTTCTTACGGAATTTCATATTCAAGGTCAAATGTTCTACTTATGAAATCCTTGATTTGCCATCCTCCATACTGACTGCTTACAGAGTATTCCCTGTCGATCTTTCATACTACAATTGATTACCGTAAACATTTGTACAGTTGGGGTCCATGGGTGTGTCGCCACAGCATGCAGTGTTGGTGGGAAGTAAGGCACTGAAATCCTAGTGACCTAGGGGAAACGTGTGGATACAAATCTTGAGTAAATTCTAACAACGATGAAGCAGTCAGATTGTAATTATAGTTGGAGCGTTGGTAAAACATGATTCGGCTTTGAATTTGAATTTTAGGCATTTTTAGTAGTCTGGCCGCATACGCATCATTCATACTGGCAACACATGACGGAATGTCCCCTGATCCGAACGACTATCGACTCTTTAACCAACGTCACTGGTTAAACTACGCCAGGAAAGCCTCCAAATCATTCTCTAAAATACTATCCAAAACAAAATCAGATAAAAACACAATAGAGACAAGATATGAATCAATAACCTGGGAATAAAAATGTGAACGGGTTTCTGATTCTTTCACCGAAAATCTTATGCAACATATTAGAGCATTACAAAAGACAAATTCTTCAATAAAATTTTATCTAATAACTGTGGGAATCGCGAGTCTCCTAAGCGCACCACATAGCGTTCGCACCACTGAATTCGATACTGAGCCACATCTCTCCGTAGATCCAACCTAGAACCAATCTTGTTTGTTTGGCCCAAGCCAAGAAGCGGAAAAAGAATCAGTGGACGCCATAATCTTCATACAACTACATCCGGTCATAGTTCGACTGCCGCTTCGTTCCTGCAAGCCTTGCACATTGGATAATTACTACACGAAGAATTGGGGAATGTATATTCATACGGGGAAATGGAAATGTACTTTTCCCGAAAAAATTATGAAATGAAATCCAAAGTCGCGACATTGCACGATTTATGACCAGGACAGTTTTGCTGCACTTAAACCAACCGCAGATTAACAGTGATAAAATAGGTTGATGCAAAACACTAACGTCCGAAAACAATAGCGAACAAATAGAATAGATGAGTCACACCTTCGCTACAAAAATGTAAACAAGTCCCATGCATTGGGAACGGTTGTCCGCAATCAAAAAACGACGACAAACCTTGTATTTGCTTATTCGGTGTTGTCAATAAACACACCGTGTTTCGGAAACGCTGATGATCGAATACACAAAGCCGAAGAGCTCCGTTAGCCCGAAGAGGCCAGATCTCGCAACTATAGGGCAAAACAATGAATAATAAGGCATTGTATATCAAGACTTTCAAAAAAGTCATGCCGTGGCGGTGCCGTAGGTGTTGAAAGGCAATCCAACCACTCTCTGCCTTTCGCTGTTCGTGACGTGATTATATGATCTATTCCCAACCGTAAATCCAGCTGTTTTGTAACTCCACGGTGTTCTGATCCATCCTGGTAGCTCTAGAAAGAAGACTCTTCTGCTTTCGCATCATCTCAGTTTATTGGTACAAAATAGAACATTTATATAAGATATGCGGTAGTCATAACCAAATCCTCGAATACGAACGTATTGGCTCATTTTTGTCATTGACGAGCCCCCCTCCTGGCTGGCTGATCTGACTTTAACCCGATTAGCCGATTTGGATTCGGTTGGTTCAGACAACAGTTGGTCCACGATTGGCCCACCACACGGCTTCTTTTGTCTCAATTTTACCCTCGATTCATGATGAGCGACGGCGTACTGTCTGCTTGCCAAATCATCGATCTGCTTCGCGGAATCCAACCTTGTTCTTGATTCTGGACAAGCGAAGGCATGCTGTTGGACCATCAAATCAGGACTTTTTTGTTCGTGTCTACCAACATCCTCACTACGGTTGATTGAAACCACCGACTACAGTATCCTCCCTTCCATCAAGAAACTAGCAGGGATCGCCCTAATTGCTCCCTACCGAAAGTTAGTGCATTCAGGGAGGAAGATAATTAAAGAAGGAAAATATTGTTGCACGGCAAAAGTATTTCTTGCAGGGGGTTGCAATCTAGGGATGGAGGGCTGCTGTAATTCAAGATTATAAATACAGGGGGATAGGGAAGGCATAGCGTCCAGTAAGTCTTGTAGGAGCACTTTGCATTTGGGTGAGGTGAACTGCATACGATATTTGAATACGTCGATGGCCAAGCGGTTCGGTGTGTTCAGTACCCTGTATACTAGCACCCATAAAGGTGATGCCATCAACGTAGCTCTAGTCAAAAGAGTAGTGCTTTTGGAGGAATTCAACTCCAACCTCTCTCGGTGCGTTCTCCATGACCAAGTTGATGAGAAACGGGAATATGGAGCAACTCCGCTGAACTTCGTTGGAGGTAACAAACGGTTTTCAAAGTTCGTCATATTTTCTAAGGTACGAAATACCTGACCAGTCGACTTGGCCATGTAGAGCGTTCCAAATGGGGTCTGAGA
This sequence comes from Fasciola hepatica, assembly GCA_948099385.1. NCBI lineage: Eukaryota > Metazoa > Platyhelminthes > Trematoda > Plagiorchiida > Fasciolidae > Fasciola > Fasciola hepatica. The sequence goes on from CANUEZ040000142.1 coordinate 19,901,899, forward strand.
GGTTCATTCACTCAATGGTTTGAGAAAATGGGTGATAAATTCGAGTGTTACCTTCGGTGGTACTCCATCATTCGTACATTATTTATCCACTTGATTCTATTATTTTTATTCTTCTTAATTTTTTTCTTACACTTAAATAACTTCACTTCCAAGTCAAGCTGCTGCTGGAAGGTAGTTATCAGAACCACGGCACCCAGTGTATGGTTAATGGTCGTTCTAAACGGACTGCTTTCGGAGGCTGAATGTGTGGTCGGCACGTGCAAGACCGGCATGAAAATCAACCAGCTCCCCACGCGACAGCTCTTCACGCACATTACAAACCTTAAAGCTTGAATTAAGCTGATACTCCTCTGGTTCGTCTTGTCTATGAGCGACACATTCCTGAGGATGAGAAAGACAACTGATTCCACCCATGGTGAGGACCTGATCTGATTCCTAAACCTAGGAGAACAGAACGTGAAGCTGGCTAACAAGCTGCACTGCACTATCCTCCAACAAGGGTAAGACGTAATCGGAGTCTGACGCGTAATGACATCTTAAGCCACGCAGTTCTATCTCCATATGTGGTTTGGTTGGGACACTCAATGGGAAGCGTGCAGGAAAAGTAACTGTGGGGAAAAGTGGGACAACCGACCAAGTTAACTGCTCCACCAAGCGTTTATAGCACCGCTGCTGCCCAAGAGAAGATATAATCAATTATGAATGTCGTTTAATTTACACCTGGATGTTTCCTACGTGGGCGAGGGGGAGCTTCGTTTAATTTCATTTCTGATAATCGTTACGACTATTAGTTTTTACGACCAAGGGTGTCAAAACACAACTTGTCAAGCCAAAACTCGTCACGCAGAAAAAATAAAAAGAATTAGCGATTAGAGAACAGTGTGCATTTACGATGCATAGTGGGGCTGCCACGAGATTCCTAGATAACGCATTTTGGAATTTGGAGGGACGACCTAGCTGGGTCACCTTGCATTTCGACAGCTTGATAAACTGTTGCGTAATTAAAGTTCAGTACGGACACCATTAGCCATTTGAAGCTTATTGCTACATGATAGGTTTGGATCCATGTCTGAGTCGAACAGGAAGGAATCCATGCGGTGCAACAGCGACTAGGGTGTCCGGGGGTTCGTAAAAACGGTAAGAAGTCAGTGTTCAGAACATAGGGCGTAAAGCTTTCATGTGCACTCCAAGCAACAGAAATCAAGTGCGAAAGGATTGCTACACGCACCTCATTTGATAATAACAGACACTCTAGCCTTCATATCCCCTGCTCAAGTCATAAATAGAAGGGGAACTTCAGTTGATATTTGGTTAGTGAAACAAAATCTGCACAGAAAACACGCCGGAAAACCATCTCTAATTTCTGTTCAAAGTGTTCACATAAAATGCTTCCCCTTCATCGGTCGAACAGTGCAACATTATAAAGAAAGGCCAAAGAAAGCAGCAGTCCTGCGTAAGTCCATACATGCCCATTTGACTTTCGAAAGCGACATCGTAGCGGATATTACGTACCACTGGCAATCAGGAGTCCATAGAACATTTTCAGGAGTCGAGGTTCTTAATTTTGTTTACAACAAAGTCAGGTGCGCGAATTAAGGACAGCATCAGACACTGTGCATACTTACTGACTATTTTCTATTGAATCGGTTGTATCTCTAGGCACTGGTCTGAACTAGTTCGTGAGAATCACCGGACATGGCTGAACACTTTGTTGGTTAAACTAATTGCAAGCCCTGAGTATTCATTTCCTGATGGATTGCACCACCAGTGAATGTGATCGAGAATTTCTGACCAATCTACAAGGTTCGAAGTAATCAATCAGGACTAGTAAAAAGCATCCACAATCACGGTGGAAGCAGTAGGCATCCGCCTTTACAACCTTCATTTATGTATACAAAAACGAGTTGTGCTAGTAGATAGTATCAACTGGTCTATCTCCCAACCCGAAAATGTTAAGGAACAGTTTACCAGACTTAGCAGTGCGTCGACTAACACTAACGTCCAATTTCGAGATCAACTTCTATTCGACCCATCATCTTTCAAGTTCGGAGCCAAAGCTGTAAATTTCGAGTTAACGAAACTCCTCCAAGTAGTTTGGGATAGTGAGCAGATTTCCAGGTAATGGTGTGATTCGGAGATTGTGGCGATTTACAAAAAAGTGACCGGACCTCTTGTGAAAACCACAGGAATTAACTCGGTACTTATCGCATTCAAATTGCTCTCCAGGATTATTCTTCACCGATTATCCAATGCACGTGAAAGATATACGCTTGAGATTCAAGCCGAATTCACAAATGGTCGGCGTTATACCTATCAAAGCTATACCCCTCGACAAATTTCAGAACACGGGCCCACCTTTCGTAGGCCTATAACCCCTGTCTTACTTGGTCTGAAAGCAGAGTTCTAACCAGTCGACTGCACAGTTCTCACCAAAGAGTGTGCCAGACAAATTTACTTCCAATTGTTGTATGAGAACAGCCGAAGCCAAATTCGTGCATACGGCGATCATTCACCACAAGAATTGGCGTTTGTCAGGGTTGCCCCTCTTCGCCCTTCCTCTTCAATTTTGTAATTGAAATGGTTCCTGAAATAGCCTTAGCCTCGGGTGAGAATAGTGGTATCGATTTTTGCTCAGGCAGTGAACTGTTTGATTTAGGATACGAGGATGTCTTTCTGAATGAAGATCCAGGCATGTTGCAAGATCTTTCTAGATAGTCTGAACAGCAGTGTAAACAACGTTTAGGATGCGTTTTACACCTTCGAAGTGTAAAATGCTGCTGAAAGACTGAGTTGGCCCTATTCCAAACTTTATTTTTGCAGGGGAACCCTTAGCTGAAGCAGACAGGTTTTCTCACCTGGCTCACCCTAGTGGTAGATGGCCCTGCTGTCCTTCGGCCCACTACCACGCCTGATGTATTGAGGACTTACGTGGTTCTCCACTGTAAGTCTCAGGACCATGGCTGGCGGTTTCCTTTTCACATTATGAATCATGAAAATCCACAATCACACACGCACTCGCCCGTTGATCGCAAAAACTACGAACTCATTATCCTCAAAAACACTCGCGGATTGAACAATCATATCGATTTTGCACACCAATTTCTCCTCCACTTGCCCCATTTTTGACCGAAAATCAAACCTCTCCCTCATCAGACACCACCACCTTCCAGCTCCCCAACTATACCTTTCACTCATGTTTCCACCCAAAACTAGTGTCTGTGCCTTTGCCCACCAGTCAGCTCCTACACTCAGACTACAGTATCTTGGCATTTCAGCTGATGCGGCTGAAGCTCTGACCTCATTGTTTTAGTCACTGTTTTTGTGTCACTTACCGTTCGCCCAGCAGTAGCTACTCATTCTTCATCGACTTATCTTCGAACATTGAGCACTTGTTTGTGATAAATCCCAGAGCCATATCATCATCTTAGATCATAACATTCATATACGGATTTGGTTGATCCAATTAATCGGACGCACCGGCTCTGGGGCGTAGACCCGAACATTTCGCCGTGATCAACAACCTGTGACAAGCAGTTGACCTCCCCACATTTATACCCCGTAGAGCCGGTGACCTTGCTTATACCTGTAAAACTGTAAGGCCGAACGCTTACTCTAATCTTCCACGGGTAGCCGATCATTTTGCTTCTTTGCAGAAGCAGTCTCCCGCAACTTCTGTCCTTCCCATTCCCCCCCCCCATCGATTTGCTTCCAACTCCACTTTGCCCTCTTATCCTACTCCTCCCTCTGTCTCCCATTTTCTGCCTCAAATAGGCACTAGGAAGATCCACCAAGCGCTGAGTTCTCTGGACGTATGCAAATCACCCGATCCGGACGGTACACCACCCATCGACCTCAAAATGTGTTCCGAATTAGCTCCTTTCATACGCCGTTTTTCGTTTCTCTCGCCAACTTCCTACTTTTCCGATTCATTGGAAACACGCATTGATTCTTCCTAGTCCCAAACCTGACCCGGATAACCATCGTCTTATTTCCCTCACACCTATTATTTCGTAAGTTTTCGAGATTATCATCTCCGACCAACTGCGTACGTTTCCCGAAGGTGAAGGCCCACTGAGCGGTCACCGTTTCACCGGTGATCTGCAGGCTTTCCTCTTACACTTCTGGTCGGTTGAACTCGGCAACCCCGGAGAAACACACACGGTGTCGCTCAACATCTCTAGGGCCTTCGACCGAGTCTAGCACAAAGGTCTTCTGGCGAAACTGCCCACGTTCGGGTTCTCTTCCGCTCTCGTATTGTGGGCCAGTTTCCTCAGTAAGCCAGACATATCCGTCCGAGTTGGTGGGGTTCTGTCTCAGCCATTTCCTGTGAATGCTGGTGCTCCCCAAGGTTCAGTACTTGCGTCCACCCTCTTTTTTATTTATTATTGATCTTCTAACCAGTAACTATAACTCAATCCATTCGTTTGCCGATGATGCCACCCTTCATTCGCCTCTTTCGTACCACACTCTCAGCCATGCCAACACCAACATCGATCCTGACCGCTGTGCAATCAGTGTATCTTTAGACTTAGATCTCGAACGCAATTTCCCATGGAGTTTCGGCAATCATGTTGCATTCAATGCTTCCAAAACCTTTCTATCAACTTATTTGAAACATCATTCATTCTCCCCACATTCAACTGTGCTGCATTCCACAGATTCTATCTCTCTGCTTGGCTCATCTATAACTTCTTCTCCATGCTGGTTCGCTTTTATATATCAGCTCGCTTCCAGTGCTGCGCGCAAAGTTCGCTCTCCGTTTCGCGTCTGACGCTTCTTCTCACCAGCTCATCTTCTGCTGTACAAAGCTCAAATCCACCCCGTACTTGAATACTGCGGTTACGTGTGGGGTGGAGCTTCGTCTACCTCTCTTCCTCTTCTCGACCGAGTTCAAAGAAAAACATTCGACTGATCGACGAACCTTCTTTAACCTTCAATCTGCAGTCACTAACCCACTGTCGCCTCATTGTCCTTCTTCTATCTGTATTATTTTGGATTTTGTTCCTCTGAGCTTGCTTCAGCAGTTCCTCTTCCTATTACTTTTTCCCGATCATCACGTGCCCAGGCAGCTAGTCATCTTTATAAAGTTTCTGACACTGGATGTCGTAGTTTTGTTTTACAATTTACTTTTTCCCCCGGACCGGTAAACTGTCGAACACTCTCCCCCGTTCTATCTTCCCACCCATCTACAACCTCCTTCATTAAAAGTAGGACCAGCAAACTGGTTCTGACCTGAATGTTCCCCCACAACCCCCTATTACAGTATCTTTGGATTGTGGTTTACCCGTTATACTGTAATAAAAAATTTACACCTCACCGAGTGGCCAGGTATCAGAAAAGTGTCGTCGCGTATACAGTGTTGTTTCGGTGCGCAAACCGCCACGGATTATCCCCGATCGGTGACTCCTCAATCCTCCAATTCCCAAAGAAAAGTAACCACGAACAAGTACGGAAACTACTCAAGCATAGCTAGAAATCGACATCTTAAAAAATTGGAAAAAGGGAATGCACGAACACATGGCGTTGTTACTGTTTACCCAGTGTGGTAGGTGAATGTGACTGGCTAAACCGGATCGCGAGTCAACGGCTAATTGGTGGGAAAGGTAGGCAGTATGTTATGAGTTATCGATCGATGTGAAAAATGGTGCGTGATGAAACGAGTAGTCCGTGGACACATGCGTCATGAATGCACTGCTCTGTGGAGTTGCGGGCCTGTCATTTGTCAAAGTCAACGAAACACATGTACGTGGTTTGAAAGAACGATGACTGCCAAGTCGCTGATGACGTACTTTCAGAGAGATTTTCGACTCCCGTACAGAAAGTAGGCTAGTTTTTGCCAACCTCAGTCATCTGTGGCCCCAGCGTGATACCTGACTGTTCATCAAGGGTGAAGTGTGAGTTGTGGCGGAGAAAGCGGTTCTCTTACACGGCTCAGAAACACGGGTATGTAGCACAAGAAGACTGTCAGTGTTTGAGCTTTTATGGCTCAGTAGTATTGCTCGAATATGGTGGGAACACCGTATCCGCAATGCTGAGATTAGACGTAAGGTGTTGGAAACCAGTGGTCAGTCACTGGAACAGGAACTGAATAAAAACAGATTAAGTTTGTTGTGACACATACACGCATGCACATCGATAGATTTCCTCGGCTTGCGCTGTTCACTAAGTTGTTTGGAAGATAGGTGAAGGTGGTCAGTCCATGCGATGACATGGCAAGAAGGTATGAAATCATTGAACAGGTAGGACGTGCCAGATTTCTGGGTTGGAGCCCAGAAGAGCCGCCTCTTAGATGGTTGGAGACAATAAGTCGCACGGCTAGGTGTCGCGGTCAGTGGCACAATTGCATTCAGACTTTCTTTTTCTTCGTGATTTCCGCTTGTCACTTTTTTCTTGGCCCCATTTCACTTTATGCTTCCATTCATTCTGCCCGCAACTCAACAATGCTGTGGGGTAACAACCAAAAGGCTGGTTGTAGTTGGATCGATGTGGTTAGTTCATGACACGGAAAAAAGCACGAAAATCGTGTCAAGTCAACTTGGCAGGACGTGTTATGCTTCTGGGTTGGGGTTCAAGAGATACGTCTACCGAGAGGTTGGATACATTACATAAAATGGTCACGGGTCTTGAGTGTACGAGCTGATGTCCGAATCAAAATTTACCGTTTTTCGTATTACAAACCAGTTGATGCACAGGAAAACTTCATTCCAAACCGATAGAACGATTATGGAGATTGTGGTAGAGACCACTGTGTTAAACATATCGCGTCAACTAAGTAAGAGCCGGAGTACTTTTGTAAAACCACAACACTGAGTGTCAAATCTGTTCGCGTTGAATTTGTGTGGGCAAATTAACCACTAGGTTCACCAGTTCTGTGTGTCTGTTCCATCATCACGTTGACCTTCGGCCACGAGGGCTGCAGTGTCTTGGCGAACTGTTTTTGCAAGCATAAGATTAGTCTGTGTAACCTGATAGCAATCACCTGGGCCGCATACAGGATTCGCTGTCTGGCCCCTTTAGAGTGGTTTGCCGACACACGGTAAACAACTCTAAATGGCCCATCCAGCTTTGTGGGACAAACAGACACGACTGGTGGACCTGTTGATTATTGTGCCCATACAAATGCAACGGAAACATATGTGACATTCAGTTATTTGCTTTTATGTTAATACTCTAGATCATACTTTCGAGTACCGTTGAAACTGTGCTTGTGTACTGCACTTGGCTGAGGGGAGTACCGAAAGGACAGACCTGTGTCCGCCTCACCACGTTTCCCAAATTCAGACTATGGGAATATTTCACGAATTAACTAGGAAAAACTGACCGAAGTTTTAAGCATTCAGGAGCATTACACGACGGACAAAAATGACCCTACTGACGACCACGCAGACCCAGCAGGATACCAGGAAAGTAGCAAGCTGGTTTAGGTTGTAAGCCTCAGATCAAGCCTCTATAAGGGAAATCGAGCTAACGATGAGAATGCCGGCATGAAAACAAGCTCACTGACTGCAGATACCTTGCTGAAAACGAGCTTAAATATGCAGGTAGCCGGAGCGCTGATCTTGATGTGATACGGGGATGAGAATGAAACATTTAAACGGCTGTACATACTTTACCATTTGGAGTTGTCCGGGTGAGAAAAAATATGTTTATCCTCCTCATTTCGCGATCTCGTTATAAGGTGACTTATTTAGTTAGCAATGAACAGCAATTAATTCGCCAGATAATAACTTCTGGTATAAACTAAAAATAATGATCCCATCGAGATAAGGAAGCCATTATCTTTTCAAGTAACCGGACAGTCACATTCACTTATCAGTTCTGCATTTCGTTGCTCTCCAGATCCCCGGGAGAATGGTCACTGAGAGAAATACTGTTCACAACAATTTCACTCAAGCTGGTCGTTCAAGCAACGTTATATGCGACGATGATCGTACACAATACCAATTCTCCGGACCTACCCAACAGTTCGTAAACAAAAGCAGTTTCACAGATGGTGAAAGATTTTACTATTCTCAATCATTTGCACCCTCATCGGGACACAAGGGATGTTTGGCAGATGATGGAACTGAACGTTTCTATGAAGACGATATTAGACATACTGATTTGGACGACCTTTTGTTCGACCGTAAAACACCTGGAGTCCAAGCTACAAACGGCGACCCACTAACCAAAGTGTATGAGCCAACTGAAGATGCTGTTAGCCGAGAAAATTGCACTGACCCATTCGCCTTGATGCCGGCAACAGAAATAGAAACGATGCCAGCAGAGAAAATCGACTCCACCGAACTACGCACAAACTCACTAACAACAACAGCCTGTGGTGATATATCAAAGCAGCGTTCAACTTAGTTCACTGAAAACTCGTATATGCCAAATCACTGCCGCTTTGCGGATGAAGCCATTATTATCATTATTATTATTATTATTACCATTATTGTTTTTTTGGCAAAACATACCATAGCAAGCTGTTGAACAGTCTATATCAACGTTGAATCTGTTCAACTGTTTTACAAGTACACCATCTCCCCATCCCACACGACGGATTACTTTACTCGGTCCATTTGTGCTTTTCTACTCTTAATCCATCAATCTTGAGGTTGAATCTTCATTTATATACATACATATGTATCTGTATTCACTTCCGTGCACGGAATGAAACCGAAAGACTTCCAAGTTGTCAAGTTTAGTTTTATTTTCTGATCCCAGTGCTGAATCACTTTGTTTAAACCGAATAGATAAAAACTAACGGAACGAATAAACCCTAAAGATGGGGGCTGTGGAACAAGCTTCCCCATTTCTAAGTGTATTCTCGTTTTCATTTCACAATGCTCTGTTATTTGTTTGTGCTAATTTCCTGTTCTGAAGTATTTACACTAACCCCGCTTCTTGTCTATCTGCTATGCAAAACAAAACCACGAGTCCCGAAGGGCACACTGGAATTAAACCCCGAGTGAATTACAGCTTGATTTTTTTAAACTGCTTTGAATTTTCTTTGTCAAAAGGTCTCGAACTTGGCCCAAAAAGTACCGGATAACGTCTGGGAATGGCTGCATCATGCCAATTTGTAGTTAGACTTCTACGGTCAAGAAACACCAGAATTTTCGACCATCGGACTGAAAACCTGTACGTTCTATACTACGAAATTTATAACAGATGGCAGGTATTCAACGAAGTCATGAAACAATCCACAGTAAAAGTGTATCTGTTTGACGAATTCCGAGGAATGGGCGACCCCTCCACCGAAGTAAGCAGATCTAGTACTCCGCCCAGCCATTCACTTCAGCCACTCAGAACTATAATTTCTAGTACGCACTTTTCCCTAGGTTGAAGCGGCACACGCCTGAGTTCACCTGTAAATAAAGTCAGCCAAATACTCACATTGAAATACTTCTTGATTTTCGAAATCCATTTAGTGGAAATTCCACACACATTTTTAGCATCGCCAGCAGAATACTCGGGTCTTAAATATTTAGACAGATAACGATATGACACATCCGTACTGTAAAAGTTAACGAAACAGAAAGAGTATTCCACATCGAGTTTCTTCGTGTGTGAGCGAGACCGCATAACAAAAGTGTAGAAACTCGCTCATTTTTCCGGTTCTGTATTCTCTAACGAAATCATATCCGGTCAGAACGTCCGAATACCCATTAGGATGCACAATATAAAATTTTACAAAATCATTTATTATGAGCTACTTAAAACAGAATATGCGAAAAACAGGGTGACGAAGGTATAGGATTCCCTTCGGCTGGGGTTCAATAGTTACTACTTACAATCGTGTGGAGCGGCCATTCTGTTTGTGGACCTCAATGCATCTTACTGTATTACCTATTACAAGACCTATGATTGTCCCTTGATCAACATTCATCCATTCACGCTTAATTTTAGTTGCCAACCCACCCTTTGACCGGTAAACTATGGAATCCTTGTACACTTGGCAAACAAGCACGTCCCATAGGTTTTCAATTGCTTAGATCTGGGCTACAGGCTGACCACTGCATGACCTTGATCCCATGGAACAACAGCCAACACCTCATAGTGTACGAGCAGTTGATAGAATTATTATCATGTTGGAATATTACGTCATCTTGTAATCTATTAGTCACTAACACAAGCAAAAACTATTCCAATGCATGAATATACGCAACGGAATCTTGTGTACCCTCAAGTATGACTAGCTCACTTTGGCCGTCTGCTGAGAAGGCTCCCCAAACGATCACTGGACACTTGTCGTTATTTCTCTGACTGACAGTAATAGTTCCCAGCATCAGGTTTATCCAAAGTGAATTTTTTTCGTCACTAAATTAAACATTTTCCTACTTGTTGTCCATGGTATGTATGCTTCAGCCAATGATAAGCGTTGTTCTTTGTGCAGCGGTGTGACAGCAATGTATCTTTCCATTTTTTGCATTTCATCCATGCACAGCTTTCAGCTATCTTTGTAACGTTCGATTCTAAACACTGACTCCTATCGAAGCTTTTAACGTCGATGTGGGATGTGTTGTTGGAGACTACACGAATTATTCTCCGTTCGTCCGATTTTGTTACTTTTTGGATGAAACATTCACATTTCAGGAGCACACTTCATCCCATATAATGTCGTATGACCTATCTCGATCTCATATTATGGAAAACCACTCTGTGTTTTTCACGTCCAAAAGTACATCACTGCGAGCCGGAAGCGAACCGGCGACATCCCGCTTACCAGGTGGGTGCTCTCTTACACTCCTCGGAGATCTCGTGCAAACTGAGTCCCATCTGGGAGAATGCGAATATTAAGCCCTTCTCAAAATGTTGTTTATTTTCGTGTGGTATCAGACATAATTCGTTGAGTTCCGTAAGGTGTATGCGTGCAACCAAGGTGAATGAAAGTCATCTAGATCGCTAGATTCACTGTGACTGTCGGTATCTGAATCGCGGAGGCGGCCTAGTCACGTACATCAAAAAATCTCGGTGTAAGTCTTCAAAAACGTTATTTGCGTATAGTAACAAATAGATTACTTGCTTACCGGTAGAGTCTAAACCACGATTTCTCAGCAAATATTGATCGGTCATCACTACGAATGTCTACATTTCACCATATTGCTAATCAAGTAACATTCCTATATTCTCTGACACAAACAAATCAGAAATAACAGAACATACTGAAAAATCACTCGCCATCGACGATGGGGACTTTGATGGCAGTTATCTAAACTGCATGGAGCTAAAGAACATTGCAAACTTCTCCAAAAGAGAGAGTACGCAGCTTGATTTCTTCTTCCTCAACGACATCGACGTTATCTCCGTCCAGAAGAGAGCCCCTTTATTCACCTCTGACGACTGTGTCATCAAGGTTCATCCTAAAATTTATTCCAAATCACGCCACGTTCTCCTGATCGCAGGATTTTCCATAGGCAATGCAACCCAGAAAATCTGACATTCCTACGAGAAACCGTTACGAGCACTGATTTTGGTCAGTTCTACAACCCCGATGTCTCAATTTACTGCGATCATCTGAAAAATTACTTCAACTTATGGTACGATATTTAATGCACACCAGAGTCGATTTACTTCCGACTCTCCAGATTTTCGTCGCCCTACTTGAAAACATTAGGATGACAGAAAGAGCGTGCTTTCATGACTGGAAATCGTACATCAGTAAAGCAAACAACGTATTTAATTCAGTCCAAAATCAAAATCTGGACAGGCTGTATACAGAAACTATACTTGGAAACTCCAGTCATCGCCAAATTCGGAACATAATGGAGAAACTCTGTGTTATGAGCTCCATGCAACGAGTGCCCCAAACAACGGCTACAGAACTCCATTAAATGTTTCATACACCATCAACACTCAACATGACGCTACCGGAATTCAGTTTCAACCCCAGCTCAGACCTGAACACATTTTTGTCAGAACAAGCAAAGTGCTAACCGACCTGAAGGGACCCAAGATCAGGAAGGCTGTGCGACCTGACGAACTTCAACCAAACGTCCTTAAGGAGTGCGCCTCGTACTTAGCCAAACCTCTTCCGATACTTCTTAAAAAACGCATCGAAGAAAGTACCGTCGCTGACCACTACAAACTAGTCCGTATTGCCCCAATATCAAAAAGGAAATCGGCACATTTCGCCTGATTGCATACACTTCTGTTCTTCTAAACGTATTCGAATGTACAATTAGTTTATCCAACGGAAATGTAGCGATGAGCATGGTGCTGAAAATTCAACCCTTGGGATGAATAAAGCCACATTTTGGCTTGACTTGACTGAGGTGCATCGCGTGCTTCACCGCACATGAATTAACTGATTACAGTTCTCGTGAATTGGTCAATCGCCAAATCCACAGACCCAACTGGTAAGGTAGTTGCCGGGCTCAATGGTCCTTCTGGCTTTGAGAGATTGTCCATGGGACAGTGCACCGGAATAGGGGTCTTATACTTTGTCACCCTTGTTCTTCTTTACGTTTTCTGCTCTAAGTAGCATATAGTGTATAGTTTCACTCTAAAGTTCATTATGCTGCATAGTATTATGCATTCAGTCACTCCGACCAGATATGATTTCGTTGGGGAATACTGAACCGGAAATATGCGGGAACATGAGGGGGTCCTATACTTTGTCGCGTAGTGCATTACTTGATGTGTAGAACGCTCCGTTGCAAACCTTGGTCAGGCATGAACTGTGTGAAAATGAATCTATTTGACATCGATGGTGACGATTATTTTGGCCATGAAAGATACTATATTATAAGAAATGGTTCAAAAAAATGGATGAAAGTTACAAATCGGTATTCAGATCCGGAAAAAATAAAAGTTGCTCAAATTGACGGTGGTCTGAGCACTATGGCGTGTAAGTGAGAACGAAAAGGATACTCTTTCGAAACCAAAGGTGAACAGCGTGATAAGTTATGTTGGCATACCAGGGCCACGATGACCAAAGTCCTGATGAAAATGGAGCTCTCTGGACTTAGATTAGATCCCAATTGATAGTTTTTAAATCCATGAACTCGTATAAAGCGTCCGGGCCACCCTCGCGGCCTATACCGGAGTCCTTAATCCCACCAAAAGGCATTTCCGAAGAACTAACTCTGGGACTGTTCAATCCTACCATGCCGAAAGCAACTTGTTCAGAGAAGTGCCACGCTTGTCGAATGTCGTTTGTGTAGACATATGCGGCTAGACCATAGGCGGTACCATTGGCCATTTCAATTGCTTCCGTTTCCGTTTTGAATCTGGAAAAATACCAATGCAAAATAATTTGGAATTGATTGAAAGGAAAATTTTCAGTTCCGTGTGATTTTACCTCATGGATGTCAGATAGGATGCAGAAGCCATGGGTGTAGGGATTTCGTCAGTATACACAATCAAATGTTGTAGGCCTCTATAAATATTTTTCAAAAGGTGGATCAGTTATATCAACATGGTATCCCTAACTCGTCACTTTTTCATTCCATGTTACCACAATGCTTGCCTATTTCACGTCTATATACAGCCGTATTTCATTGGCAGTTATCCGTTTGACACTGCCCACAAACAGTCTTTTTATACGTGCTGTATGGCCTATGCCCGACAGACGTTGTTTCGTCGCCTTGACAACTAGCCACAAAACAATATCTTGATAAGCTAATACACACTGTCAACAGGCTGGCAAAACCTGTCGTACTCACCGACAAATAGGAGCCACGGGACCAAATATCTCGTTTCGCACACAATTCATGCTGGCACTACAATCTGCCAAGACAGTAGGTGGATAGAAACAACCACGATTAAAGGGTTCTCCTGTTGGAAGGGAGCCACCAACCAAAGCTTTAGCACCAGCTTCTTTTGCCGACTCCACTAGCATGTTTACCTGAGTGGAATGACAAGATAATAAGAAATTACATAACTTAAGTGCTTTGATGTGAGGAGAGTGTGATTTTTTTTTTCAGACGCAATGTCACATAACTGAATTAATCTGCGACGATACACCTGGATAGCACAAATCAACCAACAGATAACTTCACAGAGAAGTTTGTTCGAACAACAATGAAACAGTTATGAACGAACCGCATGATAACCGTTTCAAAACTATGCATTGCTAAACGGTCATATATATTCAACACAAATTTCGTCAAATAGCCTGTCATTATTGAATGTGATTCTCTTGAAACCAAGACGTGACTCAAAGTAAAAATTTGTTCCCGTGAATAAAGAAACGCTACTTCGTTTGAAGTAAATTGGACGGAAAAATCGTGGTTCGCCATCAAACGCGCCGAAGGACTTACAATTCGCAGCAATAATTTACCCAATAGGAATGATAAATTGCTCCTCAGTTTTGAAAGACATCGTCAACTGATTTTGCGAATTTTCATCAGGAGTTACTCAAGCACGTAACAGAATTTTGATATAACAGAAAGCTCATTTTCCCGAGCACGGTATGTTTACTAAAGCGGTTAACCAAAAGATCAAATAATCAGATCTTGTAAAGGGTTATCGATTGTATATTATGAAGATGTCGCTGTAGGATAACGACAACCAAGAGGTCTCAGGCGGACAGCGACAGATGCAAGCTTACCTTATTTACAGCAGCCTCGTTGATCAGCGGCCCGATGCGTGTGTTCTGTTCAGATCCATCACCCATCTTCAGCTGTTGCACAGCAGCCACTGTGCGCTCGACGAATTCATCGTATATACAATCTTCCACGAGGATTCGATTAGCTGAAACACAAGTCTGGGTTTTCGAGGGTAAAAACTAAGAAATTAGACAGACTAGACGGAAATTTGCAAAATAATGGGAGCTTGTTGAACAACAATGCTTGTGTGGTGGAGTGTGGTTACTGCTTATTGAATAAGTAAGTAGTGTGGTTTGATGAACGCGGCAACGTCAGAGGGACAGAACGCAAATAAGGTAAACGAAGGCATGCGAATCACATGACTGCACCACCCGGCTGGATAACGACTATCTTCAAGTGGATAAGCATTGTTGTTTCGTTTGATTAATTTTGGCGACGTCCGAACGAGTGTTTTTCAATAAACGATTTATTTACGAGGTTCGCCCTGTGGACTATAATACTTGGATATTAAATTTCATGAACAAAATTTGTCACTTTTATCTTGCTCCCATACAAGCTAGAGCGAACAAGTAGTGTCCATAATCACCATCACAAATGATCTACACTCTGAAGAACGAATTTGGATTTTTTTCTTTTACATGGTTGGTGTCCAAAAGATCCCTCAACCAGTTGGCTGGAGACACTGAAAGATATGGCAGCGAACCGTGTTTTCACTTTCTGTCAAGTCAGAATGACTGATTAATGTGTGGTTGTACAGTTAGACTGCGTATTCCGTGTGTTGGCTACTAGGGTATTCGCTGCAGGTCCACTCCCTATCCATCTTGTATATTCATACTTTCTAATTCAACGTACAAGATGGTGAGAAAGGCAGTGTTCAGTGGAGCTTGCCCTACTGTTTAACGCTGTACAATGATGATGCGTCGCACAAGGCTGATATTTATGAATTAAACCGGCCTTCATATATCTAATCTTTAATCAGATTCGATGCAGAGAAGCTACAAGTATTCAAGCAGTTTACTGGAAATATCTTAGAAACAGCGATAACACTAACAGTTGACCATTGCTAATTAAATCTCAAAGTATACACGCAACAAGGACAATAACCAAAAGATATTGGTAAGACGATTACTTGACCGGAACAACGGAACTTTGAGGCGATCATTCCTTTCACAGCTCGGTCCAAATTGGCCGATGAAAATACGACGAACGGCGCGTTCCCACCAAGTTCCAGTAATACGCGTTTTCCGTAGACCGAGGCTTGAGAATACAAACGCTAAAATGTGTTAAGAACAAAGTCGAACCACACAAGTTCGTTAAACTAAGGTAGAACATAACAAGATTTACCGGGATTTACACCACTACTGTAAAAGAGAGAGTTCGATAAGTCAAAAATTCTTTTGGACATCTGTGATGAAAAGCTCTTCATTTTTCTGAGTTCTCATCGGCTTGAACGATATCAAATTACATTGTTTTTTCCCAAGACTTGTATTGTAAGGTAATAAGATTATCTTTACATTTTAGAAATGCAAGTTTCGAATTAACATTCTTACGCGCTGTGGATTGTTTCATCGGTCAGTTTTTATACTTTAAAGAATAACCTACTTTTTCCAGAGGAAATTTTGTAAAGACAGATTTCTTAGGGGTAGGTAGAATGTACGATCGAAACTGAAGGTTTTGACCTCCTGACTTGTCGCTGTTTGCACGTCGTTTATTTGATTTGTGCTGTTGTGTTTATCAGCTTCGTTTAGGGTAAAGACAATGCGACAGAAAACTTTTAAGTGATTGGCTAAAACACTGTTCGGTTGTGTGGGGATCATATACTTTCCATGAGTAGAATAGATTTAGCAAGGGCGAGAAAAACACCCGTAGTATGCTCTGACGCGAACAAAAAACGTAGAAAATCGCGTTTACCAGGATCTGCTCGTTGTCTAGGCAACAACCGATATGTGAGATGGATTGTGTTATACATTCGCAGCCATCAAGATTGAGTTTTTCCAGAAAAGCAATCAGTACACTGTTACAGCATGCGACTAGCAAATCTCTACCATTGCTAATTCTTCAGTGGTTTATAAAGCCTTTTGCAACAATTGGATTGCTCGATTTAGAATGAGCCAAGCAAAAATCCCCGCCCGACCAATCAGGAAACTCTACTGATGTGGTAAACCAAAAGCATATTCAACACAGCAGCTGCCGGTTAGGTTATTCAAAGGGTAGAGTACTTATCTTGAAATGCACTCTGTCATTCTGATGCGCAGCATTCTGTAAATCTTATCATTGCGTGCCTCTGTGTGAGCGCGAAAAATTGCATTTATTATGGGGAGTAGGCTTGACAACACCGGCTTTCGTGAGAAAATAAGGGGCTGCATAGAAGGGTGATAGGGCGGGCACGTTCACACTGAGAGTTGCGAAACAGTCTAATTTGATTATATTCGCCTACCTACTTACATACTGACAACTCATACACGGACGTACATCACACTGCTTCGTACCTGCAGTCCAACATCAACCCGCGTATCCAACTAAACGCGAACAAAATTGCGCTTTCCAGGTAAAGCCCATCTGCCGTACAGGTATGTGAAGAATTCCTGTCTTGGCAAAAGCGTTGCAGATCAAACGAGATGAGTCGTGTTGATTAGAAACTCATACATTATTTACTGTCTATGAAAATTACAAAGAAAAAATACTAAACTCACTTTACCCACGGAGGTGGACCCCGTAAACCCAATAAGTCTCACAAGCGGATCTTTGCACAACACTTCACCAATAGCCTGAGCACCCTCGGGATCACGAGAAGCGGTAATAGTGTTCAACAGACCAGCGGGAAGCTTTGCATTTGAAACCGCTAAGTGAGTAATAGCCAATGCCGACAGTGGGGTATCTTCTGCGGGTTTGAGGATTACTGCACAACCAGCGGCAAGCGCGGCACCAGCCTTCCGTGTGATCATGGACAACGGGAAGTTCCACTGTAGGCAGATGACCAAAGAAACACTAAATTGGTATCGAACGACTACTGGTGTACACATAGCTTTGGATCATCATTGAATAATTTCTGAAGATTACACGAGGTTTAGCTTTATGTGATATTCAGAGCGGCACCGACACCAATACACCGAGAAACTCAGACCAACAAGTTTTATATGACCAGCGGCTTTATCAACTGATACATTGTATTCGCAAAATGATGATGATTGATGATTGAAGACAGTTTATCGTTTGCTACAGTTAACTACATGAAATACTGTGAGCGGTCAGCTACCGTTGGAGCAACTCCTTATGCGTGAAATGCTTGATTTTTTTCAAGGTTTTCGTGGTTCATTAAATAATAGATGCATCACACCTGAAAGGCGGAAGGCTTCGATATCCGCACTACTATTCCAGAAAGAGTCGAATGACAAAAACACGGTTGCTAAAATGCAACTATTACAATATTACTGATAATGAGACGAAAAATGTATTGAAAAACGAATAATACTTTGGTAATTTAGATCAGGTTCATTCATCCGTAACATCATGTTACTGAATATGAAACATTTACACACAACTACCTCTTGTTCACTTATCAATTCTGGGCATATCACTCGTAACATGGAACCAATTAAGTGATATCCATGTACCATAAATGAACCATACAGGACAGTGTAACTAGCAATGTGAACTAATTAGACCGGCTTCTTCCACGAAGTAGCATTAATCACCATCTCATCGAACTAAAGGAATTTGCTCATTATGGCCGCAGTCGGCGATACTTCCACTCAAGCAAAATATTGTATTTTCCGCTCAATCAGACTCAACCGATTATATGTATTAGGAACTCACATTCGACCCGAAAAACGCATCCGTGGTGATTGACAGGCTGAAATTAATTGCACCCCTGCAGCGAAGATGTCTGTCCCATCACTGTTCGGTACTGATAAACGTTCTGTTCACGAAAATGTCGGATCTAACCTTTGTTCTTCGCTCTCGCATTCATGTTCATACTTGTGTGGTTTGCATATGAGAATCGTGGCTAAACCCACATGTTGCTGAGTCACTCGTGTCAAAAGATGGCTTCAAACGGTTCCGTCAGGAACGGAATTCTACCAAAAAGAAGACTGGAGGTGGGGTGGTTACGTATTTCAACTCCATCTAGTGTGACAAGTCTGAAATCATTTATGCATATTCAGCGAACTGTTTTGATTATTTAGTCATGCAGTGCCATCCCGGATTTTATCGCTTTAAGAGCACCATCATTACAAGCTTATATGCAGCTCCATTTTGCACGCAGAACATTATTTCATCTTTCTATAACTCTTTTTCGTCTCTTCTTGTTTCTTTGTTAGATGACAATTTGCACATCATAGTAGGCGATTTCAATAACGCTTCAACCCAACCCTTCACTGCGTTCGACTCAACTGATCTTTGTGTTTTCCCAACCAGAGGCAACTCTTTTAGACAGGACTATCACCAATAATCTATTTCAACGAGTGACCATCGATTGTTTCTGTTGAGGCCTAAGACACACTGCCGGTCTGCTTTTCACTGTTTCAGGTAAATCAGTCAAATCAAAACTCGTCCCTAAAATTTCTAACGTGACAGCATTCTCCTCCTACAAAAGTCCCTGGTTTTCCTTCGAATCGTCACTAAGTAGCAGTGTCAATTTTTTCTTGGAGACGGTCAACTTAATCTTCGATATGAGCTGTTCCTCAGAAACCCTTTTCCTCTGCAACGGTTATGCCAATACTATGTTGAAACCCTTAATAAGAAGGAATATTTCTACAAAGCCCGGAATAACTCGAAAGCGAGACACATTTCTCTTTTATTAAAGAAAAATCAAACGCACTGACTCGCTGTATGCTAGTCAACTCCTTCGTAGCCACAACAATGACGAAATACGGAAAGGCATTTGGCTTGTGTGGAAAGCAAATGAAACGTGAACTTTGCTGCGGGCGTTGGCAGTATCAATAGTCCGTTCATCCACCTACCAAATGATTCTCCAGTTGCATTTATTCCAGAAGATGGTGTGTACATAACCCCGTTTTCTTTCAGAAAAAGTAGTAAGTTTCTTCGTACTTCGAAAATAACCTCAGGTATCGGTCCTGAGGGTTTATCGTCATCATTTTTGAGACATGGTGCGGTTGCTCTGATCGATATATCTACTCCTCTCAAACAAATCTTTGGGACCATCTTCTATTTGCGACTGCTGCAGACCAGTCAGTATTGTTCCTGTACCCAAGCCTTGTAATTCTGTTGTCATAGATTAACGCTTTCGTCCCACTGCTCTAACTATATCTGGTCTAAAACATACAGAGCGTGCCATCGTAGGCGTTTGAGTTTTTCTATTAACTCTCCAGTTGGCCCTCTACAGTTTGCCTATAACCCAAACAGGTCCACTATGGATGCTATCGCTTCCTTAGGCCACCACGTAGCCACATCATTGAGTGAATCAGCAAAGTCCGTGTGATGTGCTTTTCCAGACCAATCATCCGCTTTTGATTTTATTCCACGACCTCCTCTCACTCGTAAACTGGAAGCTTTCGGTTGTCCAACACCTTTAGTAGAATGGTTGTCTGATTATTTTACCAACAGAACTCAATGCACACGACTAGGTTCTAAAACATCCAAACCTTTGGTGAACAAAACAGGAGTGCTTCAGGGAACTGTACTTTCCCCCTATTTATTTTCCAAGTACATTAGTGGCCGTTCAGTCACTCTTCCTGTATATTTATTTAAATATGCCGATGGTATGGTTCTTTGTCAAGTGGTTTCTGTGATCCAGGACTTTAAAGACTTTTCTAGTAATCTGTCCCATATTTATGATTCCTGTTCGATCCGGTTTAACTTTACATTTGCCCAAAAGCTTTGAATGCATATTTACTCTTTCTCGATCGGTTTATCCTTGTGCTCTATCTGTCATTTCCACAGAACCACCAGCTGTCAAACACCTAGAAATTACCATCGATGCAAATTTGGAGCGGTTAACTCGCGTTTCAAACTGTGTGAAGAAACTGTCAGCTATCTAACCAAATCCGAAAACTGAGACATTCCAGTGTTAAACAGAGCGTGATTCCCCTTCTTGTTTATCGATTTTCTTCCCGTCCTCCTATTATTTTTTTCTGGTCTACTGTGAGAAGATTTTAAGATTCTTCGCCGATGTTCATCCATTATCAGTAGGGTATCTTTCATACCCTTAACTGAACTATCTACTAAGTTGCGCCAATTACACCGGACCGCATGTGAAAAGATCGCCCATAAAATTCTTTCAGAAAGCATTCACTGTTTAGGCAGTGATCTATCCAAGTGTGACTCTCGCTTCTTCACGTTCCTTTTTCCAATACATACCCTGTAGCATTACGACCTACAAAAACTCCACTGTTCCTTGCCTGGCCCCGATTCTCACAAACCGGGCCCGAATATCAGCTGAATTTCATGGCAATTCTGATATATGATCCTTTTTCAATTCCTTGATTCGATAAGTTACTAAGCATAAATCGTTTCTGAATGCGATGCGGACGTCTATCTATGCGAGAGGCTCATCAAATACGAATACAAACAATTCCCCACGTCATCCCTTTTAGTAGACAACACATAAAAACCCTACAGACCATTACGCACCACGTACATGACTGCCGTCCACACTCCGCTACGAAATCGTGACCAACAGCCCAGTTGATGCCGTGACGACTTTCAGACCCGAGTCTAAATTGCAGTCATTCTCATCACGGAGTAAGGACTTGACTAAGCTGTTCTGAACTGGTAATCCATTGTGTTGGTTGTTCGCTTTCCGCACATTCGAATTGTTACTGCACTTTATTTTTCAGCTATATGTACAACTGACACGTTTATTAAAGCCTTATCGACAAGCGAAGTTCTTATTCTACGATTCCTGCTGAACGCCGGTTGTCAAATCACTACAATTCAATCAACTTGTCAAATGAAACGAGTGCTTCAACCAGAACGACTTGACGCTGATCTTTATTCGCCAGACGCAACCGATTTCTGGATCCATTGAAAGAAAACTCTCGACAATTCTGACCAGCATAACAGATCTGAATGTGAATAAATTCGCAATTATGACTAATCTGCCTTCACCCTTTGTCTACAAACACATCACCGAATGTACAAACTTCGAGTCTGCCACCGAGACGTTGACTAATCTATACATCCAACCCAATATTGAGATTTTCCCCCGGACACGTTCCTTCGACTGCTCGTCAAGAAAGTGGTCACACTCTTGACCAGTTCCTTCAACATTTAAAATCTCTCACCGTTGATTATAACTTCAGGGCGCTTACGACCGAAGTAAACCGTGACGAATTTATTCGCGATCCCTTCATTCGTAGTTGACTGCCCAATGAAATTCGCCAAAGACTATTGGAAAATAAACAATTCAAACTCAAATCAACGTTTGAGCTTGCAAACAACTGGAACTAGCTCACACAGTCTTTATCGTACATCTGTGATACATCCATGCGATTCCCACCACAAACAACACAATCTTTCAAATCTGTTGCATCCCAAACGCCGACTTCGGAGGATGTAATCTTAGCTGTGAACAGTTCGTCCTACTTTTTCTGCGGTTACGCTCGTCATCCGCGCGCTCGATGCCCTGCAAGAAAAGCTGTATGTAATACTTGTGGAAAGATGGGACACTTTCAGCGTGTCTGTCCTGTACGCCTCCAGCCAAAAAGCGATAGTGACCGCGGCGCTTCTGCCGCGAAATAGCTTCTATCTAGTGCTACTGCTGCTGCAACACTTACTTGCCTACAAGATGCTGTGTCATCAGTATACCTGCAACCGGCTCGCCTCTTATCGGACTGAGGGAACGTCAGCTGAAAGAAGAACTAGCTCACGATTTGAAGACGTTCAAGGAGAAATAGAATAGGGAGTTGGTAAGAGTTAAACAGTAGTTAGAGATCGCCAAATTTAAAGAGGAAAATGTCCGTGCGCTCTTCAGACTCAAATGATTGCACTGAAAGAGTACGTGATTACTTTCAAGAACATCGGAGATTGGTTCATGAAGAGTTTATAAATCCCAATGATCAGGTAGACGAAAAGGCCGGTAGGCAGGGTCCCGATCAAAAGTCACTAAGCGCGGCCTTCTATTTCATCATGGCCTGTCTAAATCTGCCGAAAGTGTTGTTGTCGCTTGACTGTCGTCCAGTAATGTACTGGAAGTTTCTTCGACAATTCCACATATATGTCACCACGATGGTCATGGACGACGGCCAACGCCTATTTTATTTGCTTCATTACTGTAAGGGCAACGCACTAGAAGCAATTAAAGAGTGCGTGATGCCGCGCCCCAGCGAGGGATACCATAGGGCATGCGAGATACTGACAGATTTATTTGGCCGCCCGCGCCAGGTAACGCGACCGCTCTCAAAGGGCCTAATAAAAGGGTTCAACGCCTGCAGCGTCGACTGGGAAGCACTATCGAGACTAGCTGTTAGAATGAAGAGCTGCATGGTTGCTCTCGAGCGGATGAACAACACTTCCAATTTCAACTCTTTAGCGAACCTCGAACACATAGTCAACGGTCTTCTGTACACTGCAGAATAAAAGGGCTCAGAGCCGATCATTTAACACAGAACGGTCGGGAACCAACATTTAGCGAACTACTAGAATTCGTGTCACCCATGGTCAGAATCACTCGTAGTCGTCCCGAAAGAGTGGACTATCATCTGGTATTCCTCCGACACCCCTGACAGGTCTCTTTGCGGCCACCCCAGGAACCGAAAGGCGCCTTCATTACTTTCGGATACTTCCCCTCGCATGAACATCTCTTCTACGTTTGCTGAGACGGCCACCCTCTCCTTGCGGAACCGCAAAAGTATGCCCACCAGATCGGATGTGGTACCAGGGCCTTGATAAAGTATATCATTGAGTGACCATCTTTCATGTTTGTCTGTACAATCCAGGACAATACGCAGTCTTTTTCAGTTTCCTTGGGTTTAACACACTGTGGTGCGGTAGGTACCAAAGAGATCGACAGTCACAACTCAGGTGCTTCATCGATATTCTTATCACGTATCTCTTGGCCATAGTTTGATTCATTGCATTTGTAAATCTTATCCGCAGGTCTCCGTCGTTTGTCAAACGACGTTTCAGACTATACAAACCCGTTTTCGTAGACAGTAGATTGCCGGACCCTGTCGCTACATCCTTCCTCAATGGTAGAGGGATCATGAAAAGCCCCCATATAAACCGTGTCCCCGACTCCACAAGTTTAATGCTTTCTGCGACCTCTGGAAATACTTATGTCCAGTAGATGCACGTCCTCGAATTCCGCCTCATACATTGTTTATATTTCTGCTACTAGGGATGATTCGCTCTGAGTTACGCAGTTCACCGACAAAGGCCAATTCGTTTTGAAGGAGGTAGGACCAAATGCTACCCCAGCCTAACTGTGTACGAACTGCTTAAGGGTGTTCACAACCGCCCAGTCTCTGATGTAAAGCCCAATAAGTCTCGGGCACATCACATCCGATGAGCAACGTCACGTCCTCCTTTACGGTAGGCTTTTCGATCGAAACTGTAAATGAGGACGTCATGACTTTTTGAAACAAAATCAGTGAGTTGGTATCCATTTTTCAGGTGCATCGCCCACTTTCCGTTTTACGGCCTACTTTCTACTCGTGTCGAGTCTCAATCCAACTTTTAGCTTCTCTGTCCAGATTGTAAGCCAATCACCACCAAGTCCCACCGCCGCACTCAAGACGAATCATTCATTCAATCAGAAATACGAACTTTTCTCGAATCCGATATAATAGAACCGTCCAAGTCACCACGGACGGTGCTAGTACTGATGACCTCTAATGAACGACAAACGAAAAACAGTCGTCGACTACATTCGGACAATCAAACGATCCACCTGCCTTGATGCTTATAAATATCTCTGAATCAATGAAATGGTTGCTAAGATTGCCGAACACTCTATATTCAGCACTCTCGATCTGAAAAACGCCCATCATCAAATATGGATCGAAGTTGAACAACGCAAGCATACCACATTTGAGGCTTGCAATCGACTGCATCCTTTACGTCATTTTTCCGCCTGCGTAACTACCTGATTTGCCTGTTTCCAACAGACAATAAACAATAATTTCCACTGAAAAACTTGTTAGCATATTCGTGTATCTCGACAACTTAACTGTTTGCCGTCATAATTAAGTTGACCACGATCGTAATTTAGACAGGTTTTTGCATGTCACCACTAAATGTGGCATAACCTTCAATACAACCAGGAGCGTTTTTCGAACCACGAAGATAAATGTCCTGGGTTACAAAGTGTCCAACGGTGTCGGCAAACCAAATCCAGAAAGACTGCAGCCCCTGCTAGTGCTTCCTCCTCCAAATACTCTCAAAGCTCAAGGGAGTATTGTTGGTATGTTTGCACATCACTGGCGTTTGATCTCACATTACTCGGACAAAATACACCTTTTAGTAACGAGGTGAACTTTTCCGCTTCCCACCGACGCCCTAAGCACTTTTACAAGTTGTAAGGAAGAAACTGTAAGTGCTGCAGTCGTCACCGTAGACAGGGATACCGTTGGTTGCCGAAACCAATGCATTTGATATTGCTATTGCAGCTACTCTCAATAAAAACAGTAGACCAGTGGCATTTCTTCTCCAGCTTTATCTCCACTCGAGCAGCGCCATTCCGCCGTTGGAAAGGAAGCATTCGCGATCTTTGAAACATTAAAAAATGGCATCATTTCTTGATCGGATACCACTTCAAACTGGTCACGGGTCAATAGTCCGTGGCGTTTACATTTGACAATCATTCGAGAGGCAAGATTAAAGATGGGAAAATCAAACGGTGGCGTGTAGAACTCTGTCTCCCAATACAACAGTGTTTATCGTTCGGAACGCGACAGCCCTGTAGCAAAACCACTCCCCCGGAGTCTCTGCCTTAGCTTTCAATCGTGCCTACTTATACAAGCTTCATGCATTCTTATGCCACCCGGGAGTTACTCGTATGATTCATTTTGTGCGCGCCCAAAATCTCCCGTTCTCGTTTCAAGAACTTAAAGACGATATCCTGTTGTCGAATTTGCGCAGAAGTGAAGACGAGGTTTTTTAACCCACCGTATGGACCTCTCCTCAAAACCACGCAATCCTTCGAGAGAATCGTCATAGACTTCAAAGGACCATTACCATCATCCACACAAAATAAATTCTTTCTTACAATAGTTTTCGAGTTTTTGTGTTTCCATTTCGTTTATCCTTGTTCAGATATTGCTACACCCACGATTATTCGGTGCCTCACTAATTTGTTTGCTATTTTTGGTATGCTTGCGTGCCTCCATCCAGACGGCGGATCTTTATTCATGCCTGACAAACTCTGTAATTTTTTTTTGCAAGAAAGTGTTGCCACCGTTAATATTCTCCAACCTAACGGACAGGTTGAACGTCTAAACGGCATGTTTTGGAAGGCCATTCCTTTGGCTTTGAATTCACGAGGACACCGGGAGGCTGTTCTCTTAGATGCATTACACTCCATACGTTCTCTTCTTTATACAACAACCGATGCAACACCGCACGATCGTTTACTCGTATACAACCGCCGAGCTTTTATTGGAACATCCCTTTCTAGTTGGCTTCTGCGTACTACTCGGGTCCTACTGAAGTGGCATAACCGATGTTCCAAATACGATTCTTTGGTAGAGGAGGTGGAACTGCTTGAATGCAATCCGAATTACGCTCGAGTACGTCTTCCAAATGGCTGCGAAGATTCAGTCTTATAATGCCAGTTTGCTCCCTTATTGCTCGCAATAACGATACGTTCGTCCTTGAATCGGAGATCGACCCAGAAACTCCACCGACATCATCTAACCACAGTAGTACCAACGGTAAAGCTCTCGCAGAGCCTCAGTTGGAAGAGCAGAACTCCTTAGGAAGCCTCCTCCTCCTCCAGCAGCAGCAGAGAGCTTATCCCTACTGCCAGCGAAATCGCGAAGCGTAAATTTTTTCTATTCATATGCATACATGAATGGATGCGAACTAGTTTTTACTCTCCGTCTCTCAGCACATGTACAAACAATCTCATGAACCCTTGAAGAATGTTGTGAGTTGGTTTTCTACTGTTTGTGATTGTTGTTCGCTTTCCGCATATTCTAACTGTTTTCCAGCTATTTTTCAGCTATATGAACATTGATAAGTTGATTAAGCCTTTATCTTATTGCGAACTTCATATTCTTTGGTTGGTGTTGGACGTACGTTGTTAGCTCATTACACAAGCCTTCATCGAAATAACCACACGGAAGTGTAATTTCTAACACTACCGTTTATTTCGTCAGAACCTGTGACGAAGTTGCCAAAAATGGGATAAACTACTGAAGGGGCAAAGTGATCCAAGATCCAACATAAACCAAAGTGACCAGCTAGTGAATGCAGCACTACCAAGCCAATGTGATTGAACGATAGAAGTTCGTTTCCATCACTATAAATGGGTAGTCAACTAATATGGAGTTTACTATTACATCAAATAGGTTTATTATATCGGACAGCAAGCAAAGCTTGTTTGGCTGTTCGACAGTTCAATTCTCATCGAAATCTGCAACCAGTATGTGGGGATCTATTGCAGTCAAGTGGAAGACTGCAGAGCACAGCATCTTTCAGTGACAGTATAATGAAGAGGTTTCGCTATTATATGTAATTGGATATTAGTCTCTTAAGCATAAAATACCTTGATCTTGGTCGGTATCGCCAGAGATATTGTGCCTTTGTGAATCTGTGTCAGATTCCACAACCAATCGACTTATTTTGCTTTTACTATTGAGAATGTATAAATGTGTTTTGATTGAATAACAGGATAAAGAAAAGTGGTGGTGGCAGTGATGAATGTTGGATGGAAATATCAATTTTCTTCAAACAGCGTCCACTTTACTTGGAAACCTGTTAACTGCATTTTTTTCACTTCTCTCACTAATGAAACTCATCTAACGAGCTTCGATTTATTCCATTGATAAGTACACATTCCGATTCCGAAGTTATTTGCATATTTGTGAACTAAGAATATGAATATTTTATGGTTTTGACAAGAAATCCCTTTCTTTTATATTCATGAGAACTAGTTTGCTGACTCACCGGTGTGACGATCCCTACAACACCAACCGGTCGATAGTGGATTAATTGCCGCCTGTTGGAGACGTCAAGTGAGGGGACCACTTTACCATATATTCGTTTCGCTTCTTCGGCATACCAATACAACGAGGCCACACCAGAAGACACTTCAGCATAGGAATCTGACAAAGTTTTACCCTGTAAAATAAAGCCAAAAGGCGAAATCAGAGAAAATAATAAAGAATGTACCGGCTGGTTGCTGATCATTGGCACAAAAACTAACTAATTAACTGAGTACCTGAGAGGAAAAGCGGAAACCGGTTGATCCATGCTGAAGCTAACTTCTTCATGCTCCTATGTCAAGTTATAACCTGACCGCCGCGCCGCTTTTTCCAGACTTGCCCAGTATGTGCAAAGAGAGCACGAAGAGGTAAACGATGAGTAGGCATAAGCGAAACATGACCGAGCCATCGGAGGCGGTGTAGAGCGATCACTTTGTTAAGAGGGCGGCTATTCATGTCCAACAACTGACACTGTACCTCGTCATTACTCACTCGATGTTCCCAGAAGATGCTAGTAATGTTTCGGAGGCATTGGCTGTCGAACACAGAAAGGCGCCGAGCACCCTCAACACAACTTGGCCAGGTCCCGCAACCCGAGTAAAACACCACGGCGACGTTCATCCAACGCTTAAGAGAGAACCAGATGTCATGGTGACGCCACCGGTACCGCAGGTTTGCGAAAACTGTTCTAGCTCACGCTATTCATGAACTGATCTCCTCCCCAACACCGCCTCCAGCCGTTATCAAGCACCCGAGGTACCTAAAGTATTCAACTAACTCAAGCTGATAGCCACAAAGGCACAGGTTCCTGTCAATGGTGCAAAATCACTTTCCACTTGGAAGGCGCAAAGTGCATACCATTTATGGATTCCTCAATCGCCCAGCGGTCCAAACAGTGTTGTATTGCCTGTGTAATATTACTCAGCAAGGCGAAATCATCGGCACATCTCAAGTCGAAAACTTTGTGCCCCAGGAAGAGCTTAACTTCACCGCTTAGAAGACCAGACAAGATATTCCGCAGAACATCCTACATGAAAAAGTGGAAGAGAAATGGTGATATAGGGCAACCTTGTCGTACTCCATTTGAAACAGTGAAAGGTAGCGAAAGCTGGCCATATGCTCTAATTCGAACTGAGATATGACGGTACAACTCTTTGAGGACCAATATGCACTTCTCGTGTAAATCATTCACTACCAAATAGTGCCACAGTGCAGACATATCGACGGAGTCGAAGGCCGCGCGAATGTCTAGAAACACAATGATCGTAGGCCTATGGAAAGCATAATGGTGCTCGAGCAGCTATCGGAGAGTGAAGATTTGATCGACGCGTCCATGACCGGTACGAAACCCAGCCTGTTCCTCGCAAGTGTGCCCATCATGCGTGTATTAAAACCAGAAAAGAACGACAGACGCTAGTAGCTTGGAAGTTATCGAAATTAGGCCTATACTCCTATGGATGACGCAGTCACCGCGCGAGTCCTTCTTGAAGATGGGGACAACAATCGATCTCCCCCCCCCCCCCACACACACATACACAATGAGGGGACTTTCTCAGAGAGACAGACCTTGGAGAACAAAAACCTGAAGCTCCCTAACAAGCTCCATTCTACCATCTGGGCTGGGAAGAGACTATCGGAGCCCGGCGCTTTGTGACGTCCTAGAGCTTGGATTTCCTTAAGGATCTCCGCTTCTGAAGGTGGATCTGTCGAAACAGACTATTGGACGTGTGCCGGAACAACCAGAGGAGGGGCTGATGCTGGGAGCTGTTCTTTAAAGTGCTTTGTCCAGCGTATAAGACGTCGCTGCAGAATTTGGATAGGCGAACTGTCAACTTCGTGGATCATTCCTCTCACACCCTATCTTGCTACCGGTGACTCGGATGAGATGAGAAAGCTTGCGTAAATTTCTCATCGCGAGAGCATGTTCCATCTCCATTGCTTTTGAGACTACCAGATTTCACGATCGTACACAGACTTGCGTTCAGTTCACGTCTCGCTCTGTGCCGTGTTTCATTATGTCCACTACCAGCGGGGATGGATTGGCGTGTATCAAGGTGTGCAGACTCAGCAGAAATCCAGGGTGTCACGACACGACAGGTCAGGCCATAAGTCACTACGCCAGCAGAATACAAAGCACTCTCAATAAGCGACTAGTGTTGGTTGATGTTATCTAATGGCGTTGATCTTAGTTTTTCAGCTAGCGCATTTCGGAAAGTTGAGAGGCAGGATGAATCAGACGGCATACAGCAGTCTAACCGCTGCTGCATCGTGGACAGCTGAGTGCAGACTAACGCGTGGTCGGAGTCAAGGGGAGCGCTCCAGTACCACCGGCAGTCTTGTATCCAGCCCTGCCATTTGTAGTTTACTGCGATGTGGTTCATCTGGGTCCATCGCTGACTCGAGAGAGCGGACGCCACGCGACGTACCGGCGATCAGAATGTATGAAGTTCGTATTGGCGAGAAACAGGCGATGATCTGACCACAGAGTCAACAACCGTTCCCCGTTTCCTGGACGACAGGACTCGAGTTGTTGACCGATTGCTCAGCTCATACGCTATTCGAATGAGGCTACACATTTTGGGTGCCCAGTACACCCCACCACTACAGATACCGGTGAGCAAAGTGTTGTACACCACATGCGTTACCCGTGGTTGGTTTGTAATCAGAGTTCAGCCAACTCCTCTAGACTGACCACTAGTCAGCCAACCAGTTGGAGCCTCGGTTGTTCATCCTCACATTTTGGTGAAAACACTTCCGGCACGAGAAGGCAGTGTGCAGGACTTCCTCAGCAGAAGCCATTTGGGACGCGCAGTCATTTTGAGAGGCGTTCAGAGCGAGTAGCCATCTCGGAGCCTGAGCCACCCACCCCAGACCATACTGGTAGTAAGTACCGAAGAACCGTCACCTTGTGAACGAAACCAGTTTAAAGGTCCTCCGCTCCACATAGCATACGCGACTAACAAACCAAGTTGGTCTTGAGACATTTCGGCGAGTAAAGCGAATCCAAAGAAGGAAGGTTATTACTGATAGTGTTATGAAAATGATAACGTCACACTTATTGGTCTTTAAGCTGATTACCAACCAGTGGAAGCCGAAAACATAAAATTACTTAGATGAATAATTTGAGGTGAGTCAGACAATCAGAAGCTTTATTCTTGATATAAGTAAGTCGATCTTTTAGCGACTAATAACCCCCATGTTACCGCATCAGTACCACACCCGACTAACTGGGGTTTCGCGACTCCTCAGTCTGACTGTTAGGGTCGTGACTTTATACTTCAGATTGGGTTAAGGCCTACGGTCGACTTTCGCTGATTTTTGCCGTCTCCGGAGGAGTACACGGTTGCTTCATATCCCCATTTCTCTTCAACTTTGCCACAGAGGATGTAATTTAGAATGCTTTATCTGATCTATCAAGTTGTGGAGTACAGTACTTCCCAGGAAACAGTTTTTGGCATGGAATATAAAGATGACATCGCACAACTGAGTGGTAATGCATACGCAGTTCAGCATTTCCTTAACCGCTTGGTGATTGAGGCAACCGAACACTGTAATGATCAACCGATCGCTCTCCGTCTATCACCGTCAAGTCAAGTCAAGTACACACTTCATGCACCCAGGGGTGAATATTCGGCTGCTGCATAACCACTACACTGAAAAGTTTGTCAATAGAAAACAGTAATAAGAAAAACGTGTCTTTAACGGAGCGAGTTAGGAAAATCGGTGGTGATAGAACATGGGTTGGTGGGGAAATCAGCGAGGTAAAGGACTACTGCGCATTTAGGAGCTCTAGTACGAGCGTTGACATCTAACGTTTTACGAGAGAAAATTGGACATGCCTCCTGATGCTGGATTATGATAAAGTGGATAAGCAGGTCGTAAATGATGCCACTATGTCGAGGCAAACTTGAGGGAGACCTGGCAATAATATTAAAATCTTCCAAAAGCAGTTCGGAGAATATGACGGGAGAAACATAGAACCAGCGTGGAAAGACGCATGAAAAAAGTGTATTATTGAGTGGAACGGGGTATAAAATGGCCTGAGTCGTATCAAGTAAAAGGTTAGTCATCGGACTTTCAAGAGGATTGCCGCGACATTTGCCCAGGTAAGGTCACGACTGATGGTTACGCGAGGTACTTGGCAGAGGGTACTCTTTGTGGTGGTTCTCCATCGATAACTAAACCTGGACTGGATACCATTAGGTTGGAGTATGGATTGGTTTTATGAAGGCAAAACGGAGTATCAGAACACTTTGAGGGATTCATCCTTAGATTTCAACCTGAAGACAAGTGACCGAGCCCAGGTACTTTACGTTGTAAAAAAGAAAATGCGGAGCTGTTGGAGTTGGACATTCCGAAAATCACATCGTGGACGTATTTATTAGGGAGACAATCGTCACGAATGAGTAGGGATGGTACATAAATAAGAACGGTGATAGAACGACACCTTGGAGGACGCCTTGTGTAGAGGGAATCATGGAAGAAGTTCCGTCACAATATGTACACGAAGAACGTGGAGTAAGTTTAATCTGTCAACGCAATTAAGTGCGTCACTATAGTAAAAAAAAACCTGACTACTTCCTACACATTTCCTCGGCATAAGCCAGCGTGCGGGCATTGATCTCGGACACTAAAAATACATACGGTTGGCACTCCATGGTATCTTCTCGTTGATCACCTCGATGAATTTTGGTTGTACAAGATGAGGGAGTGTCCTCCTATAACAAAATTGTCACTGTCCAAAAGCGAAGCACTTTTGCAAAATAGGAAGAGGCCTGTGCCTGCAATGACTCTTAGCGATGACCAACTTGAGTACATCAAGAGCTTGATCAAAACTGAAGGTAAGGTTCGGGAGATCATATCACCAGCAGCAAAAGAGTCTACCAAGCACGGTGCGTAACAGAGGCATCAAAAGAACTGAATTATGCTCTTATAGGGAATAGTTGAAATAGGTGAGTTAGGAGTTTTTTCCAACCTACGACATGACATCCGAATTTTCTTTTAAAGGACGAGTGCACAATGCTATAGCTTGTAAAGTGTGACTATCTTGTGCTGGAGATGCAAGACAGCTTTCCATATTCGACGACCGATATCTCCGAAGCACTGCTCGCGTTTGATGGGAACAGCGGTTGCGTAATAACGGAGTCTATCGTTGTGTTGGGTGCGGATAATCGCCTTCTAACCGATGCAATCACTCTATGCAGCCTTCGATTTCTCGGACGTGTTTTGCCTGCCCATCGTCTGCCTCTCCGTGCTCTATTCGCACGCGCTGGGAA
This sequence comes from Fasciola hepatica, assembly GCA_948099385.1. NCBI lineage: Eukaryota > Metazoa > Platyhelminthes > Trematoda > Plagiorchiida > Fasciolidae > Fasciola > Fasciola hepatica. The sequence goes on from CANUEZ040000142.1 coordinate 19,934,815, forward strand.
GAAGCGACACGGCGGTCAAACTATAACTTGGTGCAGAGCTATGGAGAAGCTAGCGTCTGTATTCGCTTCGGTTGGTACTTCCCGCCTTCCTGATTGGGTTCCAAGGGATGAGGATTGTCACCGGTTAGAGGGACATGGCCGAAAATAGAAGCCAGTGGTGCGAGTGTTGTACGGCATGTCTGCCGATCTTCTGTTTTATTTAAGCATACAATGCCATGAAACAAAATAACATCAAGAGTGTACGGTTAAAAATAAAAAGAAAGCATTCCTTCTTCGACTAAATGCTTACTCCACCCTGTAGTGTTTCATTCATCCTATTTTTGTTGCTGTTGACGCGTTGGCACCATGCCTGATTTCAAACCAGCATGAAATACATCATATAAACGTGATTATGACTAACCTAACATGGCTAGGACTCAGATCCATGCGCGCCAGGTTCAAGTCCCAGTTATGACTGGATGGCTACGCATTGCTGATGATTCCCAAAAGGAATCAAACATGAAAATTACTTCCACGGTTTTCAGTGGTGGGCTGAGCGTTGACATTACGCGATGCGTGATTTCATAAGCCCCTAATGATTTAGATGTGGTAACGTGCTGGGTGAAATTAGATTATTGACTTCCACCGTGATCAGCGGTGGCGGGATGCAAACCTCAAAGTTCCGGGGTTGTAAGCAAACGTTCTAAACCACTCGACCACCACCGGTCTCTGTGGCCTACAATCAGCTTCATGTGACACGTCACATCGAACTTCCGGGTGGGAATTCAACACACGCGACAGTACTGGATCGTCAATGAGCCGCTTATCAGTGATAAAATTCAGTTCAAACTTGCAAACAATTCAACTAATGAAGTGTGATCTTCATACTGTGTGCAGAGTTACCGAGAAAATCAAGCATTTTTTCTTTAATGGATTTTATTTTTCGTGCTGTTGATAGCCTTAAAGTTTCTGATCACCGAGTTGGATGTTTTTTTATTATTATACATAACGTGATTTATAGTAAAAGGGGCAAATCCCATAGTCAAAAGACACTGGTAAAGGAGATGCGTGTGAGGAACATTCAAGTAAGATTTAGTTTGTTGACCCTGCTTTTGAAAACAGAAGGAATGTGAGCGGTTGGAAATAGGGAAAGAGGGCGAGTGTTCCAAGGCTTCGCAGTTCGGGGAATGATGTAAGACTGAAATAAAGAAGTTCGACATCCAGGGACAGAGACCTGATACGAGTGACTGGCCGCCTGCATACGAGATGAACGAGAGGAAGTCATGGAGAGGGAGCATTGCCGAAGCGAGTTCTGATGAGCAAAAACCAGAATAATGACGGTGGAAAAGAGACAGCAAAGCAACTTCCCAGCGATGGGCAAGTGGTTGCAGAGTGGAGGTTAGGAAGGGAACATTAATTAATTGGACAGGCCTTTCGTTGAACTCTATCAAGAAGAGAAAGCGCGGTAGGCAAAGCTCCGCCCCATACATGACTGCAGCATTTAGGAGTCGGGCGGATATGAGCTTTGTACAAATGGGGAACGGGTGTAAAAAGCGTCTGGCGCAGAATAGAAAACCAACTTTGCGCGCAGTGCGGTAGGCAAGCGTAAACACTAAAGCAGACCAACAGTGAGATGAATCTAGGGATAAGCCTGATAAGGAAAGCGATCCTGTGGAATGAAGGGGAGTCGAGCCAAAATCCAGATGAGAGGGAGATGTTTGAGTGAAACAGAAAGGAGAGAGATGTTTTTGAAGTATTGAAACAGTTTTTGTCCATGGAACCCCAATCTGGGATTTATTCTAGACCGAAAGCAAGATGCGTTGAGAAAAGAACTATCATGATGGATGATCGTGGTGGCCTGACGAGTGCCAAGATAAGAAAGGGGGCAATGGAGAGTGCCATCATCGGCAAAAGAGTGAATTGGGTTGGAGGTTGAAGATAAAAGATTATTAAACAGAAGAAAGAGGGTGGGTGCAGGTATGGAACCTTGAGGAACATCAACGTTTACAGAAACGGATGGGATAGAGCCTGATCGATTCGGACGGAGGTGGTTCGCTTGCTGAGGAAACATGATATCCATGATACGAGAGCTGGATGGAACCTGAACGAAGACAGTTTCGACGGCAGACCCTCATGCCAAACTCCGTTCAAGGTTCTCGGGATGTCTAACGAGAGTAAATGAATTTCTCAGCGGTTATCGAGTGTGGTCAACCAGGAGTGTGAGATGACCGTTAATGGGTCGCTCGTAGAACGTCGAGGGCGGAATCCATATTGACGATCACTCAGAAGACCTTCACGTTTAAGGAACGGACGCAGCTGGTCGAAGATAACTGCTTTGAAAACTCTCGAAAGCGCAGGAGTGAGGGTGATGGGAAGACAGCTGTTAGGGTCGAAAGGGTCACCATGTTTGGGGATAGGAAAAATAATTACGTTCTTCTACGAGGAGAGAAAATTTCCTTTAAAGAAAGGATTAGACAACGTAAAATGGGGGCTAACTCTGGAGCACACATTTTAGGACGATGGGCGGAATACTGTCCAAAACGGGTGGTTTAGAAATATTCAGATTGCGCAGAACTTGGCGAACCATTCTGGTAGTTATTACGGGAAGAAAAACGTGGCTGAGAACAAGAGAGGAAGGCAGAGAAGTAGGGTTGACAAATAGAATGAAACTTGAGGCAAAACGTGAGGCAAAGACCTCGGCCTTATCGAAAGGGTCGAAGACCAGAGAACCAGAGGAACTGCAAATAGGAGAAAAGTTGGAAGGGCAGAAATCACGAGGAACCACTTTTGCAAGGGACCAGAATGATTCGCTACCGGTAGCAGGAATGAAGTAAGTAGTTTGGAAACTGAAGATGACTTGTGTCTGACGACGCAGAAATTTGGGTTTCAGTCAAACATAAGGCGATGGGGGAGAAAGACTGAAGAAAGTGGTGCGCAGAGTCAATATTTCGATTCAAACCACAAGTGTTGGTGAGGGCAATGAGCGCTTGATGCGAGTTGTGAGTGAGTGTGCGCAGTTGAGCGAAAACGATTATTCTATGGTCTGTGAGGTTCAGTATTGACTACAGAGCCGGCAACCCAACACTGAGACTTTGAGTGGAGAACCACATAAGGCCTCGATAGGTTGGGCATCGTAGTGAGCCGGGCAAACAGCGGAGCTGTCTACCACCTGGAAAACCTTGAAAACTTATATTGCCGGTTGAGCTGACATAATCAGCACAAAGATGACGAATGATGTGCTCGTTTATTCTTAACACGATTTTTGCGAAGATCTAATCTTGAACTTTCAGGGTACCTTGAAATTGTGCGGCTTCTAATTACTGATGTCCGACCATCCACGGCAATTTCTAAATCCAAGAAGACCGAGCTGCCATTTTTCAGAACAATTGCGATATTTGCAGTTAGAAGGCGTATAACTTATGATATATATATATATATATATATATATATATATATATATATATATTGATAGTAAACGTGTGGACAAAATTTCCCCGGAAGCACACGACCGGTTTCGCTGTTGTTGCCGCTCATCAGGTATGCGTACCCGGTACTCCTCTGCCCACTCGTCTTCATACTTGTACACTCCGATGTTATATGCTCACTAGAATCTAATTTGAATCATCGATATATATATATATATATATATATATATATATATATATATATATATATATATATAGAGAGAGAGAGAGAGAGAGAGAGAGAGAGAGAGAAAGAGAGAGAGAGATTCTGACTGACTTAATAGTGAAGGTGATACACCAAAGGTCGTCTCCACTAAGCCCCACAAGAAACGAACAATCAAGGCAGTCTTGATGGAGCCAATTGAGATGAAAACACTTTAACCCTAAAGCGATATCATATGGAAATATTTTGCAACAGGAGTTACTGCTATGTGAAATCTTGAGGGACATAATTAGGGATAACGCAATGAAATATGGAACACCGAAACCAACGTTTTTCCGGCTCACAGCCTCGTATTGTATATATTTTACCAGCCATTTGTTGAATAACATAACATGCTTTTTTTTCTCGCAGCCATAACACTGCATTTTAGGTGGTCGCTTATGGTTGTACTCACATTTTCGGCTGTTATCAACTGCGCCAATGCATCACGATTTTCTTCAATGGCTCGTGCCCAATCGCGAATAATGGCTGCCCTACTTTCAGCTGGACGTCGTGACCACGAAGACTGTGCCACTTTAGCTGACTGGATTGCCATATGAACCTCATCCGAAGACATGGCTGGCACGTGGCATAATTCCGTACGATTAGCAGGGTTGAGAACTACAGTGGAAGAGATAACAAACGGAGATAATTAGAAGCATTATATTACCTTGTGCACAGATCCAGTTGAACTAAACCAGTTTTTCGATTAGCATGCGACCGGTTTTATCCGCGGCATTTATGGCCCCATCGCAGTAGCGGTTCATGGAATGCCACCGAGGCCGACAACTCAGAATGCATAGGATTAAATCAATATTTATCGAAATATGATTGGATTGGACTTCACAAAATTTCCTCTGACCCACAGTTCAGTTCAATTCTCTCAACCACCAACCTCGCACTTCTCTGCTCTGGTTTTGGTTGCTACCTCTCAGCATCGTTCAGTAGAGGACAGAGTGAATAGAAGTGCAGATTGAAACAGAACCGAAAACAAAGTGTAAGAGTAGTAGCAGACACGAACAAAGAATCCCTAGTTCAATGGTCAGACAGCACGATTTCGCCTGTCCAGAATCAAAGGCAAGGCTTGACGCGGCGAAGAAGATCAATGATATGGCAGGTAGACATCTTCACTCATCCAGAATCCAGGACAAGATTTGGGCCAGCGAAGCCAAGTGATGGACCGATCAACGATCAAGAATTGCCTGAACCAACTGGAGCAGAATAAGCCAATGGGGTTGCAATCGGACCAGTCAGTCAGAAGAGGCGCTCGTCAATAATAAATGATCCACTAAGTTCGCAAGCAATGCTTTGGTTATGGTTACAGCATATCTTGTATAAATGATCTATTTTGTGCCAGTAAATTAAGATAAATCGAAGGCGGAATAGTCTTCTCACATGAGTTAGTGAGACAGTTTAAAATACAGTCATAGGCGGAAATCACGAAGACAAGGAAACAGTCCGGATGCAACTACGCCACTGGCGGCGACATCTAGCGATATCGCTTTATGTCCCCAACAATTCGATAGGCGGGTCTTGAACCACACAACACAAAAAAGAAATGAGAGCCGATTTCATATCAAATGTTCACCTTGTTATATCACGTGCATTTACCACGCTACCATTTACGTCATGTATTCATCATCACCATCATCATGATATTCAACACCAAAGAATCATTTGTCAAACAAACACTTATTCATCAGTTAGGATTTTATTTATTATTGTTTGAATATTTCACTAGCCCCGACGATTCTTACGCATAGGTGTGGAACTCTGAATCCGCGAACTTCGAAACACTGAAGTATTGATTGGTTTCTGACATGATCGAAGTATTTACTAACTTGAAAGGCTCGGTTTTGTTAGACAGGATATTATCTACCATACAATAATAATAATAATAATAATATTAATAATAATAATAATAATAATAATAATAATAATAATAATAATTCGCTCAATGGCGACACTGAGTAATGACACTAGGCTAGACCAACTTATATAATTATTGACTTTGTAATTGATGCAGTCAATTTGACCTTTTTCCCATACAGACTCAGTCGAAACAAAAACAATAATGTTGAAACAATAGAATGGAATGGAGAGGGACATTTTGCGTACATGATTTTATACCACAGTCATACATAACAAGATGAATGCCATTTAAACGAATAACAATTCACTTCTTTCAGTACATGCACCTACCATGACCCATGTCTGATTTATTCAATTGAAAACTTCGTTCTCATTGCCTAATTGCTACTTTCAGCACTCACGCATGCGCATACAATCCGTCTCTACATTAGGTGACAGGATTTGGCCTATTCGCAATAACCAACCCCATTACACTTGATTTGGTTGCTGTTTGTATTTTTTCAGTATCGTTTTCTGCCTATATTTCGGCTACATAGGATGAAGGAGGTGACGGATATGAGTAGATCTCATCTTCCAACAGGAGTACACTTAGTGAGCTCACAACAATTTTACTCAAGTTGGTCGTTCAAGCAACGTTATATGCGACGATGATCGTACACAATACCAATTCTCCGGACCTACCCAACAGTTCGTAAACAAAAGCAGTTTCACAGATGGTGAAAGATTTTACTATTCTCAATCATTTGCACCCTCATCGGGACACAAGGGATGTTTGGCAGATGATGGAACTGAACGTTTCTATGAAGACGATATTAGACATACTGATTTGGACGACCTTTTGTTCGACCGTAAAACACCTGGAGTCCAAGCTACAAACGGCGACCCACTAACCAAAGTGTATGAGCCAACTGAAGATGCTGTTAGCCGAGAAAATTGCACTGACCCATTCGCCTTGATGCCGGCAACAGAAATAGAAACGATGCCAGCAGAGAAACTCGACTCCACCGAACTACGCACAAACTCACTAACAACAACAGCCTGTGGTGATATATCAAAGCAGCGTTCAACTTAGTTCACTGAAAACTCGTATATGCCAAATCACTGCCGCTTTGCGGATGAAGCCATTATTATCATTATTATTATTATTATTACCATTATTGTTTTTTTGGGCAAAACATACCATAGCAAGCTGTTGAACAGTCTATATCAACGTTGAATCTGTTCAACTGTTTTACAAGTACACCATCTCCCCATCCCACACGACGGATTACTTTACTCGGTCCATTTGTGCTTTTCTACTCTTAATCCATCAATCTTGAGGTTGAATCTTCATTTATATACATACATATGTATCTGTATTCACTTCCGTGCACGGAATGAAACCGAAAGACTTCCAAGTTGTCAAGTTTAGTTTTATTTTCTGATCCCAGTGCTGAATCACTTTGTTTAAACCGAATAGATAAAAACTAACGGAACGAATAAACCCTAAAGATGGGGGCTGTGGAACAAGCTTCCCCATTTCTAAGTGTATTCTCGTTTTCATTTCACAATGCTCTGTTATTTGTTTGTGCTAATTTCCTGTTCTGAAGTATTTACACTAACCCCGCTTCTTGTCTATCTGCTATGCAAAACAAAACCACGAGTCCCGAAGGGCACACTGGAATTAAACCCCGAGTGAATTACAGCTTGATTTTTTTAAACTGCTTTGAATTTTCTTTGTCAAAAGGTCTCGAACTTGGCCCAAAAAGTACCGGATAACGTCTGGGAATGGCTGCATCATGCCAATTTGTAGTTAGACTTCTACGGTCAAGAAACACCAGAATTTTCGACCATCGGACTGAAAACCTGTACGTTCTATACTACGAAATTTATAACAGATGGCAGGTATTCAACGAAGTCATGAAACAATCCACAGTAAAAGTGTATCTGTTTGACGAATTCCGAGGAATGGGCGACCCCTCCACCGAAGTAAGCAGATCTAGTACTCCGCCCAGCCATTCACTTCAGCCACTCAGAACTATAATTTCTAGTACGCACTTTTCCCTAGGTTGAAGCGGCACATGCCTGAGTTCACCTGTAAATAAAGTCAGCCAAATACTCACATTGAAATACTTCTTGATTTTCGAAATCCATTTAGTGGAAATTCCACATACATTTTTAGCATCGCCAGCAGAATACTCGGGTCTTAAATATTTAGACAGATAACGATATGACACATCCGTACTGTAAAAGTAAACGAAACAGAAAGAGTATTCCACATCGAGTTTCTTCGTGTGTGAGCGATACCGCATAACAAAAGTGTAGAAACTCGCTCATTTTTCCGGTTCTGTATTCTCTAACGAAACCAGGGGTGTGTGGGGTGTCTGAGAGGAGTAGCACTTCTGAGATGGTTGACTGTCGTGTCCCTTGGGGCATCCTCCATCTCTTTGGTCTCCATCATTCACCCAGCTCTCACCTGTGGCTCCACGAAGCTGAAGCGTGTATCCGCGGCCACACCCCAGCAAACCGCTCGACAGGCGGGCTAAACCAGGTTGAGGGTTACCGAGGTCTAAAAAACTTCGGCGAGACGGTGTTCGGCATGTGAAGACAGATCCTTCTGAATGGGCGGACGAGATCTACTGATCCAACGGCCACAAAGGAGACCTGTTCAACTGCCTGATCCGGCATTCCAGAGGAGGCGAACGAACCGTACAGCAGGTCACCGGCTCCTCTGGGAACACCCTGCTGCCTTGCAGTCTGCACTTGGGTGTGCAAGGGCTAGAGGTGCAACCTCGAACAAAAAGGCCGAACGGTGCTGGGGACACCGCTTCGTACCCTACTCCCGCGACTCTCTATGATTATTCACGAAACCTCAAGCGCTCATCGAGCTACGGCGTCCCCGGTAAGCGACACGCCTCGTGTCCCGGCGGTCGAGGTGATAAGACAACAAGCTGGGGTACGGAGCTCGCCTCCGACCGCCGCGCGTGGTCAGCAATGGTTCGTGATATCCATGGAGCCGACTTATCCTCTCGCAGGAGATAGTCGCGTAAAAGTAAAAAAGTAAGTAACGAAACCATATCCGGTCAGAACGTCCGAATACCCATTAGGATGCACAATATAAAATTTCACAAAATCATTTATTATGAGCTACTTAAAACAGAATATGCGAAAAACAGGGTGACGAAGGTATAGGATTCCCTTCGGCTGGGGTTCAATAGTTACTACTTACAATCGTGTGGAGCGGCCATTCTGCTTGTGGACCTCAATGCATCTTACTGCATTACCTATTACAAGACCTATGATTGTCCCTTGATCAACATTCATCCATTCACGCTTAATTTTAGTTGCCAACTCACCCTTTGACCGGTAAACTATGGAATCCTTGTACACTTGGCAAGCAAGCACGTCCCATAGGTTTTCAATTGCTTAGATCTGGGCTACAGGCTGGCTACTGCATGACTTTGATCCCATGGAACAACAGCCAACACCTCATAGTGTACGAGCAGTTGATAGAATTATTATCATGTTGGAATATTACGTCATCTTGTAATCTATTAGTCACTAACAGAAGCGAAAACTATTCCAATGCACGAATATACGCAACAGAATCTTGTGCACCCTCAAGTATGACTAGCTCACTTTGGCCGTCTGCTGAGAAGGCTCCCCAAACGATCACTGGACACTTGTCGTTATTTCTTTGGCTGACAGTAATAGTTCCCAGCATCAGGTTTATCCAAAGTGAATTTTTTTCGTCACTAAATTAAACATTTTCCTACTTGTTTGTCCATGGTATGTATGCTTCAGCCAATGATAAGCGTTGTTCTTTATGCAGCGGTGTGACAGCAATGTATCTTTCCATTTTTTGCATTTCATCCATGCACAGATTTCAGCGATCTTTGTAACGTTCGATTCCAAACACTGACTCCTATCGAAGCTTTTAACGTCGATGTGGGATGTGTTGTTGGAGACTACACGAATTATTCCCCGTTCGTCCGATTTTGTTACTTTTTGGATGAAACATTCACATTTCAGGAGCACACTTCATCCCACATAATGTCGCATGACGTATCTCGACCTCATTTAATGGAAAACCACTCTGTGTTTTTCACGTCCAAAAGTACATCACTGCGAGCCGGAAGCGAACCAGCGACATCCCGCTTACCAGGTAGGTGCTCTCTTACACTCCTCGGAGATCTCGTGCAAACTGAGTCCCATCTGGGAGAATGCGAATATTAAGCCCTTCTCAAAATGTTGTTTATTTTTGTATGGTATCAGACATAATTCGTTGAGTTCCGTAAGGTGTGTGCGTGCAACCAAGGTGAATGAAAGTCATCTGGATCGCTAGATTCACTGTGACTGTCGGTATCTGAATCGCGGAGGCGGCCTAGTCACGTAAATCAAAAAATCTCGGTGTAAGTCTTCAAAAACGTTATTTGCGTATAGTAACAAATAGATTACTTGCTTACCGGTAGAGTCTAAACCACGATTTCTCAGCAAATATTGATCGGTCATCACTACGAATGTTTACATTTCATCATATTGCTAATCAAGTAACATTTCTATATTCTCTGACACAAACAAATCAGAAATAACAGAACATAATGAAAAATCATTCGCCATCGACGATTGGGACTTTGATCAATCCGATGGCAGTTATCTAAACTGCATGGAGCTAAAGAACATTGCAAACTTCGCCAAAAGAGAGAGTACGCAGCTTGATTTCTTCTTCCTCAACGACATCGACGTTATCTCCGTCCAGAAGAGAGCCCCTTTATTCACCTCTGACGACTGTGTCATCAAGGTTCATCCTAAAATTTATTCCAAATCACGCCACGTTCTCCTGATCGCAGGATTTTCCATAGGCAATGCAACCCAGAAAATCTGACATTCCTACGAGAAACCGTTACGAGCACTGATTTTGGTCAGTTCTACAACCCCGATGTCTCAATTTACTGCGATCATCTGAAAAATTACTTCAACTTATGGTACGATATTTAATGCACACCAGAGTCGATTTACTTCCGACTCTCCAGATTTTCGTCGCCCTACTTGAAAACATTAGGATGACAGAAAGAGCGTGCTTTCATGACTGGAAATCGTACATCAGTAAAGCAAACAACGTATTTAATTCAGTCCAAAATCAAAATCTGGACAGGCTGTATACAGAAACTATACTTGGAAACTCCAGTCATCGCCAAATTCGGAACATAATGGAGAAACTCTGTGTTATGAGCTCCATGCAACGAGTGCCCCAAACAACGGCTACAGAACTCCATTAAATGTTTCATACACCATCAACACTCAACATGACGCTACCGGAATTCAGTTTCAACCCCAGCTCAGACCTGAACACGTTTTTGTCAGAACAAGCAAAGTGCTAACCGACCTGAAGGGACCCAAGATCAGGAAGGCTGTGCGACCTGACGAACTTCAACCAAACGTCCTTAAGGAGTGCGCCTCGTACTTAGCCAAACCTCTTCCGATACTTCTTAAAAAACGCATCGAAGAAAGTACCGTCGCTGACCATTACAAGCTAGTCCGTATTGCCCCAATATCAAAAATGAAATCGGCACACTTCGCCCGATTGCCTACACTTCTGTTCTTCTGAAAGTATTCGAAAAACATTCTCACGCCCATCAAGCCGTCCATCGATACTGAGGATGACTACCGGTTTGTTTACCGAAACAAACGTTCCACAATAGCCGCTCTAGCATATTTAGTCAACTCCATTTCACTATCCCTCGATCGCACTGGAAAGCATTGCTGCAAAGTTTCCTTATCACAGTAATGCAATCCATTATTTTAATAGGCCTTTACTGTTATTAAAGTTACAAAAGGTAAATATACGTGGTGATTCTGGCCTATTCAAATGTAATTCGACAGAACCCATTCGAACCAACCAGTGTTCATTTGTTCAATGAACACTGCAATCGGCATCCATGCATTTCAGCACACGAACGAATGCACCACACGCGTATGACTCATGTTAGTGCAATCATGGACATTGATTATGGCAGTACGCATGTCTCGCGCGCACGACTTTCTCCCACATCACGTGACACTGTTTGGCAAGTTTGGGCCCACCAATCACACTGTTCATGAATCAATGCGTGTGTGTATATGCGTTCCGTTACATGTCTCATCTCTATGTGAATCCCGTATTTCATATACTAAATGACCAATACACTTCAACGCCACTTGGTGTGTCTTCTGATTCCGTTTCGGGCAACTCAGTCATCGATTCGAAATTATTTCACTGATGTAACTCAATTCGAAAAAACTAAAAGGTAACATCGCTGATTCTTTGCCCGTCAATACAGGAGTACTTCAAGGCTCCAGCTTGTCTCTCTTCATTTCTCATTTTGCATTTGTAACTCGCCTAAAGCTTCTCATGATCTTCCGATTGAGTACACTGATGATGTTTCCAGTGGGTCCAAATCTCACGATAACTTTCAATTTTATGAACTTAGTGATACCTTGTCTCCTACCGTTTATTGGTTCACGTCGTCACATTTATCTGTTAATGTATCCAACTGTAATGACACCCCGTTTTCACTTTCCAAGGGAGGAAGTCTATCTTCAATCGAAAGTAGTTGTTCTTTTCTACACATTGACAACAAGGTAATACCCAAAGTTCGATGAGTAAAATATCTTGACACAACCGTTTCTCAAGACCTCGCCTGGTCCCACCACATAATTATTGCATTCACAAAGATTCGACAATTATCATTCTACATTATATGCCTGAGATCCTTACACGTCCCACAATACCTTGTTAAAAGTTCGTATTTCTTGCCCAATGCCATATCTCATTTATTGTTCCCCCGTCATCTTTCCTGATTTTCCAAAGAAAGGCTTTCTCATGTTACACAGGTCTATGAAAGTTATATCACAATGCAGTAGTATCTCCCGTCTTGTTGTAACAAATTTCCCCATGGAATAGCACTTTTCTTCGCGTGAAAACTTTGCACTAATGTTATCGAACTCAACTCATCGACTGCACGGGCACCTAACTGGGTGTTTCTTTCTCATCGACCAGGTGTAAATATAACTTGTTCTACTCCCGGACAACCTTCCATCGTTTATCTATCCTGCCATATCTTGCGGGGTACTTCAACAACCTATCACTAGCGTCTGGTGAACTCAAAAACGGTTATCTTAACTCATCTTGCGATCAATATTTGCTACTGCTGCTTAAACCAAGTGTTTATCTTATTCTTTTTAGTTATTCGAATGTATAATTAGTTTATCCAACGGAAACGTAGCGATGAGCATGGTGCTGAAAATTCAACCCTTAGGATGAATAAGGCCACATTTTGGCTTTACTTGACTATTATCGAGCTGCAAACCTTGAAGTTTGCACTACAATACGGTGACGCATCTAAAGTGAAATTTGGTGGTAGGTTGTTTTGGTTCATTGGAATTAAACATCATGCTTTGGAATAAGTATCATAACTAGAATGAAATGCAACCAACGAACGCTGAAGTCAATAAAAGTAAAAGCAATGAAGGTTCAATATCATTGAGTTGGCGAACTAAATGAAAAAATGTCCGCTCCCGTAGTTGTTAACCTAGTGATATATATGTCAACATGTTTCTTAAATTACACTCACCGGGAAACGTTTTTCCAGAGGAGGCCGTAATCCATTCTCCAGCCACATATGCCTTATTCTTCGGTATAAGATGAGTCCAAGAAACCGTATTTAAGGGCGACGATTTGCAGTACGATCGGCAGAAAATACGTATCATGTCAACTATGATGGGATAAAAATAATTAACAAATGAAAGACACGTCAAGGGATCTCAGATACTTCGCAAGCCCTTTCAGTTATTATTCGTGTCAATAATACTTCAATAAACCGGATCTCCTAATTTCCAGGGAATTTTATTGGACCAGATGTTATGCATATACACAATCATGAGCATTGGGTCAGAGATGCCGCAGCTTCTTTATCTGGTTACATGGGTGTGCGAATAGCTCTGAGAGTTGGAGCAGTCAAATTTGTATGGCTGGGTCATAATAAACAAAAACTATGTCTGATTCGTTTGGAAGGCTCAACCGAGGTAAATGGGTGTGGTAGCAACTGCTGTCTGTTCGTTTTCGCCATCTACGCTTCCAGTGATTATAGTTGAGATAGTCAAAGATGTATTCTACGAACTACCTAACGGCCAACTGAGGAATGCATCCTGAAAAATATAGTAACATTAGCTATAGACAGCAATGCTTAGGACTGCCGCATAGATCTTAACGAGCAAGTACTCGGAGGTTGGTGCGGGGCTGGATGTCGGCGACATATCTGTGTTGATCACTTTATTTCTGTCAAAGAGGAATTTCTGGTATGGCTTCCTAGGCACGGTCACACGGCGTCCGTTTTCGACGATTTTATCGCACGCTTGAACACGAATGTAGTGGATGGGGAATAACAGATAGTCTTGAAGGGAAAATTGGTAACGTGACCCAGAGAATGCAGTGAGAAATTACATAAGATCCAATAGGTCGCACAGACTGACCACGTCGCCATGAGCTACCATTGATGTTGTTCAGTTTAGTACCGTAGGCTGTACTGGAGTCTATATTCAGACTAGTTTTGTATGCCAGACTCCTACAGTCCCTGGACGACCTAGTAAATCGGTGCTGCACCCGTTGAACAGTTTTGGTATCCAGGACCATGGACGATCTACAGGTCAGTATTTTAAATGAGGGCTAATATAATGGCAACAAGACCTCACTTCCTAGATCTTGGCGCACTTTTACCCAGTAAAGCGCACGGCATGCTGTGTTCTGAAACTGGCGGTTTGGCTTCAAGTCCATCCTAATGACTACCTCTGAGCTCCGAGGCTCAATTGTCTGTACAAGAACTGTATAGTTACCCGGTGAGTCCATACTGCGATTAGGGTGTGATTCCAGCTCAAGCATGAGGTCTTGGCATTTGCTAACGTTGAGAAAAAGATTCGTTTTTAACTAACATAAGTAGACGGCTGCGAGACCACAGCATGACGCTGCCAAAAAGCCAATAAGTGTTTTTGGACCAAAATGTCAGGAACTGAGTAGAAAGGACAAACAAAGTGCCGAATAAACTCATGCACTACGTAATTCATTCGTGTGGATCAATTATTAGCAGGAACCCTAGCCCTTCATCAGTTCACCGAGAGAACCAGGAACCATCGATTGCCCGTGCTTTAGAGCGAAGGATTACGAAGAACTAATAAAAATGTGGAATCGAGGGGAGGATAGGAAAATTCGGCAACTGCTACAAAGAAATTCAGCTGAACTCGTTGTTATTCAGAATTCTGTTCCTGTTGCTTATCAACCTTCTATTCAGAAGTTGGAGGAACGTCTTTTGTGGCTCTTATTTAGCTTATTCACTAGTTCTATTGAGCTGACAAGATAATTGCAGACTGCTATGGGAGAACGAGTTTTACGAATAAGGAGAGGGGAACTTATGGATATACAACCAGTGAATGGGAAATTAAAATGGATATTTTAAAAAAAGTGGCCAACAAAGGAATTCGAGAGATGCTTCCAAAAACTGGTACCACACAGCCCACGAAAAAAACCTCACAAAGAGTCTATAAGTTTACACTGAGTTAAAAAGAGCGTCCAGACACGGCTGAATAGCAGCAACTTTGCCTGGATGAAAGGCCTTATATCAGCTGCATATCAGTTGTATATCAGCTGTGTATTAGTTATATATATAACCGAAAAACAGCTGGAAAACAATTAGAATATGCGAAAAGCGAACAACAAGCACAAACAGTAGAAAACCAATTCACAACATTCTTCAAGGGTTCATGAGATTGTTCGTACATGTGCTGAGAGATGGAGAGTAAAAACCAGTTCACATCCATTCATGTATGCATATGAATAGAAAATTTACGCTTCGCGATTTCGCTGGCAGTAGGGATAAGCTCTCTGCTGCTGCTGGAGGAGGAGGAGGCTTCCTAGGGAGTTCTGCTCTTCCAACTGAGGCTCTGCGGGAGCATTACCGTTGGAACTACTGTGGTTAGATGATGTCGGTGGAGTTTCTGGGTCGATCTCCGATTCAAGGACGAACGTATCGTTATCGCGAGCAATAAGGGAGCAAACTGGCATTATAAGACTGAATCTTCGCAGCCATTTGGAAGACGTACTCGAGCGTAATTCGGATTGCATTCAAGCAGTTCCACCTCCTCTACCAAAGAATCGTATTTGGAACATCGGTTATGCCACTTCAGTAGGACCCGAGTAGTACGCAGAAGCCAACTAGAAAGGGATGTTCCAATAAAAGCTCGGCGGTTGTATACGAGTAAACGATCGTGCGGTGTTGCATCGGTTGTTGTATAAAGAAGAGAACGTATGGAGTGTAATGCATCTAAGAGAACAGCCTCCCGGTGTCCTCGTGAATTCAAAGCCAAAGGAATGGCCTTCCAAAACATGCCGTTTAGACGTTCAACCTGTCCTTAGGTTGGAGAATATTAACGGTGGCAACACTTTCTTGCAAAAAAAAATTACAGAGTTTGTCAGGCATGAATAAAGATCCGCCGTCTGGATGGAGGCACGCAAGCATACCAAAAATAGCAAACAAATTAGTGAGGCACCGAATAATCGTGGGTGTAGCAATATCTGAACAAGGATAAACGAAATGGAAACACAAAAACTCGAAAACTATTGTAAGAAAGAATTTATTTTGTGTGGATGATGGTAATGGTCCTTTGAAGTCTATGACGATTCTCTCGAAGGATTGCGTGGTTTTGAGGAGAGGTCCATACGGTGGGTTAAAAAACCTCGTCTTCACTTCTGCGCAAATTCGACAACAGGATATCGTCTTTAAGTTCTTGAAACGAGAACGGGAGATTTTGGGCGCGCACAAAATGAATCATACGAGTAACTCCCGGGTGGCATAAGAATGCATGAAGCTTGTATAAGTAGGCACGATTGAAAGCTAAGGCAGAGACTCCGGGGGAGTGGTTTTGCTACAGGACTGTCGCGTTCCGAACGATAAACACTGTTGTATTGGGAGACAGAGTTCTACACGCCACCGTTTGATTTTCCCATCTTTAATCTTGCCTCTCGAATGATTGCCAAATGTAAACGCCACGGACTATTGACCCGTGACCAGTTTGAAGTGGTATCCGATCAAGAAATGACGTCATTTTTTAATGTTTCAAAGATCGCGAATGCTTCCTTTCCAACGGCGGAATGGCGCTGCTCGAGTGGAGATAAAGCTGGAGAAGAAATGCCACTGGTCTACTGTTTTTATTGAGAGTAGCTGCAATAGCAATATCAAATGCATTGGTTTCGGCAACCAACGGTATCCCTGTCTACGGTGACGACTGCAGCACTTACAATTTCTTCCTTACAACTTGTAAAAGTGCTTAGGGCGTCGGTAGGAAGCGGAAAAGTTCACCTCGTTACTAAAAGGTGTATTTTGTCCGAGTAATGTGAGATCAAACGCCAGTGATGTGCAAACATACCAACAATACTCCCTTGAGCTTTGAGAGTATTTGGAGGAGGAAGCACTAGCAGGGGCTCATCATCATCGTACAGCGTTAAACAGTAGGGCAAGCCCCACTGACCACTGCCTTTCTCACCATGTTGCACGTTGAATTAAAAAGTATGAATATACAAGATGGAGAGGGAGTGGACCTACATGGGTGGGAAAAGAAAAGAATGCCCTAGTAGCCAACACACGGAATACACAGTCTAACTGTACAAACGTACACCGATCAAACATTCTGATTCGATAGAAAGTGACAACACGATCTCCACTGTTCGCGGTTCGCAGCCATATCCTTCAGTGTCTCCAGCCAACTGGTAGACGGATCTTTTGGACCCCAACCACGAAGACGTGAAGCACCTACTTTTCCTAAGTCTGCCGTACATTTTCTCATTCCTCGCTGCCACGTCATCTGTTGACCTCCATGTGGTCTCTTCCACTCCCTAGGAGGGGCACAGAATAGGACACGGTACGGTAGACGTGTGTTTGCCATACGTAACACGTGTCCCAACCAACGAAGTCTACTAAGCTGGATACACTGTGACAAAACGTTCTCTGAATTAGTACCCAATACTCGCTTTCTTACCTCATCGTTGCTTACTCGGCTATTCCACCCAATCCTAGCGATACTACGTAAACATCGATGGTCGAAAACCTCAAGACGACGAATATCTTCAGCACGCAGACTCCAAGTTTCGCAACCGTACAACAAAACTGAACGCACAGTGGCACAGTATACACGACCTTTCAACTTCAGTGAAATATCGGATCGGCGCCACAAGTGCTTCAGTCCAGCGTACGCCGCTCGAGCCTTAAATATCAGCGTACTCACCTCTACTACTGTGCTCCCATCCGTCGTCACGCAGCTACCGAGGTAGGTGAAGTGGTCGACAACTGACAGCACCTCCCCATCGAGCATCAAGCTCGGAATCGTTGACGTCCGGTCTTGTAACATCACCTTAAACTTTGAAGGTGCAAAGCGCATGCCGAATGAAGCTACAGCTCTTGCGAGTCTATCTAGTGCACGCTGAGCATGTTCCGTGGATTCGAACAAGCAGACAACGTCGTCTGCGTAATCTAAGTCACATAGCTTTTCACTATCTCCTAGTTTGACCCCTACATCCTGAAGATTTTGCAGCGCACTCTCCATTATTTCGTCCATGACGAAATTAAAAAGGAATGGAGACAAAGTGCATCCCTGCCGAACACCACTGGTCGTTTCGAACCGACCGGATAGTTCGCCGTAAACCCTTACGCGGCCAGAAGTATGAGAATACAATGATCTCAGTAGGTTCACGAACTTCTGCGACATACCTTTTCGATGAAGAGCACTGAAAAGTGCTGTTCGATCAACTGAATCGAAGGCGCCTTTCAGGTCTAAGAAAAGCATTATTGTTGGTCGGCGGTGCGTGTGACGCGTTTCAAGTAGTCGGCGAAGAGTAAAAATCTGGTCGGTGCATCCTCGATCTGGGCGGAATCCAGCCTGCTGTTCGCGGACATTCCTCTCGCGAGCCGGTGTAAGACGGTGCAGCAAAATCGAAGCTAATACTTTGGTGACTATCGGGATTAAGCTAATCCCACGATGATTACTGCAGTCATTGCGTATTCCCTTCTTGAAGATGGGAACAATCAATGACTCGCTCCATATTAACGGAATACGCTCCTCCTTCCAAATGTCACGGAGCAAGGCGGTTAGTGATTTTATCAACGCCTCACCACCCAGTTTGAAAAGAGCTGGGGGAAGTTCGTCGGGACCTGCCGCTTTCCCCCGCCTTAGTAATCGAATACATGACTCTACTTCTACTTCTGATGGGGGCTCAAGTCACAGTTGTTGACACGGGAGTAACTACACTAGCGTGCGGCCAGCTAAACTGTTCCTTGAAGTACTCGGCCCATCGGTCAAGCCTTTGCTGTTTGTTATGGATGGGTTCTCCATTCCTATTGCAAATCGTTTCACTGACCTGAGTTCACCGTCCACTGGTGTCACGAATAAGTTTGAACAGTCTTTGACTGTTACCTGAAGCAGATGCCACTTCCATTTCTTCGGCTACATTGACCCACCATTTTTCGCGATCCTTCTTAAGGCTTCGCGTAACTTGTCTTTGCAGCTTTCTCCGCATCTTATTCATCTCCTTACGGTTCGAAAGCTGACGCTTTTGCTCCATTATACTCAGCGACTCTTGCGAGATCCAGTGTCTGTGATGGACAACGGATCCAGGACCACAGGCAAAACCTGCTGCAACGTGCATCGCCTGTTTGATATGAGCCCAATGCTCATCTACATTACTATTCTCCGTGGATCCTAGCTCATGTGCTAACTTCTTCTCATAACGGGTGCAAACGTCTGGATCACACAAACGTTGCACGGCTAATCCAGTTTGCGGTTTGCGACGATGACCATGGAGCTGGAGAGATAATCGCATTAGAACTAATGCATGGTCCGACTCTACGTACGTGGACCAGTAAGATCTACAGTTCTGAACAGAACTGCGCCATCGGTAGCTTACGGCGATATGGTCAATTTGACTAAAAGTACCTGTAGAGTTAGAGCGCCATGTCGCTGTGCGACGCGAGCTGTGTCGGAAATTTGTGATAGACAAGAACAATCGATTGTCTGCACAAAATTGGAGAAGCCTATCCCCGTTATCTGTACGCACAGCGGGTAAAGCACAACGCCCACCTAAACAGGCTTCTGACACACCAAGTTTGCCAAATTGTGCATTGAAGTCACCAGCTAGCACTACAATGTCGGAACCTTTACTGCTGCGAACGAGAGTGGCGAGGGCATCATAGAACTCATCTTTCTGCAAGTCTGAGCTGCAGTCCGTTGGGGCGTACGCCGAGATCACGAACAAATTGCGTTTAACACAACTATCCTTTCGAACGCCGACTGACCCTTGGAGTCTCACAGCACATAAACGACTGTTAACAGGGATCCAGTCTAATAGGGCAGCCTCAGCCTTGTCAGTCAAGACAATTCCTACACCACGTTGACCCACAGCTCTAGCTGCTTCGTCTCCTGAGGTGCGCAGAATATACCTCGATGAGATACCAGGAGCAGTTAGCTGAATTACACTGCTCGAATCCTGGATACGCGTTTCGCTTAAGCAGCAAACATCAATCTTCAGAGAGTTCATTGTGAGGGCTAGGCACGCCTGCTGACCGGCCTGCATGAGTGTACGCACGTTGAAGGAGCCGAGATTCAGAGGCTGACGGGGCTTGAGAAAATGTGAGTTACCAGTCAGAGGATTATTCCCGAAAATGCTTGACAGTGAATCGTTGCGAGTATCGACCGTGTTATCAATGGGAGCATTATGGGTGGATAGATGGGGCAAAGAGGGATGGTTAGGGACAGAAGACAAAGGTTGAATAAAAGAGAGGGAACTCTGAGCAGTAGCACACTTATCACTACCCACCCCGCTCGATGCGATGGGCAGCGCGGTCCTGATTAGCCTGCGCGACGACCGATGCAGTATGGAATTCTTTGTAGTCGTGCAGTTCATGGGAGATGTTGGACGGGTACTGCTAGGGTGTCCAGCCACAAAGCAGGAGAACGATTAGGGTTCTCATCCAAAGCCTTTAGTTCTGACAAGAACCTATCCGCAAGGCAGCGGGATGGCTTAGTGGATGCCCATTTGCTTGGATCAATTATTCTTCCACTGGTTTTTCCGAATGAGTTGCCAGCTCAAATCAACCCCCAACCTGGAGGACCAGGAGACTGGACTTCGTCTGACCTCTACCCATTGACCTGTCAGGTATGATTGCATCTCCGGCTTAAGGAAGCCATCCTGTATAGCTCTTTGGGTCATAGAGGCGCGCAAGCCATCACACCACGTCAAGGTGCAGTCTCGTCGTGATGGTCGATTGGTTTGCCGACACCGTTGGACACTTTGTAACCCAGGACATTTATCTTCGTGGTTCGAAAAACGCTCCTGGTTGTATTGAAGGTTATGCCACATTTAGTGGTGACATGCAAAAACCTGTCTAAATTACGATCGTGGTCAACTTCATTATGACGGCAAACAGTTAAGTTGTCGAGATACACGAATATGCTAACAAGTTTTTCAGTGGAAATTATTGTTTATTTTCTGTTGGAAGTACATGAGCTAGGATCTACGACGAACAGTAATGTAGATGAGCATTGGGCTCATATCAAACAGGCGATGCACGTTGCAGCAAGTTTTTCCTGTGGTCCTAGATCCGTTGTCCATAAAAAACACTGGATCTCGCAAGAGTCGCTGAGTATAATGGAGCAAAAGCGTCAGCTTTCGAACAGTAAAGAGATGAATAAGATACGTACAAAACTTCAAATGCAAGTTAAGAAAAGCTTTAAGAATGATCGCCAAAATTGGTAGTTGAAGGTAGCCAAAGAAACGGAAAGAGCAGCTGCTTCAGGTAACAGTCAAAGACTGTTCAAACTTATTCGTGTCACCGGTGGACGGCGTACCCAGGTCAGTGAATCGATTTGCAATAGAAATGGAGAACCCATCCATAGCAAACAGCAAAGGCTTGACCGATGGGCCGAGTACTTCAAGGAACAGTTTAGCTGGCCGCACGCTAGTGTAGTTACTCCCGTGTCAACAACTGTGACTTGAGCCCCCATCAGAAGTAGAAGTAGAGTCATGTATTCGATTACTAAGGCGGGGGAAAGCGGCAGGTCCCGACGAACTTCCCCCAGTTCTTTTCAAACTGGGTGGAGATGCTTTGATAAAATCACTTACCACCTTGATCCATGACATTTAGAACGCGAAGTGGATTGCGTTAATATAGAGTGAGTCGGTGATTGTTCCCATCTTCAAGAAGGGAATACGCAATGATTGCAGTAATCATCGTGGGATTAGCTTAATCCCGATAGTCACCAAAGTATTAGCCTCGATTCTGCTGCACCGTCTTACACCCTCTCGCGAGAAGAATGTCCGCGAACAGTAGGCTGGATTCCGCCCAGATCGAGGATGCATCGACCAGATTTTTACTCTTTGCCGACTACTTGAAACGCGTCACACGCACCTCTGGCCGACAATAATGACTTTTTAGACCTGAAAGGCGCCTTCGATTCAGTTGATCGAACAGCACTTTTCAGTGCTCTTCATCGAAAAGGTATGTCGCAGAAGTTCGTGAACCTACTGAGATCATTGTATTCTCATACTTCTGGCCACGTAAGAGTTTGCGATGAACTATCCGGTCGGTTCGAAACGACCAGTGGTGTTCGACAGGGATGTTCCATGTCTCCATTCCTGTTCAACTTCGTCATGGACGAAATAATGGAGAATGCGTTTCAAAATCTTCGGGATGTAGGCGTCGAACTAGGAAATAGTGGAAAGCTATGTGACCTAGATTACGTGGACGACGTTGTCTACTCGTTTGAATCCACGGAACATGCTCAACGTGCATTAGATAGACTCGCGAGAGCTGTAGCTCCATTCGGCATGCGCTTTGCACCTTCAAAGTTTAAGGTGATGTTACAAGACCGGACGTCAACGATTCCGAGCTTGATGCTCGATGTGGAGGTGTCATGTTTATTTACTGTTTCCTATCTACCTTAATTTTATTACCGTTGTTTTACCAAATTTTTGCTTTATTTTTTTCAGGTCGCAACGTTCAGCTGTATGTCAAATAAAGCCTAAATTCTAGGCCTCTGTCTTCTACTTGCCTCAACTATTCGGATTTCGTAACCACATACGTAACAATTTATTTGACGTACACACCGTCTCAAAATGGAGCGCCAACTACGTTCTGAACGCTTCGACGCAGATCCAAACTCGACTACTTCTTTAAAAATTTGGCGTCACTGGCTCTGTACGTTCGATAAATTTGTCGCCAAAGTTGGTGTAGACGAATCCGAGAAGTGTGACTTCCTATACGACTATGTCTCTCCAACCATATACGATTATGTGGCTGAATGTACTGCATACAACGATGCCATTCAAATCCTCGAAAAATTATTTATCAAGCCGCCTAATGAAGTCTTTGCACGTTACCTACTTGCAACATGCAAACAGGAAACGGGGCAGGATTTCAACCAGTTCTACCAAAAACTAGAATCCTTAGCAAAGGATTGTAACTTCCGGGCCGTGACAGCCGAGCAAAATCAAAACGATGCTATTCGAGACGCTTTCACAAGCGGGATGCAGTCAAACATTGTCCGACAGCGACTCCTTGAAAATAAATCTCTGGACTTACAAACTGCCCTAGAATTAGCCTGATCGCTCGAAATGGCCCAACAACAATCCAGCGCCTTCCAGACACCATCAGTATCGTATACGGCTTCGGCGTCAAAATCCACTGAATCAACTGATAATTGTCCTTCTGATCACAAGGAAAGTAGCAACTTACTCATGGAAACAACGTCAGCGGCGGTAAAAACCAAGTGTTATTTCTGTGGAAATGACAGACATCCTCGATTCAAATGTCCCGCTAAAGATGCGGTTTACAGTAACTGTGGAAAGAAGGGACACTTCAAACGTGTCTGCCGATCACCACCGGAGAAACGAATGGTCTCTGCCACAACACCTGTACTCTCTACCATCACCGCCGCCTCTTCTCCGTATTGCCTTTTAAATGCGCCAACAACGATTACTGTGAGCAAAATCCCTAATGAAAGCTCTGATAGATACGGGGAGTTCCGAAAGTTACATCTCCGAATCCGTGGTTCAGCGTCACCGTCTCAAAATCATACACTGATCCAGCGTCATCGCCATGGCTTTCACAAGATTAATCGGTCAAACGAAGGGTTACTGTTTTGTTAACATATGTCTCAAGGATAATTCGTACAACAACTTCAAACTCTGTGTGCTCCCTCATCTGTGTGCGGATGTATTACTGGGGCACGATTTTTTGAAATTCCACAGAGCAGTTGAGATTCCATTCAGTGGCAGCAAACCAACTCTCCCCCTTTGTAGTGTGACAGCTTCACATATTGAACCACCTTCTCTTTTCGGGAACTTGCTATCAGATTGCAAGCCTATTGCAACTAAATTACGACTCCACACTCCTGAAGATGAGAAATTCATTCAGTCGGAAATTCAGCGGCTTCTGAGGAATGGCATCATTGAGACATCAACGTCACCCTGGCGCGCTCAAGTCCTTGTTACAACAAACGAAAGACACAAAAGACGCATGGTAGTTGACTACCGTCAAACTAGTAATCGATGCACATTATTGGACGCTTATCCACTGCCTAGAATCGATGAAATTGTATCTAAAATATCTCGATATTCCATTTTCAATGCATTAGACTTGCGAAGCGCATATCACAAATCTCCATAGAAAAACAAGATAGGCTTTACACTACTTTTGAAGCCTGTGGGAACGTAAATCAATTCTATCGGATACCGTTCGGAGTGACGAATGGTGTTGCTTGTTTTCAGCGTGATATCGTCAAAATTATTCACGAAGAAAACTTGAAAGGAACGTTCGCTTACATCGATAATATAACTGTGTGTGGCATAAACAAAAATGAGCATGATAAGAATCTTACTAATTTTCTTAATGTTGTGGAAAAATACGGACTTACTCTGAATGAAGAGAAGAGTATTATCGGTACAAAAGAACTTAAACTCTTGGGTTATGAAGTTTCACATGGTCTGATGAAGCCCGATCCTGAAAGATTACGACCCCTTCAGGAATTCCCTCCTCTAAAGGATATGAAATCTCAACGACGAGCTATAGGTTTATTTTCATACTATTCTCAATGGATACTACGTTTCTCGAATAGGATTCATCCACTGGTCCATAACTACGTATTTCCGTTACCAGACGATGTTAGAGTGTCATCTGAAACACTCAAGAGCGAGCTCGAACGTGCCGTTGTCACCACCGTCAATCCCGAGGTGTCATTGGTCGTTGAAACAGATGCCTCGGATATAGCTATCTCAGCCACACTGTCGCAAAAGCACAGGTCGGTCGCATTCTTTTCCCGGACTCTGTCTCAAAGCGAAAAGCACCATTCATCCGTAGAAAAAGAGGCAAACGCTATTGTGGAGGCTATCCGGAAGTGGAGGCATTATTTGCTGGGTACACATTTCCGACTCATCACGGATCAAAATCCGATCGCTTTCATGTTCGACTCCCGACACCATGGGAAGATTAAAAATGATAAGATTCAGAGGTGGCGAATCGAATTATCGTGCTACAGTTTCGACGTTATTCATCACTCCGGTCATGAGAATATCGCAGCCGACACACTGTCTCGCAGCTTCTGCTCCGCGTCTACTTCACCCACATCACTCAAAGAATTACACAATTCACTGTGCCACCCGGGTGTTGTCCGTATGCTTTACTTCGTCAGGACAAAGAATCTACGGTACTCAGTCAACGATGTGAAATCTGTCACCGGTGGCTGTACACTTTATGCCAAATGGAAACCACAGTTTTGCAAGTTACCTGCCGGAAATCTGATCAAAGCCACTCCGCCGTTTGAAAGACTAAACATTGATTTCAAGGGGCCGCTTCCCTCGATGTCCAAAAATCGGTACCTATTAACTATCATAGACGAGTAATCCAGGCTCCCGGTTGCTTATGCTTGCTCAGACCTGTCGACCGTCACAATCATCCGTTGCCTTTCCCAGTTGTTTTCGATTTTCGGTATGCCGTCCTACATCCATTCGGACAGGGGCTCTTCTTTCATGTCTGAAGAGCTAAAGAAATTCCTCCCCCACAAGGGTATCGTAACCAGCAGAACAACGGCCTACAATCCTCAGTCAAACGGACAAATCGAGAGACTCAATGGAACCCTCTGGAGAACCATCGTTCTTGCAGTCCAGTCAAGAGGACTACCATGCACCCAGTGGGAGGATGTTCTTCCGGACGCACTCCACTCCATCAGGTCACTACTGTGCACTGCAACAAATGAAACACCACATGAACGATTATTCATTTATCACCGTAAATCAAGATCAGGGGTCTCAATACCTACCTGGTTGAGTAGTCCAGGATCGGTCTTGATGCGTCGTCCTGTGAGGTCAACAAAATACGACCCCTTGGTCGATGAAGTTGAACTGATTGAATGCAACTCGAAATACGCTCATGTTCGTTTCCCCGACGGACGGGAAGATACTGTCTCTGTGCATCATTTGGCACCTAAAAGCCAAGCACCAGAATCACCGAAGGCCGTGGAATGTGCCGAAAATCAACCTCCGACTCTAAATGATGACTGTCAGCCTACACCCGACACCGTGTGTAATCCCCTTAATGCACAAGAGTCTACAGACACCCCTTCTTCTCACACACCAATTTCAGAGTCATACATTACCAAATCCAATACACACTATATAGTAAAGGCACAGCAATGAGTTCATCCCTATAACCTAAGAAATAGGGAAGTATGAAACATATCCGACAAAAACGTTCTCAATCGAAACAGTTCGCGGAGGTGAATGTCATATTCATTTACTTTTTTCTACCTACCTTAATTTTATTACCGTTGTTCTACCAAATGTTTGCTTTATTGTTTTCCGGTCGCACCGTTCAGCTGTATGTCAAATAAAGCCTAAATTCTAGGCCTCTGTCTTCCACTTGCCTCAACTATTCGGATTTCGTAATCATATACATAACTTCACCTACCTCGGCAGCAGCGTGACGACGAATGAGAGCACAGGAGGGGGGAGTACGCGGATATCGAAGGCTCGAGCGGCGTACGATGGACTGAAGCATTTGTGGCGCTGACCTGATATTTCACTGAAGTTGAAAGGTCGTGTATACTGTGCCGCGGTGCGTTCAGTTTTGTTGTGTGGTTGGGAGACTTGGAGTCTGTGTGCAGAAGACATTCGTCGTCTTGAGATTTTCGACCATCGATGTTTACGTAGTATCGCTAAGATTGGGTGGAATAGCCGAGTGAGCAATGATGAGGTCAGAAAGCGAGTATTGGGTATTAATTCAGAGAACCTTTTGTCACAGCGTATCCAGATTAGCAGACTTCGTTGGTTGGTGCACGTGTTACGTATGGCAAACACGTCTACCATACCGTGTCCTATTCTCCGTTCTTCCTCAGGAGTGGAAAAAAACACGTGGAGGTCGACAAACGATGTGGCAACGAGGAATGAGAAAATGTACAGCAAACTCAGGAAAAGTAGGTGATTCACCTCTTCGTGGTTAGGGTCCAAAAGATTCCTCAACCAGTTGGCTGGAAACACTGAAAGATATGGCAGCGAACCGTGAACAATGGCGATCGTGTTTTCACTTTCTGTCAAATCAGAATGACTGATTAATGTGTGGTTGTACAGTTAGACTGCGTATTCCGTGTGTTGGCTACTAGGGTATTCGCTGAAAGTCCACTCCCTATCCATCTTGTATATTCATACTTTCTAATTCAACGTGCAAGATGGTGAGAAAGGCAGTGGTCAGTGGAGCTTGCCCTACTGTTTAACGCTGTACAATGATGATGATGATGATGATGATGAAGTGCAAAGTACTTCTACAAGACCGATAGGAACCCATCCCCGCACTTACCCTCGTTAACGATCGGTTAGAAGTTGATGGACAGCTTGTCTTCTTGAGAGGCTGTATAACTGTCGATGGACGGATTGGAGACGATGTGGACAACCGAATAGCGAAGACTCAAGCGGCGTTCTGCAATTTAAGTCACCTGTGGAGACGTATTGATCGGACATGACTTCCTTAGGCTTCACAAAACTGTCAACATATCGGAGTACATACATTTCGACAGAGATTCTTCCTTTATGTCTAGTGAAATCCTTGAAAAAGAAGTTACCTCAAACCACGCCACTCCATATAATCCTGTAGGAAATGGCTAAGTTGAGCATCTGAATGGCACTCACTGGTAAATTCTTTTGGGACTGAAAACAAAGCAGTTCCCTGTTGGGAACTGGAAGTTCGTTCTACTCGACGCCTTGCATTCTATTCGATCACTGTTGTGCACTGCGACTAACGAAACACCCCACGAACGTTTGCTACGTGGACTCCAGCAAGGCTTTTGATTGTATGAACCAGTTTTCTGGACACCAAACTACAGTCTATGGGATTTGCTGGAAGGACAAGGCAATGGGTAAATAGCTTTTTAACAGGGCAGACATGTATTATTGATGTGGGCAGTCATGTTTCGAAATCGGAAGGTGTGGCTAGCGGGGCGCCACGGAGCTCAACCCTCTGCTCTTCCTCATCTTCACCAACGAACTAGTACGTGAACTTACCAGCCCTAACTTTGTTTGCCGATGACATCAAGATAGCTGAAGTGGATATACAACTTGACGTATTAGCCACACAAAACTGGTTGCGCGAGTGAGACCTTCCGCTAAACATCACCAAGTGCCCACAAATAATGACCAGTAAGAATGGTGTGGGATTGTTGCAAATGGTCTTTCAGCTCATAAACTTGGGCGTAGTACTAGACAACAGTTTCAAGCCATCGAAGCAATGCACCGCAGCAGCCAATATGGTCAGGAGAGGATTCTTTCGAGTTAGATCCACCATGTCGGAGATTTTCGTTTCGATATACCAAGCCATAGTTAGGCCGCACATGGAGTACTGCATGCAAACCTAGGCACCGTACTACCAGAAGAATATAGGCTGTCTGGAGAAGATGCAAGGGTTGGCCATCAGAATGGTGACTGGGCAAAGGGGGGCTAGTTACACAGAGCGTCTCCGTACCATGGATTTGTTCTCGATGAAAAGGCGGCGCGGTCGCGGGGATTTGATAAGAACCTTGAAGGTAATGAAGGGACTGTCAGGTACAAATCGAAAAAGCCTTTTCTCTCCGATTCCAGAGAAAGGCATAACAGAGCACAACCTTAGACGGCAAAGAAAGCACTCGAGGCTCCAAATTAGGGCAAATTACTCCCTGACCTTTGGAGGTCATAAATACTACGAAAGTTAAAGCTTTTAGGAAAGCAGTAGACCGGCGTTGGGTAGCAATTACCCCGAATTACGTTAGGAAGTTTTAGGGACAGGTACAATGCACTCATTGTGTTTCCCTTTCTCTGCGAGGGCTGATACTGCACAACATTTTTAACTTTCAGAAGAAAACGGTCACGCAGTGTCGGGAGCTATGGAAACGCGCTAAGAACACAACTATCTGGTCACACGATTGGCTCTAGTCACACAAAGCCCTGTGCAAACTGTACTGAACTGAACTTACTGGGAATTGCCGCGCTTCGCCGGCAAGTCGGTGGTGTCAATCTGTGGACTATCATTTAACCACAATGCCTCCAAAGAAAATCAAGACTGTTGCATCCATGTATCTAGTTTGCTCAGAGGTTGTTCGCCCTTGTGGCAGATCCTTACAGTGATGGGTGCGATGGCTGGATCCCCCTGGAATGCTCCGAAATAAGCTATGGTCTTTACAAAGCTCTCGATTATTGTCGTGTGAATACGCTCAAAGTGCTGTGCGTCAAATGCACCGAGCTATCGAGCTCTGTGCGGCCGGCAAAGAAGTAAGCGAAGAAGGCCCCTGTCATCACAGACAATATGGAGTCGTCATCATTATCATCTTCATCATCATCACCAACAGTGTCATCATCATCACCAGTGGCAGAAGCTGCGATATCATCATCATCGTCGTCGTCGTCATTACCCGCACCATAGTCGCTGACAGCAGAGAAGACGTTCGCTGAGGTTGTGACTTCAAACACCGTATTGGACCCTTCGATCTCCAACGGAGCCGGTGGTACTGGGGTCCAGGTTGTAGACGATAATTCGTATGTTCCCCCAGCAGCCGGTCGGTGGATTCGATGCAAGCCGAGTGCAGCAGTAGATATGCCAATTTGTTCCCCTATAGCCCCGCTGGAGCACGCTTCCGCCATCTTCAATGAATCCGGAAGTTCAAATCCACCTTCAGAAGAATTGAGAATTCCATGTAACAAGGGGAAATCTCGTAAAAGTAAGACATCCCCAGATAGGGCTCAGTGTTTTCTGCTGGTAAACCTGCCGAAAGCTACCATTGCTAAGTCACAAGGCAGACTGGATCATGATGTTTCACTACTGTGGTCCTACTTGTCACGGATTTTTTTCAGCGAGAAGGAAGCGGTGACTAACAACGTTCGAATAACTGCGGCTTTCCGTCTTGGAATGCAGCAGACGCCTGATGAGCAACCACGACCCCTCAAGGTAGCCGTGAGTACCTTTGATGCAGCCCGGGCGGTTCTGCATCGTGCCCACAAGCTAAAAGTTTAATCGGTGCGTATTCTGCGCGATCTCCCTTAAGAGCAGCGACAGCAGCTAAAGTAAGCTACCATGGAGCTACACGAACGCAGGTCGATGGGTGAAGCTGACCTCGTTATTCGGGACTTTCGGATCCGGGAGTTGAGGCCGCGCCTGCGTTGGATGCCCTTGGTTCTATCAGCAACACCTGTTTGGTCATCGGTCCAGTTAGAAGTTCACAGTGTGTGTGTCAGGAAGTGTTAGTTTAGTGACACGACGCAGTTCCAGGCAGGCAACTATACTACCGTCCAACGTTCGTGGCTTGTGGAACAAACGAGATAAGCTGGAGCCATTGGTGGTGCAAAATCCCCCAGTCATTGCCCTAACCGAAACGTGGCTGTACGGTGACGTTTTTGATTTTGAGGTTTCACTACCAGGATACTCAATTTACCGGCTGGACAGGAGCGGTGCGAGACAAAGTACCGCATGTAACCTGATGTGCCGCCACTGTCTCCATATAATCTTCCTCTCTTGGCACTAGCCACTCGGCCTGGAGTGCGAGTTCCCACAGTCCTTTTTACTATATTCCGGAGAAATTTCGCGTGTATTTGTCCGGCGCCCCCATCCCTTGAAAGTTCACCGTCATTCTTAGGATACCGTAATCTCAAAAAACCTATGAACAAAGGTTTACTGGAAATTACACGAAAAAGCGAGTAACGTGATACTGCAACCACCACAGCACCAAGACATTTAGCGAAGGAAAATAAAGAGCATACCACCTGAATTTGGCTTCACGGCGTAGTGGGAAGTCATCCCGTATGAGCCCCATCACATCGTACTCTATTGACTCGGCTAGATGTCGGTGCTCCGCCAATAATCCTTCAGGGTCTGATCCGATTTTCTCTTAAATAGTATCTTGGTTTCCTCTTCCACCACTTCGGTCGGTAGAGCGTTCCAGAGATTGGTCACTCTCCTTGACAATCGATAGATGGCCGGTAAGCCGGTGGAGTGCACCTTACAAAGCGTCAGGGGGTGTCCTCTGGTACGATCATTATTCCTGAGCGGGAATTCCGACTGTAGTTCCCGGCCCAACTCACCACAGATTATTTGCCTGGCATAGATGAGGTCGCCTCGAAGACGTCGATAAGCAATGGGAAACAACTCGGTGACTTCTAGGCGTTCCTCATAACTGGACCCACGCAGTCCGGCCACGAGGCGTGTGGCAGCACGTTGCACTCGTTCCAGTCTGGCTACTTCCGCCGCCGTGCACGGGTAGACAGCCGGACCGTCATATTCCAAGCGAGGACGTACATGAGACATACAGCGGTCGGAAAGCGTCCAGGGGTAGAAGCCCAAATGAACAGCAAGTGGGACCAATTATCCTCCACGGTGAGGTAGACGCTTTCTCAGTGTGTGCTCTAGTCTTCAGATTGCTGGTGACAACTCCGAGGTCCTTTCCCTCCTGCGTGTGACGGAGTACGATGCTCCCAAGGCAGAAGCCGGAAGTATAGTTTGGGCCACCAATCCCCATGCTCGCGCAGATCCTCCTGTAGTATCTCGCGATCCTCTGCCGATCGAATGGTGCGCCAGATCGTTAGGTCATCGGCGTAGATAAGGCATTGGGATCGAATGGTCTGTGGTAGGTCGTTCACAAACACTAGAAACAACAGGGGTCCTAGCACGGAGCCTTGCGACACGCCACTGCTAACTGGATACCACGCGGACTGGGACTGTGCAACTCTCACGGAAAAGGTCCTCTCGACCAAGAAATCCTCAATCCAGTAAAGCACGGGCGCTCTAGTGCGGCGCTTTGAGTATGCAAACAGGCGCTTGGGTGCTCGCACTGCATCAACCGCAAGGGCCTCTTCGGACGCCATCCGCTTCATCCGTTTTTGCTCGGTACATTGGTTACGAATCATAACCCTCACCTGTAGATCGGAACCACTGCTAGGCCCGATTTCGTCGTTTGAGCAGGCGTCTGAGCTCGAGATCAAACCACAATGGGCCCTTCACCCGGGGTCTACGTCGGTTGAGGGGGCAGCAGGTATTCATAAGGTACAAGATACCGTCACGAATAAACGCCCAAGCTTCGTTCACATCGTGGTGGACATCTGAATCCGTGGGAAACCAGTTGACGTCTAACGATGCTCTCCGGACATCTTCGAATGGAGTGCGCCAAACATTACGTCCAGTGTGTAGTCTGGGGGATGGACAAGAACCACTGCGCCAGTGAATTTCTAGCACCATGTGTTCACTGCTTCCAAGTGGAGGGAGATGTTCAACCTTATCGACGTCCGAGCCCCTGGGAGAAATCACCAGATCTAGAATGGAGCCGTGACTGGATTGCCTCCGGGTTGATTCCTGAACATGTTGGTGTAGTGCTAGCTCTTGGACCGTTGTCAGTAATTCCCGAGAGAAAGGATCTGCCCCAGCCGCTGTCCTGCCTGACGTCCAATCAATATGCGGAGCATTGAAGTCGCCCAGGACGAGGCAGTGACCGTCGCACGCCCATCTCTTCAATAAACTCATCATATCTGGAGGAGTGACCGCAGGTGTCCGCTAGATGACTCCAACTGTCTTAAAGCCTCCGGTGGTAAGTTTGACGCGGCACCAGATAGTTTTACCAAATCCTTGCGGATCTGCGAACGCCTCTAACTGCGCTGTTGGGATGTCTGATTGGACGAACAATGCTACGCTTCCACCCGCTCTGATAGAGTTTCCATCGACTTGGAGTAGGGTGTAGCCAGGGAGGGACACCTCAGAGTCTAGAACATCGTTACTTAGCCACGTCTCCGTCAGTGTTATCACAGTAGGTCAGCTGGACTGCAGCGAGTGTTCCAGGTCATCTCTCTTGTTCAGCAGACCACGGACGTTAGACAACAGGATGACGACGCTGCCTCGGCCTGCTACTACCTCCGTTTGTACACAGCGTCCTAGCTTGGGGGGACTGACAGGGACACTAGCGTCAGCGGCCTCCACCAGAAGTGAGGGCGCCGTTTCTGCACCCGAAAATCCCGAAGTATCAAGTCCGTTTATCCTTATTTCATTCGTTCACGTAGTTTAATCAACGCATTTCTATATTTCTCACGATCCGCAGGGTCTAGATCTCGGTGCAACCGCACTTGCTCGCCTTTTAGCCGGTAGGATCTTCTTAACACAGGAGTCGCGGCTTCCTCAGAGTCCAGAACCACTTTCAGTGGACGGGGGCGTTCAGTGTCACTGGCTTTGCCAATTCGGAAGGCTGATTTCACCCGCAACTTCACAGTCTCCTCCCCGGGGACAAAGAGTTTTGTTAGTATACTCCGGAGACTCGCGATATCGTGGTCCGACGTGCCTGTGCCGCGGTCTCTTTTGTCTCAGGCAAGTTCACTATCAGGAAACACTGTTTCCTCGACGGTGGCGCTCTTCGTGAACGATCCGCTGTTGTTATCTAAGCCGGTCTACTTTCATCCACGGCGGTGCTCCGTTGACTGGGTATTGTACCTATGATACCGTCCTGTGCTTGAGTGGCCACATCAGTGCCAACTGAGTCCGCACTGTGGCGGGCAGGCTTATGTAGCTTCTGGCGTTGACGGCGTTTTGTTCCGGTTGGCTCAGTGACATGTTGATGCCACCTCTGCATACGTAGCACAGTTAGCAATAGATACCTCGGCGAAATTTTCCCCTTCTAACAGCGATGAAGACGGTGAGAGTGATGATATTGGCAAAGAAAAAGACGATGATTCTGCTGCTATTGATGGTGATGAACTGAATGATGGTGCTGCTGCTGATGATGATGATGATGACGACGACGAAAATGATGACGCTGCCGTATCCGTGACAGGAAGAGCCATTTCCGCTGACTGCTTTGCCGGCTACACAGGTGTTGAAAGCTCGGTGCATTTGATGCACAACACCTTGATCAACTTCGCACGGCACTTTTCCAGGGCTTCATAAAGATCACCACTTATTTCGGAACACTCAAGATGGACCCAACCATCACAACCGTCACACTGAAAAGATCTGTCGCGTAAGCGAACTATTTTTAACCAAACTAGGAACTTGGATGCAACATTTTGGACTTTTTTTGAGGCCCTGTGGGCAAATTATAGTCCACAGAATGACACAACCACAAAAAATATAATCCCAAGTATCACGCTGAAAGGCCCGCCGGTGTGGCGCAGTCATCCAAGTGTTTAGTTTGCACAGTTCAGTTCAGTTCAGTTCAGGTTGCACAGGACTTGGTGTGGCTAGAGCAAATCGTATGTCCAGATAATTGTGTTGTCGGCGCGTTTCCGTAGCTCCCGGCACTGCGTCATTTTCTTTTTTTGAAGGGCAGAAATTTTGTGCAGTATCAGCCCTGGCTGAGAAAGGTGGAAACAATGAGTAAATTGCTTCTGACCCTAGAAGCTGCTTAAGATAACTGGGGCTATGCTGCCACCCAACATAAGTCTACTGCTTTCTTAAAAGCCTTCACAGTTGTGGTATTTAAGACCTTCTCCGGGAACTTATTCCGATAGGGTACCCCTCTATTCGAGAAGTACTTCGCTCTAATTTGGAGCCTCGAATGCCTCCTTTGTAATCTAAGGCTATGCCTCCTTATGCCTCTCTTGGGGATCAGAGGGAAAAGGTCTCCTCGGCTTATTCTTGACAGTCCCTACCTCACCTTGAAGGTTTCTACCAAATCCCCGCGAATGCGCCGTCTTTCCATCGAGGACAGGTCTAGGGCACGGAGACGCTGTGTAGCTAGACCTCTCTTGCTCAGCCACCATTCTAGTGACCAGCCCTTGCACTTCCTCCAGACAGTTTATATCTTTCTGGTATTACGGTGCCCAGGCCTGCACGCAGTACTCCACATGCGGCCTAACTATGGCCTGATATATCCAAACGAAAATCTCCGGCTCGCTACACGACATAATGGATCTAACTCGAAAGAATTCTCTCCTGACCGTATTGGCTGCTGCGGTGCACTGCTCCGACGGCTTGAAGCTGTTGTCCATTATAAGGCCCAAGTCTTTGACCCTCGAGACAAACTGCAACGAACACACACCATTCCCACTAGCCCCTGTATTTGTGGACAAGCATTGACAATTGGTGAGGTTTAACGGAAGGTCCCATTTGCGTGCCCAGTTTTGTACCGCCAACACCTCAAGTTCTATATCTGCCCTAGTTATCTTGACGCCATCGGCAAACATAAAGGTTGGGTTCGTAAGCTCACGTGCTAGGTCATTGATGAAGATAAGAAAGAGCAGAGGGCCGAGCACCGAGCGCTGTGGCACCCCACTTGTTACACCTTCCCGTTTTGAGACATGACTACCCACCTTAACACTAAAAGTTCGCCCTGCTAAAAAACTATTTATCCATTGTCCTGCTTTTCCAACAATTCTCATAGCCTGCAGTTTGACGTCCAGAAATCTGTGGTTCACAGAATCAAACGCCTTGCTGAAGTCCAAGTAGCAGACCGCAATCGATTGCCCTTCGTCCAGACGCTTGGTTACCTCATCGAGGAACAGCAGGAGATTCGTCAGACAGGATCTTCCTGCCACAAACCCATGCTGAGCACCTGACATGAGGTAGTATTGAACCAAATGCCTAGAGATCTGTTTCCTGACTATTCGCTCCA
Organism: Fasciola hepatica; assembly: GCA_948099385.1. NCBI lineage: Eukaryota > Metazoa > Platyhelminthes > Trematoda > Plagiorchiida > Fasciolidae > Fasciola > Fasciola hepatica. The sequence continues at coordinate 19,970,482 of CANUEZ040000142.1, forward strand.
GGCACTTGCACAGTACTGAAGTCAAGCTAACCGGCCCTGTTAAGAAACTATTTGATGATAATGGTATATTTCTCGACGAATGTCAACGCGCTCGCGCAAGCGCATGATCGCTGCGTGCAACGTTACCCAATACGATGAACTGTGCACGAATTGCACGAAAAGGAGTCAAAAATGTCAGAAACAAAAAAAACGTAGGTGGATGCAGTTTGAATGGATCAAAATGGTAGTGCTTTGGGCGGCAAATACGGGTTGGTTTTGAGTCCAAGATGGGCACTGGTGGCCCGTGGGGATACAGAAAATATCGCGAGTGCTTATTGTTAAGGATGTTTTGGAAACTAAAATGATGCAGGCCATGGATAAATGAGGCTTTTGGGGTTCTCTGAGTGCAATAAGTTATGAACAGGGGAAAATGGAAAAAATATACTGAAGTACTCCCGGGAATTTCGATGAATATGAAAAGAACAGCTCTCCATGAAGACGATGTGCGCCCGGAAAGAAGGATTTCCCCGGGTTCAGTAAACGGAGTTGGTTATGAAACTGGGGGATACGGAACAAACTGTGAGAAGTGCGCTCGTGAACTTTGGTGAATGGAGACGAAACAGCCATCCATAAAATAGGTGAGTTTAGTTTCAGCATCAATAACCTGTATGGTTCAGAGAAAAGGGAGCTCAAACTGAGGCCCTTGGATTAGTAAAGAGTGAAATTCAAGCCGGATACCGTCCGAAAGAGAAATGAAATCTTGCAACAGATACCAGAGTGGAAAACTTCCGCATAAGCACTCGCCTTATTGCTCTGTGGTGTTGATTAAAATATATTGACCCATTGAATCTCGGTGTTATTCAGCTTCATTACTGGGGACCACGGGTGGGGAGGATAGGTGGTCTCGCGTTCGGATGGAGTGTCGTAACCTTATGAGTACCAAATTCCTGTGTTGCTTATTCTAGATCTGCCATTGGGTTGCTCCACATAAGGTGATGTGCACCATCCCGTGGGCATGGTACACCTGGCGGTGTAAAGGACTTGTCGATGGATCCGTAGCAGGTTGCGCGTGAACTGTTATTTGTATAGGCTCCAACAGTGACATCAGTAGGAGAGGTGTTACGCTCGAAGACGCCAGTCAGTCCCCTGGTAATCATTTGGGGGGTGTTTTAGGTTGTGTGACTCGATTGCAATTCCTGTTGGTATGGAAGATTCCATTTAGGTCACTGTCGGCACAGGCCAAAGTGTAAAACTTGGTCATCGAATGTGGAGTCCGAGAGGGTGGACGACGTCGAACATGAAACAAGCGGGGTCTGCAGTTTGGACGTGGTTCCAGCTGTGGGTTATCAAGATAAATGACGACAACTAATGGTGGACAGGCCGTGTTTATCTGAACCGTCAGTGGCACATATTCCATTTTCTGATCTGGGTTCCAATTCGAGAGTTTGGGTAACGTAGGCTTGCAGGGTGTTGAGCTGAACTGCCACAGGCTAGGAAGGTAGCGCACACTAGGTAGGCTTCTATATCCGCTTTTCAAAGAATAAATGGCTTGCACCCCACTAGAAAAGATAACCCCCCAATACCTCTTGCTTACGCAGAATGCAGGCCAGCACTGAGGCGGTAAGATATCTCACCTATATAGGTTTGAAAGAACTGTATGTGAGTGAATGTGGTTGGTACCGTGCTAGCTTAGCACCATATCTGTTACCGCCTCTTCTGGTGTAGTGGTTATTCTGTGCTGAAAAAGTTCTGAGGAACAGTCAAGTAAGATCGCAGAAGAAACTACCGGGGCGTCGGTGGTGGTGCTTTGGAGAAAACTTGGATCGTGCAAGGAAACGTAGGCTTAAGTTCGTCTGTGCTCCTATTCGATGGTGCTGGCACACTGAGAATAAACCTGAATATGAGCAAGGAAATCTCATAAAGTGGTGGTTGCATGAATACAATTTTTATTACAAAAGTGAGGAAAGGTAGTTAGTTGGGAATGGGAAATAAGAACGGTTCTCCGAGATCATTTTTTGTGAACTTAGAGGAGGCAGATATTGGTCATCTGTTGCCCCGATATGCTATCCATGTCAGAGGGCCTAAAGTCTAGGCTACCGTAGTGATTGTAGTTGGCAGGAGGCAGCAGGGAGTACTAAGAACCCAGGTAGCGGTTTGTAAAACTGGTCTCGGGAATGCTTGACACGAGCGGGCGTAGGGTACTTACAGGTTGATGCTGCTGGCTGGTGTCGAGTGTTGGTTGCCGTTAGGTAGGGTTGTAAAACCAAGCGTGGCTTGAATACCAGGACATCGGAAAGGCCGCATTTTAACAAAGACTACTGAAGATAGAGGGGGTATGAAAGGAAAGGGTGACTGGTTTTCACTGCGTTCCTTTCTACTTGTTTTCCTTTTCCGGGCTTCACTGAGGTTGGTGCTATTCGTCAGGTACGTTGACATGCTGTCCGGAGCTCTGAGTTGAAATTCAAGGCTAGGGTGACGATGGTAATTAACGTTGACATGCAGGCTGGGTGCACTCAGAAAGGACAGAGGGCGGTAGAAACTAAGAGCGGGAGGTGGATAAGCTTGTGTGGAGAGTCCATTGGGCTGTCACCCCCATCGGTCTCGTGCTTAAAAACCAAGAGCTTGTCGAGCCTAGCCTTGCCTTTCCAACAATTCCCACGGACTGCGGTTTGACTTAAAGAAACCTGTGGTTCACAGAGTCTAACGCCTTGCTGAAGCCCAAGTACCAGACAGCAACAAACTGTCCTTCGTCCAGGTGCCCGGTCATCCCATCAAGGAACAGCGGGAGATTCGCCAGACAAGGTCGTCCTGCCACAAACCCGTGCTGAGTATTTGATATGAGGTTATGCTGAACCAGAAGCCCTGAGATCTGTTTCCTGGCCATGCGCCCCAGGCACCTACACTATAATGAAGTTAAGCCAACCGGCAGGCAATTTCCGGCCTTTTGCCGGGGTCCGCCTTGTAAATTCCTACTACCGTTGCCCTCCTCCTTTCTCCCGGCACAATTCTCTCTCCAAGTAACGTTTCATAAAGGTTCGTCACCGGAGCCTTCAGGGCCTCGGTTAGAGGTTGAAAAATGGCTGGATGAACCCCATCTGGTCCCGGGGCTCTATTTATATCCAAGATTTGCAGCTCTGCGTACCCTTCTTCTCCTACGCTTAGTTTCCGTATATGAAGCGCCTGTGATTCATTCATTGTCTTCTAAGTCACGTGCTGGCCGATATAAGCTCTTGATGTAAGCCAATATCACATCGGCATTGTCTTCGTCGCTTAGAGCCAGTCGCCGCTGTGCTCCTTCCAAAGCAGCTACACTTTTCTCATGCTTTTGTGGGATGATACGTAAGCGTAAATCGGCTTTGGGTTTGTGCGGACAGACTTAGCTAACTGAAGCTCGGATGAATATTTCTCAAATCTTCGGATTGCTTGATCTCTGTTCTTGGCCGACCTATAGCTATTCAATACCACCTGAGTTTCGTAAAGCTTGTAGGCCGCCCATCGTTGCCTAAGGTTGACTATATCCTTGCGGCTTTTTGACTCCCGTCAGTTGTGGTATTTAAGACCTTCTCCGGGAACTTATTCCGATAGGGTACCCCTCTATTCGAGAAGTACTTCGCTCTAATTTGGAGCCTCGAATGCCTCCTTTGTAATCTAAGGCTATGCCTCCTTATGCCTCTCTTGGGGATCAGAGGGAAAAGGTCTCCTCGGCTTATTCTTGACAGTCCCTACCTCACCTTGAAGGTTTCTACCAAATCCCCGCGAATGCGCCGTCTTTCCATCGAGGACAGGTCTAGGGCACGGAGACGCTGTGTAGCTAGACCTCTCTTGCTCAGCCACCATTCTAGTGACCAGCCCTTGCACTTCCTCCAGACAGTTTATATCTTTCTGGTATTACGGTGCCCAGGCCTGCACGCAGTACTCCACATGCGGCCTAACTATGGCCTGATATATCCGAACGAAAATCTCCGGCTCGCTACACGACATAATGGATCTAACTCGAAAGAATTCTCTCCTGACCGTATTGGCTGCTGCGGTAGACTGCTCCGACGGCTTGAAGCTGTTGTCCATTATAAGGCCCAAGTCTTTGACCCTCGAGACAAACTGCAACGAACACACACCATTCCCACTAGCCCCTGTATTTGTGGACAAGCATTGACAATTGGTGAGGTTTAACGGAAGGTCCCATTTGCGTGCCCAGTTTTGTACCGCCAACACCTCAAGTTCTATATCTGCCCTAGTTATCTTGACGCCATCGGCAAACATAAAGGTTGGGTTCGTAAGCTCACGTGCTAGGTCATTGATGAAGATAAGAAAGAGCAGAGGGCCGAGCACCGAGCGCTGTGGCACCCCACTTGTTACACCTTCCCGTTTTGAGACATGACTACCCACCTTAACACTAAAAGTTCGCCCTGCTAAAAAACTATTTATCCATTGTCCTGCTTTTCCAACAATTCTCATAGCCTGCAGTTTGACGTCCAGAAATCTGTGGTTCACAGAATCAAACGCCTTGCTGAAGTCCAAGTAGCAGACCGCAATCGATTGCCCTTCGTCCAGACGCTTGGTTACCTCATCGAGGAACAGCAGGAGATTCGTCAGACAGGATCTTCCTGCCACAAACCCATGCTGAGCACCTGACATGAGGTAGTATTGAACCAAATGCCTAGAGATCTGTTTCCTGACTATTCGCTCCAGGCACTTGCACAGTACTGAAGTCAAGCTAACCGGCCCTGTTAAGAAACTATTTGATGATAATGGTATATTTCTCGACGAATGTCAACGCGCTCGCGCAAGCGCATGATCGCTGCGTGCAACGTTACCCAATACGATGAACTGTGCACGAATTGCACGAAAAGGAGTCAAAAATGTCAGAAACAAAAAAAACGTAGGTGGATGCAGTTTGAATGGATCAAAATGGTAGTGCTTTGGGCGGCAAATACGGGTTGGTTTTGAGTCCAAGATGGGCACTGGTGGCCCGTGGGGATACAGAAAATATCGCGAGTGCTTATTGTTAAGGATGTTTTGGAAACTAAAATGATGCAGGCCATGGATAAATGAGGCTTTTGGGGTTCTCTGAGTGCAATAAGTTATGAACAGGGGAAAATGGAAAAAATATACTGAAGTACTCCCGGGAATTTCGATGAATATGAAAAGAACAGCTCTCCATGAAGACGATGTGCGCCCGGAAAGAAGGATTTCCCCGGGTTCAGTAAACGGAGTTGGTTATGAAACTGGGGGATACGGAACAAACTGTGAGAAGTGCGCTCGTGAACTTTGGTGAATGGAGACGAAACAGCCATCCATAAAATAGGTGAGTTTAGTTTCAGCATCAATAACCTGTATGGTTCAGAGAAAAGGGAGCTCAAACTGAGGCCCTTGGATTAGTAAAGAGTGAAATTCAAGCCGGATACCGTCCGAAAGAGAAATGAAATCTTGCAACAGATACCAGAGTGGAAAACTTCCGCATAAGCACTCGCCTTATTGCTCTGTGGTGTTGATTAAAATATATTGACCCATTGAATCTCGGTGTTATTCAGCTTCATTACTGGGGACCACGGGTGGGGAGGATAGGTGGTCTCGCGTTCGGATGGAGTGTCGTAACCTTATGAGTACCAAATTCCTGTGTTGCTTATTCTAGATCTGCCATTGGGTTGCTCCACATAAGGTGATGTGCACCATCCCGTGGGCATGGTACACCTGGCGGTGTAAAGGACTTGTCGATGGATCCGTAGCAGGTTGCGCGTGAACTGTTATTTGTATAGGCTCCAACAGTGACATCAGTAGGAGAGGTGTTACGCTCGAAGACGCCAGTCAGTCCCCTGGTAATCATTTGGGGGGTGTTTTAGGTTGTGTGACTCGATTGCAATTCCTGTTGGTATGGAAGATTCCATTTAGGTCACTGTCGGCACAGGCCAAAGTGTAAAACTTGGTCATCGAATGTGGAGTCCGAGAGGGTGGACGACGTCGAACATGAAACAAGCGGGGTCTGCAGTTTGGACGTGGTTCCAGCTGTGGGTTATCAAGATAAATGACGACAACTAATGGTGGACAGGCCGTGTTTATCTGAACCGTCAGTGGCACATATTCCATTTTCTGATCTGGGTTCCAATTCGAGAGTTTGGGTAACGTAGGCTTGCAGGGTGTTGAGCTGAACTGCCACAGGCTAGGAAGGTAGCGCACACTAGGTAGGCTTCTATATCCGCTTTTCAAAGAATAAATGGCTTGCACCCCACTAGAAAAGATAACCCCCCAATACCTCTTGCTTACGCAGAATGCAGGCCAGCACTGAGGCGGTAAGATATCTCACCTATATAGGTTTGAAAGAACTGTATGTGAGTGAATGTGGTTGGTACCGTGCTAGCTTAGCACCATATCTGTTACCGCCTCTTCTGGTGTAGTGGTTATTCTGTGCTGAAAAAGTTCTGAGGAACAGTCAAGTAAGATCGCAGAAGAAACTACCGGGGCGTCGGTGGTGGTGCTTTGGAGAAAACTTGGATCGTGCAAGGAAACGTAGGCTTAAGTTCGTCTGTGCTCCTATTCGATGGTGCTGGCACACTGAGAATAAACCTGAATATGAGCAAGGAAATCTCATAAAGTGGTGGTTGCATGAATACAATTTTTATTACAAAAGTGAGGAAAGGTAGTTAGTTGGGAATGGGAAATAAGAACGGTTCTCCGAGATCATTTTTTGTGAACTTAGAGGAGGCAGATATTGGTCATCTGTTGCCCCGATATGCTATCCATGTCAGAGGGCCTAAAGTCTAGGCTACCGTAGTGATTGTAGTTGGCAGGAGGCAGCAGGGAGTACTAAGAACCCAGGTAGCGGTTTGTAAAACTGGTCTCGGGAATGCTTGACACGAGCGGGCGTAGGGTACTTACAGGTTGATGCTGCTGGCTGGTGTCGAGTGTTGGTTGCCGTTAGGTAGGGTTGTAAAACCAAGCGTGGCTTGAATACCAGGACATCGGAAAGGCCGCATTTTAACAAAGACTACTGAAGATAGAGGGGGTATGAAAGGAAAGGGTGACTGGTTTTCACTGCGTTCCTTTCTACTTGTTTTCCTTTTCCGGGCTTCACTGAGGTTGGTGCTATTCGTCAGGTACGTTGACATGCTGTCCGGAGCTCTGAGTTGAAATTCAAGGCTAGGGTGACGATGGTAATTAACGTTGACATGCAGGCTGGGTGCACTCAGAAAGGACAGAGGGCGGTAGAAACTAAGAGCGGGAGGTGGATAAGCTTGTGTGGAGAGTCCATTGGGCTGTCACCCCCATCGGTCTCGTGCTTAAAAACCAAGAGCTTGTCGAGCCTAGCCTTGCCTTTCCAACAATTCCCACGGACTGCGGTTTGACTTAAAGAAACCTGTGGTTCACAGAGTCTAACGCCTTGCTGAAGCCCAAGTACCAGACAGCAACAAACTGTCCTTCGTCCAGGTGCCCGGTCATCCCATCAAGGAACAGCGGGAGATTCGCCAGACAAGGTCGTCCTGCCACAAACCCGTGCTGAGTATTTGATATGAGGTTATGCTGAACCAGAAGCCCTGAGATCTGTTTCCTGGCCATGCGCCCCAGGCACCTACACTATAATGAAGTTAAGCCAACCGGCAGGCAATTTCCGGCCTTTTGCCGGGGTCCGCCTTGTAAATTCCTACTACCGTTGCCCTCCTCCTTTCTCCCGGCACAATTCTCTCTCCAAGTAACGTTTCATAAAGGTTCGTCACCGGAGCCTTCAGGGCCTCGGTTAGAGGTTGAAAAATGGCTGGATGAACCCCATCTGGTCCCGGGGCTCTATTTATATCCAAGATTTGCAGCTCTGCGTACCCTTCTTCTCCTACGCTTAGTTTCCGTATATGAAGCGCCTGTGATTCATTCATTGTCTTCTAAGTCACGTGCTGGCCGATATAAGCTCTTGATGTAAGCCAATATCACATCGGCATTGTCTTCGTCGCTTAGAGCCAGTCGCCGCTGTGCTCCTTCCAAAGCAGCTACACTTTTCTCATGCTTTTGTGGGATGATACGTAAGCGTAAATCGGCTTTGGGTTTGTGCGGACAGACTTAGCTAACTGAAGCTCGGATGAATATTTCTCAAATCTTCGGATTGCTTGATCTCTGTTCTTGGCCGACCTATAGCTATTCAATACCACCTGAGTTTCGTAAAGCTTGTAGGCCGCCCATCGTTGCCTAAGGTTGACTATATCCTTGCGGCTTTTTGACTCCCGTCAGTTGTGGTATTTAAGACCTTCTCCGGGAACTTATTCCGATAGGGTACCCCTCTATTCGAGAAGTACTTCGCTCTAATTTGGAGCCTCGAATGCCTCCTTTGTAATCTAAGGCTATGCCTCCTTATGCCTCTCTTGGGGATCAGAGGGAAAAGGTCTCCTCGGCTTATTCTTGACAGTCCCTACCTCACCTTGAAGGTTTCTACCAAATCCCCGCGAATGCGCCGTCTTTCCATCGAGGACAGGTCTAGGGCACGGAGACGCTGTGTAGCTAGACCTCTCTTGCTCAGCCACCATTCTAGTGACCAGCCCTTGCACTTCCTCCAGACAGTTTATATCTTTCTGGTATTACGGTGCCCAGGCCTGCACGCAGTACTCCACATGCGGCCTAACTATGGCCTGATATGTCCGAACGAAAATCTCCGGCTCGCTACACGACATAATGGATCTAACTCGAAAGAATTCTCTCCTGACCGTATTGGCTGCTGCGGTGCACTGCTCCGACGGCTTGAAGCTGTTGTCCATTATAAGGCCCAAGTCTTTGACCCTCGAGACAAACTGCAACGAACACACACCATTCCCACTAGCCCCTGTATTTGTGGACAAGCATTGACAATTGGTGAGGTTTAACGGAAGGTCCCATTTGCGTGCCCAGTTTTGTACCGCCAACACCTCAAGTTCTATATCTGCCCTAGTTATCTTGACGCCATCGGCAAACATAAAGGTTGGGTTCGTAAGCTCACGTGCTAGGTCATTGATGAAGATAAGAAAGAGCAGAGGGCCGAGCACCGAGCGCTGTGGCACCCCACTTGTTACACCTTCCCGTTTTGAGACATGACTACCCACCTTAACACTAAAAGTTCGCCCTGCTAAAAAACTATTTATCCATTGTCCTGCTTTTCCAACAATTCTCATAGCCTGCAGTTTGACGTCCAGAAATCTGTGGTTCACAGAATCAAACGCCTTGCTGAAGTCCAAGTAGCAGACCGCAATCGATTGCCCTTCGTCCAGACGCTTGGTTACCTCATCGAGGAACAGCAGGAGATTCGTCAGACAGGATCTTCCTGCCACAAACCCATGCTGAGCACCTGACATGAGGTAGTATTGAACCAAATGCCTAGAGATCTGTTTCCTGACTATTCGCTCCAGGCACTTGCACAGTACTGAAGTCAAGCTAACCGGCCCTGTTAAGAAACTATTTGATGATAATGGTATATTTCTCGACGAATGTCAACGCGCTCGCGCAAGCGCATGATCGCTGCGTGCAACGTTACCCAATACGATGAACTGTGCACGAATTGCACGAAAAGGAGTCAAAAATGTCAGAAACAAAAAAAACGTAGGTGGATGCAGTTTGAATGGATCAAAATGGTAGTGCTTTGGGCGGCAAATACGGGTTGGTTTTGAGTCCAAGATGGGCACTGGTGGCCCGTGGGGATACAGAAAATATCGCGAGTGCTTATTGTTAAGGATGTTTTGGAAACTAAAATGATGCAGGCCATGGATAAATGAGGCTTTTGGGGTTCTCTGAGTGCAATAAGTTATGAACAGGGGAAAATGGAAAAAATATACTGAAGTACTCCCGGGAATTTCGATGAATATGAAAAGAACAGCTCTCCATGAAGACGATGTGCGCCCGGAAAGAAGGATTTCCCCGGGTTCAGTAAACGGAGTTGGTTATGAAACTGGGGGATACGGAACAAACTGTGAGAAGTGCGCTCGTGAACTTTGGTGAATGGAGACGAAACAGCCATCCATAAAATAGGTGAGTTTAGTTTCAGCATCAATAACCTGTATGGTTCAGAGAAAAGGGAGCTCAAACTGAGGCCCTTGGATTAGTAAAGAGTGAAATTCAAGCCGGATACCGTCCGAAAGAGAAATGAAATCTTGCAACAGATACCAGAGTGGAAAACTTCCGCATAAGCACTCGCCTTATTGCTCTGTGGTGTTGATTAAAATATATTGACCCATTGAATCTCGGTGTTATTCAGCTTCATTACTGGGGACCACGGGTGGGGAGGATAGGTGGTCTCGCGTTCGGATGGAGTGTCGTAACCTTATGAGTACCAAATTCCTGTGTTGCTTATTCTAGATCTGCCATTGGGTTGCTCCACATAAGGTGATGTGCACCATCCCGTGGGCATGGTACACCTGGCGGTGTAAAGGACTTGTCGATGGATCCGTAGCAGGTTGCGCGTGAACTGTTATTTGTATAGGCTCCAACAGTGACATCAGTAGGAGAGGTGTTACGCTCGAAGACGCCAGTCAGTCCCCTGGTAATCATTTGGGGGGTGTTTTAGGTTGTGTGACTCGATTGCAATTCCTGTTGGTATGGAAGATTCCATTTAGGTCACTGTCGGCACAGGCCAAAGTGTAAAACTTGGTCATCGAATGTGGAGTCCGAGAGGGTGGACGACGTCGAACATGAAACAAGCGGGGTCTGCAGTTTGGACGTGGTTCCAGCTGTGGGTTATCAAGATAAATGACGACAACTAATGGTGGACAGGCCGTGTTTATCTGAACCGTCAGTGGCACATATTCCATTTTCTGATCTGGGTTCCAATTCGAGAGTTTGGGTAACGTAGGCTTGCAGGGTGTTGAGCTGAACTGCCACAGGCTAGGAAGGTAGCGCACACTAGGTAGGCTTCTATATCCGCTTTTCAAAGAATAAATGGCTTGCACCCCACTAGAAAAGATAACCCCCCAATACCTCTTGCTTACGCAGAATGCAGGCCAGCACTGAGGCGGTAAGATATCTCACCTATATAGGTTTGAAAGAACTGTATGTGAGTGAATGTGGTTGGTACCGTGCTAGCTTAGCACCATATCTGTTACCGCCTCTTCTGGTGTAGTGGTTATTCTGTGCTGAAAAAGTTCTGAGGAACAGTCAAGTAAGATCGCAGAAGAAACTACCGGGGCGTCGGTGGTGGTGCTTTGGAGAAAACTTGGATCGTGCAAGGAAACGTAGGCTTAAGTTCGTCTGTGCTCCTATTCGATGGTGCTGGCACACTGAGAATAAACCTGAATATGAGCAAGGAAATCTCATAAAGTGGTGGTTGCATGAATACAATTTTTATTACAAAAGTGAGGAAAGGTAGTTAGTTGGGAATGGGAAATAAGAACGGTTCTCCGAGATCATTTTTTGTGAACTTAGAGGAGGCAGATATTGGTCATCTGTTGCCCCGATATGCTATCCATGTCAGAGGGCCTAAAGTCTAGGCTACCGTAGTGATTGTAGTTGGCAGGAGGCAGCAGGGAGTACTAAGAACCCAGGTAGCGGTTTGTAAAACTGGTCTCGGGAATGCTTGACACGAGCGGGCGTAGGGTACTTACAGGTTGATGCTGCTGGCTGGTGTCGAGTGTTGGTTGCCGTTAGGTAGGGTTGTAAAACCAAGCGTGGCTTGAATACCAGGACATCGGAAAGGCCGCATTTTAACAAAGACTACTGAAGATAGAGGGGGTATGAAAGGAAAGGGTGACTGGTTTTCACTGCGTTCCTTTCTACTTGTTTTCCTTTTCCGGGCTTCACTGAGGTTGGTGCTATTCGTCAGGTACGTTGACATGCTGTCCGGAGCTCTGAGTTGAAATTCAAGGCTAGGGTGACGATGGTAATTAACGTTGACATGCAGGCTGGGTGCACTCAGAAAGGACAGAGGGCGGTAGAAACTAAGAGCGGGAGGTGGATAAGCTTGTGTGGAGAGTCCATTGGGCTGTCACCCCCATCGGTCTCGTGCTTAAAAACCAAGAGCTTGTCGAGCCTAGCCTTGCCTTTCCAACAATTCCCACGGACTGCGGTTTGACTTAAAGAAACCTGTGGTTCACAGAGTCTAACGCCTTGCTGAAGCCCAAGTACCAGACAGCAACAAACTGTCCTTCGTCCAGGTGCCCGGTCATCCCATCAAGGAACAGCGGGAGATTCGCCAGACAAGGTCGTCCTGCCACAAACCCGTGCTGAGTATTTGATATGAGGTTATGCTGAACCAGAAGCCCTGAGATCTGTTTCCTGGCCATGCGCCCCAGGCACCTACACTATAATGAAGTTAAGCCAACCGGCCGGCAATTTCCGGCCTTTTGCCGGGGTCCGCCTTGTAAATTCCTACTACCGTTGCCCTCCTCCTTTCTCCCGGCACAATTCTCTCTCCAAGTAACGTTTCATAAAGGTTCGTCACCGGAGCCTTCAGGGCCTCGGTTAGAGGTTGAAAAATGGCTGGATGAACCCCATCTGGTCCCGGGGCTCTATTTATATCCAAGATTTGCAGCTCTGCGTACCCTTCTTCTCCTACGCTTAGTTTCCGTATATGAAGCGCCTGTGATTCATTCATTGTCTTCTAAGTCACGTGCTGGCCGATATAAGCTCTTGATGTAAGCCAATATCACATCGGCATTGTCTTCGTCGCTTAGAGCCAGTCGCCGCTGTGCTCCTTCCAAAGCAGCTACACTTTTCTCATGCTTTTGTGGGATGATACGTAAGCGTAAATCGGCTTTGGGTTTGTGCGGACAGACTTAGCTAACTGAAGCTCGGATGAATATTTCTCAAATCTTCGGATTGCTTGATCTCTGTTCTTGGCCGACCTATAGCTATTCAATACCACCTGAGTTTCGTAAAGCTTGTAGGCCGCCCATCGTTGCCTAAGGTTGACTATATCCTTGCGGCTTTTTGACTCCCTCCGTGGGGGTTGATTTCTGCTTCTAAGCGCCGGCAGGAATGCAAACTCCTCTGTAAGTGCGAGTAGCCTCATCTTGATGGCCTTCCAACGTTCCTCTACGGAGGCGTTTGTGTGTCTCGGTGTCAAGTGAACTTCCTTCGATGCCCTCTTTTGTCCACCTATATAGATTCCTCCACGAGAACAACTGACCGATGGCGGGCGTGAAGGGGAAACATTGATGCTGTCCTTGGAAGGGCCGTCCTGCCCTGGCTGTATGTGCTTGCGTGAGTGTGTGTGTGTATGATGTAATCGCCGCTACCTCCACATATGCAAAAGACATTTTAGTAAAGTCGACAAAAGCAAATTGCCAACATCATCACAGGTTTGATAGGGGTTGCGGGGCATAGCGTGCATTGGTTATGTGCGTATGTGTCTGGATGTATAACGGAATCACAAGTACCACTACATATCAACAAACCCTTCTGTATCCTCAACGAAAGACTGTGAGCACTGTAATGGGTCTGACGGAGACCATGTGGTATAACGAGTACAATGTAGGTGAGTGTGCGTCAGGGTGTATGATGGTTCGATACGTCAGTGTGTCGTGATTGCTTCAATATATGGGGTTTCTTTACCCACCTCGAAGAGGAATGCAAAATAGTCTACTGGGCCTCAGCGTCATCAGCTTCTACGCCTTCACTCTCGGGTAGGATAGTACTGAGTATGTCGCGAATGAGCACCCCGTTAGCCGTCTTCACCTTCACCGTTCTTATCATTCCGTCAGTGCTTTCGATGGTTTCTATAACCACTCCCAAGTACCAGGTGCTGAAATGTGCGCGTTCGTCGGCAATCATAACCACATCCCCAACCTTGAATGGTCTTGTTTTCACCGGCCACTTCTGTCGAGTCTGCAGAGCCGGTAGGTACTCCCGCAGCCAGCGCCTCCAGAAAGCCTTGGCAAGATAGTTCGCCTGCCTCCATCCGTGAAGGTAGCTCCCACAAAGGTTTACCGGCCCTTGGAAACCCTCGTTCGACCTTAACGTCAATAAGTCGTTCGGGGTGAGCGCCAGGTGGGTGGGGTCGCCGTTCATTACTGGAACCGGGGGGCGGTTGTTCAGAATTCTCTCCACCTCAGTCATGACGGTGTTCAGCGTCTCGTCTTCGGGCGGCTGCTGCTCCATGATTGACAGCAATATCAGTCTGGCGGACCAGATCATGCGTTCCCATATGCCGCCACGGTAGCTGGCCTGTGGGAGCTGAAATGCCATCGTATGCCGTAGGCCACGGTTCGATCCTGCAGTTCGTCCTTGTTTATGTTCTTGTGCCAACGCTGCAATTCCCGGTGAGCGCCCACAAAGTTCGATCCATTATTTGAGTATATATCGGCCGGTACGCCTCGTCGGTCGATAAATCTCTGCAAAGCCCGTAGGAAAGAATCGGTCGTCACCGAATGTGCGATTTCTGGGTGTGCCGCACGTGACTTCATGCATGTCATGATACATCCATATCGCTTTTCTAATCTTTTCCCGCACTTGATCCACAAGGGCCCGAAATAGTCCAGCCCGGTGTCACTGAACGGCCACCAGCCCGTAGTCACCCAGCATTCTAGTGGTGGGGCCATGGGTTGTTTGCCCGCCGCGGCAGTGCGTCTCCTACATTGCACACACCGTCGGATTACGCGTTTTACAGTCTCTCGTCCTCTCAACAACCAAAGGCGCTTTCGGATGACGCTCGTCACTTGACTTTCTCCGGCATGTCCCTCCACGGCTTGGACGTGCTGAATCATTAGCTCTACTACAGGTTGTCTCGCAGGCAGCAGTATAGGATACTTCGTGTCGAAGTTCAGGTGGGCGTTGGTCAGCCTACCATCTACCCGCAGCAGTCCGTCGATGAGTTTGGGGTTTAAACGCTTCAGCTCGCCTCTTGGAGATGGTATGTTTTTATTGGTTGGTCCCACTTCTTCCGCCCTCTTGAGTTCTCCGGCGAAAGCCTTGCGTTGTGTCATTCTGAAAATATCGTATTCTGCAGCTTGTAGCTCACCGGGACCTATCGGGCCGACCCGTATCCGGCCTGAGGGGCGTAGCCCTTTCATGACTAGTAAATTTCTCTTGAACCTGGTTAACCAAACTAGCAAACGAAGTGTTTTCATCCAGGAAGAAAACCTTACCAATCGCGATAGAATGGATGTCGCTTCGACGACGTTGGCCGCTATCGCTACGCCTTCGATCTCCAGTTCTACTTCCGCAGGGGTTTTAATTCGAACACGGGCCAGTCCTGTTTGGGCAATTGCAGGAAGTTTGGCCTTTTCGTCCACGTGTATAGTTGCTTGAAGTTGGCCGCACCTCGGCAGCACAGATCGGCTGGATTGTCGCCAGGCTTGAAATGATTCCACTGGTTCGTGGCTGATTCATCGTGGATAATCGTGAGTCGGTTAGTGACGAAATTACTAAACCGGCTTCGGACGTTGCTAATGTGGTAAAGTACTATCGTTGAATCCGTCCAGAAGCTCACCGACCAAATGTAGAGGTGAGAACATTTCTTCATAGCTTGCACCACCCTGACTGCCAACACGGCTGCGCTGAGTTCAAGGCGTGGGATTGAGACCGACTTCAGTGGAGTAACGCGGGCTTTGGCGAACAGGATCCTCGTGGTATATTGTCCATCTACTGTGCACCATCGTCCGTACACCACAGCTCCATAACCGACTTCGGATACATCGGAAAAGGCATGTAGTTCTCCAGTCCGTGTCGTATGGCCAGGAGTCAAACATCGAGGAATCCTCATGTCCCCTAATTTCTTCAAGGTGTTCAAAAATTCTTCCCAGTCCAACCGGTCCCGTCGGTCCAGTGACTGGTCCCAATCAACTTTCTTACGGCACAGCCGCTGCAGCAAGATCTTTCCGGGTAGCAGCCAGGGAGAGACGAAACCGAGCGGGTCGAATAGGCTAGAGACAGCGGATAGTATGCCTCGACGGGTTACAGAAAACTCGGGAAAGTTTGGCTCGAAAACAAAGTCGTCCGTTTCGGCGTCCCATTGTATTCCTAAAGTGCCTTCGGTAGGGAGTGGAGAGCCGTCAAAATCTCTAACACTTTATGCCCTCTAGTGGTACGGAATGTTCTCGAGCACTTCTGAAGCTTTCGACACCCATCTTGTTAGATGGAAGCCGCCCTCTTCCAGCAATCTCGTCAGACCCCTGAGCTGCGCTAGAGCTGATTCCACATCATCGAATGACCCAAGATAGTCGTCGACATAGAAGTTCCTGCTGACGCTTTCTACCACCGTCCGATGTACTAGATCGCCATGTTTGTTCGCTGATTCTCGGAGGGCGTAGTTGGCACAAAATGGTGACGATATGGCTCCAAAGGGGTGGACGGTCATCCTATAATTCACCACTGCGTTGGCCCGGTCGCTCCCTTCCCACCACAGGAAACGCAAAGCATCTCGTTCTCCTACCGGAATCTTCACCTGATGGAACATTTCCCTAATGTCGGCAGACAAAGCCACTTTACCCACTCTGAAACGGCACAAAACATCGATCAGTGGTGTGGTCCAGTCAGGCCCCTGTAGTAGGCGATCGTTTAACGACTTGCCCTGGAACTTGGCCGCACAGTCGAAAACCACCCGCAGTTTATTGGGTTTCTTGGGGTTGATAACCGGATGGTGAGGCAGATACCAGATACCCCTTTTGCTGTCGGTGTTAACAGGCACCTTTTCAACGTAACCGAGGGCCTCGTTTCGCTTCATCAAATCCGCGTATCGTTCCCACAGATTCTGGTCTCGAATGAAGCTTTCTTTCAGTCGTAGTAATCGTTGGAGAACATAATTTCTGTTGTCAGTCCACGGGTCGACCGGTGTGCGCCATGGGAGGGGAACCCCAAACTGTTTTTTGAGGCCTCTGGTGCCTTGCCGCACCGTTTGTAGAGGGAAGTGATCCTCTTGAGACAACGTCGGTCTTTCGTCTCCAATGTCATGAAACTCCTCTTCATACAGCCGTTGCAGATGATACTCTATGCGGTCCGTTTCGGCGGATAAGTAATTCACGGAACCGCGTACCCCTACTGGACCGTATAACATCCATCCCTGGGCCGTGCGTACGGCATAAGGTGCCTGGCGGTCGCCCACTCTCTGGTCAAGCACCCAATGCGCCTCTGGCACGTTGCAGCCGATGAGGAGATCCACTTCATCATCTTCCCAGTCTACAACGGTGACACCCTGCAGGTGGGGTCACCTAGTCAAGATTGCGTTGACCGACCTTGGTGCTCGCATGAGGAGATCCACTAACGTGAATGCATCCGTTTGTTCAATTTCCTCGTTAATTTCTAGAGAAATGAGTTGCAGCCTCAACCTACCGGCAGTCATTACTTGTGTTCCGCCCACCGTGCTCACTGCCAACGACATCGCACATTTAGAGAGTCGGTGGTTGTCGGCAAACCGCTCTTTCACTAGAGTAGTTTCGGATCCACTATCGACGAAAGCCAAAACTTTGACCAACCCAGTTGGGGTCACTACTCCCACGGCCACTACGCCTAAACGTACCGGTTTACTGGCAGATCGTGACGTTGAACAAATAACACCGGGCTTAGTACTCGTCTCGGATATGGTTACTGTAGCCTGGTGCAGCAGTCGGTGGTGTCTGCCCGTGCAGCCCTCGTAACCACACCAGTTCCTTGTCCTACAGGCTGCTGCCCGGTGCGTGATGTTGAGACGATTAAAACACCCTCCTGCAATCCTCGCCATTCCCCACCGTTCGCCTATCGTGGCATTGCCGAACTTGGGGCATTCTGGTAGGCCATGGCTAGTACCACAGGATCTGCAATTGGGTTGCGTCGTAGCATCGCGTGAAATGGCATGTGTATTGGTCCAACGTTGGTATTTTGAATGTTCCCGTGCAGGGGTTTGAGCTTGGCTAGTACTGGGCTTGTTTGCCCGATTGCTGTCCCTGATGAGTCGGCCGAACCTGCTGTCGGCTATCTTGATTTGCCTGTCCAAGTATTCGGTCAGGTCTTCGAAGTTAGCTTCCCTGTCGCTTCGGCTTATCCCTTCTGCTTCTTCCGCCCACCGACCCTGTAGTTCGGGAGAGAGGTGACGGACTATGCCTTCCAAAGTGTGCGTGGCGTCTAGGTCAGCCCTGTAACCTAAATGGTCGAGGGCTATTGAGCAGTTCTGCATCTTGATCACTAGGTCGGCCATTGTGTAGACATCGCCCTTGGTTCTCTTTGCCTCTACCATCACGCCCTCTATTAGGTTACGGGCTACTTTGAACGGTTGGCCAAACAAGTCCCTTAGAATCTTCCTTGCTCGTGTGTAGCCTTGTTCCGGGTCGAGCATGGCACACACGTCGATAGCTTCTCTTGCTCGGCCTCGGTAGTAATGAGTAAGGTAGAGAAGCATTTGCCCAGGGTCGGTTACCTTATTTTCAGCAAACGTCTCGAACTGCTTGACAAACTTGCACTATTGCTCAGCTCACCCGTCGAAAACTGTTAGTTCCACTCTAGGCAGATCGATGGATGGTGGTTTGTAGTCGGCGACCGGCGTGGGGTTCCCTATCTTTTTACACCCTGATCTATCGAAAGTGTCGAAGTCACTGGTCTCATGCCCTCGCCCTTTCTGTGTACACTTTTTCTCTGCTTCCTGCGCCTTTAGGCTAGCCGATAGTAACTGTTGTTCTAGGTCTAGTGTTCTCAGCCTATATAAATCAACATCCTTACGATCAATATTGCTCTCATTAACACATGAACTAGCACTGACAGACTAGGCGATCTAACATTAACCAAAAAATCAAATGTACCCAAAACCTCCTCAGTGACTTGCCGTATGCCTTCCTGTCCAGAGTCCAATGTTTCCGATCCTTTCCTTGGCATTTTGCGTGTTTTTTCTCATTCTAAATTGATCTATTGAGTATTGTAACACACGTTTGAGCAATGCGTAGCAGAGTTCGCAACGGATCCCGAAATCAAAAGTCAATTATCCGTGATATTCTACGATGCTAGACTATTGAATGAACAATGACACCAAAAAGATATAAACCTCAGTAATGAGATCAAAGGACTCAACGAACGAGAAACCGAATTGCAGCGTGCGAGCAGGAAGCATGTGCGTTACGCAGGTCCAGAACAAGGATATGACAAATTAGCGCTCCGGGCGCGAACAAACTACAACTTGTCCATAAAAACAAACAGTTCCTAAAGACACGTCAGTAGTGTAAGCAAGTGAATGATGTTAAGCAAAACACTGAATCGCAAAGGTTTTAGGGAGGTTTTCCACTACCGGTCGTTACACCGCCCAGCATCTTGAATATCAAACTTCGCTATGGGTTCCGTGGATTTTTCTTCCCCATCCGCCGACCCAGTGTTGGGCTCAATGTGCACTGTGGACGTTTCCCCCGTTTGAGTCACCATACCGATGGCTCGGGATTGTCTTTCGGCCACCTCGGCCCAGCTGGTTTCCTCGGCTCTTCCCTCTGGTGCCTCCGACTCAGCTGGTTGCACCAGAGTGGGTTTTTTGGGCGTCTCCCTCAGAATCGGGCTGGCAGGCTTTACTTTCTCAACACCAACCGGAATGGATGCCCTGTGAGTCGCTTTCTTTTTAGTCTTTTCAACAGCCTAAATTTTGGCTTGTTGTTCACCGGCGACAAAGTCGACTCGGGGACCTTAATTACCCCTTGAACTTTAGGTATGGACTTCCAAAGAGGGGTCATCCTCCATTTTGCTAAATGGGGAGCCGGTCGCCTCAGATAAGTTATGCCCTGTCTTAGCGAGACTATGGCATTACACTCTCTGACAAATTCCGGACTGTCATCTGTAACCCTAACTATCCTCCGCATGCCGCCTCAACTGCTCTCACCCTCGACAGAAGCATATCTCTCCAGTTGACACTGTGGAACACAACTACTAAGGGTCTTGGCGGAGCTGGTTATGTTCCACGCCATAGTCCCAGTTCCACTACACTTGACTATTGTGTCGTAGGAGGTAGGACAGCCATCCTAAGAACCTCGGTCATATGCCGGCTGTTTTCACCCCTTCTGATTCTACAGTCGCCCGCGATGTTCTCCCTGAGATTATGAAGTAGCTATCTTCTACTTCTGTCTGCCATGACCTCCGTGTCGAGCTTCATATGCTGCTCTTCAGCATCCAGGCTTTTGACCTGCTCCTTGAGGGATTCTAATTCCGTAAGGGGGCTTTTTTCCATATTATTGAAACCTGCCGCCCTCTCAACTTCTTTGCAATTGGGCTTCGGCTGCCTTTTTAGTTTTCTGATTTGGTGCTCTGTTTTACCTTCCCGCCAAGACACTGATCGAATTTGCTTTCTCTAGTCTAGGTTTCAGTTTCATGTTCCTGTCTCCTCGCCATGGTTACCCCAAACAATGCTGTAGTACTCGCTTGCGAACGCCAGGCACTGAGCGCATATACACTTTAACGACGCGTGCTTGATATGCAGCTCGAAGTATTTCTTTACCAGCTTGGAGCACTTTTGGTGATGCCAGATCAGCACTGGTCACATTAAATTCCCTTATCTTCCATCAGATCCGTGCGTTCCTTTTTGTCGCCGCTCATTGCCTGACTGATAGGATCAAATTATGTTCCATCCAGTCCCAAGGTGGTGATCTAGTTTGCTTAAGAATACCGTATTGAACACCAGTAGGATGTTAACGCAACCTTTTGAACCGACAAAAAAGGTATACTACTTAAAGTGCCACAAAAGGCATCAATTACGTTGACACCAAGAAAAAAAACCAAGAAGGATAATAATGCGTAAAACCAGTTTTTAAGGAAGTTAAAAGCTTCAAAAAGTACGCACACCGTAATACTAATGACGACACGTCAGGTTGGGCGAAATTAAGTGCGTAATTTCATCAAACCATGCAAAAATAGTCATCAGAGAGCTATACGAAAATTCAAACCACGCGGCAACTCACTGGTCACAAAACTCAACCGCCCATTTAAATCATAACAAATCAGTTCAGTTAGGGTACATGGGAATTGGTCCGTGAAGCCAGTTTGAGATGCCCTCTCTTCCATGTTGGTTCAGTTCAGTTCAGTTCAGTTTGCACAGAACAAATAATGGCCACGGCCAATCGAGCGTCCAGAATTCCTTCGATGGTATGCACACCAGTTACGCACCCACCACTGCCGGATGTATTTCGTCGAATCCCCGCTAAAAATGAGAGGGCAACGGAAAACCTCCTCGCACATCAACTGCGAAAGACATTATGCAACGTAAGCGTTCACTGAGACAGTATGCAATGAGGGAAAAAGTCTGTTAAAACATACTCCAGAAGGACCACAGTGCTACCCGTCATCCATCTAGTTGATATACTCAAGGCTCACCACAAGGAAAGATCTCGTACCACTAGCGGTCTAGGGCACCTTTGAAGGATTGGACTGTCTGCAGATCTACCATTCCGCCAGGCAGACCGTTCCAACTGTTCACAACCCTGTTGCTGAAGAAGTGCGATCTCGCCATCAACCTAGATCGGGCTTTTATCAAATTCTTTTCATGTCCCCTTGTTCTGGAGTCTACGGCCACTTGGAATAGACTATCTGGTCTAAGGCCAGAAAAGCCCTTCATTACCTTGAACGTTTCTATGAGATCCCCTCGACGTCTCCTCCTTTCCAACGAAAAAAGATTCAGGTCACAGAGTCTCTGCCCATAAGTCTTACCCCTCTGCCCTTCAACCATTCGCGTGGCGAGAAGTTGGACTTTCTCGAGGCAGGCGGCGTCCTTTTTGTAGAAGGGTGACCAAGCCTGCACGCTACTTTCTAAGTGAGGTCGTACTATGGCCATGTAAATAGGTACGAATACCTCCGGCTTCCGGCAAGACAAAGCTGATCGCAGTCTAAAGAGCTCCCCACGAGCCTTGTGCGCAGCAGCGTTGCACTAATCCGATCATTTGAAGTCACTGTTCATGATGACCTCAAGGTCTTTAACCCTACTGGCTGCCTCTACAGTGAACAGCCCTTGATCATGAGCGACAGCTAGGCTCTCTGTTGCCCTTGACAACAAATGGCTTTTTTGAGCGTTTAGAGGTAAGTCCCATTTGTGTGCCCAGTTCAGGACGGCACTTATTTCCCTGCCCAAGTCCGCCCTGCCCTTAGATCCAACAATCTTCACATCATCCGCATAAATAAGGCTGGGCGATTGAAGAGTGGATGCTAGGTCATTAATAAATAACAAGAATAGGACCGGGCCTAGGACGGATCCCTGAGATACACCACTGGTGACGTTCACCAAACTGGAGCACCTGTCCCCCACTTTGACGTAAAACGTCCTGTGGGAGAGGAGGTCCTCCAGCCACCTAAATACTGGCCCACCTATACCGAAAGTCTCCATCTTGCATAGCAAAAGACGATGATTAACGAAGCCGAACGCCTTGCTAAAGTCGAGGTAGCATACCTCAACTTGCTCACCTTCGTCCAGTCGTCGAGTTGCTTCATCTAAGAAGCACGGGAGATTGGTCAGGCAAGATCTATTTTTCAGGAATCCATGCTGCGCCGGACATAACATGGAATGCTCCTGTAGGTTTTGGCGGATGTAGGCTCGGTTGATCTTCTCAAGGACTTTACATAGAATGCTAGTTAGGCTTACCGGCCTGTAGTTCTGCACATCCGACTTGAGCCCACTCTTGTGTATTGCCACGACTGCCGCGACTTTCCAGTCCTGAGGCAGCTTACCCTGGTCCAACGTGGATCTGTACAGTTTGCATACCGATGGAGCTATGATATCCGCCAACGGCTTGATGGTAGCTGGATGAATGCCATCTGGGCTGCTGACTTGCGGCTGTTTAACTCCTGCAAGTACTTACGCACGAATTCCTCTGAGAGATTCAACTCGTTTAACTGAGGAGAAAGATGCACCAGAGACAGATCTACCCGTACCCCACTATCCATTCTATGTACACCACCAACGTTTTCCCCCGAGACATCTGCTTTGCCCCGGTCGCCAGTGACAATACGGTGGTCTCTAGTGGATACCGGACCCACGGAACTTCTTGTTGAGCCTTTAGGCTGTACATATCTGTAGAACTTCTTCGGCGGTTGTCCTTCAGACTGGGCCAATATGAGCTCAAATTCACGCTTGGAAGTTCTCAGAAGGCTTACAGTCTCGTTTATCAGTTTTGTATAGCGGTTCCGGGCTGGCTGACTGCCGGAAGCTCTGTACTGGTTCCAAGAGCGGTTTCTACGTCTGATGGCCTTGGCTATTGCAGCCTTCCACCACATGGGTTTGCCCTCCCACTCCTTCGTTTTAAGGGTGCGAACTCTTCCTGTAGGGCAGTCAGGGATCCCTTTATGGCCTGCCAGCGCTCCTCCACAGTAGCCTCCTCCGTCGTGTCCCAGGTCAAACCCATCGCCCTATTACGAAGCCTATCTATGTCCATACTACCGAAATGTCTGACCAGCCTTGAGAGTACTTGGGTTGCCGCATGCATAGAACTATTTTGGCACACAAGTGGTCACTCTTTCCTAGCTGTGCACAATAATGCAGTCCAGACACATCGTTGGGGAAGTTCGTTATAGCTAGATCCAGCAAGGATGGAACGCATCCAGTCCTATATCTGGTATTCTCCCCAATATGCTGATGCAATGCATTATCATGCAGCCATTCTAAGTAGGTTTGCTCCTCCGATCCCGGCACGCAGACCTCAGCCACCCAATCGATGTGCGGAAGATTGAAGTCACCCACTAAGAGGGTCTTTTGTGCGTCCTTAACTAGTTCAGTCAAAGTCCGCAGCAGACAAACGTCCTCTTCGTGGTTAGTTCTTGGTGCCCTGTAGGCACAGACGACGTTAACCCTTCTGCCTAGAAGAATGATTGTAACGGCGCATAGCTGGATATTTCGAGTGCACATCTTGATCTGGGACTCAAGGTGGTTTGCCCCTGACCTAACGAGGATGGCTTCTCCACCACCAAGGCGATCTTGTTCCCGATCCTGCCTGTAGACTGCAAAACCGTTACTTATTAGGCCTGGAACATGGTCTTCTTCAGAAAGCCACTTTTCGGTGACGGCAACTATTGACGCTTTCTATTCGTCAGCGGTTTTGGCAAGTTCCGCCCATTTGTTTCTAATACTACATGCGTTAGTATATTTAGCACCACCGAGTTTGCTCCGTCGCCTAGGTGTCTCTTGCTATTCACTCCTGACTGTTTCTCAGGCGCAACGCCTGTGATGATGACACGTTTTTCGCTTCGGATGTCCCCACTGGGGTGCATGAAGCCCGCTGATGGTCCAGAATTCCCGAAGACTCCCAATCCATCTCTATAGGAGTGGCCAAAACATCCAGACTGGCAGGGGTCGCGCTGTCATCTATCTTCGGACAGTACTGCCAATTCTCGTCTTCCAGCACATCTTCAATTACAACTATTTGCGACCTCACACGTGGCTTCTTTACTATTGCCAGGGTCGGCATTTGACCGCAGATACGGTTGGTTGGAAATAGTTCAGTAGCAGAGGGCTTATCACTGAGCGCTCTTGTTATTCCAGCTCTAACCTAACTAATCATTTGATGACTTAGTATCACTAGGATTGATGGAAGGGTAAACTGTTTGGAAGGGAGCACTAGCGATGGACAATATTATTGACAACGAATAATGAATACTTCGTGGTAAAAGTCTGTGGATGGATATAATCTTATAATAGAACGACAAAGGCTGAATAAGGATGTTTTCAAGAAGAAAAATTAAAGTTGTTAAAATAATGATCAGCTGTTTAAGGAATTGGTTTCCCTACATTTGTATCCATTAACGGAAAGAAACTCCGTCAACACATATGGCAATGACACCCGGCCTTCCCATTTCAGTGCCTGTGATAACCACTGGGTTCAACGGAAGTACTTCGAATTGGATGGTATTATTGTCACGATGTGAAGCAGGCGCTTCGACGAGGTGAATGTGCACGCAGCGGAGAACTGTGATGCTGGTGAGATAGATTTCCCCTGCTTTAGTTTCCTATATGTTAATCCTCACGTATAAAGCTTGCAAAGGTACTAGAGCTAATGCTGGAAACTGTGTTCAGTAAAATTTTGTTGGGTAAAATATTTCTACTTAGCGCTTTGTGGCCACATTTGTAAATAAAGATTTTCAAGCTTACTGGTTGATGGCAAACGTGACTTAAGATGGCCGACCGACGACTGGTAATGGGTATACAGTAGAGGACGGAAGATAGCCGTACTATCTCAGAGATCACCATTCTTTGCCTAATTGATGGTGGGAGTAAGATGGAATAACGGTCTTCCGAGATACTCACCATACCACTAGTGATTTTTCGCGAAACATTAAACAAATACTTGGTACTAGAGCTGGTTTTTTTTCATTCACCCAAAGGACAGGCCCCAAAATGTCCCTAGGATGTTTCGCTCCGGTCTACATGAAGATTCACCGAGGTTTTTTTCTGGGTCTGATTACGCTATATTTTGCTGCTATGGGACGGAAATAAAGTACATTTCATTTCTATATATTTAAAGAATACTTTGAAATGCCCTGAAATAACAAGTTATATATCGTACCATTTATTGCACTTGGGAAGGGGAAAATAAAGGCAGTTATTAGAAAAGTCTTAGTTTGATAGGTAACATATTGACATATATATTGCTATGTATGGTAAATATTCAGTCTAACGTCAATTAATTTTTTTATCAGTATATATATATATGTATCTCACCACCACTGCTGCTCCGCTAGATGCCGTTGTTAGTTGCTCTTTGACAATCACTCACCACAAAGCGACCAGTAGCAACCCTGACATTCAAATGTTGTGTCCGTGGCTTCCTTTCGCAAATACGAACAGCCCTGTAGTTTTCACTCCAAACTGATGGTGACAAGCTCTACTGGTACTCCGCTTTCTAGCCACCTTACTCACGACTGCTGAGTCAGCGAACGTTTACTGCCCTTTTTATATCACGAAACGTTGTAAGCGGATGACTCCATGGCTTTTACCTACGCATACGTTATCCGCAACCACTAATGACTCTGTAGCATTGCAAGATGCTAATATGTGCCTGTCCATGTTATCCCCACCTGTAACTAAGAACATAAAATGTGCTCCTTCTGGTTAGGTCAACTAATACACCCACGAGCTGTGAAATACCTAGTTCGACAATTATGGGTTAGCTGTATGCAATTCATACGTTATTCCATTCCAGCTTTGCGCACACGAGCGAAGACTCACGTGTCAATTTCCCAAATTAGGGATTAAAAAATGCAAGGAAACTGATAAGCAAATTGTAGTAGCCCTGAAGAGGGCTTCGTGCTCGTTCACGGGTCCCGGCGCCGGAGTCATCGAGCCATGCAATGAACAAACTTGCGGCTTCCCTTGTTGCAAAATGCCGCACGTTGGAAGTGTTTTCACCGTCCCTGTGATTTATACTAAACCACTGAAAGCCCCCGTCCAGATCAACAGTTGGCTTTTCGTTCTTGCTAACTCGGCAGACGTCCTCCGAAATTGGTGACTGTGCAATGCCCACCCCCACCTTTTGGCCTGGGATAGTTGGCGCAGGAATTCGTCCGGAAGACGGTGGAAGCTGCCATGTTCAGCTGGTCTCAATCACCTAACCTATCCTGCTCATGTATATTTCTTGTCTGAGGTGTGCGCTTGCTCCTGGAACTACGTGTTTCTTGGCCCGAAGTGGACGGCACCAGAGGTTCCGCGCTCGTATCTGGAACTGGCTGATTACTTAACGTCGTGTAGTGTTTTTTTACCCCTGGGACATTTTGAAGATATCCGACAGCCATCGAATCATTATTCGCGACGCATTTTCAGGCACCTGGAACAGTGGTTGAGCATCCTGATGTTGGCTCAGGACAGCTGAAACCAAACTCAGCTGACTAAAGTACCCTTAGAAATTTCTATTCTACAACATGCTCCAATCAGCCTCTTTATCCTGTGACACAAGCTGTGTTTTACTCAACCGATCACTGTATGGACTGATGGGAGACTGTGGTCTCTGTTCCTGAATAGGGACAGTATACTCCCCGGTGGTGTTATCCCTTGTTTCTCCCCCGAGAGTCCATCTGCCCAGAGATATTACATGCCTTCTGTAGTTCTTGTCCTTCATTATCCCCAGCGGAAGCTTATATGAGAGTGTTCGTCGGTACTAGAGTTAACAGTCAGATTTTGCGGTTCCTGTCAAAGAAACACCGCTTGTCTTACCCGGCTATTGCGTACAAACAAAATGTGGTTTGCAAATTTCAACGACTGAAGTACTTCCTCGCTTAGGTTTCGCAACAGAACGTTATTTGCACAACCAGCCACCCTCACAGACAGAGACTGAGGCCAGTGCACTAAAGCGGGTGGATTAAATCCGCCCTTTTTGTCCGTGGCCATGTGGCGACTGCCGCATTCAGTCAGTGACTGAACACGCCGGCTAACGTTATTGAGCACGTCCAGTGAGGTGGAAAGGTTCGACAGACCAATTTTTAACTTTCTGCCTTTCTTTTCCACCATATCAGTGGTATAAATACCCAATGCCATAATTAACTCTCTCAGGATTATTTATGCGGTGTCGTGTGGTTAGTAGGTGTATCGCGGCCCCGGAATTCTGTGATTCAATGACGGCTTAAAGCCCCTCGAAATATGGCAGAGAAAGTGAGTAAACTACAGTGCGCATTCACTGAAAAATGCGTAACTTATCAGACTGATGCACCGCGTGCAGTCCATTTCCCCTGAATTCCATACCTATGGTGATATGAAACCTGCAGAATACTATGCTTGCCCAAGCATACATGTCCGAGAATGCGTTGTACCGTGCCAAACCCCGGGCCACCAAAACGATATTATAACTCAGGCTTTGTAAATGAGTTGGATCAAAAAACTAAGCACTTGTTTGATAACTGATACCACTCTCGCCTGGGAGAGTGCCGTAAAACACACTGCTACCCAAGCCAGTTCTACTCACTACCCCTACGTGCCACGGGATGCCTCCACCTCAGTTTAGCTGGTGGGCTGAATCCGCCAGTGGAAGGTCCCTGAACCTATAACATAGCTCCTCACATACAGAGGGCATAAAGAATACTAACCTTATCTCTCCGCCATCGGATAGGATTTCCAAAAGGCTGTGCTAGTCTAGCTACCCTCTAACTCATTCAGGATCGCTGAACGACTCCCTCCTAACAAGTATTATTCTCATAGACCTAAAATTCTGACTATTCAGGCGGCAACTGAATTTCTTCAACCAGTAGTCTTCAAGCTTCTTCTTTTTCTGATGCTATCCCTCAGTTTCAACACATCAGTCTCTTGCTCCTGGGCTAGCCTGTAATTACTTTCATAAAAGCCCTCAATTCTCACTTGAAAACTGTGCGAGTGCTCCAATAAACAGCTGACAGCGTAATAGTATGGACCCACGAAACGAATTGTCACGAACGCTCCGCGGTCTAAATCAGGGTATCTGGAGTTTATGAATTTACGTGTGAATAAAAAATTACTTGGAGGATTAGCAGCCTTTCCGTCTTCTGTGGACGCGACAGAATTTCACGAAAAATAGGGCACGTCAACCGGCAAATGTTTGCCCAACTTCTTTGCCGCCGCCTGGACCCCCGAACGGTATACGTAAAACGAAGTACACGTCGGCTTCTGAAGTTCTCGGAGATCCGCTCTGAAAGCGTCCACACCTGGATGCACGCTCCGAGCCAGACACCGAACACACAGCACAGTCATCTACGGGCACTTTCATCATTGGTCAACTGGACAGCCCCAAGTGCAACGACCAAATGGCGACTCCGCTCTGCTCACGCTCTTATATGTGACCGAACAAACAATCAAAACTCATCACGCATAACAAAGTGGCGCCACTGAATAAATGATGCAAAGAAAAGGTATGCACATAATGAATTTGCAGAGGAAACACCGATTGTTTCAAGGAAGAGCACACCCAAATTTGACCACATTCACCAATCCGCCTTCTAGGAGCAATCACCTAGGAGCTGCCTTACTCCTTGCTATCTGGATTAATTCTACCGTTCCGTTCCGTTCAGTTCAGCTTGTACAGGGAAAGGGTGGTAGAGACAGTTCGAGCCTCCAGATAGTATTGCTGTCCTCGAGATTTCTTTGCTACCAACACCGAGAGTTGAATATTTTGTCCGGAAGTCAGAATTTGAGAGACAGTAACACCCTCGCAGACATCAATTCATTGCAAAAGATACCAGAGCTCAATAACTCACCCTTCGTCCACGCAGGTAGCTCTAGGAAGGCCTTGTTACAGCGTGGATCTAGGACTTTCTTGAAAGTTGATACAACGCCGAATCTAACAGCTTCCTCTGACAGTCTATTCCACAAAGGTGCCAACCCATTCGTAAAAACCTTAGCCCGTACTTCCGGCCTTGAGTGCGCCCTTTGCAGCTTAAGACTGTGCTCCCTGATGTCACTCCATGGGGCAGAAGCGAACAAATCACCCACGTCTATACTCGACGGAATCTCGATAACCTAAAAAGCTTCTATCAGGTCCCCTCCGCCCCTCCGACACTCTGAGAAGAGATCAAAATCTTATAGACGCTGGGCGTAAGGTTTCTTCTGACCGGTGATCCTTCTAGTTTCAAGTCGGGGCCCCCTCCGTCAAAGCACTGTTTATCTTTTTGATGCTAGGTAGCCCAGGAATGAACACAACACTCCAGAAGGGGTCGCACTAAGTCCTTATGAAAAGGGGTGACTGCTTCTGGTCCTAGCATGTGATAGCAATACACACCCTTGGTAATAATCTTCTGGCCAAGTCTGCGGCCATCTGGTGTTGTTCTGAAGCTTTGTGTAACCACCACATATAGGTCTCTTACCTCCGACATTCTCTGAAATGGAACACCGTTTGCTTTTTCTATGTTGATAGCCAGGATTTGGCATTTGGCGAGATTCAGCGGCAAATCCTATTGTTCAGCCCATCTGATAGCAGCATTTATATACCGCGCCAAATCCTTCACCGCTGCTTTCACATCTGTAAAGATAAAACACGGATAGTTCAATTCTTTCTCTAGACCTTTTATGCAGAGAAGGACGAGCAACGGCCCAGTACTGGACCCTGTGCACACCACTAGTAACCTTCTCTGGCCCCAATAAACAATCACCCACCATGACACAAGAACTAGGATTTCCTAGAACGTTTGCCAACCCATCACATTCTTTCCCGGTTATCTCAAAGGTTTGCAATTAATAATCCATCAGGCGATGTTTCACAGAGTCAAAAGTCGTACTGAAATCCGATTAACAAACTCCCGCTCCCCTGCCTCCATCCGGTCTCCTTGTGATCTCGTCTAAGAACGTAAGCTGGTTCGTCAACACACGCTCTATTTTACCAGGATCATGTAGTCCTGAGGTCAGCAGGTATAGTATAGTATATTTCTTGACCGTGGTCAATAAACATGCACAAGGCAAGATCAGAGCGTACAGCAGTACATGTCAATGTGAGGTATTCACAAATTCTAAATTTATAAATCACACAGCAACCGAAATACATCAGTAAAGTCATGTAGTGTTTGAGTGAAAAAAGTGGTAATGGTTGAGGTGGGAATTCCGAATCGGTTTCGAAATCGCTGGGCAGTAGTGGGATTGCTGATATAAGCGACAATTGGACGGTCACTAACGAGTAATCGGGCGGAGGAGATGCCAGAGAACATTGTTAGAAGTAAAGCAAGCATGGGGCTTTCAACGTGCAGTCAGAGATACCAGCGGAATATTGGAAACTGATCTAGCATTGGGTAACTAATTGTGGAAAAAACTTGTGAAATAAAGGCAAGTGAGTCAAAGGTGATAATAAAACGGACCCTTTGTGCAGGTTATTACAGCCATATGGAAATTCAAATGAAGGCGAAAAGCTTCGCAGGGACTTCAGTGAACTTTTGAAGAGCATGAATGGTGTATGGACGTATAACGGACTTTAAAAGAAAAGCCGTCAATGAAACGGATTAGTGGAGACAAACGTCAATGGTTCGGCTAGGCAGAAGTTGGAAGAGTGTAAATGTTTTTTTGTATGTGATAGAAAATTGTTAACCAAATTATGGTTGGTTGCAGATGGCTGGTATTCTGTTCCTTAAAGACCTTGGTTGCAGATGGTGGCAGGTAGAATGTTGAGGGAAGCAGGTAAAAAGGGCTGGGTTCCGGCCATTGGTTTCGTATTGCAACGCGGGAAGAATTAAACTGTTGGGTTGGATTATTTGGGAATAGACGTTGAGTGTATGTGTTGATGGTTGGTGTCAGGAATCATCTCTGCGATCCGGTGAGACTTTCATGAGATTCTGTTAATCCGTGTACGGTGCCCCATGTAACGTCAGCAGGCGAGAGTATAGGTTTGAACCATTGATCAAATCGTCCAGTCCTTACGGTGATCCGGAACAAACGTCGATTTGGCCGATGGATACCCAAGTAACCAATGCAATCTGGAAGAGATCAGGAGTGCGGCAGTCTGGAGAGTGTTCCAGCTGTGAGTTATGATTATCGTTTTTATGGAAGCAAGAAAATGAACATTTTGTTATCCGAACAATTAGTTATCGTTTGGCTAATGGACCGGTCTATTAGGGATCCCTAGACGGAGACTGGTAGCTTTCTAAGGTAGTTGGGTGATAGTAGAGATTTAGGGCGATATCAGGTAGGCGGTGGATGAGGAGAGCGTGTTCGTTTGGGAACTAGGAATAAGACAATAGTAGGGGCTATGGTCTTGAAGAAGAATGAGAAAATAGGAAGATAACAGTCTGGTCAGTTCACCAGCTGTGGTCGAGGACGGCAAACAGTAAAGAGGGAGAAAAACACTGGGTGTTAAGGAGAGGATTTTTCATGTGGAAGCACACGTGATGGTATTCCGCAGGGTCAAGAGAAATCAGAGGCATACGGATTCCGGTTGGAATGGGGTCTTAACTTACCATGAGCATATGCGCAGAGTAGTAAAGCCTAGTTATTAAGGAATGGTAATCCGTGCGGCAAGGCTTCAGTGTACGAGAAAGGCGCAAAAAAAACAGGATGGGACGGCTGAGTTCTAGCCTGAGCCAGGAATTAAGTGAGAGCGAGCACCCATCGCTAAAGGACGGAAGGGTTGTATTTATATATATGCAAATTATGTTGTAAAATGGCACAATCTAGTTAGGAAGGGGGGCAAAAGTGAGTGGAGCGTACCCAAGGTATATGTACATATATATATATATATGTATACATATGAATAGGTATATATATATGCATATATATGTTTAAATATAAATGTATATATAAAATATATATATTCCTGTATACGTGGGTGCGCCCATCAGACGGGTCATGCGAAAGCGGTTGGACGCAAAAGACTGGCAAGGAAAGCGAGATAGAAAGACGCAGTCTGGGTATAGCCCAGCTGAGGATCAACGGTTAACGGAAAGAAAAACGAAAGTTAGGCACGGGCTCATCGGTGCAGCGGATCCCTAAGGCACATTGAGGCCATGGAACGTGAGACTAAAAGGGAAACGCCTAAGTGTGGCTAAAACTTTCAATGGGAAAGTTAGTATTTCGCCTAGAGTGGTCATTGAGCAGGAGTAAAGACTAAGTTCTGCATGAAATCACAGAAGAACCTTAGTTGGGGGATAGGGTGGGAGCAGAAATGGTAACGTCATTACTGGGTGTTGAGTTCAGTGAGTGAGTCACGCTAAGTGAGATGAGTCAGACTGGATTTTCCAGTTCGAAATCGCAGAGGTGGTGAGGGAAGTATATGTGGTGGGACCTGGTGCGGAAAAGAGGCATTGTAAGCTAAGAGATGTCGAGGAGCGTTGAGTTACTCACCATGCTTGTGTTAATATTTAAATGACAGTAGTGAGTATGTATATATTTATCCGTATATACAAATATTATATATATATATATATATATATATATATAAAGCCGACCAGGGGTTGGATACTGAAGCAGTTTTTATAGCGTTGTTGAGGTTGGTTTCAGGGCCGCAGACGCGTTATAACTAAATGAAGTTAAATAATCATGGAGCGGGTGAGACATATCGACAACCTGTTGGGAGTAATACGGTGGTCTCTATAAATGCGAGCGCATCTGGAAGGATTTATTTCAAAGTTGAGTTGGCAGGATCCTGTAAGTTGGTATGGAAAAAACAGTTAGTGGACGCAGACATGCTTACATATGTCGATGGCGAAGTCTACGAGAAGCGGTCAAACAAAGCAATCAGAATTTTAAAAGCGGTGAGGTTATTTCGGAAGGTAAGGTAAAGGGAGAAAGCAGAGCAATGGCTTAAAAGTCGAGGCCTATCTCGTAAGCTCGACTTTCCGTTACGTGAACGTTGAATAAGCGCAAAACAGTTGGAACAGAAAGGAATTTTTCAATAGCATGCACGAATGCATACTTTGACCGAGAAGATCTGATGTGCAATGGAAGTTTATTCCAGATTCTGGAGTACGCAAAGAGAAAGAACTTAGAGCGTAGAACAGTCCTCGCGGAGGGTGTGGTAATAGTATACTGTCTATTACGGAGTGAATGTCCAGTATCCGGGGAGAAGCACAACTGGTTGGAGGAATAAGACTGCTTAGTCAATATCTTATACAGAAATATCAAATTTAGCTTGATGCGACGAAGCCAAAGTGGTTCGATTTTGAGAGATAAGCATCGTTCCCTGTAGTTTAATTTGGACGACCAACCGATAAGCTGTTTTGTGAATCTTCTTTGAATACATTCGATAATAATCCTGTCGGATTTTCTCATGCTAGTGAAGATTAGGGGACAATATTCAAGAAGGGGCCTGGCATGTACTTTGAACATGTAGAGAGTGCTCTGCCTAAGCTGAAAGGATCTGAACAGAAGACCAAGACACTTTTTAGCCTTCGCCGTTTGGAGGACAGCATGTTCCGAGAAGTTGAAAGAGCAAGAATAACTTAAGCCAAGGTCTCTTACTAAAGGATGGCTGTCGATGGGTGAACCGCCAATGCGTAACGAACCAGGAGGAACCTGGCATTTGTAAGTAAGGAAAATACACTTGTCGGCGGAGAATTTCATCGCCCAGGTTGAGCACCATTCATCAAGAGCGGCTAAATCAGCAGAGATTTTAGGGATAGTAGTACTGAGGTTGCCAGGCGAAAAACTGTAGACTATCTTAATGTCGTCCGCGAACAAAAACGGCGTGCCATTAAGTATTGTCGGAAGCATATCATTTATATATAGGAGGAAAAGCAGGGGCCCAAAACACTGCCCTGAATAACACCGCTAGTAACAGGCTTAGGATTAGAGGTGTGCCGGTTAATTAAGACAACTTGTGAACGATGAGATAAGTAAGACGAGAACCAAGAAAGAAGTGGATCGACAATCCCAAATGACCGTAGCTTTGGTAAAAGGTGGGGGTGAGGTACACGATCAAATGCCTTGGATAAATCAAGATAAAGAACAACAAGAGATTTCCCACTTTCAGCAGAGTCGGTGACGAGATTCAGAAAATCATACTGACGAGTCATGCAGGACCGTGAACGGAGGAATCCATGTTGGTTGGGATTAATAAGGCTGGGGGTTGATGAATAGTTAGTAATGTGATCTTTAACTATTTTTTCCATTATTCTGGATAAGATGGGGGTATGGTTTATAGGGCGATAATTGGATACCTCATGTAAAGGTCTTTTTTATGAATTGGAACGATTACCGAGCGCTTCCAGTTAGCAGGTACGGTGCTACCATTAGGTGAAAGAGTAAAAAGGTTAAGCAACTACAGGGGGAGATCCGGTCCACCATTGACGAGTGCAATTGGTGGTAAGCCATCGGGGCCTAATCGAAGGGAGGGTTTGCTATTGGATAGTAGCTTAGAAATACTCCTGGCATCGAAGGGTGTCGTAGAAAGGACAGAGTCGGTAAGTGGTGAAGATGGGGGCGGGGCAGCGACAGTAGCTGGAGCCATGGCTGAAGCAAAGAATGCATTGAAGGCTTCGGCTATACAAGGTGGGGAGGTGATAGATGAGTTATTATCCAGAATCAGAAGTTGGAAGTCGGCCTTAACATCAGCGTTTCTAGGCTTATGCAAAATAGAAAGAAGTTGCGACTTGTTAGGATGACTCAAAGCCTTAGCTTCTTGGTCACGAAGTCGCGTATTATCTTGTCGTTGAATAAGTGTGGAGAGGCGGTTTAGACGAATAAAAAGTGAAAAGTCGTTGGAATTATGCAGTTGTTTGAGAAGTTTATGGTACTTCTTATGGAGTGGCGAGACAGGCGACCTCTTTTTAGGTACAGCCTGGGCAGTATTGGACAATTTTTCCAGACAATCGGAAAAGAAGGAGTAGAAAATATTCGCAGCATGCTGAGGGTCCTGGGTGAGAAAACAATCACCCCAGTCTTTTTGGCGAATAAGCGTGACTAGCAAGGTCCAATTTCTGCATAGAAATGTATTGTTGGAGGGGTGTGCGGGATTAGGTGGGCCACTAAGGGGCAGATGGCAGATAACCATTTTATGGTCACTATCGGGAAAATTTCGTGTTACGGTCACGTCGATGAGAGGCATGTTATGAGTAAATACCAGATTTAGTATGTTCCCATTTCTGGTAGGTTCGACAACATGTTGTGTCCAGCCGCCAAGATGAATGCTAGTGATCAGGTCCATAAGATTGGGAGGAGCCGAGAGGGTGGGCCAACAGATGTGATAGAGATTAAAGTCACCCGCAATAAGCTTGGTTCCAGAAGAAAGCAAAGAGAGGTATTCGAAAGACCTAATGAGAAGTGGAAACAAGGAACTGGGGGAATTTGGTGATCGGTACACGCAGCCAATGTGAAGAAGGAGGAGGTTCATAGTGA
Source organism: Fasciola hepatica (assembly GCA_948099385.1). Taxonomy (NCBI): domain Eukaryota; kingdom Metazoa; phylum Platyhelminthes; class Trematoda; order Plagiorchiida; family Fasciolidae; genus Fasciola; species Fasciola hepatica. The sequence goes on from CANUEZ040000142.1 coordinate 20,006,015, forward strand.
ACCAGAGAGAATCAGGAATAGAATCGAGTGCAGTATGTAGAAGAGGGGTCGTGGTGTAGACTTCCTTGACGTAGGCTAGGCACCCACCACCACGCCGGTTCGGTCTGTCGGTCCTTAGAAGACTGTACCCTACCAAAGATACTTGATCATTGGGAGTGCTCTCAGAAAGCCAGGATTTCGTTATTAAGATAATGTCGTAATTATTTGTAAGGACAAGTTTTTTAAGGTGCGGGAGTTTGTCGAGAATAGAACGCGAGTTGAATAAGGCTAGAGATATACCATTTGTGGGAGGTGGTATAGGCACATCAGGGGGATGGTTTAATTTGGAAGGAGGCAGGCTATCGCGATTGGAAGCAGCGGAGATTAGGGTCAAAGGGGAATATGTTGATGGTGAGGCTAGTGGAGGTTCAGATGGGCTGGCTTCCAGCCAAGCTGGATTAAATGTTGCAGTGAGAGGGACTGCCGAAGGGTAAAAAGACTGGGCATCAACGGAGGGGGAAACATCGGAGCAAAGGGAAAACCTGTGGGGTTTGGCGGGTCGATATCAGACAGGGGTGATTAGGGGCAGTCGAGAAATACCGGCCAGTTGGAATCGAGTATTGGCTGAAGGGGGGTGCAGAGGGCAGGGTTGAAAATGTATGAGGAATAGGGGTGTAGGGTGGTAGATTAAGCTGCACATTGTGGGAGGGGTAACTCAAGTTGGGTGGAACACCAAATATGGAGCAGTTAGAAGCGGGAGCAGTGGAGATAGTTGTTAGGTGAGACGTACGACGTGAGGCAGATTGGACGGCGTGTGGGGGCCGTATTTTGGCATTGACAGGCAGTGAGCACGGTAAATTTGTAGGGGTCACCGATGCATTTGAGCAAGGGGTATTTTCTAAGGTCGAAACCTTATTCGGTGAGTTAAAACGAGTTGATTTAAGAGGAGACAGTTGAATGAGGGAGGGGCTTGTGAGAAGAATGGGAAGACTGTTAGACCTGTTCCTCTGGACGGCAAGTAGTTTATCACCGGAGGGAACAGATGGCGAATTAGAGTTCGGGGTGTATCTAACAGGCAATGAGGTGGGACAGCGAGGCAATAATTGGCATCTCTTACTGGGTGGCAGTAAAAGGGGAGAAGCGGAAATGTCAAGATCAACAGTAATGGGATTAGATTTTAACGAGTACAGTACGGGAGCAGATGAGGAGGCAGTGGGCGGTTGTGAAGAGGCGGGAGACGCGGGTAAAGGTAAAGCAGTGGGGACTTGAGAAGGAGCTGTGGAGCGACCAGCCGTCTGTGTCGAAGGCTCAGAACTATCAGGCGTCGTTCTGGTGGGGAAAGTCGAAGGAGGTCTGGTAATTTCTTTTTTGAGTGGGGTTTTATCTTCGGCTATTTTTATGTTTTTATAGAAAGAATTAGAAGCTATAGTGTAACGCATTTTAACGAATATTTTGGCAGATAGATCATCTGCAAATCGCATAGGGATTGGACAGTTGAAGCGCTGAACGCGCTTACGCAGCCTTGTTATTTGACAAGGAAGGTGGGCCATACCACATGCATTCAACGGTGTGTGCCTGACATGCTCCAGAGGTATTCTCTCTGGGACATTAAACACGACTGCATTACGAGAGTTCCTCACTCTTATGAGAACCTCGGATGCAACAGAGTCGATAAAGCGGCCCGCAGCTGTCAGGTTTTGTAAGGTGGAATTTTCGATGCGTTCAGTGATGCACAGTAAGGGGGCGAGTTTAGATATCGTATCTTCCAAATTCATAATCTGAGACTTTATATCTGAGATACTTCGGTCGTTTTTATCCAGACCCAGGCACAACTGTTTTCTGGTTGTAAGTTTCAAGCACTTACAGAACACTGATGTCGGGCTGACCGGACTATAATTCTCCGACTTCCTCCTGGACCCTGTCTTATGTAATGCTACAACTTTGGCCTTAAGCCAGTCCTCTGGCACCTCCTCCTCCCTTAGCCACTCTTAGCACAGCAGGGAAATAGCCTCTCATAACATATCGGGAAGAGGCCTAATAAGTGCCGGATGGGTTGTATCCGGTCCGGTTGTCTTGAGCTTGCACAAGGATATGAGATCGTGGAGCACCTCATCCCAAGTTATGGTAAGCTCCCGAAACACCGGCGCACACCTTAAATCTGATCCCACCGCACTAAACTTATGGTCCAGACGATACGCGCTCTCACAGAATGCAATTAAGGTTTCTTCCTTGTCCTCATCATCGAGAGCAGTGTTAATGTTGGGCATTTCCAAGGTATCTACGCTCTCGCGCGTCTTTTTCTTGGCCTGCGCACGAGCGAAGAACTTCTTATGGTCCGCTCTCACATTGTTGATGAGTGTCTTCTTATACTGGTACAGTGTTTCTCGTTGCAAAACTTTGGGCCCGTTTCCAGCTGTCCTATAAGCGATCCATTCGTAGTGCGTAGTATTTTCTGTGAAGTTTGATTTGACGCCATGGTCTTCCACTAACGGTTGTAGCTGTCCCAGTCTTCGGCTTCCTTTAAGGCGACCGGCCCCCGTTTCATTGCTGTGGTAACGGCGGAATCTCGCCTGTCAAGCTTATTAGCCCTATCTTGCTGCTCTCCACGTGTCTTCGGCAGATGGTTCCTGTACTTCCTGGTACCAGCATACTCTTGGAGCCCTTACTCTTAGTTCACCCCCTTCCACTCCAGCGCCGTCCTGAACCAACTTATATCCCGGTTTGTTGTGCTCGGCAGTGAATACCTCACCCCTGGCCCCTTGGCTGCTCTTCCCCAAAGGCTCTTTTGGTGTCGAATGGGTGACGTGAGATTGACACCTGGTTGCCAGCAGATCCAGTGTAAATGAACGTCATCATCGCGAAAGCTCGTCGCCTCTCTTACTTGTTGCATGGGGGCGTGGTTGTGGGGCCAGACCATGAGAGCTTTTCCGGTGGTTCTTCTGGGGGCACATTCATCTGCCTGATTTATTTCTGGAGGGTTCACGCGTCCCAACATGATAAAACGCTGTGCCCTGCACAAAACCGCCAGTAGAGGCTAGAATAGTTCAGAGTCTTCTTCCCCACTTATCTGCGGTGATCTATAGACACAGACTTTCCCAACAGGCCACCGACCCACGCGAACTCAAAGCGCAGTGGATTGTATGTTGGGTGTTACCAGTGTGAACGGGACCTCCCTTTCTTCGCGAGATATAGTGCCTCCCTCCCATTCAGCCTACCGTCTATTCTGCTGCTTCTTCAGACAGTGTGGCCACGAAGTTGCATGGCACTCTGGTCCTTTTTAATACTCGTCTGCGTGACAGCCGTATTCACTGGCCCATTCGTTCTAGCCAGTAACCCCTCCCCCCAACTTACCTGCTAAGCTACAGGCTTTCGTGGAACATACGGCGGTATCTTCTGCCAGGCCACCTGCCCTGATTACACCCTTCTGGGCCGTTGGGCCCTCGGGCGCAATTCCCGAGGGACCACGCCGTTTTTTGCACTAACAGTCTCTTGGGCCGTATTTCCTTGAACCCTCAGGGCCTCACCGTGCACGGTTATTTTAACGCTTCATAAAAACACCTGGAGCCTTCACTATCTCATCACTTGGCCAAGTTTCCCTCCTCGAGGGCGTCAGGGACCTAGCTCTGTTCAACCGTGTGGGCTTCCATGCAACAGTTGTTTCCAAGCTTTCATCCGCACTACTGACTCTCCGTCTGAACTGGATTGGAGTTGCCGCCACCTCCGTTTCCACCTTGACCATACCCCTTATTTTGATGGTACTCAGCGGCCGAGCCTCCGTTTGCTTTATTTCTTCTCCGTGTGCTTTTTTACCCACAGCTCCATTCGCAGTACTTTTCTTGTCTGACTCGCCAAACCTTTGTTTTCCAGAGTGGTTATCGCCGATGACTGCCGCTTTAGGCACAGATTTGCCTAAAGTTGTCGTCAGCTTCCCCCTTCATCAGAACCTGTAGTATGGGTGCAGTGGATTTTCTTCCTATGCCGCCCTTGATCTGAAAGGAGTATCCGGTGCGATCCTCGTGTACCCCTCTGTGGCGAGCCCAACTCTTGATGCCCGGACAAGCGGTAGGTCCCTGCTGCATGTGCTGGCAAAGACGAAAAGCAAGGGCCTCGGTTTTAGCGCGTCTTTCTCCCTCCAAAGCCTCACCTCAAGGCGCTTCCGTGCCTCAAGTTAGTGGGTAGCCCCGCCACTCTCAGGACATTTACAACTTGCCCTTGTTCGGCCTTCCTTCTCGTTTAAAAGCTTCCAACTCTGTAGCTTTCCTGGGTTTGCTCTGTGCCTCGTCACTGCCCGGCTTGCCTCTCTTCGCCTGATTTCCGCTTTTCCTGGTAACCGTGAGCTTTGCTAGCACCGAACTCTTCGGTGAGTTCCGCTAAGGTTCCCACGATGGCCCCATTTTTCCTATCTAGCTATCCCTGCAGTATACGGAAACATACCTTAGCCACAGGAAAACAGCGAACACATCCATTTCAAAGATTCGTGTTCCCCGAGCAGCTCACAGTTTTCTTGGTCAGGACAGGACAGCAAAGCTGGTACCAGCCATTGTACCTATCACATTGGATACTGATCTCAACATACTCTTTTCAACTGCTAACCACACATAAATTTTCGTAGAAGACGATCGACACGTTTTCAAGGAGTCCAGAAACACGCGCACCAGGGAAAGTCGAAAGCAGACCAAGATAAAAAATGCAGGCTGTTGTGGCGATGGTGTGAACAAGCGAAGTTATCAGGCTCGCAACAAGTAAAAGGCTTTTTCAAAAAGACAATACTTGAACAAAAATAAACCAGTGGGAGTGAAAAATTCCCCGAATAAGGCGTACTTTAGTAAATACTGCAGTGCTTAGTTTTTGTAATCTAACTGTTGTTACTTCGTTGCCAAGGTGAACCGAGGACAGAGCGGGGCACTCCAAAAATTTAAACCGTGCGACAACCCATAGCAAGTGAAATGTTAAGACAACCCAAAAAATACGGCACGCTAGAGAAAGTTCCACAAAATACGCCGTCCAGCACCAGCCTACACTGATACCAACGAAAACACCGAAGAAGAACCTCGAAACCTACCACCACCTTTTGAAGAGAATAAACTCTTCGAAAAGTTTACTCACGGTGTTACTAACTACGATACACTGGTTTTGGCGGGGTAAATCTTTATTTCACCAAATGAAGCAAGAACCTACATCACTGAGACCATTCCAAAAACTTAAACCACGCGGTAACTGGAAATAAATACTGCCTTGAGGTCTTCAAGTCCCGAAGTAGTAGACAAGTACGAGGTTGAAGCCCGCCATGCCCTGGGGTCTTGCAACTGTCTCATTGTCTGAAAGTAACCAACGAGCTGGAATATGGCTTATTAGAATGTAGGGCGACGGAAAGAGGAAGAGAGCACAAATCATAGGTCTCGATTTTGCCTTATATCTGACATAGCCGGTGAGCTGGAGGGTAGACCACTGGAAAACACAAAAGGGTTTGGGTCAGTTCAGTTTGCACCGTACAGGTAATGGCCGGGCCTATCTAGCACCAAGGTTTCTTTAGGTGGTGCGCACTTGAGCCAGTACCTACCACTGCGGGTTTGGTAAGTTCTTTTTTCTCCAGCTTGGCAGAATGTTCCATTGATCCGTTTCTGCTAAAAAGGAATAGAGTGGAGGTATCTTCTCACCCTTCAGGCGAGAACCAACTAGTAAGTGAGTCTTCGCTCTTGAGTTGCAAGTTTTGCTTCGGTCTGCAGGACATCTGTCACAGTTTCGCTCCCGAGGATCCCCTTCAAATCTAAAAATCTGCCACCTGGAATATATTCTCCCGCTTACTGTCTAGCATCCAGTAAAAGGTTCCACATCTTTCAGGCCTACCAGCTCTTCACCCTGCCGGTTTCACCATCCAACTATCCTACAGCAAAAGAAGATGGCCACCACACTCAGTTCTGAACGCCCCTTTGATGGCTTCATGCCTTTCCTCCAAGTCGTTTCCTCGGAGGCCATCCTACAAGACCTTCATCTAGGTACCCGCACTGATGGCCGTATGTCAAACCCTCACCAGTTTAACTGCCGGGTTATCCAGGTCAGTGTTCTAGGACCACGGCTGTTTTTACTATACGTCAATAACAACTGCAGTCGTCACTTATGGTGGAATTTTCTTGTTTGTCGGTGATATGAAGGTAGTCTACGAATTTAAACGGGGAAACCTATCTGTAGCACTTAACAACATCACCGTCGACATACAGTCCTTATCATCCTGGTGTGATTGCTAGGAAATGGGATTTTCAGCCCAAAAAGCAGTTATCTTACGCTTAACCACAATATTTCTCATGATACGCCTGAGATTGACGGAGACCCTCCCATATATTCCCCAACAATACGAGACCTCGGACTACAATACTCTCATGCTTCCGTTTTCTCTGAAAGCACGTTTCACAAAACTGCACGGGCAAACAAGTCCTCTGGATTGTTTCAGCGAAGTTTCCTTCCAACACCAATAAGTAAGAGACATACAAACTCACATTCCTCCAACCATAGAGTACTGCACATTCGTGTTCTCAAATATGCACAAACTTGACATTATCGACATTGAAAACTTACTGTATCGATTTATCAAAAAACACTTAGGCCTTCTACGAACCTAAGCTACAGACAACGGTATATTCTCCAGCCGCTTAACTCCCTGTAGACAAGGAGAATAAAATGCATCACTTCATTTTGTTTAACTTGCTCCACTAGCAAGCTTAATCCTCCAGCCAAGTACACTTCAGTATAAACTCGAAACATCAGCTGCGCAACAGGGAACACTGTACAACCATCCCTAGTTCTCCGAAATACTTAAGCCGAGACTTCTTCCTCCCTGAATATGTAACCTTGTGGAATAAACTTCCAGCTGATATCCGCTTCACAGATTCCCAAAGCATATTTAAGTCTGGGCTGCACGTAGCGCTAGACAACAGAAAAATGATCGCTCTTTTGGATCCATATGTGAGTATTGGTAGAGCTTACGACGAAAGTGTTGTATGCTAGTCTGAGGCCTCCGTGATATCCAGGATATGCCTCACCATTCACTTTCGCTGCCAACATCTTGGAACGAATGAGCCAGGTGACGAGGCCCTAACTTGGTTACTTTTATTACCGAGGCCACTGTCTTTGAAATCTCGGCTGGAAACATGAAATGCCAATAGTTTCATGGAAAATAATGTTTAAGCATTCCCAGTGCTACTTCTGATTAGGCCTCCGCTTCTGTCTTCAACCCAAGAAGCAGCAACTGTTAGGGTCCTCAACCCCCATCCATTGGTCACCTTAAATCAAATCATTAGGCACTCATCGCTCAACCTTCCTCCCCATCATACGACTCTAGCATTCTTCAGTGACTGGCCTACATAACTTCTGATACTTAGTCAATAAAACTGCAAACCATCCATGGGTCACCCTGATGTACTGCCACAGTTTGCGCCAACAACAGCCAGCCAGCATGCGAACTGGAATTAGTCGGACCCAGGCCCAGTCAGGAATGAGCGGTCAGGTATGTATCCCCGGGGTGTTCCTGGATTTCTGTGTCTGTTTCCCACATTCCTTCTCTCCTCCGTAGCTAAAAGCCGGGACACGGCCGACTGGAAGATGGCAATAAATCTGCAGTTGTCCTATAATGAGGGGAAAACAGCCCACCCTAGCAGTGGAGGACCTTACGGGTTACTCGTGAAGAATGGCGGATGGAGGAGAAGTGGGAAGTAATCCCCACAAGGTAAGCATGCTCGCCTGTTGCTGCGAACTAAAAAACAGCACCAACAGCACTTCTGGCTGCAAAGGTATCGGATTCATGCTCTACGCCCCTTCAAAAACGGATGAGTTCCCCTTTACCTCCACGACCCAGCCCCGCGTATGAAATGCCCCGGAGAAAAAAAGATAGTAAGAGCTAAACCCCTTGTACTTCTTCCCGATCCTAGGCGGTGTGACAAGCATGCCGAATGAGCTACTTACTTACAAACCGACCTCGCCCGTCTCAGCTCAAACCCTTTTGGGTACCTTCCTGCGTCTCCGACCAGCTCGTTGATGCGAAACTTCTTTGCCCCTACACGCTTCCCAAAGTTTACCCATGTGTAGTCCGCTATGTTCAAAATCGCTCTTGTTGATACATGAGCCGATGGTCACCAGCACCTGTTAACGCTCAAGAATAATATGAAGACTGAATCTCACCAAAGACGACCACTGGAAGCATATTCGCAATTTGTTTGCGACGTGCCTAGGCTTCCATGTGCTTACGTTGTTTTTTGGCCCAAATGAAGTATGAGCGCTTGCTTCCTACGCGGTAGCCTCAGGCTTCACCCTCCAGATAAATAATTGCACAAGGTGTAAAAACCCATACCTAATACATTAAGAATATAAACCTTTCCACCGTTGGCTCTGGCCGCTGACGACAGGAGAGAAACCAAACGATCATCTACCGCCCACGCGAAAGAAAGCAGGAGCTCCAATAGCCACAGTATCCAGCACAGTCCCCTTAAGACTCTGCATGATTTCAAATACCAACCTAGCGGTCGTCCTCACCAACACCATGTTTATTCCACTACCTGTGCAGGTTCATGGCTTGCCACCACCTAATTGACATTTATCTTAAATCCAAAACATCGACAAAGGGTACGAGTTGAAATTACCCTATACCAAGACGCTCGCCATCAATCACATGCCCGCAGTCCACTGCTGAACTTTGACCTAACTGTCACCAGGATCTACGACAAACTCATCTATTTCCTTTTTGCTCTGATATCACAATGAAAACATTTGTCCACCCACCCTCCGGTTGAAACAAATCCAGTCACACATAAAGCTCTCCTCCACACCGTGACTTTACCAGCTTACAGCCCTTTACATACTACCAAAACTATGGCTGGTCCCCGTCAACACACTCCTTCCAAGCTTCTGCTTCCAACTTTTGACTTCGTAGTCCTATCCATGGTACAAAGCATGTGTCACTGACCGCTAGAGGGAAGCCTTACCCTTGCCATAATAATACAAATGTAACTAGCTCATCACATATTGCCTTTATTTCTAACATAACCCACAGCTGGAACCACTGCCAGATTGCAGGCTTCCCCACTTATTCCAGGCCTTGATTACTCCCTTTAAATTGTATTCGTTGAATTTCTATTGAGGCCTCAATCATAAGCCCCAGCTGGAACATCCTCCGGGCTGTCACCTCTCCGGTCTCCCTTCAGATCATCTCGGCTACTTGGGTAGCCACCTGTCCACTAGGCGCTGCTCTCAGATTACCGCACGGACTAAAGGAATCTAACTGATCGGAATGGACTATTGGACGGCCGTGGTTCAAACTTACACTCATGCCGATCGATGCTATGTGGAGCTTCTTACGTCGCCAGCCACTGCGATTAAAATAGTGTTACCCCGGTTACAAGCAGCCACAACAGTTTTATCGGGCGGTGAGGGTGGATTCTCGACACTAAACGACATCAAGCGCTGCTCCAACAATTACTTGTAGCATACCCTGCAACCAGTCGTTGTGGTTCCCAAACCAAGAACGAAATCCTACCATATCCGTTGCATTTTCATCCTTACTTCCACATTTTGCCAGCCAACGCAATCTTAGTTGAGTTTTGCCCGCTACTCAATCATTTTCCTCATGAACAGCCAGTAGAGTCTGAGGAGCCCGCCCATGTTCAGGCCCCATTTCGTGACCTGCCCTCAGTGGCATAAGTGAACCTTAAAAAATTAAACACCAGTCACTCGCTGTTGGTCGAAACTTGTGTCTATATTCTTTTGTTGCATATACAGAAACACTTATCCTCACGTCCAACACAATATCCGTTTTCGCTTCGCGTTTAGTCCTCTGCAGAGCTCTGCCATATAACACGCGTGCCATCATTTCATCTCTCCGTCTTTGCTTTGAAGCATCTGCCCCATCTTCTCGTTTCAGCTGACAGCATCCTCAGTGGACTCATTTTAAAATCCTCAGCTATGCGCCAAACCACCCGTCACGCAGCTTTGAAAGACCATTACGTTACTTGTGAAGTATTTTCTTCTGTGTCCACCCCCAAATAAGACGTCGTTCTTTCCATATAGCAATGAAATTACTTAAAACAGGACGACCAAAACAAACTTATCTGACTTCACGGGCTCCCACCTTCTCTAGGTTTTGAAAACCACTGTCCATCGGGATTTGTCCAAATGACATCAGCGTAAACAAACCGCTCAGTGCGCGGCTGACATTACTGATTGATAGCTTTGTGTTGACCGTACTCTCCGCCGTGTCCGAGTATTTGCTGGCGAACATCTCCCTCGGTCTGTCAACTTGAATTCTTAAGGCAACCAACAGTGCGTCCACTTATTTCTTTCCACACTTCCAGGTTTGCGCTTTATCTTTCGGTGAACCATTGTTTAAAACTTTATTGTATGTGCCACTTCTTCCCCAAACCTTAGTAATTCTTTAATCAGCAGCTTTGCCTTTGGCAGACTCTCCGCGATGCCCTGCTCCCGAAGTCGAAACCGCTTCGCACTTCCCTCGATAACCGTTCTCACTTTACTTGATTTAAACACGGCCCAGTTCTATGATACTGCTACTGACATGTACGAGTCCAGCCTTTGAAATTTGTGGGCACTTCATACTGTTGCGAAAGGATGTACTCAGTGATCATGCCTTGGGTATGCATCTTGATCTCGGTCGAGAAATATACCACAATTATAACCCAATGCAGTGACTTTCTGTGTCCTAGCGAGCAGCTACTTCCACGGTCAGTCCCACCCAACAGCTCGGGTTGCGGATAGCTGGTTGCAACTCTGCTCACTCTGCCACACCCAGTGCCGTCGGTTGCGGATCGCGCGCTTTTACCTTCTTTTTCGCCACTGTGCTCTCACCTGTCGTCCTTGTCACTACTCTTACCCCCGTTTTCGTCTTTCTTCCACTGTATGCAAGCCTATCCATGTTGCCCCTGTCCAATCTTTTTACTTCGCCCGTGTCCATCACCATTTACCCTTTTACCCAGGCATCCCTTGCCGATTCTTTACATCTGTTCTCTTGCTACCACGGCAAACTTATAGGGCTCATTCGTTGCCTTCTTACACCTCAAGGACTATCCTCTTGTCATGTTCCCTCGTACTCCCTTCTCACGCTTAGCGCGATTAAACACCAACCACATCCATACCCATGGCCAGTGGCCAAATTAAAACTAACCTTTCCCAACCCTGCATCATTTACGGCCATATTCAATATTCTTTCCTCACTACCAAGTTTTCTTTGCTTGGCCCCGAAAATCCCTCTGGATCTTCCCATAAGTTAGTACTCCGATGGTCACTCTTCTCCTCAATACATCTGTGCCAGGGCCCGCAGACTTGCAGCTGACCAGCTTCATTGTCCGAATTCCGCTGGGCAAGTATTTGTTATGCCCACTGCTCCATCACGGATTTAAATATACTGGTGCTTCCCCATTTCCCCCGACCTTCATTGTGTTCCACCTGTAGTAAAACGACTTGATTGGTCATATCTTAGCTGTTTCTCTTCAACCAGTTCTTTCCTCTCCTGTTTTGTATATCGCTCGCCACAGGCACATTTTGAGTGCCCCTCAGATAGTTCTACCTTTCCGCTTTCCATCTAGGTTAAGTCATGAATATCACGTACAGGCCCAAGCTATATGATCCACCCTTGATCACCGTGATCCTTCATATTTCCTTTTTCTTTCCCACGTTGATGACGATCACAGCTACCGCATGTTTCAATCACATTTTGTCACACTTCTAAGTTACCTTCCTCCGCTGATGTTCCACACTACTCAGAACACTTAGCAACTATATTCCTTCTGCATTTGCTGGCCACTTTCATTATCTTCGTCTTCCTGGTGCACAGTGCGCTTGCATTTATTAACTCTTCCCTCATTTTTAACCGTCACCCCATGTTGCACTTGCATTGATCAGATTATCAGGTTCATCCCCACTCGTTTTCTTTGTTACGGTTCTTCATCTTCCCCCAATCATGAGCTATTCTTCATAGCCGCCATCATCTCTGTTCTTCCAAGGTCGTCTTCCTCTCCCTGCTGATCCACCATGTTCCAACTCTCATAGGAAAATCAGTTTACCACGGCCTTCCTGAGCAGCTCCAAAGCACCTGTTCTTTCCTTATTTGTCTCTTCTGCTCCCTCCTATTCCAAATTTCTAGCACTGCAAATTTCTACCCTCCTGCTTCTCTTACGTACGCACCAACCGCTCTAGGTCTCCAGTTCCTCGTCTGCCATTTCTCTCGCCATCATCCCGTTGCCTTTCTGAAAATATCCGTTCCCCAGCCACGGTGTGCCAAACCTTACAAAATATTTTTCGTAGCTGAACGACCTTCTACGACTTGCATCCCTTACCTCTTGTTTCACTTTGAGCTTCGTACCCCATAGACGACCATTTGTCGTAGTGTAGCGATGCTTTCTTGCTATCTATCCCTCTTTTTTGCCAATCGGTTTATTCCTCATCGCCCCGCACTACTATAATCATTTCAACCTATTTATGCTCTCGTAAACTTCCAAGCATTCAGCCATTTCTACTTGAATCGGCCAAACTTACCACCCGACCTCCACTTTAGAGTTCTCAGGGCGTCCATTTGAGTTCGTCCATGGGTTCATTTAAACTCCCTCCGTCATTCCTTCGTGTGCATACACTAGCCATATAAGTGTCTCACTTTTATCTCCCTAAAATGTTCACATCCTACTTTTGTCATACATTTTCTGCATCAGGACGAAATATCCATCTATACTCCAGCTTGTAGAATGTGATCATCTGTCTGGAGTGCTTCGGGCCCCTCCGGAGTAAACCGTTATTATTATCATTTCGGTTATTATTCATTGCCTACTCTGCACGCTTTGGTGTACTTTACCCCAGTCTCTCTCGTGGGGCTTACTGGCCCACCCACGGTCGGGCCGATACCACCAGGTCCCATATCTGGTGCCTTGGTTCAGAGCTCGTGGTACCATCCCTTTTTCGTCTGTGTGGTCCGACGTTTGCTTGGTTGGACTGTCTTGTTGATACACTTTATGTCCTCAGTGGGTTGGAACTGATGCCTGGTGTGGAGCTCTTTTACAAGTGACACTGGTTACCTTGGTGAATCGAGGATCGCTGTTGGCATACAACCTATTCTTGTGGTGGATGTCTGAACCCCATGAATGAGTAGGTTTGTTGCCCGAAAGCACGTAAGGTTGATCCCACCCGAAGAAAACCTGATTTGTTCTGAGGAAATGTGAAAGTGCCCCTGAATGGTGAACTTCCAAGCTATGCTAGAAGAGGCCAAAGTTTATGTTTCAAGCTGTGCCTTTCTGACCAGCCACCCAGCAGGAAAAATCCCTTCATTAGAGATTGCTTTTTAATATATACATGCCTCAGTAAGTGGATTGCTTAATGCCTCAGGTTCCTGATTTGCTGCCCAGGTATCAAACTAACTGGTTCGTGTGCACTTTTGATGGAAGAATCTCACGGCCTCCCGGTGGCAACTTTTGTCGCTTCTCAAGCTTGGTTAGTTACTTGCCGTTGCAGTCGGCTGGTTCCATCACCTTATTGTAGAAAATACAAAGCGGCGGATCGAGAGTGGCGAATAGCAAAGTCGGATGTTAAGAGTGAGTCCTTTTCTTGACTAATAACAAGGATACAGTGGCTCAAACGTAAATTAAGAAACCTTATGATGAGTTACGCAAGACACAACGGACGATGGGTCAATAAATTCTCCCGGCCGCAGTCGAAGGTGATAAGTTCGAGGTTTCATAAACTATTCGGACCGTTTTAAGTGAGATGGTACCAGCTTACAGCTATGCTTCTCTTTTTCGTAGACTGTAGGGATACACCAGTCGGTTTGCTGTAGTAATTTTGAGAGACTGGAAGCGGGCGCAGTGGTATCGTGCCCATTCACGATTTTTCACTTTCGCCTGCGGTCTCTGGGCTCTTTCGAACAGCATAGTGATCCGCGGGGAAAGACGGACCTTTCAGTAGTTCCGGAGTAACTTCCGCTGATGGCTCGGTCTATTTAAGTGATGGCCGTGGAAGTGAAATCTTCTTATCTGCCATAGGTGTGCACAATGTGGACGCACTTTGGGTTCTATGTCAGCAGCCCTTCCTATTCCACCAGAGAGTTGTACTTTGCAAAGTTGTCGTGTCTTTTCAAAAGGATAGGGCCCAGGTTGGTCAGCCAAGGCGAAAGCAGTGTTTTGGTGACTGAAAGATGAAAACAAAGGAATAATCTTTCGTGTAGGGTGGTATTGTTACTGCACTCAAAAGTGATGGTAGACAACGGGGAAGGCTCAGTAGTGCTGCTTCACAAAGTGTATGTAAAAGATCTCTGGCTTTTACGGCAGGTTGTGTAGCTTTCCGTAGAGAGCCTTTGAGGAGTTAACCTTCCTGATTCTGGCACAGGTGACGTGCTGTCATGTGGCTTACAGCTGTTCCTTCGTCATGTACAAAACCTCAAGAACCCGGCAGATGCTAGTGTTTTGTCTCGATCGGAAGGATTGAACCACAGTACCAAAAATAAAAAGCAATTGAAAAAAACAGTTGGTATTCATGGGCTCTAACATGCCTGAGCAAGGAAAAGCAAAAGCAAAACAGGAATATTCATTGAAATGTAATATACCTCAGTTTTCAGTGCACGAGGGTAAGGGTCTCTTAGAATCAATTCTTATTCTCTCAAACGGTTCAGTGACCTATGTTTTTCTTCCGAAAGACTTTTAACAGAATTTTGATCTAAGCCCAAAACAGATCTGGCTGAAAGAAAAAGCGTCGGAAAATGGTGAGGTTTCGATCTCTGGACCCTATTGTTCTTGATTATGCTCCGTCCTACCAAGAGACCACTGATCTTTGGTCCGCGACCAGTCTGATTTACCGGCCTAGTAGATAGTGAAGCCGGTGTGGTGCTTTTTGAGCTATAGTGTGTTCCAGCTTTTCGCCTGCAGAATGATTTCCTCCGCGGGCGTGAATGTACGGGAGGAGAATACAAATGATTGGTCGTTTTAGCTCAGCGAAGCGACTATGGCAATATCTGAGGCTTCCGTCTATATCGTTATTGGTTTGACATAGATGCCAGTAACAGCCGTTACATTCTGGGTGTCCTTTTCGAGGGCTTCAAGGGGGAATGGGACCATTCCTGGGATCAGAAAACTCCCCTATACTTGTCGATAGGCTCTTACTGGAAAAGGATGGAATCCACTGTAGAACCTACGCGCATATGGGATGTCTAAGTGGAGTGGCAACTGTGCGTTGGTTGACTGTCGTGTTCCCTGTGACATTGTCCACCTTGCTGATCCTCGTCACTCACCCAGCTCTCACCTGCGGCTCCACGAAGCTGAAGCATGCATCAGTGGCCGCTCCTTTGCAAGCCACTAGACGCGCGGGCTAAACCCGTGTGTGTTATCCGGGTCTAAGGATCTTCGGTGAGGTTTTCGACATGTGAGAACAGATACTCTTGAATGGGCCGACGAGATCCACTGTCCCAAGGGCCACAAAGTAAGAAAAACCAGCTGCCAGGCCGGGCATCCCAGAGAGGTGAAAAACCCTACAACAGGCCTCCGGCTCCCTTGAAATCACCCTGCTTTGCAGTCTACACTTGAATGTGCAAAGGCTAGGGATGCAACATCTAACAAAGGGCCAAATGGCGCTGGGGGCACCGCTTAGTACCCTACCCCACGACTCTCCATGACTAGTGACGGAACCTCATGCGCTCATCACGCTACGATGTCTTCGGTGGGTGACCAGCTTGTGATCCCGGTGGTCGAGTGGATAAGGAACCATGTTGGGATTATTGAACGCAAGAAAAGAACACACACAGCCCGTTGGAATGTAGGAACTTTCCTGGACATCGGCAGGCGGTGCATCACAACGCGGACTCTGCATGGCTATGAGGTAGATGTTGCTTACCTCTCGGAATTCCGTCCACCCAACTCAAGCAGCCGACAAATAAAGGGCCTGGGAGTGGATGCATCTCAGTGGTTCTATCCTAGTGGCCCGAAACAGCCCCCTTTTCCAAGGCGTCACTCTTGCTCTGAACAAAGCTAGTGTGGCCGTGACCTCTTGTGAACCAGTCTCAACCAGACTCGACTTGACAAGCTTTAGGAGTTTCCCGCTCGACCCGACAGTGACTGTGATCTGTGCTCCGGCCAATTCGGCTGATGACAAAACCGAAGATAAACAAATAAACAATTACTTGCTGGAGATAATGAACTGGGTTTCAAGGCGCGACGGACTTTCCATCGCAGGAGATTGGAACTCTTGCATATGTACCGCCAGCGAATCCACTCTCCAGACTCTCGGGAAGTTCGGTCTCTGTTGGGGATCCAGCGACGACGGCCGACTTATTGGTTTGGCCAAGGCAAACAGAATGACCATCTGCAGCATTTGACTTCAACGTCATAAGGAGCAACCACTCACAGGGTTCCGCTGCAACAGTCACGCCGTGCGCAACTCGAGCGAGCCCTGGTGAGATCTCCTTGGGCTTCATTGGTGAAGAATCGCCACGCTTGCCGAGGTGCAAAAAGGGGAAAATAAGCAGAACTAACCATCTATTCTTGTGCGCGTATTTTAAACGTTGTCCCTCTGCATGTGCTGGAGTCCTTGCACACTATCTGGAATACTCCTTGCCGCTCCAAAAAATCCAGAGAAGCGAGGAGTTTTATCACGGGGAAAAAGCTATTCGGTTCATTACTGCAACCGACCCACAAGAAGGCGAAATTTCCGTGGAAGGGCAGTGGACTCGAAAAAAGGCATCAGTGGAGGAGGCCGCCTGGACGGTACTCGGGAGAACAAAATGGCAGACAAAAAGTTGGATTTTTTCTCGAGAGCTGCAGCACTAAACGAAATCATATGAAGCCTAACTCGCGGGTAGTAATGATCGCCTAAGACTGGCTCGAGGTGCCACACGCTTTGCCAAGGCTGATCGCGAAAGATGCTGGATAGGAGTGGCAGAAAAAGGGAGACCGCCTCAGGGGCTGGTGATTTTGGTGAACTGCTCCTCTTTATTCGCGCAGCCTCGAAAAGATGCAGTAAATGAGATTCGTCTCTAGGTGACGAGGCAGGAAACTTGATACCTGACTAGATAAGGTAAATAGACTCATGGGTTGAACACCTTGGTCAGCTGCTCAACGGGCCTATGAAACCACCCGACGGACCAGCGGCTGTCAACTCCTCCAGCCCATTACGAAGGTAACTGAGACCCATCCGAAACCGCAAAAGCCACAGAATTATTCAACAAACCGAAGAACAAAATGGCCCCTGAGACACCAAGCATCCCTTTGGAAGGGTACAAACCCTGCGCTTTCTGAACGACCTACAGGTTGTGTACAATTTTTGGCTTCATCCGGCGAGGGGTACAATTTCCGCCCGACTAAGAAAAGTCTGTTCTGCTGCTTATTCCGAATATAAGTAGTAAATCGTCATGTGAGAGTTATCAAGCGTGTAGCTTGGTCGATGTGTCCGCAAAGAATTTTGGTGTGTCGTAAAAAACGTTTCTTTGAGGCAAGAAACCAGAACATTTACCGAAATCAGGCTGGCTTAGGCTGTGGCAGATGCCATGTGGTTCAAGTCACTTTACCGGGCCGAATGCTACAGATGGGCTACAAGTTCCGGCAGCCAAAGGCAGCTTGCCTTTTCGACCTCCGGCTGCTTTTGATTCGGTGGCCTCGAGTCTTTTTGGTCCACAATCCGATCCGATGGGATGCCAGATAGGCTTTTAGGGCCGTCAAAGGGAAACTGATCGACAGCTGGTACTAGGCTTCGTGGGTACGACGAAGAATCCTGTGAATTCTCACTCACGACCGAGTTAGATAGCGTAGTTTCTTCTCACTGGTGCTTTTTGGCTAATTTGTTGATTGGACAACGCTCCAAGCGTTGTTCGACTGCCCTGGCACTCAGCTTAGCCAGGGAACATACATCTCGGAAATGGGGTTTGCACATGATAGTGTTGTGCTAGGAGGCTCCCCGATAAGCTCCAACCAATCCCCCACCGAATCAGTTTCTCCGAAAGACTCATCGGACTAGAAGTGAATTAAGCCAAGAACAAAAGCTTTTACAACCCGCCCGGGTCCAACAATTTAACTACTACCCGCCAGCATCGACAAACCAAAAACGCCTTATCATTCAAACACTCAGGCTCAACTCCGCTTTTGAACAGCCAGGCAAAGGATGAAGTGGTATTACTGATCGAAAGTGCAAGGAAGCCCTATTCCAGCTAAGAAGCACACTTTGGATCAGCACTGAAATCCTTTTAAGGAAATAAGTTTTTGTTCATTTTGCCACAGTCGGCCCCCATACTCATCCATGGCTGCCTAACCTGGCCATTACAGGCTGGGAATAACAGAAAAATGAAGGCTTTTGACCATGGTGGCAAGAAGCAAAACCGCATATTCGAGTGGCACGACAGGATGGCCAAGGAAGAGGTAAGTAGATGATGCTCTGAATTCGACGCCCTAACCGTCATCCTCCAACGACGACGATGGCAGTGGTTCGGCTGTACCCTTTGGCGACCAGGGCCAAGAACAGCCAGACAAACAATCTGCCCCATAGCCCGCCACGGTTGGAGTTACCAGCTAGGTTGGCAGCTAAAAACACGGGCCGGTTCAGTAGAAAAAAACGTAGAGCTTCCAGACCTTCGGCCGGTACTTGGAGTCCGGGGACGGAAAAAGAACTGGATTGTGATCTGTATCGAGCCCACGTCTGCTCACCGCTTTCGGTAAGCAGTAGTCCGCAGTACCTATGAAGCTGACTTATTCCCTCACAGGAGACGGTCACGTAAAAGCCTAGGCAACTTTACGCGAAAATTCCCGACAATAGTCGTTGTTTTGCACTGGAATTCCATGCAGGTAGCAACTCCCGTGTTTGCCCTGCCTTTTCGAGGTCCAGTCTAGTTACGGCTGGCTAACCCAGATGACGGCTACTCTTGGATTTAAAAGTGGTTCCGGCTTTGATGAGAGTAATTCTGTATAGCTTGACCGCTTGCAGAATAGCGTAATGACTGTTGTCGTGTTCGTCTCGGGTTAGCCGCAGATGTTAGCTTATCAGTGTTTGCAAATGCCAAGGACTTCTGTGTTTTTGATTGCTTGGTGATTATCGTATACTTTCCTAACAAGTCAGGAATCATGGATGAGAATAGGTACAACCGTATTCCAAGAGAGCAGGAACAAAAAAGCTAAAAACAGAAATAAAGTAGTAGTAGTCACTTGGCAGTAACATCGAGTCCCATTATAATGCACTTAAACGACTGACGTCGGTGCGCTAAATACAGCTAATGACATGCATAGGAAAAAGTCCAAAATATCATAAATAAAGCGACAGAGTAGGTGGCTTTAATGCTGTATGAAACCAAATTCGGCTGGTGCAGAGGACCCAACTGAGTTCAGAGGTGAGAAGGAGGTCAGTATGCATGAACTGTATGCAGCTGAAGGACAAACGAATGCAGCTTGTACCAGGTTTAGAACAAATGAAAAAACCCGGAGAAATCAGCAAATGTCAGAAATGCTGTTGATAAAGTTAGCCTAGTGAAATAGCAAGTGTGAAAGTAAGATGAGGAACAAAATGTGCGAATGTACTGCGAAATGATACTGAAAGCAGTGAAGACGGAGACCGAGCCGTCATTGGTAGAATGCATGGTGAATATGACGGAATCTGTGATTAAGTATATTATCATGGAAGGCTAGGATGTGCCTTCGGGGTCGGTTGTAATACTTTTTGTTTCTTTGGGAGAATTCGGGAAGTAGTGAGGAAGGAGCACGGACATGCGATGGTCGACTCTGGGAGGAAAGTGAAAGTGACAGTCAGGTGCGAGGGGTTGCGTCAGCAGTTGACTGTGAGGGTGCTGCAGTTTGACGGGTGCTACAGTTTTGATAAACAGCTGAATCGCCAGGTGAAAGGGCACAAACGACGGCCACAGTAGGTGAAAACAGGTTAGACCGTCGGGTTAAGTTGGCGGATGCTGCCGGGTGCCTATAGATATGCTGGTATTCAAGATCGTGTAGTAGTTCTCGGTATCGAGACGTCCCTGCTGTTAAGAGTGCCCAGTAATCCTCAGAGAAACACGTTGTGAAGAGGCGAGGCTGCTTGTGAGTGGGACAGGGTAAAGAGATTGTGATCGCGGTAACCAGCCATAGCTGGGGTTGCCAGCCAGTGGAAAAGGAAATCAATGAAGTGGGCACCCCACGTGATATACAACAACCAAGCGACACAGTGATCGGACGATTCTAAACTTGAAGAGGAAGGAAAAAGCAGACGTCTGGAGGGTACCCTAACCGGGCTAGCCGAAGCTGGAAGGCAGAAGGGAATAAGGAATTCGAAAATAAGAAGGCACAATGGGCTTAGCGACATGACGAAGAGTGGTGGTAGTAACTTCAGTGGGAGTGAGGGAGATGACATTCTACGGGGAAACGTGACAGCCTACTTGGTCTGGGGTTGGTGGTAAACCGTGAAACAAGTTTGCCGGTGGCCGAACACATGTCAGTTCCCAGATATTGTGAATAAGTGCTAATAGAGTCTAATTACGTCCTCGCTATTAAGCCTAGTTAATGATAGTCGGTTAGGCAGGATCTAAGCGAATCTTATCTTCTGTAGGCAGTAAGACCTTCAGGGTACTCTTGGGGCTGTTGGAGGTTAACCGCCAAACGGGGAGGTAAATTTGATGCACTGGGAGCCTGAGCAGCAAATTTCTATAGTTATTCCAAGAGTTATGCGGCACATGCGGCAGTGGGATATCTACAACCCCAAGCTACCCTTTCTGGAAAAGTGGTGGTTGAGCCCACATAGGAACTTACTATGGCCCAACTGTCCGGCCATCGTTTTTGAGTTTGATTTTTACAGATGCTGAGGTTTGTCTGGTTTCCGCATTCTAACGTATAGTGACATTCGTGAGTTAATCCCGGCTTTGTGGTGGGCATACCGGTTTCCAAGGTTCTGAAGTAAATTGAGCCAGAGTGGAACTCTGGGCGGCATTCCAGCTGGGTATCATGGAACACGTAATAATCTTAGTCTACTAATATGCCTCTTTCAAACTTCGGTGTGTAATCCATGACACTGGAGTCCGTTTATGACTAGTGGCCTGGCTTCTCGTAGTAGTGAAGTGGTATTTGTTTTTTCCAGATGATTTTTTTCACCCAAATAATTAGCACCACGGTGTTCAACGCATTCGTTGCCCTGCGGCTCATTTCTGGATGCGTCGCCTATTCATTCCAGTTGATCATGCGGAAATCACAATTTTCAGAGGGTTTCTACCACGAAGTTTATTAGATCTAGGGTGATCAGTGAATATTTTGTGATGTCACAAGATTTTTGCGGTGAAAGGCGGCCCTGATAGCACTGAAGAATGGGTTCATTTAGTTAAACCAAAACAAGCAACGTAGGAGAGGGAAAGTGGGACGACAGTAGGTTTCCATGTTTGAATATGTGAACACTGATTTATAGATGGTGTTCGCTCTTCCAACCACGGTTGTTACTCAATCCTCCACAGAAGAAATTTATTGGTCTGCGCGGGTGGCCTTGGCTTGCAGATTAGGGTGTGCGTTCTGGTGACTTGAGGGCCGAAGGGGGTAGGGGCATTTTTGTATTGCATGTGTGGGAAGCTCAGTACTCTATCACCCCTATCATACGCGAGCGGAAGAAAAGCGGCTTATCTAGCAAAAAACGTAGACCCTGTCTGGGGTCTCCCGATTCACAGGGTCGGGTCTAGATCAAAAGTCGGAGGGCCCCTTTTCATCTCCACCCAGCTTCGAGAGGGATGTTCTCTGGAATAAGGTTTTTGCTTGTAAAGAATTTCTTTATTGTTGAGTAGTTGAGCCCGCCTGTAAAATTGCCGTAGCTCCCTAGCCCGCCATGGTTTTACACTTATTCACGTGGCGCTCGAAGCTGGCGCGAGTGGTCTGTTTTCCCCATGTTTGAGGATGGCCACTGCCTCGTTGGTCCTGCTACCGAAAGCTTTTTGGTAATTCCGGCACTGAGAGTGAAAAATGAGCGAAAGCGAACAGGCGCAAGAGAGGCATGCTTGACAGCTTGCGTCAGTTTGCCACAACCCAACACTCTTCTTGACATACACAAGTGGACAACCGTCGATCTGGTGAGCCACTTATGAGCGGGACTGTCAGGTTTTGGTGCCGGTTGGATAAGAAAATGAAGAAGAAAGGAGGACTGCGTGAAAAAATGAAAAATTTGCAAATGAGACGGGATAGGGCCCGATACCGCTAGCGCCATATTTTTGAGGGCTTATTAGAAGAATTGGGTCGCCGCGAACAACATAGAACGCCGTTGTATTTCAGCCATGATCACTGATTATAAGAACCTTCAGGGAGTTCATAAATGCATCACGTAAATGAGCTCAGGCTATATATTTCTGACCTACTGGACAGCAAAATGTCTTGATAACCGTGAAGTGAACAGCCGAAGATGGCGAAGCCTCCACATGCGAGGGATGAATGGAAGTTCATCTAGTCGTTTGAATATAAGGAGCTTCAGTAGTCACGTCGAACATTTCGGAGGTTGAGAAGAGGAAACAGTGGTACCAAGGCCAACTCCATTGCAGTGCTGAAAAACTTTCCAGGTAGGCAATCATTTGTCGATGGTTTTGCAGAAAACCCCTGGTTTATTAGATCCAAGGTACTAAAATTCTATGTCTTCGTCGAATGTTCGACCCTTGGTGGTGGCAAGGGAAGTCAGTATTCGTAAATCAGCAACGGTGGGGTTAGAATTTCGGGGCTGTTTTTTACTGTAACTTACTCTGTGATGGGCATGTCAGCTGAAATATAAGTCCTTAGCTTAGAGCAATTAAACGAAGTTTGCTTTCATTGCCAGCCTAGACCGACGTGTACTAAGTCTGAGGTCCCAGCTATGTGGAGGATGTGTGGTTAGGGAGAAACTTATTGACTCAGCAGACTTGAATGCACAACGGCGTATCAACTTATGTGAGGGAAACGGACTGAGCCTTGTGTGTATTGGCCATGTGGGGTCGGAGCGAAAATCGAGGCAGAGTAATTTTAGGGCTCAGGGAATAAGTACCCCATAGGGACGTTGCAAGTCACCAGTAAAAGTACGGCCCGAGTTAAGCGTACTAGAAGCTACGATGAGACAGTTTTCCAGATGACGTCGGGCATAGAGTATGTACGTAGGAAATATGGTTTTCTGTAGTTCGTTGAACGGAGAGCGGGACCTTTTATCTGCCTGGGCTTTGTGAGTTAATGTGACAGGTTACGAAAACTGGAAAGCGCTCAAAGAATAAACTCCTAGGCCTGGTACCGGGGGGTTTGCAGCAATGGGTAGCTGGTTCAGCGATAAGGTTTCGGGAAGGACTTGGCATCTGAAGGTTGAGCAAAAGCCCTCTGAGTTGAAGAAGATTGTACGCCAAAAGTCACACCGGCCTCCGAGTCGCTTTAGATCGCCAGATATTTTAGGCGGTATTAAGCTAAGGTTTTGACGGGGAAACTTACATACAATCTAAGTTTCGTCGACAAGGAGAATGGGGCACCATGGTGCAAAATGATGAGTAAGTCATCGATTTAAATGAGAAAAAGCTGAGGACCGATTACCATACTACCCAGCTGGTAGCAACAGCTGGCCGTAGGAGAAATTTATCAACAGAAATCAACTGCATTCGAGTAAGTAGGTATGATGTTAGTCACAATAAGGGAGAACTGGTGAAGCGGCGAAATCCGAGTTTTTTCAGCAGCAGAGAGAAGCACGTGATCAAAAGCTTTGGTCATATCAACTTACACAGCAGTGATTGATTTACTTTTAGCGGTGACCGTCTTCATAGGGTTTAAATGTTATAACGGAAAGTGATGCATGAAAGTGATTTTAAAAAGCCACGCTGCATATTATCAATGACAGTATGGGCAATAAGCTGTCAGACATTTGCCGTTTGATGAGGCATTTTATTATTGTGGAGTAGGCTGAAGATTGGCTGACGGGTCAGTGCCTAAAGGGGTCTTTCATTTGTCTTTTCTTGCAAATGAAATGGTAACCGCAGGTCTTCCACTGTGAAAACGACATACTGGGCTTGAGGGACAGATTTCAAGTATTCAGTTGCAGGATTAAAAGGTCGGTTTTTCCGGGACGTAAAAGTGTTGACAGGCCGTTCTCATGGCTACGACGAGTGAACTGTCAAACGCAAGTGAGCTGGTCGGTCACCCAGTTTAGAGCCAGTTCTAAATCTGAGGGCACTTACTCAGTGACGAAGTCTACGCAAAGCGGTAGGGCGAGGTAGTCCGTGGTGAAAGAATAAGCAAGGTAGGTATTGAGTGCCTAATCCATCACACATTGTTGGTCAAAGTTACAGGGGAACACCGGCGGATTTGCTCTGGCTTCTGTTCTCTAGTAGGCTGACCTACTACAACGTAATATTAGGGTGAAACAGTACAGACGCCGGTTTTCCGAGCATACCTTTGGTCTCGATTTTGATTGTTGCCGAGAGACAATAAAGCTACAAGAACAACGATGGGTCTGTGCTGTTGTTTTCTGCTTTCTGGAGCTTTGGACACGTATTCTGGTTGCTGTTGAAGACCAAACCACAAACTCAGTTCGATATGGTGCGGGAGATGGTAGCTGCGGACAGCGGGTTGAATAAGATAGCATATGGTAAGTCATTAGCCAGCTGACGGTCGCTTTGCAGAAAGAAATCGCCCCAGTTTACCGATCAGGGGGTGCAGTTAAGGATATCTCAGCTGGTCCCGGGAGACGGATGGTTGGGTGTGTGGAAAATATCATAAGCTTTCGGGGCTGAAAAGATACGTGACATCTTTCTGCGGCCACTTCCTGGGACGAGGTCGGGTACTATAGCCAAAACCCCAGACAAGCCAACAGTGGACAAAGACGTGGGACAAGGATTTTTCTGGCTGAAATCGCTGAACGCTGGGTTCAGCCACTTACATGGACGTATGATATAGAGTCCATTTAGTTGTGCAAAGCAGAGTGAATATTCCCGCAAGTGCTCCGTGCATTAGAATCTCCGGCAGTGAGCTTGAAGAAACAGAGCAGCAGTCAGAAGTGGTTGGAAGCATCAACAAAGTGGGCAAGATCCGTAGCGGTCGAGTCGGGTGGTCCATGGATGCACCTAATATGAGGGAAGAAGTTAGGTCAAAGAATTACTAACCACAAAGAATCCTGAAAGATGACCGTAGTTGGGTGGGAGACTGAGAAGCCGGAATGGAGTTTGTGGTGCAGATTGAACAAACTCTTCTCAACAAGGCATGTTACCGCTAAATATCTGTTAACCTATGACAGAACATAAGACTGATGGGACGAAATCAGTAGGCTAGGTTCCATTTACGACAATGACATCAAAGCCAGAAGACGGTGCCATGATTTGAAGGGTTGAAGTTTCGTTTAGTGCTGAGTGGGCGCTTATGATTAGGAGGGAGGGAGAATATTCTGATTTTGGGGGTGGCAACGGCTAGGGAGGAGGTGGTCGAGAGGGAGGTTGGTGGCGACGATTAATGTGGGGCTTCCATGGGTGGAGATGGCGAAGATAGCAAGGGCACCTCGGTAGTTTCCAAGATTTGATTGACTGAAGGTTGAAGGGGGAATTTCCAGGCAGGACAATACCCAAATCTCTTGGGTGAACTTTGAGCTAAAGGTGGGATGAGACGACTGGCAACATGGGCCTTGAAAGGTCTCACAGACACTAGCGAAAGTTTACAATATCACACTAATAGCAGTATATATCGGAGTTGAAAACAGCACATTGTGATTTCCCGAAAGCCGCCGTGACCAGGCAGTTTCATACGGTCCTTCTTTTTTCTCCGCTGGTAGGATGCCTTGTGCCGTTTTTCTTTGGTGGAAAATGGTTTTTCACTGACAGAGGTAACCGAAGTGTACTTCTACTGTTTGTTTTACTCGTGGTATATTGTTATCCCTCGTTTTACGTGAATCCAACAGTCTGTGTGCATACAGACCCATACACGCATGCATCTTCGGACACAGAGGTAGTCGTATTGTGGTGTTGTCTTACCTGAAGCTCTTGTAGTAATGAATACTAATCTGGATGTAATGCTGGTCATTCGTTTTCAAGTTCTGGAGGTCAGAAAACAGCTATGCATAAAGAAGGAAGGTGGAGGTGGTACTATGGGCTCGGGAAGGCCAACAGCGTAAAAACGTCTCATTTGTGGCAGGGCAGCACTATGAGAGCACCGGCGTTTGTATGATAAGTTACGTTCAAAAGGTATGCCAAGGGAAATCAAGTACCTTGTTAATCCGAATGCAAAATAGACTCGGATACTTCTCGTTTCCATGTTGTCGAGGTAGTGCCCTAAGAGTTAAGGCCAGCAATGAATCTGTGGTGTGTGGATTTTCATGCCACGATCCACCCACTGCCAGAATATCAAGGTCAACCGATCATGCCGGTTGGTTTTTTTGTATGATGTTTATTCCATAGGCCGGTCTAGAATAGCAGCTTAGAGGAACAGCCTGTAAGAGATCCAACGTGAATGCTCTTTTACGGCCCTTTCCCGTGACTATTCAACCTCTACATCAGCCGTGAGGCAACGTCGTGGTGTGCTGCATGCCTTGAGCCACTGCTCGTCACATTTTTTCTCGTTACCCAAGGCTAATATCTAGTACCCGCTGATGTGAAATGCAGCTATCGGTTTTCCTCACGAACCCTATTTGGATAAGCTCAGGTCCATCATCGAGAGACCCGCAAGACCAGCAAAGCATTTATACCGAAGAATTCACGGGGTCAGCAATGCTTGTCCCAAAAGGGAGGCGGTGTTACCCCGACTGACATTTTATTTCCCGTGAGTGCAAAGAACACTTATCCAGCGTTTTTTAGTTTTCATGTTCCGCTATGCAAGTGAATGAAATTATCATCGTCAAAAGCTCCACAGAATTGCAAAGTTAATAGTGATGTACCTTTTCAAGGTTTTACCTTTTTCAGATTTTCCTCCACCACCGTAGACTGCGTGCTAACAGACCCTCGCTGCACCCATTCACACAACCACTAGTACATGTTCTCGCCTAATGATAACCCTCGTGAAGCCGTTGCGCCACTTAAGCATACTTTTGCGTTTTTTGCGTTTCCAACTTGACCTTTATTAGTTACATCCGCTGGGAACGAAGAGGCAGTAGTCTCCTGCCTGTCTGTAAGTGCATACCAAAAGGCCGTTCAAAAATAGCCTGATTTTCGTCACCAAAGAAGTCAGCTGTCTTTCACTGGACCTCAGGCTCTGTTTGCTCAGCTCCAAGTTTCGCAAAAGAACCGGTGTCTGTCGCTAGAGGAAGTAATTCGCTGGTTTGTCAAAGCCGGAAATCAGGTCTAGACCAGATGAGGATGTAGATGCCTGAATGACCACTTATTTCAAAGAAAACCTCAAGCTGCTATACTTTGTGAATTTTCTCTTTCACCTGACGTAATCAAAAGCCCGTAAAGCATTTTGATGATCGATAAATTACTGCAAACTTAAACCCTAGGTGATGCTCAGACCTAGTTCATAGTCAATACGCAGTTGCACGTGACAATCCTATTTTGCGAGGAATGAACGGTAACTTTGTCTAGAGAACTGTTCCCTTGTTTTTCGTTATTCTTTAGTATCTTCGAACATATATGTTCTGACACTTGGAATATCAGGCAGTTCTCCATTTTGCCGCAGGCAGTTTTCGGTCAATCAGTCTTTGGAGATTGCACGAGAACAACTTGTGTAATCTAACGTCATTATTATTATTATGATTTCCCGCTTTTCTACAAGACAGTTTTTCAAATCCGGTGGCCGCTTTACAGATTATCGAGGGGCACCGCCAAGTAGTTCAGAATCGAACAGGCATCTAACCACTATTTGGAGAGATTTCAGTGTATCGTTCCTAGATCAAATTCTATGCGTTGTCGTAATCTACGATAAGTTATTGATTTCTATCCACAGGGGGGTTATTGGATAAATGGAATAAGGAGTAGGCAACTAGGATGGAACAGAAAAGAAGGAGGAACCCAGTTCAGGCGATTTTTTCACACTTCACAAGTAGCCCTATGCGTCCTAAATTTTGTGCGGGCAGAATTCCTCGTCATCCTTAATAATGTGGCCCGAAGTTGGCCCAACGTTACCCGTTAGCTCAACGTAGCCCAAAGGGCCTCCAGTTTGAAGGCTCGTTGGGAGCGTTGCTTGGGTTGTGAAGCAGCAAGAATTGGGGGGTGTTGGTTGAATGAGTAGTTAGAGTGAGTTAATTATTGTTGGGGGTGTCCGGCTAGGAAGAAGGCGACTGCTGTTAGGTAGTGAATACGGTAGAAAGGGACCTGACTGAGTCTTCGGGAGACAGAAAGTTAACTGAGGCACGGAGATGGTCGCCAGACTGCACTCGGGTACCGGCTGGGGAACAGAGTGGTTGGTATAGTTAACGAAAATTAGAAAGGGTGCAGAAGGAACAGAGTAGAATGAATCTAAGTTGGGTGGAGGCGATAAGGCAGCTAACAGAGTTAGTGTGGTGGGGTACGAAACCTTTCAAAAGGCCAGTGTGATTTCGATAGATTGTGCTCGTTTCTCAATATGTTTTACGTTGAAAAAACTTGTTCTTTGGGGGGCGAAGGGTTAGCCTCTGGGGACAAATCTGTATTGTAGGGCAAATCTGAGGTCGAGGGCAAGTCTAGATGCCTTCCCGAGTAGAACTGAAGAATGCAGTAAGGGGGCTCTGTGACCTGATTGCATGTTCAAGGTTGCTGAAGGTTTAAAAATAGATAGGCTTAGAAGGAGGAGGGGCGACCGTGTTGCGGCCGCTGACCCACCGTTGGTCATTAACTGCTAAAGCGTCAAAGGTTTGCCAATAAGCTTCTACACGTGGTACTTTTATTCGCTTTCTGTCGCTTGTTCCAGTAATTTTTACTTGTACGAATTGACTATAACCTCTTTCAAAGTACCTTATTCTCCTGTTGTGTGGAGCCATGTTGAGCTATTGCATTCTTTGCAATCGTCTCGTGTCAGGTCTGCCTAAGAAAAACTGCTGTCGGGTATGACTGCGTGATTTGATAAGCTGTCACCTCTTCATACATCTTGGACACCGTATATCACGTGGTCCTCCATTCGTTGTCCATTTTGATATTGTTTTGGATTGACTTTCGTATTTAGTAGGGTAAATGATTATTAGGAATCCCCTAATCGGGGGTAACGGAGTTTTTTTGGTTGAACTATGAGCTGGAGGCAGTCTAGTTTAGGTGGGCATAACATACGGTAAAAACGTTAAAATTGTGGTTTGCCAATCAAAGGTGGAGCTAATAAGATGAGTGGAGCTGTCTAGAATTGATGAGGGGTCCTACACTAATGAGCGGATGGGGTGGAGGAACCTTTATTGTTATGGACGACGCTTGGGGGGCTAAGTTCAGTTTAGTATTTTGTTCAGCCTTTCTGAAGTTCAGAGAGTTCTTCAGGCGGTTCAGGCTGTGAAAAAAATTGAAGAATAGCCTAATTCTGCGGGTACTTTGTGATTTTCAACAGGTAACCCCGTCGGCTGATGACTAATTTCAGGTTTCACAGAGTTTCACGGAGAAATGCTCTTTGCATTCGTACTAGGGTTGTTACCATGGGTGTCACTCTCGTAAACCTCCCTTTGCAGTAGGATCCCGCCCGGAAATATTGTGGTGCTTCTAAAGGGGGATTTAGCTGTGACTGAGGGCTGTCGGCTGGTTACGTGATTTACAACAGAGTGGCTTATAAACTGGAGCAGAAGGTGAGATGCGGAGCCTTTGAAAATTTCGCGATATCTGACACAGTGGAACAGTTGACAGTTAAGGTTAAACGCAGTTGGAATGATATCTTTGGCTGTTGAAAGAGTGGCTGTGTCGGAAATGTTGAACACGATAGCAATGTTTTCCTTGTTATGCCTCTGAAAGTTCAAGAAGCAACCGTGTTCAGTTACCTGGTGGCCAAAGGTGAGTTGGCCTGCGTATGGCGTGCAGATCACTTCAAACGCTACGGGCCTCAGCTGACGGGTGACCAGCTCAGCCTCCTCATTCCAAAAGGGAAAACCACTCGGCAATTTGCTTGTATCAGCCGTCCCATCCGCACCTCCTAAAGTATCTACCAGGGATAATGAATGAGCATTCGGCGCTTTTTGGGGTTTACTGATCTTGCGATGTTGGCCCCTGACCGTGATATGGGTCAGCTGGTGGGAAGGGTGGAAACTCATGTAGAGGTGAAGTGTTGGGGCGAAACGTAGCAAGGCTCAAGGTTGGATGGACGACACACGAGCATAGAGATCAAGGCAGACTAAGGTCTCTGTGTGTGGGCTTTTGTGGGAGAGTTCTTGCAAAGGGAGCCCATCGTTAGCTAAATTATTTATGTACTAATTAGTCCAGCTTGAAATTCGAGGTCGTCTCTGCTGATAATCTGACGTTTACCGCAATCCCCCGGAAGACTAAAGAATCCACCGAACTTTCTGATCTTAAGGAGTGTCTTTTTACTGCCTTATCCCTGAAGACAGCTTGGAGGTGATTTTTGCAAGTATGCTTCGATCAGTCTACTGCCCTTGGATTTATTACACCAAAGCATTGTTGAATTTCTCCAAAGATTATCCTAGAGGGCTTAGTAAGCCTATGCCGACATTGGCCCGGAAGGTGAACTGAAGTGGCGCAGAGCAGGCAAACTAGCAAAGCCACCTGACCAGATTGTGCCTTGTAAATTGGCGACATTGCTCGGCACGTTGAAGGGAATGTATCATGGCTGAAAAAGATTACCGCAAGCATCAAAGACTGTGCATGATTTCTGCAAAGTCCTATCGCAGTGAATGAATAGCAAAAATTATGCCAGGTCTGGACGAATAACAGAACACAGCAGCTTGAAGTACGGATCACATATAAATCCTCAAATCCAAGGTCGCACTTAATTAATGACTCAAACGCGTGATAAGGAATATCTGCTTCCTGGACGATCGCCATGTCCACCAAGGCTCAAATGAAATTTGGTTTTCTGTAGTCTCCTGGCAATTCAGTGGCCAGGGGTTCAGGAAGTCTCATCAAGGATGTATCAGAAGTTTCTGAATCAGGATCAATACGTGAGACATTTGGAACTTCATCCGTATCAGCAAGAATTTCAGGAACTTGATAACAAGCTTCACCAATTTTTCCGGTGCATCGACCCAAAATTCATGTCCAAAATTTGTACCAAAGGATTACCAGACTGTCACAACAGCATTCCAGAGGCTGCTCGTAAATCACTCTTTCATTTGTAGTGTGAATAAGCAGACTCAATACCATTTGCATTCGGATAAAGAGCTGGACGGCTGAATAATTTTACTAGACTAGGACATGTGTTGCCATGAGAAGCATTTATTCACCGGGGCAGAAAAAGCCCACTCCTGTTTCAAGCTCTTGGATGTATGACGGAATGATCATCCTCCCGACCCTCTCTAACTTTCGGAAGAAGCTTTCGGCAGCTCCCTTCGACCGTGAATACCTGAATGCAGTAATAAGGTGAAGATATCTTATTCCTTTAAGCCAAGTGGAAGTTTTTTCGGCAGTGAAGTAGACTCCATTATCAGTAACCACTGCGTGAGGCACTCCATCACATATAAATTTCTTCCACGGGGCAGTTAGTGTGAGGCCGCATCGGCTGGTGTTATGAAGCATACGTCCGGCTAAAGCAAATACGGATCGGTAACTTCCAAATCCCAGTGATTGTTCAAGAACTGACCGCAGCAGTCGGCATGGATTTTCCAAGCTTATCAAGATACAGCCCATGAAGTCCATTTAGAAGGCTGAGAAAAGGTTTTTTGTATACAAGAGTCGCACCTTTTGGTGACGTGAAGTCCAGGTTGTCTCGTATTTTTCAATTTTCCCAAGTTCAGACTTATGGCTGTGTTTATCCTAGTATATATCACCGCCTTACAGGCAATAGTGACCTATTCACAAAACCAACTGCTACACACCACGGTGCCACAGCTAGTTATTATCACTTGTTAGATATTCTTGGCCTCATTTGCATTTATTAACAATATGCACTACTTATCCAACAAATCCTCTTTGGTTCTCGTCGCGGTATAATCTATCTGGCCTGTCTACATCCCACTCACTTTAACCCTGTTCCTTCATCAGTCTCGCCATGCCGATGCCGGTGCCCCTTCTAAGGATTTTTCCTGCTCCGCAATTTTATCCTGCCGTCCCTGATTATCTACAACTCCCTAATTCGCCGTCATCTATTTCTTCTTATAAAAGTGCACTCTCGTCGTATCCTGTCCGTCGGCCTCAGACATAAAGTACATTTCTCCATGCCACTTGTCCCAGTGGTTCTCACTTCACTACAGTACGCACCACATGTTGTGCTGATGCTATCTCTTTATACCGCACAACGAAATTTTACTAACTCGCTAACCCTCTACGAACACAGTGCTTCTAACCCAAACCACATGGTCCACTTCCTCTCCCCCTTTGGACGCACAAATCACGCCATGGCCTGTGGGCATGTAGCTCTCTCGTGCATTTCTGGCCTGCATAAAAATTTCGGTTTGTGTCACGCTGATCGACCGACGTCCTACTACCTTCTTACCTTCGTCCCAAACTTTGCCCCATCGCGCCATCCCCGTCCTCCGCCAGCGCTCGGGAGATACGAATCCCTGAAGTTGGCAAATCCAAAGGGACTCAGCACCTCCTAACAAATGAGTCACGCTCTGTCGTCCTTGTCGACGTGGACAATGCAGTTTCGAGTAGTTCGTATGACCTCAGACAGAGTTTTGTTGAACCTAAAAACAAGATACAGCTAATTTCCAAAATCTTTCCAAAGGTCTCTCCTTTGGCTGCTCTTCCTAACTCTGTAGCAGTTACATCCTCAGAAACCCAGTTTCGGTAGGGCATTTCCTCGATTTAGTAACGACTGAAATACACCACTGCTTTACCAACTCCAAACATGCCCTGGTTTTGGATTTTCCAGACTCTGTACTCCTACCTTCAGTCAAACACAACATCCGTGGTTTATGCAAAGTGACCCACCACAGACGCCGTTGCAGAGAGCCTCGCGAAATGTCCCTGCGATGTAGCGGCCTCTGCCATTCCAATTCACGGACAACTCAACGGCTAGAGAGTTCATCTGCGAAAAATCGACATTTGCCGCCAGCTTTTCTTTTAAAATTATCAAGATATTCCTTAATAAATCAACTCTACAGTGGGAATTATTTTGACCACGTAAAAGAATTTAGCCCTACCTCTGCACGCTTGCCCCACTGCAGCTGACATGAAGGGTACTCGATGCGCCACTGACAGAGTGCCCCCAGCAGGTCCAGCACCCCGTGCTGTTTACCTGCAAACTGTCCGGCTAAACTCACCTAATTCCCCACCCCTGTTTCCATTCCCACGCAAAAGACCCCTTCCACAACCTCTCCCGGTAGATTCTACCCTCGGTAGCTTTAGTCCCCCGACCTGACACCCCAAAAGGTACTGTACATCAGTGTCAAGCCCACACCCCCTCTCAGCTTAGTCCCGAGTCAAAACAGGGCTCTGATGAAACCACCAATCTCCTTTGTACTTCTTCCCATCAATCCTCCGAGCAATTAACACGTGATATCAGCCACCATTCTCACTTTACCGGCACTGCAATATACCCTTTTGATGAGGGCTTACACCTGCCACATGATAGTGCTCCCTGCGAGTGCCCCTCTACACTTCCTGTGAGTCCACCTGTAAATCCACCTAGGTGCGTACTTGTTCAGCTGAGCGCTTCACACAAAAGCCCTCACTTCCAATCAACGTTTGCTGAAAACCTGCCTTCAGACCCTAAGGGAGACAACCAGCTGAGCTACCATTCAGTTCCCTCCGACGCCGTGGATTCTATGCATGAGAGTAACCTCCAGAGCCATGCCTGTGCCACGAATCCCTCAGCTGCCCCATCCCCACCTCCGCTATCTCTCCCCTCTTCTGATCGAAAGGGATGCATCAATCCCTCATCCAAATTGCTACCGTATATGCTTTCCTGACCCCCCCGACGCCAACCCCCATATCGTGGCCTTAGCATGCCTCCACAGTTTCCTCCCACTCCTCTTTGTCAGTCTCCGCCCAATGACGAAGAACCACCTACGAACACCAGCAAGTGCCCCGAGATAGTACTTGCATCCCACTTTTCCGCTCTACACAAGCACTCGCCCCACTTGCCGGCCCCCAGTACCCCTCCAGAGCCTCTAAACTTCTCCAAGCCTTGCTACCTCGTTTCCACGACCCAACTCACACTATCTCCCAGTCACTCACCTACTTCCATCCACCCTTACGCTTGCCTGTCAGCCTTGTACTGGTCCGGTCCAACAGGCAACTTCCGCCGTCAGGAAGTCACCTTTTTCCCAACCGGTGTCCCCATATCCCTGGCCTCATCGATGCTCGCCCCATGGACCATATCGACGACCCTGCAAAATCTTGTTATTTATCCCTCACAAAGACGGCCCCCTAGCCATACCTCGTCTGTCCTTCCCAGTTGGCCGGTGCTTGCTCATGGCTCAAACCATCCTCCGGAAAAAATATCGGCTAGGCCTCAGACACTCAACGTGATCGCGAACGATATCCACCGCCGATGTCTCTTCCGGACACTATCAGGGATCTGAGAGAAATTCAGCTTCCCAACAAAGAAGCTGAAGCTCTAAGGAGTCGCACAATAGCACTGAAACTCTCACTTCCACAAGAAACTAGGAGCTCAAAAGCAGCAACTACTAATCATTACGTTCCGTCATGGAATAGAAAGTCGGTCATCCCTTCTGATGTTTCTGAAGACCTGAACCTTACCTTTGTTAATTATATGGCCCCTGCCACGCCACTGCTGCTCTAAGTTCTCTTGCTGCCACCAGCTCCCTCCTTCCCAGCCTAAGACTTGCTGTAAACACTATTTCCGGGCTAATATCCCTCTACAAAAGAATCTGTCCATCCTAGACCGAATGAGTCAACCTCAGCCACAAGTATTCACAGTGGATCGGAAATTTCACTTCCATTACCAGACTTACTAAACTTCTCATTCAACCCCAGTTAAGAGCGGTAAACTGAGAGCGTTCAGACACCATACCACGGCACAAACGAAGACTTTATCACAAACTCCCTAAATACAGCCCCATTAAAAGTACTCCTGTCATTTTCAGGGCAATGGGAACGATCTTTAAAGGCAGCTTTATGACCCATCTTCTCGCTCCACACCCTTTTAGCAAGGAGCATCAAGGGTTTCTCTAATCACCGTTGGGCCCTATATGCCAGCTCGACTTCTTTCCCCGGTCACTAGTGCCGTTAATAGCGGGCAGGCATTAGTCATTCTCTACCTCGATCTCTCTAAGGCTTTTGAAGGTATTCCGCATCTCAACCTTATTGCTAGACTGCAGTTTTGGCGTCATCGGCCCACTGCTTTCTTGGTAGTAACCCTGTCCCACTTGCCGTTCTTAAGTTAACCTCACCAACATCCATACCTGTAACTCCAGACTTGTTGCAAGTGGCTTTATACACGGCGGTCTTCTGAGGCTCTCTCTATTTCTAATGTGTGTCTGCTGCGCACAGTATCTACTACGTGCAAGCTCGCCGTTCTTGCTTGTGGACGATATAAAAGTAGTCTACTTTTTCTAGCTTAATGATGCTACCTCTGGGCTGTGCAACATTTCCACGGACCTTTCCACATTCGACTGTCGGTTCCTTTCCTGGAGAATGAATTTTTTCACTGATAAGTTCGAGGTCTTCACCTAAAAATCTCATTTGTCCCCTGGATCTCCAGTTGCCTGTCAACCTTCCATCCATGAAATGGGCCTCAACCAATCAAGCTCTCTCAGCCTCTCTGGGCAAGCCTCTATCCAGCCGACCAGGGCTATAAGAATCGTGATCTTTCTCTTGCTCTCCCCTAGTCCCCGGGACTGTGTCATCGGCCTATACCAATCCCAACATCAGGCATTTTCTTGATTATTGCCCGGTAAGCTTTTCCCGGCACGTCAAAGCCTGACAGAGTTGGGCTGGAAAGTATACATACGCATCCTATCGGACAATTGCTGGGTTGGTCCATGCTGATGAGCAACAGAGAAGGATGCCAACGGCTCCGCTGCCTTAGACTAAACTTGGTCTCCTTGCGTAACTTGCTCCATAGCCGGTCTTTTCCCTCTATTCCATTAGGCTTCTCCTGGGAAACCCCTTACCCACTTCAGCACAGGCCTCTTATTATCCCTTCTGCTATAGCAAAATCGGCCATACAGTCCCACTTTTTCCGTCTCGTCAAGCTTAAGTTCTGGGATAAGTTGGCCACCAGCATTCGAGCCTATTAGACCAAGTCACAATTTCTATCGGTACTCACTTCACATATAAAAGTTACACTGGCACTTCGGTTATCTGATATATGCTTATCTGACGGTGTGGTATACGGGAGGGGTCTCGACTTCCAAGTCCGGTCAACCTTTTCGAAAACCTGTCACCCGCCTACCGCGGACACAGTCAGCGATAAACAGTCTCATCTGACTGACAGGATTCTGGACCCCTGACCAGTCGCGGCTATTCTCGTACTGAGCAAGCAGAATTGGAAAACCATTACCTTCTCACACTCCACTTCCCCTTTTACCCATAGTCACAGTGACCCCAATGCTCCTTCCTTCCTTGGATTTTATTTGCCTTCGTTAACCGGTAATTCACAGCATGGGCACACCCTGACTGAAGCTCTATCTGTTTTCTCTTTCCGGCTCTTCGCTCATGCGCTTCTTACTCCCATCATCGGTTGACTGTCCTAGCACCTTGATAATTACTTCAATTATAGAGCTCCTGGCCATAGCCGCTCTATGGTTGTTTAATAATAGCTGGCTCCACTGGTTCCGTCCTTCGAGACCCCAAACAACCTAGGCACCCGATCGCAGACCATATACCTTCAATTTTGGACTACACCTCATGCGTGAGCATGGGCGACCATTTGTGCCAATTCCAGTGGTGCTGGTAAGGTAAGATTCACCGACAGGGCTGGCGCAGGCCGTCTGCAAAGAGGTACGGGCGCAGTTCGTCTAGTGGATCCCACTCATGTGTTAACTTCAGTAAGTGTTGCTCAGGTTGGATGTCCTGAGCATGGTCAGACCCACCCATTAGCACCCTTTGAGGATCACAAGCTCCCAACGTCTCGGTTCTTCCACGATGAGCTCACCTAATGGTGTTTTCACTATTCCAGCCGCTTCCTGTTGTCAATTCACAAATGTCTTCCCAACCACCTTGATCTTATTACCACTGTTGCTTTTCGACCACCTTTTGCACACTCATCAGTTTTGCCCGCACTATTTTCGTATTTCCTTACCAGCCCCACCCGAGCACATGCTCAATCACCATGTTAGGACTTGCAGTCTAACCTCTGCATCACTTACCTCCACATTTATTATTGGTTCATCTCCACCATACATCTTGGTCTTTCCATCAGCAAGTGCATCGACTGGTATCTTTTGGTCCACTGTTTTTATACAACTGCATGCAGGCACGCAGTTCTCTAGCCCCATCGTTCCAGCTCCGCTAAGCGAATAGTTCTTGAGCTTACTAATCCATCACAGGTTCTCTCTTCCTAGGGCTTACTTTTTTCTCGATCTACATCATGTCTCATCAGTAGTGACGTGATCTAGTTAGCCGTTACCCACCTGTTCCTCTTCGGTCAGTTTTCTTATCTCCTGTCGTATATTTTTCGCCAAAGATGTTTTCCGAACCTTCCTGGTTGCTCTGTTTCCCAGCATTCCATCTGTTATGAAGACGTTACTATATCACGAAATTCACGAACGGTTTCAAACTACGTGGTCTGTTCTCCTTGCACCCTCCGATCTTCCACACCCCCATTTTGCTCCTACGTTATCTTCGTTACAACTTTTGTATTCTGGCATCGCAGTCAGGTCCACTTCCCAGTTCCCTTTCTCAACTGATAGTCCCCTTCGATACGGTCACCCGGGGACTATATTTGCCGTGCTTAACTGGCCTTTTCCATTGTCATTATCTTGCTGCCCCATAAAGCACGTCCACTTCTCACAGCCTTTCTCATTTTCGGCTATCAGCAAGTTATGCACCCGCTTCGAACAAGTTATTCGATCTACACTTCCCTGCTCCCTTTAATGGCTTTGCTCATCCTTAGTTCTTCATGAACTGGGAACCACAACCAACGTTATCTCTGTACTTCCAAGGTCGTCCTTCTCTTCTTGCCGACCCACCATGTTCCTACTCTCATAAGGAAATCAATTGGCCGTTATTTTCCCAAGTAATTTAAAACCGCCTGATATGACTCCACCTGCCTCTTATGCTCACTCGTATTCCCATGTTCTAGCACTCCACCATCTCACTCTTCTGCTTACCTTATATGTTTATACACGTCCGCCCTACTCCCTTCAGTTTTTGCCAGCTACCTCTTTTGCAGTCTTCCCGCTGCCTCTCTTGATATGACTCCATTATGAAAATATCTGTACCTCAGGCACCGTTACCACTCTCTCAAAAACATTTTTCCTGTCCGACCTACCTTTTAGGACCTGCTCCACCTGCCCCGTGTTCCACGATGAGTTTGGCATCCTGGTATTGATCACCTGTCGCAGCATAGCAAAGCCTCCCTGCTAATCATTCTTTTCCCATTTACATCAATTTATTCCTCTTTTTTCCTTCCTTTCCGCAGCCATTCAAAACGGAACTTTGGTCCCTCCCACGTAAAACTCTGAACTTATCATTGTGAGCTGTTTGTGCGGGTATATGAATAAGGACAATAATTTGGTAACTTTGGACAACTCGAACCTCTCAGTGAAAGCATTGGTAACACACCGGAGGACGGCTGGGGAAAGGCTCAATTCAAAAGGCGAAACCTTGTTCAGATATGAACCAAATGGGGTGACAATATTAGTAAAATCAAGAGAATCACCATGTAAATAAGCTTGCCTATAAGTGTTCTTCGAGCCAGTGTGTGAGAGGTGGCTGCAGGTTTGAAGGCAAGAAAGTATATCCTCAGGATTCACAAAAGTGCGTGTACGCTAACGAAGCCTTGCATTCAAAGTGGTCTGGTAATCACCACTTTCTCGGACCGCTTCGGCTGGACTTCAGAGTGGCAAAAAGGGGTTATATCCATTGGGACGACAAATTGGGTTCAAGAAGCCGTTTGGCAATCTACTTATCGAGAACCTTCTACACAGGTTCCCGAAGTTTGCAGGCCTCTGCCAGGTCCCTCACGAACACAGGATCTCTGTCAACACCCATCTTCTTGGGAGTTATGTAATGCTTCCGGAGGCTTTGTAGCGTAGCATTAATAATAATTCAGGCAACGAAAAGTGTTTCCGTTGCAAGAGTGTTGTAGAAAAGCCAAAGCCTTTTTTGGTCTTCGAACCAAGTACGGGGGACCATTCCCGGTGACCAAAGAGAAGCTGCTAAAGGAATGTGCAGTTCAATCTGTGAGAGAAGTTATGCAAGGGTCCAAAACCAGCGTCGTATGTCCAGCTATACCCTCACCAAAAAAGTGAGTCTGATGCAGATGCACACTGGGAATGTCACAAAGTAAAATAGAAATGGGAATGAAAGTTTTGACATTACCGGTAGCCGCAGTGAAATTATACCGAAGAGTACCACTAGCCAGAAAAGACCACAAAATAAATTTCTGTGCGGTTGCTTTTACCGCTACTGGAAGACTGGGTGAAACATCTGGGAAAGAATTGCTCGGTGGGTGGGAATGTTACTTTCGAAAAGGCCTACAGACTGACTAAGTTAGCCAAGTTTTCCTCACCCAAAACGCCGAGCACCACAAGGCCGACAAAAGGCTCGAGAACTTAGATTTCTACACAAATCATACTGACCAAGTGAAGTCCTAGCTGGAATTGCATCATTGTGAGCTCGCGAGGATTGTAAATGACCGACACTCACCTGTTTAAGTCGACGAGGAGTCATTCAATTACCCATGACATTTTCGAAACTGCTGCCACGCAGCATGGTGTGAGATGTGGACTGCTTGGATTATTCGCATCTTGGTACTTCTCATAAACTTCGCAAACATGCTAAAAAGCAGGTCCAAGAAATAAAAGCCTTTTATGCTGCAACAGTTTATCAGTGGTGCCAGCGATTAGACGGTCACGAAGGTGCGTTTTTAGCTGATCTCCGAGATTACAAACCGCGGCCTCTTTGTAGAGCTGGTGAATAAACTTCCGAATATCCTGCGAATGCCCCCGTCGAAGCTGATGAAATCTCGCACGTTCAGCAACTTCAAAGTTAACTGGTTGGCTAGAATAGTGTACAAAGTCCCTAATGTCTTCGCACAACAGGAAAACGGGCCTCTGCCGGTTAGGAAAGCCCATGATAATGGAATATGCTGATCATCCAGCAGTACTCAAGAAGACCGTAACTTTGCGTTCATCCGAAATTTTCTCAAAAGCAATACTCCGCAGTGTGGAACCTTCAGGCTAAGACCCACTCTCATACTCTGAAGCATTCAATCCATCAACTCCACAATACAGGAATGCATGATTTTGAATGAATGCCAAGAACCATTACGATGGCCATCACAGTTTTTCTGCCATGATTATAGGTATTCGGTACTTGGCCCTTTTGGGGTCGTGAGCCCTGGGTAGTTCGTAACGTAAAACAATCTCGAATATTTTAACCCATCGTGGTAAGGAGTACGCTTTGAAGCAAGCTAAACGAGAAACTGGATTGAATGTAGTCGGCCATTACTCGTTGCTTTTGGTTGGCATTCCTTGTTACGGGCACTTGGGCCATTCGTGGGTAAACCGAGAACTGGACGATATCATTTCTCAATGGGCCATTGACTTTGTGGCTTTTAAGCTGTTGATCTTCCAGGGCATGGCACCGTGACTTGATTGCGATTGAACGGCCATACGACGATGAGCTGGAGAACAACGGTGATGTTTCTGCTTTGGAGAAGGTTATTACACGAAGGCAGAAAGTTCCTGGAAGTCAACCGGGCTGTACTCCCACCTCTTCTTGGAGGCCGAGGAAATCACTTCTAAGCAGTACTTTGAAGCGCAGGTTTGACAACATTGAAAATTCAAAATGTTTGCAAGAAATGCATATGTGTCGGGTAGAAACTTTGCTGTGATCCACAGTAGAGCAGGACGGTGAGGTTTGGGCCCTTATAATCTCCGAGTTGATAGGTTGAAATTCACGTCTGAAAACGCTTACAGCTGCCACTAAACCACAGTGTTGGTTGGTGCTTCGTAGGATATTCCGGAAAAAAAACTGGCGTCTTTTTATGATAACAGGCTTGGGGCTACGGCCACGAACATACTAGGCGTAGAGGGCTCGAGGGCAGAATTCACCTGTATTTTGTAGGTTGTGCTTAATAAGCACCTTGGAACTGATCAAGCTTGCCACAAGTTTTACTAGCTGGTCTTGGGCTGGGCTTCAAGTACGGGAATGTCTGCTCCAACCACAAAGGTAGCATTTTTTACCAGCGGCTGTCAGAAAAGGTGTTGGAACGAATTTGGGATGTGGCGCCAGGCATGAACTGGAGCGGGTTGGACAGCAAGAGAATGACCGCTTACATATTTTTGATTATTTGTTTTTAAGCTTGTTCGGAGGAACTGGTACCGTCTTCAAGGTTCACTTCTTATTGCGCAAGAAGCTTTTTTGGACCCTCGGGGACCGCAGACAGATTAGGGTGTTACTCACTGAGTTGCATGTGTCTCAAAGCAGTAACTGCCTCGAAATCACAATCACTCACTAAGGATTTAAGTTCCTTCTAAAATCGATCAACGTCTTGCCCGCTTTATTGTTTCAGGATTGCTGGATATCCAGAGTACACCAAACTCAAGCTCGGAAGTAAATTTTTTCTGCACCGCAAAGACAGCTCCGCACTCCGTACTTCCCGAGATTTGATTGTAGAGAAATGAACTAACACAGTACGAAAATGTTCAGCCTGCAATGGCTTGCAGCTTCTGTAGGACCTCTGAGCAGAGCTTAGCCAAATTCGCTACGGATCCTGAAATCAAGAGGCGATTATTCGTGAAATTCTACGAATCTAGATTATCAAATTAATAGTAGCCCGAAACAGGCACAACCCTCAATTATGCGATAACAAGGACTCAACAAACGTGAACCAAGTTGCGGCTTGTGAGAAGGGAGCACGTGCATCACGCAGGTCCAGAATAGAGATTTGACAGAGTAGCTCGCTGGACGCGAACAAACGAACGTTGGTTGATGAACAGATACAGAGCATAAAACAAGTCAATAATGCATATAAGTGATTGATGCTAAGAAAACATGGAACTGCGGTGTTTTCCGGGTGGCTTTTCCACAACCACTCGCTTCCGCTTCTGCTTCTTTGAGGTCGATGTTCAGGATGCGGAACTCGTGACTCCATGGCGTGAGTTCACCTGGTGCGCCAGGAGCAACATTTAAGTACTCGGGCGGGATATGGGAAGGATTCACGTTGTTAGTCCAGCAAATTTAAGTGATTGTGGCAGTGGAAGATAAAGAGTTGCAAACGGCAGGATCAAAAATTGGTAGCCCTGCTTACCTTGAATTACAACAAGCTTTCCGTAGCTGAAATGTAAGTAGGGGAACCTAATAATGGGCTGTA
Source organism: Fasciola hepatica (assembly GCA_948099385.1). Lineage (NCBI taxonomy): Eukaryota > Metazoa > Platyhelminthes > Trematoda > Plagiorchiida > Fasciolidae > Fasciola > Fasciola hepatica. The sequence goes on from CANUEZ040000142.1 coordinate 20,048,377, forward strand.
TGAAACACCGTGAAAGACAATATGGTGGCACTCGTTATTTCGCTCTCACCACTGATAACTTCACCCTGTGGCCCAATGATCTTACCTAAAAAGCTTTTCTCCAAGAACCTTGGGCTACTCTCCATCACTGTCATCTCTGTGCCGACATCGTGCTCCAGTTTATCTTTGGTAATTTCAATGACTTCACACCTGCTTCATAAACTTGCTTCATTCAAACCTCTTGAAAGGATAGAGTTTTATGTGCCCGCACAGGCCATACACATTTTGTTGAGGCTGTGGTGTTCTACCCACAGCCTGTGGGCACCGGAAGAGGGCTCTCTGGACTTCCTCCGAAACTATTAGTTGCAAAATTTGCAGCACATTTATTCGTTCACCTTTTCGCCCTTGAAGTTCCCGTACCTGAATAATGGCGACTGCTCTGAGCTTCTACTCTCCAATTAACATAATCATCTAGGTTTAGTTGTAAAGAAACAAATTCTGGAGAACGGAGAGACTCAATTACAACATGAAAGCCACTTTAGTTCAGTGAGGGAAGCCGAAAGGTAAGAAATCTAGGTATGTTTCACAGCAAAGAAAATTTGTACCCTCTTTGAGCTTACTTTAGTATCTTTATCGCCATACTTTGGAAGAGCCTTTGGGCTCGCCGCTTCTCCGGCTTACTTGATTATTCCCCTCGGCATGTTATGAATGTGACCTGGTCCATGGTTGGTGGTTTTCTGCTACAGCTAGTTTGGAAGAAATTTGTTCTTTTTGCCCACTGTGCTACTTTGCGGCTTAGCCCTGTCCAGCCCAGTTCGGTTTGCGCGGGGTACGTAGCGGGCACAGTCAATCATGAGCCCCGAAATTTCTCAGTGGTACGCTCATAAGACTTGCTCCCTCGGACGAGCAATGACTTGTGTCAAACCCGAGCTAAAAATAAGGGGAAAAAGAGGATCTCATAGCAGTTCCACCCCGGTGGGCATTATTCTTCTTCAGCTTTCAGTAAGTCGTTATGCTGCAAACGGGAATGTTCATTAGCGTAACGTCTCATATGGACCCTAGTGGTCAAGTGTCTATCCAGTTAACGTGTTCAGCGGCCACTGTCAAAGATTATCTCGTCCCAATTACAACCTAGGGCACCCCTGAACGCGTGGAGGATTTCCGGTTCTTTCACCACTTCTGGCAAACTATTGCACCGGTTTACTCCCATAATGTAGAAGAAGTGGAATCTAGCTACCAACTCCGATGGATTTTTCAAAGGCCTGTTCTCGTGAACGTTTGTTCGTATATCTGAGGTCATATAAAACGGACCGTCTAGACTGGAGCTGTAAAACCCTTGGAAGTTTTTACAGATTCTCTCTGTGGTCTCCTTCTTTTCATAGAGAAAGTCCAAAGTCTAGGAATCTTGCTCGCAATTCCTGCCACTCAACCATCACTGCTGCAAGATTTAGCACCTTTCAAACCAGGTAACATTTTGTGGAATAGTGACCTTGTTTGTTTACTGACCGGAAGTAGGTGTGACTATAGCCATGTATACTACCACAAAAACACCGAACTCCCGTCGCAACAACGTTGATCTCAATCCGGAGAGCTCTCGGAGTGCCTGTTGCTCCGCGATTGAGCCAAGTCAGGTCACTTTCCTTTAATTCAACGCGAATTCGGTTCGGATCACAGAAAGTAGCCTGCAGCTTGCCAACTTTGTCTGCGTCTCCTCAACTTCAAAAACCTGTGAGTTCACGCGTGGTTTGAACTTCCCAACAGCCTTTAGTCAGAAAAGCCTCCTCATTGTTTGGAAATCGTCATTCCATCCCGACCGAAGCGTGGAAACGAATTATATGTTGTGCCTAATGATGAAAAAGTTCATTCTCCGGTTAAAAGTCCTTGTTTTTCTCACAGCCGTGCTTTAAAGGCTGAAAGTGGCGAAAAACCTTGTTTCTTACTCATTCAATGGTATCAGCATGAACTGACTGCAGATATAGCAACTTTTTTGAAACATTCTTCATGGACATATTTTTAGGTTTTTAGTGTCATCGCATTACAGTTTCATTAGGATGTTCTTTAAACACAGCACAAGCCATCATCAGAATGAGCAACTTAGAAGTTACTTTTGCCAATGCCGTCAATAACAAAACAACGAAGTTATACACCAAACCCTGCAAAAAGAGGGGCTCTGGAGTAATCGATAACACCTTTGGCACCAGAAAACTTGTTTCAATTTGGTGGAAAAGGTAATCGAGCCAAAAATTAACCACACATCCTCAAAAGTGATATGACCCATGGCTTCGGGTTCGCAAGTTGTTGCTTTCACTTACTCTAAATAAGAGATTAGCCGAGAAGTTAATTTCGAGAAACCAGTTTCAAAGGACGCAATTCGAATCACCAGTCTGAGAGACAAAAAACCAAAATGAAGCCAAAAATCGGCTTAGATCTGCCACCTGATTCCAAAGGAAGGAAAGCAAAAAGGCAATCTTCTCTGAGGGTGCAGACCTAAATTGTAACGGAGTTCAAATCGTTTGGTAGCTGATAAAACGGCCAGATGAATAGGTACGTAGCATCAAACGTGAGACGGAAGTCACGGCGGACAGGAATAGGAAAGTAAATACCAGCTATTTGCGTTTTTCTCGATTGTGACCTTGAGGCAAGAGTGGACGCATGATCAAAGGGAACACTGGTTTTGAGCGGGGTTAAGTACGCAGCATCTTGAAAAAGAGGATTTGCAGGTACTAACACTTTATGGCAACCCCGAAAGCAGTTTAGATGGAGCAAAATTTTACAGGTCTACGCTGCAGATGTGAACCAGCTTCGAATTCACTTATTAACAGTATGATCATGCACCTGGCATGCCTCGGGCGTCTCCGAAATAAACCATTATTATTATATGGCCGCTCACGAACGCGATTAAAGGGGCGTTGTTGCCACAAACGGAAAAGCCAGTGAGCGCAAGGATGAATAAAACTATGTTCAAAGTATGGTTGCTGGCGCTCATCAAGCAGAACAGTCAACGAAGTCAGAAAACCGATGGCTCAACAGCGAAAAGCAGTATCACAAAATGAGGGAGGCCTGTGACTCCGGAAAGATTACTGCAACGTGAAATGTAACTGGAATGGAGAAAACATCCAACGGATAATCCGCATGTAGCTCATTCCCCAGCAAAGTAAATCCCCACTTGTAGCAGCACATTCATTGGCAAAAGTCATTCAGACCATCCGCACATGCTTGTTTATGTCGCTCATTTTCCTTGACTACGACTCACTTGCGCTTTGTGGCACCAAATCTGGAAATATGATTATGTAAGTCAAGGTTGAATATAGACCAGTATGGTACACGATGTCTTCATTCATTCCTCGTTATTCATTTTTTAGAGACATCTGTGAATGTGATCACAAAAGAGTCTAGTATCTGTCCGGAAGATGCAGTGACCGGTAATTACTCTCTTCGCTCGTGACCATAGCCCATCTTTGTGATAGACGCCATAAAATATAAGTTGTATATTTCTTTCTATTTCATCTTCTGTCAACATACTAAAATAGGTCACCCTGCGATCGAACCATTAAGGTTCTCTAATCGAAAATCGGCATAACGAGTCCTGTAGAAGAGAGCGGTACTAACCCACCCACTGAATCTCCCGAGGAGATTACGTCAAACAGCGGGGGAGAGGTAATCTGATTGCCGCCTTCCGTTTTGCGGTCTCATGCCGAGGCTGTCAAATCCTTAGCCACTATTTTTCACCAGGCCACCTACAGTAATGCGCTTATTCCACTAACGGCAAAGTTCGAATTGGACGATAACTCTCACCGATGGGAAGGACGAATGCGCCTTTATCGCAAACATTTTCCAGGTGATCATCAAGCGGATCTATTGCTCAGTCTCTTGAAAGTTCTGGGGTAGGATCGTGTAGTAGACGCCCGAGTGGTTTCTACCTCCAATAATGAAATTACTCGTGAGAACACTAGACGTGCGTTAGATTCTTTAGAGTCGCTCATCAACAGTCAAAGAGAATTTCACGAAAGGCCCCCATAAGCGGGGGAGCCAGTCCTGGGGTTCGTCGTAGCACTACGACGCCTGGGCTAGAAGGCATTTTCAACATTTCCAACTGACAACCTAGAGAGTGTGGTTTGTCAGCAGTTGAAGGAACGCACAACGGCTCCAAGGGTTTGCGAGGAGCTCACCCTGCATCTACCACCGACTCTCGAAGCTGTACTCGAGTTGGCCGGAAAGTTTGAAACGTTGTATTTCGGGCCCCGAATCTCCGGCTGCTTCATGAATAGGTCACCCCGTAGTGATCCGATACAACGGCAATATCGACCCTCCTTCCGACGAAATTTTGGGTGATATCGACGAAATACTGGTTGGCGTGGAAACCTAGCTTCATACTGCAGTCAAAGTCGCAGCAGCGGACAGCGGCCGTACAGCTTGCCGCTGGCAGCAAAGAAGTTTACCCAGGGTTGGTCTGTCTTCACATTATTCAATGCCTTGCATCTTCAACCTTTTCCCACGATTCCTATCACCCTGGCAGAAACGTAGGTGGAAGTATTACCTGATACTGGGGCAGCTCGCAGTCTCGTACACGAAGCTTTGTTAGGAGACAAATTGCCTGCGCAATGGAAACCTCAAGGCAAATTCAAAACACTGTATGGCGTAAACGAGAATCTACTGGACAATACCGGTGAGGCTCCACATAATTAGCCCATGGGTGGAAGGAATTACACACACAAATTCGCTGTTGTTCGTGGAGTGGCTTTGTCTGTGGTCATTGGGTGAATATACTGAGCACATTTCATTGTATGGTCGATCTGAACCAAAAACCTCTCTGCTTCCCAGGACGAACTGTAAGGTTTCTGTTAAAATAACCCTATGAACTAATACTGCTGCACTGACACCGGCCTAAAGTAGCCCTGATTATGGCATTAACAGTCTGCTGCCATCAGTGAACACCCCGGGATGAGTCGAGAATAAACTTATCGCATTGATCAGTGATCACGCTGATGTTTTTGCTTCGGAGGGCACCACAGTAGGACATACCGGGCTAATATGACATGCCATCAACACATGTCAGGCACAGCCATCAAAAAAGTATGCCAAAAGTATTCCACCGCGGTACGAGGCTACAGTGGAAAACGTGACCCACGAGATGTTGGCCAGTAACACAGATCAGCTATCAAAACCTTCATGGGCAGCAACAGCAGTGCTAGTGCGGAAAAAGGACGGTGGGCCGCGTCTACGAGCCGATAGCCGGAAACTGATTCACGTTCGGAAGAAAGACTCTTTTGCATTGCCAAGAATGGATGACCTGTAGGAAGCACTAGGCGAGTCAAAGTGGTCTAGCACATTGGGTTTAGCTTCGGGTTACTGGCAAGCGGAAGTGGAAAGGAGTGATCTTCGGAACACAGCTTTCACCCTACAAGACGATCTGTAAGAATTTTAGACCACGCCGTTTTGCGCTGAAAACTCACGCACTACCATCCAGCGGCTTAAGTTTGCCTTCACGCGTGAACTAATCCCAACATATTCTCCGGTATGTTTGGATGATGTGATCGTAATAAATAGTACACAAAAAAAACACCTGCGTGATCTGGCACTGGTATCCATTAAAATGCGCACTGTTGGCCTCAAACTCAAACACATGCTGCGAAGTCAAGTAGCTTACTTGGGCAATATTGAGTCTGAACAAGAATTCAGACCGACCCCAGAAAACGGAACTCTTTGGAAATTTGCCCACAACGAAAAACGTCAAAGAAGTTAGAAGTATGGAAAATTCAGTTCTAGCCTCGCCACCATATTTGTACAGCTGAACCGGTTTCTGACGAGTGGTCAAGGGTTCGGCTGGAGTGATGAGCAGCAAGAGGAGTCTGATGACATCCGGCAACAACTATGTCAGGTTTCAGTGATGGTATTTCTGGACACAACAGAAAAAGCGGGCGAGTTCATATTCAACACCGAAACATGTAGGAAAAGCATTGGGCCTTTCTGCAAAAACTTGTTCACGCTGGGACGGAAAACGAGATCCCATACGGAAGTCATACACTCAGCAAAAGCGATCAAAACTATTGAGTCACCAGAAAAGACATGCTTGCACGGATACTCTTTCTCAAATATCATCACCGTTACTTACTTGGGTGGCAGTTCTCCATTCGAAACGATCATGAAGCAATGTTAGAGCAGACAAGCCCCGAGCTTTCTCGAGGACAGGAAGCTCCTTGGCAGGAGCAGTCACTAGAATATTCTTTCACTTGATAACGTCGACCGGGAAAAAGACACGGTAAAGCAAAAGTCGTGTCAAGAAGAGCAGACCAAAACCAAGGGGATTTTTCATCAGGCAACACCATAATCTGGCACTGGTCCGTCTGGACAGTGGTATACAAGAATGGGGAAAAATACTAGCTGAAGACCCGAAATTGGTGGTAATATGCGAACGTATCCGACAAGATGCACCTCGGCGTCCGAACTTTCGGTGTGAATAATGAAAATGGATTTTCCATTATATACGATTCAGGCTCCTCGTGCCGACAATACATTCTCTGAATACATTTTAATGCCTAGTAGATCACGTTCATCCATGTGCTGTTTGTCCCATTGGGAAGTGACCGATGAGGCTGACCCAGTGAATAAAACCAGGGCAGATACTGTCTACCATCGGAATAGCGGTTCGCGCCTTATCGATTATTTACTCACGTTAATAACACCGGACTGTCCGGGCCGCGACAGCTCAGCTGATAGAGCATCTGCACGGTATATGGAGGGTCGCCGGTTCGTCTCCGGCTAGTGGCGTCCTACTTTTGTGGTGACTATTTACTAAGTACAAATAGTTATTTTAACTAGTGTGAATTAAGGCTTGTCCGTGAGCATTCTTTAGCTATTAATTGCCTTTTACCTCAGAAATCGGTATGGGAGCTGCTTACATTCTCTCTCTTTCATTCATAGATATACGATGCGGTAACTTACAACTCAACCGTTTGCACACCCACTAGATCCCACGATTGTGTCACCTGCATCTCAGTCGCCTTTGATTTGTTTTGGGATTTTGCCGGATAAACCAACAAATTACGGGAGACAGTAATATATAACATCATTCAAATTTCCTGCACTGTTGAGGAAAGTTGAAAATTATTACCGTATTACCTGGGCGGTAAAGTATCAGAAAGATCAAATATAGGGATAATTTGATCAAGCGTGGTGCTACGGTAGTTCGTTGAAGATAATGAGACTGGAAGCTGTAACCTAATTATAACTTCCTTTTATTAAATCCATTCTCCCAATAAACTTGGAAAGACCAGTGACCGATGTTATCCCCTAAAGAGCACTAAATGTTTATTGACGTTTTTTGGTCGTGGTTCGCTCTCATTTATTGACGGCCTTCAGAAAATCGTGTTTTATTTTACTGAGACGAGCACTAAAGGTCGTCGTAATCTGTATCAGCCTTTATTTTTAATCCTCAAACACTGTCAGCTTCAAAGAAGCAAATGTTTTCCAAAAAATTATAAGTCCCCACCGCCGATAGTTAGAAGCTAGGTAGTGTACAGCCTACGTAAAACAAGTTGGTGATGGTCAGGCCGGATAACCCAGAGGTTTGAGTTTGTTGAGCTCATCTTACAGAGGATATCTCGGATCAGCCACTTTCCGAGTTAAAAGAATGTGGACCTCCGTTAGTTTTGAAAAAAACATAGGTTACTTCTTGTCTCTTCTGCTGGCTGTGGATTGCGTTTTGGAGGTTGTTGTTATTGCACGATGCGCTAGTATATTCATCCAGATGTCCATCACTTACTCAAAATTCAAAAGCAGGTTCACATTCAACTGGAATCACTTTCATTCAACAATGAACTGATTGTGTGAATTTAAGACTAATGTACCTTAAGCGATGTTGATGTGATGTTGAATTCGACAGTGGTCGTTTTTGGTGCGATCCGAAATCGTAACTTGAGACAACCTAACCCAACAGCCGAATTACCAAATTTGATGGAGCAATTTGCAAAAATCGATCGCAAGTTGGTTTCGAAATTGCGGAAACGGTCTTACTGATGACGTGGTTCCCTGCACCATATAACTGTCCCTTTTCAGCTGTCTGGTCCAGACAACGGCGAAGCACATATCCAAATGACTAGAGGGCTCAATATCTTGTTTCACCGTGACTTATTCGGTTATGAAACACTTGGGCTCAATAGGTCACAGAGATGATCAGACTAGAACTTACAGCCTGGCATTGCAAAACCGGAAGGCGAAAGTAGTATCGTTCAACAAGGCAATAATGCTGATGATCCACCAGTTGCCGTTTTGAACAGAAAATGTTTTGCACGTGATGTTTGCTTGCGGTGGGAGTAGGCGGACAGTAGACGGCTATCGGGAACACCTTATTCACCGAACCTTCATTTCAGCAAAGTTCAGTGCTTTAGAAGTGCACGCATTAAACTACAGAAGGTACACTTGTATTTCCATCATTTAAAACAAAGGACCTTCCGATTACCGGGCTGTTAATTGGCGCAAAACTTGTGATAATGGTCAAGCATGTCAAAGTTGAATATTGACCTACATTGTGCACGATGTTTTCATTCATTCGCCTTTATTCATTTTTCAGGAGCATCTTTAAAACTGATCAAAAAAGAATCTAGTATCTGTCTGAAAGATGCAGTGATCTGTAATTACTCTCTTCGTTCGTGACCATAAACCATCTCTGTGATAGATGCCATAAAATATTGATTGTATATTTCTTTCTATTTTGTCTTCTGTGGACGAACACAGCTTGGCCTAGAACTCCATTCTTAGTGATCGCACTTGGTGGTGAATACTGCCAAATTTTTTTGTTAGTTCGGTAATTTTTTCCAGAAAATTGACGTTTCTATATATTTTGTGCATTTATGCTCCACAAGTCTAGCTTCAGAGAATACTCCAATCAGTTTTGTTTTTCTCTTTATCTCTTCATTCGGCTTTGCGTTGTTTTATTTTTGATTATGAATTGCACTCACTATGGATGTGAGAGACACTGCAAGTCACATGATTTATAAGCAAACAGCTAAGCGTAGATGAAAAATGAATGCCGTCCAACTGGAGGCAGCCGCGCTTACTGGGATGGCAGTTTTCGGTACATTTTTGGAAAAATGAGCAAGACACGGAAAAACGTTTTATTCATTTGGCACGATGTGGCCAGTTATTTCGACGTTTTTCTTTTTATTTATGTAAGCATGTAAAAAATGGTAAAGTAGGTCGATCAAGCTTGTTGTTACATATGGTGGGGGAGGGGTTTTTGATTCGCGCAGAGTGGGAACTCCTCTAGAATGATGGTTAGTTGGTGGCACCTTGAGAGTGAGTACTATATCATAAAAGGCTAACGCTGTCGGGTTTTGGTTCCTTGTTCGCCGAGCAAGGCACTCACCTCCGGTTGATTCAACGGGATATGTGTAGATACCTTGGGTTTTTGGTATGAGAACGGTTCGCGGGGTAACGCTAGGGGTAGCCCAAAAAAAGGTCTGCCAATTATGATTTCAAAATTTAGACCCCATCACGGCACAGTGCGTCCAAAAACAATCTAGTGACCGATCAATCCGAAGCGTCGATGATAAGAGTTGGTTAGGCAGTCTAATGTGCGACGACTAACTGTCTAGTACCTGGAATAAATGGAGAGGCTGGCTGTCTAGAATTGGTTCCAGCTATGGATAATGATAAGAAATGACGGCAGAGAGCATTTAAATGGACGAGTTTATGAAATTCGACAGGGGTAAATAACATTTTAATTGTCAGTGGCACTCTACTATACTGCTCCGGACCTTGTGCAACGAGTTGAATAACGGATTCTTAGGGGCAGAATTATTGACGAGGGTCAAACCAAAAAGCTGTGAGCCAGAGAATTCTCGAACACCGGCCAGGCAAAAAGCACTCGTCCGAAAGACTCATGGTCCGTATGTGGGAGTATTTGGTGGGGCGTAAAGTCTTGTGCGCCGCAGGATGAGTTACCGTAGGAGATCAGTTTGGGGTATAGGATTGAGTTGCAGAAGTGTAAGGCAGACGTTGTCGAGATGTAAAGTAGTTTCCTCTAGATCACTGTGGCAGACTAGAAACACCTAGATCTTTTCCTAAAGGCTTCTCTAGAAAACTAGCACGATTTCAAAGGGTGAGCCCGGACTGTGAGCTTCATGTTTAGAACGGAAACGGCGGCACAGGTAAGCCTTCGAATGACAGCCCTAAGAACTCTGGATAGGGCAGCAACGGTCTTTAGTTATCAGTGTGTGTATTGGAATAAGACAGATGAGGTAGCTTCTTTCTAGAAGCTACTTCGACTTAAGGTTCAGTTGGCCTGGTAAGGCCCGGATGCTTAACAAACCCAATACACTGTAGTTATGAGAATTTATAAAGGGTAGTATCTAATACAGCTTACTCATGCAGAGAGTACCCAAGTACCGAAGTGGTGCGGTTAGTTCAAAGGAATAGTTTAGGCTCAAGTGAGGCTGTTAGGATGCTGACATAACATTACGGTCGTTTTCTAGCACACTGGTTTTCTAACACTTGATAACTTCTGATAAGCTTCAAAGCAAAACTCAAGAAGAAAAGGTGGGAAAAGAAAGATCTATAAATGATGTCTGAGAGAGGATGTTGCCGATTGCAGTATAACCAAACTGCATGATTCGATGAGTTAACACACCGACGGAGGCCAGCAGACTGGCGATATTGTGAGTACACTGACCGCTGTAGGAAGCTGTCGATTTGTACGTCAAATCCAGCTCGGTGAGCTGAGGAGGTTGCGAAGGATAGCAGGACAGGGCCAAAGATTTGCACGGAATGCTCGATGAGCTATCGTCACTCACAGAATCAGAGGAATAACAAAAGCAGAACTAGCATCCTATTAGCGGCCAATTTTGCGATGGTTCCCAAAACAGGGCAGGTCTTGGTTGTGGGTAAATATCTGTCCACTTCTGAGGTGTCCCTTACCTTAATAGTCCGATCATAGATTGGCGTTGAGAAAGCTACAAGCTGTGGTTGGGTAAACATTTCGTTGTATTTTTTCCTTAGAGAAGAAGTGGAACTTAATAGGGATTTTCCCACCGCTCCCATTATTGTTTTTAATTCTTCCTATAATATGCCGACGGCAGTTGAACCTGAGCTTGGAAGACTTCTTGGACTAAAGGTTCCTGTCAGCAGCAGAGTCCTGGTCGGCAGCGTTGATAATTAGGAAAGAATAAGTGGGCTTTCCCAAGGGGTTGATGACAATCACAAAGCACGGACTAGACTGCATTCATCTGCCTACTGTAAAGTGCAGTGTGTGAATGCTAATGATCCATTGATAAGTGATATCTGCAAGGACTAGCTTTGATTGGTTAATCGTTAGTATCCTAGAGAAAGAGGGCTGGCTAGAGTAATGGGCATGCATATTTCCCGCATCGGCGTGAGTCCTTTGCCTTCAGAAGTTTACTTGTTTGTGAATGTTCGATTGACTAAAAATAACTTGTCTGCCACGGCAGCTTGCTTCAGGGGAAATTGTATCTAATGGTAGGGAAATTCAACCCCAATGGAGTCCTAGGTGCAGGGCTCGATGAAGCGGAGTCCCTACCTCGCAAAGAATATTTGGACGGAGTTTATACCAGAACGGGGGGATCACAAGATGCACTTTTTCTAATGTTTCAGGAAAAAGATTTAGAGTGCGGAGCCATAGGGGAACGAAATGAAATAATTCACTTCCCATATAGACTGACTGTGGGTTAAACCCTAGCAACTGTTTGGAAACCGCACGTAGTATATTCCCAATTGCTGGTCTATCACTCTAACGCGAGCTGCACAGAAGACAATGCAATGCGGCAAAGAAGGTCTGACGTGAGTTCCAAAGACCCCCAGCGCACTCTCTGTCAAACCGAAGGTTCTAGCAATCGGACCAGTTAACCATCTAGCTTTACCAAGCTGCACGACTGAATGTTCCTAAGAGTTGAAGGTACACGACTACTGTGGTACGAAGTCCGTAGCTTTTGGACCGTTGTGACGGCTTGGTTTCGAAAGCTTTCGTGTGAATACGAAATTAGTAAATAAGAACAGTATATTTAGCTGCGGATAATTACACTAGCCAGTGGCTATCTTAATAATTTGGTGACAGTGGATCGCGCGTTAAGCCATCAATGATAAAAGTCAAAGATTTCGGTTTAAAGGCTCACATAAGTTTAAAGTCTAGTGCAAGAAATTTGGCATCAGCTTGCTTCGTGACTTCAAAAACGTCGTATACAAGAATAGAAAACGTGAAGAGCCTGGAACACTACGTTATATAACTCTATTGTTTGAGAGGCGGGATAACGACGAACAACCATCGGCATCGACCACCTGCTTTCGAGGTTCCAGGTGTCATGAAAACCAACTCAGGATTGGGCCAAAAGTTTAATAGGTTTTCACCTCAGCTAGTAATCCACTGCGGCATGCTCGATCAAAAGCCCCCAGCACGCCGCGGAAGGACATTGTCACTGATTTGCTGCTTCCGGTAGCCAACTTTACTAGACTGAAGGAAACTTTCGGTAGGGTGAAGCACAAACTATTTTAGAGCCCGTGCCGACCAGCTTTGGGGAGGTTGCTGGTTGAAAAGTGAGCTATCAGTCTAATGCAAACCACCTCTTACAATAACCCGTAAATTACGGGGGGTTGATTCACAATAGTCAGTCAGGTTTTCCTCTAAACTTTCCTACAAATTGCGATTATAATAACTGTTTTCATTTGAGAGGGATAGGTGCTACAATCCTCAGGTGAGTTAAAAGATTTTGAAAACAATGGGGACAAATTCAAAGTGAACTATGAAGCATTGTAGATGCCACGTTTCGCCCGGGCCTGGAAGCCGGGTGATAATGGTCAGGTGATATTCGCAGAATATTTTGTTCATATGCCGGTATTCCAGCAGCCACCTATGCTCATGAGTCTCCTGATACCCCATCCATGCGTGATATTCCCCTCTCAACAAGCACGCTGTACCGAATTTCCACCAAGGTAGCAGTCCTCGACTAAGAACTCTCCGCACAGGGCTGCTTTGTCGATCAGCCGAGGTAGACCGCTTTCATTGCCTAAGCATATTGCATTTACCTCACCCTCCTGGTCCCGAGCTAACGATGCTGCCGTTGACGGCAACCTTTCCCCATCCGACCTCCCGAAGATACCTCACAGTTTATCTGGTGATTTTCCTCTCTCGTCTAGAAGCCGGGATCCGATGATCCCAAGGTCGCTTTTGTCCAGAAAGGCATCAGTTCTCACCCCGCTCACTTTTGAGGCGAAATTGTCGGTGAGGAGATCTAACAGCTTAAGAGTTTGGCCCTCTCCATCTTGCCGCCTCGTGGATGTACTGCACCAGGGCTATGTCAATAACTCGATCTACCAGGCGTTGCTCAAACGACCCTGCGGGTGCCTAGGTCGAATCCCAGCCTATCACACAGTACTTCGACTGCCAGGTGATCTAAACGTTGGAGGCGTTGATAGGCAGATTTCAAGAAGGAGGGCAAAAATCAAGTTTGCTCCCGGAAAGCCGGTAGTCGCGTTCAACAGACAGGTTTCTGTCTCAAATAGTTGCTATACTCACTTTAGAGAATCCCTCATTGGCACAGCCGAATCATTGAAAAAAGACATAGTATGCTGCGTTTTATCGTATGTGACGGAAAATCGGATGCTTTGTGTTCCAGAAAAGAAGGAGGGAGTGGAGAGTAGAGGTGATACCTAATAGGTAAGATGGGTGAATGTTCACTCAGCAGAATTGTCTTCTCATCCCAAGACCTGACAGTCCGGCATGACTGGAACCCCGATTTATAACCTTTGACTGCTACTCAGGCCACTGTTGGGTAGGCTTTAAAGTTTCGTGCCCATGGATGCCAATACCTTTTATGACCTCAGTGGTACCGATTACCCCGCGTGGCCCTTCGTCGAAGTGCCGAATCCCTCCAGCTCCCCCGCCCCAAAGCAGCTGTTTGCACTTACCTCTCCTCAGAAGCAGCTGTCATGTTCCGGTCCACTCTCGTATTCTGATTAAGTCTTCCTGCACTCGGTTCTAAGATGGTTCCCTCATAATCTTTGGATCATCCGTGAACAAGAAACCAACATACCTAAGGTGCTCACCAGGCCATTAATATGAATAAGGAATAACAGGGGCCTTACCACTGACCCCAGCGTCATCCAGCTGCGTGCCTTGTCTGCGCCTAACGTTGCACCCTCGACCCGAACCTGAAGCGTTCTACCAGTGGGGTGTAGTCTAATCTAGTTCACCACCCCTTGCGCAATCACCATGCCGTGCAGTTTGTGCATCATCGGCTTAAGGTTCACCGAGTCGAAGGCCTTCTGAAAAGCCAGGTAATACTTCAACTCGTTCACCCGTGTCCAGTCTGCCGGTCAATTCTTCCAGAAATGACAAGAGGTTCATTAGACGTAAACTCCCCTTCATAGATCCCTGCTGCCTTGCCGTAATTATCCTGTGGTATTTGGCACGTCTCGTGATCCTATCCTTGAAGGTCCTTTACGGTACCTTGAGTCACACGCGGAGATAGACCAGGGTAAACAAAGAAACGTGGTAGTTAATGATGTTCACGAAACTCACTGCAGGGCATCTAACCTGGGAGCCGTTTGTCGCGTATCGTGCGGTCTGAATTACTAGTGCTGTCACCTTCAAATCGAGTTTTTGAATATATTTTTGAATAAACCCATGTTAATTTACAATACTGAGTGTATCAGAATTGCATGTAGGTTGCGCTTTATTCGGAGAATATTTTTCATTCTTCTCTTAGTGTGGCCGAGTAGTATTCGGTGTTTTTGCGAAGCGATCTTTTCTCTCTTGAAGTATTTTATGCATTTGTGGTAAAGGGCCGTACTCAAAAGCGTCATGGCTTTTTTCCTTTGATCTGTTTTCCCTGCTCTCCGTGTCTTTTCGTTTTTTCACGCATTTCTGACCCGTGTCTCTCATCTAAGTGCGGAAAACGTGTGGTAAACGGTACAGAGTGCGCGATGTGCAGAAGGTGGGCTCACTCAAAGTGTTCAGGAATAGTAAACGTAAACCTCATCGTTTATGAGGAGAACCCATGGGCTAAGTGGGTCTGTGCTCTTTGCGGGGAGGCGGCCGCTCTGGCCTCCAAACTACGGACCCAAGAGTAGGACCAATGATCACCAGTTAATGCCACAGACATGAGCCCAAAACATCGCAGTCAGGTAGCATGAATTTGTTTTCGGAAGTAGTAGGCACAATTGGGAGGGCTGTCATTACAGCGAGTGGGCAAGCTCCAATAGTTTGCCATGCGGTTGTTGCCTCAGCTCCCTTAAAGAAGACAGACGAGAACCAGTTAACAACGCGGAAACCCAGAAGGGCCGGACAACCCAGAAAGAGGAGTGAGTGTATCATGGTGGAGGAAGGGCCGGCTATGACGGCCAAACCTGCACCCGGCAGTTTTGTCAACGAGTGGAAAGAAATTTATCCGCAGCCCCCTACAACACTGTACTGCCTTCTTCAAAAATGTTTGAACGGCAAGGTTACCAGAGGAAGGAAGATGTTAGAGTGCTACAGCAGGGGCAGAGGCTGCTCTGATTCACCGGAGCGGACGAAGTTATGTAGCTCCAAATTACCTCACAAGTTCTCTACCAACCATGATGAAGGTCATGGGGCGGCGCTCTGAGAATGAACCCACTCGCCTGCTCGGAGTGAAGCAGCAAGATTTTGTCAAGGACAGGTCATGCCCCTTGAGCTTACTATACTTCCTAGAGGAAGTACCGAAAAGACTAGACATGGGTAATCCAGTAAAGATTTGTTACCTGGACTTCCAGGTGTTTGACCCGGTAACCCACTCTCTTCTCGTTTATGAATTGATAGTTTTACCGGTAGGAACACTGTGGTGGTATGGTTATTGAATCATCTAAGAAACCGGAAATTCTAGGTCAGTGTGGAATCCTTCACCGCATTTTTTGAGAGTGCGTGTGTTGGGGGTGCTCAGGGGCCCGCCTCAGTCCACTGCCTTTCGGTGTTTAAATAAGTGATCTGGTGGAAGGGCTAATGATCCCCTGCCGCCTGCTCGCAGTCGATGTTAACATAGTCCGAATCCCACCTAACAATGATTAGCAATCCGAACCAGACATTCTCCAAGCGTGGTCAGTACTGGGGTCTAAAGCGTAACAAAGGAAGTGTAGACACCTGCTATCCATCGGAGCACCGGCTCCGCAGTACCTGAGTTCAGGTAACCCCAATGGGCCCGCACGAGCTTCTACAGCGAGGGATTTTGGGGTACCTTTTTGAGCTCCTTGCTTCGTCGACCCAATTTGCCGTCACAACCTTGAAGTCAAAAAGAACCCTTTACAAACTCTAAAGAACTGTTGGATCTAGAAATCCTCGAATCGTAGTTGCAATTTACATGGTTTTTGTTCAGGCTCACTTAGAATATACTACACAGGCAAGCGCTCTTTCGTTAGTCATAGACCGGCAGGTTCTAAATAATATTGTTACTCCGATCCCTTCTGAATGGTGACCTTCTTCTGGAAGCCTTTTTGGATTCATTTCCTCTACGATCTTCTCTCACTTTTGGTTTCGACCTCACCTTTTCGCCCGGTTGCGTAGGTTCAACTGAAATGAACTTTCCAAGGTTTCCGTCGCTCTCCTTTTTGAATCACTCTTAGTTTCGGTTTGTCGCCCACTGTACGAGCTCGCGGTTTGCTCTCCGCTTCACAGTTGCCTTCGCTTGCATTTGGTGTATTTCTCGTATTGGTACTGTTTCGGTACCACGATATATAGAATACGCTCCCACATGTCCCCGACTCGTGCCTTCTCTGTTCGTTCGATTGAGGGGATTCCGTCAGCAGTTCCCGGTGAGACTGGATGGAAGACGCTTTCAAAAGTTGCGCTCGAATGTCTTCTTCAGGAGAGTGCAACGAACGTTTGCAAAGAAGACCCAAGGTCTCCAGGGCCTATCGTATACATGAAGCCTTGCTTTGGGGGCCAAATCTTTAGGTTCTTCAGCGACAAGAAATGACGGTGATACGGCCGAACCAAAATGCAAACTTTGAAGCCAAAATTCTCCGGATTTCGCGGGACCGGCGAAGTGTGCAACATAGACGGGTACGCTGGTGTAGCTACCACGACTGAGGGGACCAGCACATAGTAGTCATGAGGGGAGGTCGTACAGATCTAGGGTTGGAAGCTGGGTCTTTGAAGTTACACGATGTTCCCTAAGGCGGAGGAAAGTGTTATTCTGTTTGTGCAAACCAAAGTTTATGGTGAAAAGTTAAAATGGTTACTAGACAGGAATAGCAACACATGCGTTGACAGATCTCCCATGAGCAACACTCTACCGAAACTCGATCCAGTTTTAATGGATGGACTGATCTGCGTAGGAGAACGTATGAACTACTCCAGTCAGCCTCAGGGTGTGAAACATCCGATGACTATACTGCAGGCTCACCCGATTACGAACTCGACAACCCGAAGGTATCGCGCAATGGAAGGACAAACAAGACCATCTCTTTTACTTGCGGATCTTCGAAAAATATTTGGATTGTACAGGGTGAAGGTACCGTCAAGCGCGTATTTGGTGGATGTTAAAAATGCCGGAGGCATTTGGCAGTCCTAGGCAAACGGATGATGGCCCATCCACCAGGCGTTACGGTTCAGTATGGCTGGTTTCCCTTCAAGCATGTCGGAATAGAGTATTTTGGTCCGTTTTAACTTAAACATAATCGCAGCACGGAGAAAATATATGGACGTATCTTCACCTGCCTCCGGATGCTTGCGGTACATATTGAAGTTTCTTATTCTCCAAGCGCGGATTCACTCATTAGGACACTACTGAGATTTTGAGTGATAATTGTACAAACTTTATAAGAGCTCAGAAGGGAATTGAAGAACCTAATGGTAAACTGGTCTGGAGATAAGCTTGCCGATAGATTGTTGCAACGGGGTGTGCAGTGGCACTTCAATCCCCCTCTTGCTAGTCACCGTGGAGACACATATGAAATGGTGGTGCGCTTGGTTAGGAGAGTACTTCTTTAGGTTTGTGACGAACAGCCGATGACTGACGAGGTATTGTTGGCATTTCTTACGGACTGTGTGCGGATAGCAAACGGTCGACCACTAGCACCTGTAACCCCGGACTGCCGTGATCTGCCAGTACTCATGCCCAATGACCTACTTGTCCTGAGGGCAAACCCACGAGATATTCCGACGAGTTCGTTGCGAGATAGAATGTTTCGTCAGTGGACGCAGGCAAACCATTTAGCATCTGTGTTTTGGAAGGGATGGACCAGGGAATATCCCCTACTATTACCACAGTGGCAGAAACGGATAACCCGAGAACGCAGCTCCAGATCGGATGACGTGTTGCTACTAGTTTAGGAGGCTTTGCCGCAGGGCAGGAGGCCAACCGGAGTTGTCAAAAACGTAGCTCCGGATGACAGTTTGGTACAAACAGCATAGCTGCAAACTAGTGAAACATTAGTGCTTCGTGACCCTAGATAGATTTGTCTTATGGAAGATAAACCAGACACTGGTGGTGTAGGCTCAAAAGCCAACTGTCCTCAGGTGGGACGCTGGTCTTCGGATCTGCCGAACTGAGAGGAACCGTCGAGAGTTGATCCACCAGTCCAACTGGTAGCTCCTATTGACGGTGATAATTTTTAGGTATCGAGGAACCGTAAGGTGAGCCGATGCATGAGGCTGACCTCACGTAGCTGTACACGAGAAAAATCTGGATGGGATTATGAGGACCGGAGTAAATTAGTTCAGGAAGCTCTGTTCCATCCATCAACACCCATATTACAAACAACATCTTTCATGTGCTTGAACTACCTTTGCCGAAATTCCTATTGTTTGTTTTATTGCTCCAAATCGTTGTCACAAACCGGACTCCCACCTTTGCCTTGGGAGTGAATCGCTCAGCTTAGACTTTGTTGCGACCGTGTTCAGTAATCTCATCTTCTGTTTGAAATCTTCATCTGGAATTCATCGGCGGTTGTCGGTTTTTACTCAATTTTGAGGGTAAGAGCCCAGGAGGAAGACTATTGAGGTTTGATTACTGTAAAATTCCATAATTTGTTTTATGTATTGTCATAGCTGTTTGAGGTCGACTTTGTTCTGAACAGTATCTGAATTGGTTGCTATGCGTCGCTCTAACGTTCCATTGGCTGGATCATACATGAATTGTTGGGATAATCAGTTATTGCTGGATCCATCAGGGGCGGAAAGCATCCGGCCATATATCCGATATCTACCCTAACGTACTGGCGTAAAGAATTAGAGTGCTGCCGTTGTCTGCAAGTTTCCTCCTCCGATCCCGGCAAGCAGACTTCAACCGCCCAGTCAGCGTGCAGAAGGGGGTCTTCTGTCCGCCCTTAACTAGCTCAATCATGGTCCTCGGTGAGCAAACATCCGCGTCGCAGTTTGTACTCGGTTCCCTTGAAACAGACAACGTTTACCCTTCTGCCTGGAAGGATGACCATAACTGCTCACAACTGGGCACTGCCAGTGTACACCTTGGTCTGAGAAGCAAGAAGTTTTGTAAGTGACCTGATGAGGATTGCTACCCCCCCCCCCCATCCAAGGAGATCGTTTTCTCATCTTGCCTATAGATTGCGAAACTCTACATTTTGGTCCTGGTACATGCCGTTTTTAGGAAGCCATGTTCTCTTAACGGCAATTGTTGACTCCTAACGCTCCCCGGCGGCTTCGGCAAGCTCCATCCATTTGTTTCTAATACTACACGAGTCTTTATATAACACAATTTCCTTTGCCCCATCTCTTAAGTATCTCTGACTGTTTACTCCTTTCCGGTTCAATGGCCAACAGCCTGAGCGGATTGCTAGTATTTTGCGTCGATCTTCTCCATTGGTTTGCGCGACGTCGGCTGATGTTTTGGGGCTTCCGACGACGGTGCAGGGTTCGGTACTTGGGGCGTTGCTCTTATTCTTGTATATAAACGACCTGGCGGAAGAATTGAGTAACCAGTGTTTCATCCTTGCGGGTGATGTGAAGATAGCGGGGAGCGGCCAAGCACAGGATTTAAGTGCTGTACCCGAATGGGCAGAACGGTGAGATTTACAGCTGAATCTCGCCAAATGTCAGGACCCGACTACTAGGCCTTACTCTATGCTCATCTGGAGCAACTAGATATCTAATTTAGTGGCGTGAGCCGCCAAAGCCGCTCTCGTCAGCAGTCTGCCTCGGGTGGCCCCATCAGCGAACTCTACCAGCATAGTTCTCGCTGGATGTTCGTCTTTTCTCTCATATGGTGACTACCCTGTGCCCATTCTGTGCAACCTTCCCAGAGCAGTAGGGTACGGAAAGCCAGAAATTCACAGCATGTCATGGGCCCCATATCCACGTCCCTCCGAATTTCGATTCCTAGATGGAGGTTTCCCCTGATTAAGGATCAGGAGCCTGCTGCTTGAGACTCCGCCAGTCGATGGCATCTGCTTTTGCAGATACTTCAATTCGCTTTCTACCAACGGGGCTGCAGATTTGGCCGTCATAGCCGGCCCTTCCTCCACCATGATACACTCACTCCTCTTTCTGGGTTGTCCGGCCCTTCTGGGTTTCCGCGTTGTTAACTGGTTCTCGTCTGTCTTCTTTAAGGGAGCTGAGGCAACAACCGCATGGCAAACTATTGGAGCTTGCCCACTCGCTGTAATGACAGCCCTCCCAATTGTGCCTACTACTTCCGAAAACAAATTCATGCTACCTGACTGCGATGTTTTGGGCTCATGTCTGTGGCATTAACTGGTGATCATTGGTCCTACTCTTGGGTCCGTAGTTTGGAGGCCAGAGCGGCCGCCTCCCCGCAAAGAGCACAGACCCACTTAGCCCATGGGTTCTCCTCATAAACGATGAGGTTTACGTTTACTATTCCTGAACACTTTGAGTGAGCCCACCTTCTGCACATCGCGCACTCTGTACCGTTTACCACACGTTTTCCGCACTTAGATGAGAGACACGGGTCAGAAATGCGTGAAAAAACGAAAAGACACGGAGAGCAGGGAAAACAGATCAAAGGAAAAAAGCCATGACGCTTTTGAGTACGGCCCTTTACCACAAATGCATAAAATACTTCAAGAGAGAAAAGATCGCTTCGCAAAAACACCGAATACTACTCGGCCACACTAAGAGAAGAATGAAAAATATTCTCCGAATAAAGCGCAACCTACATGCAATTCTGATACACTCAGTATTGTAAATTAACATGGGTTTATTCAAAAATATATTCAAAAACTCGATTTGAAGGTGACAGCACTAGTAATTCAGACCGCACGATACGCGACAAACGGCTCCCAGGTTAGATGCCCTGCAGTGAGTTTCGTGAACATCATTAACTACCACGTTTCTTTGTTTACCCTGGTCTATCTCCGCGTGTGACTCAAGGTACCGTAAAGGACCTTCAAGGATAGGATCACGAGACGTGCCAAATACCACAGGATAATTACGGCAAGGCAGCAGGGATCTATGAAGGGGAGTTTACGTCTAATGAACCTCTTGTCATTTCTGGAAGAATTGACCGGCAGACTGGACACGGGTGAACGAGTTGAAGTATTACCTGGCTTTTCAGAAGGCCTTCGACTCGGTGAACCTTAAGCCGATGATGCACAAACTGCACGGCATGGTGATTGCGCAAGGGGTGGTGAACTAGATTAGACTACACCCCACTGGTAGAACGCTTCAGGTTCGGGTCGAGGGTGCAACGTTAGGCGCAGACAAGGCACGCAGCTGGATGACGCTGGGGTCAGTGGTAAGGCCCCTGTTATTCCTTATTCATATTAATGGCCTGGTGAGCACCTTAGGTATGTTGGTTTCTTGTTCACGGATGATCCAAAGATTATGAGGGAACCATCTTAGAACCGAGTGCAGGAAGACTTAATCAGAATACGAGAGTGGACCGGAACATGACAGCTGCTTCTGAGGAGAGGTAAGTGCAAACAGCTGCTTTGGGGCGGGGGAGCTGGAGGGATTCGGCACTTCGACGAAGGGCCACGCGGGGTAATCGGTACCACTGAGGTCATAAAAGGTATTGGCATCCATGGGCACGAAACTTTAAAGCCTACCCAACAGTGGCCTGAGTAGCAGTCAAAGGTTATAAATCGGGGTTCCAGTCATGCCGGACTGTCAGGTCTTGGGATGAGAAGACAATTCTGCTGAGTGAACATTCACCCATCTTACCTATTAGGTATCACCTCTACTCTCCACTCCCTCCTTCTTTTCTGGAACACACCGAATTTCCACCAAGGTAGCAGTCCTCGACTAAGAACTCTCCGCACAGGGCTGCTTTGTCGATCAGCCGAGGTAGACCGCTTTCATTGCCTAAGCATATTGCATTTACCTCACCCTCCTGGTCCCGAGCTAACGATGCTGCCGTTGACGGCAACCTTTCCCCATCCGACCTCCCGAAGATACCTCACAGTTTATCTGGTGATTTTCCTCTCTCGTCTAGAAGCCGGGATCCGATGATCCCAGGGTCGCTTTTGTCCAGAAAGGCATCAGTTCTCACCCCGCTCACTTTTGAGGCGAAATTGTCGGTGAGGAGATCTAGCAGCTTAAGAGTTTGGCCCTCTCCATCTTGCCGCCTCGTGGATGTACTGCACCAGGGCTATGTCAATAACTCGATCTACCAGGCGTTGCTCAAACGACCCTGCGGGTGCCTAGGTCGAATCCCAGCCTATCACACAGTACTTCGACTGCCAGGTGATCTAAACGTTGGAGGCGTTGATAGGCAGATTTCAAGAAGGAGGGCAAAAATCAAGTTTGCTCCCGGAAAGCCGGTAGTCGCGTTCAACAGACAGGTTTCTGTCTCAAATAGTTGCTATACTCACTTTAGAGAATCCCTCATTGGCACAGCCGAATCATTGAAAAAAGACATAGTATGCTGCGTTTTATCGTATGTGACGGAAAATCGGATGCTTTGTGTTCCAGAAAAGAAGGAGGGAGTGGAGAGTAGAGGTGATACCTAATAGGTAAGATGGGTAAATGTTCACTCAGCAGAATTGTCTTCTCATCCCAAGACCTGACAGTCCGGCATGACTGGAACCCCGATTTATAACCTTTGACTGCTACTCAGGCCACTGTTGGGTAGGCTTTAAAGTTTCGTGCCCATGGATGCCAATACCTTTTATGACCTCAGTGGTACCGATTACCCCGCGTGGCCCTTCGTCGAAGTGCCGAATCCCTCCAGCTCCCCCGCCCCAAAGCAGCTGTTTGCACTTACCTCTCCTCAGAAGCAGCTGTCATGTTCCGGTCCACTCTCGTATTCTGATTAAGTCTTCCTGCACTCGGTTCTAAGATGGTTCCCTCATAATCTTTGGATCATCCGTGAACAAGAAACCAACATACCTAAGGTGCTCACCAGGCCATTAATATGAATAAGGAATAACAGGGGCCTTACCACTGACCCCAGCGTCATCCAGCTGCGTGCCTTGTCTGCGCCTAACGTTGCACCCTCGACCCGAACCTGAAGCGTTCTACCAGTGGGGTGTAGTCTAATCTAGTTCACCACCCCTTGCGCAATCACCATGCCGTGCAGTTTGTGCATCATCGGCTTAAGGTTCACCGAGTCGAAGGCCTTCTGAAAAGCCAGGTAATACTTCAACTCGTTCACCCGTGTCCAGTCTGCCGGTCAATTCTTCCAGAAATGACAAGAGGTTCATTAGACGTAAACTCCCCTTCATAGATCCCTGCTGCCTTGCCGTAATTATCCTGTGGTATTTGGCACGTCTCGTGATCCTATCCTTGAAGGTCCTTTACGGTACCTTGAGTCACACGCGGAGATAGACCAGGGTAAACAAAGAAACGTGGTAGTTAATGATGTTCACGAAACTCACTGCAGGGCATCTAACCTGGGAGCCGTTTGTCGCGTATCGTGCGGTCTGAATTACTAGTGCTGTCACCTTCAAATCGAGTTTTTGAATATATTTTTGAATAAACCCATGTTAGTTTACAATACTGAGTGTATCAGAATTGCATGTAGGTTGCGCTTTATTCGGAGAATATTTTTCATTCTTCTCTTAGTGTGGCCGAGTAGTATTCGGTGTTTTTGCGAAGCGATCTTTTCTCTCTTGAAGTATTTTATGCATTTGTGGTAAAGGGCCGTACTCAAAAGCGTCATGGCTTTTTTCCTTTGATCTGTTTTCCCTGCTCTCCGTGTCTTTTCGTTTTTTCACGCATTTCTGACCCGTGTCTCTCATCTAAGTGCGGAAAACGTGTGGTAAACGGTACAGAGTGCGCGATGTGCAGAAGGTGGGCTCACTCAAAGTGTTCAGGAATAGTAAACGTAAACCTCATCGTTTATGAGGAGAACCCATGGGCTAAGTGGGTCTGTGCTCTTTGCGGGGAGGCGGCCGCTCTGGCCTCCAAACTACGGACCCAAGAGTAGGACCAATGATCACCAGTTAATGCCACAGACATGAGCCCAAAACATCGCAGTCAGGTAGCATGAATTTGTTTTCGGAAGTAGTAGGCACAATTGGGAGGGCTGTCATTACAGCGAGTGGGCAAGCTCCAATAGTTTGCCATGCGGTTGTTGCCTCAGCTCCCTTAAAGAAGACAGACGAGAACCAGTTAACAACGCGGAAACCCAGAAGGGCCGGACAACCCAGAAAGAGGAGTGAGTGTATCATGGTGGAGGAAGGGCCGGCTATGACGGCCAAATCTGCAGCCCCGTTGGTAGAAAGCGAATTGAAGTATCTGCAAAAGCAGATGCCATCGACTGGCGGAGTCTCAAGCAGCAGGCTCCTGATCCTTAATCAGGGGAAACCTCCATCTAGGAATCGAAATTCGGAGGGACGTGGATATGGGGCCCATGACATGCTGTGAATTTCTGGCTTTCCGTACCCTACTGCTCTGGGAAGGTTGCACAGAATGGGCACAGGGTAGTCACCATATGAGAGAAAAGACGAACATCCAGCGAGAACTATGCTGGTAGAGTTCGCTGATGGGGCCACCCGAGGCAGACTGCTGACGAGAGCGGCTTTGGCGGCTCACGCCACTAAATTAGATATCTAGTTGCTCCAGATGAGCATAGAGTAAGGCCTAGTAGTCGGGTCCTGACATTTGGCGAGATTCAGCTGTAAATCTCACCGTTCTGCCCATTCGGGTACAGCACTTAAATCCTGTGCTTGGCCGCTCCCCGCTATCTTCACATCACCCGCAAGGATGAAACACTGGTTACTCAATTCTTCCGCCAGGTCGTTTATATACAAGAATAAGAGCAACGCCCCAAGTACCGAACCCTGCACCGTCGTCGGAAGCCCCAAAACATCAGCCGACGTCGCGCAAACCAATGGAGAAGATCGACGCAAAATACTAGCAATCCGCTCAGGCTGTTGGCCATTGAACCGGAAAGGAGTAAACAGTCAGAGATACTTAAGAGATGGGGCAAAGGAAATTGTGTTATATAAAGACTCGTGTAGTATTAGAAACAAATGGATGGAGCTTGCCGAAGCCGCCGGGGAGCGTTAGGAGTCAACAATTGCCGTTAAGAGAACATGGCTTCCTAAAAACGGCATGTACCAGGACCAAAATGTAGAGTTTCGCAATCTATAGGCAAGATGAGAAAACGATCTCCTTGGATGGGGGGGGGGGGGTAGCAATCCTCATCAGGTCACTTACAAAACTTCTTGCTTCTCAGACCAAGGTGTACACTGGCAGTGCCCAGTTGTGAGCAGTTATGGTCATCCTTTCAGGCAGAAGGGTAAACGTTGTCTGTTTCAAGGGAACCGAGTACAAACTGCGACGCGGATGTTTGCTCACCGAAGACCATGATTGAGCTAGTTAAGGGCGGACAGAAGACCCCCTTCTGCACGCTGACTGGGCGGTTGAAGTCTGCTTGCCGGGATCGGAGGAGGAAACTTGCAGACAACGGCAGCACTCTAATTCTTTACGCCAGTACGTTAGGGTAGATATCGGATATATGGCCGGATGCTTTCCGCCCCTGATGGATCCAGCAATAACTGATTATCCCAACAATTCATGTATGATCCAGCCAATGGAACGTTAGAGCGACGCATAGCAACCAATTCAGATACTGTTCAGAACAAAGTCGACCTCAAACAGCTATGACAATACATAAAACAAATTATGGAATTTTACAGTAATCAAACCTCAATAGTCTTCCTCCTGGGCTCTTACCCTCAAAATTGAGTAAAAACCGACAACCGCCGATGAATTCCAGATGAAGATTTCAAACAGAAGATGAGATTACTGAACACGGTCGCAACAAAGTCTAAGCTGAGCGATTCACTCCCAAGGCAAAGGTGGGAGTCCGGTTTGTGACAACGATTTGGAGCAATAAAACAAACAATAGGAATTTCGGCAAAGGTAGTTCAAGCACATGAAAGATGTTGTTTGTAATATGGGTGTTGATGGATGGAACAGAGCTTCCTGAACTAATTTACTCCGGTCCTCATAATCCCATCCAGATTTTTCTCGTGTACAGCTACGTGAGGTCAGCCTCATGCATCGGCTCACCTTACGGTTCCTCGATACCTAAAAATTATCACCGTCAATAGGAGCTACCAGTTGGACTGGTGGATCAACTCTCGACGGTTCCTCTCAGTTCGGCAGATCCGAAGACCAGCGTCCCACCTGAGGACAGTTGGCTTTTGAGCCTACACCACCAGTGTCTGGTTTATCTTCCATAAGACAAATCTATCTAGGGTCACGAAGCACTAATGTTTCACTAGTTTGCAGCTATGCTGTTTGTACCAAACTGTCATCCGGAGCTACGTTTTTGACAACTCCGGTTGGCCTCCTGCCCTGCGGCAAAGCCTCCTAAACTAGTAGCAACACGTCATCCGATCTGGAGCTGCGTTCTCGGGTTATCCGTTTCTGCCACTGTGGTAATAGTAGGGGATATTCCCTGGTCCATCCCTTCCAAAACACAGATGCTAAATGGTTTGCCTGCGTCCACTGACGAAACATTCTATCTCGCAACGAACTCGTCGGAATATCTCGTGGGTTTGCCCTCAGGACAAGTAGGTCATTGGGCATGAGTACTGGCAGATCACGGCAGTCCGGGGTTACAGGTGCTAGTGGTCGACCGTTTGCTATCCGCACACAGTCCGTAAGAAATGCCAACAATACCTCGTCAGTCATCGGCTGTTCGTCACAAACCTAAAGAAGTACTCTCCTAACCAAGCGCACCACCATTTCATATGTGTCTCCACGGTGACTAGCAAGAGGGGGATTGAAGTGCCACTGCACACCCCGTTGCAACAATCTATCGGCAAGCTTATCTCCAGACCAGTTTACCATTAGGTTCTTCAATTCCCTTCTGAGCTCTTATAAAGTTTGTACAATTATCACTCAAAATCTCAGTAGTGTCCTAATGAGTGAATCCGCGCTTGGAGAATAAGAAACTTCAATATGTACCGCAAGCATCCGGAGGCAGGTGAAGATACGTCCATATATTTTCTCCGTGCTGCGATTATGTTTAAGTTAAAACGGACCAAAATACTCTATTCCGACATGCTTGAAGGGAAACCAGCCATACTGAACCGTAACGCCTGGTGGATGGGCCATCATCCGTTTGCCTAGGACTGCCAAATGCCTCCGGCATTTTTAACATCCACCAAATACGCGCTTGACGGTACCTTCACCCTGTACAATCCAAATATTTTTCGAAGATCCGCAAGTAAAAGAGATGGTCTTGTTTGTCCTTCCATTGCGCGATACCTTCGGGTTGTCGAGTTCGTAATCGGGTGAGCCTGCAGTATAGTCATCGGATGTTTCACACCCTGAGGCTGACTGGAGTAGTTCATACGTTCTCCTACGCAGATCAGTCCATCCATTAAAACTGGATCGAGTTTCGGTAGAGTGTTGCTCATGGGAGATCTGTCAACGCATGTGTTGCTATTCCTGTCTAGTAACCATTTTAACTTTTCACCATAAACTTTGGTTTGCACAAACAGAATAACACTTTCCTCCGCCTTAGGGAACATCGTGTAACTTCAAAGACCCAGCTTCCAACCCTAGATCTGTACGACCTCCCCTCATGACTACTATGTGCTGGTCCCCTCAGTCGTGGTAGCTACACCAGCGTACCCGTCTATGTTGCACACTTCGCCGGTCCCGCGAAATCCGGAGAATTTTGGCTTCAAAGTTTGCATTTTGGTTCGGCCGTATCACCGTCATTTCTTGTCGCTGAAGAACCTAAAGATTTGGCCCCCAAAGCAAGGCTTCATGTATACGATAGGCCCTGGAGACCTTGGGTCTTCTTTGCAAACGTTCGTTGCACTCTCCTGAAGAAGACATTCGAGCGCAACTTTTGAAAGCGTCTTCCATCCAGTCTCACCGGGAACTGCTGACGGAATCCCCTCAATCGAACGAACAGAGAAGGCACGAGTCGGGGACATGTGGGAGCGTATTCTATATATCGTGGTACCGAAACAGTACCAATACGAGAAATACACCAAATGCAAGCGAAGGCAACTGTGAAGCGGAGAGCAAACCGCGAGCTCGTACAGTGGGCGACAAACCGAAACTAAGAGTGATTCAAAAAGGAGAGCGACGGAAACCTTGGAAAGTTCATTTCAGTTGAACCTACGCAACCGGGCGAAAAGGTGAGGTCGAAACCAAAAGTGAGAGAAGATCGTAGAGGAAATGAATCCAAAAAGGCTTCCAGAAGAAGGTCACCATTCAGAAGGGATCGGAGTAACAATATTATTTAGAACCTGCCGGTCTAGGACTAACGAAAGAGCGCTTGCCTGTGTAGTATATTCTAAGTGAGCCTGAACAAAAACCATGTAAATTGCAACTACGATTCGAGGATTTCTAGATCCAACAGTTCTTTAGAGTTTGTAAAGGGTTCTTTTTGACTTCAAGGTTGTGACGGCAAATTGGGTCGACGAAGCAAGGAGCTCAAAAAGGTACCCCAAAATCCCTCGCTGTAGAAGCTCGTGCGGGCCCATTGGGGTTACCTGAACTCAGGTACTGCGGAGCCGGTGCTCCGATGGATAGCAGGTGTCTACACTTCCTTTGTTACGCTTTAGACCCCAGTACTGACCACGCTTGGAGAATGTCTGGTTCGGATTGCTAATCATTGTTAGGTGGGATTCGGACTATGTTAACATCGACTGCGAGCAGGCGGCAGGGGATCATTAGCCCTTCCACCAGATCACTTATTTAAACACCGAAAGGCAGTGGACTGAGGCGGGCCCCTGAGCACCCCCAACACACGCACTCTCAAAAAATGCGGTGAAGGATTCCACACTGACCTAGAATTTCCGGTTTCTTAGATGATTCAATAACCATACCACCACAGTGTTCCTACCGGTAAAACTATCAATTCATAAACGAGAAGAGAGTGGGTTACCGGGTCAAACACCTGGAAGTCCAGGTAACAAATCTTTACTGGATTACCCATGTCTAGTCTTTTCGGTACTTCCTCTAGGAAGTATAGTAAGCTCAAGGGGCATGACCTGTCCTTGACAAAATCTTGCTGCTTCACTCCGAGCAGGCGAGTGGGTTCATTCTCAGAGCGCCGCCCCATGACCTTCATCATGGTTGGTAGAGAACTTGTGAGGTAATTTGGAGCTACATAACTTCGTCCGCTCCGGTGAATCAGAGCAGCCTCTGCCCCTGCTGTAGCACTCTAACATCTTCCTTCCTCTGGTAACCTTGCCGTTCAAACATTTTTGAAGAAGGCAGTACAGTGTTGTAGGGGGCTGCGGATAAATTTCTTTCCACTCGTTGACAAAACTGCCGGGTGCAGGTTTGGCCGTCATAGCCGGCCCTTCCTCCACCATGATACACTCACTCCTCTTTCTGGGTTGTCCGGCCCTTCTGGGTTTCCGCGTTGTTAACTGGTTCTCGTCTGTCTTCTTTAAGGGAGCTGAGGCAACAACCGCATGGCAAACTATTGGAGCTTGCCCACTCGCTGTAATGACAGCCCTCCCAATTGTGCCTACTACTTCCGAAAACAAATTCATGCTACCTGACTGCGATGTTTTGGGCTCATGTCTGTGGCATTAACTGGTGATCATTGGTCCTACTCTTGGGTCCGTAGTTTGGAGGCCAGAGCGGCCGCCTCCCCGCAAAGAGCACAGACCCACTTAGCCCATGGGTTCTCCTCATAAACGATGAGGTTTACGTTTACTATTCCTGAACACTTTGAGTGAGCCCACCTTCTGCACATCGCGCACTCTGTACCGTTTACCACACGTTTTCCGCACTTAGATGAGAGACACGGGTCAGAAATGCGTGAAAAAACGAAAAGACACGGAGAGCAGGGAAAACAGATCAAAGGAAAAAAGCCATGACGCTTTTGAGTACGGCCCTTTACCACAAATGCATAAAATACTTCAAGAGAGAAAAGATCGCTTCGCAAAAACACCGAATACTACTCGGCCACACTAAGAGAAGAATGAAAAATATTCTCCGAATAAAGCGCAACCTACATGCAATTCTGATACACTCAGTATTGTAAATTAACATGGGTTTATTCAAAAATATATTCAAAAACTCGATTTGAAGGTGACAGCACTAGTAATTCAGACCGCACGATACGCGACAAACGGCTCCCAGGTTAGATGCCCTGCAGTGAGTTTCGTGAACATCATTAACTACCACGTTTCTTTGTTTACCCTGGTCTATCTCCGCGTGTGACTCAAGGTACCGTAAAGGACCTTCAAGGATAGGATCACGAGACGTGCCAAATACCACAGGATAATTACGGCAAGGCAGCAGGGATCTATGAAGGGGAGTTTACGTCTAATGAACCTCTTGTCATTTCTGGAAGAATTGACCGGCAGACTGGACACGGGTGAACGAGTTGAAGTATTACCTGGCTTTTCAGAAGGCCTTCGACTCGGTGAACCTTAAGCCGATGATGCACAAACTGCACGGCATGGTGATTGCGCAAGGGGTGGTGAACTAGATTAGACTACACCCCACTGGTAGAACGCTTCAGGTTCGGGTCGAGGGTGCAACGTTAGGCGCAGACAAGGCACGCAGCTGGATGACGCTGGGGTCAGTGGTAAGGCCCCTGTTATTCCTTATTCATATTAATGGCCTGGTGAGCACCTTAGGTATGTTGGTTTCTTGTTCACGGATGATCCAAAGATTATGAGGGAACCATCTTAGAACCGAGTGCAGGAAGACTTAATCAGAATACGAGAGTGGACCGGAACATGACAGCTGCTTCTGAGGAGAGGTAAGTGCAAACAGCTGCTTTGGGGCGGGGGAGCTGGAGGGATTCGGCACTTCGACGAAGGGCCACGCGGGGTAATCGGTACCACTGAGGTCATAAAAGGTATTGGCATCCATGGGCACGAAACTTTAAAGCCTACCCAACAGTGGCCTGAGTAGCAGTCAAAGGTTATAAATCGGGGTTCCAGTCATGCCGGACTGTCAGGTCTTGGGATGAGAAGACAATTCTGCTGAGTGAACATTTACCCATCTTACCTATTAGGTATCACCTCTACTCTCCACTCCCTCCTTCTTTTCTGGAACACAAAGCATCCGATTTTCCGTCACATACGATAAAACGCAGCATACTATGTCTTTTTTCAATGATTCGGCTGTGCCAATGAGGGATTCTCTAAAGTGAGTATAGCAACTATTTGAGACAGAAACCTGTCTGTTGAACGCGACTACCGGCTTTCCGGGAGCAAACTTGATTTTTGCCCTCCTTCTTGAAATCTGCCTATCAACGCCTCCAACGTTTAGATCACCTGGCAGTCGAAGTACTGTGTGATAGGCTGGGATTCGACCTAGGCACCCGCAGGGTCGTTTGAGCAACGCCTGGTAGATCGAGTTATTGACATAGCCCTGGTGCAGTACATCCACGAGGCGGCAAGATGGAGAGGGCCAAACTCTTAAGCTGTTAGATCTCCTCACCGACAATTTCGCCTCAAAAGTGAGCGGGGTGAGAACTGATGCCTTTCTGGACAAAAGCGACCTTGGGATCATCGGATCCCGGCTTCTAGACGAGAGAGGAAAATCACCAGATAAACTGTGAGGTATCTTCGGGAGGTCGGATGGGGAAAGGTTGCCGTCAACGGCAGCATCGTTAGCTCGGGACCAGGAGGGTGAGGTAAATGCAATATGCTTAGGCAATGAAAGCGGTCTACCTCGGCTGATCGACAAAGCAGCCCTGTGCGGAGAGTTCTTAGTCGAGGACTGCTACCTTGGTGGAAATTCGGTACAGCGTGCTTGTTGAGAGGGGAATATCACGCATGGATGGGGTATCAGGAGACTCATGAGCATAGGTGGCTGCTGGAATACCGGCGGATTAACGAGATATTCTGTGACCACCATGTTTAATTTAAACCGGCGTACGAAATCAGCATTTCTGGGTTGTTGACACTAACACCCAGTTGTGTTCTCTTATCACTTCCAGGCCAAAATGAAAATGCAGGTACACGTTGTTGGTGCGAAATTTGGGAGCCGAAACCAGACGGCGAACAATTGTGAGAAGGCGGAATTCCTCCGAGAATGTCGTGGATATCCACAGGGTTGATGACGATCAGCAGCTCCCGATCCAATGGTGTCTTATGACTGCTTCAAAAGAGGTAACGAAAATGGCACCGGGCCAAGTAAGGATCACACTGGATACCACTGAAATAGTGAGAGACCGCTGGACAAGATTAATTCGATCCAGCCATTCTCGAACCGCTGACTTGGAACCTTTCAGGGCCCATAGCCACACTGTTCAGCAAACCCTTCAGGGAGGACTAGCTTCCAAGTGGACGGAAAACAGCGGATGTCGTGCCGATAGATGGAGGATGTATATTGAACCATCTGATGAACCACCGGGCCTCTAGTCTGTCATCAATACCGGTGAATGTAACGAAAGAAAATACGAAATGCTTCGGGTAGACAGCTGGGGAAAAACGACTTAATGGTCAATAAACATCAAGAATTGGGAAGTGGCCGTTTCCGTTTCAACAACGGACTCATTCCTTTTGTTGAGTTAACCAGAAGTTTGGTCAGGGAATGAAGGTGAAGGTATTTTTTCTGAACTACATGAATCACAGGCAGTTTCTACACAAGCTGGGGGAAATGCACGGCTTTACGGCTTATGGATTGGGTGAAAGCTGAGCTAGCTTACGGCCGATTCTAAGTCCAAGTAGAGGACACCGTGTATTCGACAGAGACAGCTAGTAGTGGGGTCGCGAAGGGATCAATACTGGATCCCGAGCTCTTCATGATTCAAGCAAACTACTAACCGCGAGTGATAAGATGGCCCAGCTTCACTTTTGTTGATGGCTAAGGGTTACTGGGTGCCCAGGATCCAATCATATTTAATTGAACCTGGATTCTCTCTGCTGGTGGTCCGTAGCATGGGATCTCGCTGTGAATCTGGCAAAATGTTCACGTCAGACGGGCAAAAGATCCAGCGAAACGCGGTGCTTAAACCCGGACAACTGGGAACAAACAGCCGAGGAAAGCTAGGTCAAGGGCTTGAACATGACCGCTCCAAGTGACTTTGGACCCTTGGTGCCATCTCTGCAGCCTACCAGCAGGGCGAGTAGGTCCATTTACCAGCTGTGCAGAAAGCTCACCTGAGGAGGTCTCGGGGAGCTGCTGCCACCATGTAACACCTTGGCCCAACCACACTTAGAATTTCGGGTCCACATGCAAAGAATTATTGAATATGGCCAATATGTTCAGTTCGCATATCGAGGAACTTTGTCAAAAACTGGTTTAGTCCAGGTCTCATCACTCTATACAAATGTAATCTTGTTCCAACGAAACTATATGCTAGCCTTTTACATTGTGCCGCAGCCTAATTCCATGCGGACCATAACCTTGACTTCCTTATCTGCGTAACAGTTGTTGTTCAGTCATCGAGTCGAGCATTACTTTTCAGCCTTTTTAATACGGTTAGTGTCGACTGACCCAATTCCCTTGATTAGAATTGTTGTTCGTATCTGTTCGGGTCTATCCATTACGTAGCCTTTCTCTTCTATTTTGGAATAGTCCATGGCGAAATATCTTGGTTACTTGACGGGGCACATACATTTGAACTCAATTATTCCTTCCTCTCCGGTCAGCCTCACTCGTGTGACCAGCTGGACTTGGCCGTCTCTCTCTCTCCCTCTGATATAGCTCTTTCTCATGACCCCGTTTTCCAGCTTGTTCTTCGCACGCGCTTGTGTTAGTTTGTCACCTAGAACGATAATTCTCTTCCCTTCGTTGATTAGTCAAAATGCCCCCATAAACAAGGACCAACTTTGCAAACCTCTTGACTTGTTCCTGCATTGCTGTCTCGAACTGTTCCAACCTATTGCTGCTTGGGCCTCTTGAACCTTTCTTGACTCCACTGATTTTGTGGTACTTTGGCCTACACTTTGGAATACTTTGTTGGTATAGTTTGACAATCTGTCCTCTGGTAAGAGTGGCAAAGGGAGTTTGCTCTCCATGCCCTGAAGCTTGGTGTTTGTTTGTGTGTGAATCACCCATTTATTGGATGACAGTACTGTACACCGCCCCTGATCTCCGCGGCTAATGAGAGACAGCCTTTCCCTGGAGAAGGATCAAGAAGTGTTCACGAAAACCACATCAAGGCTACGAGAGCTGCAGCACGAACAGAGTCTAGCAGAGCTAGGACTGTTCTTGCCGAAGCGCAGGAGAAAGCAAGAGGAAATTGTTGGAAATGACGGAGCAATTAAATGAGTTTTCAGCCACGGACAAGCCGATGGAAACCTGCAACGGAAAGTCCGCCCTTGGCGGGCACAAGCTGAAACTCATTGGGCAGAGGACTAACAAAACCACCTGAACCCAATCGTGTGCTTGCAATGGGATTGTCAACTGCAATAACCTACCCTAGGTGGTGGTGGAAGCGAACACCATGGCAGCTTTCAAAGCAAAGCTGGGGGGCATGTGGACGCATTAGTTTCAGGACTGCCCGTGGGCTAGCAAAAAGAACCTCGTTGTAGTGCTCCAGCCTGCTTTATTAGTGTTCTTCCTCTTCATTCTCTTTCGGTCCACCTAAGTACCCCCGCGAACACTTCCTGACCTCTCTATACCTTTTATTCTCTACTATTTCACGAGAGATGATAGCTCGAGGTCTTGACTTTTGAATGAAGAGTGGGCCCGCTCGTAACCAAGGCCTATCTTTTCTCTCTCGCGCGCTTGCATCTGCCAGCACTCACTGCAGCACTGCATACTAAGTCCGGCCCAGTGTGGGTCCCAAAAAGTAGATCCTGCCTGACCAACTTCTTT
Source organism: Fasciola hepatica (assembly GCA_948099385.1). Taxonomy (NCBI): domain Eukaryota; kingdom Metazoa; phylum Platyhelminthes; class Trematoda; order Plagiorchiida; family Fasciolidae; genus Fasciola; species Fasciola hepatica. Next base: position 20,083,460 of record CANUEZ040000142.1, read on the forward strand.
TGCCTCCCAGGCAAAGTGACTGGAAGATTGGTTGATTGTGAACAGGCCAGTGTTACTTTGACTTTAGCAAAACGTCTGACTGGATGTGTACCCTTCTGTTCCTGTGAGACACAAGGACGTTTGGAACACGTGGGTTAGTATGTGGGTGGCTGGCGGACATCTTTTCCTACAGCAAGTTTCATGTAAGAGTAGGGGATAGATGCTGTAGTTTGGAGAACGTCACCACTAACGTGCCTCAGTGATACGTCTCGGACTCGGTACTATTCCCTAGAGTTAATAACGACTTGACATGAGCCCCTTGGTCGCCCGATTTTATTTTTGCCGGTGATGTGAATTTTTAGGGTCTGGAGGTACGGGGTGTAATTCACAAGCACCGCGATACGGGCAAAGCTTAGCCAACCCACATGAATCCCTCAAATAGAACATGGCTGATTGCCAGTTTCTAAGGCACCAAACCGAGAATCACGAAATTACGAACACACGCAGATCCCAAACATGCGGATTAGCAGAGTTCACGGTAAACGGTGAAGATTTAACTTCCTGCGGACTAGGCATGACAGTCGGAAAGAGTCCAAGGAAAAACTCAGTGTTTAGTACAAGGAAAAAAGCTTTAAAGTACTGTATATGGACGAGCTGGGAAAAGTAACGTCGAATACAGTCAGGTTCATACAGCATGTAAAATACTTGGGAAGATTTTTGGTATGGATACTTTACAGGAGCTACCTAAGCAGAGGTGTAGGAACCGCCCTGGGCTGGTTATACGAGTAAGACTTACAGCTCAAGGATGGGAAAGGCCATTTGTTGCCAAAGGTGAGAAAAGTCTTAACAGTCGTTCACGACCAGGGACTGTTCACGGTAGAAGAATTGGTGGACTCAAAGATATCGGTGTAACTACCGCTTGTGGAAAAATCCCCCGGAAACACTGCAACTTCACGCTTACTTGACACCACCCGCTCATATGCACTATTTACGCATTTTGATGCACTGTATCTGTTCATGAACCAAAGTTCGTTTGTTCGCGTCCAACGTGCTGCTCTGTCATACCCCATTTTGGGCCTACGTGATGCACGTGCTCCCTTCTCGCAGGTTGCAATTTGGTTTTCGTTTTCTCAGTCCCTGTGATCGCACAACTGAGGTTTGTATCTGTTTCGGGCTACTGTCCATTTGATAATCTAGTGTCATGCAATTTCACGAATAACCGCCTTCTGATTTCGGGATCCGTTGCGAATTTGGCTACGCATTGCTTAAACGTGTCTTGCAGCACTCAGTTGATCAATTCGGAACAAGAAAATATGCAACTTGCCAAGAGAAGGATCGATGCAATTGGAATCTGGAAAGGAGGTAATACTGCAAGTCGCTGGGGAGGCTCTGGGTGCTTTTGACCTTTTAGTAAATGCCAGTTCACCTAGTCCTTTCATTGCCAGCTCATGTATCACTGAGGATAATATGGATTACAAGGATGTTGATCTACTTAAGTTAAGGATGTTAGACTTCGAACAGCAACTGTGATCGGCTAGGCAGCAGGCCCAGGAAGTGAAGAAGTGCAGACAGGACGAGCGTGAGCAGAAGACCAAAGACTACGACCCATCCGACAGGTTGGGACAAATGAAAATAGGAAGCTCTTCGCCGGTCGTCAAATATAAAACATCAACGCTACTAACGATTGATCTGCCAAGAGTCAACTGACAGTTTTCGACGGCTGATGTGAATATTACTGCAAGATAACTGACCCAGGGCAAAAACTTCTCCATCTGACTCATTACTCTGGAGGTCTAGTAACAGAAGCTATCGATGGGTGCACCATGCTTGACTCGGAGCGAGGCTACACACGAGCAAGGAAGATTTTGAGGGATCTGTTCGGCCAGTCATTCAAGGTAGCTGGTAGTCTAATAGAGAGCGTGATGGCAGAGGCCTAAAGGACCAAGGACGACGTCTACTCAATTTTCGGCCTAACGAGAAAACCGCAAGACTGTTCAATAGCCCCCGACCATTTAGATTACAAGACTGACCTCGATGCCATGCATACTTTGGAGGGCATAGTCCGTAACCTATCTTCCGAATTACGGGGTCGGTGTTTGAAAGGGGTCGAAGGTATAAGCCAGAGCGACCGTGAGGCTAACTTCGAAGTCTTGACCGAATACTTGGACAGGCAAACCAAGGTAGCCGGCAGTAGATTTAGCCTACTCATCCGGGACAGTAACCGGGTGAACAAACCTAGCACGGGCCAGACTCAAACCAATTCACGGGAACAGCCGAAATATCGGCCTCGGACCAATGCAAACGCCATTTCACGCGAGGCTCTAGCACATCCAACTTCCTGGTCCCGCGACGCCAGCCATGGGCTACTAGAGTGCCCCAAGTTAATGAAAGCCACAGCAGACGAACGGTGGGGAATGGCGAGGGCGACAGGAGCGTGCCTTGCATGCCTCAACACCGCCTGCCGGGCGGTAGCTTGTCGAACAAGGACCAGATGTGGTCACAAGGACTGCGCGTGCAGACGCCGTCGGTTGTAAAACCAGGCGAGAAGAGCTATACCAGAGAAGACCACCGAGTCTATTGTGATTTATTCAGCATCGCGGTCTGCCATCAGACCAGTACGTTTAGGAGTAGTCGCCGTGGGAGTGGTGACCCCAACTGGGTTGGTCAAAGCGTTGGCTTTCGTCGGCAGTAGATCCGACACAACCCTGGTGAAGGAGATGTTTGCCGACAAACACCGGCTCGGTAAAAGTACGACGTTGCTGGCGGTGAGCACGGTGGGCGGAACACAAGTAATGACTGCCGGACGGTTGAGGTCACAGCTCGTCTCCCCAGACACTAACGAGCAAGTCGAATCAACGGAGGCATTTGCATTAGCTGATCTCCCCGTGTGAGGACCAAGGTCGGTGAAGGCAACTTGAGCTAGGTGGCCCCGCCCGCAGGATGTAACCGTCGTAGACTGGGGGGACGACGGAGTGAATCTCCTCATCGGCTGCGACGCACCAGAGGCACAATGGGTACTTGACCGGAGAGTGGGCAGCCGCCAGGCACTTTGCGTTATAAGCACGGCTCTGGGCTGGATATTACATGGTCCAGCCGGGAGACGTATCAGCGGAAGCGGGCCGCATAGAGTATCAGTTGCAACGGCTGTATGGAAAGGAGTTTCACGACATCGGAAGCGAAATACTATAATTGTCTCAGGGAGACCATCTCGCTCTGCAGTCATTGCGGCAAGGAACTAGAGGCCTTAAAAGCAGTTTGATGTTTCCATTCCATGGCGCACACAAGCTGACCCTTGGGTCGGTAACAGGAACTTTGTTCTGCAAAGAATACTACGACTGGAAGGAAGCTTCATTCGAGGCCAGCATCTGCGGGAATGATACGCAGAAGTAATGAGGCGAAACGAAGCTCTCGGCTACGATGAAAGCTCGGTGGTAGATAGCGTCGGCAGAAACCTCTGCGTGGACGACTACCCTGGGTCATTCGATGATGTAGACTCGGCCCTAGAGCAGTTCAGAGGCCTAAGAGGATTGCTGGAAGAGATCGGCTTCCGCCTCACCAAATGGATATCAAACGCTTTAGAAGTGTTCAAAGTCATTCCGTGCCGCGAGAGGGCCGAAAAGGTTCGAGATCTGGACGGATGTCAACTCCCTGCCGAACCCACCTTAGAAATGCAATAAAATGCGGAAACGGACAACTTCGTTTTCGAGCTAAATGTTTCCGAGCTGCCAGTAACCCGTCGTGGCATACTATCCGCTGTTTCCAGTTTGTTGGATCCGCTCGGTTTTGCCTCTCCTTGGCTGTTACCTGGAAAGATCCTGCTGCAGTGACTATGTCGTAAGAAAGTCGATCGGGACCAGCCACTAGACCGAGAAGACCGGCTGGACTAAGGAGAATTTCTGAACACCTTAAAGAGACTAGGGAACATACGGATTCCACCATGTTTGCCCCGTGGTCATGCGACACGGACGGGAGAACTACGTGCCTTTTCTGATGCATCCGAAGTCAGTTACGGAGCCGTGGTATTCGGACAATGATGCACGGGAGATGGACAATATACTACGAGGGTCCTGTTTGCCACAACCTGCGTTGCCCCGCTGAAGTCGGTTTCGGTCCCGCTCCTAGAACTCAGATCAGCCGTGTTAGCAGTCAGGGCGGTACAAGCCGTAAGGAGATGCTTCGACTTCTACATTTGTTTGGCTGGTTTTTGGACGGGCTCGACTATGGTACTGTACTACAACAACAACGTCAGGATCCGGTTTAGTACTTTCGTTGCTAACCGACCCACGATTATCCACGACGAAACTGCCGGGAACCAGTGGAATCATATCAGGTCTGACGATAATCCGGCCGATCTGTGCTCTCGAGGTGCGACCAACTTCCGGAAACTCGACACGTGGACGGGAGGACCGAAATTCCTGCAAATTCCCAGACAAAAAATGGCCCGTGTACGAACTAAAGCCCTCTCTGGAATTGGAACTGGAAACCAAAGGCATAGTGATGACCGCCACAGTCGTCGAAGCGACATTCACTTTGTCACGGTAGGTCAGGCTTTCCTCCTGGATGGAGAAGCTTCCGTCATTAGTTTGGTTGGTCAGGTTCAAGAGACATTTGCTAGTCATGAAAGGAATCCGCCCTCCCCCTCAACCATGTACTGGTGGATCCGATAAGGCCCGGTGAACTATGAGCCGCAGAACACGATATATTCAAGATGATGCAACGGGAGGGTTTCTCTTGGGGATTCGAGAGGTCAGAAGAGGCGGGAACAATCGACAAAAGAATATCATCTCCGAGAGTCGACTTGAGGCATTTAAACCCCAAACTCAATAATGGACTACTACGGGTAGATGGTGGGCTGACCAACTCCTACCTTAGTTTTGACACCAGGTACCCCATATTGCTACCGGCTAGACAACTTGATAGAGCTAATGATGTTACTCGTTTACGCCGTAAGGGGACATACCGGGGAAAGTCAAGTGAAGAGCGTCATCCGAACTTGCCTTTGGCTGCTGAGAAGAACAGCGACTGTAAAAGCGTAACCCGACGTTGTGTACACTGTATAAGAAGCAATGCCGCAGCGGGCAAACAACACGGCCCAGCTACCAGAATGCAGATTGACTCCGGGTTGGTGGCCGTTCAGTGACACCGGGCTGGGCTGTTTCGGGCCTTTGTGGATCAAGTGTAGAAGGCGGTTGGAAAAACGATACGGGTGTATCATGACGGGCATAAAGCCACGTGCGGTACACTAGGAAGTTACGCATTCGATGACAACCGACTCTCCTACGGGCCTTGTAGCGCTTTGTCCACCGAAGAGGCACACCATCGGATACATACTCCGACAAAAAGTCAAACTTCGTAGACGCCCATCGGGAACTGCGGCGTAGGCATCAAACATAAAAAGAGGCGGGATGCCGAACCGAACCGTGGCCTAAGGCATACGACGGCACTTCAATCACCTGCAGGCCAGTCATCGCGGCGGCACGTGGGAACGCCTGATCCGGTCCACCAGGCGAATGTTGCTGTCGATCATTGGGCAACAGCCTCCCGATGACGAAACATTGAGCACCGTCATGACCGAGATTGAAAGGATTTTGAACAACCGCCCACTGGTTCCAGTATTCAACGGAGACCCAGCCCACCTGGAGCTCACTCAAAACGACCTATTGACGTTATGGTCAAACATATATTTCCAAGGACCGGTGAACCTTAGTGGGAACTACCTTTACGGATGTCAGCAGGCAAATAATGTTGCCGAGGTCTTTGGAGGCGGTGGCTGCGGGAGTGCCCACCAGCTCTGCAGGCTCGACAGAAGTGGCTGATCAAAACAAGACCATTCGATGTTGGGGATGTAGTGATGGTCGCAGACGAACACGCGCATTTTAGCACCTGGGCTTTGGGCGTTATCATGGAACTATCAAAAGCTCTGACGAACTGATAAGGACTGTGAAGTTGAAGGCCACCAAAGGAATGCTAACCTACAGCGTACGCAATATCGGCCTCCTTGAGAGTGAAGACAAAGACGCCGATACCACAGAACCCCTGTATAAAGTTCCTCATTCGTCTTTAAAATGGTTGAAGGTACCTCTAATGCGTGGAGGTATTTATGGCGTACTGACATACTGAACTACACTCACGCCCAGACACACGCCCGTGCCCGATACACGTTTACGCTTAATGATCTCCATCAAACACGTTGCAGTGTACACCGCTCTTCGTTCATGTTACAGAAGTCTTCCTTCCCGCATGTAGTAGTAATTGTGTTTTGATCATACACCCAGACACGCACTGAGAAAGACACACGTGCATGATACACCTTTACGCTTCATGACCACCGCCAAACACGCCGCGATGCCGATTGTTCCTCGTTTATCGCCGACATCATGGAATATATCTCCGGCAGGTGGTAGTTGTTACTATTTGCCCATATACCAGAGTGCGACCTCACCCATGCCACCCACACTCACAAGCACTCAGAAAAGCACCCGCAACCAATTCAAGACGGCCCTTCATAGGGCAGGGCCTGTTTCCCCTTCACGCCAGCCATCAATCAGTCTTTCTTATGCACGGTGCAAAGTAACATTTCGTCAGTGTGGCCTCTGGATCAGGTGCGATCTTGAGTAGAATGCTGATGTCAGGAGTATTTGATACGCCCACTGAGAGCAATGTTTGTATAAGTAGGGAGAATCAGTGCCCTTATTCCTTATCTTTGACTCTGCTAAGATGCTGGAGGAGTTTGGTTGGCGGCTTACCAACAGGTTGTAAAACATTACCCCAAAACACTGCAACTTCACGCTTACTTGACACCACCCGCTCATATGCACTATTTACGCATTTTGATGCACTGTATCTGTTCATGAACCAAAGTTCGTTTGTTCGCGCCCAACGCGCTGCTCTGTCATACCCCATTTTGGGCCTACGTGACGCACGTGCTCCCTTCTCGCAGGTTGCAATTTGGTTCTCGTTTTCTCAGTCCCTGTGATCGCATAACTGGGGTGTGTACTTGCTTCGAGTCACCGTTCATTTGATAATCTAGTGTCATGCAATTTCACGAATAACCGCCTTCTGATTTCGGGATCCGTTGCGAATTTGGCTACCCATTGCCTACAGTCGTCCTAAACTCGGGGCCTCCATGAACAGTGAGCTCAAACGGATGGATTAGCGCAACACTGCTACACAAAAGGCCCTTTGAAATTATGCCTCTCAAATCCGACAGAACAATAAAACGTGCACAATTCACTGGGAAGAAAATGGTAGAATAAGCAAAATATCCAAGGCAACAAAAATTTCCCGGACAATGAGGACAAAGGAGCTGACAAAGTGCTATCTTGGTCGATAGGAAAATCCAACTTCTTCAGAAATAGTATGGTGAACAGCTGGAACAGTCTTTCAAGTGGAAAGTTAGACCAGCAAACTTTTCGGACCTTCGAGGAAGCCCTAGCTTCTGAGTGGTACAAAATAGTCCCTCGTAGTAAGTTTTGAGTATGACCAATAAATGGATGGAGAGTGACTGTAATAATCGTAACAAACTGAGCTAACAGGACGTATTGAAATTGCCCCTACTCAGGACTACGCGAAAGGGAGTAGAAAGAGGACCAAGGCTGCGAAATAGCGCGTCAGTTGTATTGCAGAATGGGTTTGTATAAACATGTTAATTCAGAGAAAGTAATTGCTAGACTGGAAGATGACCGATCACAGTGGGCTTTTGCCGGATTTGTCGGCGGCGGTCCAAATTGGTTGAGGCTCACCTGCGTACTTGGCTACTGATCAGTATCTGGCCGTATCATGTTTAAGGGCTGCAGAATCACCACAGTACAACTATGGCCCCTCTGAGGTGTGTTGTAACTGAGATTTTCGTTGGCTGCTAACCATCCCAGTTTGTTGTATACTGACTCATTGAATACCCACGATGCACAATGCCCCTAGCAATTGATCTGTAAATAAGTTTACCGTTTCCCTCTTATTTTTGGCACGGATTCGGCAAAACACACTGCGCAGTGGAGAATGTATGACTTTCGTGGGTACCTACAAAAATTTCTGGAAGCCGTGGCCATTACCTGCCCAGCGAGTTGAGTCTTAACTCGGGTACACCTACTAAGTAAATGAAAGAAGCCTAGAGCAGACGCGGGAGTCGCATCCCGGAGTGATTATTCACTCCCCTTACTGGTGCAAGAATTTGGACTGCTTTATTGGCTTGAGCCTCAAGTCCTGTAACCTGACCTGACCCTACCTGTGCAAACTGACGTATACACAGGGACCCTGGGATCGGAATCTTTGCTTGTTAGAAAAGGGGAGACTTTGAGAGTGTCTCATAGAAACGTCCAAGGTAGTGAGGGGTCTTCCGGGCCCCGGGCCGGGTGGTCTACACCAAGTGGCTTTAGATTCCAGGACAAGGGGACACGAAAAGAAGTCGACGAAAGTTCGAGCCTGGTTGACAACTAGACTGCAATCCCTTAGCAATAGGATAGTGAGTAGCTGGAATGATAGACCTGCAGACCGTCCAGTTGTCCAAGGGTGCCATAGGTTGTAAGTGGTACGAGATAGATCCCTGAAGTGCGCTCTGGGCGTGCTTACTGGATGGATTATGGGTACCTCTATGGTTCATCTGAGGTGTGTTGTAACTGACGTTTTTGTTTATAGCACACTGCCCAAGTGAATGCTCACCAGGCATAATGCTTCGCTCCGGTCGAACCTGAGGTGACATATTGGTCTTATTAGCGGAGCAGTATGATAGCTTTGAGAGCAGTCGACTTGCTGCGCCGAAAATAGAAACGGTAAACTTTGTAACAGCTACGGAAGGACCTAAAGAGTGGGTTGCTTGCACGTATCGAAGCTCAGAAGCGGGAAGTGCTGAGGACAGTGACAACGGGAATTATTATTATTATTATTATGGGTGATTTTAACCCATCCGAAGCTGACCGAAATTCAGAAACCGCTACGGAGTGCACATTTTTGGTGGGATTGCCCCAGCCTTACCACAGGAAGGCCTTTGTCCAACGCGTTATTCAAGTGACCAGATGGCCACTTGCCCAGTCGCTGTCAATCCTTTAACTGCCATCGGCCAGAGTCCTAAATGTTCCAGAACACCCAAAAGTCAAGGAGCCTATGAGTGACACCGATCTCTGCTTACTCCGGTTTAGGCTAAACCTTGAAGAAATAAGTGTGCCTGATAAATTCAGAAGGATTTTCTCAAAGATAGACAAAAATAGCTTGGTTGAACTGGGTCTCCGGATAGACTGAGAGACGGTGATTGATGGCTACAACGTAGAACACCAACGGAGTTTGATCAAGAGCACACTGTTGGAAATAAGAGGGACCGTCGCTGCACATAGAAGAGTCAAACGAAACGCATAGCCGCCATGGTGGGCGGACCGAGTGAGAAGGTATGTAAACAGAAGCCAAAAGCATTTAAGAAGTATAGAGGTACCAGCGGCTACCGGGCCCTCCAACAGTTCAAGGCAGCGAGAACTAGACTATTTCAGATACAGAAACAGTGCAAGAACAACTGCGAGGAACCTATTGCGCGGAAAGCCATAAGCAATCCAAAAGCATAATAAAACTAGGTTCAATCTAAAGCAGCAATGAGGAAACCTGTAGTCAGGGTCACGAGCTCAAGGGAAGTGTGAGCAATAACCAGGCAGGGAAAAACAGAGATCCCGCTGGAATCCTTTCAGCAAGCATGTAGACAGGATCAGGGTGCTCAGGGGCTACCTGCGACTAGAGGCGGTGAGGCTTCGGAAATGATGAGCGAAGAAAAGAGAAGAGTCGAATAGCCTGAAGCAGCTAGACGTGTCCAAGGCGGCGGGGCTAGATGGCGTCCGCCCAGCATTATTGAGGCCACTAGTTTCCATTCCGGCTGAGACACTACCAAAGCTGTTCAACGCATCACTAGACAGGAGAATGCTACTTAAACATTGGCTTGCTTGATAGCCGGATTCATTTATAAAGTTGGGGACAGAGACACGTGTACCAGCTACAGGCCGATTAACTTGACATCCGAGGTGCCTAAAGCTATCGAGAGAATACTACGAAATAGAATAGTGAGGCATTTATAGAGGAAAAACTGGTAACTGCTACACAGCGTGGGCTCTGGCTCAGGCCTTTTTGTCTCTCCAACCTTATAAGTTTCTTGAGTGGAGTAACTAGCCGACTGGATCGCGGAGACCAGGTGGAAGCCTGTTATCTGGATCTCCAAACGGCATTCGATTCGGTTAACCATAGACTATCCGAAGCAAAGGTGGAATCACTCAAGTTTACGGCGAGAATGCGTAAGTGGATTGCGCAAAGCGTAAGTGAGAGAATTTTCCGAGTGGTAGTAGAAGGCTGCTGGTCGGACAATGAGAGACTAAATAGTGGCTTTCAGCAAGGGTCAGTTCTGGGACCCTTGAAATTCCTAATGTAAATTACCGGTCAAGCAGAAGAGTAGGAAATCCCGTGCTTATGGTTCGCGGATGATTTTAAGGTAGTGGGGGCACCAGATCGTGCGGCTTATCAGGGTGAGCTGGACGAGGTATACCGTGGTCAGTGGCATGGGATCTCCCCCTCAATCTGAGCAAATGTCAACGTCCCATCAAACAGGAACGGGCGCGGCCTACCCGGTATGTGGGTCTACCAGAGAAACGACAGTCTCTAGCTCAGACCACAGATGCCTGGGATCTAGGGGCGGTGGTGAGCGCTGACCTTAAGCCAAGTCGCCAGTGCCAGAAAGAGATTCAAAAAGCATGTACAGCCCTGCACCGGCTGGAGAGCGTGGTGAGCTCTAGGAAACCGAGGGTCTTACTGCCGCCTTACAGGGCTTTCTTCAGGTAGCATCCAGAAAACTGTTCAAGCATGGAGGCCACGTATGGTGAGGGACCTCTAGGCTGTCGAGCAGACACAACGGCGATTCACGCGGTGGTTCGCAGACTGCGGACATTTGCGCCAAGAACAGAATTGTGGGGCAGCTATGGCTGTTCTCTTAAGAAAGAAGGGGCAGGATAGGCGACCTCACAGGGTTCACAAAGGCACGAGGTCGCAGAAGGGCCTTATATGAGCTGCGAGTGAATGGCTGCCCAAGAAGCCATGCACCGACAATCAATGATGAGGGAACTTTGACTCGAATCAGAAGTCAGTCGTTTGTAGCTAGGGTCACCAATGACTGGAATAGGCTGCCACGGGATGCGATAAGTGCGAGCACAGGAGCTGAGTTCAAAAGGGTATAATGTAAGGTGTGGGACTGTATTTGGGGAAATATGACCAGGGGTCTACAGCCGTTTTCCAGACAACTGACTAGTTCGTTCCAATTTAATCCCCGTGGATCCTTGAGTTATCACCAACCACTTCCTTTTGTGCTATCCTTAATAAGGCGGCGATAGACCGTCAGGTGTGTAAGACTAGCGGCTGTGATCCGAAAAGCAGTTGAAGAGAAAGGGGGTTAAAGGCCTAACGAGGAACCCACCCGGATAAAAACAACTATTGAAGAATAGTCGTCTTGATTTTCGGGCCACAGAGGGATCCAAAGAGCTCGTCAGCGCAATAATCTGGACATCCAGGAAATCCTTCGTCCAGTCCTGCAAACGAATTTAGTTTAAAATTAAAATTGATGGGGTTATACGTTTCCCTCCCATTTTTAGTGGGGATTCGACGAAAAACACCTTGCAGTGGTGGGTGCATCGCAGTTATGCATACCATCGAAAGAAATCTGGACGCTCCATTGGCTGTGGCCATTACTTGTCCTGTGTTAATGCCTGACCACAAATACAACGGCTAGTGAGAATGATGTAGGTTCGCTCCAAGTGTTCTCTCTGGTCAAAGACTTGGGTGTTATAATGGACAACGGCCTCAAGCCGTCAAAGCGGTGCACCGCCGCAGCCAATATGGTCAGGAGAGAACTCTTTCGAGTCAGATCCATTATACCGTGTAGAGAGCCGGAGATTTTTGTTCCGATGTACCCAGCCACAGTTTGGCCGCAAATGGAGTACTGCGTGCAAGCCTGGGCACCGTACTACCAGAAAGATACAGACTGTCTGGAGAAAGTTCAAGCGATAGCCACTAGAAAGGTGACTGGGCAATGGAGGCTTGGCTACGCAGGGCATCCCCGTGCCCAGAATCTGTTCTCCATGGAAAGGCGGCGCATTTGCGGGGATTTAATAGAAACCTTCAAGGTAATGCGGGAACTCTCATGTATAAATCGAGAAGACCACTTCTCTCCAGTTCCAGAGGGAGGCACAGGGGGCATAGCCTTAGACTACAAAGAGAGCATTCGAGGCTCCAAATTAGGGCGAATTACTTCTCAAATAGAGCGGTACCCTGTTGGAAGGGTGAGTAAGAAAGGGTGAGCGCCGGGCAGCTTGAATTTCTAGTGCTCTAGTCGCTAAATTTAGTCTCTGTATACTTTTGTGAATTAACCTAGTTTAATCCACAACACTGAGCGTATCAGAATTGCATTTAAATTGCGTTTTATCCGGGGAATATTTTTTATTCTCCTTGTAGTATTGCCCAGTAGCGTTCGGTGTTTTCTGAAACGATCTGTTCTCTCTTTCAGTCTTTCTTTTTGTTCTTTTGTGTTAGCTGGCTTCACCTTCAAGTGTCATAGTGCTTATTTTGTCTGAATAAAGGGCACTTGAGCTGTTTTTGCTCTCGTTTTGTGGTTTCCGGTGTGACACGTTTCTGACAAGTGTCTCTCAGCTAAGTGCGGAAAAGGTGTGGTAAATGGTATAGAGTGCTAGGTATGCATAAGATGGGCCCACTCAAGTTGTTCAGGAATAGCAAAGGACGTCTATGTCCTGTATAAACAGAACCCATGGGTTGAGTGGGTCTGTGCTCCTTGCAAGAAGGCTGCCAACCTGGCCTTTAAGCTGCAGGCCCAAGGGCAGGACCAACGCCCACCAAGTAGTACCTCAGTAATAAGCCCCAAACCAACCCAGTCAGGTTGCAGTTAGTCGTTTGTGGAAGTAGTAGCCACACCTGAGAGGACAGTCATCAGAGCAAGTGGACCAGTTACGAGAGCATGCCAGGCGGTCGTTGCCTCAACCCCTTTGAAGCAGACCGTCGAGGGCCAGTGGACTGAGCAGAGGCCTAGAAGGGCAAGGCAGTCCAAAAAGAAGAGCTACTGTAATATAGCGAAGGATGGGCTAGCTAGGGTGGAAGACCCTGCTCTTCTGGTGTTGGAAAACAAGGTAAAGGGTTTGCAGAGGCAGGTCTTGTCGATGGGCAGGGTCTGAAGCCACAGGCTCCTGATCGTAAACCAGGAAGAACCCTTTGCAAGGGAATCGAAAGCCAGGCGGGACACAGATAGGAGGAGGGTCTGCGATATACTGCGAATGGCAGGTGTTCCGTGCCCTACTACTCTAAGAAAAGTGCACAGAGTGGGGACATGGAAGTCACCACTGGGGGACAAAGGCGAGCATCGAGCGAGACCAATCCTAGTGGAGTTCGCTGATGAGGCCACCCGGGATAAACTGCTGGCGAGGGAAGCGGTAGTGGCTCACACCACCAAGGGCAGGTATCAAATTGTGCCAGACAAGCATAGAGTAAGGCCTGGTGGTCTAGTTCCGGGGGGCAAGCTTGCTCGACCAGCCAGAAACCACGGGCTCAGCGGAATGCCGTACTCGGTTCTCAGGCCTTGATCCCGACAGTGGTAAAGAAGCCGCGTGCGGCGTCCTGAATGGTTGTAATAGCAGACGTGCTGGAAGGCACAAATTGGCAGTACTGTCCAAGGGAGAATGACAGCGCGACCCCTGTCAGACTGGGTGTTGTGGCAACTCCTATGGAGATTGATTGGGAGTCGTCTGAAGTTCCGGATCGTCAGCCGGCGTCATGCGCACCGTGGGGACATCTGAAGCAAAAAACTTGCCATCATCTCAGGCGTTGCGCCTGAGAAACGGACGGGGGGAATAACAAGAGACACTTAAGCGACCGAGCAAACGCGTGTAGTATAAGAAACAAATGGGCGGCACTCGCCAAAACCGCTGACGGGCAGAAGGCGTCAATAGTTGCCGTCACGGAAACGTGGTTTTCTGAAGAAGATCATGTGCCAGGCCTAATAAGTAACGGTTTTACAGTCTATAGGCAGGATCGAGAACATGATCGCCTTGGTGGAGGAGTGGCCATCCTCGTTAGGTCAGGTACAACCCACCTTGTGACTCAGACCAAGATATGCACTCCCAATATCCAGTTACGCGCCGTTACGATCATCCTTCCAGGCAGAAGGGTTAACGGTGTCTGTGTCTACAAGGCACCAAGCACTAACCACGAAGAGGACGTTTGTTTACTGTTGACTTTGACTGAACTAGTTAAGGACGCACAAGAGACCCTCGTAGTGGGTGACTTCAATCTTCCGCACATCGACTGGGCGGCAGAGGTCTGCGCGCCGGGATCGGAGGAGCAAACCTACTTAGAATGGCTGCATGATAATGAGCTGCACCAGCATATTAGGGAAAGTACCAGATATAGGACTGGATGTGTGCCATCCTTGCTGGATCTAGCAATAACGAACTTCCCCAACGATGTGTCTGGACTGCATTATTGTGCACCGCTGGGCAGGAGTGACCACATGTGTGTCAAAATCGTCCTATGCATGCGGCAACCCAAGTACTCTCAAGGCTGGTCAGACATTTCGGTAGTATGGACATAGATAAGCTTCGTAATGGGGCGATGGGTTTGTCCTGGGACACGACGGAGGAGGCTACTGTGGAGGAGCGCTGGCAGGCCATAAAGGGATCCCTGACTGCCCTACAGGAAGAGTTCGCACCCTTAAAACGAAGGAGTGGGAGGGCAAACCCATGTGGTGGAAGGCTGCAATAGCCAAGGCCATCAGACGTAGAAACCGCTCTTGGAACCAGTACAGAGCTTCCGGCAGTCAGCCAGCCCGGAACCGCTATACAAAACTGATAAACGAGACTGTAAGCCTTCTGAGAACTTCCAAGCGTGAATTTGAGCTCATATTGGCCCAGTCTGAAGGACAACCGCCGAAGAAGTTCTACAGATATGTACAGCCTAAAGGCTCAACAAGAAGTTCCGTGGGTCCGGTATCCACTAGAGACCACCGTATTGTCACTGGCGACCGGGGCAAAGCAGATGTCTCGGGGGAAAACGTTGGTGGTGTACATAGAATGGATAGTGGGGTACGGGTAGATCTGTCTCTGGTGCATCTTTCTCCTCAGTTAAACGAGTTGAATCTCTCAGAGGAATTCGTGCGTAAGTACTTGCAGGAGTTAAACAGCCGCAAGTCAGCAGCCCAGATGGCATTCATCCAGCTACCATCAAGCCGTTGGCGGATATCATAGCTCCATCGGTATGCAAACTGTACAGATCCACGTTGGACCAGGGTAAGCTGCCTCAGGACTGGAAAGTCGCGGCAGTCGTGGCAATACACAAGAGTGGGCTCAAGTCGGATGTGCAGAACTACAGGCCGGTAAGCCTAACTAGCATTCTATGTAAAGTCCCTGAGAAGATCAACCGAGCCTACATCTGCCAACACTTACTGGAGCATTCCATGTTATGTCCGGCGCAGCATGGATTCCTGAAAAATAGATCTTGCCTGACCAGTCTCCTGTGCTTCTTAGATGAAGCAACTCGACGACTGGACGAAGGTAAGCAAGTTGAGGTATGCTACCTCGACTTTAGCAAGGCGTTGGACTTCGGTAATCATCGTCTTTTGCTATGCAAGATGGGGACTTTCGGTATAGGTGGGCCAGTATTTAGGTGGCTGGAGGACCTCCTCTCCCACAGGACGTTTTACGTCAAAGTGGGGGACAGGTGCTCCAGTTTGGTGAACGTCACCAGTGGTGTATCTCAGGGATCCGTCCTAGGCCCGGTCCTATTCTTGTTATTTATTAATGACCTAGCATCCACTCTTCAATCGCCTAGCTTTATTTTTGCGGATGATGTGAAGATTGTTGGATCTAAGGGCAGGGCGGACTTGGGCAGGGAAATATGTACCGTCCTGAACTGGGCATACAAATGGGACTTACCTCTAAACGCTCAAAAAAGCCATTTGTTGTCAAGGGCAACAGAGAGCCTAGCTGTCGCTCATGATCAAGGGCCGTTCACCGTAGAGGCAGCCAGTAGGGTTAAAGACCTGGGGATCATCATGAAAAGTGACTTCAAATGATCGGATTAGTGCAACGCTGCTGCGCACAAGGCTCGTGGGGAGCTCTTTAGACTGCGATCAGCTTTGTCTTGCCGGAAGCCGGAAGTATTCGTACCTATTTACATGGCCATAGTACGACCTCACTTAGAAAGTAGCGTGCAGGCTTGGTCACCCTTCTACGAAAAGGACGCCGCCTGCCTCGAGAAAGTCCAACTTCTCGCCACGCGAATGGTTGAAGGGCAGAGGGGTAAGACTTACGGGCAGAGACTCTGTGACCTGAATCTTTTCTCGTTGGAAAGGAGGAGACGTCGAGGGGATCTCATAGAAACGTTCAAGGTAATGAAGGGCTTTTCTGGCCTTAGACCAGATAGTCTATTCCAAGTGGCCGTAGACTCCAGAACAAGGCGACATGAAATGAAGCTGATAAAGGCCCGAGCCAGGTTGATGGCTAGATCGTACTTCTTCAGCAACAAGGTTGTGAACAACTGGAACGGTCTGCCTGATGGAATGGTAGATCTGAAGATCGTCTAAACCTTCAAAGGTGCTCTGGATCGCAGGTGGTACGAGATATTTCTTCGTAGTGAGCTTTGAGTGGGTCAACTAGATCGGTGATGGGTAGCACTGTGGTCCCTCTGGAGTATGGCTTAGCCGACGTTTTCGCTCATTGCACACTGTCTCAGTGAACGCTCACGTTGCATAATGTCTCTCGCAGTTGATGTGCGAGGAGGTTTTCCGTTGCCCTCTCATTTTTAGCGGGGGTTCGACGAAATACACTCGACAGAAGAGGGCATGCACTTATCATGTCGTCTAATGTCAGGAGTCTGTTGAACAAGCGAGATGAGCTCGAGGCATGGGTGGTTCAGCACTCGCCAACATTGGTCGCCTTGACGGAGACGTGGCTCACCAGTGGAGTGCAGGACTCGGAAGTAGCTATCCCAGGATACACACTTTACCGTGCTGATAGGAGCCAAGCTAGGCGAGGAGGCGGCGTGGCGATGTACATTCGAGCTGACGTCCCTTCGCTACAGTTGGATCGCCTGATAGACCCGGAGGGCTTTGAAGAATCGCTTTGGTGTCGCGTGAAGTTGACACTCAGTGGATTTGAGTCTGTCGGAGTCATTTATCGGTCACCAGAAGCAGACCCACGGGAAGCACTGACTGGAGTAAGACGTTGGGCGGGCGATGGTCACTGTCTAATTTTGGGTGACTTCAACTCGCCGAATGTGGACTGGGAGAACTTGCAGTGCACTGTAGGAGCGGATTCATTTTCCCGCGAGCTTCTTTCAACGGTGCTGGAACTTTCCTTGTACCAACACGTCAGAAGGCCGACCCGAACCCAGGATCACCACACGTCTACCCTAGATCTGGTGATATCTCCAAGGCGGTCGGATGTTGATCAGATAGAGTACCTACCGCCACTAGGGTGCAGTGACCATGCAGTATTGACCATCAGCTGGAAGAGAGGAGCGACGTTTGTCCCCAGACCACAGGGTGGACTCAACGTCTGGCGAATGTCGTTCCAACAAGTCAGGGAGGCTGCATCCTCAGTGATGTGGTATCCGCCAGAACCGTATGACATAGACCAGGCTTGGGAGGTAATCCGAGATGAAATCCTTCAGTTATGCCAGACTTTTGCTCCACCATCCAGACAGCGGCCGCATGCGAAAGGCCCACCTTGGTTTGACTCGCAACTTAGGCGGCTTTTGAAGCATCGGAACCGAGCATGGAAACAATGTCAAGCGACTGGAGAAGGATATGATCGATACCGCAACATCCGGAACCAGTGTACCCAAATGAAACGAGAAAAGCGACGTATCTTCGAGGAGACGTTAGCAATGGACTCGGTACAAGCACCCAAACGACTGTTCGCATATCTGCGACGGAGGACGCGAACCACGACTGCAATCCCAGCCCTACAGGACGGACATTCGCTGGGAGTGACAGATGAACACAAGGCAGAGATACTGGCGAGACACTACTTGTCAGTCTATGCTCCTGAACAGAGGCACAATCGTCCCTCACACATTGCCGGGGGAGCCCCCCAAATGTCTTGTCAAGAACTCACCGAGGAAGAAGTGGCGGCAACCATGCGCACCATTAGAGTCAACCAATCCCCCGGACCTGATGGTGTTCATCCGTTGGTGGTAAAGGAACTGGCCGATGTGTTAACTCAACCAGTCACACGACTGTTCAACGCGTCTTTAGCAGCGGGAAAGCTCCCCCAAGAATGGAAGAAAGCGGTCGTCGTGCCACTGTACAAAGGTGGGGCAAAAGCTAAGGCTGTCAACTACCAACCTGTCAGTCTAACACCGGTGATAGGAAAGGTTATGGAGCGCCTGCTGGCAACGCGAATCCGGGACCATATTGGGGTATACGACCTACTTAGCCGACAACAACATGGTTTTTGGAAAAACAGGTCGTGCCTAACAAACTTGGTAATCGCACGAGAACGCTGGACGATGGCCAAGGCCGAAGGACACCCTACGGACGTAATCTTCGTGGATTTTAGCAAAGCTTTTGACAAAGTTCCGCATGACCGTCTATTAGGTAAGCTTAAGGCTCTTGGTGTAGTAGATCCATTGATTCTGTGGATAGAGGACTTTCTAAAAGGCCGAACCTTTGCAGTACGAGTAGCACAGTCACTGTCAACCTGGCAAGTGGCAGCTAGTGGTGTTACACAAGGATCGGTTCTGGGTCCGCTCCTCTTCCTGGCCTATACCAATGACCTACCACCAGTTTTTCAATCGCCGTGCCTCATTTACACAGACGACCTAAAGATCTGGCACACAATTACGTCATACGCTGACGAGCTCGTTTTTCAGGAGGACATCAGAGCCCTTGAGAGATGGTCAGATCTGTGGTCACTACCAGTCAACACGGACAAGTGTGCGCATATGCGAGTAGGAGCACCGTCCAGCAGTGGGATGTACAATATACACGGGGCACCCCTCCGACGCTCTGTCTGCGAAAAAGATCTGGGAGTGATGGTGGCCTCGTCACTAAAAACGAAACACAATACTGATAGAGTCTGTTCTTCAGCGTGGAGTATCCTGGGGCCGATTACTCGTTCATTCGGCCATCTCTCACTCAACGCCTTCAAGGTGCTGTATGCAACCCACGTGCGTCCCAGGTTGGAATACGGGGGGCCAGCAGTTTTCCCTTGTACGTTGGCAGAGGTGGCAAAGTTGGAAAGAGTACAGAGAGGCGCAACCCGCCATATCGGAGGGCTACGTGGGGTCAGTTACGAAGAGCGGCTGAAGATCACAGGGCTGTTTCCAGTGGCCTACCGAAGAGTCCGGGGAGACCTGATCTTCACCAGGCGTGTCATCAGAGGCGACTTCGGTCCAGAACTACGTGCAGAGCTCCCTCTCCGAGGACATGGCCGTACGAGGAGACACCCGCTAACTCTAAAGAAACTGCACTCGGTGGGCCTCCCTCTGGTGTACCGTCTATCTCGGAGGGTGACCAATCTATGGAACTCGCTGCCAGCCGAAGTGGTGGAAGAGCCCAACGACACATTGTTCAAGCGACTTCTGGACGTATTTCTAAAGAGGTGGTGGGAGACACACATGAGTCTACATCACTGAGCTGTGGTGAGGAGGCTTACACGGGAGAGATACCCTCTGCCTCTATTATGAAGAATGAAGAATGAAGAATGACAGTGGTGGGTGCATAACTGGTGTGTATACCACTGAAGGAATTCTGGACGCTCGATTGGACGTGGCCATTATTTGTCCTGTGCAAACTGAACTGAACTGAACTGAACTGAACCGAACTGAACTGAACTGAACTGAACTGAACTGAACTGAACTGAACTGAACTGAACTGAACACCTGACCTTGAAACGGGGACGCTGCCCAGTTTGGTTTCGATTGGACAGGATGCTTCCTCGGTTTTCCTGGCGCGTTCATCGTACCATCATTGCTTTACAACGATGTAGGTTGCTTAGGTTATATTGAGCTCATGTGTTTTATTCCATTTTCTGTCTGACCTATCACTCGACTGCATTTTCGCGAAGATTTAGCTAAACAGGCCGCCGTAACAAGTCATCATAAAACGCGTCACAGCACATCGCCCCAAGCACCGACATACCACGAGTCCTCAAAACCTTTGAATGTAGCAGTGGTTCCCTTGTAGGAAAACCGCTCCGAAACCGATCGGTGTTTCGTTGCTTTTCCAGCGGCTTACGCTATTGCAATGATCAGTGTTCGAGTGGTTTCGAAACAGTTTCTGGGTGGCTTATACCAGCCGTGTGATATACGCGATATCCTTCGTCAATTTCTGTCAGTTTCTCCAAATTCCGTTTCACTCTGCTCGCTTTAACCTCCAAAACTAAGAATTCCTAGTGAGTACTCGTTTCTGTACACATCATTTGGTGTATGAAATAAAAAACGATCAGTAACTTGGTATCGGAAGGCACTTCAGAGTGTTCGAATCGGTATTTTGTAGTAAAATGCTCCATAAAAGGCGTCCACCACTCCGGTTATCGTTTTTCCTCGCATCAACTTACTTTTAACCTGCGGAAGAAAGGCTACAAAGTAAATCAGTCAAAAACTGATGTTACTAATGGGCTGTGTGCTGCAAGGGTTGGTCTGTTCGTCGCATTACAGCTGGAGCCCAAGCGCGATAGTGCCACGCACGGAGTGGAGCTTCATCCTCTTGATCTCTTCTCCACCGGGTCCAACGTAAATCCATTCGTCTGGTAGATCACCCAGTTTGCAGTCGCTTGCGCATCGCCGGACAAGTGCTTCATTATCCCTATTTTACCGCTATTATTTTAGGTTTTGTTTTTCTGAGTTTGCGTGGACCGTTCCTATTCCCATTACTTCAACGCCAATCCCGAACACCAATAGCTAGTCATCTTTATCAGGTTTATGTAGCGCGATCTAGAACCCAGACCTTTTAAACTTTGTTTTCCCCCGGACGGGTAAGTTCTGGAACACCCTTCGCCTCTCTATCCTTCTACATCAACGTTTCTCTTCTCAACAACGCAATCAAGCAAGTGGTCTTGACGTGAATATTCCCTACAGACTCCTCTTACAGTGTTTTCGAAGTACGGGTTTTACCCTCTTTACTATAAACCACTTCTTGTCTATTAAGAAAAATTATGATTCACTTTTTTAATCTAATCCAATAGTTCAGTTTCATTGTAGGTATCATTACTATTACTTTCTATTCAACTACCGAATTGTTTTTGTGCTTCCTTTTTTTCTTTCTCCATTGCCATCTCGTCTTTTCTTCTCCAATTCACCCCTCAATGATCCATCCCAAAAATTACATATATATATATATATATATATATATATATATATATATATATATATATATATACCCAGTCAACAAAATAGTCCTAATTTAATCCCGTTTGAAACACTGCAGGGGCTTTTCTAACACATTGACAATGCAGCGGCTTATGTGCTCTTATTTTGAATTCCTGTAAGCTATGCTACATTATTCCATCTTGAGGTATTAGTCATTGAACTCTTGTCAACTTCCATTTGAGAAAAGGACATGATCTGTAAACATCCTTAGAGATCACTGGACACGGCCCGGATACTTTCCGGTGACCAATATCCGCATAAAATGCAGCACTTTACAAAAATGTCAAGTCATACTTCCATGTTGTGAACCATGCTTAAAGTAACGGAGAGAATTCTCCAACTTATACTGCATTATTTAAAATAATTAATTGAGGGACTTTTGGGGGTATAAATGCTCGCTCTTTGTGCTGCCTGGGATAATAAACTGGTGTTTTCCAATAAAGTAAAGTTATTTTTCCATGTTTTAAACCTGTCTAAATCTGATATGACAAAAGATCATCTCAAATTACATGGTAGAAACTGGTCCCTCATGGGACTTTTTCGGGCTAAAATGTGGACCCCTGTGCTGACTGGGTATTAAGTAGTTTTTCCAGCACGATGTGATGTCAGATACCGAGACTTAGTTACAGTGCGTTGTATACCTATTTCGTTGTTTCCTCCGCTTGTTTTCTGCCGAAACTGCGGTGGTGATGCTTGAGGTTTTTTTTCAGTTTTTTAGTGCATTTACCAGATGGATCATTAAGGTGGTGAGTTTGAGAGAAAACAGACGAAAGGGCAGTGGAGGGAGGAAAAGAAGGAGGCACAAAAACGATTCGGCAATTGAATAGAAAATGGTGGTGATGATAACTACAATGACAGTAAACCATTGGGTCAGAATATAAAAGTTACTAAGAAAGGCGCCTCACCGTGCTAGGGCTCCACCTGCAACGCGATGCACAAAACCAACCGTTGCTACACGTTCGGCGTTGAAGTAAGATTCCCCTTATTGTCTCCATGGTCATACCACTGAGCGATCCCTTAAGGGAAGGTCAGTTTGTCCAGGAAATAGTTTTCGCCACCTTTTAGCCTATATCGAGAAAATAACGTGTTCCTGAACTATTCGAAAGCTTGCCAATAGGTCACTAAGCAATACTTTATATTTCGCGGGCGACCAAGGCAACACGAACTTCCTCCTGAGCGTCACTCGGGAGCCCCCTGCATACCCCTCTGACCGTACCACCGAGTGACCCTCGAAGGCTCACTTTAGGACGGTCAGCGACGAACCCGGGAAATCTGCGTGGACAGTGCTCCAGTTTTATGATCGTACAATAAATCAATTTTATTGTTATTTAGCGATTACCAGTCATTTTTCCAAACACGGCAGTCCAGTGCTGTTGATTTTTTCGGATGTTTGTTTATGTCAGCTCAAAGAATGGAATGGTCTTATGCTGGCTAAAGTAACAACGCGTTTTTGGGGTAGTGGGCGAGTAGTTTTAGAACGTTTACTTATCAGCTCGGAGGCCCGAGGCCTAAATCCCATCATCGTCGGTCACTTTGGTGGTAGATAGTAATTCACTGTCTTCCGATTCGTTACTACACCTGACCTATTGGGACCTTATGTAGTTCTTCACTCTGTCTCAGAGTCTGGTTGCTGACTAATGGCGCAGTAGACCTTTCCAGCAGCGGAGTTGGGCCCACCTACTGCACTCATGCGTAACCATCACAATGAGACTAGACCTTGGTGTAGTGATGACTTACGGGCCTCCATTATCTAAAGGGCTGCGCAGGATGGCTTTCTTAAGCCGAAGATTCAATTATGCCTGAAAGACCAATAGGTAGAGGTCGGATGAGGTCCA
The DNA here is from genome assembly GCA_948099385.1 of Fasciola hepatica. NCBI lineage: Eukaryota > Metazoa > Platyhelminthes > Trematoda > Plagiorchiida > Fasciolidae > Fasciola > Fasciola hepatica. Next base: position 20,106,661 of record CANUEZ040000142.1, read on the forward strand.
GTCTGAATCAGTTGATGGGCAATATCTGGTTCTAACTATTGTGCCCCTAGAGAGGATACTCCAACGAATAAGCACTGAGAGAAACGGTTTGCCGATCTAAAAAACCACTAGGTGGATGTGGGAGTGGAGTACCTGGGGTTTCTCTCGACGCAGGAAAAGTTATCGCAGTTCACTGGGCAGCTATCATCCGCCTACGCCGGGCAGCTCCGGGCCCAAACGATGCTGCCTCATCCACACTCCGCTTGCTCCATTGGGTGCATGGGGCTGAGGACTGAATCCAAGAGGCAGATCAGTAGGAAACATCAGCAACACTCACAACCTCTACCGTCTGATTGGAAGTACCGGTCTACGGAAGCCCAATGTAAGCGAGCTAATCGAGAAATCCGACAACTCACTGATTCACCCTCAGGGACGTCGTCAGGACCGTTCGGTGGAGCACTTAAAGGGACGACTCAGTGGGCCCACCTCAACAGTTGACCTTCCACATATACTTGCAAGAGAAACGATGCTGGTAGATACCACTCCACCATCAGAAATGAAGGTCATGCGAGAGATGTTACTTGAAAAAGGACAGAGCCGTTGGACCGGATGGGCTGTCTCCGTCTTTCGACGATGAAGGCGAAGCTTTGGAATCGTAATTCACAAAACTCCAGGTAATCTCGGATAGTGAACAGATTCCCAGGAGATGGTGTGAATCGGTGATCGTGCCGATTTACAAGGAAGGCGACAGATGCTCCTGTAAAAACCACAGAGGAACTACCTTGGTAAGTGTCGCATCCAAACTGCTCATCGGGCTTATTCTCCACCGATTATCGAGCGTACGGGAAACGTGTACGCGTGTGAACCAAGCCCGTTTCAGACCCGGTCAAGGTTGTATCGCTCACATCTTGACTCTTCGACAACTCTTCGAGATTTAAGGTCATTGTGTGGAAGATATTCGTCGTCTTGAGGTTTTCGACCGTCGATGTTTGCGTAGTATCACTAAAACTGGATGAAATGACCGAGTAAGCAATTCTGAGGTCAGAAAACGAGTACTGGGTACTAACTCAGAGAATATTCTTTCACAGCGTATCCAGCTTAGCAGGCTTCGTTGGTTGGGCCACGTTACGTATAGCAAACACACGTCTACCATACCGTGTCCTATTCTCCGTTCTTCCTCATGAGTGGAAGAAGCCACGTACAGGTCAACAAATGACTCGGCAACGGGGAATGAGAAAATGTACAACGAACTTAGAAAAAGTAGGTGTCCCTAGTCTTCGTGGTCGGAATCCAAAGGATCCCTCAACCAGTTGACTGGAGACACTGAAAGATATGGCAGCGAACCGTGAACAATGGCGATCGTGTTTTCACTTTCTTTCAAATCAGAATGACTGATTAATGTGCGTTTGTACAGTTAGACTGCGTATTCCGTGTTTTGGCTGCTAGGGCGTTGTATCCTTTTCTCACCACTGTAGGTCCACTTCCTATCCATCTTGTATAATCATACTTTCTAGTTCAACGTGCAAGATGGCAAGAAAGGCAGTGGTCAGTGGGGCTTGCCCTGCTGTTTTACGCTGTGCAATGGTGATGATGATGATGATGAGCCCTAGAGCACAGTCACATCTTCCGTAGGCCCACAATGGCCGTCTTCTTGATCTGAAGGCAGCGTTCGATTTAGTCGATCGCGCAGTTCTTTGGCGCTGCCTTTTATTGAAGAATATGTCAGAGTTGTTCATTTCTCGTTTCCAATGCTTGTACGCAAACAGCGGAAGCTGAAATCATGGTTAATGCGATCTTCCATCCGAGTTCACCACGGGAAGTAGTGTGCCCTCTCGCCGTTCTTCAGTTTCATAATTGTTTTGATTCTTGAGATAGCCCTACCCTCGTATGAGAGAAACGGTGCTTATCTTTGTCCAAGCAGCAAACTATCTGACTTGGAACACGAGGACGATGTTGTTCTTCTGAGTGACGATCCAGGTAATTTGTAAGTTTTTCTAGATAGCCTAAGTAACAGAGTAGCAATGTTTGAGATGTGTTTTGCACTGCCAAAGTGTAAAATGCTGCTACAGGATTGGGTTGTCTCAAATATTGTTCTGGCAGGAGAAGCTCCAGCTGAAGTAAATACGTTTTTTTATCTGGGCACTTACATCCTCCTATGTATTGTGATTAGTTATTGCGTATCTTGTTTCGATCAAACAATCATCACGTCCGAATGTGAAGATTAAAGGCGCAGGATATAGGCTTTATTCGTTCAACAGATTGAGCATATACGCTGAAGTAGAAAATGTGAAAATATGGAAAGCGCATTATGGGTGGACAGTAATGGGAAGCAGTTAGTACACCACATTCTTCCCCACTGAGTTTAACAATTTAGATTGCAGCCGTTACGGATGTTTACACTTCACGGATTCGGAGTTGTGCTGCCGTACCCCTTGTTTATCTGCGAGCAATGGTTGTAGTGCGTTATTAGGAACATGTTATATGTGAATGGGGTCATCAGTGTTTGTGTGGTGGTTTGATGTGTTATCTGTGTCTGACGCAAAAACATGTGTGCTACCAAGATTCGGTTGCTGTTGTTCTTTCGAAGCGAGGTTGTAAATGGAAACCGTTTCCTCGCGCCCGTCTGGTAGACACACATGAGCATACCTTGGGTTGCGTTCGACGAGTTCTACTTCGTCGATAGCAGGCTCGTACTTCGACGAACGAACATGGCGCTTCGTGAAGACTGGTCCGGGAACAATAAGCCAACTTGGTGAAGAGACTCTCGATGTGGATTTCCTGTTGTATTGTAGCAAACGTTCGTGTAAGGTGGCGTTCGTGGCAGTGCACAACAGGGAGCGAATGGAAGAGCATGCATCTGGGAAGACAGTTTCCCATCCGGTGATAGGAAGAGACCTGAATTTAGTGGCGAGAGATGCGAAGCCATATGGTGCCGTTTAGGCGTTCCACTTGTCCATTAGACTGGATTGTAAGCTGTCTTCCTTCTGGTCACAATTCCTTTAGCATGTAAGAAATGTTTCAGTTGTTCGGACATGAACGAAGGACCGCGGTCTGAGTGGATGTACGAAGGCATGCTAAACAGAGAACAATTGACAAAATCTATCTGTGATAGTTGACGCCGTCATGTCCTGGCGAAGAAAGACGAATGGAAATCTAGAATATTCTTCAATTATCGTAAGTAGGCATCTATTACCAGTAGCCGAAGGCAGCGGACCTTTGAAGTCAACATTTAAAAGTTCTAATGGAGATGGGGCTTTGATCATGTTTCCAGTAGGTATTTTGCAAAATCTCGGTTTTAACTCAGCGGAGACAGGACAACTGGATACCGTTTTCTTGACACCCTCAACTAAGAAGGGGATCGTACAAGGTGTACCAAGCGGACTATTCCAGGATAGCATAAAGAATCACTTAAATCCTTCAGAGTAATATCACATGCGAAGCAGCAATACCCACGCGATAGTGTGTCGGCTGCTTTATCGTCCTCGCCGCGACGGTAAACCACGTCGAAATTGTAACGCGATAGTTCGATGCGCTAACGTTGTATCTTATCATTCTTTACTTTTCCCCGGTGATTTATGTCGTACATAAAATCGACCGATCTTTGGACCTTAATAATTGAAATTGTATACCAAGTAACTAAATTCGCCACTTTCGAATGGCCTCAGAAATGATATACGTCTCCTTTTCCACCGATGAATTATGTCGCTCGCTAGCTGTCAATGTCCTAGAAAAGAAAGCAACCGGTTAACCGCTCTGTGTTAGTACTGCAGCGATAGCGATGTCAGAAGCGTCAGCCTCGACCACGAGGAGTGACTTTGGATCTACTGCTGACATTACGGATCTCGACAGGTCGTCTTCCATGGACTTGTAGGACGTTGCAATTTCCTCCGGCAAGGGGAATATTCAGTTGTTAACCAGAGGCCGAATTTTACCCAAGTAATGTGATATCCATTGTGAATAATACACGAAGAGCCCAATGACGCGCAGTTATGATTTTAAGTCTTTCGGAAGCGGTAGGTTTTGAAGAGGTTCAAGTCTATCAGGATCAGGTTTAATCGACTTGAGGGGAATTTTGTTTCCCAAAAGCCTAATCAGCTTTACTCTCGTTAAATGTGAGTCCGTATTTCTCGGCCGCAGTGTACGATCGTGACAGGTTTTTCTGGTGTTATTCTTCGTCCTCACCACGAATAGTGATATTGTCCGAGTATGCAAAGGTGCCTCAGAGGGGTTCCGCCTTGATATTCTGATTGATGACCCTTTAAAAGCACGAAACACCGTTGGCGACACCAAAGGGAATCCGACGGAACTTGAGCAGATTTTCACAGGCTTCAAATGCAGTAAAAGCTTTATCTTCCTCTCGGATCGGTATTTGGTGGTAGGCAGATTTCGAACCTGGAGTACTAAAACAGCGTAGCTTGAGATTTTTTCGACCATTTAATCGACTTTCGGGAGTGGATAGGCGTCAAGGAGCGTGAATCGGTTGACTGTCTGGCTGTATCAGTTACCATTTTGCGTTTCTGCCATTCGTTAGTAGTGACCAGTACCTGAGAGGGCCGGGGTGAGTTGGACGATTCTATAATTTGCTCTTTTAGTATATGTTCGATTTCCATCTTGATGAAACCTTCATCCGCAGCGGAATGTTGTCGGCGATCGGGATACAGTTCGGTACTGGGTTGCGAAACAGATGTGGCGGGCCAATACGAACAGTAGTAAGGTCACACAGTGAAAAAGATTCACTTTCGCCTCCGAAAAGAATTATTAGCATTTTATGCAAACGCAAGAAATCATGACCTAAAAACACATCGGCACAGAGGTTGGGCAGAATGAAAAGTTTAAAGAGAGTGTAGTTAGAACTTAGTGGGTGCCATGGCAATGGAACTGCGTGACCCTTCAGTCTTTCAACACTGCTTCTGAACAACAGAACTTGATATATAACTGTCTGAACTGCTGGTATCCACCGAAGCTTGCAGAGGTACTCCGTTGGTGAAAACCTGCAGTGAAAAGGCAGTGAGGAGCGGAAGCTGATTTCATGGGAGATAACAAAGAACTAGTCATCGACGTAGTTTGGTGTGCGGTGCTGACCAACACGCCTTTTGGTAATGCCCTTTTTTATTTCACAGTCTGCAAACAGCGTTTCTAGCGGGACACTTGGAGCGAGGGTGTCTTACATATCCACAGAAGTAGCATCGATCAGTTGCTGCTGCTGCCGCTAGACCCAAATCAAACGGGTGAGAGCGTGATTCCTTGAGCATATCTGGCTAAATACGAAGAATCAAACGGCTAAAACGAGTGGAATTGATGGCAAGCCATTTCCAACGAACGAGCTTGTTTGTAGCCAGTATCAAGATCCAGCGATCTGTTTTCCAGGAGTCGTTGTCGATTGATGTTAGTTTGCATTCCATTGATGAACGCATCGCGTATAGCGTCGTTCTGATTTTGTTCGGCTGTGACGGATTTGAAAGCACAATCTTTTGGTAATAATTTTAGCTTTTGTAGGAACTGGTCTAAAGTTTGACCAGTTTCCTGTTTACAAGACAACGAATACCGAGCAGAAAACTCATTTTTCAGTTCTATACAAGTTTTTCAAGAGTATCGATTGCAGTTTCGTACGTTTTGCACCCGGCAATGTATTCGCGTACTGGTGACGTGACGTATTTAATTAAGACATCGAGCGTGTCCAAATCAGGCGTTGAAGGTTTAGCGATGAAAGTACTGGACGTGTGGAACCAATGTTTCCAGGCCGTTGGTGATGTTTGTGTCGAGCAGTCAGCACCGAAGTGTCCGGGTCGTAAGATTTTGTCCACTGTTGAACAAATGAATTGTTGTGTATTGTGATTAGTTATTGTGAATCTTGTTTCGATCAAACAATCATCACGTCCGCATGTGGAGATTAAAGGCGCAGGACATAGGCTTTATTCGTTCAACAGATTGAGCATATACGCTGAAGTAGAAAATGTGAAAATATGGTAAGCGCATTATGGGTGGACAGTAATGGGAAGCAGTTAGTACACCACGCATCTCACCAGATGGACAGATATTGAATGAAGTGTCATCGTGTATAGTGAAGGCGCGTTTGGGTTTTGCCAACCTCAGCTATTTGTGGGGCCGGCGTGAAATCCGGTTGCCTGTCAAGGGTCAAGTGTATACTGAAACGGTGGTTAGATCGGTTCTTTTATAGGGCTCAGAAACATGGCCGTTAAGGGTAGAAGATAGGCGAAGGCTTTTGTTGTTTGAGCATCGATGTCTCCGTGATATTGCTCGAATAGGGCGGTAGTACGGTATCAGCAACGCTGAGGTTAGGCGTAGGGTGTTAGAAACCAGAGGTTTGTCACCGGAACAAGTACTGAATCTAAACAGGTATGCCCACCAACAGACTTCCTGGGTGTACGCTGTTCTCCGGGGCCGATAGTGGTTGCAATTTACGTCGAGGTGGTCAGTTCATGACATGGCAAAAAGATATGAAAAGTCTGATCAGTGGACCTGAACAAGTAGAGTGTGTTAGACTTCCAGGCTGGGGCCCACGTGATCCACCTACCAATTGGTTGGAGACATAAAGTGATATTAGTGGACGTCGCGGCCAGTGGCTTCGTTGTATTGGGACTCAGATTTTCTTCATGCGTCCCGTTTATCACTTTGTTTTCGACTGTTTTCCACTTTATACTTCTATTCTTTTTGCCCTGGACTCGAGAATGCTAGAAGGTAGCAACCGTAACTAGGGCATAGATGTGTCAGATTAACAGTTGATTGAACTGAGTTGTCTGCTAGGTACTCACAGGCTTTTTCTCCAAATTCCTCAGTATGTTCGGGGTGGGTGTCTTAGGCTGGTAGATGGCTACTCTTCCCGAACGCCTCTCGAAATGTTCCCAAAATATCGTGCGTCTTACAGTGCCTCTGCTGAGGAAGTCCTGCTCACTACCTTCTCGTGGCGGTGCTCCGATCAAAGTGAGAGGACGAAAGCGAATGCCCAGGACTCTCCACCGGGTTGGCTGACTAAGAGTCAGCCTAGGGTAGATGACTAAACCCTGATTCACAAACCAGATGCGGGTGATGTATGAGGCGTACAACTGTATGCTCACCGGCATCTGTGGTGGAGGGGCTTATTTGTCACCCAGGATGTCTGGCCTCATCCTAAGGGCTTATGGCCTGAACGATGTCACCGGCTCCCAAAGAGCTTCGAGTCCCTGATATCGTCTTACGACCTTGTAGGTTAGACGTTGTGATCAAAGGCTCGGGGTAGGGCCCCTTAGGTCATCCCTTCACTCCGGTCAGGGCAACCGAGTAATATTCAGCCCGCATGCTTACTTGGAATGGAAATAACAACGTAGAAGCCAAGACATTGCACGACACCGTGTTCGCCAAGGTGTTAGCTCGAAGTCGTGCTCCGTGGTGGTTATTTTGTGACGAATTGTGTTCAAACTGTAGAATGATTCTCCCTGTGAATCCACGTTTATTTTTGTTTCATGTTTTTGCGTGGCACCACGCCTCTGTAATTTGTACCGGGTTATCGATGAATAGATAAACATTATATATACATTTCATATATATATATATATATATATATATATATATATATATATATCTGGTTCGTAGAGTTTTATCTCATCGTTGTTTCACGAGCTGTTGGAAGTGCACATTGGAAAATCACCGGCGGTCTTTCTCGAACTGAAGATGCTCGTCGCCTCTACGAGTTTCCTAGGTTGGTTGGCAATGACGGAAACCAAACATACTTCTAATCCCTTTCATTTGTTCTTTCAGGTGCAAGCACAGTGTTATCAGGACCCCTGTTCAGATAGATTGGTTCGTTAAGTTCCTCACAAAGTTGCCCTTTTTTGTTTAGTTGAAGATTGCCGTTAAGCTACAAGGATAAGGAAGTTTCCCACATTTCGATTTTACATTGCTTGGTGTTTGTAACATGAATAAGACTATGGTACAGTAATTTCTGTTCACTCAATTCAGAGATAATTTTTATTATGTAGTTTTTTCCTAGCAAAATGGTGGTCGCTTAAATTCTCTGACATGCACATCTCAATGAATTTACAAGTGGCTTATTTCCCGGTTTTTATATCAACTCAGCCATTATTGCCGCGAATACCTCGACCTCAAAGGGCCCACTGAATGCCGCCACTCCCACAGTCTCTACCACCGGGTCGACCAGTTCCAAAAGTACAACGCCCCCACCTGCACCACCAGGCCCAACACAGATAGAAGTTTTCGTCGATGGAAAACCTGTTTTGTGTGATCCTGGGATCACTGTTCTTCAAGCATGTGCATTAGGAGGTGTGGAGATTCCACGGTAATTTGTTTCTCTTAAATTGGATCTCATTCCTGGCAATTTACTCCGACAGGTTTTGCTACCACGAGCGATTGTCAATTGCTGGCAATTGTCGAATGTGCCTGGTGGAAGTAGAAAAGTCACTAAAACCGGTTGCAAGTTGTGCAATGCCAGTTATGCCTGGTATGCGTATCAAAACTGACTCACCGGTGACACGCAAAGCTCGGGAGGGTGTGATGGAATTCCTATTGGTCAATCATCCTTTAGATTGCCCAATTTGCGACCAGGGAGGCGAATGTGATTTACAGGCAAGTTGCACCCAACTCAGTTCACACCTAGCAAAAATTAAGTTAAGGTGGCCTGTTTTAACTTATCTCATACAGTGCAAACTTATGCTGCCGCTACCATCATTACCACTTCGAGCTTATCGTTGGTTATCATCCCTTGTATGTCAGTTTTCACAGTGTGATCAGTTGTAAAGTGCAACTTACCCGTTAATCTATAACATCCTTTCAGGAAAACGTCCATCTCACTTGAATTTAATGTAGGATATCACGTGTAACGACTGTATATGAGCTTGCCTTGTAGCAGTAATAAATAAGAAATGAGACAGACTAAATGCGCTTCTCAGAGCCATACATTCACATCGCTTGACTATTCAGCGTTTAAACACGATGAGATGAAAAGCAAAATGCACCAAGAGAAGGGCTCTTGAAACCTTCAAAGTACACGTTTTTTGTCTCCGAAACCCATACGAGACGAGAGCCCATCTACTACACTTCGCTTTTTCACACAACCTCAGTGTTTCCGCTGGTTCTTCTAGACTTAGTGCCGTCGACCAGGCTGGCGTAGGGATCGTCCTGAGCTTCAGACCTAGGGATGCACTGGTGTAGGGGATCCCAGTCAACGGTCCGTTGTGTGAAGTTCGTTTGAACGTTTCTTTGTGTATCAAAAGCATTTAATTGGTGCATCTATACTCGCATGCGCCATCCAACTATGATTCTCCTGAGACTAAAGATATTGTCGTGGATTTGGTTCAGTTACTTCGAAGCATATTGTGGCTTTTTGACGAGTTCAGTACTTGAATTATTTGGTTGATTGGGACAAATATAACGGAAGCCGATTTGTCCTAGCCAGTGGGACCAACATAATCGATTGATTCAGTTTGCTGGGTTGTGATGTGACTAAAATTTCCGTTGGCCACGGACCCTTGCTATGAAGAACCACATTGACTCAATTGGCATCCTCCCACATCTTCATAATGATAAACCCAGACTGAACATGGTTACCGCTGACCGGTGATGATCAAGCGGTTTGGAGCGTTTGATTATTACCTCGGAGGTCAGGGGTTTGAATTCCCGCCCTCATCGGTTACTTTGGTGGCAGACAGTAATCCACTGTCGTCTGGCTGGTTACCACAACTGACCTATTAGTGGGACGTGTAGTTCCCTGCCACTCCAAGTTTCAGGGTCCGGTTGCCAGTTATCTCTAACAATGAGCCCTTGTTGCTATGGCATATATCCCTTCCATTACATTCATGTGCAAGCGTGTAGTGAAAATCGAATGTCTGCACGTCGACAAATAGCATGTTGATGTATGTTCAGTTCGTTTATGTCTATCTTATGGTCGCACCTGCATAGAAGCCATCTGATCTACACCGACGCTTCTGAACGTTAGACGTTGATCTGCTTTCACGGAAACTTTTGAGCGGCTCCGGGAGAAAAATGCTTTTACTCCAGCTATACATGTGCCGGTGATGTCAAGTGGTTTAGAACGTTTTTTACCACCTCGGAGATCAGAGGTTCAAACTTCGCCGCCGCCGTAAATTTGGTGGCAGGCCCGTTACCACACCTAACCTATTAGGACCTTTGTAGTACTCTACTCCAAGTCTCAGGGTCTGGTTGCCGGCTATACCTACTAGCGCAGTGAGCCTTTGAGCCTTTGGAGTACACTCTTTCCATTGGATTCATGTTCAAGCATGTAATAAGAAAGTTCAGGCAGATTTTGCTTGTGTTCACAAGACTGACGCGTCAGACAATTGTGCAGGCGAAATTCAGTCGACATAAGTTGCTTTATTCTGTGCTCGCTGATCCGTCCTTCGAGACTCGATGTATAACCCCTGAGGGGCCAACTCGCTGAGCCCGAAAAGTGGCTGCGAACAATTGTGGAGTACGAAGTATCCCGAGATAAATGCTGTCGCGATTGGTTGCTGCTGCAGATTTTATCCTAGTGGTAATAATGTACCTCCGAAACCGAACTTAAAGTAATCACGAATTTTAACGACTCACTAAATTGCCATCGTAAAAGTTGAGTGAGTGTTAAGAAGTCAGAAAAAAACTTTCAAGAATGCCAATAATAATCTCGACCATGCCAAGCCGGATGGAATAATCAGTAACTTACCAGACCACACAAAACGCAATCCCCTTTTGCTAGTCGAGCAGTCATCTACAGTCCGACGCAAATCCGGTCAGTGGATGAATAATCAATCCGGTAAACGTTTTTATTAACCTAGTTGGCCCAACAGAGCTTGGCCCTAACTGGATACCCGAGCTTAGGGAGTGTTCGATTTTTGCTTTTATTTAAGGCGTAGTAATTCCTGTAAATAGACAGTCGCTTTGACGTCCTGAGTTGTAGTCTTCTGGTTTGCCGTAGGGAGCAAGGGGCAATAAAATGTGGAATTTCTTCTCTGTTTTGGTTACCAGTTAGTACGCCGTAACTGAAGACTTTAGTAGCAGATACATGTGTTGTGCTTTGAAGCATCATATTCATTGGGTCGTATACCTGTCCTGGTAATTTTTTCCATCCTAAGAAACTGAATGGTTCTTTTTATCCCATCTGTTTAGGATCAGTCGATGAATTTTGGATCGGATCGTTCACGCTTCATTGATAATCGTTTCACAGGCAAACGGTATGTATTCTGTCCAGCTTTTACTCTTTTTTTGGTGCTATGATTTATGGAATCGAACGATTGGAACACGATTATACTTCCTATAATGATAGTTCATATAAAGTCAAGCAGAGGATGAATGCACATGGAGATTCCGATGAATAACTTACTGAAAATTCATCCATAACCGCGCCATTACTAATTACATAGGACTGAGAGGATGGAGAAACGATTAACAACGCAGGATGTGTGTGTGCGACAGAGAGGCGGGGGCGAGGTCGTCCTAGCAGGATTTATGGCGGGATGTAATTAGTCCTGGGAATCAGTTGATGTCACATAATGTGCGTGTGCTTGTTGGTTATCTAAAATGACAGAAAGCTGCTGGACGAGATGGATTGTCTCCGTCCTTTTTCAAGAGTGGATTCGAAGCTTTAGTATCGTAATTGACAAAGCTCCAGATAATCCGAAATAGAGAACAGATTCCCGGGAAATGGTGTGAATCGGTGATTGTGTCGATTTCGAAGAAGGCAACAGGTTCTATTATGAAAAGCCGCAGAGGAATTGGCTTAGTAAATATCGCGTCCAAGCTGCTCGCCGGGGCTGTCCTTCGCCGATTATCGAGCCCCCGCGAAATATGTACGCGTGAGAACCAGGCCAGTTTCAGACCCGGTCGAGGTTGCATCCATCACATTTTTGCCCTTCGACAAATTTTTGAGCATCTTCCGGAGGTAAAGAAACGTCAATGTCAAAAACAGCGTTGTCGGTGGGGATTAAAATTAGTTGACGCTTCAGTTACGGCGGGTAATCTTTTCCCAGGCAGGATTTCAGTCATTGATTCTAAGGTTGTCATCACAGTTAAAATTAAAATAAAAACAAACCGCATGGCGCATCGATTCTTCGATATACTCCAAATCTCGTTTGGTCCTGATATACTCCACCTTCCGTAGAGTTACAATACCTGTCTTTCTTCATCTGGAAGCGACATTCGATTTGGTTGACCGCACATTTGTCCGGCGCTACTTTTCATTGAAGAATGTGACGGAGAAATTTATCTCTCTTTTACATTGCTTTTATGCGACCAGCCGAAGCCGAGTTCGTGTGTCCGACGATTATTCACCCGAGTTCACCACGGATAGTAATGTTTTTCAGGATTAATCTCTTTCGCCTTTCCTCTTCAATTTCGTAATTTAATTGATTTTTGACTTGGAATACACTTACGATATTGTTCTGAGTGGGGATTTAGGTAAGTTGCAAGTTCTTCTAGATAGTCTAAACAACTGATTAGCAATGTTTTGCATCTTCAGCGTAAAATGCTGCTGCAGGACTGGGTTGGCTATGATAAATCTCATGTTGGTAGGGGAAGCTCTAGCTGAATCAGATAAGTTTTATTACCAGGGCAGTTACATCTCACCAGATGGACAGATATTGGATGAAGTGTCATCGTGTATAGTGAAGGCGCGTTTGGGTTTTGCCAACCTCAGCCATTTGTGGGGCCGGCGTGAAATCCGGTTGCCTGTCAAGGGTCAAGTGTACACTGAAACGGTGGTTAGATCGGTTCTTTTATAGGGCTCAGAAACATGGCCGTTAAGGGTAGAAGATAGGCGAAGGCTTTTGTTGTTTGAGCATCGATGTCTCCGTGATATTGCTCGAATAGGGCGGTAGTACGGTATCAGCAACGCTGAGGTTAGGCGTAGGGTGTTAGAAACCAGAGGTTTGTCACCGGAACAAGTACTGAATCTAAACACGTTAAAGTGACTGGGACATGTGTTACGTATGCCCACCTACGAGACTACACGTTGACGTCGCGTGATGGCTTGCGCGCTTCTGTGACCCAAAGAGCTATACAGGATGGCTTTTTTAAGCCGGAGATGCAATTATACCTGACAGATCAATGGGTAGAGGCCAGACAAAGTCCAGTCTCCTGGTCCTCCAGGTTGGGGGTTGATTTGAGCTGGCAAATCATTCGGCAAAATCAGAATAATAGTTGATCGAAGCAAATTGGCTTCCACTAAGCCATCCCGCTGCCTTGCGGATAGGTTCTTGTTAGAACTAAAGGCTTTGGGTGAGGACACTAATCGTTCTCCTGCTTTGTGGCTGGACACCCTAGCAGTACCCGTCCAACAACTCCCATGAACTGCACGAATAGAAAGAATTCCATACTGCATCGGTCGTCGCGCAGGATAACCAGGACCGCGCTGCCCATTGCATCGAGCGGGGTGGGTAGTGATAAGTGGGCTACTGCTCAGAGTTCCCTCTCTTTTATTCAATCTTTGGATTCGGTCCCAAACACGTCTTTTGCCCCATCTATCCACCCATAATGCTCCCACTGATAACACGGTCGATATTCGCTACGATTCACTGTCAAATAGTGTTGGGAATAATCCTCTGTTTGGTAACTCACATTTTCTCAAGCCTCGTCAGCCTCTGAATCTGGGCTCCTTTACCGTGCATATACTCATGCAGGCCGCTCAGCAGGCGTGCCTAGCCCTCACAATGAATTCTCTGAAGATTGATATCTGCTGTTTAAGTGAAACGCGTATCCAGGATTCGAGCAGTGTGATTCAGCTAACTGCTCCTGGTATCTCATCGAGGTATTTTCTGTGCACTTCAGGAGACGAAGCAGCTCGAGCTGTGGGTCAACTTGGTTCAGGAATAGTCTTTACTGACAAGGCTAAGGCTACCCTTTTAGACTGGATCCTTGTTAACAGTCGTTTATGTGCTGTGAAACTCCAGGGGTCAGTTGGCGTTCGAAAGGATAGTTGTGTTAGGCGCAATTTGTTTGTGATCTCGGCATACGTCCCAACGGACTGCAGATCAGACGCGCAGAAAGATGAGTTCTATGAAGAACTCGTCACCCTCGTTCGCAGCAGTAAAGGTTCTGACATTGTAGTGCTAGCTGGTGACTTCAATGCACAATTTGGCAAACTTGGTGTGTCAGAAGCCTGTTTAGGTGGGCGTTGTGCTTTACCTGCTGAGCACACAGATAACGGGGATAGGCTTCTCCAATTTTGTGCAGACAATCGACTGTTCTTGTCTAGCACTAATTTCCGACACAGCTCGCGTCGCACAGCGACATGGCGCTCTAACTCTACAGGTACTCTAAGCCAGATTGATCATATCTTAGTAAGATATCGATGGCGCAGTTCTGTTCAGAACTGCAGATCTTACTGGTCCATGTACGTAGATTCGAACCATGCAATAATTTTATCGTGATTATCTCTCTATCTCCATGGTCATCGACGCAAACCCGCAAACTCGGTTAGCCGTACAGCGTATGTGCGATTCAGAAGTTCGCATCAGTTATAAACAGAAATTAACAGATTAGCTAGGATCTACGACGAACAGCAATCTAGACGAGCATTGGTCTCATATCAAACAGGCGATGCACGTTGCAGCAGGTTTTGCCTGTGGTCCTAGATCCGTTGTCCATCAAAAACACTAGATCTCGCAAGAGTCGCTGAGTATAATGGAGCAAAAGCGTCAGCTTTCGAACTGTTAGGAGATGAATAAGATGCGGAGAAGGCTACATAGGCAAGTTACGAAAAGCCTAAAGAATGATTGCGAAAATTGGTGGGTGAAGGTAGCCGAAGAATTGGAAATAGCAGCTGCTTCTGGTAACAGTCAAAGACTTTTCAAACTTATTCGTGACACCGGTGGATGGCGTACCCAGGTCAGTGAAACGATTTGCAATAGAAATGGAGAACCCATCCATAGCAAACAGCAAAGGCTTGACCGTTGGGCCGAATACTTCAAGGAACAGTTTAGCCGGCCGCGCGCTAATGTAGTTACTTCTGTGTCAACAACTGCGACTTTTTGGGTGGTATCACTTGAACCCCCATCAGAAGTAGAAGTGGAGTCATGCATTCGAGTACTAAAGCGAGGGAAAGCGGCAGGTCCCGACGAACTTCCTCCAGTTCTTTTCAAACTGGGTGGATATGCTTTGATAAAATCACTAACCACCTTGATCCATGACATTTGGAACGCGAAGTGGATTGCGTTAATATGGAGTGAGTCGTTGATTGTTCCCATCTTCAAGAAGGGAATACGCAATGACTGTGGTAATCATCGTGGGATTAGCTTAATCCCGATAGTCACCAAAGTACTAGCTTCGATTTTGCTGCACCGTCTTACACCGGCTCGCGAGAAGAATGTCCGCGAACAGTAGGCTGGATTCCGCCCAGGTCAAGGATGCATCGACCAGATTTTTACTCTTCGCCGACTACTTGAAACGCGTCACACGCACCTCCGGCCGACAATAATGACTTTCTTAGACCTGAAAGGCGCCTTCGATTCAGTTGATCGAACATCGCTTTTCAGTACTCTTCATCGAAAAGGTATGTCGCAGAAGTTCGTGAACCTACTGAGATCATTGTATTCTCATACTTCTGGCCACGTAAGAGTTTGCGATGAACTATCCGGTCGGTTCGAAACGACCAGTGGTGTTCGACAAGGATGTCCCTTCTGTCCATTCCTGTTGAACTCCATCATGGACGAAATAATGGAGAGTGCGTTGCAAAATCTTCAGGATGTAGGCGTCGAACTAGGAGATAGTGAAAAGTTATGTGACCTAGATTACTCGGACGATGTTGTCTGTTTGTTCGAATCCACGGGACATGCTCAACGTGCACTAGATAGACTTGGGAGAGCTGTAGCTTCATTCGGCATGCGCTTTGCACCTTCAAAGTGTAAAGTGATGTTACAAGACTGGACGTCAACGATTCCGAGCTTTATGCTCGATGGGGAGGTGCTGGTAGTTGTCGACTACTTCACCTACTTCGACAGCAGCATGACGATGGATGGGAGCACAGTAGTAGAGGTGAGTACGCGGATATTTAAGGCTCGAGCGGCGTACGCTGGACTGAAGCACTTGTGGCGCCGATCCGATATTTCACTGAAGTTGAAAGGTCGTGTATACTGTGTTGCGGTGCGTTCGGTTTTATTGGGTGGAATAGCCGAGTGAGCAATGATGAGGTCAGAAATCGAGTATTGGGTATTAATTCGGAGAACATTTTGTCACAGTGTATCCAACTTAGTAGACTTTGTTGGTTGGAACACGTGTTACGTATAGCAAACACACGTCTATCATACCATGTCCCACTCTCCGTTCCTCTTCAGAAGAGGAAAAAACCACATAGTGGTCAACAGATGATGTGGCAGCGAGGAATGAGAAAATGTACAGCAAACTTGAAAAAGTAGATGCCCCAAGTCTTCGTGGTTGGAATCCTAAAGATCCCTCAACCAGTTGACTGGAGACACTGAAAGATATGGCAGCGAACCGTGAACAATGGCGATCGTGTTTTCACTTTCTTTCAAATCAGAATGTGCGTTTGTACAGTTAGACTGTGTGTTCCGTGTTTTGGCTGCTAGGGCGTTGTATCCTTTTCTCACCACTGTAGGTCCACTTCCTATCCATCTTGTTTATTCATACTTTCTAGTTCAACGTGCAGGATGGTGAGAAAGGCAGTGGTCAGTGGGGCTTGCCCTGCTGTTTTACGCTGTGCAATGGTGATGATGGTGCCCACCGATAGACTTCCTGGGTGTACGCTGTTCTCCGGGGCAGATAGTGTTTGCAATTTACGTCGAGGTGGTCAGTCCATGACATGGCAAAAGGATATGAAAAGTCTGATCAGCGGACTTCTTCAAGTAGAAAATGTGAGACTTCCGGACTGAACTTCTGATCCACGAGACTAGCTTACAATCGGTTGGCGGCATTGAATGATATTGCTGAGTGTCGCGGACGGTGGCACAGTTGTGTTCTGTTTATTTTGTGCTGATCTGGGTGATGCTGCGAGGTAGAAGGCAAAGTCAGAAGACCGAAGTGCGAGTTTAATAATTGAAAGAACTAAATTGAATTGTGTGTTGGTCCAATCGCAGGTAACGGGAGTTAATAAATCTAACCCAATTGTTTCTGCTTGTAGAGTTCAGTTGTCGCACCTTTCGTGCATATTTTTTTCCGTTAATTTTCCGTTGGTTTGATCCGTCATTCATGATACAGCGCACATCAAGAAATGGTGTTTGGTTTCCCGTCTGTTTCGCCTGTGAGATTTCGTGATCTAATGGGTATTGTTGGCTTGCTATATATTCGTTGGGTCACAGTATGAGTCCAATGTGCGAAGCGGCAATGTGTAGCTGACAATAAAGTTGATCTACACTCAGTTGTAGTTGGGTCCTGAGAATCCATTCTCTTCTGTTGCTGCTCAGAAACCCTCAGCTACTACACAACCACATGAACAGCACAACAATAAATTAAGTGGATTTTATTTCAGATAATTTGCCCTAGTTTTTTTTATAGAATCTAACAACGCAGATTACTGAAGAACACTTGTGCGCATTCAGTTCAGCTTCAGTTCCTTTAACCATTGAGTTGGAACTTAGGTGCTTTGGTTTTGGTTTTTGCGATTGCGTAGGACCGTTTAGCCGGGATTGAAATGAATCAAAGCATAGCGGGCAATGAAACAATAAAAGAAAGATTTAGGTAGGAATCACAAACAAAGAGATCGAATGAAAATTCAGCACTCACCGCGGCACCTAGCCATACCTAATGCCTCCAACCATCTAGTGGGCAGATCTCGCGGACCTCATCCTGTAAGTCTTATCCCACACGATGGAGCCCATTGGTCGGGGTTTTCATATTTTTTCGCCATATCCTGGAAAGACCACCTCGGCACATCCTCCGATCTCTACCTCCTTTAGATTTCAACTTATTTTTTATACACTGAGGAAATCTGTTGATGTGCATACGTAACGCGCGAAAACCACTGAAGCCTTTTAAGATTCTCCGCTTACTTCAGAGACTGCCTCTGGTTACCAGTACTTCACGCCTAACCTCAGCGTCTTTGACACAGTGTTCCCGCCACATTGGTCCATTGGTGCAAATACATCGATGTTCAGACTCCGTTAGTCTTTGCGTATCTACTCATACCAATCACCATTTATGCTTCGGTTTCGTGCGTTAACACGAGCAAGCAACTGCTTGTAATTGTAGCTAGCGGGAGATGTAGAAACGCTTTTGGTAAAGTCACAGTGTAATGTGTTTACCCTATCCACGTGTGGCGTGTTTCGAACTGTTGAGGTATTATGTGCTAAGATGTTCACGCAGTATGCCCCTGCATCTGGAGAGATGCCTACGGGATCTAGAGCTAAATATTCATATAGGTGTGGGAATTGTATCCACCCGGCCAACCGTATGTACTGGAATAATTCGTTCCTAGACTACGCGTACCAAGGACTGACAAGATCAGACAAAAATAGCAGGAATGCATCGATTACTACAAACTCGTTCATATATAAGAGAAGACATGCAACTATTGGCAGATAACGTGCTGACCAATATTAAAACGACCCCGCTGTATCCGCACGATTCGGCTGTCAAGGCTCGGTTTCACCTAATTAGTTGGATGTCGGATACAGTTAGATAGAGCACTGGTCCGCATGCGGAAGCATTCATATCACCACAGTAGGTCTTACACCAAACTTAGGGAGACTGATCGTAATAGATAAGTTCGGTTATCTAGCCAGCTACATTTCAACCGGAGGTTGAATATCAAACAAGGGGTCATGGCGTATGAAAGGAGCGCGTTTGGACTTTTCCCATCTCGGTCACCTGTGGCATCGACGTGAAATCCGTTTATCTATCAAAGGCTGAGTGTACGTCGCAGCGGTTAGCACAGTTCTTCTACGCGGTTCAGAAAAATGACCACTTCTAGTGGTTGGTAGACGAGAATTATCGGTATTGAAACACCAGTGTCTTCGTAGTACTGCTGGAGTCTGGTGAGATCATCGTGTTAATAATTTTAACATTATGCCTTGAGTATCAGACACACGAAACAATTCGTCAATCGAAACACTAAAGCTCATCAAGCTAAGGTGGTTGGGACATGTGTTGTGCATGCCCCCAGATTGGATGCCTCACCGTGCATGTTTTCTGAGGCTACAAGTGATTGGAATATGAGAAAGAGTGGCCTGTCCGTGACATGAAAGGAAAGTGGCGTGAAGAGTCTAACTGGTGAACTTGGTCATTTAGGACGTATTAAGCTTCCTGAATGGGGTACAAGAGAGCTCCTCACTCAAGGGTTAGCCGCGTTAGAGGGGGACATGGCTAGGTGTCGCCATCAATGGCACTCTTGTATTCGCAGATTTTTAAAAATTCCTGTTTGTAGTTCTCGCTGTCTGTGTATTTTATATTGGGGTTCCCATTTAGAGAGCGCCCGGAGGCATTGCACCCAGTGCATGAGTGATGGTTGTACAAACTGATGTTAATCGAATTTCGGCGAGACGCGTATATCGTCCGCGTGCTCAGCGTTCGACACTTCCATCTGGGAAAGGTCAGTAGCTTTGTCAATACATGACATAAATAAAGTCTATCGGACCATCCAACTAGCGAAGTTAGACAGAGAAGGAGAGAGGGGCATTTAGGTTATAATTCTTACACCACTGGACTAATATATATATATATATATATATATATATATATATATATATATATATATATATATATATATATATATAGCGTGTGCTCCACATCAGTGTATATGTATATCACGACGAGACTGCACCTTGACGTGGTGTGATGGCATGCGCGCCTCTATGACCCAAAGAGCTATACAGGATGGCTTCCTTAAGCCGGAGATGCAATCATACCTGACAGGTCAATGGGTAGAGGTCAGACAAAGTCCAGTCTCCTGGTCCTCCAGGTTGGGGGTTGATTTGAGCTGGCAACTCAGTCGGAAAAACCAGTGGAAGAATAATTGATCCAAGCAAATGGGCTTCCACTAAGCCATCCCGCTGCCTTGCGGATAGGTTCTTGTCAGAACTAAAGGCTTTGGATGAGGACCCTAATCGTTCTCCTGCTTTGTGGCTGGACACCCTAGCAGTACCTGTCCAACATCTCCCATGAACTGCACGAATAGAAAGAATTCCATACTGCATCGGTCGTCGCGCAGGCTAATCAGGACCGCGCTGCCCATTGCATCGAGCGGGGTGGGTAGTGATAAGTGGGCTACTGCTCAGAGTTCCCTCTCTTTTATTCAACCTTTGTCTTCTGTCCCTAACCATCCCTCTTTGCCCCATCTATCCACCCATAATGCTCCCATTGATAACACGGTCGATACTCGCAACGATTCACTGCCAAACATTTTCGAGAATAATCCTCTGTCTGGTAACTCACATTTTCTCAAGGCCCGTCAGCCTCTGAATCTCGGCTCCTTCAACGTGCGTACACTCATGCAGGCCGGTCAGCAGGCGTGCCTAGCCCTCACAATGAACTCTCTGAAGATTGATGTTTGCTGCTTAAGCGAAACGCGTATCCAGGATTCGAGCAGTGTGATTCAGCTAACTGCTCCTGGTATCTCATCGAGGTATATTCTGCGCACCTCAGGAGACGAAGCAGCTTGAGCTGTGGGTCAACGTGGTGTAGGAATTGTCTTGACTGACAAGGCTGAGGCTGCCCTATTAGACTGGATCCTTGTTAACAGTCGTTTATGTGCTGTGAGACTCCAAGGGTCAGTCGGCGTTCGAAAGGATAGTTGTGTTAAACGCAATTTGTTCCTGATCTCGGCGTACGCCCCAACGGACTGCAGATCAGACGCGCAGAAAGATGAGTTCTATGATGCCCTCGCCACTCTCGTTCGCAGCAGTAAAGGTTCCGACATTGTAGTGCTAGCTGGTGACTTCAATGCACAATTTGGCAAACTTGGTGTGTCAGAAGCCTGTTTAGGTGGGCGTTGTGCTTTACCTGCTGAGCACACAGATAACGGGGATAGGCTTCTCCAGTTTTGTGCAGACAATCAATTGTTCTTGTCTAGCACAAATTTCCGACACAGCTCGCGTCGCACAGCGACATGGCGCTCTAACTCTACAGGTACTTTGAGTCAAATTGATCATATTGCCGTAAGCTACCGGTGGCGCAGTTCTGTTCAGAACTGTAGATCTTACTGGTCCGCGTACGTAGAGTCGGACCATGCATTAGTTTTAATGCGATTATCTCTCCGGCTCCATGGTCATCGTCGCAAACCGCAAACCGGATTAGCCGTGCAACGTTTGTGTGATCCAGACGTTTGCACCCGGTATGAGCAGAAGTTAGCACATGAGCTAGGATCCACGGAGAATAGTAATGTAGATGAGCATTGGGCTCATATCAAACAAGCGATGCACTTTGCAGCAGGTTTCGCCTGTGGTCCTCGATCCGTTGTCCATCAGAGACACTGGATCTCGCAAGAGTCGCTGAGTATAATGGAGCAAAAGCGTCAGCTTTCGAACCGTAAGGAGATGAATAAGATGCGGAGAAAGCTGCAAAGACAAGTTACGCGAAGCCTTAAGAAGGATCGCGAAAATTGGTGGGTCAATGTAGCCGAAGAAATGGAAGTGGCATCTGCTTCAGGTAACAGTCAAAGACTGTTCAAACTTGTTCGTGACACCGGTGGACGGCGAACTCAGGTCAGTGAAACGATTTGCAATAGGAATGGAGAACCCATCCATAACAAACAGCAAAGGCTTGACCGATGGGCCGAGTACTTCAAGGAACAGTTTAGCTGGCCGCACGCTAGTGTAGTTACTCCCGTGTCAACAACTGCGACTTTTTGGGTGGTATCACTTGAGCCCCCATCAGAAGTAGAAGTAGAGTCATGTATTCGATTACTAAGGCGGGGGAAAGCGGCAGGTCCCGACGAACTTCCTCCAGTTCTTTTCAAACTGGGTGGATATGCTTTGATAAAATCACTAACCACCTTGCTCCGTGACATTTGGAACTCGGAGCGTATTCCGTTAATATGGAGCGAGTCATTGATTGTTCCCATCTTCAAGAAGGGAATACGCAATGACTGTGGTAATCATCGTGGGATTAGCTTAATCCCGATAGTCACCAAAGTACTAGCTTCGATTTTGCTGCACCGTCTTACACCGGCTCGCGAGAAGAATGTCCGCGAACAGCAGGCTGGATTCCGCCCAGGTCAAGGATGCATCGACCAGATTTTTACTCTTCGCCGACTACTTGAAACGCGTCACACGCACCGCCGACCAACAATAATGCTTTTCTTAGACCTGAAAGGCGCCTTCGATTCAGTTGATCGAACATCGCTTTTCAGTACTCTTCATCGAAAAGGTATGCCCCAGAAGTTCGTGAACCTACTGAGATCATTGTATTCTCATACTTCTGGCCGCGTAAGGGTTTACGGTGAACTATCCGGTCGGTTCGAAACGACCAGTGGTGTTCGGCAGGGATGCCCTTTGTCTCCATTCCTTTTTAACTTCGTCATGGACGAAATAATGGAGAGTGCTTTGCAAAATCTTCAGGATGTAGGCGTCGAACTAGGAGATAGTGAAAAGTTATGTGACCTAGATTACTCGGACGATGTTGTCTGCTTGTTCGAATGCACGGAACATGCTCAGCGTGCACTAGATAATCTCGCAAGAGCTGTAGCTCCATTCGGCATGCGCTTTGCACCTTCAAAGTGCAAGGTGATGTTACAAGACTGGACGTCAACGATTCCGAGCTTTATGCTCGATGGGGAGGTGCTGTCAGTTGTCGACCACTTCACCTACCTCGGTAGCTGCGTGACGACGGATGGGAGCACAGTAGAAGAGGTGAGTACGCTGATATTTAAGGCTCGAGCGGCGTACGCTGGACTGAAGCACTTGTGGCGCCGATCCGATATTTCACTGAAGTTGAAAGGTCGTGTATACTGTGCTGCAGTGCGTTCAGTTTTGTTGTACGGTTGCGAAACTTGGAATCTGCGTGCTGAAGATATCCGTCGTCTTGAGGTTTTCGACCATCGATGTTTACGTAGTATCGCTAGGATTGGGTGGAATAGCCGAGTAAGCAGCGATGAGGTAAGAAAGCGAGTATTGGGTACTAATTCAGAGAACGTTTTGTCACAGCGTATCCAACTTAGTAGACTTCGTTGGTTGGGACACGTGTTACGTATGGCAAACACACGTCTACCGTACCGTGTCCTATTCTCCATTCCTCCTAGGGAGTGGAAGAGACCACGCGGAGGTCAACAGATGACGTGGCAGCGAGGAATGAGAAAATGTACAGCAGAATTAGGAAAAGTAAGTGCTTCACGTCTTCGTGGTTGGGGTCCAAAAGATCCATCTACCAGTTGACTGGAGACACTGAAGGATATGGCTGCGAACCGCGAACAGTGGAGATCGTGTTGTCACTTTCTATCGAATCAGAATGTTTGATCGGTGTACGTTTGTACAGTTAGACTGTGTATTCCGTGTGTTGGCTACTAGGGCATTCTTTTCTTTTCCCACCCATGTAGGTCCACTCCCTGTCCATCTTGTATATTCATACTTTTTAATTCAACGTGCAACATGGTGAGAAAGGCAGTGGTCAGTGGGGCTTGCCCTACTGTTTAACGCTGTACGATGATGATGATGATGATGTATATTTCATCAATTTCCTTATCCCGCGAGAATGAGTTTGCTCTTCCTAATTATTAACTGGCGATTTGCTGTGCGGTTTTCGGTTTGTCGCCTACTCATGTACTTCACAGAAGCACTTGTTATCTTTCATAATTGTCGTGGTTTCGGAGTATTCCAGGTTGATAATTCTACAACGGTTATCTGTCTTCGTAGTTCTCAACATACAGTCCGCTATTTCCTTGCACAACTTTTCCTCCGCTATGCTTTATCTACTTTTTTAGAGCTGTTGAGGACAAAAACTTGGGACCACTTATAAAAACCGTCATGACTCGCTGTATCCATTGTACTCGATGTGTGCGGTGAGTTTTATTTTCATGCTCGTTTTCTGAACTGGTTCACAAATAAGTTGTTTCATCCTGATGTTCTCATTCTGTCTGTTTCTTTAGAAATAAGGTGTCTTTTATAAAATGTACCAGCGGTTTCTTGACTCCCGCTGCTTGTCTGGTGTTGTTCATCATACAGTTAACTCTTGACTAGTTCTCGTTTTTAGGTATATTCAGGTGATTTCACCGGTGGTTCGATCCGGACAGAGTGGAGCTGTTTGCTGCTGAGCGCGTCCCCAGGTCGCGGATAGGGAGACGGCCACGGTAGTGTTGGAGACTAACTGTGAATAACTACCAAGAACCTTTAATCACGAATACGGGTAAAGTATGAGCTTTTTTGTATCAGACATAATATTTATAAGCTGGTGCTCGTCCATCCATATGCCTGTCAGTCAATGTGACTTCCCTCACACAGGCGAATGACTTACGTTTCGACGGCGAGTTAGCCGTTTGCGTTATCACACTCTTATGTCACAAGTCTCTTTTCCGGGTCTCTTGTTCGTACTGAATTAGCATTCACATCTCTTTCACTTCATGATTCATTTTTCAAGGTTCGCAAATGAAGTCGCTGGAATCCCGGACTTGGGCACGACCGGTCGTGGAAATGCGCTTCAAATCGGGACCTACATCGATAAGCCTTTTTTCAGTGAATTGTCCGGAAATGTGATTGATTTGTGTCCGGTTGGTGCTCTTACCTCCAAACCGTATGCTTTCACCGCACGACCTTGGGAAACGAGACGAATCGAGTCTGTCGATGTAATGGATGCCATCGGGACAAATATCGTTATTTCAATGCGAACAAACGAGGTCTTGCGTATCATTCCCCGCCTGAATGAGGTACGCTGTTGTTTATTTCCCAGAACTTGCAAGGACCGCTACATTTAGCTGTTTATTAATCAAATATAGCTTTTCCATCTTTGTGGATTCATGGAACTGACCGCTGTGAAGGTGCTGAACGTTCCAAACGTAGATAGCTGCGGCGAACAGGTGCCTACCTCGATCATCCATAGTGCGAGTAATTGGCCAGTTATTCACACGGTATAATAGTTAATATAATTAGGCGGCAGTAAGTCTATGTTGGTATAACGAGAGTGATCACTACTGATACGAAAAACACGATTTTGCGTATTTTTAAATCTGGTAGAATGGAATTTCCCATAACAACGGCCATTTGACAGATATATTCGTTATGTATTCAGTGCTTGGTCGTTCCCTGACATCAGACTGGTCAGATCAATGTCCCAACTGCATTCAGGATTAGCTGTCGATCACTGAGAATATTCGTTCCACTGATTATTGTTGATTTTCAGGAAGTTAATGAAGAATGGCTCGCCGACAAAAGTCGTTTTTCGTATGACGGCCTTCACCGACAACGCCTTGTGACGCCTATGCTCCGCGGTCCTGACGGAACCCTTAAAGACGCATCTTGGGAAGATGCGTTGGTGACCATTGGTGAGCGTCTTCTCTCACTTGATGGGGGTCACGATCAAGTGGCAGCCGTCGTTGGACCTTTTGTGGATGCGGAAGCAATGGTAACCTTGAAAGACTTGATCAATCGCTTTAACTCAGAACTTCTTTTCACCGAAGAGTCCTTCCCTGTCAAACAGTAAGTGAATTTGTTTCCCATGATCATGAAAAATCACCATGTTGAACACTTATTTCGATGAAACACCCTCGAAACACAAACCTCATTCATCATTACTCGTTCGCATTGCACTGTTCATGTGGTTTCACGACAAGTATTTTAATTTTCTTAAACTCTTCGTTACATGCTTGCGCACGAGTGTGCATTAGAAGGATATGCCCCATAACCTTGAAGGCCCACGATACTATTAGAGATAGTTGGCAACTAGGCCCTAAGACTTGGAGTCGAGAACCGCATAGGGTCTCAATGGGTCAGATGTGTCAACAAGCCGGACAACAGTGGATTACTGGCCACCTCCAAAGTGACCAGCGTCAGCGGGATTCGAACCTCTGGTCTCTGATGTGGTAATCGAGCGCTCTACACCACTCAACCACCATTGGTATGAAAATGCTGTTTACGTTTGTTACCCGCTGTAGATGTGTTACACCTTAAGATTCCTCGTTAAACTAAGGAGTAACTGTCCCCCAACTTCCAAAATATTACCATTCGTACGAAATGGAGCACGTTACGTTAACATCATTATCGTCATCATCGTATAGCTTTAAACAGCAGGGCAAGCCCCACTGACCACTGCCTTTCTCACCATGTTGCACGTTGAATTAAAAAGTATGAATATACAAGATGGACAGGGAGTGGACCTACATGGGTGGGAAAAGAAAAGAATGCCCTAGTAGCCAAAACACGGAATACACAGTCTAACTGTACAAACGCACATTAATCAGTCATTCTGATTTGAAAGAAAGTGAAAACACGATCGCCATTGTTCACGGTTCGCTGCCATATCTTTCAGTGTCTCCAGTCAACTGGTTGAGGGATCCTTTGGATTCCGACCACGAAGACTAGGGACACCTACTTTTTCTAAGTTCGTTGTACATTTTCTCATTCCCCGTTGCCGAGTCATTTGTTGACCTGTACGTGGCTTCTTCCACTCATGAGGAAGAACGGAGAATAGGACACGGTATGGTAGACGTGTGTTTGCTATACGTAACGTGGCCCAACCAACGAAGCCTACTAAGCTGGATACGCTGTGAAAGAATATTCTCTGAGTTAGTACCCAGTACTCGTTTTCTGACCTCAGAATTGCTTACTCGGTCATTTCATCCAGTTTTAGTGATACTACGCAAACATCGACGGTGGATAACCTCAACACGGCGAACATCTTCCGCAGTAGACTCTTGACCTCCTGTGGCATACCTTTTCGAGAAAGAGCACTGAATAGCGCTGTTCGGTCAACTGAGTCGAAGATGTCTTTCAAGTCGAGGGTAACCATTATGATCGGTCGACCGTGTGTGTGTGTGTGTGTGTGTGTGATGCGCCTCAAGTAACTGACAGAGAGTACAAATTTGGTCGATGCATCCTCATCCTGGGCGAAGTCCGGCATGCTGTTTGCGGGCGTTTCTCGCAGAAAAATCGAAGCTAATACCTTGGTGACTGTCGGAATTTAACCGATCACACGATGATTACTACAATCATTGCGTATTCCCTTCTTAAAGTTGGGTGCAGTCGATGATTCGCTCCACGATATCGGAATACGCACCTCGCTCCAAATGTCACGGACGAAGGTGGTAAGTGATTTTGTCAACGCATCACCATCCAGTTTGAAAAGAACTGGGGGGAATTCGCCGGGACCGGCCGCTTTCCCACGCTTTAGTACTCGAATGCATGACTCCACTTCTACTTCTGATGGGGGTTCAAGTGATACCACCCAAAAAGTCGCAGTTGTTGATACAGAAGTAACTACATTAGCGCGCGGCTGGCTAAACTGTTCCTTGAAGTATTCGGCCCAACGGTCAAGCCTTTGCTGCTTTCTAGGGATGGGTCCTCCTTTTCTATAGCAAATCGTTTCACTGACCTGGGTGCGCAAATAAGTTTGAGAAGTCTTTGACTGTTACCTGAAGCAGTTGCTACTTCCACTTTTTTGGTTGCCTTCACCCACCAATTTTCGCTTTTCTTCTCAAGACTTTTTGTGACTCGCTTTTGTAGATTTCTTGGTATCTTATTCACTTGCTTACAGTTCGAGAGCTGACGTTTTTGCTCCATTACATTTAGCATCTCTTGAGTAATCGTGTCCCTGATGGACATTGGGTCCAGGACCACAGGCAAAACCTGCTGCAACGTGCATCGCCTGTTTGATATGAGACCAATGCTCGTCTAGATTGCTGTTCGTCGTAGATCCTAGCTAATCTGTTAATTTCTGTTTATAACTGATGCGAACTTCTGAATCGCACATACGCTGTACGGCTAACCGAGTTTGCGGGTTTGCGTCGATGACCATGGAGATAGAGAGATAATCACGATAAAATTATTGCATGGTTCGAATCTACGTACATGGACCAGTAAGATCTGCAGTTCTGAACAGAACTGCGCCATCGATATCTTACTAAGATATGATCAATCTGGCTTAGAGTACCTGTAGAGTTAGAGCGCCATGTCGCTGTGCGACGCGAGCTGTGTCGGAAATTAGTGCTAGACAAGAACAGTCGATTGTCTGCACAAAATTGGAGAAGCCTATCCCCGTTATCTGTGCGCTCAGCAGGTAAAGCACAACGCCCACCTAAACAGGCTTCTGACACACCAAGTTTGCCAAATTGTGCATTGAAGTCACCAGCTAGCACTACAATGTCAGAACCTTTACTGCTGCGAACGAGGGTGACGAGTTCTTCATAGAACTCATCTTTCTGCGCGTCTGATCTGCAGTCCGTTGGGACGTATGCCGAGATCACAAACAAATTGCGCCTAACACAACTATCCTTTCGAACGCCAACTGACCCCTGGAGTTTCACAGCACATAAACGACTGTTAACAAGGATCCAGTCTAAAAGGGTAGCCTTAGCCTTGTCAGTAAAGACTATTCCTGAACCAAGTTGACCCACAGCTCGAGCTGCTTCGTCTCCTGAAGTGCACAGAAAATACCTCGATGAGATACCAGGAGCAGTTAGCTGAATCACACTGCTCGAATCCTGGATACGCGTTTCACTTAAACAGCAGATATCAATCTTCAGAGAATTCATTGTGAGGGCTAGGCACGCCTGCTGAGCGGCCTGCATGAGTATATGCACGGTAAAGGAGCCCAGATTCAGAGGCTGACGAGGCTTGAGAAAATGTGAGTTACCAAACAGAGGATTATTCCCAACACTATTTGACAGTGAATCGTAGCGAATATCGACCGTGTTATCAGTGGGAGCATTATGGGTGGATAGATGGGGCAAAAGACGTGTTTGGGACCGAATCCAAAGATTGAATAAAAGAGAGGGAACTCTGAGCAGTAGCCCACTTATCACTACCCACCCCACTCGATGCAATGGGCAGCGCGGTCCTGATTATCCTGCGCGACGACCGATGCAGTATGGAATTCTTTCTATTCGTGCAGTTCATGGGAGTTGTTGGACGGGTACTGCTAGGTTGTCCAGCTGCTGAGGAGGTGAACTGTTAGTTTTCTTAAGGAAAGCCTTTAATTTTAAAAATAACCTATCCGCAAGGCAGCGGGGCGGCTGAGTGGAAACCCATTCACCTGGGTCCATTATTCTCCCACTGATTTTACTGACTGAGTTTTTAGCTCAAGTCAACCCCCAACCTGGAGGACCAGGAGACTGGACTTCTTCAGTCCTCTGCCCATTGATCTTC
Source organism: Fasciola hepatica (assembly GCA_948099385.1). Taxonomy (NCBI): domain Eukaryota; kingdom Metazoa; phylum Platyhelminthes; class Trematoda; order Plagiorchiida; family Fasciolidae; genus Fasciola; species Fasciola hepatica. The sequence continues at coordinate 20,135,817 of CANUEZ040000142.1, forward strand.
CGGTTGTTATGAGCTCCTCGACTTGTGTAGCTCTTTGGGTCACTGAGGTACGCAAGCCATCACACCATGTCAATGTGCAGTCTCATTGCGATGTTATCATAACCAGACGAAGTTCCCCATGACACTGGAGATAAGATCACTTGTAGTTTCCGACAAATTCACCGCTATTTTTTCTGTAGTTGAGTCTCCTTATCTTCCTGTGTTAATCAAGAACCAATGTTGTGTTGTTTTTCACCATCGATGATCTACAATCTGTATCAGAAGAGGAGCTTGCCCGTTGTTTTCCTAATGGTTCCGTCAGGATATATCAGAACCACTTCAAATCGAGAGCTTTCGCAAAGATGGGTATGTATCAGAAAAACCTTGACCGCTCAAGTCAGTCAAATAAAAGAAGAAACCAAAGTTTCCGTAGTCCTTGTGACTAGTCACACTATTGTTCGCCGTGTTCACCGTTAAACGTGAAGAGGCATGTTAGTCGGAGCCAGTCTCAATTTTCGGTTTTCTGATGCAAACTGTCAGATCAATGTAATCAGACACTAATCAGTAGCCTTTCTCGTGTCAAATGCACCTTCGTCCTATCACCACCAGAACGGACATACGTTCCAATTATCTATTCAATTCACGAATCAGCGGTGTGGAAGAAGCAGATTTACTTCTACTGGTTGGCACTAACCCTCGGTTTGAGGCGCCTACATTAAATGCACGAATTCGCAAGTGTTGGATACACAACGATTTGCAAGTTGCCATGATTGGCCCCCGAGTGGATTTGACCTACGATTACGAAGTGAGTTGACAAAGATTGAGTCTTTTGTAGATTCGTGTAGACTAGATAAATATCATTGAATTTGAAATGCAGGCATACAAGATGGGTCAGTGTCGGATCACTACAGTAACTATCACAAGAAGTTCACTTGTTCTGTGCAGTTTGAACAACCAATAATCATGCACTGAGTGCGGCGGTCTTGATTTCTGTTTCTCGACAGAAACCTCAGAAATCGAACCAATCTAGTTTCAGTAAACTAAGAGGAAATATATGAATTAAAATATCAAGTAGATAAAGAAATCGTGTGCGACGCCATCCAAATCCTCAGTGTATTTAACCACCGAGTGTGAGTACCTCTGTGATCCCAGAAGCCTAACATCCCACATCACCAATTCCACTAGTCAGGCTTCCGTGTATCCACCCTTGCTTGTCTTCCAATCACTACCCACCTCAGCGAACACTGCATGTCGCGGAATTCTCCCCAAGGATATGCGCAACATGTCCCACCCACCTTAGTCGGGCGAGCTTTAATGTTTAGTCTGTTGGTTTTCTTCACATTATATTACTTATGAGAACACTCTGCACCTGACACCACCATTGCTGATCCGACGTTTCTACCAGATTCCAGCAATGCTGCGAAGACATAGATGTTCAAATATGGAGTCTTTGTGTCCTTCAACCACAGCGGCCTCGTTTTTGAACCTTACGGAGTGTTTCAGCGCGCACTCGACGCTTGATAGATAAACAGGTATCACATTGACGCCAAAAATGACTGGAGTTTGGGGAAACCAAATGCGTCTTCTGTCCGCGTCTTGACATTTCATTCGGGTGAAATGCAGCTTCCTGGACAACAACTTACCCAACTTTTTTATTGTTTCCTCTGATATCGTTTAAACGAACCCAATGCTACAGGTGCACTCTGCACTCTAGGGGTACAAAACGTTTCCCAAACAGGTTCGCAGTGATTTATGTTCTTATTTTGAAATTCCATTCCATTCTTCGCTGATAATTATTTCTCTTCACGGAATTTGCTACCTCAACTAAGGGCGAAACGTGAAATTCCAAATAACTTCGTACTGTTTACGTTAGTTCTGCGGCCATCCAAGGGAAGTTGAAATAATTTGGCCTTGAGTAACATGATGGATTTACCTGTAGCGTAGATATTCAACATAAGATGTATTGTGTTGTATTGTATTAAAGACTTTAGCAAGTCAACAAAAGCTCATACTTTAGCCAAACAGAGCGAAAACTGATCATTGACACTTTGAAATACGCATAAAAATAGCTACTTTAGGAATAAAACTGGTTCAGCCACCGAGGTAGTCCGAAGTTCCTCTGTAACTTTAATTTTTTCAACCAGAACACGTGCTAAGCAAGGCACTGCAGAGTTACGATAGACATTTATGCGGGATGGGATAAGTCTAAATTCGGAACTTGTGGAGGGACGCGAACGGCATGCAGGTCAGTCACGGTAAAAGGGATGGATGGGGTCAACGAGAATCTTCTTCGCGAATTTTTCACAGGCTATAATGTGCAGATCGCAAACTTTGGAGAAAAGACAATCCACGGAAATCAAAGAGACACGACTGATAATGGCTGGGCCGTGGCGTAGAATGATAAAATCTTTCTTAAGTAGACCAGGGAAGATTACGGGAGAGCAGTAGTGTAAGATTGGTAGAACACATTGATGGACGAAAGAAAAAATGACAGCTTGTGTGGCACCAAACTGCCTTAGCCTACAAATTTGAAAAGACAGTCTACGCAGTTTTTTCACACAATAAAAATGTGAAAAGACCATTGTAAATTGGCGATGATTGTGACGCCTAAGTGTTTGACCGAGTCAGCTCTGGAAATTGGGAGATCGTTGATGATTGACTGCTCATTGGGATAAGAGGAGCGAGAGAGGGAGAAAGTACACTCAAAACATTTGGAATTGTTGAGATGTAGTCCAGAACGGGACGGAAAATTCCGAATATTATGTTAGTTCTCGGAAAAAGAGTTAAAATCTTGTTGGTTGGAGATTGGTATTTTTTTAATACATGCTTGCGCATGAGTGCAGTCGAGGGGGCGACCACCCCATAGCCACGAGGGCCCACTGCACTATTAGGGATGACCGGCAACCGGACCCTTAGACTTGGAGTGCCAAAGAATCACATAAGGCAAAGTATAACGTCATCAGCGTACTTAAAAAGTTGGGCAGGTGGTGCAGTGGTTAAGTCTCTAATATATGTGGAGAGAAAGGGAGAAAGAACGGCACGCTGAAGAACACCTGAGTTGGTAATCAAAGGACTCGATAAACTTGTACCAACTCTGGTACATTGAATTCTATTGGGAAAGTAGTCTTTCAACCACGAGAGTAAAGGAGTGGGACAGCCAAAGGACTTAATGTTTTGGAGAAGTAGGGAACGGGGAAGCGAATCGAATCGAATGCGGAAGAATAGTCGAGGAAAATATATCGGACGGAATTCATGGAACGACTTAAGTTGTTTGAAATGAAATGGCAAACTGAAGCAACTGCATGCGGAGTGCATCTGGTGGGTATGTACGCAAACTGATGGGGGTCATTTGGAACAGCAAGAGGGGAACGCAATTGACTTAGGATAACATGCTCAGTCTACTTGAGCGCAGAAGAAGTGATGGCGATGGATCGAAAGCATTTTGGCAAAATGTTCGGCTTGAAGTGTTTGGGAATAGGCGCTACTGTCACGGGTTTCCAGGAGGCAGGAATGGCACCAACATCAACGGTTTTATTGATCAGGGAAGTCTTGATTTCCGGATAGCCGACGTGCTCCAAATTTGAGAACTGTGGAGGCTAAACCGTCTGGAACCACAGCCGAAGCTGTTTTTGAGGTTCGAAGAAGCTTGAAGACTTCTGAAGAAAATAGCTCCATCTGAGGGAACAGAAGAAAAATAAGATGGCAGGGTGTCCGATGAAGGGTGAATAAACGCGGCGTTCAAGCTGTCGGCGTCTATGCCAGTTTTTTGATCGGGGTTGTTGTCCACATAGAAGCCGGATTCCTTGACAGAGAAGTTTGCTATTGGTGGTACAAGAGGACTGGCGAGCAAATGTCTTGTTCAGCCGTCGAATCTCGTTTGATTAGGATGGAATATCGTTTCACCGAAGCCTGGTCGTGTAGTTTGTAGGCACGTCCTTTTTGCCTCTTCAGAGATTTCAGCATTGGAGAAGCTATTCTGCCGTTGTTAAAGGATGCAGTCTCCGTAAGACAACAGAAATCAAATACCTCTCTCAGTGTCTTCGTAAATAGGTCTAGCGGGCAAAGAGAGCAATCGAAGGAAAACCACGAAGTAACAATGGAAAGGAATCTCTGAAGAACGGTAATGTTGGTGGGTGACAGATTTCCAGAGGTTATCTTTAGTTGTTTTGTCATGACGAGTGAACAGTGCGCTGAACGTGAATAAACTTTGGGTCTAATGATAATGAGAGCGTGATCACTCGTTGAAACAAGAGCTTTCACTTGTAAGTGATAAGGACCGGGATGGTTTGTGATAGTTCTGTCTAAGACAGCGTTCCCTCTAGTTGGAATAAAACAGAGGTCACTTAATCCAAAAGCAAGTAAGGGATGCGTAGGTGCATGATTAAAATTACCAACCACAAGACATAGACAGTCAGACAGTAATGGAACCAGGACGGGTAAGAAAGCGTCAAAGAACAGGTTGATGTCACTCTGGGAGCAGAAGGGAACTGTATACAAGTTGTTGAACACAGTGGCTCGAAAAGGCGAGAATTTTAGGGTGACATTTAACAACCACGCAGTCAGCGCTACTGCGGGAGAAAGTAAAAAAGATTGTTGGGGAACCTGACTCAAAATGAAGACCATGAGGATAAAATACAGTTCAGTTCAGTTCTTTCAGCTATCGACCTCAATGGTTTTCGCTACTAATATGCAAATACCAATCTTGGCAGTAACAGTTATGCTGGAGTACCAACCAGAAAGTTCCCATACTTTAATATGGGGAAGGAAGATTACATTCTGCAACCCACTGAGCCTGAATTACTGTGACGCTCGTTGCCCGGCATATTTCTGTAAACAAATATACGGATTCTCGCAGTATTTATGGAAACATGATATCGATGCAACATGCAGCGGGTGAAAAGCCAGCATAACCAACTTGGATGATGTTATCGTCGTGGTTATAAAAAGAGAACGTCGGATGAGCATCACATCTGTCCAGCGGGAAGATTCCCCGGTGATATTTCTATATGTCATTTATGAAAAAGGATGAAGCAAATCAAGCTGCGCCAGCTTTCGGCTGATCTAAAGTCGACATTAAGCGTTCAACAAAGGAGTTCATGTGTTACAGTAACCTCAAGGTTTTGAAATCGCTTTGCATATCGTCTTGACCATCGACTTAATTGGCATGTTCTGTGAGAAGCCTTAAAGTAGTTCTGAGAGGACTACTTTGTTGCAGGGCGATGCGGCAGGTCATGTGTCACAAACGGTTATATATCTTATAGCCGTGAGGACATTAATTTATTTGTTATGAGTTTTAAGATCAACGAAATCATGGTTCAGTTCAGTTCAAACAACCATTAACCATACACTGAGTGCGTTGGCTTTGGTTGCTATCTCAGCGAATGCCATAATCGACAACAATCAAAAAGTATGAAAAGAGTGCAAAGAGAACTGCAAATAGTATCAAGTCGACAAAGAAAGTATGTGAATACAAGAGCCTCACTAGTCGCGACGCCGAGCTATATCCTCCAACGCGTTTAACTGCTCAGTGAGAGAGTCTAATGGATCCTACCCAGGAAGTCTGAGGCGCCCTCCTTGGCCAAGTCCACTGATTGTTTTTCATAGCTGTCTTCCATGTCATAGACTGACTACCCTTACTCGTCTTCCAGCCATTGCCCGTCTCAGCAAACACTGCGCTCCGAGGAATCCTATCCGGGGTCACGCGCAATACGTCCCAATCACCATAGCTTGATCTTTAGTTTTCCATCTATTGATTTGGTTCGTATGCCTGATATTCTGTGCTTAATCTCAGCATTGCTGATACAGTGTTCCCGCCATATTCGAGCGGAACCGAGGACACTCCCAAGGTTACATTTTTACAATTGTCTCTAACAAATTCTGTTTGAATGACTAGGAATTTATTCTCGATTTCAGGGAGGGAATATAATGCGCATTACACTTTGGAAGCGAAAATCATGCACGGGATAACTCAGTTCAGTTTTTTCAACCTAACTAATTTGGTAAACTTTAAGCATACAAAGCTGAAATAAGTCTCTTAGAATAAAGGTAGACCAATAGGTTATTAGCAGCAAAATAGTATGTACTTTGACCGTTGTGATGCAAGTTCGCATGGCTACTAATAGTTATCTTTCTGTCTGCGGTTCACATTCTCTCTCGAAGAAGTACATAAAATGTCGCATTAAATTCCTTTCCCATTGTATCTTTCACAGTACAGGTAGACAACTCGGAATGTGTTCGTACTTACTGTTCATAAAATGATGGTTGAATATATCATATGCTTGTACTGGTTTGCAGTGTTACATGTGGGTAACAGATATTCAAAACGTCATGATGATAGTCACGTCTCGACAATTGCATGTCGTCCACATACTCAATATGCCTAACTTTCGCTTGGGATAAGTTCAATGCCACTATCCACGTATTCCATGACACAGCTATCTCGGACCATGTCATAGCATAGGTAAGCAGTAGGGTCAAGGTCAACCAAGGTTTTGATGCTGACCAGCAGCTAGATGTCAAAGTGTACTGTGTTGAATTCCGGAATGTTTAAACGGCAGTTCGACTCGTCTATATTCCACTGTTGATTGTGGTCATTATTGCGAATCCTCTCTGCCATCGACAGTTTGTGTACACGTAGTCAAAGTGGCAACCTGTGGCCTCCAGTTTGTTACTCGTTTTTACTTGCAGAACTGAACTGTTTAAGAGAGTCTAGATGAATGTCCGTGAACACACAATAAAAGAATAACAGCCTGTTTCGTATGACTACGAGGCCTCAGAAAACTATTGCGTCGAAGAAAACTCAGCCGGTAAACTGAGTTTAGTGTGAAACCCGATAGTCATCGTAGGTGTTGAATGGCGGCCAAACAAATATTCGTGACCTTTTGGTATTTCCACATCAGTGAAGAGTCATTGTAAAATCTGTTCATACCAATAACAGTAGTCGTCCTTTTTCGTTTCTAGCATTTGGGAGACTCAGTCTCCGTACTGCACGAGTTGGTCAGTGGTAAACATCCGTTCGCAAAGGTGAGTTGGCAGTTCTGCTGTTTTATCTATAATATTTTCAATCACGGACTGTTTGAATGATCCCTTCTTTAAAATCGCCACAAATAAGCGTAGTATTCAGATTCAGAGTTTACTCAATTGTTTTAACTTCTACCCGACTGTCTCTTTTGTGATCATAAGTCATTGATGTTTTATCAAGACTGTCCACACCTTACGATCGGTGGCAAGATCAGCACAATGAAAATTAGCTCGTGTGTCAGAAACTGATTACGTAAACAGACTGAAGGCTTAGGCGTTTCGCGCCTTTTTTGATTCGTCTTAAGATGACCGTTGAAGCAAAAGTCCTAACCTAGGCATATAATAAGGTTTTTCGTATCAGTCCCATTTCGAGTCGCTGAAGGACATGGTCGATTGTGCCGTTATTCATAATGCAGGTCGAGATGTAGTTTTTCTATCTCATCTTTAGTACCTCCAAAAAATCTCACTGAAGGTCTCCAACTTCTTGCAATTGCACCACAAACTCCCAGGTTTAAAAGTGTGCGAAAAACGTTTAATATAAAGTGGGGGGCTTTTTTACTATGAGATTGCAATGGTTATCGGAGTCTCAGAGGGGCTGTCCTTAAGTTATCAACATAGCTGGATTTCCCCCCAGTCCGGTCTTTTGACTGTTTGACAAAAATGAATGATTCTAAGTTAATCAATTCCACCATCTCCCCATAGTAGTTACATGCTTGTGCATAAGTGCAGCGAAAGGATTTTACCCCATGGTCACAAAGGCCCACCACACCGTTAGAGATAACGGGCAACTTGACTCCGAGAGTTCGAGTGACGGAGAACGGTCGTCAACGTGGACTTTGGACAATAACGACCTGGGTTCGATTCCCCCCATCACCGGTCACTTCCCCATTTGACAGCTTTCCAGTGACCGTGGCCCCCTTCCTAAATTGTACTTTGTTGTACGGTAAAAAACGTCAGGAGTGGTAACGAGTTGAACGGCAGTCAGTTACTGTCTATCACCATTGATTTTAACATGTCTGGAACATAGAAATCATTTTAGTTTGCGACGTGTTGTTCTCCAAACCGATGTTTGTGGTCAGTGCAGTTAAGTATTATTTTGCGACCTGTCCGGTGTCTCATAGAACGGCGGTATCGTCTCAAAACTCGCGGTCCGCTATCCGTGACTCCTGGATGAGTTGTTTTTCCTGATGGTCAACGAGTGCGTACCGCGTGGCACAGTCGATGGTGCAGTCGAATAGGATTAGCTATAAGTGCTTTGTAGGGTGCCAAAGTGGAGCGCAGACTGAAGACTCTTCACTACAAATGCAGATGCGCGACTCTGTTAGTTAGTAGCAAGACGTTCAAAGGTCTACGAACGTCCCGGATATACCGTCACTTTGCTATATTCTCCGAAATGACTGCGGTATTTGATGGCTGCATAAACATAGGCCTGTGCCCGCTGCCACCCTTTGTGATGGTCAGCTAGAGTTAGTCGATAGCTTGAAGTACCTCGGGAACTTGAGTGCAGCTGGAGGTGCGGTTGGGGAGGTCAGTTCACGAATAGTGAGAGCTAGGGCAGCTTTTGTCAGCCTGCGACACCTGTGGTGCCACCGTGACATCCGGTTCTCTTAAGGGACGGGTGCACACCGCCGCGGCTCGTAGTGTTTTACTCTACACTCACGAGACCTGGCCACTTCGTGTTGAGAATGTTCGGCGTCTTTCTGTGCTTGGCAACCGATGTCTCCGAAGCATTGCTCTCATCTGGTGAAAATATCGAGTGAGCAATGACGAGTTGCGCCGTCGTGTGTTGGACAGGGATAGTCTCCCATCGACCAAAGTGATGGTTTTACACCGACTTCGATGGCTCGAACATGTTTTACGAATGTCTTCCCATCGTCTACCTTTCCGTGCTATATTTGCACTCGCTGGGCTAGGCTGGACGAAGTGACCTGGTGGTCGGGCCATGACTTGGCGGAGTGCCGTGTAGAACCTAGCGTCTTTTCTGGTTTCGGTTCTTGGTTCTCGCCTTCCTGATGTGGTTGAAGAGGTGAGGGTTGTCGTTGGTTAGAGATGTTGGATGTGAAGGGGTGGGATGGTTCGTTTAGTGGCCAGCACGATGGTTTGGCGGATAGCCAACACGTCTTTATCTGTCCTCAGTCGAAGACAAGATTGGAACGATCGAAGCGAACCGAAGAACCAAAGAAGTGCGAACCGAACCTAACGAACTAATTGGATTTGTTCCCGGACTAACCACTGAGAAGAGTTGACCGAGAAAAAGTGGACCACTAAGTGCACGGGCTAAGATTTGGTTATGACCACCATTCATCGTACATAATCTGTTGTTTTAGTACTAATAAATCGAGATGGTTCGAAGGCAGGGAAGTCGTCTCACTAGAGTTAGTGGGACGGTTCAGAACATTGTTGTAGTTGTGTTGGAGCCATGCTTGACTTCTATCCGATCTAAGAATATAAAAGGAAATATGTAAACATGGGTCAATAGTTCAGGATTCTCCGAATAGTGGAAAATTGATACACAGTCTCGCGCTGTAAAACCGTTGCTTTGTACTTGCGCGTGTGTTGCAACGGAAAACCGACTCACTACCATGATCACGAGCAACATGGCTGTTGTATCAACAAATGTTATTTCGGAGTAGTTCGTACTGGTGACTCTTGTTGCATCGTGAATCGGAACGTGGTGTTCTCATGGCATGCGTAAACAAGCGTGTAAGTAATCTGCACCAGACACAAACTACCTGAGCATTATGGACGAATTAACCCATCAATCTACAGTTATCTTAAGAACGTACATGTACAACCAATCACAGTGTATATACCTCGATGATGTGCGCTTTGTAAGTCGAACGCACTGGAAATACTATACGGCCAGGGTTGTACTGGTCTCGAGCGGAGCTGCATGCTAACGTGCTCGTCCCCAGGTCGCGGATAGGGGCACGGCCACCAAACCGGTGGGTAGTCGTGAATAAAGCGGGCTTGGGCTCACTGATTAAGCTTCAGCGGACGAGCAGCGGCAGTACCTAAGGTCGTGGTGGGTCCTCGCTTGGCTAGCGTTTTCCTTTCTAAAACAGCACGTAAGTCTGTTGGCTCCACTGTGACGTGGCGCATGTGGCCTGCCACCAAGTAAGGCCGTTGCCCCTGTTGTCTTGCAGGTTGAACTTGGATGTGCAAATGCTAGAGGTCCACACTCTAATAAAAAGGCCGGACTGGGCTACTGAATCTCACAAAAGTCCCAAACGGTGCTGGGGACACCGCTTCGTATCACTATTCCCAAGACTCTCCATGGATTATTGTGAATTCACACGCTCTCATCATGCTACGGCGTCCCTGGTAAGCAACGCGCCTCGTGTCCCAACGGTCGAGGTGACAAGTCAGCCAGCTGGAATTCTCTACTGTAGAAAACAGGCACACAGCCTGTTGGTATGTAAGAACGCTACTAGATGTAGGTAGCCAGAGTATTACAATGCGAACACTACATCATACTCATGTAGACATTGCCTGCCTTTCGGGAGTTCGACTGCCGTGCTCCGGCACTCGGTGTGTTAAGGCTCCAGGAGTGGATACAGTTTATTGGCTGTATCACAGTGGGCCTAAGGACAACTCCGGATACCATGGTGTCGCATTCGCTCCGAGCAAAGTGGTCAGCAGGGCCGTGATTTCTTGGGAACCGATTTCTCCGAGGTTGACCCTAGCACGCTTCATGGGCTCTCCTTAGAATCTGTCGGCGACTGCCATCTGTGCACTGAAAATACAGCAAAACGAACTTCTACGATAGATTATAAGATCAATCAATCGTGTTCCAAGCAATGATATACTCTTCATCGCCGGTGACTGGAACGCACGGACAGGCCCCTCGGGTGAGTCTGCTCACCATATCCTAGGGAAGTTCGGACTTGACCAACGTTGTGAGAATAGAAACCGCCTAGTAAATCTGGCCGATGCTAACAGGTTGGTCATCTGCAACACTCGTTTTCAGCACCCCCAGAAGACATTTGCTAACCCGGTACTCAAACGACGGTCCCACAGCGCATCAAGTAGATCATACTCTGGTACGATCCCGTTGGGCTCCGTCAGTAGAGGACTGCCGAGCGCACCGCGACGCGCTAACGGGAAACACGAATGGTACAGATCATGTCCTTGTACGTGCGCACTTCACAATTCATCTGTCTGCGCCACTCATAGTTTCACCACCAAGCCGAACCAATGTCGTAGTCCTGGAAATATCAGGAAAGCGCAACGCTTTCTGGAACGCTATCGGAGTCCGGCTGGCTACTGTAACTAGCTTGCAAACAGATTGGTCCTCCGTGGAAGAACAATGAAAAACTCGGTGGCCAAGAAGGCTGCTTGGAGGGAGCTAGCGTGAAATGGAGAACGTCTAAAAGACTGGATCTCAGCGACCACCTTGCAACTATCAGCCAAGGCCCAAAAAGCCCGAATAGTGAAAAGCGCTGAACGCCGAAGACTACAGCGAGAGGCCTCGCGCTCGGCAAGAGCCGATCGTAAGAGGTACTGGATACAAGTGGCAGCGAAGTTGGAGACTTCTTCCTGTACTGGTGACTTCGGCAAATTATTTCGACCCATTCGGAATTTTTTTAATGGGCGATGTAAGCCTAAATCCGTTTTACGTGATGCAGCAGGCCAGATTATCCCCGAACAGAAGAGAAATGGTGCGTTAGATAGAGTATTTTGACCGGCTTCTCAACCGATCTCCCGATCACACCACGGACCTTCCACTCTTCCCGAGTGTAGAGGTGTACGACGTCAACTGTATGCCACCAAGTACGACGGAAATCGTCAGGGTCGTCAACCAGTTGAAAATCAGAAAAGCTGCTGGTGAGGATAGCATACCACTAGCAGTGTATTCACATTGCGTTGAGTACTGGAACATCACTACAAGTTCCAGCAGTCAACAGTAGCCTGTTTCATTGATTTACGGGCTACCCTTGACTCGGTCAGTCTTGAATGCCTTTGGGGTATACTAGAATCTGACGGTATTCCTGTCAAACTCTCAAGGATCCTGAGGGCTTTGTATGCCTCCATTAGCGCACTTGTCTGGGTGTATGGCGAAGAATCTTCGGCGTTCACAATTAATTCCGGAGTTAGACAAGTATGCCCTCTCTTACCGGTGTTGTTCAATTATGCAGTCGACTGGACAATGAACAAAGCCTTCACTGATTATCCCGATGTTTTATTGAATCCAATAGTGTACATCTCGGACCTGGAGTTTGCAGAGGACGTTGTCGTGCTAGGAGATTCTCCCGCCACACTTCAGCCAGTCCTGAGGTGACTCGATTACTTCTCGGAAACTATTGGTCCCGAAGTCCATTCAACGAAAACGAGGGCTTTTTGAACTTGCCCTGGGCCGTCAGCTTAGCAGTTGCCCGTCAATGGTCAGGCGATCGAATATGTACCATCATTCAAATATCTGGGGTCAACTCTGCTTCCGAAGGGTCAGACGAAGGACGAAGTACTGTCGACGATCGACACTGCACGGAAAGCGTTTCTTCAGCGCCAGCGTGTGCTATGTTGTCGGAGCGAAATTAACCGTCGAACAAAGATTCGTGTGTTCTGTACCGCTATGCGACCCGTGCTCACATATGGGTGTGAAACCTGGCCACTACGAGATGAAGATACAAGGAGGCTGGACGTTTTCGACCACTGGTGTCTGTGCCAAATTTTTCGTACAAACTGGCAGGAAATGCTATCAAACGGCGGAATAAAAGGCGATGCTACGACACTGGCCAACTCTCCGTCCTTCTTTAACGCCGCCGCCTGCAGCGATTCGGTCACATACTCCGACGACCCGACACAGAACTGTCCAGACAAACACTCTGCCCTGCGCCATGTACGGGATGGCACTATCACCTTGGTGATCAACTGAAAACGTGGTTGAGCGCCATCGAGAAAGACATGAAGCGCCTCAGACAACATAGGACCTACGGCTCGCGATACTGGAAGAAAAACCGGGTAACAGTTTGCGCTGAGCTCGCATCCAACCGCCCCGCATGGTCGGCGATGATCCGCGATATCCATGGCGCCAACTTATTCTATGGCAGGAGATAATCGTGTAAAGGTGAAGAAGTAAAATAATTCAACTACGCCATTGACCGCGACACCTAGCCGTTTCACTTAATGTTTCCAGCCAGCTGATAGGCAGGTCTCATGGACCCCAACCCGGGGGTCTCACACATCCTGATTGGCCAAATTCACCGGTCGAAGCTCTCATACATTTTTGCCATATCGTGGACCGACCACCACGGCCTATCCTCTAGCCACTACCTGTCTCAGAGAACAGCGTACGTCAAGGAAGTCTATCGGTGGACATTCGTAACGCATGTCCAGCCACTTTGACGTATACCCGTACATCACGTGTTCGAAACGGCAATTCTGTCGTACCAAACAGCATCGTCATAGGAACAGTTCATTTTGAATTCACTCTATCAATATGTCCAATGATTTGATTAGAGAGATTTCGGTGTCCTTGTCCATGAGTGTGTTCACTAGTGATGTTATTTTTACTGGGTTGCATTTTTGCTTTGGTTAAACGACTAAAATGCAGCGTTCATCTCGCTTATCTTGTTATTTTTATCCTATATCCACAGCGGCTCGCAGGTGCCGAACAACCCATGATTATTCTCGGTAGCGAGTGTATGCAACGACCAGATAATGCTGCCATTCACAAGAATGCAATGTCTTTAGCTTCCCAAATTTCCGGATCTAAAACGAAGAACCCAGTGTTCAATGTCCTACACCGTGTAAGTTTATCGCGCCCTGTGTTTAACTCCGGCTGCCTTACAACATTTTAATATGGATAATCTAATGATGCACTATTTATTGGCCGCTGAATTTTCAGCGTTGCATTTTATTCAGAGAAGTCGGTAATTTTCTGTTGTATCACTGCTACTCGAAAATTCAATCGAACTGCATTTGAGGCATTCTTTCCGCTGGTTGAATGTGGGAAAATACACTAAGGAGTTTGATTAATTTCAGTAATCGTTTTATTGCATCTTGACTAGTGTCTACTGTAGAGAAAAACCGCTCGTTTATGTTTCACTTTCCGTGTGAAGAATAGTCCTAATGTAGTGGAGTATACTACACATGAGTATATGCGCGATAAACAGAAATTGTGCATTCGGTAGTGAATAAAAATGTGATAGTCACATGGTCAGAGCAGAGGATGCTAAAAAGGACAAAAAAACACTCACATTGTAAAAGAACACTTTACAAAGGCGATTAGGTGCATTTGATGCAAATGTCTTTTCCAGTTTAGAACTGTTGGTTTTGGTGTTGTTCTGTTGCCTGATTTCCTCTGAACGAAATTTCATCTGGAGCTTCTTCTGGAACGCGACATGGGTACGGTGTCCCCTCCCAGAGTGTACCGGCGAAGAGTGGTCACGCTTTCCGTGCGAGCACATTGTCTCGATCCCAAATGATTTTACCAGTGAAACCCCTCTAGAGCGAACACGGATCGCATGCCTACACGCTGACAGGAAATGCCACTTGATCCTGTGTTAAAGAAAGCTCTTATTCCCCTTTTGTGGTAAATGTCAAGTGCTGCGCCTGGGTATATATGTGGGAACATCGTACGCCCTTGAAATCGTTCACGGGAGGTCATTAGAATCATTTGACAAAGAGTGTCAATAAATATTCAGGAATTCCGCGTATCGTGTGTTGCTGTGTGCACAGTCATGTGATCAGTGGTGGTCGAATGGTTTAGATTGTTTGTTTATCAACTCAGAGGTCAAAGGTTCGAACCCTCCCGCCGGCGGTCACTTCGTTGAAAGACAGTAATCCACTGTCGTTCGGCTCGTTATCACACCTTACCTATTGGGACCGTATATAGTTCTCTGCGACTCCAAGTTCCAGCGTCCGGTTGTCGCTTACCCCTAATAGTGCAGTGTGCCTTTGAGCGCGCTCGTGCGCGAATATGTAATAGAAAAATTCATGCACGCATTATTATTCATGCAAATGGTCAGACCTCAGACGCGCGGTTGCTGTTTTCAATGCCCAAGCCATTTCTGAGCTGCACCATTATTGCTCACAGTACGTTAACTTCCAGAACTCATTACACTAGGAAGACTAATAAACCACTATTCGATGTTCTAATTGGTCGTTCAGTTTAATCTGAATATCACTTCTTATAATAATAAACACTGCGAAACTTTTTCCAAACAATTTACCAGTGCACACTCGTTTCGCGTCCTATTTTCATTACAGTATGCTAGCCAAGTAGCTGCTCTTGATTTGGGGTATACACCCAGTGTTAGTGGAATAAGACAAGCGAAGCCGCGTGTCGTATTCCTCGTCGGCGCTGATCGCGGGAAAGTATCACGAGAGGATCTCCCCAAAGATTGTCTTGTTGTTTTTGTCGGTGAGTCCTCTTCAAACGTCCCATACATGCACTTAATTTCCACACTTTAGGACAATAACTGTTCTGTTGTGTTTTTTCGTAATAATTTTCTTATCTTGGTTTCAGTGTTTCAGGCTGAAACGCAAATAAACCAACGTCCATCTCAAGTGGACTAATTCAGCTAAAATTACTTTTTTTCTGCACTCAGGGGCAGATCAGACTAACTTCTTTGTGAATGGATGTGCGAGAATGTCGTCCTTTTATTCCTCAGACCGTTATTGCTGGAGAGTGATATCAGATTATACAATTGATTCCTCCACGCCTATCAGATACTCAGGATAATAATCCCCTATTGTCTTTGAAGAAGTGTTTTTCGGAGTTCGTCCCCATTCTCGCACCGTTCTGTCCTCATTCATTCAAATGTCTTCCTCACTTCACGAAGAACACAGATTTTCACCATCCATCAACGTGGTGACTCCTGTAGCACCGTAATATTTTCTGGTGATTCCTCGTAACCTTTCGCGCGCGGCAGAACCCATCGCTTTACAACGACGAATGGTTCAATCCCATTCACCTTGTTCCTCCTACTGTCTCAGTTATAGACCTGTTCACTCTACTTATTGCTTTCTCACCTTGCACGGTTACACTACTGACTTAATCCGCCTTGTTTCATTGAAGACTGTTTTTGGTTTACCACTCCTTGGGACTCCACACTAGCTATTTTAGCTGAACTGTTGCTTTCTTTAGGTATGGTGTGAATTTTCGTTACTTTTCAGAGTTTGGAACACTCCTCCGTTGAGAACACGCCCGGTGAACTGGTCTCTCTCCCCCCCACTCTCTCCCTCTCTCTCCTCTCTCTCTCTCTCTCTCTCTCTCTCTCTCTCTCTCTCTCTCTCTCTCTCTCTCTCTCTCCTCTTCTTTTCTCATAACCTTTGAGCCATTTAGTAATTCATTTTACGTAGTTTGAAGAGCGCATTTTCTTTTCCTCTGCTTCGGGATTTCAATGAAGACATTATTAAGAGATAGCACTCATAAGCTATTCCAGCTGTTGATTTCACTTATATTTATTTCTGATAAAATTAGAATTAGTCTATGTTTAATTATTCGGTGATAATGACAATTCACACAATGTGCATTACATTCGGATTTTCATTTTCTCCTCGCACGTTTAACCACTGGACACCGTATAAAAACCTGAACTAATGGGTTCACCTGCTGGATAGTTTATATATATATATATATATATATATATATATATATATATATATATATATATATATATATATATATATATATATATACATTAAGTAACACGAATGGGTGGGGTGGTTGCAGTCAATTTCTTTTGTCTGTAAGTTTTTTCCTTCATAAGGTTTTCTGTTTGCTTGCTCTTTATACTTCTATTCGCTGGGAAGTAGCATCTTAAGCCAAGGCGCAGAAGTGCGAGTCTAGTGGTTGATATGACTAAACTGAAATAAGCTGGACAGTAATTGTCACTGTCATTGCCAGGCAAAAATGTGGCAACTCAGATGAAATATTGTTTGTCCTCTCGTGTTCTCATCTATAGGCCACCATGGAGATCGCGGTGCCTCGATGGCTGACGTTGTGCTCCCCGGAGCTGCCTACACAGAGAAAAATGCAATTTATGCGAACACTGAGGGTCGAGCCCAGCACACCCAAATTGCCGTTTTTCCACCGGGTTTGGGGCGGGAGGATTGGCGCATATTTCGTGCTATTTCCGAGGTCGTCGGTTTACCACTTCCGTATGACAATCTAGAACAGGTGCGTTCCCGAATCGCCTCTATCGCACCGGGTCTATTGGAATTCGATGTCGTTCAACCGGCTGCATCTGAAAGCCAAGAGGTTGCGAACCAGCTTCTGAAGGTAAACGAGATTTCTTGATTAAAAGAAAAACTGCAAGTTATTCGGCTCGTGATGAGCAAATTCATTATCGGTGGAATTTTCCTCTGACATTGACGTAATATCAGTGGAAGCTTCAAGTGTTCCATCTGAACAATGGTCGCCTAATAGCTGTTATTTTGTCATCTGCTAAACGCTGATACACTGTGGCTTCGGTCTTGCGAAACATCACTACTCCATTGTCCCCCTGTTTGTGCCCTATCATTGTTATTCTGTGTGGTGATCATCTACGTATTGCACGGAACTGCTCAGCCTACCTATTGGTTTGTGGATGTTTTACTAGTGATCAGAACTAAAGCTCTGCATTATCGCAGGTACTTAAAACTGATCCTGATTCATATTACAGCAATCGGTTGGATTCTATGGGTGGTGGTAGCTATTTTAAAATCATTAATCAGAATTTGCTGTCTTTCAATGAAGTGGGCGACCGATCGGGTATTAATCGTCAGTTTTAGTAGAATTTAGCTTCGCTCAACGAGGTTGTAAAGCAACCAGTGCCCAAGAATCGTCATAGGCGTGGTCATCAACTTCGTGCAGCCGTCGCCTTTTTGTTCTCCTTTATAATTTCACTGAAATCCTCTTTGGCTCGCGTCATGAATTTGGTAGTTTTGTGATTATAATTATTCTCCGCAATTGCTTTTCATATACATTGCAGATGAGTCCGAATTCTGAAGCAATGGACAAAAACCAACCCATCAACTTGAGTTTGCTCTCCCTTTCGGACTACTACATCACCGACTGTATCAGTCGAGCATCACAAACTATGGCGAAATGTGTGAAAGCAGTCAACGACGCAGAGGCGAAAATGTGTTAACCTTCATCCAAGACAGCATTTGCTAGCTCATTTATACTCGCGAGTTTGAAAACCAAAATAACTGGTGCTTAGCGCTTCTGACCCTCTGTACTTGTCTACAATGTTCGAAAAAGTTAGCTACCTTTGACGGTCGTTCTGGTATCTTTATGATGAAAATAATTCATTGGTAAATCTATTAGCTCCAAAAATGAACGTTTTCCGTCTTCCAAATGAGTAGGTTTGTTATCTGCGAGAGATTCCGATATGATTGGTTATGCATAAGCAAAAACTACATGGGGTTCACGGGCTCATCGTTGATCGGAACTCGGACGATGGATATGATTTCAATCTTACTTCCCCTATAACTATGCTTCATGCTACTCCAGCGCTTTGTCCGATATGATGCGACCATCGCACTCAATACAAGATTGATGTTTTTGGAAGTGCTTCTCCTTCAGTGCTAGTCTTACAATGCTACACTTTCGATTGATATCATTTGCTGCCTGATTGCGTCATGGTTTAGTGAACAAAGTGCTTCGTGGTAGGTGCAAATTTGTCGTGCGGATAATCGTACACGTGCATATGACGTCCCAAGTTCTTCGATATTAAGGTTCAACGTTGTTAGATAGGCACTTAACTAGTTACGGAGGTTCATTTGATATTTTCGAAGCAACTTAGCTGGGGAAACATCATAATTCGATGTGGTAGCACCATCGTATTCTGCCATTTCATGAGGTACTTTAGTGCATCGAAAGTTGCGTATCCCATGGTGTCAAAAGCTTTCTATACAACCATGGACGACTGACAGTTCTGACTGTGAGACATGAAGCGGAGAGTTGCCCAATGTCCGAAAATGTCAAATGTGCGGTGTTCAATAAATCTGGACATCCAGAAGAAGTCGGAATTTGAAGCTTACTACTATAGTGCTCGATAGTAGCCAGTTTCGAATGGAAAGCCACAGAGGTTGCCAATGCTTGGTTCTGCATATACTCACTAATAAAAGCTTCTATGAAAATTACCGTGAAGTTTAGTAATTACTCAAGTGTGTCACCGATGTGAAAGAACACAGCAACACTGACACTAGTTATCTTCGACCAAGGCTGTGATTCATCTGTTGAATTCTACAAGGGGCTTATCAATATTGTATGTGACGAAGGCGATGGTTCAGACGATTCACTGTCAAAGGTGTTAAAGGAATAGGTTCTCTTTCTATCCTCAGTGATGGTAGTTTTGTTCGGCCGGTTTTCAGTCTGCGAAAATCGCTCGGATAATTGTCGAATAAAATCAGTCACACCGATGCCAATCAAAGGTATGTCCAAATTTAAACGTATGGCCCGCAAGCCAGCGGATTCTAGTTACAAAGCCTTTGTGACAAGCGATCTCATCTGAATTAGGAATTCACACCCGTAACCGGTTTGCGTATCGTCACTCACGCAACACAACAGTCGTCAGACTAGATACAAGATCTAAATCCCAGTCGGTTTGGTGATGTCGACTTGGCTAATTATTACCATACCACGCATGAAATACTAACTAATCTGAACGTTGCAAGTTGGTCTGTCCATGACATGGAAGAAGGGTACTGAAATCCGGACTAGTGCACTTGACCATCTAGGGCGTATCGAAGTTCCACGGTGGGGTCCACGAGATCCATCCATCCAATTACTCACTGATTATAGACAGGAAGATGTGATGCACATGTCAAGAATATTGACGATGTTGTGTTTGTTTGCCGTCAAACTAATTTCTGTGGGAAAATCGATGGACGGAACGCTTAGAAACAGAGGCCAACAACACATGGGTGTTTTCTTCATTTCATCCTTGCGCATTAGTGAAATTTTAGGGTTATATCCCATAGCCACAGAGTCCGACTGCGCTGTCAGAGATAACTAGCAACCGGGCTTGAAACTTGGACTGGATAGTCACTACTCTGGATCTCGATGATCTGTCCAGCCATAGACTTCATGTTGATTAGGTACCGTTTGATGAGGAAGTTTAGTCTGATGTCATTTCACCTGTTATTCCACTAACAGAAAATTCTGAATTAGATATATTTGAACCCGAAAACCCCACTGAAAAATCAACTATCGGAGGACCTTGAAGAATGTGCTCACTACCAAGAAGAGATCACAAAATCCCTCACTTCATTTCAGTTAGCAGCGAATGTGATATTCGAGAGCGAATCCTTCTACTTTACGTCACTGTATACTCTGTACTATATTACTGCGGTAATCACAATGAACTGAACTGACAGGACGCACAGAAATTTCTCCAACTCAGAACTACGGGAACGATAGTAGCAAAAAGATCAAAGCTGTGAAATAGCATGTCATCTGTGTTGCAGAACTCGATTGTGTAAATACGTTAGCTTGGAGAAAATAATAGGTACAGAAAAAATTAACCAATCACAGGAAGCATTTCTCACACCTGTCCACGGCGATCCTGATTGGTTGAGGCTCATCCGCGTGCGTGGATACAAATCTGTGCCTGGCCGTATCGCGTGTGACGGCGGCTGAACCACTGCAATTATCTAACCGTACTTGACGTGATTCCGCACGTTGTTCATTCTGATAGATCCATTCGATATTGCATATTATTTGTCATTTTCTCCACACATTTCTATACTTGTGCTTATTTTGATGTTCGAGTTTGGTAACTTCTGATGGGTAGTAGCCAGAACCGCCGCAATCTGTGAACCAGTAATGCTTGTTCGAACAGAATCCTATTCATTCAATTTTCTCACATTCAAGAGACCAATGTGACTATGCTAGATTAGGTGGAAAACCATACATGGATAAATGATTTGATGATGAATGACATACCACTGAGCAAGTGCTTCACGAACTTTGATTTGTCTACAGTATCTACTCAGGGCGCAACAACTTGACCAAAATGACCAATTTATTCTCAATTCAGTACAGTCCATTCCATCATTTACCGCACATTTCTGAGGTCTGTCTTTACTTACTACTTCGATACATCGTCGCGTAAAGGACGAATCTATGCACGCGTGAATTAAGGAAGAGTTGAAAACAAATTACTAAACCTGAATCGAGAATAAAAATACACATCGAATACAACTACGCCACAGGCCGCGACTGTTAGCCATATCATTGTATGCTTCGAACCATCTGGCAGACAGGTCGCGGGGACACCAACCCGGAAGTGTAACATTTCCCAATTGGCTACATTCACTGTTTAAGGTTTCCACATCTTTTGCCATTTCATGGACTGACAACCTCGATCTAAATTACAACTACTATCCGCCTCGAAAACAGCGTACAGTGAGAATGCGTAACACGTGTCCCAATCACCTTACCCTATTTAGATTCAGTGCTTGTTCCAATGAATGACCTGTGATTTCCAACACTTCACACCTAACCTCAGCATTGCTGATACAGTGTTCTCACCACATCCGAGCAGTACCACGGATACATTGATGCTCGAACATTGACAGTCTTTGTCCATCTTCTAACCTTAACGGCCACGTTTCTGAGCCGTGTAAAAGAATCGACCTAACTACCGCGGTGTACACTCGACCATTGACAAACAGTCGGATGTCACACCGGTGCCACAGGTGACTGAGAATGGCAAAAGACAAATGCACCTTCTGTATGTGCGATGATACCTCATCCGATATTTGTCCACGTGGTGAGATGTAACTTCCCAGATAAAAAAACTTATCCACTTCAGCTAGAGCTTTCCCACGCCCACACAAGATTCGACTAAGAACCAGCCTAGTCCAGCAGCAGTAATTTACACTTTGAAAGTGCAAAACGCATCCCAAACATTGCTACACGGTTGTTTAGGCTATCTAGAAAAGCTTGAAACTTATCTGGGTATTCATTCAGAGGAACAATATCGTCCTCGTATTCCAAGTCAGATAGTTTATTGCCTGGGCAAAGATCGGCGCCGCTTTGCTCACACGAGGATAGGGTTATCTCAAAAATTAGTTCACTTGCGAGATTAAAGAGGACTGACGGAAGTGGGCAACTCTGAAAAACGCTTCTCGTGGCTTACTCGACTGCCCACTGCACGTGCTTCTTCGTTCGAAACTGCGAGAATTCATACAAATGATGGTACAATATTTAGTTCTGTGATGTGGAATAGCCGGACATATTCGGATGTACATAGGCAGCGCGATGTTTGAGTGTAGCCCACGAAATTCTGCTGCATCACGTAAGGTGACCTCGACTATCGTTGGCTGCTCCGGTCAGAAATGGTCACATGGAATGGGTCCGGACTGTTTCTTTATCGTGTTACACAGAGACTAAGGTTGCTGAAGGCCCCGTATGTTCGAAAGCGTACGCTTTCGACCTTAACCGGCCGTGGCTCGCGTCACTTACACGCAGCTCAAAGTCTTGTATGTTACTTTTTACTTAATGTTATACGTACGGGGCCGACGGGAATCGGCGGAATAAAATCCTCTTCTCGCGTCTGTATTCAGAATTGCTTTTTCATGTACTTCACGGTACTTTAATGCTTAGTTGTAGGCACTCAGTGAAGATCATAGGTGTAGTCCTACCTTTGCTCATACACTGGTCACCAATAAACGTTGACGTCGGTATGTATGCGTATCAGGTGTGTTCGAGAAGTCCGTGTTGGTGCTGTGAAGTATTTCATGCACTACTGAACGAAAGCCATATAAATGCTTGCAAATCATCCGTTAGTGGGAGACAAATTAAAACAAATACTTCACCAACCATTTGGAAATCAAGAGAAACACTAAGAATTATCATTGTTACACGAGCGTCTGGACTTCTCGAGGCAATCTGATGCGGAACCAATTAGTTCCACCCTTCCGTCAAATGCTGTTTCTTCTCGTTCAGTTTAGTGGTTAAATGGGTCGATTTTCCTATATCTCCATAAGTCTTCAATCCACAATTCGGACGGGCATGGCAGCTAACTTTTATTATTTCCTTAGAGTCTCTCGCATTCAGGCTGTTGTCATCATTTCCCCATTGCAGTCCGTATTGTTAATTCTCGTGGCATCAAGGTTTGCCAACAGACCGCCGTTATAGCTGATTGTATCTGCCTGCAGTCAATGAGTTCAGTGGCTGTTACCCAAAACAAACAGTGGTGTTGCTACCTTCACTGGTTGATTCGATCTGTACCTAGTCGTTAGTCCTATGGTCACGTAGTAGATGCAGATGCAGTGGGGGTCGATTTTTTTTTTTTTGGGGGGGGGGGGGGGCTGGCAATAACTGTATGAGAGCTCGTACGGTCACGAAATCAATACTTGAACGCGTAGTGCTACGTCAGCGCCTAATTCATTAATTGAATTTATGAGCAGATGAGTAGTAGGGCGCGTGCGGGAGAAAATCGAGCAGAGTACACTGTCCTCTCAGTAGTGTATCCACCCATGAAGGTTTAGAATCCTCTTTTTGCTACTGAATACGAAAGTTGTAGCTAGCTGTTGACTTTAACTGATGTCATTTAGGGTATATTCGCTGGATTGCCCCCTTGAAAAGACGACCATTGACGGATTTGCCAGTTTTACCTTCAAAGTGTTTCATTTAACCGCACAGTGATCGCACAAGGTTACCGATGTAATCCGACGACCCAGTTACTGCTTTTCAACCAACTTATAATCGCTCGCTGCTTATTATGAGTAAACTCGTTGATTCCTTTCGGTCGTCAAGTGACGCATATTTTTATCCCGAACCCCTTCTGTGCTCTGACATTTTCAGTTTTGCTTACTGCACAGTACTGACTGATTTTCTCCCTCTTTCCTTCGGCGTTTGATAGCATTTTACTTTCTAACCGTTGCTTAAGTGTTGTTTTGATATACACTGTACAGGATTCTTCTCCCGTAATTGAGTGGCTCGCAGATAAACGAACCTCAAGTCCCAAGGCAGAGAAATCGCCTCGCTTCACTACGTATACTAAAGGACAAATTGTCAAACAATAACAATAACATACCTCAAATTGTGAAAATACCACAAAGTCAATACAGTTATCATCATCATCATCATCGTACAGCGTTAAACACTCGGGCAAGCCCCACTGATCACTGCCTTTCTCACCGTCTTGCACGTTGAATTAAAAAGTATGAATATACAAGATTGATAGAGAGTGAACCTACAGGGGTGCGAAAAGAAAAGAATGCCCTAGTAGCCAAAACACGGAATACACAGTCTAACTGTACAAACGCACATTAATCAGTCATTCTGATTTGAAAGAAAGTGAAAACACGATCGCCATTGTTCACGGTTCGCTGCCATATCTTTCAGTGTCTCCAGTCAACTGGTTGAGGGATCTTTAGGATTCCAACCACGAAGACTTGGGGCATCTACTTTTTCAAGTTTGCTGTACATTTTCTCATTCCTCGCTGCCACATCATCTGTTGACCACTATGTGGTTTTTTCCTCTTCTGAAGCGGAACGGAGAATAGGACTCTGTATGGTAGACGTGTGTTTACCATGCGTAACGTGGCCCAATCAACGAAGTCTACTAAGCTGGATACAATCAATACAGTAAAAAAAGGCTTCAAGACACCCAAGCAATAATAGACAGGAAGTGTTCGAAATAGCAGTACAGGAACGAGTCAAGTGGCTTACAAAGTAGGTCCTTATTTATGGGGACATTTTGACCAGTCATCGAGCAGAAAAGAACTAATGATTCGAGGGAACACACACAAGCGCAGGTGAAGAACGAGCGGCATAACGTGGTTATTAGAAAGAGCGAGATCAAAGAGAAAGAGATGGCCAAGTCTAGTCGTTCACACGGAGGAGGCAGACTGGAGGAAAAGGTTACGTAAACGATAAACTGGAACAGATAAGCACAACATTTAGAATCATAGGAATTGGGGTCAATCGACACTTGTCGTAGAAGCAAGAGTGAAAGGACTGCGTGTCGCAGTATGACTGAACAACAATTGTTACGCGGTGGAGGAAGCCAAGGGTATAATCGGCGTGGAATTTATTGGTGACAGTTCATGAAAAGTAAGCAAATAGTTTGGTTAATACAAGATAGATTTAGGATAGGGAGCATGGCACCTGGACTGAACAAATTTAGTGCAATTCCTCGATATGGCGAACTGAATTGCTGTGTGCAAATTCAATAAATCTTTACATACACGACATTGATTTTCCACTAAAAGTTGCTGCCCCACCAGGGTTTCGACCAGCCACTGTCTCGCCGACGCGCCCACACCAGCCGACGGGCAAATCATGAACTATCGCACGCATGCAAACACCCTACTCGTCTTCAGTCGCACCGTTTCTGGTACTCGTTTAGCGCAAAGCAAACAGTTTAACTTATACATGCTGCCCTCTTTATTAACTTGATGACTGACCCAAATTTCTGTTGACAGTCATCGTATTGAGACTGCGTGGGATCGAGTGACCGATACTTGTGGGTTCCATTGACGTACCGGATTCTGTAGTATTCATATTGGTCAATGGAGCATTGGAGACAAATCACAGTTCATGAAGCACTTGCTCAGTGGTATGTCATTCATCATCAAATCATTTATCCATGTATGGTTTTCCACCTAATCTAGCATAGTCACATTGGTCTCTTGAATGTGAGAAAATTGAATGAATAGGATTCTGTTCGAACAAGCATTACTGGTTCACAGATTGCGGCGGTTCTGGCTACTACCCATCAGAAGTTACCAAACTCGAACATCAAAATAAGCGCAAGTGCAATGGAAATATATGGAGAGAACTTGATATCATTTGGCCATCATCCATTCGAGGGCCTCTCCTTTACATATGGTTACGAAGTCATGAAATGATCGTTGGCCGTTTTGGGATTATTGTGCTCTGAATATGGTCAGAGTTCCAGGTCGATAGGCCACAGCTGCTAGCCTTGGCATACAACCTCGATTGTGACACCATCTTTTGTGAAAATTAATCTCGCAAGGGTTTATCATCAGATTCCCACAGCAGAAGTGGACATTCCCAATACTGATATAACCATACCATTTGGCCTGTTTGAGTTTATTTGCGTGCATCTTGTGTTGCGATATGCCGAAGAAACTTTTTGGTGCTTCATCGACCATGTTTTACGCGGTCTTCCATTTGCCTTTGGATATATTGATGACGCTAATTCTCCAACGGCTTATCTGTTGAGCATGTCACACATTTTGGCACTTATTTACATGTTTAGAGGTGACCCAAATGTTAAAAGTCCAGGGCCTCTGTAGGATTCGAACCCACGCTTGGCTACCACCCTCGTCCTAGTATCGCGAGCGCTCTACCAGCTGAGCCTCGGGGCCACACAGAAGGGCCTTGGACATTTTGCTTATTGGCATGCCTTACACAATAGGGCATGCATGTTATTCTGGGTAAATGATTTTCTCAGCCATCATAGGGATGAACACAGTGTTGTCCCAATCACTCTCCACCCTAGTTCCTAATGCTCACACGCAGTAGTGATGTCACTTAGGCATTTTGCACTATTACCGCCGTTTCATTTCTCGCGGCACTTCCGTCCTTTATCCCCATACCATCCTCCTGCAAATGAAACCAAAGGTTGTAGACCTTAGGCCGAAGCAGTTTTAATGACACCAAACTATGCGACCATACACACCATCTCATTTCGGATCTGAACGTGGGATTAACCATTAAAATGGACGCACCAGATACTTCTGTTGAGGGACATACTAAGCTCGAGAGACATGGTACCACACTACGGTTATCAACGTACACTGAAAATTCTATGTATTTACGGCTTGGCCCCAGGAACGTATCGAACCCCAAGGATCAAATTTCTATTTTTGATACTAAGGACGATAGCATTAGTCAGGTTTTGACTGTAACTGATGTCAACCTGGGGTTAGATCGCTAGACTGCCCACTTGAAAGAACGATCAGCGGCACCGGGACTTGCAAATTAAGGTTTCAGGGTGTTTTATTTAACCGCACGTAATCCGGTGACCCGGTTAGCAGAATGTCAGCGAGTGTGAACTTGCTTGCTGCTTATCGTGAATAAACCATCACGATGAGACTGCACTTCGACATGCTGTGATGGCTTGTGTGCTTCCATGACTCAGAGGGCTTTGTTGGATGGCCCTCTTGAGCCGAAGATTGGTCACTAGGTAGTGGCCAGACAAAGCCCACTCTCCGGGGTAGTTGATGAAAAACATCTGGTTCTAATCACTATGCCTCTGGAGAGGACACTCCAGCGAATAAACACGGAGAGAAACAGTTTGCCTATCTAAAAACCACAAGATGAACGTAGGAGAGGATTACCTGGGATTTCTCCCGACGGTGGGAGAAGTCATCGTAGTTTGTAAGAGGCTATCGCCCTTCTAAGCTGGGTGGCCCACGGCCCAATGGATGCTGCCCCATCCACGTTCCGCTTGCTCCATGAGGTGCATTGGGCTGAGGACTGAATCCGTAAAGCGGATAGATAATAAAGCACCAGCGAAGACAAGACAGCGTGCTTGCAACAATCAGGTCCCATGTGATAGACCGGACGAAGTACTTTCTCGGGTTCTTCGGTCACGCTTTCCCGTGCTGGGTTAGCGCACCACTGCCTTGTGGGTCAGCATTTTGAGTCAGAGGCTCTGATTTGGGTCCCTATTGTGTGGGCAGCCGTGAAGTATGATTCGCCCAGGAACCTCCAGAATCCTTCCTGTATAGGGCCTTTCTGACTTGTGCTCTCTCTCTCTCTCCATTCAGTTAAGATCGATGCAATACAACAAGGGTTTTTGCGGCTCTGAAGAAAGCACTAGTTCAAGAGTGAGGCATACATCAAGCACACTTCTCAAGCCTACAAGTTTACTTCACCTGGCTACAATCAGCGTCCGCACACCAAGTCAGATGGGGCAACAGACTGTTCACATAGAACTCAAGATTTTCAAAATAAATGTATGCGGTGTCTTCGAAGCGCCTTTCTCTGATCATTCTCCGCACGCAGATACAACCTCAGTCTCTCGATTCACTATTCACCTGTCGAGTGGTCCGGCATCTGGTGCTCTTGATCAGGCTGGCGTGGGGATCGCTCTAAGCACGAGGTAAACGTGCACTGTTAGAATGGATTCCAGTCGGCAGTCGTTTGGGTGCAGTCCGGTTGAAAAGTTCTGTACGTAAAAATAGCAACAGACGGGAACGTATATACTTGTTCGCCCAGTTTGTGTATGCGCAGCTCCTCTGAGTCCAAGGACGAATTCAACCGGGATATTCTCAAGTGCTTCAGAACGTGCGTTCCACGGACGTGGCGATCATAGCTGGAGATTTCACAGCCCAAGTAAGATGTTTAAGGGATTTCGAAGGTCATATAGGAGGCCCGTTTGCCATCCCGGCCTATCTTGCTGCTAACGCCGGTCCTCTCATCCAGATTATTTCTGTCGAGTATCAACTTCTGCCACAAGAAGCGGCATAGACAGACATGGCGTCCTCCCACGTCTTCACAGTGTTGGACTCAAATTTACCATTTTGTCATTGGAGTCCCTGGCGCGGATCAGTTGACCTCACTTGGTCATTCAAAGCACGATTACGCAACTAGAATGCAAAACTGCTATGTTGCTCAAGACAGAAAACCACTCTCTTTGTGCACAGAAACAATCACTGCGATCGATATGCCTTCTCTGGCACTGACCACAAAACCCAACAGAAATTGTTGTATTATTTGTGACAAAAGTTCTCATTTTTCCACGGTGTATCTCATGCACTGTATTACATAAAAGCTGATATGTTTCACGCACGCGATCGAGAATTATGAACGTAGCATATATCTTCTTCTTCTCATTAACCGGTTAAAGGGGATACAATGTTCCCATTCCAGATTTTCGTTCATAGTGGTCTAAGTCTATGGACTCAGATCGTGCCTTAGTATGTGCCCACTTCCGTTTACCTTTCGTCTACTGTTGCACCAAAGCCGCAAGGCTGCTTCTAAACGAAAAGGGGCAATCTGCTTTCTAGGAAGAGCTGTCTACACGGTTATTGATGCAGCCGGCTGTCCAGGACTCAGATAAACGCTAGCAACAGATCAAGGAAGCGTTGTATACCGCTTCCAGTGCCACACAAGACTCCAATTCAAGTAGGCTCCACAAATGAACGATATCCTCGACATCAGTTGCTTTGTTAGATGCTCGTAGATCCGTGCCTCCGGATGCCACATTCATTACGGTACACAAATCTCTGAGAAGCAAACTAACTAGGAGCCTGGAAAGTGACCATGAGCAGTGATGGATTACGGAAAGTAGGGAATTGAAGGCTGCGTCTATTGGCAGTATTCTCAAAATTTATCGTTTGATTCGAGGTACTGGTCCACGGAATCCCCGTGTAAGTGAGCTTATCAAGGAATCTGACGGCTCACTGATTCAGTCTCAGGGACGTCGTCCAGATCATTGAGCAGAGCACTTTAAGGAGCAATTCAGTTGGCCCATTTCAACAATGGATCTTCCGAATACATCTGCAATAGAACCGATGCAGGCATAGATTACTCTTCTATCCGTAACAGGAGTTATCGAGAAAGTAGGTCATTTGAAAAGGTACAAAGCTGCTGGACCGCATGGGTTGTTTCCATCTTTTGTCAAGGATGGAGGTGAAGTTTTGGTTTTGGAAATAACAAAACTCTCCCGGATAATCTGGGATAGTTAGCAGATTCCTAGGGACTGATGTGAATCGTTGATTGTGCTGATTTACAAGGAAGGTGACAGATCCTCTTGTGAAAACCACAGAGGAATTAGCTTGTTAAATATTACGTCCAAACTGCTTACCGGTCTTGTTCACCACCGATTATCGAGCGCCCAGTAAATGTCTGCGCGTGAAAACCAAGTCGGTTTCACACCCGAGCGTGATAGTATCGACCACATCTTTACTTTTCGACAAACAAAAGAACACAGGCACACTTTAGGTAGGTTCCCAACCTCTGCCTTTCTTGATCTGAAGGCGACATTCTAATCAGTCGACCGCAAAGTATTTTGAAGCTGACTCTTATTAACGAGTGCGCTAGAAAAATTTGTTTTTCTTTTATCATGCCTGTATGCAACCAGCAGAAGCTGAGTTCGTGCTCACGGCGATCTAACACCTGATTTGACTAGGAAAAGTGGTGTTCTTCAGAATTGCCCACTTCCGTCAGTCCTCTTTAATCTCGCAAGTGAACTAATTTTTGAGATAACCCTATCCTCGTGTGAGCAAAGCGGCGCCGATCTTTGCCCAGGCAGTAAACTATCTGACTTGGAATACGAGGACGATATTGTTCCTCTGAATGAATACCCAGATAAGTTTCAAGCTTTTCTAGATAGCCTAAACAACCGTGTAGCAATGTTTGGGATGCGTTTTGTACTTTCAAAGTGTAAATTACTGCTGCTGGACTAGGCTGGTTCTTAGTCGAATCTTGTGTGGGCGTGGGAAAGCTCTAGCTGAAGTGGATAAGTTTTTTTATCTGGGAAGTTACATCTCACCACGTGGACAAATATCGGATGAGGTATCATCGCACATACAGAAGGTGCATTTGTCTTTTGCCATTCTCAGTCACCTGTGGCACCGGTGTGACATCCGACTGTTTGTCAATGGTCGAGTGTACACCGCGGTAGTTAGGTCGATTCTTTTACACGGCTCAGAAACGTGGCCGTTAAGGTTAGAAGATGGACAAAGACTGTCAATGTTCGAGCATCAATGTATCCGTGGTACTGCTCGGATGTGGTGAGAACACTGTATCAGCAATGCTGAGGTTAGGTGTGAAGTGTTGGAAATCACAGGTCATTCATTGGAACAAGCACTGAATCTAAATAGGGTAAGGTGATTGGGACACGTGTTACGCATTCTCACTGTACGCTGTTTTCGAGGCGGATAGTAGTTGTAATTTAGATCGAGGTTGTCAGTCCATGAAATGGCAAAAGATGTGGAAACCTTAAACAGTGAATGTAGCCAATTGGGAAATGTTACACTTCCGGGTTGGTGTCCCCGCGACCTGTCTGCCAGATGGTTCGAAGCATACAATGATATGGCTAACAGTCGCGGCCTGTGGCGTAGTTGTATTCGATGTGTATTTTTATTCTCGATTCAGGTTTAGTAATTTGTTTTCAACTCTTCCTTAATTCACGCGTGCATAGATTCGTCCTTTACGCGACGATGTATCGAAGTAGTAAGTAAAGACAGACCTCAGAAATGTGCGGTAAATGATGGAATGGACTGTACTGAATTGAGAATAAATTGGTCATTTTGGTCAAGTTGTTGCGCCCTGAGTAGATACTGTAGACAAATCAAAGTTCGTGAAGCACTTGCTCAGTGGTATGTCATTCATCATCAAATCATTTATCCATGTACGGTTTTCCACCTAATCTAGCATAGTCACATTGGTCTCTTGAATGTGAGAAAATTGAATGAATAGGATTCTGTTCGAACAAGCATTACTGGTTCACAGATTGCGGCGGTTCTGGCTACTACCCATCAGAAGTTACCAAACTCGAACATCAAAATAAGCACAAGTATAGAAATGTGTGGAGAAAATGACAAATAATATGCAATATCGAATGGATCTATCAGAATGAACAACGTGCGGAATCACGTCAAGTACGGTTAGATAATTGCAGTGGTTCAGCCGCCGTCACACGCGATACGGCCAGGCACAGATTTGTATCCACGCACGCGGATGAGCCTCAACCAATCAGGATCGCCGTGGACAGGTATGAGAAATGCTTCCTGTGATTGGTTGATTTTTTCTGTACCTATTATTTTCTCCAAGCTAACGTATTTACACAATCGAGTTCTGCAACACAGATGACATGCTATTTCACAGCTTTGATCTTTTTGCTACTATCGTTCCCGTAGTTCTGAGTTGGAGAAATTTCTGTGCGTCCTGTCAGTTCAGTTCATTGTGATTACCGCAGTAATATAGTACAGAGTATACAGTGACGTAAAGTAGAAGGATTCGCTCTCGAATATCACATTCGCTGCTAACTGAAATGAAGTGAGGGATTTTGTGATCTCTTCTTGGCAGTGAGCACATTCTTCAAGGTCCTCCGATAGTTGATTTTTCAGTGGGGTTTTCGGGTTCAAATATATCTAATTCAGAATTTTCTGTTAGTGGAATAACAGGTGAAATGACATCAGACTAAACTTCCTCATCAAATGGTACCTAATCAACATGAAGTCTATGGCTGGACAGATCATCGAGATCCAGAGTAGTGACTATCCGGTCCTTGTTACGCAAAATGACAACCCCGTTCTTTCTTCGCAAATCACTGACAATAGATTTCAAAATAGACTCAGAATTGGTTTTCAAACTACGGCATCTAGATAACTTGGGGGAATTTTACTAATATCAGTAAATGCAGCCTTACGATATTGCATAAGAAAATTTTCAACGGCACGATCAAATTTTAGAAACAAACAGAGGTTCTCAGAATGAGTTGCATTCTTATTCGTACGTACAAATTTATTTGAAAGACCATTGTACTGTGGGTGTCGAGGCGCTTTGTATACGTGTTTGCAACCAAGATCTTTCAACCACTCCTTCATGGGTTTAAAAGTTGCATGTGTACCATTGTCAATAACAAACACAAACGAAACTTGTTCTCTGCTGAATGCTTTCCCGAGCGCAGTCTCTGTGAAGTCAATTGTGAAATTGTAAAGGTTACCTCCGGCCAGCGGGATTAAGGATCAGGGAGGGCAAGAGAGCCCCACCGATAGTGGTTGTATCAACAAACAATCATCGGTGACGTGGGTTTGAGATGAATTTGGTAATTTCGACAGAAGGCCAGCGTGTGGTATGTTCTTAGCACCACAATACACAAAATCAATCATATGAGGTGAGTGCAATACTCCATGGTTGAACCATCGCAGCTGATGATTTCGACAACGAATGATACAGATGATAGATGAACTGCAATGCTTCGATCAGTAACTATGGCAAACGTTTGACCAAATAAATATTTACGTAAAGGCTTGACGGTCCAGTGGACTGCCAAG
This sequence comes from Fasciola hepatica, assembly GCA_948099385.1. NCBI lineage: Eukaryota > Metazoa > Platyhelminthes > Trematoda > Plagiorchiida > Fasciolidae > Fasciola > Fasciola hepatica. The sequence continues at coordinate 20,168,742 of CANUEZ040000142.1, forward strand.
GCTTCTCTTTGTGTTTGTGAATATTCTTGTTCAGCATTAGTGAAACGCGGATGACTAGCCGCACGCGTTGTTCAAGAACAGCACCCATGCCAGAAGGTGGTGTATCAGCAATAACAGTTGAGTAATCTTTCAGAGAAAATGGTTTAAGAACAACATCGGGTTTCAGACGAGATAGTAGCTTACAAAGGGTCTTTTCATGAGTCTGATCCCCGAAGGATTTGGTAAATAGAATATGGCACAAACAAATGGCTTGTTGAGAAAAATTAGGAATAAAACGAGCATAGTACTGAAGACCACCAAGAATAGAAAGTAATTCATGAATGTTCGTCAATCAGTGGGTTGTATGTGTGGGGTCCGGGTAGAGACTTTTAGCAATAACCATGTACTAAGACAGGAAAGCTCAGCGACACCGAAAATACACTAGTCTGAATTAACGGAAACTTTGAACTTAATGAACTGTTTCAAAGTACCAAAAGACGAAAATCAAGTATAGGTCGAGTTGGACCATGAACAACAATATCACCTTGGTTTGACTCAACACCATCAAGACCTTGCACAATATGGTTAAGAGACTGTTGAAGAATGGCAGGTGAGACATTCAGACCAAAAAACAAAATTTCGTACCCAAATAAACCTAGGGGAATATTGATGGTCGTCAAAGCACTTGGTTACTTATCCATGGATATTTTCAAGAGTACATCTTTTAAGTCATTTTTCGAGAATACGCTAGACCCTGGAAATCAATAGAGCACGTCTTCGGGTTCTTCTGTTGTGCGTGTAAGCTACAATAAGCCCTCGGCCAGTTTCAGTTTGTAGTCACCGCAAATCCGTGGTATCCTTCCATCAGCGTTTAACGGAGTGACTATCGGTGTGGCCAAGTTCGACGAACCCATAGGGCTAATAATTCGGTGCTCACACCTTGACTGTAGTGCCTGACGGACAGGTTCTCTCAAACCAAGGGAATTATTCTGAGCTTCAGAAAAGTGGGGTCGTCTAATATTACTCCAAGTAGGTGCATCCCACCATAAACCTTAGAACATTTTTAAATAATCCGATGGATAACCAATAAATCAAGTGAAGACATTAGGAGAGTTACATCAGTGTGTACCTTACGAAGAATTTTCAAACCAAGAGCAGAAGTTTCCGAATCAGTAACCAAAATCTCATATTTAATCGGATCAGAGTCACGTAAATGAATTGGAACTATCCCAGAACCAACAACTGGAAGCGTGTGCCCAGTAATACCTCGAATATTCACATTGGTAGGATTAACCTTGTCAGCGAGATACAGACAACACAAAGCTTGCCGTGAAGTTATAGACTCTGCGCTCCAAGTTTCAGTAATAAAGGTGTGTTTGCCACCTTCTGGAATAGACAATGTCTGGTTAACATGTGAGACTTTCTCTGGCAAAACTGCTAAAGCAAGTTTCGAAAAACTGTTGCCAACTGAAGAAGTGTTAGGTGATGAAGGAATCGTCAGTCTACGTGCTGGACTACTTTTACAAACACTTTTGATATGGCCGACCTTACCCCAAGCAAAACAAGTACTCCAGCGGTAAAGACGTGAAATGAGAATGTAGCTGACCACAGGATATACACTCGTCCAAATTCGAACTTGTGGGGATGAATTTGGAATGAGTGGGTCGCTGAAACGGAGTCTGACCGCCACGATAACCAAGTGGCTTGTAAAAATGAGGTAAGTTTTTGCAGCTTCGATTGCTTTGAAATTTAGTAGAACTGAACAATACGGAGTCCGATACAGTAGGTACATCTTTTACGTTATGACACTGATCGCAAATTTGACGAAGGTGATGAGATGTCTGATTAGTTACAAGTAATGGTTTCTGTTGCAAACCTGGTAGGTTGGTCTCAGCATACAAGCGATTGCGCAATAATGGCGTTTCTTGACAGGTCAGAAGGGGACTTTTGTTTGATACAATACAAATCTACCAATCTGATTGGTGCAAGAAGTTTTATAAACCACTGGGTAGTTAGTGTTGATAGAGATTTCCTTATTGAATGCTGTAACAATACACAGATTGCTTTTCCCGAAGAATCGACTACTGACATGGTGGCAGCGGAATGTGATGTGAAAATACCGATATCGTAGGCCTGACCGCATAATCACCGGCGGATCCACCCATCGGCCCACTTGGTGGCGGAAACGCTGAGCTTCTTACCAACCACTGGAGACTATGGCGAACACCGTACGAAGATTTTCGGACACTGTCTGCAATGGAGTAAGAACCAAAGGCTATCCATCTTGCGCTATTTTCTCACTCCATTGGGCCGGAGGCACCTCTCATCATCAGTGGTTTTTCATATAATTGTGGTGAGGACAGCTGTGACTGGACGATACCATTGTCTTGATGAGATTTACTAGAGTTTTGTTTCTAACCAAAGAACATAGAAGCCCGATAAATCCACTGACTCTTTTACGTTGTCTTTAAGACCAGTGGCACGACCAGGAAAAACAGACTTCAAGAAGGGGTAGCAAACCTTTACATCCACTCAAGCCAGGTGACACAGCCTGGATTCAACCAACAGAACTGACAGAAAAATCCTGAACGAAAGCAGAGGAGGTGATGATGAAGAGGATAGAAACAGTGGAGGAGACAACAAGTGTGAAGAGGAAAAAACGAAAAGGATGGGAAAATGACTGAAGCAGATAGCACTATACCATCACTGGTCGGAGAGGAGCATGCACCTTCTAGAGCTCGAAGTGCTCAAAGTTACCAGCAAAAAGCGAGGGGTGGTCCGTTCTCTTATTCATATATATAATGTTCATTGGCCCATGGCCGGTCCGAACTAGGTTCATGCCTATTATCCCACTCTAAATGTCTCGTCTTTTCGCCCTTTGAAAGTTCACGTACAAAATTCGGTTGATGGGCGCAGTCTCAATTCTACTTTCCAGTTAATTGTGCTGATTACTAATCTAGCACATTAATCGATTTGATGTTATCATTGCGTCCCATAATACAAGGATGATATTTTTCAAAATGCTCTTCGTTCACGTCTAATTACGTGGTAAAGCCCCAAGAAGCCTGTATTTCAGTGTGGTAGCATCATTACACCTGTCTCACAGTAATCTGCTATTTCAAAAGGTACGTTGTTGCATCGAAAGTTGCATATCCCATGGTCTCAAAGGCTCCCTGTATTGCCGTAAATAACTGGAAGTCATGACCCTTAGACACGAAACGGCGAAGTTGTATTACTCCTGTCAAGGTTAGGAAGCGATGAACGCCGTCCAGTTCAAACCCCACGTCATATTAAAGACGCGACCTGCATATGGAATCTTGTGGTTGTTTACCATATTCTCTGATGAAACGATGCCTTACTTTCTTCTTAAAATCCTTTCGGATAACACACTCAATCAAGGCAACACTAAAAAGAGGACTGAACCAGTACATGTGTAGTAGGTCACTGCAAGCAGCAGTTGTACACTTAAATCTAGTTTGAATTTCCTCTTGAAGTAATATGGCATTTTATCCGGATGACAGGACAAACTTTCTGCGGAAGCATAAGACTGGTTTCGCGGTTGTAGTCTCTCAGATTTTCACTTTTTGTGGGCTTCTCGTATTATTTAAACACTGGGTACACTTTGCTATTTATTTCACATGGTTTGTTTCACCCGAAGTTAGTCCACTAAACCCGTAGTATAAAGTTATACGAGAGGCATATTTCTTTCACAGAGGTTCCCTTACTTATGTAAAACCATGAAATCAAATACTTAAACACCGCAAATCACTAAATGTACAATCAGGTTAATTTGGCCATTAAAAAGTTGGCCATCTTCCTTTGTTTCTGAGAAGTATAAATATTTGGAAAACACAAGTTGGCGAACAAGCTCGTTTTCAGTGATTCTTAATCATGTATAAATATCTTATTCATGTCATGCTCTACTTCCCAGTACGAGCTCAAAGAAGCCTTCTTCAATCAAATTCATGGCCGTTGAATCACATTATTTTAATGCCCAGAAACAAAGTTATCAGAATATCTTCACACAGACTTCATACAAGACGGGAAGTCACCCAATTCCTCCGCTTTGTACATAAACTCATGGCAATTCTGGACATTATTCTGTTGTTCCCTTCCGTGCGATCTAATATACTTTTTGATTCGTCACGCTAATGTAACAGCGATTGTTCACAAGCTTTTCGTAAAATACCGGAGCGTTATGCCAAGCAAGCCCACCACCGTCGTGCCATGTTCTGAGCCCACAAAATACCACGGCTGTCCATCGTGATACGAAAATTCGTCTGAATTAGCTTTGACTATTTTCCAGGAGAGCTGTCCTGTTAGCTTCTTCAAATGTTTTCCTTCACTATATCTCACGGTCTTTCCTGAGAACAGTGACGAATTTGGTTGGCAAATGAAGTTCCATCCAAATATTCTCAAATGGGAATGTGGTTTTGACTTTCGATTAGATCAGTTCAGTAATAATCAGTGTGCTCTGTTGGAACGTTGAACCTGCCCTCTGAGGTAGTTTCGTTGTAAATCCATCACTCATTTAATGCATTTTCGTCAATCGCCAGTACAGTGACTTCAGATGTCACGCAGCTAGTTCGCAACCGATCATCTGTGTGAATGAACACGTTTCAGACGAAAGGCTTACATCCCCCAGGGTAGGGGTTTGTGACCACGGTTAATTCTTCTTGTTTTTGGCGGAACAGATAGTAACTACAATTATTTTAATAGTTGGTCATTTTTCTGAAGGAAGTCTGGAAATTCTAGGCAGAAGCTCGTGTATCACCCGCTATTCGTCGTATCCAACACAATGAGTACAGTGACGGAAAATGCCTGATGGATTTTGATGTTGTGCAATAAATCAACACCGCGTAATGTTGTCTAACCTCTATCACATATCCCGTACCCACTAATCGTTTTTCTGGTTACTCTGCATAGTAAATTGTTGATGTAGTGGTGTATGTAGACACATCTAATCACTGAACCAACGAGACCAAATTAATCATGATAATTTGCTCCATTCATTGGCTTACAGATGTTGTCGAGATTCTGAATTAAGGTATCCCCTAAATCAAGTGCTTTACAGTGGCACAAACCATTTACGTTACTTGCACCGACCACTTCATGATTGGCATATGCAAAGACATTCCGTATTACCGTTTCTCTGTTATGAACCCACCACAATGGATTCAACTTTTCGTATGCATCATCGACGCAGAAACATATTAGGGCATTAGCTACAACTAATAAAAGGAAAGGTATTCGTCTGTACGCAGATGCCGACCATACTGCTCGAAGTGTACATTAATAATCGGCTGATAATATGTTGAATTGCATCAATTCTCAGTGATTCATATAAGCTAATTAGAAATCATGTTCGTCTACCGAGTTATAATACCGTTTCTTATACTGTGCTTCATTACGTGTACTATTTTCGCCTCCAACACTGAGTACGAAGACTCAACAGTAGCGTAGATGGGATCGCTATCGAGTAAACTTAAAAAATGAATGCAATAGCCAGCACTGGAGTGAATTTTGACGGCCCCAGTGTATCTACCATAAAATGGACGATGAAGTGTTTCCACCTCTTTAGGTTCGCACTTCTATTTTTGCTACTGAGTAGGATGGCAGTAGTTAAAATTCAACTTCGAGTATTATTGGTAATGAAGCTTTCGAAAATTGACTCAGCATATTGTTTGACCTGCGTAACCTAAGTATGTTATGTCAGGGCATCGGGTAATGACAACGACTTATTCAAAGTCGTTTTTTATTTATAGTAACTCATTGCAGCAATATGGGGATTCGAATGTGTGTGACTTATATTACTCTGAGCAAAGTAAGCTACGATAACCAAAGCATCACATCATAGAGACCAACAGGACCTATAAATTGTTATATTAAATATTTAGAAGGTTTCAATATCCAAATAGTTCGGTTGAAACTGTCTTTCAGCCAGTGCGTTTTTCACGTTTGCGTCTATATGCGAACATCAAAATAAATTCCTTCATAGTTTAGGAACTTGGCAAGTAGTTAAATACTGCTTCTTATTGATGACTGTTCAACCTATCGAAAAATGAGAGTTCCAGTCTACACCAATGTTAGCGCTAATGTCAAGATTACTATAGTGCTCTTCGGTAATATATAATCCCTTATATAGTATATACATATGTTATACAATGCATAAAATATGGTGTATTTTGAGTGCGACGACATGAAATAACTGGCAAAACTACAGGTTTTCGGAACCCTCAAAAGAGGGCTAAAGTTGAATTGCAAAGGCTAATTTGCATGAATTTTATATACCGAACTTTGTCCAAAGTATTGCAGCAAACAGAAGCGCAAATTATTGGATTATCGACAGAAATAGTACCACAAACATACATTTTACAATGAGAATACATGACAGACAGAAGACGATTTTTCGCACATGACACTCAAAAATCAATCATGTATATCCCAGTCCTTAATACAGCGTGTGAGTACTCTCAGACACTCTTACTATCTATTGCGGATATCTGATGCTCAGAAATAACAACTGCTAAAAGGGGGTGTGTTTCCAAATCATGGTTTGGTTTTTATTAATTTTTCGACATTGAGAATACCTCTTGCTCTTCGGTTGATGGATAACTACCATAAAATCTAGGCCTCGAAGCCATTATTCCGAGTTTGGGTAATTAAACAGCTAACTGTTTTACTTAAGTGAAAATTGTTTATAAGTTTAGATTTCCATTGCGTTGAGTGTTCTCTGACGTAGTTCATGGCCCCATTCTGTATGAACATGGTCACATAAGCAGCTCTCTAAACGCCTTCGTATCTCTAGCAGTTATTTGCTTTTCACTTCCTACGAAACATGAAGGAGGTAGTAGTTTTTGGATGCATCGTTGAAACTTTTAGTTATGTAAAGCGAAAAAAGTTACCACATTAGATACAGTTCTTAAGCGGCCATCTGACTCCTTTATCAATGGCGAAATTTTAACAAGCTATCGTCATCAAAACTGTGAAACATTGCTTTCAAAGACAGGTTTTCTCTGAGGCTCTAATCTGTCGTCGTGTTTCTCGTCCCGTATGCATCCTACATGCTAGCTCATTGTGATTCAAGGTTTGTGACTCCTTCCGAACGAAATACCAACCCATGGACAACGAGTTAACCCGTGAGAGGGTAAGATGTCACAAACAAGAAGTCCTGTAAGTAAAATCCGTTTACACGTTCTCCAATTGATTTGCCTTGCAGCATTTGATACCATTACCACGGTCAACTGCGCTGCATTTGATCGTCACACTTTCTCATTTCCGTCAGCTTTGCAACGCCAACCTTTTTCTAAAAAATATATAAGCTGTTCCAATATTTCTTGATATATTCCGATACTTCTGACCTAACTGGTTTTGCAGCTGCATGGCTAAAGGTTATGCGTCAAGGCAAAAGAATGATGGGTCTTGGTTAAAGAATGGTTGATCGTGGCTTAAGAATTGCGGGAAATCTGTAGAAGGACAGATGCGACCACTAGGGCCGTCGGAGGTGTTTTACCGTCGAACACTTCCGTTTGTTGTATACTGACTCAGCGAACACTCACAATGCATAAAGTCTCTCGCAGTCGATGTGTGACAAGGTTTCACTTTTCCTTCTTAATTTTAGCGTGCAATCGACAAAATGCACTGCACAGTGGAGAATGCATAACTTGTGCGCATACGGCCGAAGGAATTCCGGAAGCCCGATTGAATGTGTCCATTACGTGTCCCATGCAAAATGAACTGAACTGAACTGAGAGTCACCTAAAGAGTAGTTGAGTCACTGCGTAGTGAACTATGTACATATTCTACGCAACACAACAAGGAAAAACGGACTCAGATAGGATATTGTCAATAAGCAGGTATTTGCCAAACGACGCAGGCTGTCATATGTGCTTCGTCGCTCTCCTTCTAGACATGTTGAGGAATGCATTGTATTGTACGACGTGGAAGGTAAAGTCGTTGTGGATTCGGTTCAGCCATGTTCAGTTTTCACTGAGAATGAAAACCAAGTCATGAATGAGCGCAGATCAGTGAATATGCCGTCCATTGAAGTATAAAACTACACTACATTCAAAGATTTATGGGCAGCTGTAGAAAACGAGACAAAATGTCGACAGAATTCCGAGGTTCACGAATCTCTGCTGGTACTTCTTTCTCCTCTGTCCCTCAGTCAAGGCGCTGAATCTTCTCCGGTCAAGCGGAGTCCTTTTTTTAGAAGGTTGACTGTGCTTGCACACAGCTTTCTTAGAGAAATCTAACCATAGTCGTGTTCATGGGCACGAAAGCGTCTGCATTTGGGCACGATAACACGGATCTCAATGTGAAGCTCGCACCCCAAGCATTTTGTGCAGTTGATGCATACCGGTACGATCACTTAAGATCATAAGTCCTCAAGATCCCAAGGTCTTCTACCCAATTTATTGTATCCGCTGTGACTGGGCCTTGGTTGTGTACGACCGTCAGGTTTTTCGCTGTTAGTGACAACAAGTGGCCTTTCCTGGCACTGACGGCAAGTCTCACTTGTTCGCCCAGGTTAGAACGGCAGTTTTGTCTTTGTTCAGATTCTGTCTACCCTGAGACCCGACTAATTTGACACCATCCACAAAAGAAGAAGGCAAGGACTGTAGGACTGAGGCTAGATCGCGATTACTAGAAGAAACTGTAGTAAGCCCAGTAAGGATCCCTGCAGTCTCCCATTGGTACCATTCACCAACATGGAGATTTTACCTCCTATTTTACCGTAAAATGTCCTACAGATGGAAAATTCCGCTAGCCACTCCCTAATCTGTTCACTTAAACCAACAGACCCCAGCTTGGGAAGCGGAAGCCCATGGTTCACCGAGTAAATTCGAGATAACATACATCTAATTGCTCACCTTCATCTACTCTGCGAGTGACTTCATCTAGGAAACACAATAGATTGGTTAAGCAAAATTTGCTTATTAGAAATTCATGCTGAGCTGAGCAAGAGATGGAAGTCTGTAGTAGATACTGGTAGAAGTCACCCCAGATGTTCTTCTCCAGAGCTTCTCAAGGGATGCTGTTTAAGCTGACGGGCATGCAGTTTCCGATTGCCGAACGGCTTCCTGTTTTATATAAAGCCACCTTTGTGGCGTTCATCCCGTCTTGAAGTAACTTTCAATGATCCACCGTGGCCTCATATAAAGTGTATACTGGGAAAGATATCTGGCAGCGGCTTAATGATAGCAGGGGTGGATGTCATCCGGTCCAGTAGACATATGGATACCCAACCTTTCCAGGTCCATGACCACGATTTTCTCTGTTAGATTTAAATCGTTTATGACCGGTGGATTGGTCACCGTTTTGAAAATTATTTACACCCCACTACCTATCCTGCATAAAATGCTAGAATAGTCCCCCAAACTGCTTCAGAATAATCAACTCGATTATTGACACTTATTAGTAGAACGTAATGAGCAAAAGAATGGACAATAGGGTTGTGTTGGTCTTGAAAAGTTGGAGTAATCGTTCCTTCGTTCTGAAGGAACCAGTATATCGTTCTCCAGCCCACATCTGCACCGTTTTCCGTTACAGCAGGTGAGAAAAAGTACCGCTGTCCGTACCGTACAAACTTGTGGGTGTCAAACCATAATCTCATTAGCATCCACCCACATCGATGTTGAAGTCTAATTGCGTACAAACTGGATTCCGACCTACCGCACATCCAAAAACTTCCGGCTTGGGATCGTATACTGTTTTATTAACAAAAACCAACAGGAAAACTCCATCAAAATTAAATCCGGAGAGCTTGGGGCACTGGTGCGTGCCCCTTAAGTCCCACTCGTTGCAGAGGGTATGTTTTATCAAATCACCTGATCGAACAAGTTGCAGGATGTGCTGGAGTAAATTTCTTTATATAGTGAGAATCTGTAAGGAGGGTCACCTCCACCCTACAGTTTTCAAAAAGAACCATTGTGGAATATTTAACTTTATCGTGTGTCTTACCGAATATGTGAGTTCAGTTTTCTAAGGCGCCACCTGACCACGGTGTCTATTCCCTGACGGTAGGACAAACGAATAGTGTAATAGCCGTAGGGTTTTGGGGTCGAAGAGTAAACGTAATGTGCCATTTTCATTACTTATTTTATATTCTGTTTCTGTTCCATTTTCCACTCCGGCCTGATTGCCATGTTATTCAGTCTACAAGAACCTCCAAAAAAGAACGAACCGGTATGATTCTTTTTTCCCATGTCTCCTATTACCATATTTCTTTGGGAATCCCTGTGGCCAGCATGATTACTGGCTTTTGCCAAGAACAGTTTATCGCCAGGCCTTCTCTCTAGAGTGTATTGAGCTAGTGAACTGGTCGTTTCAGGCCCAGTATTAGTATATTAAACGTAAACATTGCGTCCATCTCGGGTTTATTTCAGACGGATGGTCCCCTTGACTATCCGCCCAGATCAGCCTTGTCCGTTACACTAGGAGTAGATCCAGTCGACCAGTAAAGGCAGCTATAATTTTACCACTGATGGTTTTGGGTCACAGTCACTGAAATCCGTGACTACAGGAGGACACCGTCAGCTATAACTACGGTCTTCTGATAAATCTTGGTGCCAAAACAGTTAACGATATGGGCTGCAATATGGAAATAGTGATACTTGTTTTGAGCTGCCCCATTAAGTCTAGTGTGAAGTCATTTCCGCCCTCAAATCACCTCAGTTTATCTGCGCGAAACACACTGTTAATATAGGAAGAAACAGTTAGTGTTACCAGTCATTTCAACACAAACTCACAGGTCCATGCTTTCATCGAGCAAGCCGTCTTTTGATTATTTAATTAATAATTACATAACTGATGATATGACTATCTTCCAATTGACTGGAAGCCGTTCACGGCTCATTGACCCGTTACCTTGTCGCTTACAAATCCGCTAGTTCAAGCGTTGACCTGGATTCTGAACAGGCGCTGACATGCTGATTTCTAAGGGGACTTGGCCGACTATCGACCACGAATCAGCATATACCCTCACACTACTAGCTCCCATTCTGGAGACTCTAGTGAAATGATGACAACTAGTTGTCATTCCCGTCAGAATTTTGATGGAAGATTGTTGGAGATATGAACCAATCAATTACTAAGCCAAAAGAATTAAAACATTGTTTAACTTGAACGTAGAACTAAATAATTCAATATAAGGTCACCTCGGGAAGTTCGTATGCATAAGTCCCAATGCTAATCCCTAGTATTTCCTTCAATTTTGCAATGCTTAGTGGAGTGCTCGTTTTAATTTACCTCTCTGTGCGGTAGAAATAAATAGCGCTTAGATAATTATCGTTCAGTGGTGCATGAGTTACTTCGCAGCGCTCAATACGGACCTTTTGAAGAAACCTGATACTGTTTGATAAAGCCAACCCCAAGCGAAGAAACCATTGATGAATGAAAAATATTTTCTGAGGGGTAAACTTCACACGATTTTCATTTCTCGGATCCCGATAATTGGACGAGCCGGTTTGTAAGAAAGACGCTTTTTTTTCTTCCAAATCCGACACCCTTGATTGTATACAACGGAGACAGCCATTTTCATGTTCCAATAATACAAATAGGGGTTCCCGATAATGCACCTGATGGGCGTGGAGCTCATAAAGTTTTGTTTTTACTTCAGCTGGAACACGAGCACCCACCACCACCACCACCCACGCCCCGGCGACAAAGCGCAGATCCCTGTATACTACACGTTGAACATCCCGATTGTTTGCGCGGTAATGGAGAAATCCACATTGGTGACAAGAAGTTATCACCCCGCTAGTAAATAAGAGAACGATAAAGTCATGATAGCACATTCTATGAAGGATGTTTCTCAGAAGCTTTTCTTGAAAAGAATAAAAGTCATCTTTTCAATATTCTTGTAGAAAATTATGCTACAGCAAGATACCGTAGGTATAAAACTAACACCGTCAACTTTAGATAATAGAATTCTTTGGGTTTTGAGAAGAAAAAAAAACGGTCCAAAAGCACCGAGTATATATGGAGAGAGTATTTCCGTGTAAATTTGTACACGTCATTAGAAACAAGAATGAATTAAATCAAGCTGATGGAAAGGCAGCATTAAACTCCCAATCAGGGTGATCACTTGTTACAGTTGTGAAGAAATTCAAATTTTATCACCATTTGTTTTGGTTTCAGACTTCGTTCTCGGAAAATATAGCAAAAATTGGCGGCTCATAAAAGGGCTATTTATGATAAAGGAATTCCTAAAGAAATTTCCACTGACTCTGGGGTTGCGCAACTCGTCGCCCAGGTTGATACGGCTTGAACCAAATCGTATCAATCTCAGTTGGAGGACTGATACCAACGACACTTTGAACAACGAAGAATTCATTTTCCCAGTCAGCTGCATTGGAATTTCTCCTAGGAGGACTAATTAACCCCCGATTAATACACCGGTTCATTCTTACAATGAGAATATTAATCTTACCATCGTGGGCATATTCAATCACTTTTATATGCTTTTACAACAAACAGTCCGTGGAAATTGTAAAGTTCAGTTAAAACAGTTGCCCGTAAACTTCTGATCTGAGAATGCTAGCGAGTTTCTTATACGTTGGCGAAATAAAACGAGGCATCTTCTCCAAACTGACACAAAATATTTGTGTCGGGATTTCACATTTTGTCGACAACAAATTAATTTCAAAAACTATAATGTCGTTCGAATTTCGCCAGTAAACTGTACAAGTATAAGGAAAAATGGACAGAATGGTACCGGATAAGCATATGCACACCTAATGGAATTCAATAAACTTGAAACCAGTTGCTAGCTTTGGAGAAACTTTTCATTTATCCGTAGATATGAATAACATCAAATAACCTACTGGTGATATACACACTGAACATGACAGTATACTTTTGCGTACGAGCGAATAAATCTAAATTTTCTATTAGTAGTTCACGTTTTAATATGTACGTAGGTCAGTGCCGTATACCATATAGTAAATTTATTCATTTGATGGCGTTAGTTTGTCACGAAGAGGAGAGATAGTTCGTAATATCCTTGTGTGTGCTATTCCCAAAGTGCTAGATGTAGATAAAACAAACCGTTTCTGTCCAGGTTTTTAGGTCATTATTAATAACATATTTATTCCAAAAAAACTCGGTTTCATTCGAGTTTCGGCAATATCGGAAGAATTTTGTATTCCAGTGCCGCTTTGATATATATTATAGAAAAAATAGGAGACAGTAATTCAGTGCAAAGAAATCGGTTGGTCTGGTGCTTTCTTATAACACTTGTGTTTCATAACGCTTACCATACCATTTCATATGTACAGGTGAGAACAAACTTTACAAAGCTTCGATCAGATAGATGGATATAAATTTTTCATGTACTTGTGGCATTCATTCTCCACTGACTGAGGGTCATTCCCAATGAAGCACATTGTTGTATCGTAGTAACAGTCCGATTTCCGGTTATCAACACATCTCCTGCATCTGAATTGATGAGTTTTATGCTCATCTAAACACGGCCAAGTGCTCATACGCGTGTCTACTCTCTTCATGAACTAAGAACTGAAGGTAGCTACTGATGTGACCTTCAATGAGCTGAGGTAGTGTTGCATACTCTTCTTGATCCTGATGAAACCGGAACCAACACTGCGGATCCACTTGCCACTCAAATTTATTGAGCCTTCTCGTTTTACTTTGTAAGAAATTGCAGATTGTTCGCTGAAAATTCTGACTAGTGGGTTCCCTATCCCAGGTCTGTTTTAGTGATTGGCATGCGCAACACCTGGAACAACCGACTTTTGCTCTTCTGGCGCAGAGGTTGTTGTATCTTTGACAGTAGTGTCTCTTCACAATAGTCGGACAATTCAAACACAGTTCACGCATGTGAGCTTCGTGTTGTGTTGCTTCGTAAAAGGTGTCGACCACAATCAAAAAGTCAAGTGAGTCGGTCAGCAGTTCCACGCAGAAATCTGGTGTGGTTTTCAGCACAGTTAGTTGATACTTGTACAATGCGGATAAACTGAAGAAAATCAGTGGAGGATTCACTGGATATCGATCGAGAACTTCTTTCCAACTTTGACAAAATAGCAAGAAGAGACTGAAATGAGGTACAGATTGTTCCTTTGACTCACTGTACTTTGTGAACATTGCCAGCATGATATTAACTTGAACAGGTCTTATGTATGCGGCTAGGAATTCGGATAACCCCGATCGCTCCAGACTACCCGTATGTTCCGCACCAAACTGAGACACTTCCTCCGTTGTTCCGGTCCTTCGAGAGATACCTTCGCGTAACAGTTTTCCTTGTGCAGGTGGTCGTAGCCTGACAACACGGAATAGACGACCACCGTTGTTGACTCTCGTGCACACTGCAGACCACTCCTGACACTCTGAGGTGTGCTGGACGGGGCCAAAGAAATTCCCAGTGCGCAGGTTTTTCTTGATGCGAGAAAGTGTGTATAGGTAGTGTACGAGAAAAGCAAATGCCGCAACAAGAAGTAGACAAGCGACTGTGATGCTAGAAGATGGGATTAGCCAGTAATTATCCTCATACGTGATAAGCTTGCACTGCACTTCGTTGTAATGTGAAAAGCTTTGATTAGTAACCCATTTTGGTAATGTTTGAATCCAGTTGTGTAGGGAATCTCCAGGATTTGGACCAATCCGAATATCCCGGAATCCGGAGATACTTACATCCGGTTCGATGAAGCCTCGGTTCAGCAAATCACGGATTAAGGCCGAAAATGCACTCAATGCTTCTATCGCCGGTGGGCTAAATTGATACCATCCGATAAATGTGATTCCATACGACATAGCATTGAAACCACCGGTGTGTGCACCTTGAAAACCTGCACCTCGACCCTCATAGACGATGCCGTCATTACCAATTATGTAGTTGTAACCAATTCCGTACCAGAGTTTTGACAAGTGGTAAAGGGCTGCTTGTCGAATGTAGTGGACGCAAGAGGCGTAGGTATAACAGCGATATCTGGGAATATAGGTATTATGGATGATTATGTGCCGTAGCGGTTGACTTAAATTTAAAAACTGGAAACTTCCCCTATTCGTACAGGTTGGTTCGTGCCAGTCCCGGGGTGCACGAATGATTGGGAGTTTAAGATCCGGTGTTTTGACATTGTCGTCGCCCAGCGGATTGGGTTCACTAGTCGCACTAATTCGATTGTCCAAATGCACCCGACAGTTCAGGAGCGGACAACCGCGTAGATGTGTCCAAGGTCCAGCCCATAGATTCTGTCCCGAGTACAAATTGGATAACACAGGGATCCAGATGTTGCCGTTGATCTCCTTGGAGCGGCTATTTAATACAAAAAGTAGAGAAGGAGTCCAAGTGTTAGAGATAAAAACGCTTCCCCTGCTACGAGTCCAGCTTTGATTTAACGCGCATCGAAGTTCCACATAAGGTGAATTAGGCATGTGTGCTTCATGATGCACGGCACTTTGAAAGGTTGTGATTCATTAAAAAACTTACAGAATGATAACCACATAATAACCCGGAGTGTGTAAAGTTACTCTATTGAACTGAATCTTGTGATATATTTCATGCAATTACATTGTTAGTCAATTTATTTTTGACCGCTATTGGGATTCTTGGGGCTTGTAGAAGCAACTTTATTTGTTACAAATCGCTTACAAGCTGCAAACCATCCTTGCTTATAGTATGACGCACAAAATTTCTATCATCCTGCAGTATGCTGGTCATTGCCCGGATACGGAATTACCAAGTATAAATACTGCGTTCATAGAACTTCAGTTAGCTTTTTACCCATGGCTGACGGCAAAAATTGAACTGCATATTTTACTCCGTCAAAAACGGACAAGACACGAACACCGAACAAGTTCGTTTCCGATAACATCATCGTCGTGGCTAACGCAGTTACATTTGTAGAGAAGAAATGCATAAAATATAAAGGCATGATAAGACAATCGTGCACATTGGTTTTGTATGATTGGGAAAAGGCAAGAGGCAAATTTCCATTGTTTCACAGTCAGACAGGGAGAAAAAGGACATAGGCTTTATGGAATATTATATTCCGATGTCGATCAAAGTATGAGTGTCTTGGTCGCACCGAGTTTGACGATCGGTTTCTCATCTTGACCAAGGCCAATGAAGTGCTTTAACGAATCGTTCATTAGAACAAACCAATGGGTTAAACAATCTGATTGCCACAGCCACCGCTTTGCTAACTGTCTTCGATAGGCTTTCGGTACCTTCAAAGGGAATGTGTTCGTCATTTTGAACTAGTTGTAGCTTACCGTTGTAATCTAATTTTAATGGAATGAAGCATGCACGGATTGACAGTCCTTTTTTAGACCCGCCCGGTGATTCTTCCAAAGGCAATTTGTCGGTTAACACGGCTAATCTTCTGGACGAGGACATATGGTCTCAAGTATGGATTTTCGATATGAGTAGAATGGGGTTGCATCTGGATGACAAAACAAACTTTCTCCGGAAACGCAAGACTGGTTTTGCGGTTGATGCCGCTCATCAGGTATGCGTACCGGGTACTCTTCTGCCCAATCATCCCTATACTTGAGCACTCCACAGTTGGTTTACATCTGTAACCTCATCAGAATCGAATGGAAGCACAGTCTCACACTACTCATAGTAGTCGTCTACTTGATATCCAGTATTCACAAGGAGTGCCACAGTTGTACAATAATAGCATTTTGTTTCCCGTTCTTAGCCAGCCACGTTTGCACTCCTTGATTCTTAGCGATGATTTTACCGAAAACGAGTTTTTAATATTTGTGTTTCGTTTGATTGACTGCCCTTTTGGACTCCACTTTTCACGAGCGTGAAACGTGGAGTCCAAAAGGACAGTCAATCAAACGAAAATTAAACAATCCCACACTACTCGCAAGTAATTGCGTGATATATATTTGAGTTTCCTCTAGATATGAAGGAATAAGGCTGGTGTTTCAGTAAATTGAAAGTTCATAAAGAGTACATTACTTTCCTTCGTCCACTCGGCTTCACCTTTTTGAGTGCTTATCTCCGTTGTACTGTGCCTCCATTGACAACGCGCGTGGTTCGATTATCTACTTTGGCTGCTGACAACGATAGCAGTAGTTATCATTTGTAGTTTGCCTTTGCAGTAAGACGATGGTTCATTGTTTCACCTAACAGTGCTTCGACATTTTATCTTCTAACACGTAATTCCTAATCTTGAATTGATGAAAACTATACCGACACAATTTCCACCTTTAATTGTAATCCAGCCTTAAGGAACTTTACCCCGGGGCAACCGAAAAGCCGGATAATTAAAAACGTATCCGGGAAAGTTGCTTTTGAGTGTTAAGCTTTTGCTTTCGTACGAAATAAAATATAAGCTGCAAAGTGGTCTTCCTATCTATTAAAAAGGGGCTCAGGAATGAATAGGATGACTACGGCTGAAACCACACCTACTTGTTTATTGCGATCCCCGCTAGAACGGAAGTTGTGGCTATTTGCCATAAACTTGTTATAAGCCTTAGGAATGGGATTTCTTGCCGGACTCCGGGAAAGCCCCTAATGGTGGCCTATTTATTAGCTGGAACAACAAGAAGATGAGCTAGTATTTTGTGTGAATATTTTTTCGAGAGTATGAAGTACCATTAGCGACGAACCGAGTAAATTAAAGGGCTACACTCCAGAAGGATAAAGAACCAACCCGCGACATCCAGCCGAAAGTGAAAGCCGTTCATGAAAATCGCTGGTCGCTCGACAGCAGCGGTTAGAGCTTCCCAGTGGTCGTCAGCATAAAAAGCGACCGGACGAAAAAGGCTGTACAGCCTCATCTAGTCAGGCTTTTGGAAGAACTATTGATAAAATGTATTGAATGCCGCTGTTAGGACCCATTAATTCTTTAGAGAGATGCACCTTTGCTCCCGTACAGTGTGATTATGTTATATGAGAGCTGCTAGTGACGATTCCGTTCGTGTTCATCAGCATTATAATGACTTGTTGGAGAAAGTAGCTCCCTGATCAGTACATAAACAGCGTCTTTTTAAACCACACTCTATAAATTCCGTAGTCACTAATTATCCTTTTTATGGCAAGAAGCTGTCAGCTGAGGGAACAGCTCTGCTCAGTTACAGGACAGGATATTTCTGGACCAACCTACCTTTTCTCCCATATACTGTCATCCATGTAGTACCCCTGAATCATTCCGCTTGCGTACACCACAACTGGTCGGAGACGATCCACGAACAAAGCCACAGGTGATATGGCGTACTTCTGACCATAATCGAATTTACAGGACCCATTCTCGGAGCACAGTAAATCTTCCCCGCTGATCAAGTGCACCTTGTCTACCAAGCTTTCTTCACATAAGCAGTGGCCTAACTGCTGCGGATGAAAGGGATTTTTTTTCACGTTATTCACCGTAGCAGCTGGGTGCACGAACTGATCACGTAGCAAACTGGGTGTGGCACAGCATTCATATTGCCACAGCAAAAACGGCGTCTCAAGTAGTTCCCGATTCCGAACAGGACTGACAGTTCCCCATTCAAAATTGTTCTCCATCTGTCGGAATAGAATAATTATGACGTAAGTGAAATAAATGAGTTTCCAGTCGGTTTACGGTGTGACTAATAACACGTTTGTCAGAAGACTTACCGGTTAAGCAAAATTAGAGGACTCACGGTAAACAGTATTCACCAAATCAAGGTTGGTTCTGTACACTGTTGAGTATGACCAAGTACTTAAGATGATGGTATCTGGCATAATCTTTCAGAAACTTCTATTTTTGTTTTTATGAGCGATTGGTGTGGTTTTTATAATCCTCTTACCTTTGATGTACAAACAGGTGGTCCCACAAAGGCACCAAACAAAATGCATGTCCACTTCTTGAGAAGGTACATGGGACCAAGGCAGCAGGGATGATTGGCGCATTCACGGACGCAGTCGAGCGGATTTTGTGTATAGAATCGACCAACGACCAAAACTGAAAATACGTTGTGACAAAACATACAGCTTCATGAAAGCTATCGTGTAGAGAGCCAGAATATAGCCTGTCATGACAAAAAAGACAATTAAAGCTAGGGCTAAAGATTTCAAACTGTCAAATGTGTACTACTATACCGAGCGTACATAAAACTTCTGTTTCCTCCTGTTTCTCATTTTTTCATTGTAATTCATTACACTATTGAGAATCGGTCTTGAACCCTCTTTCAGGTTTGAATGTACGCTAATTTCTTCCGGAATAGACGAGGAATAGGTCGGGTTATATGGTGCCGAGTGTTGCAAAGAACATTTTGGTCATTGTAGACGCAGTTGTTCGGTCACTAGTTGGATATTTTTGTCCTTATCTCAATGGATGAGTAAAGTTGGCTAGAATGCAGCCATAGCCACCCAGACTCACTGTACTACATTTTGATCGGAAAAATAATGTAAGTGAGTAGTCTGGGCCAGTCGAAGTTCTCTCTAGAATTTTTGGTTCATATTGAGACTGGTGTTGCAAACGAACGTGTTATCAGTGTGACTGTAAATCATTCGGTCTGATTGGCATGTGGTCCTGCTGTTGATGCAACTACTCACTACGTCAACACCATTTCGATAAACGTATCGATCGGTCAGACGATATAAACTACGACCACAAATGCATGCATATCGCTGTGACTTCGCCCATACGATCGACGGTTTGCTCCAACCAGTCAGGCTTCAGTATTGAGCCATACCTGCTAGTTGATTTGTTGCTAATGAGAGACCCTGTTTGGCCGCAATCGATCGCATATACTGCTCACTCTTGATCATAGATGATTCATTTGCTAGCTCGCTTACTTGCTTACTCACTCGTTAATAAACTAGTCTGTTGTACACTTTATTCGCCCCCCCCCCCCCAATATCGAAAACATTGATGTTGTGAATCATCGTTTTGAAAACGGGACTGTGAATGGAATCGAGAAGAGTTACTCATAAAATTACCCATTGTCGTTATAATCCGTCCCGGATATAGAATATCGAAAACGGAAAGTGATATGAGTAACGGAAAAAAGCTGCTGACCAAAATGTCTATAAACGTCCACAAGTACGTTCTTCACGTGAAGAAGCACTCTCGCCCACCAAACTAGGTCAGCCTGAACCACTGCTCACCAGTTCAACCGAAGCTGTCCAATGAAGGAACAAATGTACACTTTGTCATTTCCATAGGCTGTTGGCATTTCTAGATGTTCTACGCGTATGAGAAAAGGGTTCATTAAAAGTACCTATCAGGTTGGTGTATTCTTTTGTAACATACCACCGAGTTACGAAAAAAGGTGGGCTACTACAGAACTACCACGGATATCTATTCCCGTGCAAAATCTGGGAAATGGACAGAGATAGCAGAACTATTCTAAGTATCAACAGCTCACGAGATGGGATTTCAAGTATTGTACGTACGTAACTCAAGTTGATTCAGTGGTTACCTTCTACAAACTGTTTGTAACGTAAAGCCTTGTTGTCGCTTGGGTTTCCTATGTAGAATTCACTCATCATAAGGATCTATCGCTATATGGGCAGCTGGTTACTACCCATGAAAAACCCGAGACAAAAGGACTCTGTATCATGTAGTACTCAAGTTAAATAGACCATTGAGAACAAGTTCGAATAGCCTTGTGGTTAGGTGTTCGGCTCAAAATGGTTGACCCAGGTTCAGGTCTCAAGTGAGGGCTCGACGGATGTGAACTGCTGGCGAATCCTGACAAGGATGAGACATTGGCGCAGTGGTCACACCGTATTCATCAGTAAGTTGAGCTTTGTTACTGCACGATGAATAATGAGATAATCCCTCATATCTGTTAATACTCTGAAATTAACTCCTATTTATTATTCAGCTGGTCTCAGATTACCGTAGTTCCTTCAGTGTTGTTTGTCTTTAAACTTGGCTGTTCAACGTGATCATTGAAACAATAATTGAAATCCCATCTCATGAACTGTTGATACTTGGAACTGTTCTGCTATCTCTGTCCATTTCCCAGATTTTTCACGGGAATAGATATCCGTGATAGTTCTGTAGTAGCCCACCTTTTTTCGTAACCCGGTGGTATGTTACAAAAGAATACTCCAACCT
Source organism: Fasciola hepatica (assembly GCA_948099385.1). NCBI lineage: Eukaryota > Metazoa > Platyhelminthes > Trematoda > Plagiorchiida > Fasciolidae > Fasciola > Fasciola hepatica. The sequence continues at coordinate 20,189,729 of CANUEZ040000142.1, forward strand.
GATTAGTACTTTTAGTGAACGGTTTCCCCATGAGAGTACCATATCCAGAAACGTGAGCAGTGTATGTGAAGAAGCCAGGTTAAAAATGAGGAATCGAAGTTGATTCAGCGGGTTGCCTAAGGGATTGACTATGGTTGATAATATCCTCTTCCGTTCCTTTGTCATCATGGTTATATACAAAAAAATCTTTGGTGAATAGAGTTGACGTTGCACGGTAACCTTTTTCACAAAAGGTCATTGCAGGTTTGAGCCACAGAAGGAAAGTTACTACACGTGCAAGGAGCTGCTAAACGTTATCTACTAAGGCTGTAATATTTTCTTTGGAACAAAATATCCCGGTACCGATCACTTCAGTACAGATTTTTTTTATTGTGAACTATCACCCGTTTTTCAGACTTTATCTCACAAGAGATAACGGACAAAAGCTACCTTTTTTGAAGACTGCAGCTTCTATTGTATCTACCTTAGTGAAAAGCATTTTACTGGAAGCATATTACAAAAGGAGACTATTCATTGATCTATGAGAAGCTTACCGTCTGTTCCGCTGGAGTTAACGACCTGTGCATCGAAGCCAGAAAATGTTTTATTGATAACTGAAACCAATTCTCCCGTACTTTGGAACTCGTTAGCCACACCGTAACTGTGACGGTACAGCGACCAGTACCCATGCCAAGTACATTTTCGGGCCAAACCAGCGATTGACGATGGCTCTGTTGGAGCGCAAAGTAAGACGCCTCTGGGATCCTGTGGTTCGGTCGGGGTGCAAGCTATTTGTTTCATTTGTTTCTCGTGTGCACGAAAATCCAGTAATTCCCACCACTTTTTACAACATGTCCAACGAAGTTGTCCAGGCAAATTGTTGAAAATCCACTTGGTTGGGATAGACAGCAAAATGAGCTTCACTTCTTTGCCTTTCCCGAACACCGGTTCCATTTTTGGTTTCCACCAAACCCGGAATCTTTAAACCATGATGTACGTAGACATATATATATATATATATATATATATATATATATATTCACATATAAATATAAATATACAGGCATAGACAAAACAGACGGCAACGGATTGATTGCCTAACTAAAAGAGAAGCTACCCAACCTGCCACTTACAGAGCTGTGTACGTACCTTGATTCATGAAGTAGGCACATACCATAATACATACATTCTCCATAAGAAGAGGAATTCAGACTGCTTAAGTTGATTTCGGCTGATAGATACTCACAAAGTTTAGTCAGTTCTTGAATTTAAGCCCAAAAGAAGTTAAACGAGAAAGACAACAAACCTTTCATCTTACTGTCATATATATGTGATGCAACCGAGTCTATGGATCGCATCGTATGATCATTAGACATCAAAGTTTTGCACAATCCTGCCAGCGCACAAAGATAAACACGGCAAATAAGGCATAGGTAAGTGTAACCAATAAAATGAGAAGACCCCAGTGCTATAATCCCGAAAAGATGCCAGATAATGAACCGTTTTTTCGGGATTAAGCTTCCAGAGCAACGCAAAGCCATGTGATCGCAGGACACACGAGTCACAGATGGACTTGGTGTACTTGCTCTGCTCGGTGATTCCTAACGAAAATGAAACATCTGTCTGATAATTGTATGGATTTTGAATATCTAGTTGAGTGTTAGTGCAACTGGATTATTCTATTCGTTGTTCAGTGGTTAGTGTCTCTCAAATTTATTGTCATTTTTCACCTGCAGTTACAGTGATACTGACAGAAATAAACGTCATCTAATAATCGGAAGTTCAGAGGCGAATAAATCCTTCAATGAGGGCAACGTAGCCTCACATTCTTTGCGTATTGGGTATATCTAGGAGCTTAACTGAATTAAAACCGAAAACATAACGGCTCCTACGAAAGTGAAATATAGTCTAATAGTGGGTATATTTTTGGGGCATTTTCGTCACCGAAATTCACCACACCCGAAATTCTGAGGGTTATGGGATAAATAATGAGACAGTCGGTTTGCCTCAGACTGATCTTATCTTTTTGTTTTCTCAACTGAATTTCTCAATAGACCAACACCTGAACTAGACGCCGACCTGGGGCATGTCCCTCTGAAGCACCGACCGACAGATTTTCAATGAAGTATCTTTTTTACGTTATCGAGTTTAAAGTATTGATCAATCCTAAATTTCCCGTGACTAGATTTAGGATATTTCTTCCAATTTAGTCTAATATTTCTTGTTTGGAGTTGGGATTCATTGAACAATTGTATTCTGCCAGTTACGAAGAGAAAAGAAAACGACAACCGATATACCTTTTTCGAAATAACTCCTGGCGAATAATGTTATCAGTACTGCTCTTGGTATACGCACTTTTAGCATTTCAAAGGTTGATGACGACGAAGGGTCTAAGTTGTCCACGAGTTTCACCAAAAATGAATCTCTAACCCTCTCTTCTTCTACAACAAGCATTAAACTGTCCGTCCATATTTGCCTTCATTTTTCTATTACCCTGGATTTAACGAATTCAGTCTGACAATTCACTCTGTTAACACGATGCGCGTAGTTTATAAGCATGTTTTAATAATTTTTGGCCGAAAACCGAACAGATCTTTGTTTTCAGTTTTCTTAGGTACGAAAAGACAAATAACCTGCTGTTGCAGAGTCCCGATAATACACCCTCATTTTATCGCGATCTCACCATTTGTCTGCTTCACAGGCATACCGTTTTTAAAGCACACAAACTAACTTTAGTCTATTGTCACACTGATTTTTATGCTCAAATCAGACAGTTCACCTCAGTGAATCTTCCAGACGGCAGTCAGTTAGAAGCAAGCAGAATAAACAAACTTGACTGGAAGTGGAAAATAGCCGGTACGTTCCTTATAGTATGACATCAGGTTTTATGGATGCGGACGTAAAGCAAAAGAGAAAGCTTTGAAAGAATACAAATTCATCAGCCTTCCTCAGTTGACGATATATGACAAAAATGGTAGATTTATTTTATTTTTTCTCGATGCGCTGAATCACTTCGAATTTACGGGCCCCAGTTCCACACTATCCGAGGGCAGTGAAAAGTGTAAAGTGAACGTATCACGCGGGACTGACAACTCAATCAGCCTCCACAGCACACGTTCGCTCAGATCCAATGCATAATTCGGAATGCGTGGGATAGTCATGGAATCGAGCGAAAAGCTTCCAACCATGTTGGTTGAAGCCTTATCAATCAGATCATCTTGGTGTTTCTATTTATATCCTTACTGTAGTAAAACAATGAATGATCAACAAGCTCTTCTTCGGCAACGTCATCCTCATGACTAATACAGTTACATTAATAGGTTAGGAACGCCTTCACCAACAAACAGTGTCTATGTCAGATTGTGAGTGGGTAGTCAAGAAAATGGGCTTTGCTTGTCATACCCCCATCGATTTTATCTAGTGCACTGAAACTGCGACGTCCTTCGCTGTGCTCAAATTCAATAGATTTTTTTTCTATTTTTGTGGTCACTGGCCTCGACCTTCTGCAAGTATCCTTACAAGGCAGCTGGGATAGAGAGTTATGAAGATTGTGGATCTACAAGAAGGCGCAGTCCATAGAAGACATGCCAAATCACACACGTATAAGAACCCCAGTAGAAGAAAAACAGTGTGAATCGCAAAGCATCCTACGAAATGAAGAGCCCATTGTATCGCGCGGATAATCTCGCCTCAACCCTGCGTCGACGACATTAACCAACGATTCTATGATCCCCAAGTGAAGGAGGATGGATAAACGGTGATTTATTGTGATACATTTAACATGAAGAATCCAGTTCGAGTCAAAGTTCATTTGATCTATTATGTGAACAACGTGGCAAACAAGCTCGTTTTCAGTCTTTCGTACTCAAAACAACACAGTAGCAATATATATGACTCACAAAATAAGAAAGGAGAATGATGATCCAAATCTGTCTCTGCATGTGCGTTTGTGCATGTGAAATTGATCACAGTATGGAATGTTCACGTGGGCGCAAACGTGTTCGGAGCCAAGAAGTAGGCCAGGGAAGTTTAAGTGCTTGCACAAATTGCTTCTGAGCGCACAGGGGAGGGTTGTAGAGACGAATACTCACGGTTTCGGCTGTGGCTAAGATGTGACACTTGAAGAGTTTTGATTGCTTTCCCTGGCCTTTGTAAATGGGTCGAAAAGAGTTTATCATCTCCACTGAGTGATTTGACTCAAAAAGGTGTGAGCACACAGTACTTCCTAAGACCAAAATTGTGCTGTGCAACCCATAAGACTAAACAATTGGATATGGAGGTTGAGTTTGAGAGCCTGTTTGATCAGCTATCAGGTCTCTTTCCGTCATCGGTGCAGGAGTTAGAGAAACTGAAACCTACTTTTGTGAACTCATGTTACCAATATCACGAAAATAGACCGTTGACAAAAGGGTTATTAACGTTGGAGCACCTGAAGAGCCTCAAAGAATTGCAGGCCAATAGAGAAATAATGTTGTCAAAACCAGAGAAACGTGCGGGTATCGTAATTCTCAATAAATCGGATTATATAGAGAAGATGAAGGTGATAATGAATGATGCCTCCAACTCTACGAAGACTCCATCTGAGAAGGATAAGACCTCTCAGATAGGAAAATCAATTTCAACGAGAATAAAGTCCTTGAAGTAGAAAGGAATAATCGACTCGGTGACCTTCGAAAAGATACGACCAACGGGGACGACAATTCCCAGGTTATACGGTCTACCGAAGGTACACAAAGAAGGCGTCCCATTGAGACCGATTCTGGATATGTGTAACTCTCCATATCACGCAGCAGCAAAGTTGTTGACTGGCTTATTGGAACCAGTAAGACTGGTAATTTCCGGACACAGGGTACAAGACACATTTCACCTAGTAGATACTGTGCGGAACCTGCATCTAGAAGGGAAGCAAATGATATCACTTGATGTTGCCTCACTGTTCACAAATGTCCCGACCAGTGAAACAAACAACTGTCAGTGCGATCACATTCAGAGTAACGAAATCGATTTGTGTATCTCCTTGGACAAACCGAAGCAGTTACTATATGTCTGCACACATGGCATCCAGTTTCAGTTCAATGGTGAAATCTATCGTCAGAAGGACGGAGTGACAGTAGGATCACTTTGAGACCCCTATTTGCTGATATTTTCATGGCAAAACTTGAATACGATCGACTCGAATCCACAATCCCAGATTTCACTGTGTACGAACAATACGCAGACGACGTCATATGTGTGCTAGACACCAATTTGGACACAAACCTGCTTCCTATTACTTTCAACGGTGCCCATTCAAATTTTCAATTTACTTTAAAAAGAAGAACGGGGAAATAGTCCATTGCGCTGGGACGTATGCGTAAGTCTTCGGACGGATTCATCCTTCAGGTTGTCCGTACCTAGAAGAGCTACATGTAACAGACAGTACATCCATTCTCACAGATTTTTACCCCTCAAAATGAAGAGGAATCTGAATCTGCTTAGCTGATAGAGCGAGAAAAATCGGCGTTGAGGACAAAATAAGAAACGGATCCCTTCTTTTGCGAAGTGTTTCTTAGATAACGGCTATCCTGAGTGGTTTATTGACAGGACGATGCAAGAAAATGAAGGGAAATCAAAGGATACAGGGGCCGCTAAGAAGGTTCCATATATATGTCTACCTTTCAGATGCGATACGGAAGACAAAATTACTCACCGAATATTATCAGGAATAAGCAGCAGAACATTCTACGCTGCACAGTTACAAATCCTGTTCGTTTCCAAACCGATAGTGTGTTTCCGATTGAAGGACACAGTGCTCAATTCTGCAACCTCGTTTTGTGTGTATTCATTTAACTGTTTCCGTGGAATAAGATACTTCGGTCGCACGACTCGGCTCTTGTCCGAACGCTTAGTGAACACCATCCGGCCTGGCTGAACACGGTAGTAGTCAAGACAACTACGAGTGTCGTGCGCTCACACCTTTTTGAGTCAAACCACTCAGTGGAGATGATAAACTCTTTTCGACCCATTTACAAAGGCCAGGGAAAGCAATCAAAACTCTTCATGTGTCACTTCAAGAACTTTATTCTCGTTGAAATTGATTTTCCTATCTGAGAGGTCTTATCCTTCTCAGATGGAGTCTTCGTAGAGTTGGAGGCATCATTCATTATCACCTTCATCTTCTCTATATAATCCGATTTATTGAGAATTACGATACCCGCACGTTTCTCTGGTTTTGACAACATTATTTCTCTATTGGCCTGCAATTCTTTGAGGCTCTTCAGGTGCTCCAACGTTAATAACCCTTTTGTCAACGGTCTATTTTCGTGATATTGGTAACATGAGTTCACAAAAGTAGGTTTCAGTTTCTCTAACTCCTGCACCGATGACGGAAAGAGACCTGATAGCTGATCAAACAGGCTCTCAAACTCAACCTCCATATCCAATTGTTTAGTCTTATGGGTTGCACAGCACAATTTTGGTCTTAGGAAGTACTGTGTGCTCACACCTTTTTGAGTCAAATCACTCAGTGGAGATGATAAACTCTTTTCGACCCATTTACAAAGGCCAGGGAAAGCAATCAAAACTCTTCAAGTGTCACATCTTAGCCACAGCCGAAACCGTGAGTATTCGTCTCTACAACCCTCCCCTGTGCGCTCAGAAGCAATTTGTGCAAGCACTTAAACTTCCCTGGCCTACTTCTTGGCTCCGAACACGTTTGCGCCCACGTGAACATTCCATACTGTGATCAATTTCACATGCACAAACGCACATGCAGAGACAGATTTGGATCATCATTCTCCTTTCTTATTTTGTGAGTCATATATATTGCTACTGTGTTGTTTTGAGTACGAAAGACTGAAAACGAGCTTGTTTGCCACGTTGTTCGTTATCAGTGTGTTCTATGGGATTTTTTAGACGTCCTATTATGTTTTTGATAATATGATATTGATTGTCACACAACTGGTATCATCATGTGAACATGATTTATTTCATTTTTGTCTTTGATTGCTTTATGTGCCTCATGATTTCGATAGTCGTGCATTCGATTGAACTCTGTCATCGAACTTCATTTGGCACTCTTATGAGAAATAGTTGCAACACTTGCAATTTAGTTGTAGCTATAATTTAAAATATTGCATCTCGTACAAAAAAAAGAATAAAATACTGTCAGCCGATAGTTTGCTTGCACTGTGATTTCATTTCACACAATCTGGCCACTCGCTCAGGTCAAGCCATACCGCTGACCCTGTGACTTTATTCAGCATCTTGTACAGATTCCCGTGAACAAGTCGTAAGTAGATACGAGGTGGCGCCGTGGTAATACACACTCCTTCGAGGTGAAAAGGCCCGGGTTCAGACCCTGGGTGCCACGGAGGATGTGCACAGCTGATGAGCTCTAGTAGGAGCGAAACTCGAATCTTTGGTCTTCTGCGCGCAGTGTAGTCGGATGACCTGAGTTTTGTGTGTGAATGATGAAGTCCAAAAGGAAGTCAGCCTTCAAAGACGTGAAATAGTCACGGTGGCCTAAGCAATTAATTTATTCCTGCACAATCCTAAACTACACTCACGTAAGAAGTCTGTCGATCAACTAGCTGTCCGACTCACTGACTGGACGCGTGTTATTCTCCCACGCAAATTCATATTCGACCAAATGGTACGATACCGAAGTTATGGAAACAATTTCTATTTACGTCTTGTGCTTTCATTCAAGAAATTTCATGTTCCGTCTGTTTATGGAATACGATTATTATGATGGTGTTTACAATTTTCTGGAATAGAACCGCTTGTTTCCGATCTGCACTGTCTGAATCTTATCTGATGGTAATCTCCCATCATTTCAGAACTGCTTTCACATTAACTGTCACCTTTCCACCCTAACTACGTTGAATATTGATATTGACGTAAAAGTGAACCGCAGATGTCTGAAGTTCACACAGAAACGTGTTACACGAATTCAGATAGGATATACACAATAGTCCCGTACATCAATCTGGGTAGTGATAATCTTCGTTTCATCTCCCTAACTGTAAGATAGCTGTGATATACGGGGCTTCAGAAAGTGCTATCTGAAGTCAAAATACTACTTTTCTCCCTCAAGGTACCTTAGTGATTTCAGATTGTGTCAAGCCGTTAACACTCTCTGGTCAATCTTCGCCGAAGGTTCAACCACTTCAAAAATTCTCTTTGTTTTCGTAAAATTGGATATCCGTGGTTGAGGAACTCCTTGATCAATGATGACCAGATATATCATGAAAGCTAAAGGCGCCAAATGGAAGAATTATTGTGTGATCAGTATAAACTTCTGAATTTTGTGGAAGTACTGACAAATCTAGCTGGTCCATGAATTGTGAGTCAGTCACTATTCCTCTGAATCCTCACTTTGATATATGGTTCTTCAAAGTAATTTCATGTTACATACCAGGTTCAGTTTATTGGCATCGTAAAAAGAGCATCATTTTCAAATGGTAAAAATAAGAATAAATTCGTCGCCTGACAAGCACACATCAAAATGTGAAGTACCAAATGGTATTGCACACGTCCATAACAAGTTTGTCAAATTCGTGAGGAACCGTATTACCCCAGTTTTGATAAAAACCAGCTCAGAACCACCTGCCATGAAAGGGTGTGTAAAATCGTATGGGCAGAAATAATCACTAACCAAGCACACACATATCCAATAATCAGCAATCAGTCCGCCTTTGATAGCATAATGTGTCTAACACCGGTCATCGACTTCTACCCTTTTAGACGGCGTAAAGCGTTTTTGATATAACCCTGATCAAAGTTTAGTATACTGACGCTAAGCTTCGCATCACACCACTGAGAATGTATTCAAGAGCCGTTTGACTTCGTGCCGTATCCTTAGAGCTCAAACTCTTTTCCAACCGCGGTTAGGAAATTGTATCAGATCCATATGTCCCGTATTTCGAAAAGTGATTCGTAAACAATCTTCGATCTCCACTCTAAGGAGGAACAACCTCATTCAAAGGTCCATAAGTAACCAAGAACTGACCTTTCAATACAAGGTGCAAGCTGGACATTACTGCGGCATGATACACCAAATAATTACGAAATTATTTTGGTGAACTTACCTGTTGTTCAACCAATGTCTGTGTAAACAAACTCGTGTGGACATAGTCGACTGAAAATGAAGCTAACGAAGTCGGATTCATTTTGCCGAGAAGAAGCTTCAGAAAAAAGGCCTCCGGTGAACAGTTTTAGATATAAATTAGTCTGCCCCAATGCATATTGCTCAGTGTTGAGAAATGTGATGTGACTGAGTCCAAACTCGAAACGAATTTTTTGTGAGGGTCAGGACGCATCTAAAAACGCAGTAAGTACAACGTGTAACTAACTGGCAGACAGATAAATGGAGCTCCAAATTTCTACTACTATTACTACTACTACTACTACTACTATTACTACTACTACTACTACCACTACTACTACTACCACTACTACTACTTCTAGTACTTCTACTTCTTCTTCTTCTCCTACTACTACTACTACTACTATTACAATTACTACTACCACTACCACTGCGAAAAGTGTACACACTACATACTAAATAAGTGAGTAGCTCAAGACTGAACGACAGACAGTTGTGGAGTAATAATGAAGGCGGATACGTCAGTAAGACGGGATGCAGTAAAGTGAGAGAGTAGGTAAATCAAAAGATTGTATCTCTTTCGTACAGGATGACTGCCTCTAAGTGAACTGGACCGTTGTAATCCAAATTAGCACGATTGTTACGCTTGACTGATTTTGGTCAGATCTGAGCCCAAAGGACAAGCACACTCCGGCGTTTTATAGCACTTCTGATTTTGAAGGCGGTTGCAGTTGGTAGGCCTGGACATTTTCCCTAATTTAGCGAGAAAAATTGCATGGCACTGTCCGCTTGAGAAAACGGTGAACTACACCGGGATTTGTGAATTATACATTCAAAGATGCTATCTTTAACCCCAGAGTGACTGGATAAATTTATCGAGTGAACCATTACGCTGGACGTATGTGACCAACAGTCTGGACGCGAATCTCCTTCTTTGGTGGATAGGAAGGAAAGGTCCAATATTGTGATCAACAGGTTCACCGGACTTAAGTCTCCTGGATTTTTTCCTCTAGCTTTATTGAAGAGTCGTGTTTACCACCCAAAACCGGACAGCCTTGGAGATCTAGAGACAAGAGATTTTTCCGTTACCGAAAAGGTTAGGGATATTCCATGCCTTACCGAATTCATCTTCATTCTTCACTGGATTCTCTTTAGTCCAGCGAGTAACTCATCTAACTAGGTACGGATGCTACACTCGCGTTAAGTGACTAGAGTGTAATTAATGCCAGGGTGCTGAATATTATAATCAATATGCCAATATTTGTTCTATCATAGTATGCCAGTTATTGATATGCGACCAAGTATGATCTGAAAATAATCTCGGCGCTGAAACGGAGAGGTGTGTGAGTGAGTGGTGCGCTGTAAGTATAAAAAAGGTGTGTTGGGCCATTCATCCTTTTTCGAGAAGTACCGATATGGATTGGCGAGATAAAGTGGCAATTACTGAAAAGAGTGAAAAACCAGTGAGGTCCATTCTATCCAGCTGAGGATGAAAGTCACCTCCAACACCCTTCAGGAATTAGGGGATTTATGACTAACAGACGATAAATGAATGCTTTTTCTGAGGGAATTATGATAAACACAACCGGAGCATGTGTCACGTGCTCCTCTTGAACGGCTGCACCACAATTCTGGTCCGGTTCCGTTGGAATCATTTGGTTAACACAGTCCCTGACTGTGATGTTGTCCTCGCGAAAATATTAAAAACAATTCGGGTTATCAATCAAAGACGGGTGTCGAAAAGTCCTGGATAATCTACTATCAAATAACGATAATGTGAATCTGAGCCATGATGTGCGGAAACGCAAAAGAGCCAGATGGCAGTTGGGCTTTGATCGCACACTACCAAATTATATGACAGTTTCTAGCCTTTTGCATAACAACATGCATTCTCTGTTCAGCAAGCTTCCTGGTTTAGCCTACTTACTTATGGCTTGTGTCCTTCAAAATACATTTGCGGTATGCCTTCAGGAAACCTGGTTGAATACTAACGTGGACGATTCTGTGGTTGAAATGGAAAATTATTCATGCTCCCATCAGGATAGACAGAGTTCCAAGGAGAAAAGACTTCATGGCTTAATCACATATATTAATTTCACGTTACACAGCAAGCCCAGTGCCATTTTTTCCTACTCCTATAATAGGACTGATTGTGTATTTGTCTCATTTCCTCGTAAATTTCCCCGTCTTGACCATATTGTTATCACCAATGTTGACAAAGCATCACAAAACACACAAGGCCTATTTAACTCCCACTTTGACTCATTTCTATTTTTTCTTTTACTTCTGATAGGTGATAATCTTCACCTCATTGTAGGAGTCTTCAGTCATGCATCTGGGTGCCCACTTTCATCTTTTAATCTCGATGGTATTTGCCTTTCCTCGACCCACTGTGACTCATATTTGGATTGCATCCTAACTAGTCATCCAGAACTCTACCGTCCGACTGACTGCGTCCCTCAGTAACAGTGGTCGTAGTATACTATATCTTCTTCAAAAAGTTTACTCGAAACATGGTCACTTATCCTTCACACAAACTAAACTGATCCGTTTTTCTCACCAGAACTTATCTAAAGAAAGCTTTTCACCGTTCAACAGTTCTCTGTTTCTCGCTACCTCCTGGTTACAATACCGCTTTAACCATTTCCTTCCGGCATATTTTACGACCCAAATATTGAACCAGATCTTTAACCTTCGGTGTCCCACGAAACCGTTTACTTCCGTCTAATAAGAGTGGTCTCACCGTGAAAACCACTGTTATGCGGGAAGATGGAGTTAGCCTACAAAATGCCCAATATACCTGAGGTCAGTAGACCATCAAGCTTGACCAAAAATAAAACATCAAACGTCTAAACTTCGTATCCTCTAAACGGTCTCTGTACTCTAGGAACATCAAAACAGGCAGCAGGGGATCAAACTACTCTATGGTCAGAAGGAAGTCTCTCCCCCCCCCCCCGCTGATGACGTAGACGTTAACCATCTGAATTCTCACTTCATTCAGTATTCCAACGACCCACTCCCAGTTTTCCGTAAGGCAAGGAATTCAGAAATTGAAAAATTCCCCATAAAGGAAGTTCTAAGTTCATCAAATCCTCCAAGTTAACTTAATCTTCTGGACCGGATGGTCTTCCCTCGGCAGAACTCAAATACTGGGCTAAACCTCTCTCTGAACAAATGACTGGTGTTAGCAATCATTCACACGAATAGTTCTCCATTCCTGACTGTTGGCGTCCTGTCACAACCATTCCTACACTGAAATGGTCGAGTAACCAAACGGGAACCAAGAAATCTCGCCTAAAAGCACTTCCCCCGTCAGCGTTGAAGCTAACTGAACTTGCTGTACTTCAGCACCTTCAAAACACAGTCAGAAATCCCACTGACGAATACTAGTTTACGGATAAACCCAGGCATTCCACGATCAAACTAGCGGCAGGAATAGTTCATTATATGTTGAAAAATCTCTCAGTGAATGGTGCAAATCAGTAACGCTTGCCTGTCTTGACTACACGTCAGCTTTTGAAAGTGTACTACGATCCTTGCCTTTAAAAACACTGGAATCTTTTATCTGCCTCATACAATTACTTAACCGGCTGAAAGATTACTTCTCGGGTAAAACACAATGTACCAAAGTTGGAAGGAAAGTTTCCAGACATTTCCTAAGCAGTGCCAGTATTCTCTAAGGAGTTGTTCTTTCTCCACGCTCATTCATTGCTTATATTAGCGGCTAAACTTCAAACCACCCAGCCCGCCTGACCAAGTATGCCGACTACGTTGTTTTAATTCAGTCTGTCTCCAAGTCGCTTGATTTAGATGAGTCTCACGAAAATATGGCACATATCCAAAACTTTTCTGGGTAGTCCGGTCTCCTGTTAAACAATGCCAAAAGTCAAGAGGGCATTTTTCAGCTTTATGACCCCGTTTTATAGAAGACACCACCACTATTAACTTTACTCCTCTCGCACTTGTGAGCCATGTGAAATACCTCGGTGTGCCTTTACAAGAGAACTTGCATTGGTCTTCACATGTATAACTTACCGTTGGAAAGTTGCGCAGATTGTCTTTCCAATTTTGTAAACTTCAACAGTTCAGTGTTCCGCAATCTGTCATTTCTTTCTTCGTGCGCTAGTATATACTTTCCATCATTCTATACGGTCCTCCCGAAATGTTTTCTAGACCATTGATAAAGGACTACAGCCCCCTTCGTAAAAGTCTGCTAATAGTCAGTCTTGTTCCTGTTATAGTTTTAAGAGACTTCACATCGTAGCGATGCAGTAAACACTTAATAGAATCTAATTCGTTTAACGAAAAGATTATTGCGAACTATTCACACCCACTGTATTGCGATCTTTTCTGGGCCAATCACTCCCGCTAAGCCGTTTCATGTTCTAGCTACTCCTTGCAAATTTACCTCCGTGCAGAACTTTTCTGATTCCCTTACTTGGGTGTGTTTTAACAAACAAGGAAGAAATTTTACCTGAACTATCAATCCATTTCTGAGTGTAAAACATTTCATTTTTTGTCGACAGCTGAAAAGCGTTGGAAAAACGTGTTCCAACTAGCGTATTAATAATAATAACAATATTATTAGTAATAATGATAATAATAACAACTGTATTGACTGCTTGGACTTAGCTACAAATTCATGAATAGGTACTGGTGAACCATGTAATTATCTCATTGACGATGCTAATACCTTTGATGATCA